>CM068548.1:12359218-14759218 GCA_035048495.1 Euptelea pleiosperma
GTCTCTTCTAACATGGACGTCGATGTCCATCTTGATTCTTGACTGAATTAAATGCAACACAGAGAGACGACGTTATGTGCCATTTTCTCCAATCTTTCAAACCCATTTCCCAAAATCAAATTGCATAACAGAATGTCTATCAGTAAAATAAGAAGAACAAGGGAAGCGAAATGAACAGCTCAACACCTGCATTTTTGTTTTTTGTTAAAAGGAAAAGTTCTTACTATAGATAAAACATAAACGTACATCAGTGAAGCTACTAATAAGATCAACAAGACTAAAAACGCTGAGAACAAGACCAAAACACAAGATCGACTCTCATCGAAGGCTAGAAACACAAGACCTTCCTTATTCCTCACTGTGAACTGAAACACTAAACAACTAATTGCGCCCATGGAATCGAATCAATTTCCATGTATAATCGGGGTTGGGTGTTCTAATTTCGAGGCGACCATGAGAACTATAACTATTATAGCGCTTTGATAGAGCCAAAACAGCTATTTATACCGCTTCCTCAATCACAGACCAGAAACAACACAAGACCTTTTGATTTTACACCGGGGAACCTGATGAGTGTATAGTCGGGGTTGGGTGTTCTAATTTCCAGGCGACATGAGAACAATAACTATTAGAAAAATCACAGACAGGGAAAACGAGACAAGCGAACCCAACGAGATACATGGGGTTGGCTATGCAGGTCCGAAGAATGCAAGTAAGCGATATGAAAATGAGGCCGGTCCACATCAACCTTTTCTGGAACCAAACAGTTGAGGGACTCGTGGGAAAAGCGATCAAGTGCAAAGACAAGCCGATTCCAAGAAACAAGGTTACATGGAGGGACGCGATATAGGTGCTGTAGAGAACAGGGTTTTTGTCGAACTTACCAGGAGAGTTGATGAGGAGTGCAACGGCCGTGCCCGCCAAGAAGAATGCTACTGCTGGTACAATATTACCAACACGGTCAGATTCGGATCCTTCTATCTGCGGCGATGGCCGCTGTTTCGACGCATTGTTCGATGGTTTTCCGGCGTCTTCCATCCTTTTATCTGAATTTGGCCGGAGGAATTGAGTTGAGGGAACTGAGCTTCTCTTGGTCAGTCACCTAGGCGGCTGGGCCTGCCGCCTGCATACTGCCTAATATTTATGCAATTTTTAGATGATAATATCAAACATATCTTCATTTTATGACTTTTCCGAGATTCTCACTGATTCATTGAACGGTGATCAGTTGGTCTGTCGGTAACATTGTGGTGTGGGGCATAGCCCTAGGCTATATTAAGGGAGAATTTGAGCCGTAGATAGTACCTAGCTAATTGTCCAAAGTTCATAGTTAGTCAAAATGGGTTTGCATTATTGCATGACATATTGACAAATCATATGGCAACACGTGGTGCACTTCTAGAAGATAAGTGGGCTCACCATGTTTAGCTTCGTCTGCAAGTTATGGTTTTGAGGTCTTTGATCAAGGAATCTGGTTTGTATAGAACCGGTCCCATACTCCCATACAAAGTTTGATAGGATCCCTCTCAAAATCCTTCCAATATCTCTCTCAAAGTCTTTGCCGATGCCGGATCGGCAAAGACTTTGAGTTGTTGTTGAGTTGGCGAATATTACGGGCAGTGGGCGTGATTTTTAATTTTTATTTCTTAAAGAAAAAAAGTATAATGGGTTACGTGAACAGGTTTATGAATTCGTTCAAGCCCACTATTAGAACTTCTCAAATCAACGGCTAGAAAACCAACATTGCCGCTCAAGTTTCCGCTTTTAAAATAGAGAAAATATGGTTGAAACATGGCCCACTCAAATCAAATAGTTGTCCCCTGATCCCGACCCTTTATGAAAAATAAATGATAACATCACCTGAGGATATTCTCTTGTCAAATAACGAAGGTCCCACTTTATCCTCTATTAATGGCAGCATACTATTATTAAGTGGCTCCACTAATCAAGCTGATGTTTTATGTGTAGGTCTTCCACCTAGGGATTTGCAAAACATCCACAGTCACCGTCCAATAAAAATGTCGGCTCATATTGTTGGCGGTCCTCCTCTGTCCTTACTGTCGACAGGTAGCGAATTTTGACGTGAGCAATCTAAAGAACTGTGACTGAAGCTGTTCACAGCCACATGATTCTCGCACGTATCCCAGTTCTTTTTGGCTTTTGTAATAAAAAAAATTAAAAATAGGTGGCAAAAAAACCTCTGGTATGTATCGAGAATTGTGTGGCTGTGACTGTGAACGAAGTTTTTCTCCAAAGAAAGCATTTAATCATTGTGGGTCCATGGTCCGAAATGGACCGTAATCCCAGTTCATAACATTACATCGGCGTTCAGCGGTTGGTTAGGCCAAAAATAGATAGAGCAGATTGATAGGAAGATCGTCATCCTCGGATCTATAGATCAATGTTTAAAAGGAGCCGTTTTAACAGTATAACGGACTGGGGGCCTTACCACTTTTAACGCTCAGGGGCAAAACTGTAGAAAATAACAAAAATTTTCAATAAAATTTATACACGGACAATAATGGACTTCTTTTCAAAATATTTTTTTCAGAAAAATGACGGCCATTATTTTCTAAAAGTTAAACAGAACATAACGTAATGGGGGAGGTAATCCTAAAGTTTGAAAGTATATCAAATTTCAGGGGGGCTGTTACCAAAATACCTAGAAAATATCATTTAATGAACATGGAGAAAGTGTTGGACTCCAACGGTGCCATGGGCGATACGGAAGTCTATTAAGTTTTAAATAAAGTGCTTTTTAATTTTTACTGAACACAGTTTTTTTTTTTTTTTAAGTGCTTAAAAACTGTTAAAAATAAGGTTTATTGCGAGCTTTAAACTTATCCAAATGTTGCCGGGCAGGTTGATTCAATGACCTTACCAAGTGGAGTTGATAAATAAAAACAGTTGCCTGTGCAAGCTGTCCCTACTCTTTTTTTTTATTTTCCATGTTCAACAAGCCGTCCAAGTTGACAGTGCGCTACCCTCCACATGTCACTCAATGATTGGGAGTTGGGGAGATGCCTCAACCGTGATGGAGAGATCAAAACAATTAATAAGGGACTTCAGTAAGCATTAAATATATTGGAGACGTTATTGTCTAAGAATTAATCTAGGGTTTTGTTGAATTTTGTTGGTCAAATGTACAAGACTAGGAAATTATCGAAAAGCATATACACCGTCATTAGTTGAAATCGGGGGATTGTGCAAAACTTGTCGTGGTTCATATCTCTTGGAACCCCCATTTTTTGACCCCCACCTTGGCGTACCCACATAGAAGATGAATCAATGGCTGATTTTTGGTGAGGATGATCTCTATGGTGAGGAGATCATCCT
The DNA here is from genome assembly GCA_035048495.1 of Euptelea pleiosperma. Lineage (NCBI taxonomy): Eukaryota > Viridiplantae > Streptophyta > Magnoliopsida > Ranunculales > Eupteleaceae > Euptelea > Euptelea pleiosperma. The sequence goes on from CM068548.1 coordinate 12,362,555, forward strand.
CACAAAAATTTAAATCATTCCGATATTCATAGACTGGTTTAGAAGTTGAAGAATTATGAACCGTTTATTTTTACCGTGTAACTTGAAAAACACATTTGACGGGGATAGAAATTTCGGAATGGGCTAATTTTTTGTAAGGGTGATTAGAAATCAGCCATTGATTCATCTTCTATGTGGGTACGCCAAATTGGGGGTCCCTGGAGTAGCCCGACCCTTTAGAAAAATAGATAAAATAAAAGTTAGGTTAGATACTTCACAACTATCCAATATAAAAATCCATATAATAAGGTAGTTCAGTTGTCTCCCCTTCTTATAGGCTTCAGTAAAGAATGACCCGATTTTGGCAAATGCTTCGTTGAAGAGTGCCGTGGGCATTGGGCACCCACTAATAAATATTTTTAGGCAAATAAAAAAAAAAAAGTTTAGATTTTCTTAAATGCCTTGAGATATACAAGCATATAAAAATAAAATAAACAATCTATCACTGAAAATATATAACTGTAACTGTGTACCCTTATATTGAGTTATGACACCAAATGACGTCCCTAATTAGACGCCTTTGTGGGGTCCACATAAAAATCAACCCACTCAGAGGAGATCAGTAACCAGTGGGCCCCTACTTTCAATTTATCTAACAATCTTTGACAAGGATGCGAATACACTGCACCAACTTCTATCACAGTGTTCTGACAGATGCTTCTATCACAGTGTTCTAACAGGACACGTGTCACACTCTTGGTGGACGATGACCGTATGGATGTTTGGCCAGTCCTTCAATAGACCTCTAAACCAAAAATATCCCTGATTAATGATTTACAACTTTTAGATCTTTGCACCCAAATAACGCTCAATAATGCCCGAATTCTTACCGTTAAAAGCAACCTATGAAAATAACTTCAATCGAATCACTTATAAATCACTAATCAGGTTGATTTTTGGTTTAGAGGTCCACTGAGGGACTGGCCAAACATCCATAGAGTCATCGTCCACTAAGAGTATGCCACGTGGCCTGTGAGAACGCTGTGATATGAGGTTACCCTTTCTTTTTTTTTAAATCAATATGAGGTTACCCTTAAATATATAATAATATGGACAAACCAAAAACGGATTCCATAAAGTCAAGTCTTTGACGAGCTGGCCCAGACAACGATGACAAATCCAACTCAGCAAAACAAAGGTACGCGAGCATTGATGTACTGGCCGTATGTCTCGCTGACGTTCATACTCCCATCATCACTGAGAATGGGCCAGGGATCATAGGTCAAAGTCTCCGCGGTTCTGGATCCGGCGACGAGGATAGGGATCGACTCACACTGATCTGAACGATACTGGGGTTTTCTTGCTAGGATTCTCCAGATCGGGCAATCTGAATCCCGAGATTTTGAACCATGCCAGGGATACGTTAATTTTTGAAGCGGCAGAATTTTTTAAGCAGCAATCATATGCCCAATGATCGCTCACCACATCCTATGTTTAGGATTTGGTTTAAAAAAATAATTTAAAAAGCAACCATGGGTATATGTGGCTCCACGCGATCATTGGCACATAATCGCAGCTTAAAAAATTCCGCCCCTTCAAAATTGTTTTTCACGCTCAAAACTAAATAATCCGAAAATAATTCTAAAAAGTTCATGAATTTTTTCAAATTCAAATAGGACGTTGTTCGGTTCATTTTTATTTTCTTTTTTTGAATAATTCTTGGATCACCGCTCACTAAAAATAAAAATTACTGCTCTTTGAATCTAACGGTGCTTAAGCCCAAATACCTAAATAACGTAACATCCATCTTAGGTGGAAACTATATATATACTAGTGTTTGGTAATGGATACAAGTTTATTCTGAATAGGGACAAGATTATTCATTTTGCTTCAAATGAGAACAAAATGATCAAATATATTGATATTAGACATCATTTTATTAGAGAATTGATAAAAGATAAAACTATCTCTATTGATTTTATTGCAATTGATTCTATATTGTTGGCGAGGAAAATCGATTTTTATGAAATTTTAGGCTCTTGATTGGGTGTTAATCAACACAGTCAAATTAAGTGGGTGACTCTAATTTAAAGAAACACATAGGTGTATTAATTCAACTAATTTTTAGGGTGCTTGCTAAACAAAATTTTAAAATCGGGACTGTCATTGAACTGGTGGACTAGCCGATTTACAACCAGTTACTCAAATAGACTGCGCATTTGAGATTTTCCAAGTTTTTATGAGAAAATAACTAATTTTTAAAATTTCGGGTCAATGATGACCGGAACTATTTTGGAGACGGGTTGACTAGTCTTCCTATTCAATCGACCATCCGATTTTTGGGTTTTATGTTCATGGGATATTTTTGTCCTTAAAATTTCCATATTTTATGATCTTTTAAATCTTTTTAATAAATATTATTTTTTATATATTTAATTAATAATTAATTAAATGAATCATCAAATCGACTCCCGAGTCATCGAAGTGGCTTAATCTGATGGACTTCGGAGTAGATCCAAGTTCCGAGTTTTAAAACCCTGTTTTGAACCATTCCTAAATTTAACTCCAAATTTGATAAGGTTATAAGTTTCAGAAAGTGGTGATTTTTTGTGAGGATTATCTCCATGGTGACAAGGTCATCCTCACCAAAAATCAGCCCTTAATGCATTTGTGAGTGGGCCCCACAACTATTAGTCATTATGGTAGTCACAAAAGCATTAGTCAATTTATCACAACCCTAGTATAATGGTCAGGTTCGAGTTTAGTCAGATTGTTCGAAGCCTCATTACAAACCCATCTTTGATGAGGTACTAAAAAAATCAACCCGACCCCAACCCAAACCCGTCATGAAGTCGTGTTGAAATTCCTACTATTAAAATCAAGCCATGGAAATAACTTCAATCCCATGCTTAGAAATCATTGATCATGTTTATTTTTGGTTTCATAGGTCCAACTAGCGAATGACCAAACATCCATAGGGTCAGTGTCCTCTTAAGAATGTGTCACGTGGCTCATATTTGCTGAAGTCAGCAGCGTCGCCAAATGCAGATGTTAGCGAAGAGATCACACCTAAGAGATCTCTGGATTTCAAACTAAAATAGAACAAATTGTTACAATCATTTTATAAATTACATATTGAAAATAGGGTTGTCCCCACCACATCACATATTTTGTACCAAATCATAAAAACTCAGTTAGGGTAGTATTGATTATGTGATCTGCAATCAAACAATATGTCTTTGTTGTTGTCGTTACATGTAAACGGGGTTTGATTCCTCGCACAAGTAACTCATCTAGAACTTTCCGGTCCCACAACATGCCACATCTGCTTTCTCGAATCCTGTTTCCACCACCAAAAAATGAATTTCAGAAAATAATAATGGTAAATGGTTTGGGGTGGTGTTACCGCTTTAACGGCGTTAAAATGGCGTGATTTTAAACCGTGGGATATGCTAATGCATGCAATGGATGGGGGGGTGGCGGGGGGAGGTGTTATAACTTATCTATAGCTAGTGGGTGCATGGCACGTCCCATGGCACTCCCAGACAAAGCATTTGCCAAAATCGGGTGTGAGTTGTTGAGATCCACCGTCCATTTGGGGAATAAGATCTCAGCCTTTCTTTGTTGAAACCAGTAAGAAGGGGTATAAATGGGGAGACAGTGACTTACCATATTTGGATGGGTTCTGAATCGCATCATGGAAGATATTATATGTGTTTGCAAACTTCAGATTGATCCCAGGAAGCTCCTTGTTTAGTTTGACAACCAAGACTTGTAACTTTACATTGAATTCCGTAGCAACTTTGTCGTACCTCTCAATACAACGATTCTCATTCAAAAAGTTTAAGGTTCTGACCTATGTTCTAAACCTAGGAACTCGGACTCGGCTCGGAAGTCCATTGGGCCGAGTCACCTCGATGACTTGGGAGTCGACTCGGCGAGTCATTAAATTGATTATTGTTTATTTAAATTTATAAAAAATAAAATTTATTAAAAGATAAACTTTGAAAATAGGAAATAAATACAAAAAAACATTTAGAAAATCAGAAATTTTTTTTTGAATTTTGATTGGACTCGGCCTTTAAACGGGTGACTTGGCTGAACTGTGAGTCAACGCGGACAATTGTCCGAGTCAACTCGCCGGACTATGCAAATCCGAGTTTGTATGCCAAGTCGATTCGAAATACGATCGAGTCGAGTCGACTCGGCCGAGTCCCGAGTCAACTCGGCAAGTTTTAAAACATAGGTTCTGACCAATGGCAAGCACCCCATAGGGGGAAGGCCCCAGAGCGAAGTCATTTGTCCCTAGCCCTACCAAATACAATGACTCGCTCAACACTTCATTAGCCTTCCCCTCCCCAAGATACGCCTTCAATGCCTTCTGGTAATCTTTGTAGAACTTCATTTCCTCCCACAAAGGAATTACAGACTGCGAGCCACCGATATCAACGGTAAGATACAGTAACCAATGTAACATAATTTATGTGTCTAGCTAGTAACGAATTATATATGTTTAACAGACTTACTGTCAAAGTGGAGGTGACATTGTCGTAGCCAGTTCCGGCCGCTGCGAAGCAAACTCCAGTTGCAAAATCCTTTATACTATACATTGGATCGGTGTATGCGGGTATGCTTGGTTTTAAATTAAAAGCCTCAGAGATGAAGTCAGGGAAGATCCGACTATTGGAAAATCGTCATGTCGGCTTACTTCCTTCAAAATCAAGACCATAAGGCGGAAAATTGCTCTTGATTAGCGTCGAGATCTGATTGTTATTACCGGAATCGACCGTGGAGTCTCCGAAGACGATGACAGCCGGAACTTTTGCTGTGATCTAGAGAGCTAGTAGTAGGAGTTGAGTTAAGAGGATACATGGCATGGTGTTGTGAGCCATTTTTATGTCGGTTCTTATTCCCCTCTTGGTGGACTGACAAGCAAAATGAATATCGGATATGGAAGACTATATTAGCATTGCTAACTGCCATTGATAAACAGTTTTCTTAATTATACAACTATTTACCTTAATTATGGGATTATTATCTTCTACTATATTTATAATAGAGGACTGTTAGCAATATCGTCCGTGGGACGATACTATCGACAATGCCACAAACTGTCTTGTGGCACACTTCTTCAAGCCCACTCATGACAACATGAATTTGTAACAAGTGGGCTTATATTTTGAATCAAAATCTTGGCTGACGATGCTGAAGACGTTGTTGTTTTTATTTTTCGGCACAGGAGTCGTGTGGACAGAAGCCACGGAGCAAGCCAGGCTAGACTTGGAGGAAAACTGCCTACGTTGGATTAGAGCACCTTTTTCATGGTTTATTTTTATTCTTGGATTTTTATCACTATTTGTGGTACTCCGATTCAAAGGTTAGAAATAACTAATCAGGCTGTTTTTTGCTAGGTAAGTCCATCTAGGGATGGGCGGTCAAACATCCATACGGTCAGTAGCCTCTAATAGTGTGCCATGTGGCTCACATTGTGGGTCCATGATCATCAAATTTGTTATAGGGACAGAGTTTGGGTGCTATGTGGTGTGTAGCTCATGACAGAATTTACACCTATTTCTTAAATACAATTTAACCCGGTGGTGTAGCTCACGTCGAGATCATGTTAGACAATCCAACCGCAGGGTGAGTTGTCGATGTTGTGGAGACAATGGATATCTTCCTCTGTCTGTTTTGATATTTCTGGGTGGGTTTATTGTCGTCGTCATCGTTGTTGTTTGTTGCTGTAGAGTAAATCTTTGATTATATATGTCTTTGATGACAGATGTCCCTATGGACCACGTGGCACTCTTAGAAACCACTGACCATATGGATGTTTAAACCATCCCTTGGTGGATCTACTGACCCAAATCAGGCTGCTGATTGGTGATTTCTAACCGTTGGATCTGAGTGAGAATGACTCAAATTCAACGGAGAGAGAGAGAGAAGAGGGAGGACGTTATGTGCTATTTTCTCCAATGTCATTTGAAAACTTATTCTACTGTCCTCGTATTTGGCATTCTTATTTTTGGATTTTGCTATGGCTGAGCATTCATGCTCAATTAGGATTAAATCAATTCCACGATGCGGCCTACTGTTGCGGTTTGATTCGGGGTTAGTGTTTTAGCCCAAACCCACATATTCTAAGGTTGAAGAAAGGGGTATTCTTTTCGTTTGACAAATTTGTAAAATACATAGAATGGGGGTGGGGGATATGTAAAAATTCCCTACATATTTTTCCAAAGAGAAATAAGAAAAAAATAAAAATTAGAGGGAAAATATATTATTGACAAACTCAGTTGCCACAAAGATATTTGGATTTAGCCACAACAAAAAAATCACTGGTAAAACTGACAATTAGCTACGAAAGGTGAAGTTGCCACTAAAACTTTAACTTTTAGCCGCAAAAAACTAAACCTCGCCACTATTTATTATATTTTCCTCCAAAAGAAATTCGTGCCAAAATTTTACATTATTAATTTAGTGTTGTGACTTTTTGCTGCGACATTTGGGTTGTCACTAAATATGGCAATGGTAACACCTTAAGTGGCGACATCTAATTTTTGCCACTATATATAGCTAAGGTTTTAGTGGCGAGATATGAACTGCGGCTAAAAATATTGCCACTAAAAACTATAGTTCTTGTAGTGCATATACCATATCGTCAACTTTGCCACCAACCGTGCATTTGGCTGTGAAGGATAGATGGTTGGTTTGGGTTATTGTGAGGTTGGTTGAAACCCCAACCAAATTAAAACCCCATTCCAAGGTTGATATTAGAGTATATATATATACAATTAGATTAGTATTAGTATCGTAATAAGTATGTGAAGTGCACAATATCATTATTGGTGTATTCATCAATATTTTTCTGGTTGTCACTTGAGGAGAGGGATCTGGCGTCGGTGCTAAAAATATAAATAGCGTCGATTTTTATAAAAACTGACACACTTTGAACGGCAAAACATTTTGCATCAGTTTGCGTCAATTTTAAGCTGTTCTATTCTATTTGTTTAAGGAACTCATCCTTAGCAGTTGTGAATGGCTGTGTTTACATCTGGATCTACATGTCACTTGTTTATGGTTAGGTTCGAATTTACTCAGGTTTTTTATGAGATATCATTTTGAAATCTTGTTGCAGAGCTTTAAAAAGAATCTTGTTCTTTATATCATTTGGATGAATGACTTTATAATTGAGCAACGTGTCAATCATTAATTCACTTGGATAAGAAACTACGTCATGTTAGGAAACGACGTTACATTAGTTACAACTTTCAAAGTCCTGGACTATACGGCCTTTCAGAAATTGACGTTGTAACACATATTTGGTGTAGTGAGAGGAACTTGTGAGTCCATGAGTGAGAGAATCTGTAAACCAGTGTTTTCTCTTCCGTATGGGTGGGAGCAAGGTCTGAAGTTGCGCTGGTGTCTGCTTTTATGTCTGTACGCAGTGGTTTATGCTTATAATGATGGTTAAAGAGTTCACTGGAAAAAGGTCAATTCTTATACAACCTATAATTATGGCTTAATTATATAGACTAAAATAACCGAGACTTGCCTCGTTAAGCAAGCCCTTTTCAGCTATCCCCACCGTTGCCCAGGGCCGTCTCTACCATAAGGCCAATAAGGTGGCTGCTTTAGGCCCCCAGCCCAGCTGAAAGAAGGCCCCAGCCCACTAACCACATGAATGTTTAGCCCACTCTTGTTGGATATACAAACCAAAAAATTAACTTGATTGATTATCTCTAGCCACAGATTTTAGTACTAGCTTTTTAAGATTGATTCTAGCCGTTGGATTCAATCATGTTTTCTAAATATCATATATGCCTTCTCTCCCAACTATTTGAGGTCAGTAACATGAATGCTACTCTATTAAGAGCTCATTCCTTCTGTCAAGGCATCGGTTCTAAGCAATTGGAAAATAAAGCTAGGGTAACTTATTACAGAGATAGGAATTCTAACCACCATCGGATAGTACGTTTATTCTAACCACCATTTCAAAGATGATCGAATTCAAATAGCCACATTGAAGTTGAGAATTTTCTGGTTTTACTTCAACAGATTGCAATGTTCTTCAATCTACCCACAATATAATAGTAGCTCAGATTGAGCTAGAAATGATAAGACGTTATTAATAATTGTTGGGATTTCTTATTCAAGTACTTCCACAAAAATCCCTTTAAAGGAAAGAAACTGAATCATTTCTTGAAGAGAACATGAGAAGTCATCCATTCTTCACCATTGTTATATTCAAATTGCTCCATTCCAGATAACAATATCCCTCTCCTATAATTAATCCACTTCGCGACGGCTTCCTTGCTGCCGCAAAACGACTCCATTATTTCCTTCACAGTATTTATGCTGGCATCTAGTCTCTTCAACCACTCTTCCCTGTAATAGATTAAATGAATGATCATCCATTTTTCCGTGGACACGACAAAGAGAAAAATCGACTAAGAATTATTTTTCAAAAACTAAATTGCATTCATCCCTACGTGGAACGCGCAAAATGCTTCCCACTAAGAGTCCAATGGTCCACAATCGAGACACCATCCTGCCATACATATAAAAAAAATTCAGCAAGAAGACCATTTTCATTCAATTTTTAGTCATCAGAGAGCTCACCTGGAAGTATAAAAGAAAGGAGGCTGATGTCATAATCATAGTTCCAGCAGGGAAGTTGTATTCCGTGTACCAATCATCTTCATCAAGAGGCTATAGGAGAAGCTTGCACAGAAGGCCCATAAGATCAGGAACAATTCATGAATGGAGGAATAAATTAGAACTGAATTTGTTTTTTCATACTAAGTTAGATAACTTAGATTTAGTTTACCTAATAGTGGTAAGCAAAGGTTTTGTGGCAGAGGTGCTCCACGAAAAGAAGCCCATCTTTCGTCATCCATTGCGATATCTTCCGAAGTAGTTCGTAGTTCTTCATGTGCTGCGAAAATGGAAGAAAATTAAATTATTTTAGCAATGCCAACATTCAAAAATGGCCAAAGAGCTCATAATACGAACCTCGAACAATTCGATAACAAGTATTCGATCGTAAGTGTTCTCCATTTCATGTGTGGTTATGTCGGCTAGCATAATCTCCACGTTCGACAGATTAAGGGTCCTGATTATGGGAAGAAATTAGAAAGTGTTTATCTGTTAAGTTCCATGATCTCTTTAAACTTAATAAAATGAAACAGTAGAACTATTCTTACTTGCATTGCTCCTCAATGAACTCTCTCTGTGACCCTGAGTTGGTAATTCCTGTAACACGACAGTTTTTATACTTCCGAGCAACATGTAGCGTAAGGGCTCCAAGCCCACACCCGAGATCAAGAACACTCTGACCATCTTTTATTTGCGCCCTCTCACAGTACAAGTCCAACATTGCTATCTCGGCCTCGTCTAATGTCATTGAGTCATCTTTGAAGTAGCAGCAACTGCCAAAATTTGTGAAACATAAGCTTCTAGAAGTTAAGTAAAACAAACAGAGAAGAAAACCTGTCAATTATATTCTTTGGGTTCTTGGACTTGGTAATTTGAACTTGGCCATGCCAAGTGAGTAAATTTTTATGTGGACCCTTTTTCTATATGGAACCATTTTAGGTGCTGCAATCTATACACGACAGAGTGGGACCCACCAGCAACAAAGCCAGGTATGGGCCAGGGGCAGCTACACCCCTCAACTTTAATACTTTTGCAACCCTAAAATACTTTTATTTTGTTTTGCTCCCTCAAACAAAATCCTAGCTCCGCAACTAGTACCCACCTGAGTTGACCAGAGAATCTATGTATCTATACTAAATTAGAGAAGTTGGCATGCAGCAAAATTCTCTCTCCTCCATATCATGTCGACATAGCACTCTATACAAAGGTTTTAAATTTCGTCGAAAAGTTCGAAATTTCGGTTTCGGGCCATAAAAATCGAAATCGAAATTTTTAAAATTCGGAGATTTTGTTGAAATTTTATGAAATTTTTGGTTTTTTGTGAAATTTCAAACTTTTTGGTCGAAATTTCGACTAAATATTCGACACCTGCAAATGCATGCCAAACACGCCCGGACGAATATTAGCACGCACAAATATTTTATTTTCCTGCTGCGGTGGCCTACCAAACATGCCCTTAGTGCAAAGTGAAATGGTGCCAACAATGATGAAAAATAACACATTTTTGTCAACATTGGTGCCACACTTCCAATAGCAATGGTCGACCCTCGTTCAGCCCAGCACGGCGTATCTTAAGGTCGAGCTCGGCCAATAAATTGCTCAAACTGTGTGATTGGCTTGGCTTAGTCAGGCTCATTTAAGACTGATCTGCTCAACATTTTCAGTCGTAGGTCCATCTGACAAACGTCTATATCCATGTCCAGGTCCATTATATTTTTTAAAAATTTTAATGAGGAGCAATTTTCAATTGTGAGTATAAACCCAGTCAGGCGCACCTATCCATATGTTAGCGATTTGGAGTGCAGCAAAAATACAATATGGAAAATGCTCGAGTACAATTTGGGTTTGCCATTTGAAAATGGGTTAAAAAATTGGGCACATATAATTTTAAAATAAAATAAACAAAAAAGTAATATATTGATAATTTTTGTCTTACAAAATAAATTTTCATGATAAAAACTAAATAATCTGGAAATAATTTGGAGAAAAAATGCATGAATTTTTCCAATTCTTTGAATAGGACGTTGTTCAGTTCAATTTTTGAATAATTTGTACAGTTCACATATAATTCGTTAATAATTCGAGAATCTACTAACTATGCTCCCATCCGTAAATATTCGAGGGTTTGCCTGATAGGGCTCTAAGAATATTGCTATACGTAAAAAAAATTTCTCCCTGCCTATAAACAATCTGTTAGCGTGTACGTGGATCCATACAACTTCAAGAAAAATAACATTTCATCAAGTTGAAAGAGAGACCATGATCAAGTAGAGGAATAAAGACAACGAATGATCAACATATACCTTTCTTTCAGTTTACTTCCAAACATAATATGTAAGAAGGAAATTGGCACCTCGTAAATCTGCGAATCCAAAATATCGACCTGATCTGCCGCAATGTTCATGCAACGTAGAGCTGCGTGAACGAACATGATCGCAAGTAGTACTCAATCAATGATCATAAAAAGGGAAATAAAGTTGGTAAACTTAAATAGAAGTTTGTATAAACCATCTTCTTCTTTTTTTTATAAGCCCATGTATGAACCATTTCTGTTAGCCATTTATCAGTGTTAGACAATATAGTGTATGAGATACACCATATCACTATTGGTGTATCTCATCACAAAATTAGAATAATATCTTAGGATTTGATTTTATATTATTAGGATTTCTTTCCTGTTTTGAATCATTGTAATGCTCTATATAAGAGCTTGAAGTGGATCTATGTAAACACTCAAGTTATTCAATAAACCCTAAATCTCTATATGGTATCAGATCCATTGTTATTTTGACAACAAGCTCTCGATTCTGCGCCTTTCCGGCGGAAGTCATTGCTATTGTCCGCCGGGCCGTCATTACCGTCATTCGCCAGGCCATCATTGCCCATCATAAACCATCGTACATCAGAAATAACATGCCGGACTTCACCAAAATCATCGAGCATTTCCAACACCGCCACTCAAGGTACATCTCGAAAAAAAAGAGAGAGAGAGAGAGAGATTTTTTCATGGGTTGAGGAAAAAAAGGGAGGATAAGGATGTCCGTAGATCGCCACACTCCCGAGGCTCCAATTGCCACCGAAATAAATCACCATTGTCGTCGTCGCTCCATCTTTGACTACCCTCTTCTCGGGTGGAACCCTCATCTTTGGTTTTGAAAAATCCTCACTTCCAAAACCCTATCTTCTTCTTTCATTTGTCATTTTGAAAAAAGAAAAAAAAATTGCTTGTGGACTTTTACAGCCCAAGATTGTGTGAGTTCCAGAATAGGCACACACCCTTCATCAGTCAGGCACAAAGAGATGCCTACTGTCTTCATGTGTGGTCCAGAAAAGGCCCACACTTTATTGCTTGAGGTCTCATAGAGCCCATACTTATGAGGCAAACAGATGCCCACACACACATCTTGGCCAACTACGGCCCTTTATCCGGATTAAAATCTGACGAGTTTCGATCTAGTTTAAACTGAAGTTTTCTTGGGACAAGATCCCATGTGATCATCATGGATCACCACTCGGCTGGCAACCATCTCCATTCACTTGCAAGCACAGACTTCAAGGAGATGCTGTCACGCCCCGAATCCGGATACCCAGATACGACCCAAAAATCTGTGGATCGACCCGTACCCGAACCCAGAGGTGATCCATGAATGTCCCCTAGTGGTCAAATTAGGTCAATTAGACTACTAAGGTTCATTCGAAAACCCACTAAGAAAAAAGAGAGTCTAGATGTAGGAAATAAATAATTTAAATAATTTATAATTCAAATAATTCAATCAATCAACTAAATGTGGAGAGATAGAAGTGAGAACATGCTCTCAATCAAAGGCTTACATGCCCGTGAAAATAAATAAATAATGTTATAAAATAATCAAATACAACTTTCTAAAGTGTGGGATCGACTCCCAAATCCTCGCCGATCTCCTCGAATGCACCGGAGTCTTTCGTCTCAAAATCATCTCACGTACCCGGCTCCTCAAAATCTGAAAATGGTATCGGTGTAGCACCGTGAGCCGAGGCCCAGTAATACAACAATGTGCATGGTATGATATCATACTATACAAGTTTTTTAATCAAGGTATGTATCTCAATCGTATAATAAAGATGGCATGAATATGAGGATGAATGCAGATGAGTAAGGGATGCCAATGCAACTAGTACCCATAACCACATAGGGTCTCCATCTCCTTCCCGCACTGGGAGCGGTCTCATCGACCCATCTGCAGGATATAATAACGTCTGGGGCCTTTCACCCTAGGGTACCGAACCCTGATTAATTGATAAAACCAATATAACGTATATAATATACTTCAACCCCGTTCCCTTATGCACCCCTTATATGAAATGACGTGATGATCATGGTATGGCAACAAGATGTACTAGGGTTACACGATATAAGCACACATGTATTTAACATTTAAATATAAATATAAAATGAACCAATGATCATTAAGAGTAATAATATGGAAACGAATTAGGGTTAACCATGAATAACATGTAATAATCACCGAAGGTCACGATCAACACGGATGAATAATATAAGTGGAAATCACAAGACAATCCAACACACCATGGCCGAACCCTATGAGGGATCCATGACACAAGGTCGAACCCTAAAGAGGGATCCAAGACACTTGGCCGAACCCTATGAGGGATCCAAGACACATGGGTGGGATCCCCATGCATACAAGTATAGGTCGAACCATCTAGGTATAATAGTCAATAAGACATGACCAAATATCACAATCAACATCGATGAATAATATAAGTGAAAATCGCAAGAGAATCCAACACGCCATGGCCGAACTCTATGAGGGATCCATGACACAAGGTCGAACCCTAAAGAGGGATCCAAGACACTTGGCCGAACCCTATGAGAGATCCAAGACACATGGGTGGGATCCCCATGCATACAGGTATAGGTCAAACCATCTAGGGTTTAGTCAAACAACAAGGTTAAAACCTGAAATTCTGGGTTTTACAGAAAAGTCCAGCACGTTTAAAAAATCATAACTTAACCAATACAAATCAGAAAAATATAAACTCAAAGTTTCTAGAAACTAGATTGATAGAGGTATCCATAAAAAATAATTAGAAAAATATTTAGGTTAAAAATATAGATCGAAATCCCAAGTGAATCGGACCGTGTAAAATCTAAAATTCTGGGTTTTTTGGTAAGGTCATACAACTTAGAAAATTCATAACTTAATCAATAAAGATCAGAAAAATACAAACTAAACGGTTTTGGAAAATAGATTCAAAGAGGTATTTAGAAAAAAATAATATAAAAATATTTAAATCATAAAAGTACAACAAAAATGATAAGAACATAGTCATCCGTTATAGGTACAAAATAGACCATGGCCAAACCCATCATGGTGGCCCAAAACAAAGATCAACCCAATAAGAATATAGTAAATATTATTAAAATTAATTTATAATGAGTATCAACCATTATCTAATGAAAGAAAAACAAATCTTGAAAAAAAACAAGTATAGAATGGATCAAGCGCACTTACCTCAAGGTTTCTTGAACTTTAATGAAAATCAAAAGTTTCTTCAAATTTGAAATTCGTCGGATCGTCCTCTCCTTGGAGTATGTTCTTCAAATCGGAGTCCCCGTCAATTCTTCCTTCTTGCTCGAGTGCGATCGGTCCCCGGATGAAGGTTTAATGGAGCTTTCTCTATTCTTCAATGGAATTGGGTTTGTGAAAGCTTCTAAAGCTTTAGGGTTTTCATAAATAGGTTTAGGGAAGGATTAGGGTTTCTATTTTGTTGAAATTCGTAACTATCAAAGGGATGACTTTTTCAACCCTCAAAAACTCTTATTTTACACTATTAATGGGTTAGAAATGGGCCCAAGGCCCATATACATCAATAGGCTTCATTTAATAATATTATTAAGCCCAAAAGACTTCTAGATTGGCCATACGGCCCCACCCAACAATCATAACACAAATAATTATAAATTAATTCAATCAAACTATATTATATAATTTAAAAGTCCATACAATAAGGTATTGACACATGTCACACACACAAATCATAAAAACGTTCAAAACCCTAGAAAAGTGTCAAATGACATTTGAATGACCCGAAAGTGATTTGCGGGTCCCACGCTCTATTAAATAAATAAAATATAATTAAATATTATTTTAAAAAATATAAGAATGGTAAGAAAGTTTAAAAATTATGAAAATACTATTTTGTCAAAATCTCCAAAAATCTCCTGCTAGGGTTTTCATGTCTCAAGAAAGGTTCCAAATTTCACAGGTAAGTTGCTAAGGATAAAATAGGAATATTTTTGGTGTCTCGGGCCCATAAAATAATTTTTTTATGAAAGTTTTGGATTGTTAGCTGGAGAAAGAAAAAGTCCCCTGCAAATTATGATTCATTATTTTTAGTAGGAATTTAGCCCTAAAGAGCGAGTTTCAAAAATAGCAGGTTTTTCAAAGTTGTCAGAATGAAACCAAATTAAATACACATACTCATACATGATATTTAACAATAAAAACAATAATAAGAGTCTGAAAAAGTTTCAGGTTTGCATTATTAGGTGAATTTACCATAATACCCTAGAACGAAAGTTCGGGGTATTACAGATGCAATCATCAAGGCTACTTACACTGATGATATATAACATCCTTCAATGACACTCAATCTTCAAGGCATTGGATTTTAGCAAACTCACGATGATCGTCGATCTCCGATCCCCATGAGTTTGAGGGAGAAAGTTAGAGAATATAGTGTGTGTGATACACCATATCATTATTGGTGTATCTCATCACAAAATTAAAATAATATCTTAAGATTTGATTTTATATTCTTAGGATTTAATTTTATATTCGTAGGATTTCTTTCCTGTTTTGAATTATTGTAATGCTCTATGTAAGAGCTTGAAGTGGATCTATGTAAACACTCAAGTTATTCAATAAACTCTAAATTTCTACAATTAGGAACATACTTTGACAATTGCATTAATCAGGGGTCTCCATTGTAACACCCATGGAGGGTCCTAGTCCCTACTAGTACAGTGTTATTAAACCCCGAGCAGTTGGACTAGTGACTCGGTCACAAAACTGGGCTGGGTTGATTCTGACCCAACAATTTGCAAAAAACACGGTCAAATTCTTGAGACCCGCTTGACCCAACCATGGGTTTTAAAGGTTCATGACCCAGCTCTTGTTTTGTGTGTTTAAGATTACTGAAATATGAAGTGTTAGTTTCAAAAAAGTAAATAAAACTGATGAATGCTTAAGTCGCTGGTACTACTTATGATCAAGACCATGGATCAAGGTCTCAGGATTAGAGGCCGTATTGGCAACAACTGATCCTGATCTAGAACACTTGCATCGGCCAGATCGGGCCGATCTCTCTCTCTCTCTCACACACACACACACACACGAGTTTTAACTGGATTGTCCGAGTTGGATCCATTGTGATTCATAGTGAATCTTCATAACTCAGCTATTGCCGATCTCGATATGGATCGGTGTTTAAGAGAGAGAGAGACTTACAATGAGCCAAGTTAAGGACTTCAGCTAGTTGTTGTTCATGGGTAGGTTTGTAACCCCATTGAAGTCGCCTTTCCAATTCAATCCGTATGAGCCGTCTGATCTCATCATCTGGAATGAGCCCAAGCTCCAAACTTTTCAACAACTCTACAATGGCTGCCTTCTTTGCTGGCTTAGCGTCCATAGCCACACACATACAGAGAGAGAGAGAGAGAGAGAGGTTAGTTAATGACTTTCTTAGCATTTAAGGATTGCCCTCGTTTATACAAGAATTCATTTTTGTAAGCAAGCGATTCAACTGGATTGACTTTTTGCCAAAGAACAAGCACCGTTGGATTCTCTGAATCCACGCCCGTATTGGTGCAAAAAGTTTAGTCCCCCTGAGCCCAACCCCCAGTTTTGTAAGCAAGTTGCTCACATATAAAAAGCAAGAACAGAGGAAACTCGCCACAACCCCCCAAAAAAAATCCCAACAGAAGAAGTCCAACCCACGTGGTTAATTTTTTTTTGTAAGCAATATAGTATTGAAAGAACGAAAAGGAAACAAACAAAAAAAGTCAGGCCTTAGAATGTCAACGGAGGGCACAATCCTTATAGCTGGGATGCCATTTATGATGCACATGCACTTACACGTGGCACACTCTTAGAAACCACTGATCGTATCGATGTTTGACAACTTTGACCTATCCTTAGGTGAACATACATACCAAAGTTTATCATGATCAGTAATTCCTATCTGTTGGATTAGTCTTTTTCATGGATTGTTTTCAACCATGAATTTTGAGCATTATTTAGGGTACTCAGATCCAATGGTTCAAAATAACTAATCATGCTGATTTTTGTCATCTAGTCTCTATATAACCTAAAGGAACCAAGTTGCTCTTGGTTTCCCGTTCGTTAATTTCTTCTCCAATAAGGAGATGGATTGCTCCATCATGTTAATTAGTATTGGTTCCAAGAGAAAGTTTGGGTTGTCGTTTAATGGGATGTCCTTTGGATACCTTTCTGTGATATATAGAATGAGGGAAGACCAAGAGGAAGTGGTGAGGCCATGAACGAGAGAGAGCTCTTGAGAGCAAGGAGAGGTATTCGAAAAGATCCCCTGACCAACATTTTTTCTAGGTGGGAGCAGTGGCTGAAGTTGCATTGGTGTCTGCTGTTATGTCGGTACCCGGCCAGTATTTTATGCTTATAACAATGTGTAAAAAGTTCACTGGAAAAATCAATTCCCTCACACAATAACCTTATAATGATTGGTTATACAGGGATTTTTTGAAGCTGGCGCGCAATCATGCGCCAATGATCCTGTGCAACATATATCCATGGTTACTTTTTTAAAAGTCTTTAAAACCAAAGCCTAAACCATGAGTATATGTGTTATGATCCTAAAGGTTAAGAATTAAACTTCTCGTACCTCTATCACCTAGGTGCTTTTGATGTATTTGTTTGGGTCTTAACATTTGGTATCAAAGCCAACCCCACGTCATGGGTTCAAGTCAAGGGAGGTGCCACCTAAGGAAAGGGCTACTAGGGGGCTCACTCAAAAAACGAAAAAATAGGGGTAACAGAAAAAAAAATGCCGGGGGATCACTCACAAAAAGTGAGAAAATAGGGGTACCGGAGTGAAAATCGCATCAGAGTGGGACACCATGGACGTTGGCCTTGAAGCGTGGTGGAATGTTACGATCCTAAAGGTTAAGAATTAAACTTCCCACACCTCTATCACCTAGGTGCTTTTGATGTATTGGTTTGGGTCTTAACAATATGTTGCGTGTGATCATTGGCGGTCACTTCAAAAAAAACATTCGGTTATATAGACTCAAAACCCTAAACAAGTCAAATAACCCTGACTTGCCCCCTTAAGCAAGCCTTTATTAGCGCAATAAAAATGCCCCCTTAAGAACCCCAAATCCCCTACCAGTTCCAAAATTTAGGTTGGGGTTTAGTCAGCCCAAGAGTAAAAGAACACCATGGATTCATCTTTCTAACTCATGTTCTCGGGCATGGATTCCGAGAATCCAACACATGCAGCTGGTTGATAGCGCTGAGCTGCAATCACTTCTTGCCAAAGCAAAACTACCATTGGATTCTTAGAATCTACGCCGAGGACAAGGGCAAGTCAGAAAAAGACAAGTAGTCCTAGCTCGGAGCCTGAGCCATAAAATAAATAGAATTTGAGATGCCCAATCTTGAGATTTGCAACATGAATCCTACTCTATTAAGATCTCATATCTTCTGCGAAGGCATCAGAAAAGGTTCTAATTGCTTTGGGAAAAAAAAAGGAAAATTGCAGAGATCTTAAGATAATCAAAGGTGGATGGTAGGTTTATTCTAATCACCATTTGAAAGCTGAATTCAAATAATTAACCAAATTGAAGTTGAGATTTTTCTGGTTTTACTTCAACAGATTGCAATGTTTTTCAATCTACACACAATAATAAGCAGCTCAGATTGAGCTAGAAATGATTGACATTGTTGGATTGCTTATTCAAGTACTGCCACAAAGATACCTTAAAAGGAAAGAAAATAGAAAGTTGAATCATTTCTTCTTGAACAGAACATGAGAAGTCATCCATTCTTCACCATTGTTATATCCATACTGCTCCATTCCAGATAAGCATAATCCTCTCCAATAATTAATCCACTTTGTGACAGTTTCCTCGCTGTCGGAAAATGACTCCATTATTTCTTTAACAGCTTTAATGTTGACATCTATTCTCTTCAGCCATTCTTCCCTGTAAAACAGATTATATGAATGCATGATCACCCATTTTTTCGTCGACCCGCGCGACAAAGAGAAATATCAAAAAGGGTATAACTAAGAATTATTTTTCAAAAACTAAATTGCATTCATCCCTACGTTGAACGCGCAAAATGCTTCCCACTAAGAGTCCAATGGTCCACAACCGAGACATCATCCTGCCCAAAAAAAAAAAACCAGCAACAAGAAAACCATTCTCATTCAATGCTTTTAGTTATATAGAAGGAAGAATTGTTGCATCGGCATGAGATGGATGTTGATCATCTGTTGTCCATTTTGACATATTTAGGCCCCACTTGGTTCGCTGCACTGTGATGCATTTTGCATTCTAGTGCAAATGTGGTGAGTTGCATTGCAGTCACTTACCATGGTTTTTGGGCTGCACATGCTTGCATTCATTTTCTTAAAGAGTTTGCAAGGGCTTGGCAACCACTTGCACGCAAGCTCATTTGCACGCCCTCAACCAATCACATGTAATCCCAAAACATGGCAAATGGGTGCATTGCATCTGATTTGCTTTGAACCAAGCAGGGCCTTAGTTTCACTCATGTGGATCGATCAACCTCCTCAGAATTGTGAATCCCCATGAAACCAGATGTTTATTTCAAATGGAGGACAGATAACTTACGAGCATATTGGTGTCA
This sequence comes from Euptelea pleiosperma, assembly GCA_035048495.1. Lineage (NCBI taxonomy): Eukaryota > Viridiplantae > Streptophyta > Magnoliopsida > Ranunculales > Eupteleaceae > Euptelea > Euptelea pleiosperma. Next base: position 12,382,105 of record CM068548.1, read on the forward strand.
CTGTGCCTCACTTCTACGCTATTTAAGCGTTGAATTTCCATCTTTTTTAAAACATTGAAGATGACAGAACTTACCTGGAAGTATAAAAGAAAGGAGGCTGATGTCATAATCATAGTCCCAGCAGGGAAGTTGTAATCCGTGTACCAATCATCTTCATCAAGAGGCTATACAGAGAAGGCCCATAAAATCAGGAAAAATTCAAAATAATTGAAGGGAGGAATAAATTAGAACAGAATTTACTTTTTCATACCAAGTAAGATTTAGTTTACCTCATAGTGGTAAGCAAAGGCTTTGTGGCAGAGGTGCTCCACAAAAAGAAGCCCATCTTTTGTCATCCATTTCGATATCTTCCCAAGAAGTAGTTTGTAGTTCTTCATGTGCTGCGAAAATGGAGGAAAATTAAATTATTTTTAGCAATACCCACATCCAAAAAATGGCCAAAGAGCAGCTCATAATACAAACCTCGAACAATTCGATAACCAGTATTCGATCGTAAGTGTTCTCCATTTCGTGCGTGGTTACATCGGCTAACATAACCTCCACGTTCGACAGATTAAGGGTCCTGGTTATGGGAACAAATTAGAAATTGTTTATCTGTACTTTAATTAATAAAATTAAAACAGTAGAACTAGTCTTACTTGCATTGCTCCTCAATGAACTCTTTCTGTGACACTGAGTTGGTAATTCCTGTAACATGGCAGTTTTTATATTTCCGAGCAACATGTAGCGTAAGGGCTCCCTGCCCACACCCGAGATCAAGAACACTCTGACCATCTTTTATTTTCGCCCTCTCGCAGTACAAGTCCAACATTGCTATCTCGGCTTCATCTAATGTCATTGACTCATCTTTGAAGTAGCAGCAACTGCCCAAATTTGTGTAATGAACATGAGCTTCTAATAGAAATTCTTAAAACAAAAAAGTAAAATTTTGATAATTTTTGTCATATAATTAAAATGATTTTTTCATGTTAAAAACTAAATAATCTGGAAATAAGTTGGAGAAGTTGGAGAATTATTCGATCAGGTTAAAAAAATGCACGAATTTTTCCAAATCTTTGAATAGGACGTTGTTCAATTCATTTTTTGAATAATTCATACGGTCCGTGAATATTTCGTGTGGAGGCCATGATCAAGTAGTGAAATAGAGACAACAAATAATCAAAATACCTTTCTTTCAGTCTACTTCCAAACATAATCTGTAGGAAGGAAATCGGCACCTCGTACATCTGTGAATCCAAAATATCGATCTCTGTCGCAATGTTCATGTGACGCAGAGCTGCATGAACGAACAGATCCCCAAGTAGTACTAGATCAATGATCGTAAAAAAAAATGAAACTTAAACAGAAGAAGTTTGTATGAATCATCTCTGTTCGCCATTGATCAGGGACATACGTTGATAATTAATTGCATTAGCCATACCTTGACTATCCTTTTTATTAAGTTTCTTTTTTATTGGTCTAAAATCTCCGAGGAATGTCGTGTCATATTTCTTTAGATATGGGGTCTTCGCTTTACAAAGTCATTAGCTTTATGTTCTAGTATTTTTTTTTTCTGATTTTTTTTTCAGCGTTTAGGCTGGTTTTCTCTACCCAACACGGTAATGCAGGGGCATTTTCACACCGGGCTCGAGTGGGGCAGCCTCTGTAATATGGAGCACACTCGGGGTGGGGTGGCCTGTGTGATATGGGCCCACGAGGGGTCGTGTCAACCGAGAACTTAGATAGATCCTATGAGATAAAGGAATTTAATCTCACGCTACCAACAGTCGCGGCTTTTGGAGAGTATTGGTTAAATGTCCTGCATCACACGGTTCAAAGTCTTGGCCGATCTTAGTCTGGATCAGGCGATCCGGACCAGGATCAGAGCCCACCGATCCGATCCAAACCAGGCTATGTTTCGCCTGAGATCTCAGTTTTAGAAAGGATTTTCACATCGTCTCAGGTGAGATGAGCCGATGATCCCGATCAGGATCGGAGCCCACTGATCCATCCTTCGATCCCGGTGACTTTCATCCTTGCTACCCATAGATTGGTTATAAATAGGGAGCCCATGCCAAAAAGCCCTAGCAATCGTCACCATTTGATTGTGGAGATAGATCCTTACCCTACATGTAAGACAATTATAAAGATACGTACCATATAAAGCAGGAGAAAATTTTAAACGTTTTTAATGAAGGATCCATCCACTTATAGTTAAGGTCCATCTGTCATGGGGTTAGCTAGCCCTTGCCATCCTTAGTTAAATGTCTAAAGTATTTTAGACAAAATCCCCTAATATCTATATAATAAGTGACACTGGTTGTCTAATACACCCTCTTTAACTTATCTGACTTCACTAAGAGTGGCTGAGATCCACTATGCTTTATATCAATGGCTGAGATTAACTCCCACCCAATTTTGACACGTTTTGCAGGGAGTGCCATGGGCATGGGTCACCCACAAGTATATAATAAGGAAACCTTTTCAACAATAATATTTTGAAAAGTCTTCAAGCTCTGTTATGTCATCTCTGGAATTATATGATTTGATCCAAGGACTAAGACAAATACAGTTGACATACTTTTGACATGAATTAGATAAGTCACCAAAATAGGACTTTACATGTACGAGCTGGGTTCAAGTCTACCTACATTTCAAATTTCCCCCTTTTTAAAATTTATATTGTCAACCACACCCATTAAAAGGTCCCCATCATCCAATCAATGGATTTTTAATTTCATATGGACTTGTGAGTAGTATTCCACCAACAGCTAGGTGTTCCGTATGTCGATCCAACTAGATCGATGATCCCATGCATCAATTTGTGCAATTCCAGTGTGTCTAGGATTAGTGATCCCAATCTAGAACACTATCGGCCAGTGGTTGGGCCGATCACTCTCTCTCTCTCTCTCTCTAGATCTCTCGTGCGCAGAGACAAAAACACTGACCAATTGGCAACAACTACCACCTTGCTGTTGCTACCACCACCAGCTCAACTACGGCGTCGCCACCATCATCACCGTACCACACCTCCAAAAGCCATAAATAATTATAAAAATAAGCAAAACAACTACTACTACAAAGAGAATAACAACACTGAATGTTCCAATGGACTTCACCCACTAATCACTTCCCCTTCTAACCAGCTCATGTCAGAGTTGAATCCATTGTGATTCATAGTAAATTTTCAACTACGTACAGGCTAATGCCGAACCCGAGATGAAGCACTCGGTGAAGATCGATCCTTTCAACCATGGCTACTACTATTTAAAGGTGTTTAAGAGAGAGAAAGAGAGACTTACAATGAGCCAAGTTAAGGACTTCAGCTAGTTGTTGCTCATGGGTAGGTTTGTAACACCATTGAAGACGCCTTTCCAATTCAATCCGTATGAGCCGTCTGATCTCATCGTCTGGAATGAGCCCAAGCTCCAAACTTTTCAACAATTCTACAATGGCTGCCTTCTTTGCTTGCTTAGCCTCCATATCCACGAGAGAAAGACAGAGATTAGTTAATGAGTTTTGTAGCATTCAAGGATTGCCCTCTTTTATAGAACAAGTCCTGAGTGCGAACAATAATTGAGACTCTGCACTCTTGACTTCTTCTATATATAAACGTGGGCAATCTTTTTTATTTTTTAAGTATAAAAACACACTGCACCCCCCCAAAAAAAATCCCACCATAATAAGGCCAAAACCACCTGGCTTTTTATAAAGCAATATGGTATCGAAAGAGAATCAAAAGGAAGCAAACGAATCTAGGGGAGATATAAAAGTTTTTGCCCTAGACCAATAGTATGAGCCATGGTTTAAAAAACGGCCGTTATAACGGAATTCAGACCTCTCCCATTACGTTATGAACTATTAAAATGCTGAAATTCATTAACTAATCTCACGTTTTCTCTCGTGACTATGCGCTATGGAGGCAAAGCAACCAAAGAAGGCAACCCGTTGAAGAGTTGTAGATCAAATTCTACAGTTAAAAATTAACCAATGAAAACCACCCTAATCCAACGCACTCATCAGACTTATTTTTGGTTATAGGTCCACTTAGGGATATGCCAAACATCCATACTGTCAGTGGGATCTATGAGTACCATGCCACATGGCTCACATTCTCGTGGTCTGTTGTCTGTTAGTAAAGTCCTACTTCCCTATATTAGACTGTTTTGCAAACTAGTGAAAGCAAAAAGTAACTTCTAAATTAAGTTGTTACCTGGAAGCAAAAGTTTGTTTGATGAAACACTGGCTTTTAAGTCAAAAATTGAAAAAGTTAGTTTGGCATGAATTAAGTCAAAAGTCATTTTTTTATCATTTTATATACATATTATATTCTAATAAATCATTAATAACGATCATAAACCAATATCGCATATGTTGATTTTTTTTCAAAAATTTTAAATTATAAATAGTCAGTAATAATCGACGCATCAGGCGCGTCATTTTATGGGTAATTATTTAAAAAAAAAAAAAGAGATGATCTACTCTTCGGCAAACCATCCCTATTTTTTTCTCCCTTCATAAAATACTTGCTATCTACACTTCATAATGTGAAGTTTAGTAGATAGAAACTAAAACACAAATTACTTGGAAAGAAAGAATGACCGCTAGAGATAGAGAAAGACGGACCTTCTCACAGTGGACGGGGTCGAAAAGATGATACTACCTCACAGTTAAAGAGATGGAGAGAAGAAAGAGAATGAGAGAACCCTAATCATCAAAGATGGAGATGACTGTGATATAAATGTTTTTGTCCTTTTATGTGAGCCAAGGGTAAAATTGACATTTGGAAAGATTCATTTAAAATTAGAAGCGTCGGTTCTAGAAATATTTTTGGCTTTTACTTCAATCGGAGGCAAGAAGCAAAAAATGTTGCTTCCACAAAAAGCAAGATTTTGACTTTTAAGAAACAATTCCAAAATGGATTCCCAAACAAACTTTTTAACTTTTTGCTTTTTGAAGCAAAAAATGCAAGTTATTTCAATGTTGCTAAACGGGCTCTAAGTCAAGTTGAAAATAACTCATAAAAAAGAACAAATCCGATCTACATGCAAAAACTTGCTTTTGAATAGGTTTCATGTCGTTGGTAAGACCACCATTGTCCCAATCTATACTTAGCACGGAGCAAGCAACTCTCACTAAATCTTCTTCTAGGGCCCTAACATTATTATTGAATATATTGTAATAAACTTTGTAAGATGTACCATATTATTTTTGGTGTATCTCATCACATATTTTTCGAATCATTAAGATTAAGATTAATTTATTACGATTATATTTTATTTGATTAGGATAATTAATTCATATTTTAAACCCTTGTAATTCATATCTTGAACCTTAACATGGTATTAGAGCGGGTTATCCAACGGCCATTGCTTGACTGATCTTCTCTTGGTTCTAGCCGTTGGATTCAAGCAAGTTTTTTGGATAGTAAATCTAATAGCTGGAAATCATCAATCAAGCTGATTTTCAGTGTGTTTATCCACCAATAGGTGGTCTAGCTGAACTTTCACGCAGTCATTAAGCCCAAAAAATGATCTATGTAGGGTTACGAGAGTCCTCTGCATCCAAATTTTTCTTTGTAGCTTTTGATTATCAATATATTAGTGTTCCCTCCCACTAATATACAGTCATCTTGAGTCAGTGTCCAATACCCTCCCACTAATGGAATAAATATTTGATGACCAACTTCTTTGACGATGGACGCTAATTGAAGTCTATATAGGCCACGTGGCATATTTTTAGAGACCAGATCACTGAGCGTATTGATGTTTGGCATATCCCTAGGTGGACCAACAGACTTAAAAAATCAGCTTGATTGGTGATTTCTGTTGAATTTGAGTCATTTTCATGGGTTGATTTTTAATTGTTAGATTGGAGCTTTATTTGAGGTAGTGGTTTCAAATGGTTAGAAAATCACCGATTAGGCTGATTTGTGGTCTGTAGGTCCAGCTAGAGATGTGATAGGTTTACCTTTTTAATGTTCAAAAAAAAAAAAAAAAAAAGAAGAGAGGTATACCTAACACTTTTTGGTGTTAAGTAGCACGTTTTTATGTTACTTGTGGCTGCCATCTGGGCCCACTGAGCACATGTGACACATGTGAGTACCTTGTTACACCTTTTTCCGAGTAAAACTTCGATGACAGGGCCTGTCATCCAACCAGCAGACAGGGCAGATAGAACAACAGACACGTGAGTTAAATTAATGGGACGAAAATAGCCTTCCATCCCGCCATCCATTCGTTTCACTTCCTGCCAACATGAAAATAACCGCGCCCAAATTTGTTCATTGGGTGAGTTATACTTTCCTGTTTTATTTTTATACTTTCCTCTTATATTTTTTTTTATCCTTTGCCCTAAACGAAAAGGTAAGAAATGGTTTCTTGGCAGGGGAAATCCAGTTTAGTGTAGGGCAATTAAATTTCAGATCAGTGGACCTCTTCTACATGCCGTGAACTACGAGATATTAGCTTTCTGTTTTGATCGCCATTTTCAGAGCTTTTTTGAGCAAAAAATATGTAAAAAAAGGGAAAAATGTTAGACGCAAAGGACTTTGGATGCAGTCGATGTTTAGGCCATCGGTTGATGAATATATATACCAAAAATCAGTCTGATTGGTTTTCTCTAGCCATACGATTTAACACTTTTTAGGATTGATTCTAGCCGCTAGATTCAAGCATCTTTTTTTGCATATTTTTGGTACTTAATCCAACGGCTAGAAATTATTATGTATATCCACCAAAGGTTGGACTAAAGATCTATGCGGTTAGTGGGTTCCAAAAATTGAGCTATGTCGGGCAATGAGAGCCCTTTGCATCGACTGCATCCAAAGTCCTATGCATCTGAAATTTTTCCGTAAAAATTGGATTTGTTTGCTTTCAAAAAGGGACTCGTTTGCTATAAAAAAGATGGTAGAATATTTTTAATTTGGCCTTCCAAAGTCCAAACAGACCTTTAATCTTCCATTTTGATTGCTTATTTGATTGTATTCAAAAAATACAGTTTTAGGGCAAAGTAAAAAATGGAGATCGAAATAGGCCGCAAAGTCGTCATAGATACGTGATTTTCCTTAGACTAAGTCTTCGTCATATGCTTAATCTCTGGAAACCCATCAAGAGTAAGAAGAGGATGAGGAGAGTAAGATCGGCGGGAAGTGCGAAGTGCGTTCCTTAGTTTACCTTTGTTCGGTGGCGACAATCACGTAAGAAGCGGCAGAAGAAGTGCGGAAGTTTCATTCGGATTTGAGGGGGGAGGGGGAGTGAGAGTTTGAGATCGGAGGGTTTGAGGAGAAAACTTTTGAAGCGGTGGAAGTTTGAAGCGGAGAAGATGCGCCAGTAACATTTCGCCAGCTGTACTAATGTTAATGTGATTTTAACCGTACTTTGCTTTTAAAAAAATGTAAGATTCTTTTTTCTCGGTGGACCTGCAAACCAAAAATCAGCCTGAGTAGTGATTTATATCCTTTGGATCTTTACACCCAAATAGTACTCAAATTACTACGGTTAAAATCAACCTTTGAAAAAACTTCAATCCAACGCTTAGAAATCACTAATCGGGCTTATTTTGGTTGCAGGTCCACGAGGGACTGGCCAAACATCCATACGGTCAGCACCCTCTAATAGTGTGCCACATAGATCGTATTCGTATTGTGAGTTGTGACTGGCGTAGTAACCGAAGTTTTACTTACTTTTTGTTTTACTGATTTCTCTCAATTATTAAGATATTCTTTTGTTGCAGACCCGGATCGGAGCCTTCTAGAAAGAAAAAACTTTATAAAATCTATGTCCCACTCCATGTGAGGCATTTTTTTAATGTTTTCTCTAAATTATTTGCTGAGAGACCGGGCTGGGCGCCTTTTATATTTTTATTTCTTGCAGTGGGGCCTTCTCTCATCCGGACGCCTTAGGCAACTGCGTTAGTGGCCTTAAGGTAGTGCCTGCCCTGAGGCATGATTCTAACTGTTGGATCCAACCATTCTTTAGTACCAAAACCAATGGCTAAAAATCATCAAACAAGCTGATTTTTTGTATGAATGTCTACCAAGGGGTGGGCTAAACAGTAATGCGGTCAATGAGCCTAGATGGCAGCAAGTGTGTAACAAAAATGAGCTACCTTGTTACATCACTACCTTTTTTAAGTACCATGAATTCCAGGATTCATGGTGAGCGTGAGCATTGAAGTTGGAGTCCAGTTTTGCTATGATTGACCTTGCAATCTATTATTGGTTGCAGTGGAGTAAATCAGTAAGTCAACCAATTGATATAAGAGCTGTAGTCCATTTAATTTGCTCAAATCTTTATTGTCTTTTGTTAAAATAACATTTCCAAGCAACTCAAAAGAGAAGAAAGTAACTCAAATGTTGTACAAGGGTGGCCAATATCGTACACATTTTTTTTCAGGGTGGGCAAAAGGGTACTTTTCTAAAGTGGGCAAAAGGTTATTTGGAGAAATAAATCCCTACTGAATTTTTAAAGTTGAGGGTAGGCAACCCTCGCCCCCTGGCTCCGCCAAGAGTCACAGACCCTCATATTTCCAGGAGGCAAAAAAATCAAAACCCAAACTCTGAAGTCTCATTCATTCCATTTTGTTTTGCCAAAACTCAAATCTAAGCCAAAAAAGTAAGTAAAAGTACCACCCAAGATTCAACAGTGCCCAACAACATCCCTATCGTGCACAATCCATCTAGAAACTATCGTGCACAACAACATCCCTAGATGCCAATATTTGATTTATGAAGAACAGCGAATACTGTTACTGTTCTTATATAAAGATCAAAAAGGACAATCCATCTAATTTTTTTTATTTCTTAGGGTATCCAGGCCAAACAATGATCTGTAAGAAGACCTCCCTTTGTTTTTGAGCTGTTGACCGCCCAAAACATGCCATCGACCACCCCTAGAAAATCAGATCTTGGACTAAAATGGCTATCCAACAATGGACAATTGTGTTTTCCCAAGGAAAATGTAATTTTCTCACTTGGCAATCAAACATGGACTAAGACGTAGCTAGGTGGGTAGTGGGTCGTTGTTATGATCCTAGAGAATAGGACTTAAACTTTCCACGCCACTATCACTTAGGTGCTTTTGGTGTATTGGTTTGGGTCTTAACATTTGGTATCAGAGCCAACTCCATTTCATGGGTCAAGTCATGGGAGGGGCAACCTGAGGTAAGGGCTACCTGGTGGCTCGCTCAAAAAAAAAAAAGAAAAAAAGAAAATAGGGGTACTGGAGTGAAAGCCGCCTTAGAGTGGGCCACCGTGGACGTTGGCCTTTGAAGCGTGGTGGAATATTACGATCCTAGAGGTTAAGACTTAAACTTTCCACACCTCTTTCACCTAGGTGCTTTTGGTGTATTGGTTTGGGTCTTAACAATCTTGCTTTAGTGCGCTGTATAGAGTTTGATGTACTAATGGTAGGTGAGATAATAGGTCAACCACGGACATGTTACCTGCACTTCCTAAAATTATGTCTTCCAAACACAAATCAACTTCATTCCCGTCTAAATCAGAGCCGTGCAAGTTTAAGTTTGTTACCAAAGACTGCCTTAAGATATTTAATTGATAATTTTGGTGCTGTCATACCCAAAAATGAGAAATTTTTTGAAACAGCGGATTTTTTTTTTTTGAAGAGGTGGCCAATCATACCGTGCCATAATCTGCGGATGCTATTAAACAAAGCCAGAAATGCTTTTGAACAGATGATTGTGACGCGATGTGACTGGACACTGCTCCGCTGCTTCAAAAAGTGCACTACCACGTGAACAACCTGCAGGTTGATTCTAGCCACCATTTGACAAGCTTAGCACTTGGGGTGTTAATGGGCCAGGCTAGCCTGACACGTTTTTAGGCCCAGCCCTAAAGAGTTGGGGGTGGGGTGCATTTATCGGCTCGAAACAATGAATCTATATTGATTTTAAGGCTTGCTATATAATTGGGCTGGGCTTTAACTTTTTAACAAAAATAGCTTAGGTTCGGCCCAAATCTAATGGCAACCACCGTAATTATATCTTTTATTGACAGGCTTGGGCCTAACATGTTGTGGGCTTAAGAGATTGGGCACGGCCCAAACTCGTGCCATTAACACCCCCATTGAGCACCATGGTTTAATTGCAGGCCATCGTTACCATATTTTGGTCATTTTACCAGACACTAACCTTTAAACGGCAAAAATCGGATAATAACAATAACGGTATAGGGGCGTTACCATTATAACAATGGTAGACATTTTAGGATTTTTTATTCAAATAGTTCCACAAATAAACGTTAAAAAGGAAAGAAAGAAAAATATAAAGCTGAATCATTTATACATGAGCCATATAAAGTAAAAATTCAAAGCCATGGATGAGTATAAGCAAAGGGTTGCTTAGACTCTTCCCTTTTGTATGACACTAGCTAGTTATTACCCGTGCCAACAACATTCCCCGACAAAGTGTTCGCAACAATACACTGTCAAATGGCTCTAGTCCATTGATCTAAGAGCTCTAGCTAGGTAAGCTGTGATTGAACTTGTAGTCTCATGCGGTTGCAGTGCAGTTTCCAGTAAATCAACGAATTGATCTAAAGAGCTTATGGTTGGTTTTGGTTTGCTTTATGAAGTACTTGCTTACAAAAAAAAGATCTAAGAGCTCTAGGAAAGCTACGATTGAACTTGCACTCTCTTGGTTGCAGTGGAGTAATTAAACCAGTAAGTCAACCAATTGATCTAAGAGCTGTAGTCCATTTGCACAAATCCTTATTTTCTTTTGTTAAAATAGCATTTCCAAACAACTCAAAGAGAAGAAATTAACTCAAATGTCACAGACCCCTCATATTTCCACAAGGAAAAAAAATCAAAACCCAAATTCCCAAGTCACAATAATTCCATTTTGTTTTGCCAAAACTCAAATCTAGGCCAGAAAAGTAAGTAAAAGTACGACCTGAGATTCAACAGCGCCCAAACTCAAATTTGAATCTATTAGACGATTTAATTTTTTTGACTTCCCAAGGTATCCGGACCTAAAAAGAAGGATCACAATGATCTGTAAGAAGACCGCCCCTCAAACAGACATCTGTCTCTGAGTAGTCGACCGCCCAAAACATGTGGTCGACCACCCCTAGAAAATCAGATCTTTACTTGGTCAAAATTTGTGTGCAACCACGCGATTTTTGCCTCGTGTGGTCTCACCAACGGTCGTAGTTTAGTCCACTTGTCTTCTCCTTTAGCCCAACGGTCATGATGGCTCTCCATGATGTGAATAGAGGATCATTTTGCTAAAATTTCCTCCTCAGAAACCAAGAAAAAAAATATTGTATGATCGACCCTACTATTAACTGACAATATAACTTCTAGAAGTTTTAGGCAACTGCAAGAGCAATTACAAGCAAAGAAACTTTCTGAAAATGTAAATGTTCAGTAGTAAAATAAACTATAATTACAAACTTTCTGATGATACAAACATCCATGCGGTCAGTGGTCCCTAAGAGTGCCACGTGGCTTATACTATTGTCTCTTATCATCATTGATAAGGGATGTGGGTGTGCTGAACATCCTAAACTGTGAGTACTCCAACCCAGCTTTTTCTTTAGAATAGAGGCATTTAATAAGGGAAAGTTTTGCTTTTAATAGTGGAGAGGCCTTTAATTGTATCACATGGATGGCAACTCTGGTTATTGCTTTATAATAATATAGATTAATTGATAATTTGCGGCCGTGACACCCAAAAATGAGAAATTTTTTGAAGCAGCGGATTTTTGAAGAGGTGAAACAGTGGCCAATCATACCGCGCCACAATCCGCGGATGCTGTTAAACCAACCCAGAAAAGCTTTTGAACAGCGGATTGTGGCGCGATCTGATTGGCCACTGCTTCGCCGCTTCAAAAATCTACTGCTCCAAAAAAAAATTCCCCAAAAAGTGCCCTACCACTTGAACACCTGCAGATTGATTCTAGCCACAATTTGACAAGCTTAGCACTTGGGGACTAAAACTTCTATCACAACGGATTGCAAATCACACAATCACAAGCCAATGAATTCTCGGCACTTAACCCAAGTGCTTTTTGCAACATACCCATGTGCTTTTGCTTTGAGGTGTACGAGTGCCGAGAACTAATTGACTTGTTATTGTGTGATTTGCAATCCGTTGTGACAGAAGTTTTAGGCCCTGCTTGGTTCACAGCAAATTGAGTGCAATGCACTTATTTGCCACAATTTTGGGATTGAAAGTGATTGGTTGGAGGAGTGCAAATGACTGCTGTGCAAGTGGTTAACAAGCACTTGCAAACTCTTTAACAAAATAAATGCAAGGAAGTGCAGCCCAAAAACTAATGCAAGCAAATGCCTTGTGTTAACTCAACATTTCTTTTTCCCGAAAAACAACAACAATAATAATAACAAAAATCGAGATTATTTTTTATTATTATCTTTTTATTTTTATTTCTTTACTTTTTAGTTTTCTATTTTTTGATAGGGTCGGGATCGGGGGACAACTATTTGGCATACCCTCATAGAAGATGAATCAATGGCTGATTTTTGGTGAGGATGATCTCTATGGTAAGGAGATCATCCTCACAAAACTTGAAATCATTCTGATATTCATAGACTGGTTTAGAAGTTGAAGAATTATGGACTGTCTATTTTTACCGTGTAACTTGAAAACCACATATGAGGGGGTTAGAAATTTCAGAATGTGCTGATTTTTTGTAGGGGTGATCTATATGGTGAGGAGATCATCCTCGCCAAAAATCAGCCATTGATTCATCTTCTATGTGGGTACACCAAAATGGTTGTCAAAAGCGGTTGTCCCTCGACCTTTTTAGATATAGCTGGTTGGGGTCTCCTAACCCCAAGCTTTCCCCTCCAAAACAACAACAACAACAACAATAATAATAATAATAATAATAATGATGACAATAAAATAATAACAATATTAATTATAATCAAGATTTAAAAGGGGCCGCTATAACGGTATTCTAGACTTGGGGCGTCATCATTTTTTCAGTTATAAGGGCCGTTATAACGAATTTTAACACTCAAGGGCAAAAATTGAAAATAACAGAAAAACGGAAAAAAATGGCACTGAAATTCAATTTTTGAAATTATTAGTACAAGAAGACTTGGGTAAACCTTCCTCATTGTGTAATTTTCAAAATTATAATTATAATTTTCAAACGTCCCCCTTGCGTAAACCGTGTTGTGTTTACAGGAAGGCTTGGGTAAGTGCACACAACCGTATGACTAGTCCCATCACCAATGTGCATGGAGACACCTGCGTTATCAAAAAAATAAAAAAATAATATTACAATAGTAATTTTATTGTGCATTTTTTTTGTAAAATAATCCTTTGCATTCATTTACAATGCACTACCAACTAATCAGCTAAACTTCTTTTGCATCTATTTACATGGCGTGAACCAAACAGTTGTAAGTGATTTACATTGCAAGTGATTGTAACACAATTCATTGTATTTGCACTAAAGTGCAAAATGGACCCAAGTGCAGCAAATCAAGCAGGGCCTTACTCGCACTTGGGGTGTTAATGGGCCAGGCTAGCCCCTAGTTAGCAATTCTGCGTACAATACGCGTATTATACCCGAATAGTAATTTTTTTGAGAAAACGTTTTAAACAACGTATATATTGAATTGTACGGATTATACTCCATTTTTTCTCTAAAACTGATTAAAATACGTATTCCATTTTTTTCAATAAAACTTCCCAATAATACTTCAAATTCAGCACATGTGGACGATTTCTAATCATAGAGATCAATGTCCCGACTCTTTTTTTATCTGGACAATCTCCAATCTCAGTTGAAAATCAGTCTGATTGGTGATTTTTAGCCATTGGATCTTTGTACCCACCCCGAAATAATGACCTAGTCCCATGGTTGAAAAATCAACCCACGAAAAAGACTAAAATGTGATGGATATAAAGCACTAATCATGCTAATGTTTCATTGGTATGTCCACTTGGGGATGGGTCTAGCTAACATCCATACTATCAATGGTTCTTAAAAGTGTTCTATGTGAAATTTTTGACCTAGGTGATTTTTTATCGGGCCTGGCTGCACCTAAAAATAGACCATATATACATATATATATACACAAATTTTTGGTGCCGGACAATTTCTACTAAATCGTATTATACACAAATTATACTCGAACTGTTTTTTCCCGTTTCCCGTTTATTTGACCATTTTTTTACCGTATTATAAAATTTCCTAAACGTATTCTATTCGTACTATTCCCGTCCCGAATTCTTTCCATATGCCGAATTCCTAACTAGGGGCTAGCCTGACACATTTTTAGGCCTCTGGCCCTAAAGGGTTGGGGCTGGGGTGCATTTATAGGCTCGAAAAGTTGGGTCTATTTTGATTTTAAGGCCTACTATATAAATGGGCTAGGCTTTAACTTTTTAACAAAATAGCTTAGGTTTGGCCAAAATCTAATGGCGACCACCCGTTATATCTTTTATTGACAGGCTTGGGCCTAACATGTTGTGCCCTTAACAGATCGGGCACGGCCCAAACTCGTGCCATTAACACCCCCATTGAGCACCATGGTTTAAAAGTGACCATTATAACAGCTTAATTGCAGGCCATCGTTACCATCTTTTGCTCATTTTACCAGACACTAACCTTTAAACGGCAAAAAATCGGATAATAACTATAACGGTACAGGGGTAACCCGTTACTGTTATAACATCGTTATAATCATTTTTCTAAATAATGCAGAGCACAAATAATCAAATTGTGGTTGAAAATTTTGAGCAAGAAATGGTAGACATTTTAGGATTTTTTATTCAAGTAGTTCCACAAATAAACCTTAAAAGGGAAAGAAAAATAAAGCTGAATCATTTATTCTTGAAGAGAACATGAGAAGCCATCCATTCTTCACCATTTTTATATCCAAACAGTTCCATTCCAGATAAGCAGAAACCTCTCCAATAATTAGTCCACTTCACGGCGTCTTCCTTGCTTCCAGAAAACGACTCCATTATTTCTTTCACGGCGTCAATGTTGGCATCTACTCTCTTCAGCCACTCTTCACTGTTACAGATAAAATGAATGATCAGACATTTTTCGTGGACGCAACAAGAAAAATCGAAGGGAACAATTACGACATATTGCACAAAGAAAAAAAAAATCTGTTTTCATCCCTACTTGGTACGTGAATAATGCTTCCCACTAAGAGTCCAATGGTCGACAACCGAAACATCATCCTGCCAAACATAAAAGAAAAATTCAACAAAAAAAAATTAAAAAAAAACCTGCATTTTCATTTAATTGGGATGGAAAAATGTTGCATCATTGAGTTTCACTCGTGGGTGAGCCTCCTCACAATTGTGATTCCTCCATGAAACCCAATGGTGAGCTCGGATGGACAACAGATAACCGACCGGTAGGCACGTTGCGGTCTATGTGCCTAACACTTGTTAGCCAATGGTGCATGCATGTATTCTCACACACGTGTTGTGTTCGCTTGACTATCAACCCGTTGGTATACATAGTTGTTTACCCCTTCCCTAACAGGTCGATCTTTTTGGAGTAAATGATTATTTAATATAGTGTCAAAGCCTTTAAGGTCTGAGAGGTCGCAGATTCGAGTCTCCAGCCGAGTATATTTCTGTTAAGGAGACGTCTTAGCAGATGGTGTGTTCCCGCACACGTGTTGTGTTAGTCAAACAACTTGTTGGTATACACAGTGGGCCGCGGAGCTAGGATTTTGTTCAAGGATGAACAATATTGTACAGATTTTGTTTTAGGGTGAGCAAAAAGGTACTTTTTCAAGGTGGGCAAAAAAGGTACTTTGAAAGAAAAAAAAAATTTCCCCCGACAGATTGATCTTTTGGGGTAAATGGTTGTTTAACATGATGCTATTTTAAGCATTGAAATTCCATGTTTATTATAAGATTAAAGATGCCACTAAGTCAGAGAGGTCACCTGGAAGTATAAAAGAAAGGAGGCTGATGGTATAATCATAGTCCCAGCAGGGAAGATGTATTCCGTGTACCAATCTTCTTCATCAAGTGGCTATAAGCAAAGAAGGCCCATAATGATCAACATGCTACATAATTTTGTATAATTCAAAGTAATTATCGGAATCGGAACTAAGTCAGGTTTAGAGTGTACGTACCTCATAGTGGTAAGCAAAGGTTTTGTGGCAGATGTACTCGACGAAAAGAAGCCCATCTATTGTCATCCATTTCGATATCTTCCGAAGAAGTAGCTCGTAGTTCTTCATGTGCTGCGAAAATGGAAGAAAATTCAATTATTTCGAGCACTACCCACATCCAAAAAGGAATCGAAGAGCTCAAAATACATACCTCGAACAATTCGATAACCAGTATTCGATCGTAAGTGTTCTCCATTTCGTGTGTCGTTATGTCGGCTAACATAACCTCCACATTCGACAGATTAAGGGTCTTGCATTGCTCCTCAATGAACTCTTTCTGTGACACTGAGTTGGTAATCGCTGTAACACGGCATTTTTTATATTTCTGAGCAACATGTAGCGCAAGGGCTCCCTGTCCACACCCGAGATCAAGAACACTCTGACCATCTTTTATTTTCGCCCTCTCGCAGTACAAGTCCAACATTGCTATCTCGGCCTCGTCTAATGTCATTGAGTCATCTTTGAAGTAGCAGCAACTGCCAAAATTTGTGTAACATAAGCTTGTAAGCGGAGGTCCAGAGTTCGAATCCCCTCTTGGGGCCACCCACTGGGATTTATCCTAATACACCTGGTACATGTGGAAGGGGTGACATAGGTGCCCTGTAGGACTAGTCGGGCGCTCCAAGAGGCCCAGATATATTTAAAAAAGAAAATGGTGTCCCCAAGCCCCAAGTAAGTAGATTGTTCGATACCAATGCTCAGCCTCGGCCCAATGAACCAGAAGGCAGAGCTTGACCAGTAAATTACTCGAACCATGGTCTTAAAAACGGCTGTTATAACGAAACTAATGACCATTATGATGGTAGTGCCCTAACCCCGTCACGTCATTTCAAAAATAATGCCCAAATCGAAAAAAGGGGCTTAGCGTTATAGCAGAAATAATGGCTGTTATTTTAAAAACAAAATGCTATTTCACTGTTACCAATGTTATTTTAAAAAAATAAATTTCTAATGGTTTTTCTGATTCTGATGTGACCCGTTATAACGGTCATGATACTAACATTAAGGGACCGTTATAAAGGACCATTTAAACCTCGGCTCAAACAGTGATTGGGTATGTCAGAGTCAGGCCCATTTAAAACTCTTCTGTACATTCAGTCCCAGTCCCGAAATCAGAAAAAGACATAATGATACAGGCCCAAGCCTAGGATCAGCCCATGAGTTAAAAGTTGATATCCAAGCCCAGGACCCCCGTAGGAAGCCCCCTGATAAGAATAGGATTACAGAAGGATCAACGTACCTTCCTTTGATTGTGCTTCCGAACATAATCTTTAGGAAGGAAATGGGCACCTCGTACATCTGCGAATCCAACGTATCGA
Source organism: Euptelea pleiosperma (assembly GCA_035048495.1). NCBI lineage: Eukaryota > Viridiplantae > Streptophyta > Magnoliopsida > Ranunculales > Eupteleaceae > Euptelea > Euptelea pleiosperma. The sequence continues at coordinate 12,399,548 of CM068548.1, forward strand.
TCTCCGTTGCAATGTTCATGTGCCGCAGAGCTGCATGGATAACCAAATACCGGATCAATGATCGTAAAGAAGTGAAAGTGTGTAAGAAATTTGTATGAACCATCTCTGTTGGCCACAGATCAGAAACATCATCCTGCTGAAAATTGCATCAACTGGAAAGTCTTCTAGGGCTATAGGTGGACCATCCATATAGTCTATACGAATTGCACCTTAGAATTCCTCATTGCCCTATGCTTAGCCCACGTGAATCACGTGCAGCTCTTGGAATTAAGATATTCTCATTATTTTCAAAGAGGAATCTAAGGTACCCCATCCGCTGGATCCTAAAGGCAAGATCGTTGACCCGTTGAGCCCTTTTCAAATTCCAACGTGGCCGCCAATGGATATTATTGGAATCAAACGTAAGAATATCCAAATCCAAAAAAAATCTGATATTCAAATTCGATCGAAATCTGATAGATATTTTGAATCAATATTCAAATTTAAATCTAATTAGCTTATCGGACATCTGATAATATCCAATTTATCATGGGATAATTTTGGTACTATATAATTTATAACTGTACAACATATAAGTGGTAGACATTCTTATCAATCAGAAGTGTAGCATCAATGGAGCCATGTAGCCTATCTCTTAGACTGAGAATCAGCTTGATCAACTGATCTTAACCATCCGATATATAAATTACTTAATTTAGAGAGTGAGAGAGAGAGACTTACAGTGAGCGAACTTAAGAACTTGAGCTAGTTGTTGTTCATGAGTAGGTTTGTAACCCCATTGAAGACGCCTTCCCAATTCAATTCTTATGAGCCGTCTGATCTCATCATCTGGAACGAGCCCACATTCCAAACGTTTCAACAGCTCTACAACGGCTGCCTTCTTTGGTTGTTTGGCATCCAAGCCCATGAGAGAAAGAAGAAGAAGAAGAAGAAGAAGAAGAAGAAGAGAAGAGAGAGACAGAAGAGAGAAGAGATCAGAAGAGAGAGATATTAATAATTTGCACTTATAGCAATCAAGGCTTGTCCATATATATAAATTAGGCATAATCCTGACATATTGACCGAGACCTCCGTTGCACGAAATACATTGATGAAAACCACGTGCTGCACGTGACATACCACGCGGAGAGACGCCAACGCTCGACCTTTCTCACACCTGCACACGTGAAACACGTATTTGGAAAGGGTCCCCACCAAGGACTTCTCCTATGCCAAAATCCAACCTATCAAAATACTCATGACCGCTCGATCTATCGCATTCCTTTTCAGTGTCCAGAAGAATGTTGACACGAAAAAAGCACATTACTTGAAGGTACGAGAGCGTTGAAGTTGCTAGCAGCTTGCGTGTCATGGGTGGACCATCCTTACGGTGTATCTAAGTTGTACCTTAGATTTCCTCCTTGCGTTGAATTCCACGGTAGGGATGCAATACCAACTATTCATCAGTTGGAATCGGTGACACCAACAAAAACCTCATGATCAGTTTTGGGTCCCACTTTTTCATCCAATGAAAAACAACGAGTATATATATCCATGATAGGGATGCAATGCCAACTGTTCATCGGTTTGATTCAGACCAACAAAAACTGCATGATGATCAGGTTTTGGTCCCACTTTTTCTCCAATGAAACAACACATGCATGAAATCTATGTAAAAGCAAGGTTTAAAAATTGACCGTTATAACGAAAATAACGGCCGTTATAACGGATTTGAACCTGCCCCATTACGGTACGCACCATTAGAACGTCCAGAAAATAACGGCCGTTGTAACAAAAATAATGGCCGTTATTTTTCTGTTATAACAAAATTAACGACCCTTATTTTCTGGAAAAATATGAAAAAAATGCCGTGTTTCCATTTTTTTTTTCCTTTTTTCAGCATCCTTTTTTTCCATTTTTGCCCCTGAACATTTTTTTCTGCTATAACTGGAAAACACGGTAATGCCCCCAGACTGTTATACCGTTATAACGGTCCCTTTTAAACCTTGTGTAAAAGTACGAAATCATTGTATTACTGATCCACTTGAGTGTATAAATATATACTGATTAGATAAAGTTACTAATGCTTTGTTGACTTATAAAATGACACGTGATCGTAGGGACTGCATGCAAAGGATAAAGACTGATTTTTTGTCATAATGATCTTCTCATTAGGGAGATCATCTCACCAAAATTTGGTAATTTCTAAAACCTTTAACCCTATCAAATATGGATCTAAATTTAAAGTTGAAAATGGATGGTCGAAAAATTTTCAATTTGCAATTCACTTCTCATAAGGCTACAAATGTTGGAATGGGTTGATATTTATGTTGAAAAGAACATCATCACCAAAAATCAGCACTTAAACTCATCTGCATGTCGGCCCATGTCGACCCCACGTCTATTAGTCACAAAAGTATGAGTTATCCGAAGCCCATGTATAGACAACTTGATACCGATGCCTCTCCACCTGTATCTCCTTAGGCAGAGGACTGCGCATAACAAGTATGTAGAGGTGCTTCCCAATGATTCGGGACATGAGGATTCTGACCAAGATTTTAAATCGTCCGTTATAACGTTATAATGGCCAGTCACTTAATGTTACCATTGCAACAGTTATAACCATATATGGTTTATAAAATGGCTGTTATAATGGAAATAATGACCATTATAATGGATTCAAAGACGTATCCCCGTTACGTTATGAACCGTTTTAACATTCAAAAAATAACGGCTGTTATAACAAAAATAACGACTTTTTTTTTCGTTATTTTCCATTATTTCTGTTTTTTCCCATTTTTTGCCCCTTTGCATTACAATTCGTTATAACAGAAAGAATGGTAACACCCCCAGTCCGTTATACCGTTATAACGGCCCATTCTAAGTTGATGAATTACAAGAAGAAGGCCAACAAAAGCTTTATCTATCTTTGCAACTCCAAGGACCTGATGTATACGTAACTTGTTCCAAGAACAGGCCATTTGTGTGTAATCTCAGTCATTCAACCTCTAAAAAATTTAGTGTGGATTTGTATTTCTCTGCCTTGGTACTACTTGAAAGTTTTCTCTAAGAACGGTGTCTTCCTCCATAGTTGTTAAAATATTTTTCTAATTTTTTTTCACAAATAAGAAGTTACGGATCCAATTCGACCGGATACCAAAAGGATAACCATATATATAATATAAAATTTCTCCCCTGATTCTTTCTAGTCGAGCCTCTCAGTCTGTCATTAATTTTTACCCCGAGAATTATAAAAAATTACAATCCCCATTTTCACTTGCCTTCTCGGGTGCTGATTCCGAGAATCCAACTTAGTTATAGCGCTGAGCTGGCATTCACTTTTGCCAATGCAAAACTACCGTTGGATTCTCATCCATGTCCGAGAAGACAAATGAAAAGGCAAGTCCTGGGAGCCTGTTTCTTCTGACACTTATATTTTAGCATCCAAAAAAATTTATGGGCGTGTTTGGATGGGAACATTATATATGCAGCACAATGGCAAATCAAGTTTTTTTTTTCTTATAGAACACCAGATAACACTTTAAGAAAGAGGGAGATCCGCAACTTATAAAATAACTTGGAGCCAAATAACCAAACACACCCTACATAATTGATTTTTTCTTGAAGAGAAGATGAGAAATCATCCACTCTTCACCATTGTTATACGCGAGCATCTCCGCTCCGGTTATGCAGAAGGCTCTCCAATAGTTGATGAACTTCATTGCTTCTTCCTTGCTACCATAGAATGACTCCATTAATATTTCTTTTATTCTATCCATATTGCCATATAATCTCTTCAACCTCTCTTCACTGCAAAAGCTCAAATGAAAAGCACCTCATGATCAATTGAAATTTGGAATTGAAAATAGAATTCCAGAAGTTTATGATTTCTAAGAATTTGAATTCCAAGATCAATTGAAATTTCTTATGTTTGGTTCCACGGTGCAATTTATTTGAAATTCCCAATGAATTCTAATTTTAGCTCTTTAGATATCTAACATAATTGAATTTTGACAGTTAGTGAATCCTCCTGAGTTTTCATTCTTTTGGTCTTATCTGGTTAGACTGTATTTGACCTGTGATTGACCGAAACAGCAAAATAAACCGTCCTTTCAATTTTCGGATAACGGGGTTAATGTTTCTGACTCGATCAATGACACTAAAAAACAGTCAAGGGGGCAAGACCAAAAAACTGAAAACTCAGGGGGGATTCACTAAATAATAGATTTATCAAGGTGGTGTTACAAAAGAATCCAAGGAAATGAGTCAATTATTTCTGTTCTTCCTTACTATGTTCGACCAAAATGTTTTCCACTGAGAGTCCAATGATCGACTACTGAAACATCATCCTGTAAACATGGAAGAAATTGTTACAAACAAGGCCTAACATTCTCCCTTATTCAATTATTGTTGCTAAAAATTAATAAAGTTGTTGCTACTTGCTACTGTTTAGAGTCTCACCTGGAAGTACAGAAGAAATGAGGCTGATGGTATGATCAAAGTCCCGGCTGGGAAGATGTACTCACTGTACCAATCATCTTCATCAAGCGGCTATAAAGACAGTTGCCACAGAAGGGCCCACATGATCAACACTCCAGGTAGAAGTACAAAATCCGAACATAAAATAATGGCAGTACGCGCGAGACGCATACCTCATATCGGTAAGCAAAGGTTTTGTGGCAGTAATGCTCCAAAAAAAAAATGCCATCTTTTGTCATCCATTTGGATACTTTCCTAAGAAATAGTTCATAATTCTTCATGTGCTGTGGAGAAAAAAATTAAACTTAGATTATTTATTTTACGCAAAAACGTCCATAAACATCATTATTCATTTCAGGAATAATGGTTCACCGGTTACCTCGATTAGTCCGATAGCGAATACGCGGTCAAAGGTAGCCTCCAATTTTAGCGTGGTTACGTCTGCTAATATGATCTTGACATTTGACAAATCAAACTTCCTGATAGAAGAAATTAGCAGAGGGTTGATTCTATACCAATAATGATACGGTATATCTCACACAATTTATTACAATATATATTCTCTACTATAGGTGACAGAAATAGTAAGTAAATGCGTGTATAAAATCAAATCGGAACAAAAAGATCAATCCATCATAAACCCTATAACCATTACAATGAGTCAAAATAGTCAACTTTTATTTTTTGTTTATTTTCAAAATAACACTCGTTCTAAGTACGCTCTAAAACTCGCCGAGTCGATTTGGAAACTCAGCCATGGATTTATGCATCTTTACTACGCATAAAATGCAAAATAAAGGGTTTTTTAACCCCAAAAAGAAGGAAAGTTTCGTCCTGATTTACTCGAGTCTTAAGTATATACTTACTTGCATTGTTCCTCAATGAACTCTTTCTGTGACACAGAGTTGGTAACTGCTGTAACACTGCAGCTTCTAAACTTTCGCGCGACATATAAAGTAAGGGATCCCATTCCGCAGCCGAGATCAAGGATGCTTTGGCCATCTTTAATTTGTGCCCTATTACAGTATATATCCAACATTGCTATCTCGGCCTCATCCAACGTGGTCAATTCATCCTTGAAGTATGCAGAACTGCATGTACAAGTTTCCATGCAAATTTCATATTTGTTGATGTTAGTTGGAAAATATAAGTAAGAATTTTTTGGGTACAACCTCCCGAAGACCTGACCAACTCAGCTGTTGGACGTTTCTTCTACATTTCAAATAAGTTGTACCAATAGGCGGCACCTACAAGTGATTGTATGGGCATTTTGAAGTTCAAAAATTCGAAGCTGCCCACTTACTTTTAATGAAACTATTTAAGTGCTATTTTAAGGTATAATCTATAGGTATATAATATAAGGGTCGGGTTCACGGGACAACAATTTTTTACAACCATTTTGGTGTACCGAGGTGCAAGATGAATCAATGGCTGGTTTTTGGTGACGAGGATCTCTATGGTGAGGAGATCACCCAACAAAAAATCAGCCCATTCTGAAATTTCTAACCCCATCAAATGTGGTTTTCAAGTTACACAGTAAAAATGGACAGTCCATAATTCTTCAACTTCTAAACCAGTCTACGATTATTGGAATGATTTGTGAGGATGATCTCCTCACCATAGAGATCATCCTCACCAAAAATCAGCCGTTTATTCATCTTCTACATGGGTACACCAAATGGTTGTCCCCTAAATGTTTACACTTTAAATGAGCAACGTGTCACACCATTAGACTCTAACCGTATGGATGTTTGCAAACCAAAAATCAGCCTAATCAGTGATTTCTAATCGTCGGATTGAAGTTATTTTCATGGGTTGACGCGGGTTGGACCTCGGCCCAGGCTGCTCGGCCAGTTAAAAATGCATTAATTTTTTTTTTTTAAATTGGACTTGGACTCGGGCCGGGCTAAGTTGGGCTTATTTAATAATTTTTGGGTCGGGTTCAGGATGGGCTGCAGGCTAAGTTATCAAACCAAGGCATGACCCAACATATTCACGGGCTACTCCGGGCCAGGCTCAACTTCGGGCTGGGCCGGGCTGCGGGCCTCGGGTCGAATTGCCATGCTTAACTCAACCCATATGAAACTCATGGGTTGCACTCACACAAACCGTTCTAGCGGATCAAAATCCAGATCTATAAATGAGTATTATGTGGGTCCTACAAGTTGTTGTGGGCCCTCTTTTTATTTATTTAATCGACCAGTAAGTAGGTGCATTTACATATACATGCACCTTTAGGTAGAAATGACGATTAAGATACCTTTGCTTGACGGTGCTTCCAAGTATAATCTGAAGAAAGGAACTCGGAATCTCATACATCTGGGAATTATCAACTTCCGTTGGGATGCTCATGCAGCGAAGAGCTGCAAAGAAATGACATTCCCAAAAAATCAGTACAAAATGATAAAGAAATGACGTTCTATAAACGTATATACACAAAGTATTTTATCTGAAACTGTAGGTGGAGCGAGATTCACAAGGCGGTCCGCAGAAGAGTGCTTCTTGATTAAATTAAGATTTAAATTTCGGTTTCGGTAACAATTTCAGTGAGGTCAAAAACGAAATTTAAATCCTTGTTCCTGATGTAATGACAAATCCACAAGAGACAAACAATATGATAGCAAGAACAATAACAAGAGGCAAAAGCAACAAACAACTGGTTCGATACGACTAGGGCACTATGTTGGGTTAGGTGTCTTGTGTTCTGCAGGAAGTACTGTTTTGTAAGGATTATACTGTTAATTATGCCACAGCTTCCACAGGTTCAGCCAGATTTTATAGCATCCGTACAAGTCCGTATAATTTGGGTTTGGGTACAACTTGCACTGGGGGCATTTTGGATACTTTTTTTGTACTAAAATTTTTTTATATATTCTCTAAAGGGTTGATGAGGTTTTCACTTGTACATTGAGAGAGTGAAAGAGAGGAAACTATTGTAACCCTAATTCTTTAGAAATGGTGAAAGTGCATTTATCACCCATGAATGTAAGCACACTACCGATCCAAATAAATTTGTTGTGTCTGTGTGATTAATTTTTTGATTCTCTTTATTTTTTAAAATTCATGAAAGGTCGATTCCCCTGGGCTTTGGTTAATGAAAGCTCACTGAACAGAAAGAGGTGCAAGAACCCAGCCACCGAAAACATTGAAAATTCTATTGACCTTGTGATTTCCATTCATGCTATCATTGGCACCAATCAGCCTAAAAGAACACACCATATATATAGGGTATTTAAAGAAATGGGCTATCACCGTGTTAGTTGATTCTGGGTCGACCCATAACTTTCTACATCTTTTCTAGCTCGAAATGTGGGTACCCGGTGCACAAGATTGATCCTATTTGAGTTACGATTGCTCTTTCTCAATTCAACAAAAATGACCCTTCTCATGTCATGTTGCAATACTATTTATAGTAATATAGGAAACCCTAACAAACTTTAAAGGTATAAAATTTGATTATCTACATTTGTTGATAAAGGGAAGGAGTGGACTCACATACTCAATTTTGTCTAAGCTTGGTCAGAAGAATGGTTGCCATAAAGGGGAACAGGGGCAGGAAACTTATGATTAATGAAAATGGGAATCAGCCCCTAAAAATGCCGTTTGATATGGGGAATGGGAAATTGGTAGAAACAGAGCATTGAAGGAAATGTCAGTCATATGGGGAATGGGAAATTGGTAGAAACAGAGCATTGAAGGAAATGTCAGTCAAAAAAGGAAGGGAACACGACTTCAAATCACAAGGAAAATGAAAGGGGACGATAGGAAAATGATGGTAGAAACGAGTGAGCACTCCAATTTCTTTATCTATTTTCATCCACTAATAAAAATAAAAGGCTTAAATGCTCACCTTTTTTTTCTCTTTTAAGTTCTCCAATTTCTTAAACAACCACATGGTCGTAAAAGAAAATTACTAACATACACAGTGGTGGAGCTAAGAGGGTCGAAAGTGATCAACAAACCACCCTCAAATTTGTAAAGTTAGGCCACCCTGTTTGGAAAGCTACCCTCAATTGACCACCCTGTTTGGAAAGCCAAAGTTAGTCTCGATCCAAATCTTCTAGTCTGTGTTTGGTAAATGTGTGGACCTTACCTTACCTCTACAGACACCATGTCGAGAGAGAAAGAACAAAGGAGATGTATTGGAAGATGAAGCAAATCAGTTCTCACCCCCCTCTCTAGTATTAATAACCTTTGTTTAACTTTAATAATGTTGAGATTTCTTCCTCTTCTAGATTTACAATTTCAAGACAATTCAAAGAACTTTTTTCCCCTTTTTTTCTTCAAAAAACATCTAATTATGTTTCCATTGTGTATTTTTATTTTCCTCTTTTAGATCATCAACATGCATGTGGAATATTGAAAATCAACCTTCTACAAACAAGCAAAAATTGAGAGAATAGAAAAACTCAATCACACAAATACAATAGATTTACTTAGTTCGACAGTGTATCTATGTCCACTGATGAGAAGTAAAACCCTAACACCCTTTAATGTACAAGTAAAACTCTCTCTCACTCTTTTAATGTACAAGTAAAACCCTAACAGCCCTTTCAGAATATATATAATTTCTAGTATAAAAAATACTCAAAGTAACCCCGGTACAAGTTGTACCCCAACACATATTGTACACGTAAAGTAATAGCTTAATTAGTTGTAAAACTCCTTACGGAATAGTACTCCCGACAAATTAAATACAAGACACCTAACACAACACAAAATTCAAAAAATTACACAAAGTTCCCAGGTAAGATCACCATCACTTTGCCCCATCTATCCTCCCCTACTTCCTCTCCTCAAATCTCACTCTCTTCTTCCTCTTTTAAAACCTTAGGGCGTGTTTGATTACCAAGTGGGAAAATTGTATTTTCCTTAGGAAAACACAATTGTTCATTGTTCGATAGCCATTATAAATCTGTATAATTGTCCCTAACAAGCCATTTAAATTTCGATAATTTTTCCTATTAAGGCTGGAATTCACTTCCCATCCAGATAGGTGAGAATTTATTTTCACCCGAAACTACACCTTTATTTTCTCACATGATTGAAATATGTGTTCTCGGTTGCAATCAATCAGCCATTTAAGGCATATCCCAGATGTATTCTCTCGGGAAAATTTTCCGTGCAATCAAAAACAGCCTTAGATTCTTTATTTTTTGTAGATAAAAAAGAAAGAAAGAATTTACAGGCGATTATAATTACAACCTTAAGCATCATCACCAACAAAACTTGTTGAGATCACTAGGGAAATCATGAGGCAACAAAATAGTTTTAAAAGCAAAAATATTTACTTTGGAGAATCAACAATGTTGCAAGCTCTAAGAGAATCAAGAATCCTTTAGTGGACCCCCAAGGACCAAATGGACAAAAAAGGGAGAGAGAGGGGAGGATGAAACCTACGGTCCTGACCCCTCTTTTTTGAGGAACCCCTTTTGGGAGTCATGTTCTCGGTATGCCAGCTCAGCACTATCAACCACCTTTGGATTCTCAGAATCCACTGCCAAGAGCCCAATTCCCGAGAGGGGGTTAGGAACGAGTAAAACTTCGATGACAGGGCAGCAGATCACCGGGCAAGTGGACTTTGCACCGGCGGACCACCTCGGCCTCACCACCCACATACACAGGTGAGTGTTTGGGCAAAAAGCACTCGAGTACTCACCTGACTACGTGTGCGGTGAGGCCGAGGTGGTCAGTCCGTACAAATTCCACGAGATCTGCTGCCCTGTCATCTCCTTGGATGACAGGGCCTGTCATCAAAGTTTTATCCGAAAAAGGGGGGCTCCAGAGCCCGAACCTAATTATATATGATCACTAGAATAAATAATTCATGGAATCGCTAAATTATATAAAAAATCTCATTTATAGTACATAATATTATAGAATCAATGAATACTTAATTGGATTTGGGACAGATGGTACAAATTCATATTAATCAAGATTTGGGGCCGGGCCATTAGGTGATCTCTTGGACTGAAAATCAGGTCGATGGGATGATCATAACCGTCTGATACTTATACTTTCTTTTACATTGAGAGAGAGAGAGAAAGAGAGACTTACAGTGAGCCAACTTAAGGACTTCAGCAAGTTGCTGTTCATGGGTAGGTTTGTAACCCCATTGAAGACGCCTCTCCAATTCGATCCGTATGAGCCGTCTGATCTCATCGTCTGGAACAAGCCCAAGCTCCAAACGTTTCAGCAGCTCTACAACGGCCGCCTTCTTTGGTTGCTTAGCGTCCATAGCCACAGAGATTGTGAGAGAGAGAGAGACAGAGAGAGACTTTTTTATCAGTTCATAGCATCCATGGCTTATCCAATGTTTTATATAAGAAGTCAAAGTAGAAATAATAATCCAAAATGTAGGAGACGTCCTGAGGAGCACGTTCTCTTTAAGGTCCACCCCATTGGAGTAAACTTTGATGACAGGGGCGCAATATGAGCCACGTGGCACACTCTTAGAGTACTCTGACCGTATGGATGTTTGGCCAATCCCTAGTGGTGCCAGTGGACCTACAAACCAAAAATCAGCTTGTCTAGGCGTTGGATTGGAATTATTTTCATGGGTTGATTTTAACCATGGGAATTTGAGCATTATTGACCATTATTTCACCTACAAAGATCCAAAGGTCTGAAATCACTAATCAAGCTCATTTTTGGTTTGTAGGTCCACCAAGGGATTGGAAAAACATTCATACAGTCAGAGTCCTCTAAAAGTGTGCCACGTAGCTCATATTGCGCCCTGTCATCAAGGTTTTGCTCACACCGTTGGATGTTCCACGGTTGATTTTAAACAATCCATTTCATCAAATAAATTGGTTGGAAACCACGTGCTGCACGTGACACAAACAGGAAGATAGGAGGTCTACGGTCAGCCTTTCACATACCTTGCACACGTGAAACACGGATAAGAAGCTGTCCCCACCATGAAGTTCCCCGAGCCCGAGTTTGCTGTCCCACAGGTCCCTGCCAAGTAGGACACGTGGCACTCATTTTGGTCCACAGATCCATGCATGTTTGGTTCATTCTTGGTGGACCTACACACCGAAGTCAGCTTATTCGGTGATTTAATTTGAGCATTTTAATGAGGTGATTTCTGGTCGTTGGATTTTGAGCTTTACTTTAACGGCTAGAAATCATCTAAGCTGATTTTTGGCATACGGCTCAACATCCATTAGGTCAGTGGGGCCGAAAAGAGTACTAACGTGGCATTTGGGAGGGGGAAGACTTCAACCTTTGAAGTTCCCAGGGACAGCAAATATTTTCTCGAAGTTTCCCTATGCTCAAATACAACCCAATCAAAGTAGCCATAGCCACCCGATTTATCTCATTCTTGTTGGCAGTCAATTCAATTAATGGTCCAGTATAATGTAGAAAAATTATGTACAAGAGAAGTCCATTTTGATCAGTATATCATGTTTATACGAGAATGAACAGCCAAACAAATGCACAAAATTAAGTAACGAAGTAAAAGTTATCCAACATAGGATGACAAAAAAAAATAGGGAATTTTTGACATACCCCCATGTTATCTTTAAAATTTGACATACCCCCACGATTTGAAAAAGCTGACATACCCCCCTATGACTCGGTCCACGGTCATTTGACCAGTGTTGACCCGAGTTGACAACCAAATTTTGTACTAAAGGACGAAAGTGCCCTTCTCTTCAACTTTAGTACCAGGGTTTGGGTTTAGGCCAAAACCCAAACCCCAAATCAAACATGAAAAGAGGAGATTAAAATAAAAATTTAAACCAATGCAGGTAAATTTGAGATTTTCTTTTTAGATTTTTTTTATGAATTAAGTGAATATTGAAAAGAAAAAAACATCCCCAAACAAAATAGATAAAACTCATGAAGGAATATTTTAAAATTGAGAGAACCTATCTTTCCAAAATCCCTGTCTCAAAAGCTTAAAATATAATTGCTTTGTCTTGCTTTAATTTTTATTTATTTTAATGAAAATTTTATGCTGTTTTTTTATTCTTTTTTTTTAACCTTGGGTTTTAAATTATTGCCGGTGTGGCGGCCGGCTGACCATGAGACTCCTGTGGGATTGTCGCCGGTGATGGACGGCCAACCCATTGGAGTCCCTTGGCTGGCCATCCACCATAGCCGATTGTGGGGTTTGGGTTTTTTCTCAAACCCTTGTGTCAAAGGTTGAAGACAAGGGTATTTTTGCCATTTAGTAAAAAATTTGGTAGTCAACTTGGGTCAACCTTGGTCAAATGACCGTGGACTGAGTCTTAGGGGGCTATGTCAGCTTTTTCAAATTGTGGGGGGGTATGTCAAATTTTAAAGATAACATCGGGGTGTATGTCAAAAATTCCGAAAAAAATATTGATCTGCATTGAGATCGTCGTGGATAGATGATGCTGATCACTGCCAATTCACGCCAACTGCCCAATTCTTGATGAAAGACCGTAAAATACAGCGTGCTGACAACGTGTTATGAATAAGCTGTGTATCATTCAGCTTTCATACACACATATATAGAGACCGGCATGATCCGTTACAATATTGATGGTGAGCTTGTAACCGATGCCGGATATGCGGCGGTCAGCCACCAGTTACATCCGTTTACAACACAAATGGTTTATTAATACAAAATCAAGTTTTTCATAGAGAATGAATACAAACAAAGCTTTCAGGAAAAAAAAAAAAAAAAAAAGTAGCAGAAAACACACGACACCATAGGGAGAACAACATGCAATCCACAGCAACCAAACACACCCTGTAGATTATTTTTTCTTGAAGAGATAATGCGAAATCATCCATTCTTCACCGTTGTTATATGCGAACATTTCCGCTCCGGTTATGCAGAAAACTCTCCAATAGTTAATCAACTGCGTAGCGACTTTCTTGCTGCCGTAGAACGACTCCAATATTTCTTTTACCCCATCAATATTAGCATCTATTCTCTTCAACCACTCTTCACTGTAAATTTTCACAATCAAGAACAGTATTACTTGTATATATACTAGTGGGTGGGCACTCCCTGACAAAACATTTGCCAAAATCAGATGTGAGTGGCTGAGATCCACCTTCACAGTCAGGGGGCATAAGATCTCGGCCCTTCTTTATTGAAGCTTATAAGAAGGGGTATAAGTGGGGAGACAACCACTGTCACTTGTTGGGCCTCTCAATCCTATCCAATAAGTTTTTATAGCTTATTGGGGGTCTGGACCTAGGAATCATTGGATCAGTTCCGGATCAATTCCAATCTGATTTGAACACGATCCATTCACAGCCATAGGTCAGGGCAACTTCTACCCAAGCCCGACGTAGGTCATAACTAACTAGGTCCAAGCCCACTGCGATGTGGCCTGTCATTGGCCCAGAAAATTAGGCCTGAGCCCAATAGAGTTCTGGACGGGGTCATTAGAAATGGGTCAGGCCTAAGATTTTTTGTAAAATTACAGTCAGCCCAAGCTTGGCCCATTTATATGATGGGTCCTAAAATTAAGCCCAGTCCTGACCATATAAGCCTATAAGTGAAGACCAATCACAGGCCCATAGTGGGTCGAATCTAAAAGCCCATTGGGCCATCCGATCAAATTAATACAACTACGCATATAAAAATTATTTAAATATATTTGATCATCCATACTGGGATCGAGCAAAATGTTTTCCACTGAGCGTCCAATGATCCATCACTGAAATATCCTCCTGCATGCCACACAAGAATTTGTTATGGAAAATTATATTACGAAAATCCCCTTTTGTAGCTACTGTTAAAATCTCACCTGGAAGTACAGAAGAAATGAGGCCCATGGTATAATTAAAGTCCCAGCGGGGAAGATGTACTCGGTGTACCAATCGTCTTCATCAAGTGCCTATAAAGAACCTTGGCATGAAAGGGCCCACATGATCAAAACTCGAAGTACAAAATCCAACCATAGAAACAATTGTACAAGAGCGGGCCATCAATTGAATGGTCGGGGATGACAAGTATGTGATTGTATGGTAGGTTGGATGTTACGTTGGTCCTGATTTTAACCGAATCCCTCACCCGGAATATCCATTCCTATTCCCCTTCCATCTCCAGTCCTTATAGCTTCTACCCAAAGAAGCCCTTTGCTTTTTGTGGTATTTGTTTGAAGCTTATACCTTCGCATTCATGTTTGATGCTCCCTGGTTACTAGCCTATTTTGTGCAACATACCGATCGCCGGATCTCACTATTGACCAGTCAAACTTATTTAAAACAATGATTGAATGGTTTCACCCCGTATCCCAATGGTAAGATATGCTCAGAACTCACTATGCTAAATACGTGATTATTACCTTTTAAAGGAGCATTTTTTAGGCCAAAGGGCATGACCGTCCATTGAAAGCGATGATCAGGAATGCAGAACGCCATTTTATGACGTTCTTCTGGTTTAATTTCAAGTTGCCAAAAGTCTGAGAAGATCTTGGCTGAGGAAAGATGACCAAATGGAGACTATCTGTTTGCAATGGGAATTTATTATCAGCAAGGAAGATTTTCAATGGCTGGTAAGGTCAAAAGATGGTTGTTGTCTGGTAGATTGAGGAGGAGGTTGAGACTAGGGTTGAAATTCATGTTGGTTTGAAGTGGAAGATCTTGATGATGAAGGTGTTGATGGAGTTGGTTGTGGTTGTATTAGTTTAGACTTGGGCTCAGCAGTAGATCTTGGTCTGGGAATGGAGTCTTTAAACGGACTATCCTGATGAGGTCCATGGTTCAAAATAACATTGTTTAAACGGTCGTTAAAATGGTAACGCCCCAAGCTCATTACGTTAAGAACCATTTTGATGATTAGAAAATAACAGCCATTTTTTCGTTTTAACAGCCGTTATAATCTAAAAAACAATGTGGAAAAAACGGCCGTTATTTTTTATATTTTTTTTTGAAAATTTGAAATTCAAATTTTGAATTTTAGTGCCATTTTTTTGCTATTAAATTTTATTAAATTGCATTTTTTTTCATTTTTGCCTTTTCACGTTACAATTCATTTTAACGGTAACGCCCCAGTCTGTTATACCGTTAAAATGACCTCTTTTAAATCTTGGTGAGGTCGAAGGTTAAGAGGTTATGGAAAGATGAAATGTCGATAAACTGGAGGGTCTGGATTCATATAGGATGAGAAAGATGGAATGAAGGGCATTGGTCTCCTATGTTGGTCTTGAATGGACCTGAGTTGATTTTCAATAGACCTTTTTTCACTTTACTTTGCTGCAATTAGGTGATAGCCTGATGGTAATCCTTTACCGTTGTAACAATATAGTATAGATCTTTATCAAGTCTAGCAATATAAGCTTGAAGAGCTTCAATGATTTGTGCTGTGGATTGTGTAGATTTTGTGTTGCGCAATGGCCTGAGCTTGCAGATAGAATTTTTGAAGCGATGATCATGGTGCCAATGTTCGCGCCACGTATACCCATGGTTTAGGCTTTGGTTTTAAAAAGACTTTAAAACGTAAACATGGGTATATGCGCACGGCGCCCGATCATTGGTGCATGATCGCCACTTCAAAATAATTTCTCACTTACCGGGGGCAATCACTATACCATAACCCTTTAAAGCAATGACATGAGACCATACCTTAAACTGGTAAGCAAAGGTTTTGTGACAGTAATGCTCCACAAAAAGAAGGCAATCTTGGGTCATCCATTTGGATACTTTCCTAAGAAATAGTTCATAGTTCTTCATGTGCTGCGGATTAAAATGAAAGACTTTGTTAGGCAAAAACATCTAAGAATCGGTATCCGGTTCTAGAATAATGAAAGCTTTAATTAATCCCCTACCTCAATCAGTCCAACAACGAATACACGGTCGAATGTAGCCTCCATTTCGAGCGTGGTCACGTCTGCTAATATAATCTTGACATTTGACAGATTAAGCTTCCTGACAGAAGAAATACAGAGTTGTTTCACTCAAATCAGAAAATTTGACATAACGATGCAATGGACAATGCAAAGTTTTTCAACTTGTAATCTATTTTTCATAGGGCTAGAAACGTCGGAATTGCTAATTTTTTGTGAAGATGATGGAAAGGAGATCATTCTAATCCAACAGCCCTTAACTCATCTCCAAGTGGGCCCCACCCACATAGGTGTGTCCGACTCCAATGGCATGTTGGTTGGATTGTCCAATATGCATGGGACACTTGCATTTGAAAAACTAGTAAAGCTTCAATGTGACTCACTGTCATCCTAACTAGGGCCCTCTCTTTTCAAGAAAAGGCCAATAAGGAGGTCACCTTTAGGCCCCAGGTGAGAGAAGGTCCCAGCCCACAAACCACATGGATGTTTAGCCCATCCCTTGTTGGATGTACAAACCAAAAATTAACCTGATTGGTTATCTCTAGCCATAGATTTTAGAACTTTTTAAGATTGATTCTAGCCATTAGATTAAAGCATATTTTTTTAGTAAATCCAATGGTTAGAAATCATCAATCAAGCTGATTTTTTCCATCATCATGGGCTGAACATCCATGTAATCATTAGGCCCAAAAATTGATCTATACAAGGCCATGCGAGTCATCTGCATCTAAGTTTTTTCCATAGCTTTTGATTTTCATGAATAGATGTTAAATAGTACCATATATGGAGTTTTCCTTATGCCACTGATCCTAACCTATGTTCTAAAACTCGGAACTCAGACTCGACTCGGAAGTCCATTGGGTCGAGTCACCTCGATGACTCGGAAGTCCATTGGGTCGAGTCACCTCAATGACTCGGCGAGTCATTAAATTGATTATTATTTATTTAAATATATAAAAATAATATTTATTAAGAACAACTTTGAAAATAGAAAAAAATAATACAAAAAACATTTAGAAAATCAGAAAAAAAAAATGAGTTTTGACTGGACTCGGCCTTTAAACGGGTGACTCGGCTGAATTTTGAGTCAACTCGCTGGGTTATGCAAATCCGAGTTTGTATACCGAGTCGACTCGACGAGTTTTAAAACATAGATGGTAACTACACTCACTTGCATTGTTTCTCTATGAACTCTTTCTGTGACACCGAGAGGGTAACTCCGGTAACACTGCAGCTTTTGTACTTTTGCGCAACATGTAAAGTAAGGGATCCCATTCCACAACCGAGATCAAGGATGCTTTGACCATCTTTAATATGCGCCCTCTCACAGTATAGATCCAACATTTCTATCTCCGCCTCGTCCAGTTTCGTCAATTCATCCTTGAAGTAGCCAGAACTGTACATATTTGTGTAAATATTATTACATTTAGATCATGATCCCATCAGGGGTCCCTGTATAAGCTTAATTTCGGTGCGTGAGATACACCTAGGAAAACGTGTTTTTAAAATTTTGAAAATATAAATTTTCTGAAACAGTAGAAACACATCTCCGAGGTGCATCTAATGTTGAAGAGACCTCGATGAGGAGTTTTCCTTAGCACGTCATTGAGGTAATATAGTATCTTTTATCTATATTATTATAAAGCCAAAATTGGTGTTGAAGTCCATGCGGGCTTCAATTATGCCTCTCTACTTTAAAGCCAAAACCATGTCTTATTAAATGCCTCTCTAATTTAAAGCCAAAACCTGGGTTGTCCAGCACACTGTAATATAAGCCACGTGCTTTCTTGGAGACCACTAACCGTATGGATGTTTGTCCCATCCCTAGGTTGACCTATATACCAAATATCAGCCTGATTAGTGATTTCAAACCTTTAGATCTGATTACCCAAATAATGCTCGAAATCTATAATAAAAAATCAACCCATAAAAAAGACTCCAATCAAATCCTTAAAAACTAATCAAGCTGATTTTTTGCATGTAGGTCCACCTAGGGATGGGCCAAACCCACGTTACAAATTATGAAGATAATAGGTATCCGGTCTCAAGATGCAGATCATTCATGGTCGTCATCAAGATTCTCACCTCATCCTCTTTGTCACAATAGGGCTGCAACTTGGGCAGGCCCATCCTGAACTTGATTTAAGCTTTAATTTCGATCGGTGCGTGAGATACACCTAGGAAAACATGTTTTTAAAATTTTGAAAATTTAAATTTTCTGAAAACAGTAGAAACACATTTCCGAGGTGCATCTAATGGTGAAGAGACGTCAATGAGGAGTTTTCCTTAGCACGTAATTGAGGTAATATAGTATCTTTTATCTATACTATTATAAAAGCCAAAATTGGTGTTGAAGTCCATGCAGGCTTCAATTATGCCTCTCTACTTTAAAGCCAAAACCTGGGGTGTCCAGCACACTTTAATATAAGCCACGTGCATTCTTGGAGACCACTAACCGTATGGATGTTTGTCCCATCCCTAGGTTGACCTATATACCAAATATCAGCCTGATTAGTGATTTCAAACCTTTAGATCTGATTACCCAAATAATGCTCGAAATCTACAATAAAAAATCAGCCCATAAAAATGACTCCAATCAAATCCTTAAAAACTAATCAAGCTGATTTTTTGCATGTAGGTCCACCTAGGGATGGACCAAACACCGATATGGTCAGTGATAGAGTGTGCCACGTGTGAGGTGCTGCCATGTGTAGGTGCGCGTGTATCGTCGGTGGCTTTCCCCTAGTCTATTTAATCGATCAACTAGTAGGTACGTTCAAATAATGAGCATATACCTTTCCTTCATGGTGCTTCCCAATTTAATTTGTAGGAAGGAACTCGGAATCTCGTACACCTGAGTATCTAAAGAATTAATTTCGTCTGCGATGTTCATGCTTCGAAGAGCTGCAAAGAACTTTGATCAACAACACTATAAAGAAATAAAGTCGTATAAATTTTTGTGTAAAAACCTCTTGACAGAAGATATAGTTCTAAATAGAGTTGAATGGTGAAATAAGACATTTTTGAACTGTTGAATTCAAGAGATCCGTGGTCCACATGGCAATTACTTGAATCCAACGGTTGACTGTTTACTCTTTACAGTCGATGCACATGGACCGTGGATCTCTTGAATCCGAACAACAGCTCTCTTTTTTAAATTTGTGACTAAGGGTGGGATAGCATGACTTGTTGAACTTTCGATCAACAAACAAGGTTTTCCGCCAAAATGCATGAAAAATTGGCCTCTAACATGGTTCCAAGTCTCAGTCTCTGGATTGGGATCAGCGACCATCAAACTGGCCACTGATCCCGAGAGTTAGAATCATGGCCCCAAAACACAATTTTTACACCTGAAAATTCTCTAATTGTGTGTAGAAGCCACATCCAAACATGTCCCATATGACAAGGTTCTGAAAAAAATGGCAGCCACGTTCTTAAAAAAATGCCAATATGGTGTAGTAGAGAGAGAAAGAGAGAGACTTACATTGAATGAAATTAAGGAGTTGAGCTTGTTGTTGTTCATGGGTTGGTTTATAACCCATTTCAGACGCTTTTCTAACTCAATCCTCATAAGTCTTCTAATCTCTTCGTCTGCGACTAGCCCTTCCTCCAAACGCTTCAACAGATCTACAATGGCTTCCTTCTTTGGTTGCTTAGCCTCCATAGCCATGAGAGAGAGAGAGAGAGAGAGAGAGAGAGAGAGGCACCTGTGAGTTTCGCTTCTAAGGACTGTTTTCCATATATTGGGTAGAAAATGAGGAGAGAGAAAAAAAAAAACTACTGTTTTGTTTCTTCGGATTAAAAAGTTGTGGCTTAAATTAATGGGGATAAGCAAACTATTCTCTTGCATGTCAACAAATAAAAAAAACGAAAAATTTTTAAAAAGAAAATAAACTTTAATCTATTTACAAAAATAAAAATACAATTCTGACAATACCAAAAAGAGTAACTAAACACCCTTTCGCCCTTTGAAAGGGCGTTTTTCCCTGACATAAATAAAAGTAGGAAAAAAGTAGGAAAAAGTTGAAAAGGCTAACAAACACCCGTCTGTACCTGACAGACGCCCTTTAAAAGGGCGTTTCCCATAGAGGAGTAAAACTTTTGTCCCAATACAAGCCACGTGGCACACTCTTAGTGGACGCTGACCGTATGGATGTTTGATCAGTCCCTTAATGGACCTGTAGTCCAAAAATCAGCCTGATTAGTAATTTACAACCTTTAGATCTTTGCACTCAAATAATGCTCAAATTCTTACGATTAAAATCAACCCATGAAAATAACTTTAATCCAACGCTTATAAAACCACTAATCATGTTTCTTTTTTGGTGTAGGTCCACCTAGTGATTTGCCAAACATCCATACGGTCATTGTCCCATAAAAGTGTGCCATGTGGCTCGTATCGGGACAAAAGTTTTACTCCTTTCAGCTTTTGTACGGAGAAAACAGTCAGTCTTTTCACCTTTTATATTTGTCAGGGAGAAACGCCCTTTCAAAGGGCGTTTAGTTACTTTTTTGGGAATCTCAGAAATTTATTTTTGTTTTTGTAAATAGATTAAAGTTTGTTTTCATTTTAGAAATTTTCCGTACAAAAAATCTAGACCACCATGAGTGGCGGAGGCAAGATTTTGTTCAATGGGGGACAAGGCGGGTAAAGTGGGGTGGAGGTGAGAAAAATTTTGATGCTCCCATTTTTTGATCCAAACGTCCAGGCACCACATAAAAATGCCACGTGGCACACTTAAAGACTAATGACAGTATGGATGTTTGTATCATCCCTAGGTGGACCTAATATACAGACTAAAATTGAGCCTGGTTGGTAATTTATAACCATTGAATCCAACTCAAAATAATGCTTGAATCTACTGTTGAAAATCAACCCAAGAAAAAGACTAAAATCTAATGGTTATAAACCACCAATCAGAATGATTTTTGGTTTGTAGGTCCATATAGAGACGGGCCAAACATCCATGCCGTCATTGGTCTCTAAGTCTGTGCTTGGTAGCGTGTCTTCGGCACGCTTCTTGGACAAAGGTGAGCATCTTGATCGATAACAAGTGTTTGGGTCACACCAAGGCACACACCTTCGAAGACATAGTAGACCTTGAAGACGTGCGAAAGTGAACCTTTAAAGGTTCACCTCCCCCCTTGAGTTTTCGAAGAGGGACCAATATGTGCCTTGAAGGTTCACCCTCTACCCCCAATGGGCTTAGCCCACCTGATGTATGGCACATTTATGATGTATGTCCCACTTGACATATAGCATATGTATGATCTATATATCAACATACCTCTATTATGTGGGACCCACATATGATCTATCAACTTTCGTTCTTATGTAGGGCCCACTTGATTTATCGACTCCATTAACATGTGGGCCCCACATGATCTATCAACTCTAGTTATTATGTGTGGTCCACTCTAGTTATGTTGAGCCCACATGATCTATCATCCATTGTTCTTATGTGGCGCCTACATGATCTATAAACCCATCATTATGTGGGGTCCACATAATCTATTAACCGGATTATTATGTAAGACCCACATAATCTATCATCCTTCATTTTATACGGAACCCACATGATCTATTAATTCACATAGTAGGTGGCACCTACATGATCTATCATCCCTCGTTCTCATGTGGAACCCACATGATCTATCAACTTCATTATTAGGTAGGGCCCACATGATTTATCACCCTTCGTTCTTATGTGGGGCCCACATAATTTTTATCAAATCCATGTTATTATGTGTGGCTCACACAATTCATGTTATAAAAAATCAAGTTTTTCAGAGAATGAATGCACACACGGCTTTAAAAAATAAAATTAGGAAACACACCATAGGTAGAACAAGATGTAATCCACAGCAGCCAAACAACAAAATAGCCAACCAAACACACCCTATGTAAATAGTTTATTTTTTCTTGAAGAGAAGATGAGAAATCATCCACTCTTCACCATTGTTATAAGCGAGCATCTCCGCTCCAGTTATGCAGAAGACTCTCCAGTAGTTGATGAACTTCATTGCTTCTTCCTTGCTGCCGTAGAATGACTCCATTATTTCTTTTAATGCATCAATATTGCCATCTATTCTCTTCAACCACTCTTCACTGCAAATTTTCAAAACCCCAAGAACAAAATCAGAAGAAAATATAAATACATATATACTTACACATAGGTGTTCGATTCACAGGGTATGGGATCGTCCCAAGATCCGATACGATCCAATCTATCCGATAACAATGGGTCTGGACTTAGATATCATGATCAGAAAGCGCTCTCAGATTAGTTCTATCTCAACCTTCATCTATTCTAGTAATGACATGATCCGATCAACTCAAGATTAGGTCGCTCGATCTGATCAAATAAGTTTCAATAGCTTATTGGATCGGGTTTGGACCTAAGAATCATGATTCGATGAGCTATTGAATTGGGTCCGGAATCCGGATCAATTCCAATCTGATTTGTACACGATCCATTGACAGCCATAGGTCAGGGCAACTTCTACCCAAGCCCGACGTAGGTCATAACTAACTAGGTCCAAGCCCACTGCGATGCGGCCTGTCATTGGCCTAGAAAATTAGGCCTGAGCCCAATATAGTTGTGGACTGGGTCATTAGAATTGGGTCAGGCCAAAGCTTTTTTTGTTTAAAGTTAAGCCCAAGCCAGGTCCATTTATATGATGGGTCTTAAAATTAAACCCATCCCTGACCGTATGAGCCTATAAGAGTGAAGACCAATCCCAGGCCCATAGTGGGTCGAATCTAAAGGCCCAATGGGCCATACCATCACATTAATACCACTACACATATAAAAATTATTTAAATATATTTAATCATCCATACTGGGATCGAGCAAAATGTTTTCCACTGAGCGTCCAATGATCCATCACCGAAACATCCTCCTGCATGCCACAGAAGAATTTGTTATAGAAAATTCTATTTTGAAAATCCCCTTTTGTAGCTACTGTTAGAATCTCACCTGGAAGTACAGAAGAAATGAAGCCGAGGGTATAATCAAAGTCCCGGCGGGGAAGATGTACTCAGTGTACCAATCATCTTCATCAAGCGGCTATAAAAATCCTTGGCATGAAAGGGCCCACATGATCAAAACGACAAGTACAGAATCCAAACATATAAATAATTTCTGAGGAATAATATTTGGATATTATGCAATTTTGTATATTAGACACCCAGTTGGAACTTTTGTCATCAACTCAAAATAGTTCAATCAATGTACCGTCTCTGGTTCTGGTTTGCTGGGAAAGGAGCGGAAATACACTCTTCTAGAGACTTGAACCCACGACGACTCCAATACCATGTTAAACAACCATTTACCCCAAAAGATCGACTTCTTGTTGGGAAAAGGCGAAACAACTATGTATACCAACGGGTCGTTGGGCCAACACAACCCGTGCATGGGAACACAACCTCCATTATGGTATGAGACTTATTAGGGTCTATCACTGTCCATAACTCTTTAAAGCAATGACCTGAGACTATACCTCATATCGATAAGGAAAGGTTTTATGGCAGTAATGCTCCACGAAAAGAAGGCAATCTTGGGTCATCCATTTGGATACTTTCCTAAGAAATAGTTCATAGTTCTTCATGTGCTGTAGAGAAAAATGAAATTTAGAGTATTTTAGACAAAAACATCTATAAGAATCGGCGTTTGTTTCACAATAAGGAAAGCTTCAATGCCTACCTCTATCAGTCCGACAATGAATACGCGGTGGAAGGTAGCCTCCATATCGAGCGTGGTTACGTCTGCTAATATAATCTTGACATTTGACAAATTAAGGTTCCTGGGGGAAGAAAGTAGCAAGAGAGTAATTCCGATCCTTGTTAATTTTGAAAATAAAATTGCCTCATGAAATGAGACAAAATTGTAGTAATCTTATTGCCTGATGAATTAGTTGATACAAACAAGGGTAGGGCTCCAGCGACCGGTCTTTTTTGACCGGCTCCCAACTCGTAGAGGACTCTAACCCTATGGATGTTTGGCCAATCCCTAGGTGAACCTACAAACCAAAATCAGCTTGATTAGTGATTTCAAACCTTTGGATCTTTGTACCTCAAATACTGCTCAAATTCTCACAATTGAGATCGACCCATAAAAATATATAAGTCCAATCCAACACCTAGAAATCACTAATCAGGCTGATTTTTGGGTCCTAAATGAAAATGAGTCAGTGCTGAATTTTTGCAAGGATCATCTACTCAAAGTATCAGACCATTATGATATTTCAAGCTCTATGAAAAGTGGATTCGTAGTTAACAAATTCTGGAGTGTCGATATCACCGATAACTTTAAGTCAACATTTGATAGGGTTAGAAATTTCTGAATGATCTCATCACTACCATGGAGATCATCTTCAAAAAAAAAAGCAGCCCTTGATAGGCATGTCAACTTAGATGTGTCAAATGAGTTGTGTTACTCTGATACATCTAATTTGACATAACGGTTGTGTCAAATGGGTTGTAGTCTACTTTTCGTAAGGCTAGAAATTTCGTAATGTGCTGATTTTTTTGTAAAGATGATGGCAAGGAAATCATTCTAATTCAGCGCTTAACTCATCTCCATATGGGCCCACCCACAGGTGTGTCTAATGGCATATTGGTTGGATTGTTCAAGATGAAAGATCAATATGATTCACTGTCGTACTAACTATACTCACTTGCACTGTTTCTCTATGAACTCTTTCTGCGACACCGAATTGGTAACTCCTGTAACATTGCAGCTTCTGTACCTTTGTGCAACATGTAAAGTAAGGGATCCCATTCCGCAACCAAGATCAAGGATGCTTTGGCCATCTTTAATATCCGCCCTCTCACAGTATAGATCCAACATTTCTATCTCTGCTTCGTCCAGCGTCGTCAATTCATCCTTGAAGTAGCCAGCACTG
Organism: Euptelea pleiosperma; assembly: GCA_035048495.1. NCBI lineage: Eukaryota > Viridiplantae > Streptophyta > Magnoliopsida > Ranunculales > Eupteleaceae > Euptelea > Euptelea pleiosperma. The sequence continues at coordinate 12,424,693 of CM068548.1, forward strand.
TACAAGTTTGCGTAAATATTACATTTATGCATGTCCTCCCTTTATCCATGAGTCCGTTTTCCACAGCGAGGTCTTATCACCATGAGATACACCTAGGAAAAACGTGCTTTTAAATTTTTGAAACTTTCTGAATACAGTAAAAACACATTTTAAGAGGTGTATCTGATGGTGAAGAGACGTCGATGAAGCGACTTCAACACGTCGTTGAGGAACTATAAACTTTTTTATCCATTTAATCGATCACCAAGTATATAGGTATGTTCAAATCACAACATACCTTTCCTTGATGGTGCTTCCCGACTTAATTTGAAGGAAGGAACTCGGAATCTCGTAGACCTGGGAATCTAATGTATCAATTTCGTCTGCAATGTTCATGTCTCGAAGAGCTGCAAAGAAAGGACATTTTGAGAAAAACTTGAACAAGTGCATTCAGAATTTGTTCTAAATAAAACATATGGTTCTAAATAGAATTTGAATGGAGAAATAGAATTTGTTTTCTCTTATTGTTTATCTATGAGCTCTGCACTACACTTTAGGGAGTGCATTTCTATATTCTCTTCTCTCTAATTATGTGGAATTGTTTATCCCCAACCAAGTAGTATTTGGGCGTTCTGCTCCGTCAACAAAGTGGTATCAGAGCAAAGATTTGCCAACAAAGTGGTGTCAGAGCTAGGTGAGGTTGAAGAATGAATTTTGGTCAAAAAAAAAACAACACATCTGGGAAAATGTCTATGTTTTGCTGCAAGAAAAATTTTGGAGATTAAATTTTGAAGATTATGGCTTGTTTAGAAAATGATTGTTTAAAAATATTTTTAATGGTTGTGTCTTGAGACAAGTTTCTCTCTAAATGAAATTTTGGTTTTGCGCAGCAAGGATGTTTGAAAAAATTCCCAAGTGTGGTGCATTCGGATTTTTTAGAACAATTTGCTTCTCTTGTAAATCATCCATCTTCCTCAAAGTAGTTGGTTTTATCCCAACAAAGTAGTATCAAAACTAGGCGTGATCAGAGCTAGATGCTTAAGAATGGATTTCGAATTTTAAAAAAAAAAAAAAAAGCCATAAATAATTATAAAAATAAGCAAAACAACTACTACTACAAAGAGAATAACAACACTGAATGTTCCAATGGACTTCACCCACTAATCACTTCCCCTTCTAACCAGCTCATGTCAGAGTTGAATCCATTGTGATTCATAGTAAATTTTCAACTACGTACAGGCTAATGCCGAACCCGAGATGAAGCACTCGGTGAAGATCGATCCTTTCAACCATGGCTACTACTATTTAAAGGTGTTTAAGAGAGAGAAAGAGAGAGAAAGAGAGACTTACAATGAGCCAAGTTAAGGACTTCAGCTAGTTGTTGCTCATGGGTAGGTTTGTAACACCATTGAAGACGCCTTTCCAATTCAATCCGTATGAGCCGTCTGATCTCATCGTCTGGAATGAGCCCAAGCTCCAAACTTTTCAACAATTCTACAATGGCTGCCTTCTTTGCTTGCTTAGCCTCCATATCCACGAGAGAAAGACAGAGATTAGTTAATGAGTTTTGTAGCATTCAAGGATTGCCCTCTTTTATAGAACAAGTCCTGAGTGCGAACAATAATTGAGACTCTGCACTCTTGACTTCTTCTATATATAAACGTGGGCAATCTTTTTTATTTTTTAAGTATAAAAACACACTGCACCCCCCCAAAAAAAATCCCACCATAATAAGGCCAAAACCACCTGGCTTTTTATAAAGCAATATGGTATCGAAAGAGAATCAAAAGGAAGCAAACGAATCTAGGGGAGATATAAAAGTTTTTGCCCTAGACCAATAGTATGAGCCATGGTTTAAAAAACGGCCGTTATAACGGAATTCAGACCTCTCCCATTACGTTATGAACTATTAAAATGCTGAAATTCATTAACTAATCTCACGTTTTCTCTCGTGACTATGCGCTATGGAGGCAAAGCAACCAAAGAAGGCAACCCGTTGAAGAGTTGTAGATCAAATTCTACAGTTAAAAATTAACCAATGAAAACCACCCTAATCCAACGCACTCATCAGACTTATTTTTGGTTATAGGTCCACTTAGGGATATGCCAAACATCCATACTGTCAGTGGGATCTATGAGTACCATGCCACATGGCTCACATTCTCGTGGTCTGTTGTCTGTTAGTAAAGTCCTACTTCCCTATATTAGACTGTTTTGCAAACTAGTGAAAGCAAAAAGTAACTTCTAAATTAAGTTGTTACCTGGAAGCAAAAGTTTGTTTGATGAAACACTGGCTTTTAAGTCAAAAATTGAAAAAGTTAGTTTGGCATGAATTAAGTCAAAAGTCATTTTTTTATCATTTTATATACATATTATATTCTAATAAATCATTAATAACGATCATAAACCAATATCGCATATGTTGATTTTTTTTCAAAAATTTTAAATTATAAATAGTCAGTAATAATCGACGCATCAGGCGCGTCATTTTATGGGTAATTATTTAAAAAAAAAAAAAGAGATGATCTACTCTTCGGCAAACCATCCCTATTTTTTTCTCCCTTCATAAAATACTTGCTATCTACACTTCATAATGTGAAGTTTAGTAGATAGAAACTAAAACACAAATTACTTGGAAAGAAAGAATGACCGCTAGAGATAGAGAAAGACGGACCTTCTCACAGTGGACGGGGTCGAAAAGATGATACTACCTCACAGTTAAAGAGATGGAGAGAAGAAAGAGAATGAGAGAACCCTAATCATCAAAGATGGAGATGACTGTGATATAAATGTTTTTGTCCTTTTATGTGAGCCAAGGGTAAAATTGACATTTGGAAAGATTCATTTAAAATTAGAAGCGTCGGTTCTAGAAATATTTTTGGCTTTTACTTCAATCGGAGGCAAGAAGCAAAAAATGTTGCTTCCACAAAAAGCAAGATTTTGACTTTTAAGAAACAATTCCAAAATGGATTCCCAAACAAACTTTTTAACTTTTTGCTTTTTGAAGCAAAAAATGCAAGTTATTTCAATGTTGCTAAACGGGCTCTAAGTCAAGTTGAAAATAACTCATAAAAAAGAACAAATCCGATCTACATGCAAAAACTTGCTTTTGAATAGGTTTCATGTCGTTGGTAAGACCACCATTGTCCCAATCTATACTTAGCACGGAGCAAGCAACTCTCACTAAATCTTCTTCTAGGGCCCTAACATTATTATTGAATATATTGTAATAAACTTTGTAAGATGTACCATATTATTTTTGGTGTATCTCATCACATATTTTTCGAATCATTAAGATTAAGATTAATTTATTACGATTATATTTTATTTGATTAGGATAATTAATTCATATTTTAAACCCTTGTAATTCATATCTTGAACCTTAACATGGTATTAGAGCGGGTTATCCAACGGCCATTGCTTGACTGATCTTCTCTTGGTTCTAGCCGTTGGATTCAAGCAAGTTTTTTGGATAGTAAATCTAATAGCTGGAAATCATCAATCAAGCTGATTTTCAGTGTGTTTATCCACCAATAGGTGGTCTAGCTGAACTTTCACGCAGTCATTAAGCCCAAAAAATGATCTATGTAGGGTTACGAGAGTCCTCTGCATCCAAATTTTTCTTTGTAGCTTTTGATTATCAATATATTAGTGTTCCCTCCCACTAATATACAGTCATCTTGAGTCAGTGTCCAATACCCTCCCACTAATGGAATAAATATTTGATGACCAACTTCTTTGACGATGGACGCTAATTGAAGTCTATATAGGCCACGTGGCATATTTTTAGAGACCAGATCACTGAGCGTATTGATGTTTGGCATATCCCTAGGTGGACCAACAGACTTAAAAAATCAGCTTGATTGGTGATTTCTGTTGAATTTGAGTCATTTTCATGGGTTGATTTTTAATTGTTAGATTGGAGCTTTATTTGAGGTAGTGGTTTCAAATGGTTAGAAAATCACCGATTAGGCTGATTTGTGGTCTGTAGGTCCAGCTAGAGATGTGATAGGTTTACCTTTTTAATGTTCAAAAAAAAAAAAAAAAAAAGAAGAGAGGTATACCTAACACTTTTTGGTGTTAAGTAGCACGTTTTTATGTTACTTGTGGCTGCCATCTGGGCCCACTGAGCACATGTGACACATGTGAGTACCTTGTTACACCTTTTTCCGAGTAAAACTTCGATGACAGGGCCTGTCATCCAACCAGCAGACAGGGCAGATAGAACAACAGACACGTGAGTTAAATTAATGGGACGAAAATAGCCTTCCATCCCGCCATCCATTCGTTTCACTTCCTGCCAACATGAAAATAACCGCGCCCAAATTTGTTCATTGGGTGAGTTATACTTTCCTGTTTTATTTTTATACTTTCCTCTTATTTTTTTTTTTATCCTTTGCCCTAAACGAAAAGGTAAGAAATGGTTTCTTGGCAGGGGAAATCCAGTTTAGTGTAGGGCAATTAAATTTCAGATCAGTGGACCTCTTCTACATGCCGTGAACTACGAGATATTAGCTTTCTGTTTTGATCGCCATTTTCAGAGCTTTTTTGAGCAAAAAATATGTAAAAAAAGGGAAAAATGTTAGACGCAAAGGACTTTGGATGCAGTCGATGTTTAGGCCATCGGTTGATGAATATATATACCAAAAATCAGTCTGATTGGTTTTCTCTAGCCATACGATTTAACACTTTTTAGGATTGATTCTAGCCGCTAGATTCAAGCATCTTTTTTTGCATATTTTTGGTACTTAATCCAACGGCTAGAAATTATTATGTATATCCACCAAAGGTTGGACTAAAGATCTATGCGGTTAGTGGGTTCCAAAAATTGAGCTATGTCGGGCAATGAGAGCCCTTTGCATCGACTGCATCCAAAGTCCTATGCATCTGAAATTTTTCCGTAAAAATTGGATTTGTTTGCTTTCAAAAAGGGACTCGTTTGCTATAAAAAAGATGGTAGAATATTTTTAATTTGGCCTTCCAAAGTCCAAACAGACCTTTAATCTTCCATTTTGATTGCTTATTTGATTGTATTCAAAAAATACAGTTTTAGGGCAAAGTAAAAAATGGAGATCGAAATAGGCCGCAAAGTCGTCATAGATACGTGATTTTCCTTAGACTAAGTCTTCGTCATATGCTTAATCTCTGGAAACCCATCAAGAGTAAGAAGAGGATGAGGAGAGTAAGATCGGCGGGAAGTGCGAAGTGCGTTCCTTAGTTTACCTTTGTTCGGTGGCGACAATCACGTAAGAAGCGGCAGAAGAAGTGCGGAAGTTTCATTCGGATTTGAGGGGGGAGGGGGAGTGAGAGTTTGAGATCGGAGGGTTTGAGGAGAAAACTTTTGAAGCGGTGGAAGTTTGAAGCGGAGAAGATGCGCCAGTAACATTTCGCCAGCTGTACTAATGTTAATGTGATTTTAACCGTACTTTGCTTTTAAAAAAATGTAAGATTCTTTTTTCTCGGTGGACCTGCAAACCAAAAATCAGCCTGAGTAGTGATTTATATCCTTTGGATCTTTACACCCAAATAGTACTCAAATTACTACGGTTAAAATCAACCTTTGAAAAAACTTCAATCCAACGCTTAGAAATCACTAATCGGGCTTATTTTGGTTGCAGGTCCACGAGGGACTGGCCAAACATCCATACGGTCAGCACCCTCTAATAGTGTGCCACATAGATCGTATTCGTATTGTGAGTTGTGACTGGCGTAGTAACCGAAGTTTTACTTACTTTTTGTTTTACTGATTTCTCTCAATTATTAAGATATTCTTTTGTTGCAGACCCGGATCGGAGCCTTCTAGAAAGAAAAAACTTTATAAAATCTATGTCCCACTCCATGTGAGGCATTTTTTTAATGTTTTCTCTAAATTATTTGCTGAGAGACCGGGCTGGGCGCCTTTTATATTTTTATTTCTTGCAGTGGGGCCTTCTCTCATCCGGACGCCTTAGGCAACTGCGTTAGTGGCCTTAAGGTAGTGCCTGCCCTGAGGCATGATTCTAACTGTTGGATCCAACCATTCTTTAGTACCAAAACCAATGGCTAAAAATCATCAAACAAGCTGATTTTTTGTATGAATGTCTACCAAGGGGTGGGCTAAACAGTAATGCGGTCAATGAGCCTAGATGGCAGCAAGTGTGTAACAAAAATGAGCTACCTTGTTACATCACTACCTTTTTTAAGTACCATGAATTCCAGGATTCATGGTGAGCGTGAGCATTGAAGTTGGAGTCCAGTTTTGCTATGATTGACCTTGCAATCTATTATTGGTTGCAGTGGAGTAAATCAGTAAGTCAACCAATTGATATAAGAGCTGTAGTCCATTTAATTTGCTCAAATCTTTATTGTCTTTTGTTAAAATAACATTTCCAAGCAACTCAAAAGAGAAGAAAGTAACTCAAATGTTGTACAAGGGTGGCCAATATCGTACACATTTTTTTTCAGGGTGGGCAAAAGGGTACTTTTCTAAAGTGGGCAAAAGGTTATTTGGAGAAATAAATCCCTACTGAATTTTTAAAGTTGAGGGTAGGCAACCCTCGCCCCCTGGCTCCGCCAAGAGTCACAGACCCTCATATTTCCAGGAGGCAAAAAAATCAAAACCCAAACTCTGAAGTCTCATTCATTCCATTTTGTTTTGCCAAAACTCAAATCTAAGCCAAAAAAGTAAGTAAAAGTACCACCCAAGATTCAACAGTGCCCAACAACATCCCTATCGTGCACAATCCATCTAGAAACTATCGTGCACAACAACATCCCTAGATGCCAATATTTGATTTATGAAGAACAGCGAATACTGTTACTGTTCTTATATAAAGATCAAAAAGGACAATCCATCTAATTTTTTTTATTTCTTAGGGTATCCAGGCCAAACAATGATCTGTAAGAAGACCTCCCTTTGTTTTTGAGCTGTTGACCGCCCAAAACATGCCATCGACCACCCCTAGAAAATCAGATCTTGGACTAAAATGGCTATCCAACAATGGACAATTGTGTTTTCCCAAGGAAAATGTAATTTTCTCACTTGGCAATCAAACATGGACTAAGACGTAGCTAGGTGGGTAGTGGGTCGTTGTTATGATCCTAGAGAATAGGACTTAAACTTTCCACGCCACTATCACTTAGGTGCTTTTGGTGTATTGGTTTGGGTCTTAACATTTGGTATCAGAGCCAACTCCATTTCATGGGTCAAGTCATGGGAGGGGCAACCTGAGGTAAGGGCTACCTGGTGGCTCGCTCAAAAAAAAAAAAGAAAAAAAGAAAATAGGGGTACTGGAGTGAAAGCCGCCTTAGAGTGGGCCACCGTGGACGTTGGCCTTTGAAGCGTGGTGGAATATTACGATCCTAGAGGTTAAGACTTAAACTTTCCACACCTCTTTCACCTAGGTGCTTTTGGTGTATTGGTTTGGGTCTTAACAATCTTGCTTTAGTGCGCTGTATAGAGTTTGATGTACTAATGGTAGGTGAGATAATAGGTCAACCACGGACATGTTACCTGCACTTCCTAAAATTATGTCTTCCAAACACAAATCAACTTCATTCCCGTCTAAATCAGAGCCGTGCAAGTTTAAGTTTGTTACCAAAGACTGCCTTAAGATATTTAATTGATAATTTTGGTGCTGTCATACCCAAAAATGAGAAATTTTTTGAAACAGCGGATTTTTTTTGTTTGAAGAGGTGGCCAATCATACCGTGCCATAATCTGCGGATGCTATTAAACAAAGCCAGAAATGCTTTTGAACAGATGATTGTGACGCGATGTGACTGGACACTGCTCCGCTGCTTCAAAAAGTGCACTACCACGTGAACAACCTGCAGGTTGATTCTAGCCACCATTTGACAAGCTTAGCACTTGGGGTGTTAATGGGCCAGGCTAGCCTGACACGTTTTTAGGCCCAGCCCTAAAGAGTTGGGGGTGGGGTGCATTTATCGGCTCGAAACAATGAATCTATATTGATTTTAAGGCTTGCTATATAATTGGGCTGGGCTTTAACTTTTTAACAAAAATAGCTTAGGTTCGGCCCAAATCTAATGGCAACCACCGTAATTATATCTTTTATTGACAGGCTTGGGCCTAACATGTTGTGGGCTTAAGAGATTGGGCACGGCCCAAACTCGTGCCATTAACACCCCCATTGAGCACCATGGTTTAATTGCAGGCCATCGTTACCATATTTTGGTCATTTTACCAGACACTAACCTTTAAACGGCAAAAATCGGATAATAACAATAACGGTATAGGGGCGTTACCATTATAACAATGGTAGACATTTTAGGATTTTTTATTCAAATAGTTCCACAAATAAACGTTAAAAAGGAAAGAAAGAAAAATATAAAGCTGAATCATTTATACATGAGCCATATAAAGTAAAAATTCAAAGCCATGGATGAGTATAAGCAAAGGGTTGCTTAGACTCTTCCCTTTTGTATGACACTAGCTAGTTATTACCCGTGCCAACAACATTCCCCGACAAAGTGTTCGCAACAATACACTGTCAAATGGCTCTAGTCCATTGATCTAAGAGCTCTAGCTAGGTAAGCTGTGATTGAACTTGTAGTCTCATGCGGTTGCAGTGCAGTTTCCAGTAAATCAACGAATTGATCTAAAGAGCTTATGGTTGGTTTTGGTTTGCTTTATGAAGTACTTGCTTACAAAAAAAAGATCTAAGAGCTCTAGGAAAGCTACGATTGAACTTGCACTCTCTTGGTTGCAGTGGAGTAATTAAACCAGTAAGTCAACCAATTGATCTAAGAGCTGTAGTCCATTTGCACAAATCCTTATTTTCTTTTGTTAAAATAGCATTTCCAAACAACTCAAAGAGAAGAAATTAACTCAAATGTCACAGACCCCTCATATTTCCACAAGGAAAAAAAATCAAAACCCAAATTCCCAAGTCACAATAATTCCATTTTGTTTTGCCAAAACTCAAATCTAGGCCAGAAAAGTAAGTAAAAGTACGACCTGAGATTCAACAGCGCCCAAACTCAAATTTGAATCTATTAGACGATTTAATTTTTTTGACTTCCCAAGGTATCCGGACCTAAAAAGAAGGATCACAATGATCTGTAAGAAGACCGCCCCTCAAACAGACATCTGTCTCTGAGTAGTCGACCGCCCAAAACATGTGGTCGACCACCCCTAGAAAATCAGATCTTTACTTGGTCAAAATTTGTGTGCAACCACGCGATTTTTGCCTCGTGTGGTCTCACCAACGGTCGTAGTTTAGTCCACTTGTCTTCTCCTTTAGCCCAACGGTCATGATGGCTCTCCATGATGTGAATAGAGGATCATTTTGCTAAAATTTCCTCCTCAGAAACCAAGAAAAAAAATATTGTATGATCGACCCTACTATTAACTGACAATATAACTTCTAGAAGTTTTAGGCAACTGCAAGAGCAATTACAAGCAAAGAAACTTTCTGAAAATGTAAATGTTCAGTAGTAAAATAAACTATAATTACAAACTTTCTGATGATACAAACATCCATGCGGTCAGTGGTCCCTAAGAGTGCCACGTGGCTTATACTATTGTCTCTTATCATCATTGATAAGGGATGTGGGTGTGCTGAACATCCTAAACTGTGAGTACTCCAACCCAGCTTTTTCTTTAGAATAGAGGCATTTAATAAGGGAAAGTTTTGCTTTTAATAGTGGAGAGGCCTTTAATTGTATCACATGGATGGCAACTCTGGTTATTGCTTTATAATAATATAGATTAATTGATAATTTGCGGCCGTGACACCCAAAAATGAGAAATTTTTTGAAGCAGCGGATTTTTGAAGAGGTGAAACAGTGGCCAATCATACCGCGCCACAATCCGCGGATGCTGTTAAACCAACCCAGAAAAGCTTTTGAACAGCGGATTGTGGCGCGATCTGATTGGCCACTGCTTCGCCGCTTCAAAAATCTACTGCTCCAAAAAAAAATTCCCCAAAAAGTGCCCTACCACTTGAACACCTGCAGATTGATTCTAGCCACAATTTGACAAGCTTAGCACTTGGGGACTAAAACTTCTATCACAACGGATTGCAAATCACACAATCACAAGCCAATGAATTCTCGGCACTTAACCCAAGTGCTTTTTGCAACATACCCATGTGCTTTTGCTTTGAGGTGTACGAGTGCCGAGAACTAATTGACTTGTTATTGTGTGATTTGCAATCCGTTGTGACAGAAGTTTTAGGCCCTGCTTGGTTCACAGCAAATTGAGTGCAATGCACTTATTTGCCACAATTTTGGGATTGAAAGTGATTGGTTGGAGGAGTGCAAATGACTGCTGTGCAAGTGGTTAACAAGCACTTGCAAACTCTTTAACAAAATAAATGCAAGGAAGTGCAGCCCAAAAACTAATGCAAGCAAATGCCTTGTGTTAACTCAACATTTCTTTTTCCCGAAAAACAACAACAATAATAATAACAAAAATCGAGATTATTTTTTATTATTATCTTTTTATTTTTATTTCTTTACTTTTTAGTTTTCTATTTTTTGATAGGGTCGGGATCGGGGGACAACTATTTGGCATACCCTCATAGAAGATGAATCAATGGCTGATTTTTGGTGAGGATGATCTCTATGGTAAGGAGATCATCCTCACAAAACTTGAAATCATTCTGATATTCATAGACTGGTTTAGAAGTTGAAGAATTATGGACTGTCTATTTTTACCGTGTAACTTGAAAACCACATATGAGGGGGTTAGAAATTTCAGAATGTGCTGATTTTTTGTAGGGGTGATCTATATGGTGAGGAGATCATCCTCGCCAAAAATCAGCCATTGATTCATCTTCTATGTGGGTACACCAAAATGGTTGTCAAAAGCGGTTGTCCCTCGACCTTTTTAGATATAGCTGGTTGGGGTCTCCTAACCCCAAGCTTTCCCCTCCAAAACAACAACAACAACAACAATAATAATAATAATAATAATAATGATGACAATAAAATAATAACAATATTAATTATAATCAAGATTTAAAAGGGGCCGCTATAACGGTATTCTAGACTTGGGGCGTCATCATTTTTTCAGTTATAAGGGCCGTTATAACGAATTTTAACACTCAAGGGCAAAAATTGAAAATAACAGAAAAACGGAAAAAAATGGCACTGAAATTCAATTTTTGAAATTATTAGTACAAGAAGACTTGGGTAAACCTTCCTCATTGTGTAATTTTCAAAATTATAATTATAATTTTCAAACGTCCCCCTTGCGTAAACCGTGTTGTGTTTACAGGAAGGCTTGGGTAAGTGCACACAACCGTATGACTAGTCCCATCACCAATGTGCATGGAGACACCTGCGTTATCAAAAAAATAAAAAAATAATATTACAATAGTAATTTTATTGTGCATTTTTTTTGTAAAATAATCCTTTGCATTCATTTACAATGCACTACCAACTAATCAGCTAAACTTCTTTTGCATCTATTTACATGGCGTGAACCAAACAGTTGTAAGTGATTTACATTGCAAGTGATTGTAACACAATTCATTGTATTTGCACTAAAGTGCAAAATGGACCCAAGTGCAGCAAATCAAGCAGGGCCTTACTCGCACTTGGGGTGTTAATGGGCCAGGCTAGCCCCTAGTTAGCAATTCTGCGTACAATACGCGTATTATACCCGAATAGTAATTTTTTTGAGAAAACGTTTTAAACAACGTATATATTGAATTGTACGGATTATACTCCATTTTTTCTCTAAAACTGATTAAAATACGTATTCCATTTTTTTCAATAAAACTTCCCAATAATACTTCAAATTCAGCACATGTGGACGATTTCTAATCATAGAGATCAATGTCCCGACTCTTTTTTTATCTGGACAATCTCCAATCTCAGTTGAAAATCAGTCTGATTGGTGATTTTTAGCCATTGGATCTTTGTACCCACCCCGAAATAATGACCTAGTCCCATGGTTGAAAAATCAACCCACGAAAAAGACTAAAATGTGATGGATATAAAGCACTAATCATGCTAATGTTTCATTGGTATGTCCACTTGGGGATGGGTCTAGCTAACATCCATACTATCAATGGTTCTTAAAAGTGTTCTATGTGAAATTTTTGACCTAGGTGATTTTTTATCGGGCCTGGCTGCACCTAAAAATAGACCATATATACATATATATATACACAAATTTTTGGTGCCGGACAATTTCTACTAAATCGTATTATACACAAATTATACTCGAACTGTTTTTTCCCGTTTCCCGTTTATTTGACCATTTTTTTACCGTATTATAAAATTTCCTAAACGTATTCTATTCGTACTATTCCCGTCCCGAATTCTTTCCATATGCCGAATTCCTAACTAGGGGCTAGCCTGACACATTTTTAGGCCTCTGGCCCTAAAGGGTTGGGGCTGGGGTGCATTTATAGGCTCGAAAAGTTGGGTCTATTTTGATTTTAAGGCCTACTATATAAATGGGCTAGGCTTTAACTTTTTAACAAAATAGCTTAGGTTTGGCCAAAATCTAATGGCGACCACCCGTTATATCTTTTATTGACAGGCTTGGGCCTAACATGTTGTGCCCTTAACAGATCGGGCACGGCCCAAACTCGTGCCATTAACACCCCCATTGAGCACCATGGTTTAAAAGTGACCATTATAACAGCTTAATTGCAGGCCATCGTTACCATCTTTTGCTCATTTTACCAGACACTAACCTTTAAACGGCAAAAAATCGGATAATAACTATAACGGTACAGGGGTAACCCGTTACTGTTATAACATCGTTATAATCATTTTTCTAAATAATGCAGAGCACAAATAATCAAATTGTGGTTGAAAATTTTGAGCAAGAAATGGTAGACATTTTAGGATTTTTTATTCAAGTAGTTCCACAAATAAACCTTAAAAGGGAAAGAAAAATAAAGCTGAATCATTTATTCTTGAAGAGAACATGAGAAGCCATCCATTCTTCACCATTTTTATATCCAAACAGTTCCATTCCAGATAAGCAGAAACCTCTCCAATAATTAGTCCACTTCACGGCGTCTTCCTTGCTTCCAGAAAACGACTCCATTATTTCTTTCACGGCGTCAATGTTGGCATCTACTCTCTTCAGCCACTCTTCACTGTTACAGATAAAATGAATGATCAGACATTTTTCGTGGACGCAACAAGAAAAATCGAAGGGAACAATTACGACATATTGCACAAAGAAAAAAAAAATCTGTTTTCATCCCTACTTGGTACGTGAATAATGCTTCCCACTAAGAGTCCAATGGTCGACAACCGAAACATCATCCTGCCAAACATAAAAGAAAAATTCAACAAAAAAAAATTAAAAAAAAACCTGCATTTTCATTTAATTGGGATGGAAAAATGTTGCATCATTGAGTTTCACTCGTGGGTGAGCCTCCTCACAATTGTGATTCCTCCATGAAACCCAATGGTGAGCTCGGATGGACAACAGATAACCGACCGGTAGGCACGTTGCGGTCTATGTGCCTAACACTTGTTAGCCAATGGTGCATGCATGTATTCTCACACACGTGTTGTGTTCGCTTGACTATCAACCCGTTGGTATACATAGTTGTTTACCCCTTCCCTAACAGGTCGATCTTTTTGGAGTAAATGATTATTTAATATAGTGTCAAAGCCTTTAAGGTCTGAGAGGTCGCAGATTCGAGTCTCCAGCCGAGTATATTTCTGTTAAGGAGACGTCTTAGCAGATGGTGTGTTCCCGCACACGTGTTGTGTTAGTCAAACAACTTGTTGGTATACACAGTGGGCCGCGGAGCTAGGATTTTGTTCAAGGATGAACAATATTGTACAGATTTTGTTTTAGGGTGAGCAAAAAGGTACTTTTTCAAGGTGGGCAAAAAAGGTACTTTGAAAGAAAAAAAAAATTTCCCCCGACAGATTGATCTTTTGGGGTAAATGGTTGTTTAACATGATGCTATTTTAAGCATTGAAATTCCATGTTTATTATAAGATTAAAGATGCCACTAAGTCAGAGAGGTCACCTGGAAGTATAAAAGAAAGGAGGCTGATGGTATAATCATAGTCCCAGCAGGGAAGATGTATTCCGTGTACCAATCTTCTTCATCAAGTGGCTATAAGCAAAGAAGGCCCATAATGATCAACATGCTACATAATTTTGTATAATTCAAAGTAATTATCGGAATCGGAACTAAGTCAGGTTTAGAGTGTACGTACCTCATAGTGGTAAGCAAAGGTTTTGTGGCAGATGTACTCGACGAAAAGAAGCCCATCTATTGTCATCCATTTCGATATCTTCCGAAGAAGTAGCTCGTAGTTCTTCATGTGCTGCGAAAATGGAAGAAAATTCAATTATTTCGAGCACTACCCACATCCAAAAAGGAATCGAAGAGCTCAAAATACATACCTCGAACAATTCGATAACCAGTATTCGATCGTAAGTGTTCTCCATTTCGTGTGTCGTTATGTCGGCTAACATAACCTCCACATTCGACAGATTAAGGGTCTTGCATTGCTCCTCAATGAACTCTTTCTGTGACACTGAGTTGGTAATCGCTGTAACACGGCATTTTTTATATTTCTGAGCAACATGTAGCGCAAGGGCTCCCTGTCCACACCCGAGATCAAGAACACTCTGACCATCTTTTATTTTCGCCCTCTCGCAGTACAAGTCCAACATTGCTATCTCGGCCTCGTCTAATGTCATTGAGTCATCTTTGAAGTAGCAGCAACTGCCAAAATTTGTGTAACATAAGCTTGTAAGCGGAGGTCCAGAGTTCGAATCCCCTCTTGGGGCCACCCACTGGGATTTATCCTAATACACCTGGTACATGTGGAAGGGGTGACATAGGTGCCCTGTAGGACTAGTCGGGCGCTCCAAGAGGCCCAGATATATTTAAAAAAGAAAATGGTGTCCCCAAGCCCCAAGTAAGTAGATTGTTCGATACCAATGCTCAGCCTCGGCCCAATGAACCAGAAGGCAGAGCTTGACCAGTAAATTACTCGAACCATGGTCTTAAAAACGGCTGTTATAACGAAACTAATGACCATTATGATGGTAGTGCCCTAACCCCGTCACGTCATTTCAAAAATAATGCCCAAATCGAAAAAAGGGGCTTAGCGTTATAGCAGAAATAATGGCTGTTATTTTAAAAACAAAATGCTATTTCACTGTTACCAATGTTATTTTAAAAAAATAAATTTCTAATGGTTTTTCTGATTCTGATGTGACCCGTTATAACGGTCATGATACTAACATTAAGGGACCGTTATAAAGGACCATTTAAACCTCGGCTCAAACAGTGATTGGGTATGTCAGAGTCAGGCCCATTTAAAACTCTTCTGTACATTCAGTCCCAGTCCCGAAATCAGAAAAAGACATAATGATACAGGCCCAAGCCTAGGATCAGCCCATGAGTTAAAAGTTGATATCCAAGCCCAGGACCCCCGTAGGAAGCCCCCTGATAAGAATAGGATTACAGAAGGATCAACGTACCTTCCTTTGATTGTGCTTCCGAACATAATCTTTAGGAAGGAAATGGGCACCTCGTACATCTGCGAATCCAACGTATCGATCTCCGTTGCAATGTTCATGTGCCGCAGAGCTGCATGGATAACCAAATACCGGATCAATGATCGTAAAGAAGTGAAAGTGTGTAAGAAATTTGTATGAACCATCTCTGTTGGCCACAGATCAGAAACATCATCCTGCTGAAAATTGCATCAACTGGAAAGTCTTCTAGGGCTATAGGTGGACCATCCATATAGTCTATACGAATTGCACCTTAGAATTCCTCATTGCCCTATGCTTAGCCCACGTGAATCACGTGCAGCTCTTGGAATTAAGATATTCTCATTATTTTCAAAGAGGAATCTAAGGTACCCCATCCGCTGGATCCTAAAGGCAAGATCGTTGACCCGTTGAGCCCTTTTCAAATTCCAACGTGGCCGCCAATGGATATTATTGGAATCAAACGTAAGAATATCCAAATCCAAAAAAAATCTGATATTCAAATTCGATCGAAATCTGATAGATATTTTGAATCAATATTCAAATTTAAATCTAATTAGCTTATCGGACATCTGATAATATCCAATTTATCATGGGATAATTTTGGTACTATATAATTTATAACTGTACAACATATAAGTGGTAGACATTCTTATCAATCAGAAGTGTAGCATCAATGGAGCCATGTAGCCTATCTCTTAGACTGAGAATCAGCTTGATCAACTGATCTTAACCATCCGATATATAAATTACTTAATTTAGAGAGTGAGAGAGAGAGACTTACAGTGAGCGAACTTAAGAACTTGAGCTAGTTGTTGTTCATGAGTAGGTTTGTAACCCCATTGAAGACGCCTTCCCAATTCAATTCTTATGAGCCGTCTGATCTCATCATCTGGAACGAGCCCACATTCCAAACGTTTCAACAGCTCTACAACGGCTGCCTTCCTTGGTTGTTTGGCATCCAAGCCCATGAGAGAAAGAAGAAG
The DNA here is from genome assembly GCA_035048495.1 of Euptelea pleiosperma. NCBI lineage: Eukaryota > Viridiplantae > Streptophyta > Magnoliopsida > Ranunculales > Eupteleaceae > Euptelea > Euptelea pleiosperma. Next base: position 12,441,106 of record CM068548.1, read on the forward strand.
AAGAAGAAGAAGAAGAAGAAGAAGAAGAAGAGAAGAGAGAGACAGAAGAGAGAAGAGATCAGAAGAGAGAGATATTAATAATTTGCACTTATAGCAATCAAGGCTTGTCCATATATATAAATTAGGCATAATCCTGACATATTGACCGAGACCTCCGTTGCACGAAATACATTGATGAAAACCACGTGCTGCACGTGACATACCACGCGGAGAGACGCCAACGCTCGACCTTTCTCACACCTGCACACGTGAAACACGTATTTGGAAAGGGTCCCCACCAAGGACTTCTCCTATGCCAAAATCCAACCTATCAAAATACTCATGACCGCTCGATCTATCGCATTCCTTTTCAGTGTCCAGAAGAATGTTGACACGAAAAAAGCACATTACTTGAAGGTACGAGAGCGTTGAAGTTGCTAGCAGCTTGCGTGTCATGGGTGGACCATCCTTACGGTGTATCTAAGTTGTACCTTAGATTTCCTCCTTGCGTTGAATTCCACGGTAGGGATGCAATACCAACTATTCATCAGTTGGAATCGGTGACACCAACAAAAACCTCATGATCAGTTTTGGGTCCCACTTTTTCATCCAATGAAAAACAACGAGTATATATATCCATGATAGGGATGCAATGCCAACTGTTCATCGGTTTGATTCAGACCAACAAAAACTGCATGATGATCAGGTTTTGGTCCCACTTTTTCTCCAATGAAACAACACAGGCATGAAATCTATGTAAAAGCAAGGTTTAAAAATTGACCGTTATAACGAAAATAACGGCCGTTATAACGGATTTGAACCTGCCCCATTACGGTACGCACCATTAGAACGTCCAGAAAATAACGGCCGTTGTAACAAAAATAATGGCCGTTATTTTTCTGTTATAACAAAATTAACGACCCTTATTTTCTGGAAAAATATGAAAAAAATGCCGTGTTTCCATTTTTTTTTTCCTTTTTTCAGCATCCTTTTTTTCCATTTTTGCCCCTGAACATTTTTTTCTGCTATAACTGGAAAACACGGTAATGCCCCCAGACTGTTATACCGTTATAACGGTCCCTTTTAAACCTTGTGTAAAAGTACGAAATCATTGTATTACTGATCCACTTGAGTGTATAAATATATACTGATTAGATAAAGTTACTAATGCTTTGTTGACTTATAAAATGACACGTGATCGTAGGGACTGCATGCAAAGGATAAAGACTGATTTTTTGTCATAATGATCTTCTCATTAGGGAGATCATCTCACCAAAATTTGGTAATTTCTAAAACCTTTAACCCTATCAAATATGGATCTAAATTTAAAGTTGAAAATGGATGGTCGAAAAATTTTCAATTTGCAATTCACTTCTCATAAGGCTACAAATGTTGGAATGGGTTGATATTTATGTTGAAAAGAACATCATCACCAAAAATCAGCACTTAAACTCATCTGCATGTCGGCCCATGTCGACCCCACGTCTATTAGTCACAAAAGTATGAGTTATCCGAAGCCCATGTATAGACAACTTGATACCGATGCCTCTCCACCTGTATCTCCTTAGGCAGAGGACTGCGCATAACAAGTATGTAGAGGTGCTTCCCAATGATTCGGGACATGAGGATTCTGACCAAGATTTTAAATCGTCCGTTATAACGTTATAATGGCCAGTCACTTAATGTTACCATTGCAACAGTTATAACCATATATGGTTTATAAAATGGCTGTTATAATGGAAATAATGACCATTATAATGGATTCAAAGACCTATCCCCGTTACGTTATGAACCGTTGTAACACTCAGAAAATAACGGCTGTTATAACAAAAATAACGACCGTTTTTTTTTCGTTATTTTCCATTATTTCTGTTTTTTCCCATTTTTTGCCCCTTTGCGTTACAATTCGTTATAGCCCATTCTAAGTTGATGAATTACAAGAAGAAGGCCAACAAAAGCTTTATCTATCTTTGCAACTCCAAGGACCTGATGTATACGTAACTTGTTCCAAGAACAGGCCATTTGTGTGTAATCTCAGTCATTCAACCTCTAAAAAATTTAAGTGTGGATTTTTATTTCTCTGCCTTGGTACTGCTTGAAAGTTTTCTCTAAGAACAGTGTCTTCCTCCATAGTTGTTAAAAAAATTTTCTAATTTTTTTTCACAAATAAGAAGTTACGGATCCAATTCGACCGGATACCAAAAGGATAACCACATATATAATATAAAATTTCTTCCCTGATTCTTTCTAGTCGAGCCTCTCAGTCTGTCATTAATTTTTACCTCGAGAATTATAAAAAATTACAATCCCCATTTTCACTTGCCTTCTCAGGTGCTGATTCCAAGAATCCAACAGTAGTGATAACACTGAGCTGGCATTCACTTTTTGCCAATGCAAAACTACCGTTGGATTCTCAGTCCATGTCCGAGAAGACAAATGAAAAGGCAAGTCCTAGGAGCCTGTTTCTTCTAACAATTATATTTTAGCATCCAAAAAAATTTATGGGCGTGTTTGGATGGGAACATTATATATGAAGCACAATGGCAAATCAAGTTTTTTTTTTCTTATAGAACACCAGATAACACTTTAAGAAAGAGGGAGATCCGCAACTTATAAAATAACTTGGAGCCAAATAACCAAACACACCCTACATAATTGATTTTTTCTTGAAGAGAAGATGAGAAATCATCCACTCTTCACCATTGTTATACGCGAGCATCTCCGCTCCGGTTATGCAGAAGGCTCTCCAATAGTTTATGAACTTCATTGCTTCTTCCTTGCTACCATAGAATGACTCCATTAATATTTCTTTTATTCTATCCATATTGCCATATAATCTCTTCAACCTCTTTTCACTGCAAAAGCTCAAATGAAAAGCACCTCATGATCAATTGAAATTTGGAATTGAAAATAGAATTCCAGAAGTTTATGATTTCTAAGAATTTGAATTCCAAGATCAATTGAAATTTCTTATGTTTGGTTCCACGGTGCAATTTATTTGAAATTCCCAATGAATTCTAATTTTAGCTCTTTAGATATCTAACATAATTGAATTTTGACAGTTAGTGAATCCTCCTGAGTTTTCATTCTTTTGGTCTTATCTGGTTAGACTGTATTTGACCTGTGATTGACCGAAACAGCAAAATAAACCGTCCTTTCAATTTTCGGATAACGGGGTTAATGTTTCTGACTCGATCAATGACACTAAAAAACAGTCAAGGGGGCAAGACCAAAAAACTGAAAACTCAGGGGGGATTCACTAAATAATAGATTTATCAAGGTGGTGTTACAAAAGAATCCAAGGAAATGAGTCAATTATTTCTGTTCTTCCTTACTATGTTCGACCAAAATGTTTTCCACTGAGAGTCCAATGATCGACTACTGAAACATCATCCTGTAAACATGGAAGAAATTGTTACAAACAAGGCCTAACATTCTCCCTTATTCAATTATTGTTGCTAGAAATTAATAAAGTTGTTGCTACTTGCTACTGTTTAGAGTCTCACCTGGAAGTACAGAAGAAATGAGGCTGATGGTATGATCAAAGTCCCGGCTGGGAAGATGTACTCACTGTACCAATCATCTTCATCAAGCGGCTATAAAGACAGTTGCCACAGAAGGGCCCACATGATCAACACTCCAGGTAGAAGTACAAAATCCGAACATAAAATAATGGCAGTACGCGCGAGACGCATACCTCATATCGGTAAGCAAAGGTTTTGTGGCAGTAATGCTCCAAGAAAAAAATGCCATCTTTTGTCATCCATTTGGATACTTTCCTAAGAAATAGTTCATAATTCTTCATGTGCTGTGGAGAAAAAAATTAAACTTAGATTATTTATTTTATGCAAAAACGTCCATAAACATCATTATTCATTTCAGGAATAATGGTTCACCGGTTACCTCGATTAGTCCGATAGCGAATATGCGGTCAAAGGTAGCCTCCAATTTTAGCGTGGTTACGTCTGCTAATATGATCTTGACATTTGACAGATCAAACTTCCTGATAGAAAAAATTAGCAGAGGGTTGATTCTACACCAATAATGATATGGTATATCTCACACAATTTATTACAATATATATTCTCTAGTATAAGTGACAGAAATAGTAAGTAAATGCGTGTATAAAATCAAATCGGAACAAAAAGATCAATCCATCATAAACCCTATAACCATTACAATGAGTCAAAATAGTCAACTTTTATTTTTTGTTTATTTTCAAAATAACACTCGTTCTAAGTACGCTCTAAAACTCGCCGAGTCGATTTGGAAACTCGGCCATGGATTTATGCATCTTTACTACACATAAAATGCAAAATAAAGGGTTTTTTAACCCCAAATGGAAGGAAAGTTTCGTCGTGATTTACTCGAGTCTTAAGTATATACTTACTTGCATTGTTCCTCAATGAACTCTTTCTGTGACACAGAGTTGGTAACTGCTGTAACACTGCAGCTTCTAAACTTTCGCGCGACATATAAAGTAAGGGATCCCATTCCGCAACCGAGATCAAGGATGCTTTGGCCATCTTTAATTTGTGCCCTATTACAGTATATATCCAACATTGCTATCTCGGCCTCATCCAACGTCGTCAATTCATCCTTGAAGTATGCAGAACTGCATGTACAAGTTTCCATGCAAATTTCATATTTGTTGATGTTAGTTGGAAAATATAAGTAAGAATTTTTTGGGTACAACCTCCCGAAGACCTGACCAACTCAGCTGTTGGACGTTTCTTCTACATTTCAAATAAGTTGTACCAATAGGCGGCACCTACAAGTGATTGTATGGGCATTTTGAAGTTCAAAAATTCGAAGCTGCCCACTTACTTTTAATGAAACTATTTAAGTGCTATTTTAAGGTATAATCTATAGGTATATAATATAAGGGTCGGGTTCACGGGACAACAATTTTTTACAACCATTTTGGTGTACCGAGGTGCAAGATGAATCAATGGCTGGTTTTTGGTGACGAGGATCTCTATGGTGAGGAGATCACCCAACAAAAAATCAGCCCATTCTGAAATTTCTAACCCCATCAAATGTGGTTTTCAAGTTACACAGTAAAAATGGACAGTCCATAATTCTTCAACTTCTAAACCAGTCTACGATTATTGGAATGATTTGTGAGGATGATCTCCTCACCATAGAGATCATCCTCACCAAAAATCAGCCGTTTATTCATCTTCTACGTGGGTACACCAAATGGTTGTCCCCTAAATGTTTACACTTTAAATGAGCAACGTGTCACACCATTAGACTCTACCCGTATGGATGTTTGCAAACCAAAAATCAGCCTAATCAGTGATTTCTAATCGTCGGATTGAAGTTATTTTCATGGGTTGACGCGGGTTGGGCCTCAGGCCGGGCTGCTCGGCCAGTTAAAAATGCATTAATTTTTTTTTTTAAATTGGACTTGGACTCAGGCCGGGCTAAGTTGGGCTTATTTAATAATTTTTGGGTCGGGTTCAGGACGGGCTGCGGGGTAGGTTATCAAACCAAGGCATGACCCAACATATTCACGGGCTACTCCGGGCCGGGCTCAACTTCGGGCTGGGCCGGGCTTTGGCCATGATAAACGGGCCGGGCTGCGGGCCTCGAGTCGAATTGCCATGCTTAACTCAACCCATATGAAACTCATGGGTTGCACTCACACAAACCGTTCTAGCGGATCAAAATCCAGACCTATAAATGACTATTATGTGGGTCCTACAAGTTGTTGTGGGCCCTCTTTTTATTTATTTAATCGACCAGTGAGTAGGTGCCTTTACATATACATGCACCTTTAGGTAGAAATGACAATTAAGATACCTTTGCTTGACGGTGCTTCCAAGTATAATCTGAAGAAAGGAACTCGGAATCTCATACATCTGGGAATTATCAACTTCCGTTGGGATGCTCGTGTAGCGAAGAGCTGCAAAGAAATGACATTCCCAAAAAAAGAGCTTGATCAGTACAAAATGATAAAGAAATGACGTTCTATAAACGTATATACACAAAGTATTTTATCTGAAACTGTAGGTGGAGCGAGATTCACAAGGCGGTCCGCACAAGAGTGCTTCCTGATTAAATTAAGATTTAAATTTCGGTTTCGGTTTCGGTAACAATTTCGGTGAGGTCAAAAACGAAAATTTTGGCCGAAATTTGGGGCAAAATTTTCACATTTCGATAAATTTTGGTATAGAAAGCTATATTTCGGGAACCACCGAAACCAAAATTTCGGTGTTTCGACCGAAATTTAAATCCTTGTTCCTGATATAATGACAAATCCACAAGAGACAAACAATATGATAGCAAGAACAATAACAAGAGGCAAAAGCAACAAACAACTGGTTCGATACGACTAGGGCACTATGTTGGGTTAGGTGTCTTGTGTTCTGCAGGAAGTACTGTTTTGCAAGGATTATACTGTTAATTATGCCACAGCTTCCACAGGTTCAGCCAGATTTTATAGCATCCGTACAAGTCCGTATAATTCGTGTTTGGGTACAACTTGCACAGGGGGCATTTTGGATACTTTTTTTGTACTAAATATTTTTTATATATTCTCTAAAGGGTTGATGAGGTTTTCACTTGTACATTGAGAAAGTGAAAGAGAGGAAACTATTGTAACCCTAATTCTTTAGAGATAGTGAAAGTGCATTTATCACCCATGAATGTAAGCACACTACCGATCCAAATAAATTTGTTGTGTCTGTGTGATTAATTTTTTGATTCTCTTTATTTTTTAAAATTCATGAAAGGTCGATTCCCTTGGGCTTTGGTTAATGAAAGCTCACTGAACAGAAAGAGGTGCAAGAACCCAGCCACCGAAAACATTGAAAATTCTATTGACCTTGTGATTTCCATTCATGCTATCATTGGCACCAATCATCCTAAAAGAACACACCATATATATAGGGTATTTAAAGAAATGGGCTATCACCGTGTTAGTTGATTCTGGGTCGACCCATAACTTTCTACATCTTTTCTAGCTCGAAATGTGGGTACCCGGTACACAAGATTGATCCTATTTGTGTTACGATTGCTCTTTCTCAATTCAACAAAAATGACCCTTCTCATGTCATGTTGCAATACTATTTATAGTAATATAGGAAACCCTAACAAACTTTAAAGGTATAAAATTTGATCATCTACAAGAAATATCTTTTGAAACATTTGTTGATAAAGGGAAGGAGTGGACTCACATACTCAATTTTGTCTAAGCTTGGTCAGAAGAATGGTTGCCATAAAGGGAAACAGGGGCGGGAAACTTATGATTAATGAAAATGGGAATCAGCCCCTAAAAATGCCGTTTGATATGGGGAATGGGAAATTGGTAGAAACAGAGCATTGAAGGAAATGTTAGTTGAAAAAGGAAGGGAACCCGACTTCAAATCACAAGGAAAATGAAAGGGAACGATAGGAAAATGATAGTAGAAACGAGTGAGCACTCCAATTTCTTTATCTATTTTCATCCACTAATAAAAATAAAAGGCTTAAATGCTCACCTTTTTTTTTCTCTTTTAAGTTCTCCAATTTCTTAAACAACCACATGGTCGTAAAAGAAAATTACTAACATACACAGTGGAGGAGCTAAGAGGGTCGAAAGTGATCAACAGACCACCCTCAAATTTGTAAAGTTAGGCCACCCTGTTTGGAAAGCTACCCTCAATTGACCACCCTGTTTGGAAAGCCAAACTTAGTCTCGATCCAAATCTTCTAGTCTGTGTTTAGACACCATGTCGAGAGAGAAAGAACAAAGGAGATGTATTGGAAGATGAAGCAATTCAGTTCTCATCCCCCTCTCTGGTATTAATAACCTTTGTTTAACTTTAATAATGTTGAGATTTCTTCCTCTTCTAGATTTACAATTTCAAGACAATTCAAAGAACTTTTTTCCCCTTTTTTTCTTCAAAAAACATTTAATTATGTTTCCATTGTGTATTTTTTTTTTCCTCTTTTAGATCATCAACATACATGCGGAATATTGAAAATCAACCTTCCACGAACAAGCAAAAATTGAGAGAATAGAAAAAATCAATCACACAAATACAATAGATTTACTTAGTTTGACAGTGTATCTATGTCCACTGATGAGAAGTAAAACCCTAACACCCTTTAATGTACAAGTAAAACTCTCTCTCACTCTTTTAATGTACAAGTAAAACCCTAACAGCCCTTTCAGAATATATATAATTTCTAGTATAAAAAATACTTAAAGTACCCCCGGTACAAGTTGTACCCCAACACATATTGTACACGTAAAGTAATAGCTTAATTAATAGTAAAACTCCTTACAGAATAGTACTCCCGACAAATTAAATACAATACACCTAACACAACACAAAATTCAAAAAATTACACAAGGTTCCCAGGTAAGATCACCATCACTTTGCCCCATCTATCCTCCCCTACTTCCTCTCCTCAAATCTCACTCTCTTCTTCCTCTTTTAAAACCTTAGAGCGTGTTTGATTACCTAGTGAGAAAATTGCATTTTCCTTGGGAAAACACAACTGTCCATTGTTCGATAGCCATTATAAATCTGTATAATTGTCCCTAACAAGCCATTTAAATTTCGATAATTTTTCCTATTAAGGCTGGAATTCACTTCCCATCCAGATAGGTGAGAATTTATTTTCACCCGAAACTACACCTTTATTTTCTCACATGATTGAAATGTGTTCTCGGTTGCAATCAATCAGCCATTTAAGGCATATCCCAGAAGTATTCTCTCGGAAAAATTTTCCGTGCAATCAAATACAGCCTTAGATTCTTTATTTTTTGTAGATAAAAAAGAAAGAAAGAATTTACAGGCGATTATAATTACAACCTTAAGCATCATCACCAACAAAACTTGTTGAGATCACTAGGGAAATCATGAGGCAACAAAATAGTTTTAAAAGCAAAAATAGTTACTTTGGAGAATCAACAATGTTGCAAGCTCTAAGAGAATCAAGAATCCTTTAGTGGACCCCCAAGGACCAAATGGACAAAAAAGGGCGAGAGAGGGGAGGATGAAACCTACGGTTCTGACCCCTCTTTTTTTGAGGAACCCCTTTTGGGAGTCATGTTCTCGGTATGCCAGCTCAGCGCACTATCAACCACCGTTGGATTCTCAGAATCCACTGCCAAGAGCCCGATTCCCGAGAGGGGGTTAGGAACGAGTAAAACTTCGATGACAGGGCAGCAGATCACCGGCACGTGGATTTTGTACCGGCGTACCACCTCGGCCTCACCACCCACATACACAGGTGAGTGTTTGGGCAAAAAGCACTGAGTACTCACCTGGCTACGTATGTGGTGAGGCCGAGGTGGTCAGTCCATACAAATTCCACGTGCCGAGATCTGCTGCCCTGTCATCTCCTTCGATGACAGGACCTGTCATCAAAGTTTTATCCGAAAAAGGGGAGCTCCAGATCCCGACCCTAATTATATATGATCACTAGAATAAATAATTCATGGAATCGCTAAATTATATAAAAAATCTAATTTATAGTACATAATATTATAGAATCAATGAATACTTAATTGGATTTGGGACAGATGGTACAAATTCATATTAATCAAGATTTGGGGCCGGGCCATTAGGTGATCTCTTGGACTGAAAATCAGGTCGATGGGATGATCATAACCGTCTGATACTTATACTTTCTTTTACATTGAGAGAGAGAGAGAGAGAGAGAGAAAGAGAGACTTACAGTGAGCCAACTTAAGGACTTCAGCAAGTTGCTGTTCATGGGTAGGTTTGTAACCCCATTGAAGACGCCTTTCCAATTCGATCCGTATGAGCCGTCTGATCTCATCGTCTGGAACAAGCCCAAGCTCCAAACGTTTCAGCAGCTTTACAACGGCCGCCTTCTTTGGTTGCTTAGCGTCCATAGCCACAGAGATTGTGAGAGAGAGAGAGAGAGAGAGAGAGAGAGACTTTTTTATCAGTTCATAGCATCCATGGCTTATCCAATGTTTTATATAAGAAGTCAAAGTAGAAATAATAATCCAAAATGTAGGAGACGTCCTGAGGAGCACGTTCTCTTTAAGGTCCACCCCATTGGAGTAAATTTTGATGACGCAATATGAGCCACGTGGCACACTCTTAGAGTACTCTGACCGTATGGATGTTTGGCCAATCCCTAGTGGTCCTAGTGGACCTACAAACCAAAAATCAGCTTGTCTAGGCGTTGGATTGGAATTATTTTCATAGGTTGATTTTAACCATGGGAATTTGAGCATTATTGACCATTATTTCACGTACAAACATCCAAAGGTTTGAAATCACTAATCAAGCTCATTTTTGGTTTGTAGGTCCACCAAGGGATTGGAAAAACATTCATACAGTCAGAGTCCTCTAAAAGTGTGCCACGTAGCTCATATTGCGCCCTGTCATAAAGCCTTACTCACACCGTTGGATGTTCCACGGTTGATTTTAAACAATCCATTTCATCAAATAAATTGGTTGGAAACCACGTGCTGCACGTGACACAAACAGGAAGATAGGAGGTCTACGGTCAGCCTTTCGCATACCTTGCACACGTGAAACACGGATAAGAAGCTGTCCCCACCATGAAGTTCCCCGAGCCCGAGTTTGCTGTCCCACAGGTCCCTGCCAAATAGGACACGTGGCACTCATTTTGGTCCACAGATCCATGCATGTTTGGTTCATTCTTGGTGGACCTACACACCGAAGTCAGCTTATTGGGTGATTTAATTTGAGCATTTTAATGAGGTGATTTCTGGTCGTTGGATTTTGAGCTTTACTTTAACGGCTAGAAATCATCTAAGCTGATTTTTGGCATACGGCTCAACATCCATTAGGTCAGTGGGACCGAAAAGAGTACTAACGTGGCATTTGGGAGGGGGAAGACTTCAACCTTTGAAGTTCCCAGAGACAGCAAATATTTTCTCGAAGTTTCCCTATGCTCAAATACAACCCAATCAAAGTAGCCATAGCCACCCGATTTATCTCATTCTTGTTGGCAGTCAATTCAATTAATGGTCCAGGATAATGTAGAAAAATTATGTACAAGAGAAGTCCATTTTGATCAGTATATCATGTTTATACGAGAATGAACAGCCAAACAAATGCACAAACTTAAGTAACGAAGTAAAATTTATCCAACATAGGATGACAAAAAAAAATAGGGAATTTTTGACATACCCCCCATGTTATCTTTAAAATTTGACATACCCCCCACAATTTGAAAAAGCTGACATACCCCCCTATGACTCAGTCCACTGTCATTTCACCATTGTTGACCCGAGTTGACTACCAAATTTTGTACTAAAGGACGAAAGTGCCCTTCTCTTCAACTTTAGTACCAGGGTTTGGGTTTAGGCCAAAACCCAAACCCCAAATCAAACATGAAAAGAGGAGATTAAAATAAAAATTTAAACCAATGTAGGTAAACTTGAGATTTTTTTTTTTAGATTTTTTTATGAATTAAGTGAATATTGAAAAGAAAAAACACCCCCAAACAAAATAGATAAAACTCATGAAGGAATATTTTAAAATTGAGAGAACCCATCTTTCCAAAATCACTATCTCAAAAGTTTAAAATATAAATTGCTTTGTCTTGCTTTAATTTTTATTTATTTTAATGGCCATCCACCATAGCCGATTGTGGGGTTTGGGTTTTTTCTCAAACCCTTGTGTCAAAGGTTGAAGACAAGGGTATTTTTGCCATTTAGTAAAAAATTTGGTAGTCAACTCGGGTCAACCTTGGTCAAATGACCGCGGACCAAGTCTTAAGGGGGTATGTCAGCTTTTTCAAATTGTGAGGGGGTATGTCAAATTTTAAAGATAACATGGGGGTGTATGTCAAAAATTCCCAAAAAAATATTGATCTGCATTGAGATCGTGGTGGATAGATGATGCTGATCACTGCCAATTCACGCCAACCGCCCAATTCTTGATGAAAGACCATAAAATACAGCGTGCTGACAACGTGTTATGAATAAGCTGTGTATCATTCAGCTTTCATACACACGTATATAGAGACCTGCATGATCCGTTACAATATTGATGGTGAGCTTGTAACCGATGCCGGATATGCGGCGGTCAGCCACCAGTTACATCCGTTTACAACACAAATGGTTTATTAATACAAAATCAAGTTTTTCATAGAGAATGAATACAAACAAAGCTTTCAGGAAAAAAAAAAAGTAGCAGAAAACACACGACACCATAGGGAGAACAACATGCAATCCACAGCAACCAAACACACCCTGTAGATTATTTTTTCTTGAAGAGATAATGCGAAATCATCCATTCTTCACCGTTGTTATATGCGAACATTTCCGCTCCGGTTATGCAGAAAACTCTCCAATAGTTAATCAACTGCGTAGCGACTGTCTTGCTGCCGTAGAACGACTCCAATATTTCTTTTACCCCATCAATATTAGCATCTATTCTCTTCAACCACTCTTCACTGTAAATTTTCACAACCAAGAACAATATTACTTGTATATATACTAGTGGGTGGGCACTTCCCGACAAAACATTTGCCAAAATCAGATGTGAGTGGCTGAGATCCACCTTCACAGTCAAAGGGAATAAGATCTCGGCCCTTCTTTATTGAAGCTTATAAGGGGTATAAGTGGGGAGACAACCACTGTCACTTGTTGGGCCTCTCAATCCTAAATAAGTTTTTATAGCTTATTGGGGGTCTGGACCTAGGAATCATTGGATCAGTTCCGGATCAATTCCAATCTGATTTGAACACGATCCATTGACAGCCATAGGTCAGGGCAACTTCTACCCAAGCCCGACGTAGGTCATAACTAACTAGGTCCAAGCCCACTGCGATGTGGCCTGTCATTGGCCCAGAAAATTAGGCCTGAGCCCAATAGAGTTGTGGACTGGGTCATTAGAATTGGGTCAGGCCTAAGATTTTTTGTAAAATTACAGTCAGCCCAGTCTTGGCCCATTTATATGATGGGTCCTAAAATTAAGCCCAGTCCTGACCATATAAGCCTATAAGTGAAGACCAATCCCAGGCCCATAGTGGGTCGAATCTAAAAGCCCATTGGGCCATCCCATCAAATTAATACCACTACGCATATAAAAATTATTTAAATATATTTGATCATCCATACTGGGATCGAGCAAAATGTTTTCCACTGAGCGTCCAATGATCCATCACTGAAATATCCTCCTGCATGCCACACAAGAATTTGTTATGGAAAATTATATTACAAAAATCCGCTTTTGTAGCTACTGTTAGAATCTCACCTGGAAGTACAGAAGAAATGAGGCCCATGGTATAATTAAAGTCCCAGCGGGGAAGATGTACTCGGTGTACCAATCGTCTTCATCAAGCGCCTATAAAGAACCTTGGCATGAAAGGGCCCACATGATCAAAACTCAAAGTACAAAATCCAACCATAGAAACAATTGTACAAGAGCGGGCCATCAATTGAATGGTCGGGGATGACAAGTATGTGATTGTATTGTAGGTTGGATGTTTCGTTGGTCCTGATTTTAACCGAATCCCTCACCCGGAATATCCATTCCTATTCCCCTTCCATCTCCAGTCCTTATAGCTTCTACCCAAAGAAGCCCTTTGCTTTTTGTGGTATTTGTTTGAAGCTTATACCTTCGCATTCATGTTTGATGCTCCCTGGTTACTAGCCTATTTTGTGCAACATACCGATCGCAGGATCTCACTATTGACCAGTCAAACTTATTTAAAACAATGTTTGAATGGTTCCACCCTGTATCCCAATGGTAAGATATGCTCAGAACTCACTATGCTAAATACGCGATTATTACCTTTCAAATGAACATTTTTTAGGCCAAAGGGCATGACCGCCCATTGAAAGCGATGATCAGGAATGCAGAACGCCATTTTATGACGTTCTTCTGGTTTAATTTCAAGTTGCCAAAAGTCTGAGAAGATCTTGGCTGAGGAAAGATGACCAAATGGAGACTATCTGTTTGCAACGGGAATTTATTATCAGCAAGGAAGATTTTCAATGGCTGGTAAGGTCAAAATATGGTTGTTGTCTGGTAGATTGAGGAGGAGGTTGAGACTAGGGTTGAAATTCATGTTGGTTTGAAGTGGAAGATCTTGATGATGAAGGTGTTGATGGAGTTGGTTGTGGTTGTATTAGTTCAGACTTGGGCTCAGCAGTAGATCTTGGTCTGGGAATGGAGTCAGCAGTAGATCTTGGTCCGGGAATGGAGTCTTTAAACGGACTATCCTGGTGAGGTCCATGGTTCAAAATAACGCTGTTTAAACGGTCGTTAAAACGGTAACGCCCCAAGCCCATTACGTTAAGAACAATTTTGATGATTAGAAAATAACAGCCATTTTTTCGTTTTAACAGCCTTTATAATCTAAAAAACAATGTGGAAAAAACGGCCGTTATTTTTTTTTTTTTTTTTTATGAAAATTTGTTTTTGAAAATTTAAAATTCAAATTTTGAATTTTAGTGCCATTTTTTTACTGTTAAATTTTATTAAATTGCATTTTTTTCATTTTTGCCTTTTCACGTTACAATTCGTTTTAACGGTAACGCCCCAGTCCGTTATACCGTTAACATGGCCTCTTTTAAATCTTGGTGAGGTCGAAGGTTAAGAGGTTGTGGAAAGATGAAATGTCGATAAACTGGAGGGTCTGGATTCATATAGGATGAGAAAGATGGAATGAAGGGCATTGGTCTCCTATGTTGGTCTTGAATGGACTTGAGTTGATTTTCAATAGACCTTTTTTCACTTTACTTTGCTGCAATTAGGTGATAGCCTGATGGTAATCCTTTACCGTTGTAACAATATAGTATAGTTCTTTATCAAGTCTAGCAATATAAGCTTGAAGAGCTTCAATGATTTGTGCTGTGGATTGTGTAGATTTATGCGTTGCGCAATGGCCTGAGCTTGCAGATAGAATTTTTGAAGCGATGATCATGGTGCCAATGTTCGCGCGCCACGTATACCCATGGTTTAGGCTTTGGTTTTAAAAAGACTTTAAAACGTAAACATGGGTATATGCGCGCGGCGCCCGATCATTGGTGCATGATCGCCACTTCAAAAAAAATTCTCACTTACTGGGGCCAATCACTATACCATAACCCTTTAAAGCAATGACATGAGACCATACCTTAAACTGGTAAGCAAAGGTTTTGTGACAGTAATGCTCCACGAAAAGAAGGCCATCTTGGGTCATCCATTTGGATACTTTCCTAAGAAATAGTTCATAGTTCTTCATGTGCTGCGGATTAAAATGAAAGATTTTGTTAGGCAAAAACATCTAAGAATCGGTATCCGGTTCTAGAATAAGGAAAGCTTTAATTAATCCCCTACCTCAATCAGTCCAACAACGAATACGCAGTCGAATGTAGCCTCCATTTCGAGCGTGGTTACGTCTGCTAATATAATCTTGACATTTGACAGATTAAGCTTCCTGACGGAAGAAATACAGAGTTGTTTCACTCAAATCAGAAAATTTGACATAGCAATGCAATGGACAGTGCAAAGTTTTTCAACTTGTAATCTATTTTTCATAGGGCAAGAAACGTCGGAATTGCTAATTTTTTGTGAAGATGATGGAAAGGAGATCATTCTAATCCAACAGCCCTTAACTCATCTCCAAGTGGGCCCCACCCACATAGGTGTGTCCGACTCCAATGGCATGTTGGTTGGATTGTCCAATATGCATGGGTCACTTGCATTTGAAAAAATAGTAAAGCTTCAATGTGACTAACTGTCATCCTAACTAGGGCCCTATATTTTTGAAAAGGCCAATCAGGAGGTCACCTTTAGGCCCCGGGTGAGAGAAGGTGGGCCCACAAACCACATGGATGTTTAGCCCATCCCTTGTTGGATGTACAAATCAAAAATTAACTTGATTGGTTATCTCTAGCCATAGATTTTAGAACTTTTTAAGATTGATTCTAGCCATTAGATTAAAGCATATTTTTTTAGTAAATCCAATGGTTAGAAATCATCAATCAAGCTGATTTTTTCAATCATCATGGGCTGAACATCCATGCAATCATTAGGCCCAAAAAATGATCTATGCAAGGCCATGCGAGTCATCTGCATCTAAGTTTTTTCCATAGCTTTTGATTTTCATGAATAGATGTTAAATAGTACCATATATGGAGTTTTCCTTATGCCACTGATCCTAACCTATGTTCTAAAACTCAGAACTCAGACTCGACTCGGAAGTCTATTGGGTCGAGTCACCTCGATGACTTGGCAAGTCATTAAATTGATTATTATTTATTTAAATATATTAAAAATAATATTTATTAAGAACAACTTTGAAAATAGAAAAAAAAATACAAAAAATATTTAGAAAATCAGAAAAAAAAAATGAGTTTTGACTGGACTCGGCCTTTAAACGGGTGACTTGGCTGAATTTTGAGTCAACTCGCAGGGCTATGCAAATCCGAGTTTGTATGCCGAGTCGACTCGACGAGTTTTAAAACATAGATCGTAACTACACTCACTTGCATTGTTTCTCTATGAACTCTTTCTGTGACACCGAGAGGGTAACTCCAGTAACACTGCAGCTTTTGTACTTTTGCGCAACATGTAAAGTAAGGGATCCCATTCCACAACCAAGATCAAGGATGCTTTGACCATCTTTAATATGCGCCCTCTCACAGTATAGATCCAACATTTCTATCTCCGCCTCGTCCAGCTTCGTCAATTCATCCTTGAAGTAGCCAGAACTGTACATATTTGTGTAAATATTATTACATTTAGATCATGAACCCATCAGGGGTCCCTGTATAAGCTTAATTTCGGTGCGTGAGATACACCTAGGAAAACGTGTTTTTAAAATTTTGAAAATATAAATTTTCTGAAACAGTAGAAACACATTTCCGAGGTGCATCTAATGTTGCAGAGACCTCGATGAGGAGTTTTCCTTAGCACGTCATTGAGGTAATATAGTATCTTTTATCTATATTATTATAAAGCCATAATTGGTGTTGAAGTCCATGCGGGCTTCAATTATGCCTCTCTACTTTAAAGCCAAAACCATGTCTCATTAAATGCCTCTCTAATTTAAAGTCAAAACCTGGGTTGTCCAGCACACTGTAATATAAGCCACGTGCTTTCTTGGAGACCACTAACCGTTTGGATGTTTGTCCCACCCCTAGGTTGACCTATATACCAAATATCAGCCTGATTAGTGACTTCAAACCTTCAGATCTGATTACCCAAATAATGCTCGAAATCTACAATAAAAAATCAACCCATAAAAAGACTCCAATCAAATCCTTAAAAACTAATCAAGCTGATTTTTTGCATGTAGGTCCACCTAGGGATGGGCCAAAAACCGATATGGTCAGTGATAGAGTGTGCCACGTGTAAAGTGCTGCCATGTGTAGGTGCGCGTGTATCGTAGGTGGCATTCTCCTAGTCTATTTAATCGATCAACTAGTAGGTACGTTCAAATAATGAGCATATACCTTTCCTTCATGGTGCTTCCCAATTTAATTTGAAGGAAGGAACTCGGAATCTCGTACACCTGAGTATCTAAAGAATCAATTTTGTCTGCGATGTTCATGCTTCGAAGAGCTGCAAAGAACTTTGATCAACAACACGATAAAGAAATAAAGTTGTATAAATTTTTGTGTAAAAACCTCTTGACAGAAGATATAGTTCTAAATAGAGTTGAATGGTGAAATAGGACATTTTTGAACTGTTGAATTCAAGAGATCCGTGGTCCACATGGCAATTACTTGAATCCAACGGTCGACTGTTTACTCTTTACAGTCGATGCACATGGACCGTGGATCTCAACAGCTCTCTTTTTTAAATTTGTGGCCAAGGGTGGGATAGCATGACTCGTTGAACTTTCGATCAACAAACAAGGTTTTCCGCCAAAATGCATGAAAAATTTGGCCTCTAACATGGTTCGAAGTCTCAGTATCTGGACAGGGATCAGCGACCATCAAACTGGCCACTGATCCCGAGAGTTAGAATCATGGCCCCAAAACACAATTTTTGCACCAGAAAATTCTCTAATTGTGTGTAAAAGTCACATCCAAACATGTCCCATATGACAAGGTTCTGAAAAAAAATGGCAGCCACGTTCCTAAAAAAATGCCAATATGGTGTAGTAGAGAGAGAGAGAGAGACTTACATCGAATGAAATTAAGGAGTTGAGCTTGTTGTTGTTCATGGGTAGGTTTATAACCCCATTTCAGACGCTTTTCTAACTCAATCTTCATCAGTCTTCTAATCTCTTCGTCTGGGACTAGCCCTGCCTCCAAACGCTTCAACAGATCTACAACACCTTCCTTCTTTGGTTCCTTAGCCTCCATAGCCATGAGAGAGAGAGAGAGAGACCTGTGAGTTTCACTTCGATGGCCTGTTCTTCGTATATTTAAAGGTAGAAAAGAGAGAGAGAGAGAGAGAGAGAGAGAGAGAGAGAGAGAGAGAAAACTACTATTGTTTTTTTCCGATTAGCAAGCTGGGGCTTTAATTTATGGGGATAAGCAAACTACTCTGTTATCATGTCTGTCATGAGTTCGACCAAAAGTCTGAAAGAAAAAAAAAAAACATACAAACAAACGTAAAAAATAGACATCGTTCCTTACGAGGCTTCAGTTTTTATATTATTATAAGATAAGAGGAATAAAATAAGTGATTTCTCACCTCGTTCCAATATAAAATACCCCTTACCCACGTTACAAATTATGAAGATAATCAATACCAAATCTCTTGTTTGTCCGCAAATGAATAAAAAAAAAAAAAAAATTATAATCTAGAAGCTAGGGGTTAATAGGCAGCCTGAAAGATGGACGCAGACCTGACTGAATCAATATGGCCTATAGAGTAAATAGGTATCCGGTCTCAAGATGCAGATCATTCATGGTCATCAAGATTCTCACCTCATCCTCTTTGTCACAAGAATTCACTCAATGGTCACCAGTGGCAGCCCTAAAATGACAGGCTCCCGTCACAGGACACAATATGAGCCGCGTGTCACACTCTTAGAGGATTCTGACCGTATGGATGTTTGCCTAATCCTTAGGCGGACCTATACTAACAAAAAATCAGCTTGATTAGTGATTTCTAGTCGTTGAAGAGGTTGAAGCTTTTATACTTGGTGCGTTATTTTTTTTGTTTGCAATGATGGTTTGTTTTCCCGACAGTCTTCGACCGTGGCAGTTTACTTTTTACCATCGCCACCCTAGTTTAACTTGACGATTATTAATCGTTGCCGTTGGTCGTGTACTTATGCCTACCCTTCATTTGTTGGTGGTGCATAACCGTCGCTGTTTAGTTATTACCATCAGTTTCAAACTGTCGCAATATCATCTAACCGTCGGCGTTATTGAGCATATATGCCTGCTTCTTATTTGTCGTTGATCTATAGCTGTCGCTGTTTAGTTTTTAGCGTTGGTTGTTAAACGGCATAGGATTTACTCCAATGGTTTGTAATCAACATAGCTTGTTAATAGGGAAAAATAAAAATAAAAAACAGTTTTTTTCTCATATAGAAGTTCTATATCTATCTCATAGTTAGCAATTCAGAGTACGGCAAAAATGGGGTACGGGAAATTTTTGAGTACAATTCGGGTTTGTCATTTAAAAATGTGTTAAAAAAAATCGGCAAAAATAAAAACAATAAAATGCAAAATATTGACTTTTTTGTCTACAAAATGAATTTTTATGTTCAAAACTAAATAATGCGGATATAATTCGGAAACGTTCGCACCAATAAATCAATCGTGTTCAAAAAATGCGTGAATTTTTTCAAATAATTCATTTTACGGTTCGCAAATAATTAGAGAATTTACTAACTACAATTCCTCCTAGATGAATGAAATGCAAACAAGAAATGCATTACCTGAGTTGCACAGATGCAATGAACTATATAAAAGTAGTTTTTATATTGTCTTTTAGTGCAACTGCATCTGTCCACCTAGGTGCTGTGACTTTGATTGTTAGAAGTCCTCTTCCAAGAAAATACCACACCATTCCTAATTGTCTACCCACGTGCATCACGGAGACTCGTACTATGAAGAAGAAACACGTGCGCACACACACACTTGATTCGGGATACGTGTACTTAAGGAAACCGGACACCATGCCAAGCAGTTTTCTCCCTTTCTTTGCAATTTTAGTTTTTTCAAAAAAAGAGAGAGATTATCTAAGTAGCCTGGAACTCTGACTCACGGTTGGACGTTTTAAGTGTCCAAGGACAGGTAACCTTATAACAGTTGGGGGATAAGATCTCAGCCCTTCTTTATTGGAGCTTATAAGAAGGTGTACAAGTGGGGAGACAACCACTGTCACTTGTTGGGCCTCTCAATCCTATCCAATAAATTTTTATAGCTTATTGGGGTCCGGACCAAGGAATCATTGGAGCAGTTCCAGATCAATTCCAATCTGATTTGAACACTATCCATTGACAGCCATAGGTCACGGCAACTTCTACCCAAGCCCGACGTAGGTCATAACTAACTAGGTCCAAGCCCACTGCGATGCGGCCTGTCATTGGCCTAGAAAATTAGGCCTGAGCCCAATATAGTTGTGGACTGGGTCATTAGAATTGGGTCAGGCCTAAGATTTTTTGTAAAATTATAGTCAGCCCAAGCATGGCCCATTTATACGATGGGTCCTAAAATTAAGCCCAGTCCTGACCATATAAGCCTATAAGTGAAGACCAATCCCAGGCCCATAGTGGGTCGAATCTAAAAGCCCATTGGGCCATCCCATCAAATTAATACCACTACGCATATAAAAATTATTTAAATATATTTGATCATCCATACTGGGATCGAGCAAAATGTTTTCCACTGAGCGTCCAATGATCCATCACTGAAATATCCTCCTGCATGCCACACAAGAATTTCTTATAGAAAATTCTATTATGAAAATCCCCTTTTGTAGCTACTCTTAGAATCTCACCTGGAAGTACAGAAGAAATGAAGCCGAGGGTATAATCAAAGTCCCGGCGGGGAAGATGTACTCAGTGTACCAATCATCTTCATCAAGCGGCTATTAAAATCCTTGGCATGAAAGGGCCCACATGATCAAAACGACAAGTACAGAATCCAAACATAGAAACAATTGTACAAGAGCGGGCCATCAATTGAATGGTCGGGGATGACAAGTATGTGATTGTATGGTAGGTTGGATGTTTCGTTGGTCCTGTTTTTCACCGAATCCCTCACCCGGAATATCCATTCCTATTCCCCTTCCATCTCCGGTCCTTATAGCTCCTACCCAAAGAAGCCCTTTGCTTTTCGTGGTATTTGTTTGAAGCTTCTACCTTCGCATTCATGTTTGATGCTCCCTAGTTACTGGCCTATTTTGTGCAACATACGGATCGCCGGATCTCACTATTGACCAGTCAAACTTATTTAAAACAATGTTTGAATGGTTCCACCCCATATCCCAATGGTAGGATATGCTCAGGACTCCCTATGCTAGATACGTGATTATTACCTTTCAAATGAGCATTTTTTAGGCCAAAGGGCATGACCGTCCATTGAAAATGATGATCGGGAATGCAGAACATCATTTTGTAACGTTCTTCTGGTTTAATTCTAAGTTGTCAGAGGCCTGATTTTAGATCAAATTTGGAGAAGATCTTGGCTGAGGAAAGATGACCAAAAGGAGACTATCTGTTTGCAATGGGAATTTATTATTAGCGAGGAAGATTTTCAATGGCTGGTAAGGTCAAAAGATGGTCGTTGTCTAGTAGATTGAGGAGGAGGTTGAGACTAGGGTTGAAATTCCTGTTGGTTTGAAGTGGAAGATCTGGATGATGAAGGTGTTGATGGAGTTGGTTGTGGTTGTATTAGTTTAGGCTTGGGCTCAGCAGAGATCTTGGTCTGGGAATGGAGTCTTTAAACGGACTATCCTGGTGAGGTCCATGGTTCAAAATTACGTTGTTTAAACGGTCGTTAAAACGGCAACGCCCCAAGCCCATTACGTTAAGAACCATTTTGATGATTAGAAAATAACAGCCATTTTTTCATTTTAACGGCCATTATAATCTAAAAAACAATGTGGAAAAAATGTCTGGTTTTTTTTTTTTTTTTAATTTGAAATTCAAATTTTAGTGCCATTTTTTTGGTGTTAAATTTTATTAAATTGTATTTTTTCATTTTTGCCTTTTTACGTTACAATTCGTTTTAACGATAACGCCCCAGTCAGTTATACCGTTAAAATGGCCTCTTTTAAATCTTGGTGAGGTCGAAGGTTAAGAGGTTGTGGAAAGATGAAATGTCGTTAAAGTGGAGAGTATGGATTCATATAGGATGAGAAAGATGGAATGAAGGGCATTGGTCTCCTATGTTGGTCTTGAATGGACCTGAGCTGATTTTCAATAGACCTTTTTTCACTGTACTTTGCTGCAATTAGGTGATAGCCTGATGGTAATTCTTTACCGTTGTAGCAATATAGTATAGTTCTTTATCAAGTCTAGCAATATAAGCTTGAAGAGTTTCAAGGATTTGTGATGTGGATAGTGTAGATTTATGTGTTGTGCAATGGCCTGAGCTTGCTGATTTTTCCAAAGTTATCCCACATAAGGTCCTAATCTAATTGAGGTGTGCAACCTTCCTTTTGTTATATTATGTGAAGCCTGATGGTGCTAGAATACTGTACATGAAAGCACGACGTCGCAGCCCAACTTTGTCTTAGGGTCATTTATACCTCAATTGATTAGAGACGATCACTAATTGCATTGTGAGTGTTTCTTATTTTGCCTTAGAGCATAGTGGAATTGGTGTGGATCTGTGGACGTACCTCAATCTAGAGGGAACCACGTAAATCTATGTGTTGTGGGTGATTGCATCTTTGTTCTTTTGATTTTTTATTGTTTCTTTATTCCTAACACGGTTCTCGAAAACTAAGCCCCCAACGTTGATTGGAGGGCCCCCAGCCAGAATTTTTTGGTATGTTCATTGGGAAAATTGCATAGTTTCCTATTTTGAATAAAAAAATTTTCCTTACAAGTTTTGGACTGGATTTGGTATTCATGTATAAGCTATTGTTTTAGGCTTATTTTGTATCTTTCAACTTGCATACAAGCCTTAGTGGTGAACTTGATGCTAACCCTCTCAAAAACACTGTAAATAGCATAGAAGACCACCTTGGGTTTCTTTGCTACCTGGCGTGTTTTTAGAGTGTTAATTATCATCCGCTTTTTGAAAATTTTTGAAGCAGATAGAATTTTTGAAGGGATGGTCATGGTGCCAATATTCGCGCGCCACATATACCCATGGTTTAGGCTTTGGTTTTAAAAAGACTTTAAAAA
The DNA here is from genome assembly GCA_035048495.1 of Euptelea pleiosperma. Lineage (NCBI taxonomy): Eukaryota > Viridiplantae > Streptophyta > Magnoliopsida > Ranunculales > Eupteleaceae > Euptelea > Euptelea pleiosperma. The sequence continues at coordinate 12,464,296 of CM068548.1, forward strand.
GTAAACATGGGTATATGCGCGCGGCGCCCGATCATTGGTCCATGATCGCAGCTTCAAAAAAAATTTCTCACTTATTGGGGCCAATCACTATCCCATAACCCTTTAAAGCAATGACATGAGACCATACCTTATACTGGTAAGCAAAGGTTTTGTGACAGTAATGCTCCACGAAAAGAAGACCATCTTGGGTCATCCATTTGGATACTTTCCTAAGAAATAGTTCATAGTTCTTCATGTGCTGTGGATTAAAATGAAAGATTTTGTTAGGCAAAAACATCTAAGAATCGGTATCCGGTTCTAGAATAATGAAAGCTTTAATTGATCCCCTACCTCAATCAGTCCAACAACGAATACGCGGTGGAATGTAGCCTCCATTTCGAGCGTTGTTACGTCTGCTAATATAATCTTGACATTTGACAGATTAAGCTTCCTGAGGGAAGAAATATAGAGTTGTTTCACTCAAATCGGAAAATTTGACACAACGATGCAATGGACAGTGCAAAGTTTTTCAACTTGTAATCTATTTTTCATAGGGCAAGAAACGTCGGAATTGCTAATTTTTTGTGAAGATGATGGAAAGGAGATCATTCTAATCCAACAGCCCTTAACTCATCTCCAAGTGGGCCCCACCCACATAGGTGTGTCCGACTCCAATGGCATGTTGGTTGGATTGTCCAATATGCATGGGTCACTTGCATTTCAAAAAATAGTAAAGCTTCAATGTGACTCACTGTCCACCTAACTAGGGCCCTCTCTTTTTTGAAAAGGCCAATAAGGAGGTCACCTTTAGGCCCCAGGTGAGAGAAGGTCCCAGCCCACAAACCACATGGATGTTTAGCCCATCCCTTGTTGGATGTACAAACCAAAAATTAACCTGATTGGTTATCTCTAGCCATAGATTTTAGAACTTTTTAAGATTGATTCTAGCCATTAGATTAAAGTATATTTTTTTAGTAAATCCAATGGTTAGAAATCATCAATCAAGCTGATTTTTTCAATCATCATGGGCTGAACATCCATGTAATCATTAGGCCCAAAACATGATCTATGCAAGGCCATGCGAGTCAGCTGCATCTAAGTTTTTTCCATAGCTTTTGATTGTCATGAATAGATGTTAAATAATACCATATATGCAGCTTTCCTTATGCCACTGATCCTAACCTATGTTCTAAAACTCCGAACTTGGACTCGACTCGGAAGTCCATTGGGTCGAGTCACCTCGATGACTCGGAGAGTCATTAAATTGATTATTTTTATTTAAATATATAAAAATAATATTTATTAAGAACAACTTTGAAAATAGGAAAAAAAATACAAAAAATATTGAGAAAATCAGAAAAAAATTTTAATTTTGACTGAACTCGGCCTTTAAAGGGGTGACTCGACTGAATTTTGAGTCAACTCGCCGGGCTATGCAACTCCAAGTTTGTATGTTGAGTCGACTTGACGAGTTTTAAAACATAGATCCTAACAACACTCACTTGCATTGTTTCTCTATGAACTCTTTCTGTGACACCGAGACGGTAACTCCAGTAACACTGCAGCTTCTGTACTTTTGCACAACATGTAAAGTAAGGGATCCCATTCCACAACCGAGATCAAAGATGCTTTGACCATCTTTAATATGCGCCCTCTCACAGTATAGATCCAACATTTCTATCTCCGCCCAGCTTCGTCAATTCATCCTTGAAGTAGCTAGAACTGTACATGTTTGTGTAAATATTATTACATTTAGATCATGATCCCATCAGGGGTCCCTATATAAGCTTTAATTTCGGTGCGTGAGATACACCTAGGAAAATGTGTTTTTAAAATTTTGAAAATATAAATTTTCTGAAAACAGTAGAAACACATTTCCGAGGCGCATCTAATGGTGAAGAGACGTCGATGAGGAGTTTTCCTTAGCACGTCATTGAGGTAGTATAGTATCTTTTATCTATACTATTATAAAGCCAAAATTGGTGTTGAAGTCCATGCGGGCTTCAATTAAATGCCTCTCTACTTTAAAGCTAAAACCTGGGTTGCCCAGCACACTGTAATTAATATAAGCCACGTGCATTCTTGGAGACCACTAACCGTATGGATGTTTGTCCCATCCCTAGGTTGACCTATATACCAAATATCAGCCTGATCAGTGATTTCAAACCTTTAGATCTGATTACCCAAATAATACTTGAAATCTACAATAAAAAAATCAACCCATAAAAATGACTCCAATCAAATCCTTAAAAACTAATCAAGCTGATTTTTTGCATGTAGGTCCACCTAGGGATGGGCCAAACACCGATATGGTCAGTGATAGAGTGTGCCACGTCTAAGGCGCTGCCACGTGTAGGTGCGCGTGTATCGTCGGTGGCATTCCCCTAGTCTATTTAATCGATCAACTAGTAGGTACGTTCAAATAATGAGCATATACCTTTCCTTCATGGTGCTTCCCAATTTAATTTGAAGGAAGGAACTCGGAATCTCGTACACCTGAGTATCTAAAGAATCAATTTCGTCTGCCATGTTCATGCTTCGAAGAGCTGCAAAGAACTTTGATCAACAACACAATAAAGAAATAAATGCCACGTGGCACACTCAAAGACTAATGACAGTATGGATGTTTGTATCATCCCTAGGTGGACCTAATACACAGACTAAAATTGAGCCTGATTGGTAATTTATAACCATTGAATCCAACTCAAAATAATGCTTGAATCCACTGTTGAAAATCAACCCAAGAAAAAGACTAAAATCAAATGGTTATAAACCACCAATCAGGATGATTTTTGGTTTGTAGGTCCATATAGAGACGGACCAAACATCCATGCCGTCATTGATCTCTAAGTCTGTGCTTGGTAGCATGTCCTTGCGCATCTTGGACAAAGGTGAGCATCTTGATCGATAACAAGTGTTTGGGTCACACCAAGGCGCACACCTTCGAAGACATAGTGGACCTTGAAGACGTGCGAAAGTGAACCTTTGGAGGTTCACCTCCCCCTTTGCGAAGACGTACCAATATGTGCCTTGAAGGTTCACCTTCTACCCCCAATGGGCTTAGCCCACCTGATGTATGGCACATATATGATGTATGTCCCACTTGACATATAGCATATGTATGATCTATGTATCAACACACCTCTATTAAGTGGGACCCACATATGATCTATCAACTTTCGTTCTTATGAAGGGCGCACATGATTTATCGACCCCATTAACATGTGGGCCCCACATGATCTATCAACTCTAGTTATTATGTGCGGTCCACTTTAGTTATGTTGAGCCCACATGATCTATCATCCCTTGTTCTTATGTGGCGCCTACATAATCTATAAACCCATCATTATGTGGGGTCCATATAATCTATTAACCCGATTATTATGTAGAACCCACATAATCTATCATCCTTCATTTTATTTGGAACCCACATGATCTATTAATTCACATAGTAGGAGGCACCCACATGATCTATCATCCCTCGTTCTTATGTGGAAACCCACATGATATATCTACTTCGTTATTAGGTAGGGCCCACATGATTTATCACCCCTCGTACTTATGTGGGGCCCACATAATTTTTATCAAATTCATGTTATTATGTGTAGCTCACACAATTCATGTTATAAAAAATCAAGTTTTTCAGAGAATGAATGCACACAAGGCTTTGAAAAATAAAATTAGGAAACACACCATACCATAGGTAGAACGAGATGTTATCCACAGCAACCAAACAACAAAATAGCCAACCAAACACACCCTATGTAAATAGTTTATTTTTTCTTGAAGAGAAGATGAGAAATCATCCACTCTTCACCATTGTTATAAGCGAGCATCTCCGCTCCAGTTATGCAGAAGACTCTCCAGTAGTTGATGAACTTCATTGCTTCTTCCTTGCTGCCGTAGAATGACTCCATTATTTCTTTTAATGCATCAATATTGCCATCTATTCTCTTCAACCACTCTTCACTGCAAATTTTCAAAACCCCAAGAACAAAATCAGAAGAAAATATAAATACATATATACTTACACATAGGTGTTCGATTCGCAGGGTATGGGATCGTCCCAAGATCCGATACGATCCAATCTATCCGATAACAATGGGTCTGGACTTAGATATCATGATCAGAAAGCGCTCTCAGATTAGTTCTATCTCAACCTTCATCTATTCTAGTAATGACATGATCCGATCAACTCAAGATTAGGTCGCTCGATCTGATCAAATAAGTTTCGATAGCTTATTGGATTGGGTTTGGACCTAAGAATCATGATTCGATGAGCTATTGAATTGGGTCCAGAATCCGGATCAATTCCAATCCGATTTGAACACGATCCATTGACAGCCATAGGTCAGGGCAACTTCTACCCAAGCCCGACGTAGGTCATAACTAACTAGGTCCAAGCCCACTGCGATGTGGCCTGTCATTGGCCTAGAAAATTAGGCCTGAGCCCAATATAGTTGTGGACTGGGTCATTAGAATTGGGTCAGGCCTAAGGTTTTTTTGTTTAAAGTTCAGCCCAAGCCAGGTCCATTTATATGATGGGTCTTAAAAGTAAACCCATCCCTGGCCGTATGAGCCTATAAGAGTGAAGACCAATCCCAGGCCTATAGTGGGTCTGGACTTAGATATCATGATTGGAATGTGCTCTTAGATTAGTTCTATCTCAACCTTTATCTATTCTAGTAATGACACGATCCGATCAACTCAGATCAACTCAAGATTAGGTCGCTCGATCTGATCAAATAAGTTTCGATAGCTTATTGGATCGGGTTTGGATCAAAGAATCATGATTCGATGAGCTATTGAATTGGGTCCGGAATCCGGATCAATTCTAATCCGATTTGAACACGATCCATTGACACCCCTAGTTGTCCCTAGGTCAGGACAACCTCCGCCCAAGCCCGGCTCAGAATATAAATAACTAGGTCCAAGTCGAGTGTGGTGCAGCTTGTCATTGGCCCAGAAAATTTAGGCCTCAACCCAATTTAGTTGTGAACTGGGTCATTAGAATTGGGTCAGGCCAAAGCTTTTTTTGTTTAAAATTAAGCCCAAGCCAGGTCCATTTATATGATGGGTCTTAAAATTAAACCCATCCCTGACCGTATGAGCCAATAAGAGTGAAGACCAATCCCAGGCCCATAGTGGGTCGAATCTAAAGGCCCAATGGGCCATACCATCACATTAATACCACTACACATATAAAAATTATTTAAATATATTTGATCACCCATACTGGGATCGAGCAAAATGTTTTCCACTGAGCGTCCAATGATCCATCACCGAAACATCCTCCTGCATGCCACAAAAGAATTTGTTATAGAAAATTCTATTTTGAAAATCCCCTTTTGTAGCTACTCTTAGAATCTCACCTGGAAGTACAGAAGAAATGAAGCCGAGGGTATAATCAAAGTCCCGGCGGGGAAGATGTACTCAGTGTACCAATCATCTTCATCAAGCGGCTATTAAAATCCTTGGCATGAAAGGGCCCACATGATCAAAACGACAAGTACAGAATCCAAACATAGAAATAATTTCCGAGGAATAATATTTGGATATTATGCAATTTTGTATATTAGACACCCAGTTGGAACTTTTGTCATCAACTCAAAATAGTTCAATCAATGTACCGTCTCTGGTTTGCTGGGAAAGGAGCGGAAATACACTCTTCTAGAGACTTGAACCCACGACGACTCCGATACCATGTTAAACAACCATTTACCCCAAAAGATCGACTTCTTGTTGGGGAAAGGCGAAACAACTATATATACCAACGGGTTGTTGGGCCAACACAACCCGTGCGTGGGAACACAACCTCCATTATGGTATGAGACTTATTAGGGTCTATCACTGTCCATAACCCTTTAAAGCAATGACCTGAGACTATACCTCATATTGATAAGGAAAGCTTTTATGGCAGTAATGCTCCACGAAAAGAAGGCAATCTTGGGTCATCCATTTGGATACTTTCCTAAGAAATAGTTCATAGTTCTTCATGTGCTGTGGAGAAAAATGAAATTTAGAGTATTTTAGACAAAAACATCTATAAGAATCGGCGTTTGTTTCACAATAAGGAAAGCTTCAATGCCTACCTCTATCAGTCCGACAATGAATACGCGGTGGAAGGTAGCCTCCATATCGAGCGTGGTTACGTCTGCTAATATAATCTTGACATTTGACAAATTAAGGTTCCTGGGGGAAGAAAGTAGCAAGAGAGTAATTCCGATCCTTGTTAATTTTGAAAATAAAATTGCCTCATGAAATGAGACATAATTGTAGTAATCTTATTGCCTGATGAATTAGTTGATACAAACAAGGGTAGGGCTCCAGCGACCGGCCTTTTTTGACCGGCTCCCAACTCGTAGAGGACTCTAACCCTATGGATGTTTGGCCAATCCCTAGGTGGACCTACAAACCAAAATCAGCTTGATTAGTGATTTCAAACCTTTGGATCTTTGTACCTCAAATACTGCTCAAATTCTCACAATTGAGATCGACCCATAAAAATATATAAGTCCAATCCAACACCTAGAAATCACTAATCAGGCTGATTTTTGGGTCCTAAATGAAAATGAGTCAAGTGCTGAATTTTTGCAAGGATGATCTACTCAAAATATCAGACCATTATGATATTTCAAGCTCTATGAAAAGTGGATTCGTAGTTAACAAATTCTGGAGTGTCGATATCACCGATAACTTTAAGTCAACATTTGATAGGGTTAGAAATTTCTGAATGATCTCATCACTACCATGGAGATCATCTTCAAAAAAGAAAAAGCAGCCCTTGATAGGCATGTCAACTTAGATGTGTCAAATGAGTTGTGTTACTCTGATACATCTAATTTGACATAACGGTTGTGTCAAATGGGTTGTAGTCTACTTTTCGTAAGGCTAGAAATGTCGTAATGTGCTGATTATTTTGTAAAGATGATGGCAAGGAAATCATTCTAATTCAGCGCTAACTCATCTCCATATGGGCCCACCCACAGGTGTGTCTAATGGCATATTGGTTGGATTGTTCAAGATGAAAGATCAATATGATTCACTGTCGTACTAACTATACTCACTTGCACTGTTTCTCTATGAACTCTTTCTGCGACACCGAATTGGTAACTCCTGTAACATTGCAGCTTCTGTACCTTTGTGCAACATGTAAAGTAAGGGATCCCATTCCGCAACCAAGATCAAGGATGCTTTGGCCATCTTTAATATCCGCCCTCTCACAGTATAGATCCAACATTTCTATCTCTGCTTCGTCCAGCGTCGCCAATTCATCCTTGAAGTAGCCAGCACTGTACAAGTTTGCGTAAATATTACATTCATGCATGTCCTCCCTTTATCCATGAGTCCGTTTTCCACAGCGAGGTCTTATCACCATGAGATACACCTAGGAAAACGTGCTTTTAAATTTTTGAAACTTTATGAATATAGTAAAAACACATTTTAAGAGGTGTATCTGATGGTGAAGAGACGTCGATGAAGCGACTTCAACACGTCGTTGAGGAACTATAAACTTTTTTATCTATGTAATCGATCACCAAGTATATAGGTATGTTCAAATCACAACATACCTTTCCTTGATGGTGCTTCCCGACTTAATTTGAAGGAAGGAACTCGGAATCTCGTAGACCTGGGAATCCAATGTATCAATTTCGTCTGCAATGTTCATGTCTCGAAGAGCTGCAAAGAAAGGACATGTTGAGAAAAACTTGAACAAGTGCGTTCAGAATTTGTTCTAAATAGAACATATGGTTCTAAATAGAATTTGAATGGAGAAATAGAATTTGTTTTCTCTTATTGTTTATCTATGAGCTCTGCACTACACTTTAGGGAGTGCATTTCTATATTCTCTTCTCTCTAATTATGTGGAATTGTTTATCCCCAACCAAGTAGTATTTGGGCGTTCTGCACCGTCAACAAAGTGTTATCAGAGCAAAGATTTGCCAACAAAGTGGTGTCAGAGCTAGGTGAGGTTGAAGAATGAATTTTAGTCAAAAAAAAAACAACACATCTAGGAAAATGTCTATGTTTTGCTGCAAGAAAAATTTTGGAGATTAAATTTTGAAGATTATGGCTTGTTTAGAAAATGATTGTTTAAAAATATTTTTAATGGTGGTGTCTTGAGACAAGTTTCTCTCTCAATGAAATTTTGGTTTTGCGCAGCAAGGATGTTTGGAAAAATTCCCAAGTGTGGTGCATTCGGATTTTTTAGAACAATTTGCTTCTCTTGTAAATCATCCATCTTCCTCAAAGTAGTTGGTTTTATCCCAACAAAGTAGTATCAAAACTAGGTGTGATCAGAGCTAGATGCTTAAGAATGGATTTCGAATTTTTTTTTTTTAAAAAAAAAAAAGCAATGCATCTGTGTAGATGTTTATGTTTTGGGGCAAGAAAAATTTTGGGGATTTAATTTTGAAGATTATGAGATTGTTTAAAAATGTTTTTAATGGTGGTGTCTTGAGACAAGTTTCTCTCGACCGAATTTTGGTTTTACGCAACAAAGATGTTTTAGGAAAATTTTCCAAGTGTGGTGCACTGAGGTTTTTAGTAACAATTTTCTTCTCAAGGTGTCTACTATTATCTAGACATGTTATTAAATCGCTATAGCGATCATTGAGTGCAAAGGTAGCTGAAAGTTAGCATGGAACTCCCATTTATGTTGTTGGAGAATGGCAAGAATCACCATTGATATTCTGTTCAAGAGAATTCTAATGGAAGTTTTACAAAAATTGCACATATTGCCTCCCTCATTTTCAATAGAATGCAATGGCCCGATAACGCAAAGAGGTTCCGCGACTACATAGAGACCTTTGATCCCTGTCTACCCAAAGAATATGAATGCCAATGGCAACTAAACAAATAAGGATGTAGAAAATGCATTTGCCCTTCTCATCTTAGAGCACTTGAAGGAGTTGTGTATGATTAAGTAATTTATGTGAATTATTATAAAGACTTTTCAATTTACGTGATAAAAATATTGATCTTCAACAACATATTGAAGAATTAGAATTGGTACTTGAACCAGTTGAAATAGAAGTCAATCAAGACGAAGAAGATCGTAATGATATGAAGGACCAGTCGACTTCATCGGCTCACCGGCTTGTTCAATTCTCAATTAAGGGGGGAGTGTTGGAAAATTAATTGAGAATATTGTGAAAAATTCTAGGTTTTTGTGAAAGGTCAAATTTGTCGTAAGAAATGTGAAGAGGTGGTTGTACTCAGAAGCCAAGGAATGTATCTAGGTGTATTAGAGATGTCGAATATACATCTGATCTCGGAGTTGTCTCCCAGAGATGGATTGTTTACCTAAGAGGCCTCACATCGTCTAGAACGAGACGGCCTTATCTGATTGATCTGGATTGGGATCAGCGCACATCTATCTAGCCACTGGTCCGAGAGAGTTTGAATCATGGCCCCCAAACATCATTTTTACACCAGAAAATTCTCTAATTGTGTGTAAAAGTCACATCCAAACATGTCCCATATATACGACAAGGTTCGGAAAAAAAATTGCAGCCACATTCCTATAAAAATGCCAATATGGTGTAGAGAGAGAAAGATAGAGACTTACATCGAATGAAATTAAGGAGTTGAGCTTGTTGTTGTTCATGGGTAGGTTTATAACCCCATTTCAGTCGCTTTTCTAACTCAATCCTCATCAGTCTTCTAATCTCTTCGTCTGGGACTAGCCCATCCTCCAAACGCTTCAACAGATCTACAACGCCTTCCTTCTTTGGTTGCTTAGCCTCCATAGCCATGAGAGAGAGAGAGAGAGAGAGAGAGAGAGAGAGAGATCAGAGGGAGAAAGGAAAGAAAACTACTCTTGTTTTTTTTTTCGACTACCGTATGTTTGCATAGCGCAATATGGGAGCAACGGTGTTGGGTTTATGTAGAATTGGAAAGATTCGATGTCCCCCTCCCAAAATTCGGATGGGTTTAGGTAATTTTTGTTGAAAGTTAAGCCCAAGCCCGGCTCATTACAGGGTGAGCTTGGGCCTAAAATGCTGGGCTCATGATAGGCCCGGCTACTCTTGGCCCTATCTACATATATCTCGGACCAAGCTCGGTCCAGCCCCTTGACATCCCTGGGTGGAATGCTTTTAATTTTTTAAAAGTCAAACCCCAGATATTTATTGGCGTGTTTGGTTGGAACTTCATTGCTACCCAAAACTGACTCCAATATTTCTTTTAATGTATCAATCTTACCATGCATATATTCTCTTTAACCTCTCTTCACTGCAAAAGCTTAAATGAAGCCACCTCATCCTCCAGTAAAACTTGCCTGACCACCTGTGGTCTGGTAGCCTACCAGACCACACACAAGCTGCTTGCCGCGTGGATTTTATACGGTACCAAGTCACATTGGCACGAGGGACAAACTCTCCTCTCCTCCTCCGGTTAGGACGAATCTAGTATGCAAACATTGTCAGTACTGTTGGATGTCCCTTGAAAAATGTGCAATTTCAATGTTTTCAAAAAAAATACTTTATAAATTAAAAACACGTTTTTCAATGAGCATTCAATGGCGGATACAATGTTTGCATACTAGACCGACCCGATTTTTGGTCAAACAGGCACAATACCAGCCACGTGGCACACTCTTGGTGGACGCTGACCATATGGATGTTTGGTTAGTCCCTCCGTAGACTTCCAAACCACAAATCAGCCTGATAAGTGATTTGCAACCTTTGCACCCAAATAACCCTCAATAATGCTCAAATTCATACCGTTAAAATCAACCCATAAAAATAACTTCAATCCAACGCTTAGAAATCACTGATCGGATTTATTTTTGGTTTGTAAGTCCACCTAGTGATTGGCCGAACATCCATATGGTCAGCGTCCACCAAGAGTGGGCCACGTGGCTCATATTGTGCATTGTGCCCCAAGTTTTACTCCACCTAGGGATTGGACGGTATTATGGGATTTATTGGAAAAGCTTTTACATGAAGTAATACACGGAGCGGGGGGGGGGCAATAATGAATGGCGTCTCCTTTTTTCCGATGCCAAGGTTAGCCATTTGCCTATGTTTTCATTCGATCAGTAGTCTCATTCTTCTTAATACCTCCCTAGAATCTGATAAGCTCTATTGACCATTTCATTTCATTCGATCACTGTCTCAAAGGTGATCGCTGAAATCGACACTCAAACTATCGCGATATGTCTAGCACTGGGTTCTACAGAGCTAGGTTGGAATTATATGTTGCCCATGCAACAAATATATGTTCTGAATTATATATCTCTCGGTTTTCTTCTATCTGCTTTTGTTATGTATCTAGACTGGCAAAAATGGGGTACGCGCGGGAAATGTTTGAGTACAATTCGGGTTTGTTGTTTAAAAAATATGTGTTAAAAAATTGGGCAAAACTAATTTAAAAAATAATAAAATGCAAAATATTGACTTTTTTGTCTTACAAAATGAATTTTCGTGCTCAAAACTAAATATATAATGAGGATATAATTTGGAAACGTTCGCTCGTATAATTCGATCATGTTGCAAATAATTAGAGAATTTACGAAATATTATTCCTTCTAGATGAATGAAATGCAAACAAGCAATGCAGTACCTGAGTCGCACAGACGCAATGAACTATATAAAAGTAGTTTTTATATTGTCTTTTAGTGCAACTGCATCTGTCCACCCAGGTGCTGTGACTTTGATTGTTAGAAGTCCTCTTCCAAGAAAATACCACACCATTCCTAATTGTCTACCCACGTGCATCACGGAGACTCGTACTATGAAGAAGAAACACGTGCGCACACACACACACTTGATTCGGGATACGTGTACTTAAGGAAACCGGACACCATGCCAAGCAGTTTTCTCCCTTTCTTTGCAATTTTTGTTTTTTCAAAAAACGAGAGAGAGATTATCTAGGTAGCCTGGAACTCTGACTCACGGTTGGACGTTTTAAGTGTTCAAGACAGGTAACCTTATAACAACCCTAGAAGAAAATAGGTGAAGGAAGAAATGAATTTTAACGATCAAAATGGCGCCATTGTTGAATAAAAATGTGCAACATGGACAGGTGGCTCTATAACAACCATTAAAGCAAATAGGTAAGGAAGAAGAATAGAAATCTAACGATCAAAATGCCCCTGTTGAATGAAGGTGTCCAACGTCGACAGGTGGACTATAACAACCCTAGAAGAAAATAGGTAAGGAAGAATAGAATTCTTATGATCAAAATCCGCTTGTTGAATAAAGTGTCCAACGTCGACAGGTGGCCCTATAACAACCCTAGAAGAAAATAGGTAAGGAAGAATTAGAATTCTATTGATCAAAATGCCCCATGTTCATATTCAACACGTGAGATATTAGATATGCTGACACTCAAAAATAATATCTTCCCTCTCTCTCCCTCTCCCCCTTTCCTGCCTATAAATATAGAACGGGCCTTAGAATTGAAACTCACAGCTCTCTCTCTCTCTCATCACCCTCTCTCTCTCTCTCTCTCTCTCATCACTCTCTCTCTCTCTCTCATGGCTATGGAGGCTAAGCAACCAAAGAAAGAAGGTGTTGTGAATCTGTTGAAGCGTTTGGAGGTAGGGCTAGTCCCAGACGAAGAGATACGAAAGCTGATGAAGATTGAGTTAGAAAAGCGTCTAAAATGGGGTTATAAACCTACCCATGAACAACAACAAGCTCAACTCCTTAACTTCATTCATTGTAACTCTCTCTCTCTCTCTCTCTCTCTCTCTCTCTCTCTCTCTCTCTCTCTCTCTCTCTCTCTCTATATATATATATATATATATATATATATATATATATATATATGGCATTGCCATATTTATATGAACTAGTGGATGGCATGTGCCCACGGCACTCCCGATAAAGCGTTTGCTAAAATTAGGTGTGAGTGGCTGACATCTATACCGTCCAGTTGGAGGATAAGATCTCGAACCCTTCTTTATTGAAGTTGATGAGAGGGAGTAGAAGTGGGGAGACTACCACTGTCACTTGTTACAGACTAGTAGGTGGCCTATGCCTGGCACTACCCGAAAAAGCATTTGCCAAAATCGGGTGTGAGTGGCTGAGATCCACCGTCCATTTGGGGGATAAGATCTCAGCCCTTCTTTGTTGAAACCTATAAGAGGGGGTATAAGAGGGGAGACATCCACTGTGTTTTGTTATATACTAGTAGGTGGCCCGTGCCCACGGCACTTCCCGACAAAGTGTAATCGGGTGTGAGTGGATGAGATCCATCATCGGGTGTGAATGGCTGAGATCCACCGCGCAGTTGGGGGATAAGATTTTGGCCATCCATTATATATATGAAGCCTATAAGAGGGGGAGACAACTGAGCTCCCTTGTTATATAGATAGTGGGTGGCCCATGCCCACACGGCACTCCTTGACAGAGCACTTGATGGAATGTACGTAGTACGTCTAGCCATTAATGTTTGGCCCAACCCTTGGTGGACCCACACACACATAAATTAGACTGAGTGATGATTTCTAGCCGTTGGATTTGTTTTTTTCTTTTCTTTTTTTGTCATGGGATTGGAACATGGATAGAGTTTGTTCATGAAGACCATGAAGAAATTGAAGCTCAAATACAATGGCTAGAAATCGTCCATCGTGTAGGTCCACCAAGAGGTGTGCAACGTTCATGGGGTCACCGGGGTAGAAAGAGTGTTCCAAGTGGCACTTTGGGTAGGGGTCCCATCAAACTTTGTATAGGACCCGGACCTATATATACAAGCCCGGGTTTTTATTAAGGGTGGACTGGACCAGTAGGCTTTTAGAGTCTCAGACCTGACCTGCCACGTGCTCGCTAATGCATAGAAAGATCAAATAGGGCCTGTTTAGACCCAAGTTAGCAATTCTGCGTACTATACACGTATTATACCCAAATAGTAAGTTTTTTTTTTTTAAATATTTTAAACAACCGTAAACATTGAATTGTACGTATTATTCTCCATTTTTTCTCTAAAGCCGATTAAAACATGTATTTCTATATTTTTTCAATAAAACTTTTCAATAATACTTCAAATTCAACCCGTGCGAGAAAAAGTCCATTAACACATTCTTAGAGATCAATGACCTGACTTTTTTTTATCTAGACGATCTCCAATCTAAGTTGAAAGTTAACCTGAATGGTGATTCTTAGCCATTGGATCTTTGTACCCACCCCAAAATAATGATCCAATCCCATTGTTGAAAATCACCTATGAAAAAGGCTAAAACCTTGGCGGATATAAAACACTAATCATACTAATATCTGCTCTATTATGTCCACCTAGGGATGGGCCTAACATTTATTCGATCAATGGTCTCTAAGAGCTTTCCACGTGAGAATTGTTTATCCAAGTATATATATACACACGAATTGTATTATACACTAATTATTCTTGAAATATTTTTTTTTTCGTTCCACATTTATTTGACCATTTTTTTATCATATTTCAAAAAAAATTAAACGGATTATATTCATACTATTCCCATCCCGAATTTTTTCTGTAGACCGAATTGCTAATTAGGGTTTAGACACACAATTTGAGAATTTTCTCGTGCAAAATGGTGTTTGTAGGCCATGGCTCTAAGTCAGATCGAACATAAGCATATCAGAATCCGAATCCAAAAAAATATCTGATTTGATATTCGACGAATATTTTAAATCAATTTTTGAATCCGATAATATCCGATCTGAAAATTAAATATATAATAAATTATTATATTTACATAATAATAAATATATATATGTAAAATAATTATAATTATTATATTTATATATATAGACATAAAAATTTATACAACTTTATTTATTTATCATGTTGTTGATGGAATTTTTTCTCAAAATGTCTTCTCAATCTTCGCAGCTCTTCGATGCATGAACATCGCAGCGGAAACTGATGCGTTAGACTCTCAGATGTACGAGATCCCGAGTTCCTTCCTTCAAATTAAGTTGGGAAGCACCATCAAGGAAAGGTATGTTGGTTATTTGAACGCACCTACTAGTTGACGATACACCTCGAAACATATTGGGTATACTTGGGTTGTACAAGGCCTCAAACCCAACCCAACCAGAGTTTCAATCGGGTTCTAAAACCCAAAATTGAGCCCATGGTTCGAAGTCTCGGGATCGGAGCTGGATCAATGGCCGTGGATCCCGGTCCGGATCACCCCGATCTGAACGATCTTGGCAAGAAAACCTCAATATAGTTCAGATCAGTGGAGGTCAAATCCCCATCCAAATCGCCCATCCAGAATGGGATCAATCGAGACTTCGAACCATTATTGAACCTGAGACCGTGTATTGCCGACACCAAACCAAGCTCGACCGAAAAGTCGGTTTGAGCCCATCAAGTTCAGGATGGGCCAGCCCAAGTTGCAGCCCTATTAATAGATCGACATGAGGGCACCGAACTTTATTTTATAAATGTAATATTTTTGCACAAACATGTACAGTTCTAGCTACTTCAAGGATGAACTGACGAAGCTGGACGAGGGGGAGATAGAAATGTTGGATCTATACTGTAAGAGAGCGCATATTAAAGACGGCCAAAGCATCCTTGATCTTGGATGTGGAATGGGATCCCTTACTTTACATGTTGCACAAAAGTACAGAAGCTGCAATGTTACAGGAATTACCAACTCGGTGGCGCAGAAAGAGTTCATAGAGAAACGGTGCAAGTGAGTATACTTAGGATGACAATGAATCATATTGGACACACCCATGGTTTAATTTTAAACCGGCCATTACAACGAAAATAACGGCCGTTATAACAGATTTGGACCTCCCCCGTTACGTTATGTAACGTTTTAACACTCGGAAAATAATGGCCATTAGTTTCCATAATAACAACCGTTATTTTTTGAAACAAAATTTGTTCAAAAAAGTCTGTTATTTTTCTATTTTTACCTTTATAAAGTTTATTGAAACTTTGAATTTTAGCGCCGCTATTTTCGTTAATTTCCAATTTTGCTCCTGTGAGTTACAATCCGTTATAACGGAAAAAATGGTAACTCCCCAATCTGTTATACCATTATAACGGCTCCTTTTAAACCTTGGACACTCCTATGTGGGTGGGGCCCACCTGGAGATGAGATAAGGGTTGAATTAGAATAATCTCCTTACCATCATCTTCACAAAAAATTAACACTTTCTGACATTTCTAGCCCTGTGAATAGTAGATTACAAGTAGAAAAACTCTGGACGGGCCATTTCCTCATTATGTCAAATTAGATGTATCAAAATAATTCAACCCATGTGACATATCTAATTTGACATGACTATCAAGGGTTGATTTTTGTGAAGAAGATCTCCATGATAGTGATTGATGACAAAAAATTCTCTCATTTTGAAATTTCTAACCCTATTAAATGTGGACTTAGAAGTTATCTGTGAAATAGCCAATTATCAGCTTTTCGGAGGGCTTGAAATGTCAAAATGGACTGATATTTTGATTAGATCATCCTCACAAAAAATCAACTCTTGACTCGGTTTCATCTAGGTCCAGCGGCAGAGCCAGGAAGGGGCCGGGGGAGCAACCACCACCCCCACCCCCACCCTGAAACTAACTCTCTACTTTGTTTCCTCAGGAAGCTTAATCTGTCAAATGTCAAGATTATATTAGCAGACGTAACGACACTCGAAATGGACGCTACCTTCGATCGCATATTCGTTATCTCGCTGATTGAGGTAGGGATTAAAGCTTTCTTTATCGCGGAACGGATATCGATTCTTATTGATTTTTTTGCCTAAATATTCTAAATATTCATTTTTCTCCACAGCACATGAAGAACTATGAACTATTTCTTAGGAAAATATCCAAATTGATGACACAAGATGGCCATCTTTTCGTCGAGCATTACTGCCACAAAACCTTTGCTTACCAATATGAGGTATGGTCTCAAGTCATTGCTTTAAAGGGTTATAAATGGGGTATCTGATTTTACAAAGGGAGCGCATATTCGCACACCCCATTTCTTGTCGGGGCGTACTCATGGTCGGGGTACACCCCAACTGCGATGAAATCGTCGATAAACTTATCAATTTCACCCTCTTCAGAAGCTTGGATGTAAGAACAAAATCGAACGATTTCATCTTCAGAGATTATCATACCAAAAAGGGTAAGAAAGGGGGCACGGGGCGTGCCCCCGGCCAGGAGTCCGCCCGGCCCGACAGGAAATGGGGTGTGCAAACTAGAAACTTTGTGGTTACATTGATTGAACTATTTTGAGTTCAAATATTATTCCTCAAAAATTATTTCTATGTTTGGGTTCTATACCTAGTTTTGATCATGTGGGCCCTTTCATGCCAAGGATGTTTGTAGCCGCTTGATGAAGATGATTGGTACACTGAGTACATCTTCCCCGCCGGGACTTTGACTATACCATCAGCCTCGTTTCTTCTGTACTTCCAGGTGGGATTCTAACAGTAGCTACAAGTACAACAAAGAGGATTTTTGTAATATAATTTTCTCTAACAATTTCTTCGGTGACATGCAGGACGATATTTCAGTGACGGATCATTGGACGCTCAGTGGAAAACATTTTTCTCAATCCCAGTATGTGGATAAGTATAATTAAATAATTGTTGTGCGTAGTGGTATTAATCATGGTTTAAAATAACGCCCTTTTAACTGTATTAACAGCCGTTAAAATGGTAACACCCCAAGCCCGTTACGTTAAGAACCGTTTTGACGCTTAGAAAGTAACAGCCGTTATTTTCATTTTAACGGTTGTTATTTTCTGAATTTTTTTTTGAAAAAAAGGACCATTTTTTCTTTTTTTTTTCATTTTCCTAGCCATTTTTCCATTAATAATTCCGTTCTTTTTTTTGCCTGTCCGTTACAATTCGTTTTAATGGTAACGCCCACAGTCTTTTGTACCGTTATAACGGCCTCTTTTAAACATTGGTATTAATGTGACGGGATTGTCCTATGGGCTTTTAGATTCAACTCAATATGGGCCTGGAATTGGTCTGTACTTAGGAGTGTCATACAGTCAGAACTGGGCTTAAATTTAAGACCCGTCAAATAAATGGGCCCAGATGACCCAATTCTAACTACCCAGCCCAAAACTATATTGGGCTAGGTCTAAATTTTCTAGGCCCTTGACAAGCCGCACCGCACTAGGCTTGGACCTAGTTACTTACGTCCTGAGCCGGGCCTGGGGAAAGGACGTCCTGACCTAGGGCTGTCAATGGATGGTGTTCAGATCGAATCAGAGTTGTTCAGGAACCGATCCAATAGCATATCGGATCATGATTCCTAGGTCCAGATCTGATCCATTAAGCTATCAAAACTTATTGGATCGGATGGAGAGACCCAATATTGAGTTGATTTGATTAATAAAGCTGTTAAATAAATATTGTTGTTGGTTGTGAAAAATTGCAGTGAAGAGTGGTTGAAGAGAATCGATGCTAATATTGATGCGTTGAAAGAAATATTGGAGTCGTTCTACGGCAGCAAGAAAGTCGCTACGCAGTTGATCAACTATTGGAGAGTTTTCTGCATAACCGGAGCGGAAATGTACGCATATAACAATGGTGAAGAATGGATGATTTCACATTATCTCTTCAAGAAAAAATAGGCTACAGCCTACAGGGTGTGTTTGGTTGGCTATTTTGATGTTTGGCTGCTCACTATGGTGTGCTGTGTGACCTGTGTCTCCTACTTTTTTTTTAAGCCTTGTTTGTTTTCATTCTCTCTGAAAAACTTGATTTTGTATTATGCTGGATAGAAATAACATTGCAACCAAACGCGCAAATAAATTATTCTCATGGTTTTTTTTGAAAGAAGCATCCACCACCCATTTTGTTTGAAAATGGGTGGATTTTTCAATTGGTTTCCAATGATTTTTGTCGCCCCCCAAAAGTTACACAAATCTTGACCCCTCTTGTTCAGTCGTGGATTCCGAGAATCCAACGGTGGTTAATAGCACTGAGCTGGCATTCATTTTTTTCACCTTTTGCTCGCGCTCAACCAATGGCCGCCTTAAATAGGAGCCATGTGGCACATTTCTAGAGGATGCCTACCGTATCGATGTTTGGCCAATCCTCATATGGGCCTATAACCAAAAATCAGCCTGATCAGTGATTCCTAAGCACTGGATTGGAGTCATTTTCATGGGATGATTTTAACCCTAGGAATTTGACATTATTGACCATTATTTGGGTACAAGGATCCAAAGGTTTGAAATCACCAATCAGACTGATTTTTGGTTTGTAAGCCCACACCCATACGATCGGTGTCCTCTAAAAGTCTGCCACATGGCTCATTGTAGGGTGGTCATCGGGAGTCATCAACATGGCAGTGAGCGAAGTTCTACTCGGGGTGCTTTCACAATTTGTGGGGTGCGAATAAATTTTCCCACTTGACTATTCTCGGTTTTTCAATGGGTAATTTAGTCTTTCAGTCTTCACAACTAATTTGAATATATAATAGATTCTACTGATAAAGGTAATTAATACGAACTAACTAACATTATCCTCTCCCACCTGCAGAAAATTTTGTGATCAATTTGCACATGCCACTGACTAGCTAGTTTTTAAACAAGCAGACACACGGCTATTCTTAAGATTTGCCCCTGCACATGAACAATCGACGGGTGGATCGAATTGGGTCAGCTTCCAATAGGGCCTTAGCACTAAACTATTGGCTACAACCCCAGAACTTAAGGTCTATTCCAGGCATCAAAATGATCTGGTAGATGAACCCAGAACTTTTGTTCTGTTCTGAAAGATCCAAACAAAACAAAGAGTGAACTTTGTTTAGTGTCAATCCAGCAAGCTTTTACCAATGTGATAACCACCAACTTATATATATGAAAGTGTAAAGTTTTACATTAAGGCTCTGTAAACACTTTCTGAAATACAAATCCTTTTTCTGTAAGAAACTTTTTGTCGATCACCACACAGCCTAATATTTTTATGAGTAATGGTTCTCATGCATACCATATCCAGTAAAAATATTCATCTTATTGGGTGGACTTAGCTTCCAAGGTTGCAAGCACACTTGAATTGCTTCATGGATAGTAGCTTCCAAATGAAGATCCAAGCAGCATGCATCTAGTACTTCCTGTATGCCAACTCCTTAACTACTTCAGCAAGGTGCTTCTCATTCAGAACGCTTTGAACCCAATTTGCATTGATGTGAACTCGCTCAAGACTCTGCTTCAAAGTTCTCGCAATAGAAGACTTGGTACGGCTTGCAAAGAACTCCCCTATTTCAGCTGCCTTCTCGTAAGAAGAGAACTGAATGAAGGAAAGGAGTGGTATTGTTAATCAAATGTTTTCCATATAAATAACACCCACACTTCATCAACTGTAAGTGCAAATAAGAAAGGAGGTTTTGTGACAGACCGGTGAGACAATGGCACTAATGAAACGGGTTATTAGAAATCCAGAACCATAGGTCTTCGAGATGTGATCCCAGTTATCCTGAAATCAAATCATTAAAACATCATTAAACAACAGAATATCTTGGGTATAAACCCATTTCTAATATTATTTTTTTCATTAAGTACCTATTATCTTTTATAAGTGATATTATTGAAATTGTGATAATACTAAGAGTTGAATTGTATAGAGTGGACCCCACTCTAAACCACGAAAGAACTTTTCTTCATTTTCTACACTTAGCAGCTCTATCCCAATAAATAATCATTGGATCATGAATTACAAAGTATCGAATCAGTACGGGGGCATTTGGGAACACCAAAAGAAGTAATTTCTCAACTTAATTAGTCAATAATTCGAAAGGATAGTGTGGGTTGTGTTTAATTTTTAACTTCTTGTAGTTAAATTGACTTCAAAGTTCAAACATAAGCTAAAAAATATGGCTTCCGACTTCTCAAGAAATTACTTCTTGCTTTGCTTCAATTAAAGCATATGTTGAATTGAAAACTAAGTAAAACTTTAGGATTACCATATTTGCCCCTTTAATCCTTCAAGACAAATTATAAATGACCACTTCAACCCTTTTTTATGACAAAAATATCTCTCTAAGCCTTTAGTACAAATTATAAATGACCACTTCATCCTTCCATATCAAATGAGTCTACTTTTTGTCTTTCTAAACACACTTCCAATTCCAGTAAGTAACTAGTAGCGTCTACAGATGAGGTGGAGCATACCAAAATATGACCATCTCCAACGCTGTCCTTATAGAGAAGTGCACCTCAATTTAAAGACAGTGCATGACAACAAATAAAAAAAGTTGTTTCTGCTCTTCGTAGTTTGATTGCAGTGGATTCAACAGTAAAAAGGATATCTAAAGAAAAGAGTACCTTCAGCCATCCCCATGCAGTGTCACGTCCCTCCCTACTAACTGCGAGTCCAAAAACTGCATCTTGACTTCGAACCTAGATGACAGTTAAAATAAACTCAGTACTTCATCGAAGAAAATCATGGTGTATTACTTGCAGAAATTATGACTTCACAAGAACATAAACCAAGTTACCTCGGAAGACAATGAAAACTTCAGAGCTTCAAGAACAATATCAGGATCTGGGCAAGATGCTAGCGAACCTAAAATACATGAAAAAGAGATTCTATATCACAAAATGGATGGACCAAAATATTTTTATCACTTCCATATATAAATTAATATTTTACTTAGAATACGCGTTTTCTCCTGGCTTAGATCGGTTTCCCTGTAAACTCTTAGAAGTGATTCATAACCCCATCTGTTTGATGTGCTGACAGTCTGCATCACAGCAACATATGCTGCCTACAAAAGTATTTGAAGACATCATATCAGTAAGGGAACTTAAGTGGACTAATTCAAAGAGAACTGGTCAAATGGTACTTGGAATGCATCAACCTTTCTCGTATCAGGTGGGAGAAGTGGTGTATTTCTATCATCTAAAAATGCTTGAAAACGTCTAATTGCTTCATTTTGTGTCATATCATGCCCAAAGACAGAAAGGGCAGTCAAAACCTCCCCTCTCAACATTGCATCCAAGTGACTCTCACCTTGCCGTGACTCCCAACCTAATTTTCTGTA
The DNA here is from genome assembly GCA_035048495.1 of Euptelea pleiosperma. Classification (NCBI taxonomy): domain Eukaryota; kingdom Viridiplantae; phylum Streptophyta; class Magnoliopsida; order Ranunculales; family Eupteleaceae; genus Euptelea; species Euptelea pleiosperma. The sequence goes on from CM068548.1 coordinate 12,486,232, forward strand.
GTAGAGAAAATCCAACAGGAAACCATTTGAAGGATTAAAACTGTAAAGAACAAAAAAAAATTCTAATACAAGTCACCGGATTTAACACTATAAATTTTACAACTTCTAATAGTAAGGCATCAACTTGAAAAGACAACACAATTGTAAATGTTCACATTTAGTAAATAACTAGGCTGACACCCTATATGACTTCATATTACTCGTTAGAATATAAAATAATTCTAGAGTTCGTATTTATTAGCATCCCTTAATCTTCTGTAAAAAGAAGTAAAGTGGGTTGTATTTGCCAATGCAGGTTGTAATTCAATTGTTAATGGTTTTCTCCACTATCTCTGGGAAGGTTACTACCCAACTCTTTACTTCCAATCATTTCTGTCATTCGTGCTCCAAGCATTATTAAACAAAATTTGATATGTGTTTTCAATCTTAAGAACGTCCTTGCGGAATTAGTCGAAAAAGAACATCCTTAACAGTGTACCCAATGGGTACCTTATATTTCTCATTGAAAATGGCATTCACATAGCATCAAATATAAAGTTCCACAGAACAAGAAAAGATATGAACATGAATTTTTTTTTTTTTTTTTTTTTTTTGATAAGTCTAGGCTTAGGTTCCTGTCTCCTTAGAATACAAGGATATGAACATGAATTACCACCTTGCTTGTGAGAAAATCAATGCAAGGAATATCAAATTCTGATCTAACAGTAAAAGATTTCAGATAATTTTATTCCAAATTTGAGAACAGACTTCAGACAACTTTCCCAGGAAAAATGGGAGACGTTTTCCCGTATCGACGTTTTACACCATTGCTTGGTTACAGTTGCTAGTTGGATAGGCAAAACATTACCATCAGTTTTTTCTATCTCTATATATTAGCTTTTTTATCTATTCGTTCATTGAATATAAAAGTCATGCTTTTTTGGGTTTAACTTTCAACAAGTTCATGGCTTCAATAAAAAATATATGATCAGCTTGTTCAATGTCTATTGAGCCATACTCCATTCATTTCTAATCTCCTGCTTCCCACCATACTCCTATTATAAATAATTTTACATATTATCCCCCAACCATCTTAACAGCTGTAAAAATCATTGATTGGCATAGTTCTCACAGTAACAATACAAGACTGGAAATCCACTCACTAAGAAAATGCTCAATGTAATGGAAGCATGCAAACAAAGCTACTCCTTTTGCTATGAATGCTAGACTTGAATAAGTTTGCCATATGATCATCAAGCAAATGAAATAACCCTTTTAACTATTACTAAAACAATGAGCTTAGACGTACTCTGCTGAATACTGGAAAAGATTGACGAAGAATTGTTTAATGTCATCTGATAATTCAGGAGTGGCATCAGCTGCAATCGTTGCAACTTTGTAACTTACCTGTGAAATCAGGAAATGACAGAATTAGGGATGGAGGCATGAATTATGGATACTTATCATAAATTGGAGACGAACATTACACTGATCAGGCAAGACAACACAGTATATTCAAGTTCCTCCCTGTAAGCGCTCATCAAGGTAAACAAAGAGGACAATGACTGCTTGCAAGCCAAAGATAAGGCATACGAATCATCCAAAATGCCTGTCAAAGATCAATATGAAGGTAACGTATCTGTGACTTACAAGAATTAGCAATTAATTGTGAACATAATCATATTACCAAATTTATCTGTTGCAGACAGGTAATTGGCCTCTATTGCATATATAAGTCTGGCTGCAAGGTCATCATCATATTTCACTCTGTAGAAACCTGTTTGGTCGACATTAAGTTTAATCCATTTCTTTTGGTTCCCTTTCTCTGAAAAATCTTTAGCATTTGAAGAACCCAGAAGTTCCACTATATCCAGAGTTTCTGATTTTGTTTGTAAAAGAAAATTCTTGCAAGCATCATATGAACCACAACATAATGTTAAAGGGACAATCCATTGCCCATCCCCATGAGATCCACTTGACAAGAACTGTGACTGCAATGAATTATATCAATTGTCAAGTTTCCATCAACTATCCAGAGATCCATTAATGAAATGTAAACTTGATGTAACAGCAGATGCAGGATAAGATCACAAAATTAAATGTAAATGACATGCATAGTGCCATCATTACTCTACTAATACGTTCTGGAAGCATTCAAACTTGAGGTTGAGCTCTTTCGAAGTGAGAGAACTTGAAGCAGTCAGATTTACAGCTGGTTGTTCCAAGGTTACATACACATTCGCAGCGGTATCGAAAGAGATGGGAAGCAAATTGTAAATGCTTAAAGACAGCTCAGGTGGCATTAACCAAGGTCGTCTTCAGTTATTAACTTTTAAATTAGGAGATTTATTTTCCTTTTGTTATGCAGGAAATGTTAGGTGGTAGCATGTCAGGCTCAGCTAAAGCCGCTCACACACAGCAACTCCTGCTGCAGCTGCCAAAGCAAGAGGGTAGGGGCACATTCACGATTCTGCTACTTAAATGAACTCTTGCTCCCGGTCTTTGTTGTTTAACTGGCCGATCCATAGCTTGGCTTGCCATCGAAACAAGTAGCACGGGGATGGCGCATATATCTTTCCATTTCTGTTTTTTCGATCCTGCCTTTTTCCTCCACATAGCTTTCCTCCATCTCATCAATTCAAAAAGTTTCTATCAATGTCTTAATGGTAGTAAGAACTGGTAATTTGGAATTTTTAAGTAATTAATGAAGTGCGAACATGTGACTAACTACAGAAGAGAACTGTTATTTTGGAATTAAGAAAAGGGTTTTTTAATAGAGCAATAATTTTTACCGAGAATTGGAGTTGCTGCGGATTAATTAATTAGTAGAATAGTTGTTGTGACGTAACTCTAAAGCAAAAATCTTATCATGACAGTTCTCCTACATCAATACAATTTGCCATAGTATCCTTTTGCAATTTGTTCTCCTCTCTCATAAAAAAAGTTCATGTTCCCATAAAAGTGTAACAGTTAGTTTCACAACCGTAAGAAGATGACCAACACTTCTTTCCATTTTCTAAAGATGCGTATATCAATCTAGTATGCAAATAAAACCATGAAAATAATACAATAAACGAAACATTTCAGACTGTAACACTAGTTGAGAAATGTCAACTTTGATTGACAAATATAACAGCAGGTGAGAGAAGCAAACAATAAACAAACCTGCTCAAACTCCAACTTGTGATCTTTGACTGATACACAGACAACTGGATATCCTTTTTGCTTCGTCCATGAATTCATTAGCATATTCACTGGTTCACCAGATCCCTCCTCAAGAACAGCCCATAAATCTTCTGTCTTTGCATTCGAGCAAGCATATCTTTTTATGTATGAAGCCAATGACCTCTAATTGCAAAAAGAAGTCATACGTAACAAATTATATTTAGTGGCAGAGAAGATTATCAAAACAACACACAATTAGAACTCGCTGAATGTCTGATCACGAGAATATAAAAAACAAAGCAACAATACGTAAAATGCATACCATATAACATATTTTTCAATCATCTTCGTAATCATCACATTCTAATTTTTCAAGTCCAAGGAGTCGTATTCTATGGAGACCTATGATGCCTGGATACGGATACGGATACAGGTAGCAGGGATCAACTTGACACTGTCCCAAATCAGGGACACAAACAATGAATCCAAGTACACATTTCCTAAAATCTATGGCATGGTTACTTTCACATATAATGTTAGAATGAGTACTCACACAGATACAAAAACTTGCGTGTGTAAACACATAATAAAAAAGTGTAAGAAATCAAAGTTTTATTTTAATTACTTACAAAATTAACAGTGTTGTAATATTGATTTAGACTAATGTTAATGGTGATGGAATATTTTGTGCGACTTTGTCATCCATTTTTTATAAATATATACCTTAAGTATCCTAGCCGTGTCCTACCCGAATCCATGTCTTAACCTGTTGCCAATAACACCGGGGTTATGTACAAGTATCCAGGTATCATAGATCGAGACTCGTTCCATTTGGCTTCGTTCAGAGCGTATGAAGAGAGATAAAAAAGGATCGTCTGCGACAAGTATGTTTCTGAATATCACATCATAAAGAAGGTTGAATCGAAGTTGTATTTCAGGAGCTCAGTTCTTTAAGAATTCAAAGCAATCTCTTTTTCTGTCTTTTCTTCAAAGTGGGGGTCGTTTGTACAGGGCAATACATCTAGAGGATGACTGTAACTTTTTGAGTTTACCCATAAAAAAAAAATTACCAACAGATTCTTGAAAGCATCGCTTAAATCGTTTTCCAGATTCCTATGAGTTAAAATCCAAAAAAGGGACCATTTGTGGGCACAAGTTATGATCTTTCATCAGTTTATAAACCTTTTAATACATGGTTCAAAGTACATGCTATCGTTTCGCTATCGTTCGTGGACGACAGATACCAAAACGTATCAGAAGTATCATTCAGTTTCGGACGAAACTTCGTGAAACCAAAACGAAATGAACGAAACCAATTCTAGAGGCTTCAAAAAATTCTGAAAAAATGCTAGAAAAATCAGAAAAAAGAAGAAACTCATAAATGCAAGAAAAGTTCTAATAAATTATGTTAAACAACAAATTTATGATGAAAATAATTGACTTACAGTGTTATCAGGTTGAACTGGAGTCTGTCTAGTAATGTTTTGTTTCAATCCTTCAGGAAATAGAAATATACTTTGTATATTTTGTCGAAATATGTTGGTATTTAATCCATGTTCATGGCTCATCAACTCAATTAATTCGATGGCTGTTAAAAAGTTAGACTGACCATAGGATCTTAACCTTTTGACTAGTAGCTAAACTTGGATGGCTGGAAAAAGACAAGGTTAATGGTTTGTAAGGGAGTTTATACACATGGGTCACAAGGGACTGTTTGTGTGCACGGAACCATGGGTCACAAGGGAAAAGAGGAAAACAGCTCTTATTAGGGAAATACGGATCATCAAAAATTGTCCCATTTCCATTCTCTGTGATGACCAACGTTTCAATGCACCCAAAAACCCCGTGGAGGTTCTGAAAACCCAGCTTAGTCCCCAGCCCAAGGTCGAAAACAGTCTACTTCGTGAACTATTGCACTTCACAGCTTAGAACTCATCACAAATTAACGCATAAACATATCCATATTAACCATCTGATCAAGAACACCTATCTCATGACTGCACAATCCTAACCATCGGTTCAATCAGATGAATATCAACCATTCAATCAACCATAAGATAACATGGAAATCCAAGCAGAAAGAAACAAATCCAGAGAAAACCCATCAAACAGTAAATCAAAGCTTTCACCCATTGTTTCAGAAACTTAAATGTTCCTAATCGACGATCTGCCTAATAAACAGATCAATATTTGTTACTCACTGCCACCATCTGGGCCCATTGACCGCATGGATGTTTAGCCCACCCCTTGGTAGACATTCATATCAAAAATCTGCTTGATTGTTAATTTTTAGCCATTGGTTAAAATTGGTTGAATTCAAAAGTTAGAATCATGCCTTAAAAAATACTAAAATCTAATCGCTAGAGATAACCGATAAGGGTGATTTTTGGTGTGTACATCCACTGAGGAGTGGACCAAACATCCATGCAGTCAGTGGACCCAGATGGTAGCGGTGAGTAAGAAAAATGGTGGCATAAACTACAGCTTGTTACATCGCCACCATATTCCTCACTGATGACGGGCCACAGTGTGATCTACGTGGCCAATTCTTAGAGACCACCAACCGTATGGATGTTTGGCCCACCCATAAGTACTTATTAAAAATCAGCATTATTAATGATTTTCAACCATTGGTCTATAATCTTTTTAACGGTTTATTATTAAGCGTGAGAATAACGGTTTTATTATTAACCGTGAGATTTCGAGTACTCAGATCCAAAGGTTAGAAATCACTAAGCAATCTGATTTTTTTCCGATTGTGGGTCAATCACACTGAGATGTCGGACATTTAGGAATTCAACCTAGGGGGCATTTTAGGGGGAGGGGGGGGCCGACGTACAAATATTTTCTCTTTAGGGTTTAGACTTTCTAAGTCTGTAACCCTCTCGACCTTGCAAAACAAGAAAAAAAAAAACCAAATACGTCGAGCAGCGATGGCAAGCGGCAAGGCAAGGCGTGATCACCTCCTTCCACGGCCAAATATGGTACCTCCTCCTCTCTCTCACACGCTCTTCCTCCCCCCCCTTTTAAGTTTTTTTGTTTTTTGCTTTTGATGAATTATTGGTAGTCTATAAACGAATCAGTTCTTGCTTTTTTTGTTGCTTTCGGTGAATTATTGGTCTGCAAACATCGAATCCTTTCTGAAAAGCTGCAGTTTGATGGGTCACGGGTGTTTTTCTGAACCTTTTGGTGATGCTTTGCAATGGTTTCAGCCGATACGAACGAAACGGCCAAAACTAAAACGAAACAACCGAAACTTTTGGCGAAACTCTGTGAATCACGAGACAGCGGTATCTTGTCACGCCCTCGGGCGAAACCTAAACGTTTCGGTACTGCCCAAAACTTTGAACCATGTTCTAATATATGCAACCCCCACCCCAATACATGAAACTACATTCAACATGATATTGTGATACCAGATGACAAAAGTGAACTTCCTGCAAATGAAGATTCTGGACTGTTTGGCATCACCATGCTAAAAACATATTGCAGTAAATAGTGATTGTTAATATCATATTTCACTATAATTATAAAAACAATTGTTTTTTTACATACAAGATAAATGAAGACAATTTTAAGAATTGTTTCGTCTCTTCACTTTCAGTTAACAGTAATATCTTGGCAACACTAGGTTTGTGCGTTAACACACCAGTGCAAATAATACCAAAAAAGGGTGGTCACAAAACCTACAATTGTGATGATCTTCTGGCTGCAAGTTCAAAAAACTAAGCATAAAATTATGAGTTCCTGTGTCAACTTTCAAGGTCATATATTCAGCCACACATCGACTGCTAAATCAATAGGGTAGGATAGATGGATTTTCATGATACACGTGCTGGAAAATGCACAAAGCCCTCATCACACAGTTCCATAAAAAAAAGCATCTAAATAATGACCAGGATATCGATATATTAAAACAGTTAAGAAGAAACAGACATAAAAACCAAATGGCCTAACCTGAAAACATTCAGCACCAAGATAGCTTTGCAGCATCCGGATGACAGAGGCACCTTTTTTATAACTTATTGCATCGAAGATCTCATCAATCTCACTAGCATGGCATATCTCCACCTGAAACATGCACTTCTATGCTTAGGAAAGAATAAGAGAAGTTATAATATGTTAGCTTCAAAGCTAGTAACCGTCAATGTTTTCAAAGGAAGATCACATGGAATAGATGAAATCTTGACCACAAATCTTTACCTCAATAGGGTGTGATTCTGCAAGTCCATCCAACCTAAGACCCTCAGTAGTTTGGTCAAGAAATTGAGTCCAAATTTTCCATTCAGGAAATAAGCTATCAGTTGCTAAATAGCTCACCTGAAAACACAGAAATCATTGAATAAATGGTTTACCAGCTTATTTTATAGAACAGTACTTGTACTTCACGAAGATGAAGGACCCCATGAGAATTACCCAAGTTGCGAACCCCTCATTAAGCCATAAATGTGTCCACCATTCCATTGTTACAAGATTTCCAAACCATTGATGTGCCAGTTCATGGGCTACAACAATTGCAACCTGACAAAAGCAGAGTGACATGATGAAACAACTAATGTAGTTTTAATAGTAGTGTCTAAGTGAATCCAGAAAAACATGAGGACTGTATTTTGGCATGCAGATCATATTTTAGCATGTGAAGCTTACCCTTTGCTTGTTAGCAGCTGCCGAATGCTGCTCATCATAAAGCAAAGCTGTCTCACGATATGTGACCAAACCATAGTTCTCCATAGCCCCAGCAGCAAAATCAGGGATGGCAATCATATCCAGTTTGGGTAGTGAATATGGAGTGGAAAAGTATCTGTATCAGTTTAAATAACAAGGTAGATACTGGATATCAAGGAAGGCCACATGAACACCTGATCACTCTAAATTTCTAGAGAAAATCGTTGCTAAACTAGTAACAGACAGCAGTATAATGATAATCAGTAGTCTCCATCCAAACTGAACCTACTCAGTTGTCAAGGAAATGATGTAACAGTCAACCAATGGCACTGGTAGAATGAATAGAAAACCTACACTTTATATAGATCAAGTGTCCTCACAGCAACATCCAAAGCAAATTTCCCTTGATTTCCCTTACCCACTTGACAGTATACCCGAACCTTAATCCCTGAACATACATGTAAGATTAGACTATCAAGAAAGAGGGTATCCTGTCAAAAGAAACAAAGGAAGTAGTATATGATCATACCGTCAGATGTCTGATCTTCTACATAATCAAACAAACCAACAACAACAGCTACCAAATAAGTAGACATAATTGGTGATTCCTGAAAGGAAACCATCTTGAGATGCCCATCGAGCTTTTCTTGGACGACTGGCATATTGGACAATGCCATCAGTTCAGATGGCACTTCCAATGTTATCTTGAATGTAGCCTGAACACAATATGATAGTCAAGGGAGCAAAAGTTAGCTATCATCAATAGATTTCAAAAGTTGTAACTGAAATGCATTTGAACTAGTTTTCTCAAAGATATATGAGGCGAAATCTTGAGGCCCGAGGAAAAGCATATCAAAAACACCCGAGGCACATAGAGAAGGTGTGTAGATATCAGAGACACTTGCCATATGATTAAGGCATACAAAAAAAATGTATACTTCAATGAGCACACCTTTTTAAAACTCAACTCCTAAGGTATGCAGATCAATAAATTGAATTTTTTGGGATTTTATTTCACAAGAGCCAAAACATTAGAGTTTTACTTTATTCATTTTTTTGTGCCTTCCAACCACGGCTGATGGTTATTAACCTTAGTCTATTAAACGAAGGCAAAAAAAACTCATATTCTCTCCTGTTTGGTCAATAGAGAACTACCAGTTTTAGGGTTCTTGAAAACAAAAATGAAGAAAACGCAGTATCTTTGTGACAGCTCATTTGAATCGAATTGTCTTTCATGTCTATCATCAAACCAACCAAGAATGATAACCATGGTGCGCTATGTGCAACCCTTTTTTCCTCTTTTTTAATCTTAAATACTTTCCACCCAAATAATATAGATTTTCCTCTACTATTTTCTTATATTTGTGCAAATTTATAATTTCATTTTTTTTTTTGGGAATTGGACCTATTCATTTATTTATTTAGAAGAGGTATGTGTGTGAGACTTACACTTTCACTTTAGGCCAATGAAGTGTGTCAACTAACGCCTTCACTTTTTAAAACATTGATGTAAAAAATAATCCCATGGATATATATCTCAAGCCCATCCATCAAAAGCAGAAACAATCAAAACATTAACACAAGAAACAAAGAAACGAGGATAAACATTTTAATCAGTACACGGAGAAACTTTTACTAGAAATTGATTCATTAGCAATCTCTAGTGAGGTGCACTAGTCTTCTCTTCTCATATTCCAACGGTAGATATCTCAGCAACAATGCACCATATCAGCCTTCTCTTTCTTGTTATGATAAGCACAATAATATTTAGCGTGTACAGAGAAGCTAAAACCAATCTTCAGGCATATCCTCCCATTACAGGAACATGAGCACAATGAAGCATGTCTGATAGCAAGAACACTAATACAGCTAAATCTTTCTCCTAAATCCCAAATTAAAGCGTTCTGTTCATCTATTATAACCCAGCACAAATCTTTCTAGAAACCAACATATTACTCCATGAATTCTTGCAAAAACATCTACTTTGCACGTATTCACGAAGGTTCACTAACATAACTATCCTCCTCTCAAAGATTGAAATTTTTGCGAGAAGAACTGTCATTCGAATGAAAGGAAGGGCACCTAAATATTCTTCGTGATTACAGGGAGAAAAAGAGGGCACGTACAAATAAAAGTTAAAGATTCAATTTTCATTATCGAAAAAAAGAAGTAAATTCAAATAAAATGATAGCAAAATAGAAGAAAATAATGTGCAACACCTTAGCAGCAGGTTCGTCCCAGCATGGGAAACATCGCCTGGCGTCCGCGGGCTCGAATTGTGTAACAGCCATGTTCTTCTTCTCACCATTAAGCTCGTAAGTACTAAACAGAAGTAATCACAAACCCTAGATTATTGAACGAGAAAAAAAGAACAGTAAATGAAATAAGTAAGAGAGATGGGGGAAAAAGATTACCTTCTGTAGAATCCTTTCATCTGGTCATTTAGGGTTCCTTCAAAACCAATCCCCAGAATCCCCTCTCCGACCGGAAGAAGCTCATCAAATTCAAACACCACGATCTGGTCTTCTTCCACCATTTCCACTTCCAAAGGTTGAAATTTCTGATAGAAACATAATCAAAACCACTCTTACCTTTGATTCATTCGATCGGATTAGCCAAAAAAATTTTGGATAATTCAACTAAGTAATGTTACAGAATCCGATCATACCTTAGAAGAGCTTTGATTCTTGAACCAGACGGCATCCTGATTGAAGACGAGCTCGGCAGCATTGAGGACTAAGAATTTAGTCTCTGAGATAATATCGACGTCGATCTCAACGGTTCCAGTGAATTTACAGGCCACTAGGTCTGGTTTAAGCTTAAGATCGTAACGTTTCGGGACTGCGAATTTCGGTAGTCTCGGTTGTCCTTTGAACTGCTCGCATTCTTGTTTCTTCTCCATCTTTCTTTCCTCGCTCTCTCGGGTATATCAGGATGAGTGGAAGTAGGGAAGTGTGTGAGATCGGCTATTTAAATTAGAACTTTTGAGGAGAGGGAAACATCTACGATACTATAATCAGTATCAAAATTTTGATACAGAAGTCCATCAAATTGCCACGTGGCACATTATTTCGGGCCCACTGATCCATGATCATGGTCCCACGTCTTGATTGAACCTACACACCAAAAATCAGTTTGATTATTGAGATTTAACCGTTGGATTTGAGTACTTTTTCACCATAAGCTTGCAACCAACCCATAGGCCTGCTCATGAAGCCCATAATGAAAAGTGCTCGAATCCAACCTCCAGAAATCACTAATCACGCCTTATTTTGTGTGTGTGGATCCACCAAGGTGTGGATCGAACGTTTATGGGGCCAGTGGGCCCCAAAGACTGTACTACGTGGCAATTTGCTGACTTCTGTATAAAAAATCTGGATGCAGAATTACATATCATAGAACGGTTGTGATGAGAGATTTGGTATACGCATAGGATAGACTTTTAAATGAAGTTCAAGTATTCTTGAGACACGTGGCATACATGCATACGGTGACTTTATGATCAAAGTAATTAATAATCTTGATTCTTTAGAGTACATGTGGAGTAAGACATGTGGGGTAATTCAAGGGTACATGTCAAATGCAAAGCCACTTAGCTTTTGCCTTGAAACTAAGGGCCTGTTTGGTAACGCACCACTGCGGGAAAATAAAATATTTGCGCGCGCTAATATTCGCCTGGCACATTTGGCCGCCACTGACCCCGGCAAATATTTAGCTTGGTCCACAAAGTTGCCCTCCGCGGCGGAAAAACGTTTGATCACCCTCCCCCTGTGTAAATATTTTCACGCCAATTAAGCCTTGGTGGGAAAATTTTATTTTCTCTTGGGAAAATCACTATTTTCAATAATAAAAAAATTTAATATATATAAAAAGATAAAAATGAGTTTTCTTTTTTGTCCTTTGACATAATATGTGGTTCCCACACTCGCCTAACCCATTTTTGACTTACTTTGATATGTGGGACCCACTCGAATTGAAAGATAATGAAGTAAGCTGAAGTAAGCTAGCTTATACACGTACCAAATGTTGTTAAATATTGATATGAACAAATATTTAGCAAAGATAATATTCGTCCGGCTAAATATTCACCATCAGAACTCTTTTTCTCACGTACCAAACAGGCCCTAAGTGCTACTCAACCAAAATGAGCTACAAACCAATAAAATACTGACACATAATCACTTTTGCATTTTTTTTTAATTGGTTTACTATGAAAAAGTTTTCCTTCCAGGAAATCAGTAATTTTACATCACAAAACAAAAAAAGTAGAAGGTGATTATGTATTAACATTTCATTGGTCGATGCAAAAGCAGATTCACCCTGTAGAATATATTTCTCTTATATTAAGGTAGAACATTTCCCTTTTTTATCAAATCCTATTTTGCTTTATTCTAAAAATGGCACTTTTATTTTTTAATGTTTTCGCGCATATATTCATTAGATGATTTAACTAAATAGTCACTACTAGGGCATCTATGTTTATTCATTATCGTAATTTGCTTTTTGTTTTGGGTTAGGATCGGGGGGCAACCATTTGGCATACCCACTTAGAAGATAAATCAATGGCTGATTCTTTTTTTGTGAGGATGATCACTATGGTGAGGAGATCATCCTCGCAAAAATTCAAATAATTCTGATATTCGTAGACCGGTTTAGAAGTTGAAGAATTATGGACTGTCTATTTTTACCGTGTAACTTGAAAACTAGATTTGATGGGGTTAAAAATTTCAGAATGGGCTGATTTTTGTTGTGGTTATCTATATGGTGAGGAGGTCATCTTCACCAAAAATCAGCCATTGATTCATCTTCTATGTGGGTACACCAAAATGGTTGTCAAAAATAGTTGTCCCCAGATCCTAACCCTTTTGTTTTTTTTAGTATTGATCCTTTTATATGAAACTAGAGGAAGGCGCGTAAGAGAGAGTATCGACTGTTTTTAGGAGTGGAAGAGATTGGGAGTTATGTTCTAAAAGAAAAGATTCATAAGAATAAAGGCTTTTAACTTTATTTGAATACCAAATGACATCTACACCCCTTTTTTGTTCATTTTTTTAATTGAAGAGAATTGAGAGGGCATCTCATGGAGAAAAGTTGCAAGATGTGGATCAACATTTACCCTTGAGTGTTAGTAAAATTATAGGGATTTCATGGGAATGGTTGTAGGTTACTTAGACTTGAAAGTGGTTCTCAACAAATTGATAGGGGCATTTACCCTTCTTATTTGAGTGAACTTAGAGGAGAAGGAAAGGGAAAACGATGGACCTAAAAGTCGAGGAATCAAATTTTAGGGAACTATTTTAATGTTCTTGCAAAGAGATTAAAGTTGGATAACATGTAGATTCATATTTTTAAGGAACACTACCCCACTCCTCCCCCCCACCCCCCTAATGTTATATTTAAAATTTGACATACCACACCCCCCCCCCCCCCCCCCCCCCCCATTTGAAAAAGCTGACATAACCCCCTATGACTCGGTCCACTATCATTTGACCAATGTTGACCCGAGTTGACTATTACTTTTCTTATTAAATGGCAAAAATGCCCTTGTCTTCAACCTTGGAATAAGGGTTTGGGCAAAAACCCAAACCCCAAATCAAACGGTTGTGGTGGACGGCCAACCAAGAGATTCCAATGGGTTGGCTGTCCATCACCGAAGTCTCATGGCTAGCCGGCCACCACTCCGGCAATAATTTAAAACCCAAGGTAAAAAAAAAAAAGCATAAATTTTAGTTTTAAAATTTTCATTAGCATAAATGAAAAACAAGACAAAGCAATTTATATTTTAAACTTTTGAGATGTGGATTTTGGAAAGATGGGTTTTCTCAATTTTAAAATATGCTTTCATGAGTTTTTATCTATTTTTTGGAGGTTTTTTCTTTTCAATATTTGCTTAATTCATCAAAAAAAAAAATCTCAAGGTTACCAACATGGGTTTTAATTTTTATTTTTAATCTCCTCTTTTCATGTTTGATTTGGGGTTTGGGTTTTGGCCTAAACCCAAACCCTTGTTCTAAAGTTGAAGACAAGGGCACTTTCGTCTTTTAATACAAAATTTGGTGGTCAACTCGGGTCAACACTGGTCAAATAGCTTTTTTCAATTTGTGGGGGGGTATGTCAAATTTTAAAGATAACATTGGGGGGGGGGGGGGGGGGGGGGGGGGGGGGGGGGGGGGGGGGGGGGGGGGGGGGGGGGGGGGGGGGGGGGGGGGGGGGGGGGGGGGGGGGGGGGGGGCGGGGGGGGGGGGGGGGGGGGGTATGTCAAAAATTCCCCCCCAAAAAAAAGACTACCTCAGAGGGCCAATAAAAACTTTCTTATTAAATTACTGCACATGCGCTCTTTAACAATCACCGTAGCAAGCTCAATGCTTATTGCAAGTAATATCGTGTTTAGCATTATAAAAAACTAATTGCAAGTAAGCTCATGTGTTAGCATTACGATATAATGAAGGTTTCATCACTCACCGGAGAGGCAATATCTCTAATGAAATAGGTGAGTAGAATGCTAGAACCCATTTTTGGGTCTGGCCCAGTCCTAAGGACTTGAAAAAATAAAAAAAACTTGTTTAGGGCTTTCAAAGGGCGGGGGCCCTTATAAGAGGGCTGGATTGACTCTCCTACCTAGTTGTGTTCTTGGTGGTCAAGTTCGAACGAGTCTTTATAAACCAAACAACATATTTTTTTGCTCTTGAGCTTTGAGTGTTTGGTTGTACTCATTGCTTTGTTCGGGATTGTAGTCCACAGTGAACCAACTTGGATGAATCTATTCATCGTGTGTTTCTTGGGTATTCAGCAATGTCCAAAGGCTATCATTGTTATTATCCTATCCCACGTCACATTTTTACTTTTTGCATTACTATTTTTTTTAGGATGTTCCCCATTTTTCTTCTCGATCCATTTTATAGGAATCTCCAACTATGTCACAACAAGATAAATCATCATCTTTGGTTTTACGTATTGTCGCTCCTGCTATACATGTGGTTCCATCAGTTATTCCATTTATTGGTAAAGAGTTGTTGGTTTATTCTTGTTGTTAGAAGCATCCTACCCACTTGAGCTATCACCATCCTCCTCTTCTTCAGGTAGTTCACCTTCCTCTTTTTTCAAATTTGCTTCCTCTTTTGTGATTCTTGATGACTTCTTTCTACCTATTACTCATCGTAAAGGTACACGAAAATGTGTTACTGCTCACCATATTTCTTAGTTTTTGTCATATCGGGATTTTTACCATCTTACAGAGCTTCCATTGTTGCTACCGGTGGCGGACCCCCCCCCCCCCCCCCCCCCCCCCCCCCCCCCCCCCCCCCCCCCCACTTTGAAATTATATGAAAAAAATAAAAAATTTACTTCCAAAATTACTTTTTTCCTTTGGTTTGCCCCCCATGATTTTTTTGCGAATTTACCCCCTTGAGCAATTTTTTTGTGATTTTGCCCCCCCTTATCAAAATCCTGGCTCCGCCACTAGTTGCTACCCCATCTATCATTAATCCATAGTCTATGACATGGGCGCTTCATCGCCCTTCTTAGTCTTCCCCTATGACGATTGAAATGGGGGTTCTTTAAAAAAAATAAAATTTAGAAATTAATCGATATCCCTTCCAAAGAGAAGACTGTTGGGTGCAAATGCGTATTAACTGTCAAGTATCGGGAAGATGGCACTATTAACATCTATAACGCCCAACTTGTAGTAAAAGGTTTCACTCAAACTTTGGGTTTAGATTTTGGAGCTGCATCTGATCTGGTTGCCAAGCTTAATATTGTTTGTGCCATGTGGTTCATATTGGAAAAAAAAATCTATGATACAGAATTCTATCAAAATTTTGATGCAGAAATCCCTCAAATTGACATGTGGCACACTCTTTTGGTCCCACTGACCTCATGAATGTTTGGTGTTACCAACACCTGGGTGGACCTATGCACCAAAAATCAGCATGATTGATGATTTCTATCCGTTGGATTTGAGTGCTCGTTCATTATGGGCTTGGAACTAACCCATAGGTCTATTCATGAAGCCCACAATGGAAAAAAAAGGCTCAAATTGAGTGGTTAGAAATCACTAGTCACACTGATTTTTGTTGTGTAGGACCACCAAGAAGTGGGCCATGCATTCAAGGGGTCGACAGGTCCAAAAGAGTTTGCCTTGAGTACCGATAAAAAAAAGAAAAAAAGAGTGCGCCTTGAGTTATCAGAATCTACAAACTCGTCCCCTCCAGATAAATCTTCCAAAGTGCCCTTTGGTTGAACCTTTCTTATTTTGCCACTTCTTCCAAAGACACCCTTACAATCACGTAAGGGTTTTGGTAAATATTTCCTGATTTTCTTTTCTACTAAAGAAGCACCGCAGATAGGGAGACAGGACTCAAAAAGCGAACTCAACCGTCTGGGAAGTCCACAAATAGAGTAAAGAATCCTCCACATAATCAGGACTTCCTCTTCTCTCCATTCTAGGGTTTCTGTTTCTAGTTATTTTTTTTGTTTCTGCAGAACTGATGAAGCTCGCAGGGTTGAAATCCATCGAAAACGCCCACGAAGAATCCGTATGGGCGGTCACTTGGGTTCCTGCAACCGACGCCCGCCCTGCACTTCTCCTTACAGGCTCGCTCGATGAAACTGTGAAGCTATGGCGACCGGACGAGCTAGTATTGGAAGGAACCAACACCGGACACTGCCTCGGTGTGGTCTCCGTCGCAGCTCATCCTTCCGGAGTAATCGCAGCTTCTGCTTCTCTCGATAGCTTTGTTCGGGTCTTTGATGTTGATACTAACGCCACAATTGCCACTCTCGAAGCCCCACCTTCTGAAGTCTGGCAAATGCAGTTCGATCCCAAGGTAACAAAAAGGCTTCTTTTGTACTGAATTTTTTAGGGTTTTGAAGTAATTTTGAACCAATGTGTTTCTGGTTAAGAGTAATTGTACTAGTATGGAAGAACATTGATCAGTTGAAATACTCGAAACTCTATTAGCTACTAATCTCCGTTAGCTAATTAATGTTACTGAGACCGGTTCTATGTTGGGTTTGTGAGATTTGAAGTAAAAACTTCTTAAAGGTGTAAGCTTTTTGTTGCGACCCTATTTAGAAAGAGTCCTAATTAGTCTATATTTTAGTTAAGAGCTAATTGTAATAAAGATTCCCAATTTAATTAAGATTAGGTATATTAGGGTAGATTCCTATTACAATTATAATTTGAATTAGTTTCCTATTTTAACTAGGTAGGTCCCTATGGTTAAAGTCTATATAATGTAATCACTAATCGATTGCTGAGAAATGAATATAGAAGAAAAATATTTTAGTACACGAAAGTGTCAAGAGAGTGATTCCCTCAAGGAATAAAAAATAGAGCGTGACTCCTCCGAGAGTCGAAGATAGGAATTGGGTTCCTATCATTTGGTATCAGAGCAAACGATCCTTGGACCATGGCGAACAATGGGTATGGAACCCGATTTCAGAAGATGGAGGCGGAGATTTGGAAATTCAACGAGGGCTATGCCTCTCGTGATCAAAAGCTCGATAGAAATGGCCAAATGCTTACTGAGATATTAAAAAAATTGACAGCTCTTGAAAACAAGCTAAATGGAGATGGTCACCCATCTTAATGTTGTCTTGAGCAAGTGAGACGTAACTCATTTATGGCTACCATTTAAGAGCATTGAACTAGTGCAGAATACATGTAGTACAAGTTTAGTAAAGATATTCATAGGAATGAGATGTTAGTTAAGATTGATGGACAAGAAATACCCAAAAGCAATCATTTTCGTTATTTAGGTTTGATTATCTACAAAGATGGAGAGATTGGGGAGGATGTGACCCATAGAATTAATGTTGAGTGGCTAAAGTAGAGACGCATTTTTTTGGGGTATTGTGTGATCAATGTTTACCTATCAAACCAAAGGGAAAATTCTACAAGGTAGCCATAAGACCAGCTAAACTTTTCGAAACTGAATGCTGGGCAATCAAGAAACAACATTTTCATTGAATGAGTGTGGCAAAGATGAGGATGTTGAGATTGATGAATGGAGAAACTACGAAAGACAAAATTAGAAGTGAGCATATCTAAAAAAAAAAAAAGTGAGCATATCTAAAGAAATCTAGGAATAGCCTTAGAGGAGATAAAATAAGGGAAATTCAATTGAGATAGTTTGGGCATGTACAACAAAGATCGATAACGAGTCAATGACACTAAAGAGGTGAAGCATTTTAGTGCAAGTTGATGGCTATAAAAGAAGGCTGAAAATAACATGGATTGAGGTAGTAAGAAAAGATTTGACGGAAGATACAACTTTAAATAGAGTTGAATGGCGAAATAAGATTCATGTTGCCGACTCTAAACATTTGGGATAAGGCGTAGATAATGATGATGATGATATTTTGAGAGCATGCCTCGAACTTGTAATGCTTTGGATTTGGGTTCAACTCATTGCTTGTGACCTTGACCCGAACTTGAGTTGGGTTAGGATGGCTCAACCCAAACTTGACCGACATATCATGAACACCCAGCTTTAGCGTAGGAAAAAATCAGGCGGGTTGTTCGTGTCGGATAAAGGGTTGAGTCACCTTCAACTCAACATTGTGGCCTCAACTTGATCCAGACTAACCCTAACCTAGAAAATATTGAGTGTTCTGGTTAAGTTGAGTCAAGGATTGACACCCCGGTGCTCTATTACACTGAGATCAATTTCATTGCCATCCATCAAAAGTCTATGAAAGATTTATCTAAGAATTTTACTCCACTTCCCCATTTCTACCCCCTCTATTGCTCCAATTTTTACTCGTTAGAAACCAGATTCTTCTAATTAAGGTTTACTCTGCTCCTCTTTATAAAAAAAAGGTTTACTTCTGCTCCTAATTAACGAATCTTTGTTCTAGGAGCTAGAGCTTGGCTGATTCACTCTCCTATCTAAATAGACTTGTGCTACTATTATGACAGACTCACACTTCTACATTAAAATATAGTGCATTCTTGTCTCATCAAGTTCAAGCTCCTACATATATAGATTTGTGCTCCTACCTCAATGTATTAATAATCTGCTTCTTCAAGTAAACCATTTGGGAATTGATTGCATCAAAGTCATCAAAAATGGTGTATCTTTAGTCACATATTCATGTTAATAAAGTCAAGCATTTGACGTTTAATAATTTCATTGATTATTCTTCCACTTTTGAAATGCTAGTCACGGAATGCTCCTCAATAATAAAGATGACTCTTAGAAGCGCTAAGGATGGGGACTTTTAAACATGATCAAGTTCATTATGTATTACTCAAGGGCAACCAAAAACAACTACAATGTATACAATTCTACATTCTAAGAAAATTTAGACATTTATATGCCATTGGCATCAAAGGCAAACAAAAGTGATACAATGCACATAGAAAAAGCAAATATCTCAATGTCGCATTAATCTTAAAGTTTCTTAGGAGTTAAGACAAGATCATAATACTAAAAAGTTGTATATCCATGTAATAAAAAAGTTACATGTGGATTTTTGGAATACCATGGAGACCATCCTCCCAAAAAAAAAATAGTTTATTTTTACATTCCTAACCCAATGAAAAGTTGACTTGAATTTGAGAAGTCCAAATCCAGTTGCACAATTCATTGTATTCCTCTTCAAGCTTGCAACAGAACTTTCCTTTAAAAGGATCTTTGTTTTGCTTTTTTGGTTCTCGCTATCTTAGCCCATCCACTTTTGTAGACTCACAAACCACTACACTTTATGGAGTGAAATTTGTCTGACCCCCCTCATCCCCATAAGAACTCTCTTGTATGCTCCAATTTTGATACCAACTGGTTCAAAATTTAAATACAGACGTGAAATAGATTGGAATGTCAGAAAAGGCGTAATTGATAAACATATTACGTGGACCCAAGAGAAGGTAATGGTTCTTCCAGGGAGCAAGTTTTGTTTCAATGCTTCGACCACTAGCATCCACCACCTAGGATGCCCAAATAATTGTGTAAGTTTGGCATAACTATATCAACGTGATGCAATAGTGATACTAGTTAGCAGATACTGTGTGGATGCTTGTAGAATATGGTTTAAATGGATTTTGTTGTATTATTTGTTTCTTCAAACTCCCAACCATTTCCTTATCATTTTGTGATTAAAAAACACAAGGAATCTCTCTAAAAAGGCTTTGCAAACGTTAGAATTTAGAAGCTCCATAAATTTAGTTTGCTGACTAAAATATAATACTTATCTTTATGAAACTCCAAACTACTATCCTTAAATATGAAGTCCGTATCCAAGCTCCTCATATCCACGTTAGTGTTCATATCTGTATCTAAGCATCATAGCTTACAATACTTTTTTCTTAATTTTTCAATAGCAAAGAGGAATTAGTGAAGTAACCTATGATACCCGGATACTTGAACATGCCCAATGTACCAATATCCACACGATACGTTACCGAATACTTCTACCTTACATTTTTATTATTTCCTATCTTTCTATCAGTTGATTTTTTAAACTCACACAATTTCTGCATTTGTTGTATTAACAGAATTTATAAGTGGTATATTTTTAACAAGTCTTATTATAAAAACTTCACAATTTAGAAGTTTCATTACATTTGCACCGATGTATATACTAAAAAACTGATACTTAGCTTAAAAAACTGAAAACTAAAGCATGGCATGGACATATAGGATGGGATACCCATATCCATATCCATGTTCTGAATTTTGGGAAACGAAGTCACATCTCCATTTCTTGTAAAGTGTTGCTGCGGACTTGGGCATGTATCCGTATCTGTATCCGTTTCCATATTCAGGCATCATAGGAAATAAGTAGTCCGGCTTTGCTAGCCTATGGTGTGTACCCGGAGCAACATTTTGTGACGGGGTTCCCTTTTGCAGGACACATACTCCTGAAATTGCTCTGATTCAATTTATACTTGACTTAGATACTTTTTTCTATCATGGATTAAACATGGTCGGGCTTTTCTTTAGGTATGCGTCCCAAAAGTGTTGCTGCGGGTACTCTGCAGGCTAGGAATTCTCAGAAATAGGAGCTAGTCAGCTAGGAAAAAGGAACCTTCTTATAAGTTATAACCTAGTCTGCTAATAACACCCTCTCTGAAAACAAGCCTTCACCTTGCATCCTTAATCTTGCAATAGGTTACCCTTTGCCCTTAAACTCAGAATTGAGTGGTTAGAGAGTGGAAGCATACATCAAGAGCAGACTTGGATGTAGACTGACACCTGTTAAGACCCTCTGTTTGCAGCATCACTCTCATACTGTATCTTGAAGTATGTCAGATTCTCAAATGCCATTTGTGGACTTTGCATATCTATTTCAGAAGCCTTTGATCCTGTCTGACATAAAAGTGCTCACTTGAGGGGAGTAAATTTTCCTCGGTCTTATCAAGAGCTATGTTGAGGCACTACAAGCAAATGCTTTGATGATTCTTTCCTTTTCTGATAATTTCATTTTTTTCTGATACTCGACTTAGGTTACTTGTAGAGTCTGATATGGCTTGTTTGGGTCATTGATCACTCAATGCCAAGACTTGTTTTTGCCCCACTTAGTAATGGCACTCGCGTGTGACTTGGCTACTACGGGAAACCATTGGTTATGTTGGTTGATGCGTTCAAATATTGTTTGATCTTATTCCCACTACATCGCGAATGATAGGTCAGCTAAATGTATTGACTTAGGGCATATGAGTCACACAGTCTCTGTCCAGTCATAAACATATCCACACGGTGCTTTATTGGCAGAAAACACTGGTGTTTGACATGGTTGACTTATGAGACTTCTAACTGGCTGTCTTAGCAGTAGTTATATTCTGCTTTGCTAGAGCCTGTAGTTGATCTCTTGAGTACATGTAGTATTTATCACGTGCTCTTTTGCTAATTGTTCTTTTTCTCATCTTGTATTTCTTGCTATAGATCTACTTACAGATGGATCTGATGCTCTCTTTTGTATTGAAATCTATACATCTTTTCAATCACGGGGAAGGCTTGTAACCTCAAACATACACATTAAGAATTTATGCATGAATCTGAGCATGTCCATTTTTTTTTGTAAGCCAGATAGATTCATCACACCAAAAAAATCAACTGAAGTGGTTATTACTCTTATCCTTATCAATGGCCGTAGCAAGCCAGATGGGAAGAGTAAGTGACCACTCCTGATTACACTGCCACGATTGAGCCGAAGCTGCTAGTTCATGAGCTATTACATTTGACCCCCTCGGGGTATACACAAAACAAGAGGATAGGGAAGAAGTAAGATTTAGGATATTCACACAACAAGCAGACGCAAACCAACCAACATCTGGGGAGCGGCTATGTAGAGAGGTCACTAGTGATTGAGCATCCATTTCAATCTCTAGATCCAAAAAACCATGTTGAATAGCTAGCTTGATGCCCCACCAGAACGCTAGAGCTTCTGCTTCTTCGGGAGATTGGGCGCGAGCTGGTCTGCCACCTGCTAATAAACAATCGGCTGTTTCATTTCGGAAGATAAAACCAAGACCTGCAAGATTGTTTGCATTTTTCCATGCAGCATCAGTGTTTAATTTGATTCGGCCTTGGGTTGGGGGTTTCCATCTCGCTTTGCTTAGTACTTTGGGAGTACCCTCATCAATTGCCCTCTGAATGACGAATGAAGGAACTGAATCAAGGATTTTTAACGGGTTATAACGTGAAGTGTTATGAATCCAGAAGTTTTTATGCCACCAAATCCTCCATAGAAGGACACAGAAGTATTCAAACTCCTTTTCCGAGTTCTGGAAGATACCATTTTTCTCCAACAGATTGGTCAAGCATGCAACAATTTCCCCCTCTCTTTTATCTGCCCATCTCATGGAAAGAGGGGATGCAAACCATATTTTGGCACTATCCGGGCAAGAAAATAAGGCATGGATGGTCGTTTCTTTTGAGTGGTTGGATCGGGGACATCTTTCCTCAATATCCGGAATACGAGCCTGTCCATTTTGTTAGACCCATGTCCCGACTCTTGATTTGTTTGAACTTTGAAGCAAAAACATAAAAAACATGCTTGGAGATGTGTCCAACCCCAGTGGATGGGAGTTAGATTCATGCAGAAACTTTCAATTTAGTGTGATTTTTTTATAACTTACCCCTTCCATTTTTTATTTGTTATTGATGGATGAATTTTGCCCCTACTTTAAATGAGATTAGCAAGACTGGTACCTACTAAACCAAATAATTTTTCACCTGCTAGTATAGCTGTGATATGTGTATAGAGATTCAGATTTCGTAATGTCGTAGTTCTTAAATCATGAACTCATCTTCATACAGTGATTAACTGTCGTTATTTGTTTTGATTAATGCCCCTGAGATAATTATTTTTAGGGAAGTTGAGATTCTCATTGAAAAGCCAGACCCAAAGTCTAATGATCCCACTCTCTTTCAGGGTACCATCCTAGCAGTTGCCGGTGGGGGCAGTGCATCGGTCAAGTTATGGGACACCGCCACATGGCAACTGATTGCCACCCTGTCAGTCCCACGCCCTGAAGGATCCAAGCCCTCCGATAAAAGTGGGAGCGGCAAGTTCGTCCTCTCAGTTGCATGGAGCCCCGATGGGAGACGTTTGGCTTGTGGATCCATGGATGGCACAATATCCATCTTTGATGTAACCCGTGCCAAGTTCCTCCATCATCTGGAGGGCCACTTCATGCCCGTGAGGTCGCTCGTATACTCCCCTGTTGATGCAAGAGTGCTTTTTTCGGCCTCAGATGATGCCCATGTGCACATGTATGATGCAGAGGGGAAGAGCCTTGTTGGAGCGATGTCAGGTCATGCGAGCTGGGTCTTGAGTGTGGATGTGAGCCCAGATGGTGCAGCACTTGCTACAGGATCGAGTGACCGGACCGTGCGGCTATGGGATCTGAGCACGAGAACTGCTGTTCAGACAATGAGCAACCACACAGACCAGGTATGGGGGGTGGCATTCCGTCCACCAGGGGGGACTGGTGTACGGGTCGGTCGGCTAGTGAGCGTGTCAGATGACAAGAGCATATCTTTGTATGATTACGCAGGAAGATAGCTAAGCATGGGGAGGGGGAACATGGGGAATTTGTTTCTATTAAAAGATATTTCCTATACTTTTCTCTTTGTTTCAGAAATTGATCACAACAAAATAAGATTGGTTATGGTTTTTCCTTGGTTGAACTAGTGAAAGTGAAATTAACTCTTATGAATTCATCATGGAGGTGTATCTGTTATGCACTCGCAACAATAGGTAACCTGACTTACAGTTAACCACTGCTTGATTGTGAACCGGTGGTGTTGAATGGGTCCCTCCAACTCCTAATGAGAATAAATCTTTGTCCTCTTCAACTCCTAATCCAACTCTTCATTCAAAAAAAAATTACTTGCTAATATAGCTGTGATATGTGTATAGAGATTCAGATTTCTTAGTTCTTAAATCATGAACTTATCTTCATACAATGATTATGCAGGAAGATAACTAAGCATGGGGAAGTTGTCTTGTTTTTCTTTGCCTTGTATGTAAATCATGAAACATATCCAACTTCCTCCTCCCCCCGTTTGACTGTGTATTATCATTGTAAATCAGGCAGTCTTTTAACTTCCTCCTCCCAAGGACAAAATAACCACCAAAATGTATCAACGGAAGAGAAGACAGAATTCAACTTAATTGATGGTGGTTAACAGTGAGAACCGTAGATTGGGTTTTATCAAGTGTTATAACAGCTTAATGATAGGCAACTGTTACAGTTATTTTACCAGACTGCCGTTTTAACAGTAAAAAGGGATAAATAATGGGCAAATAACGGCAACGGCATATGCCTGTTAATAATTTCTTTTAAGCCATGGCGAGTACTGCTCATCCAAAAAGAAAGAAAGAAAGAGAAAACTTTAATGGACATTTATGGGCAATAATCTTTTCTAGAAAACTTTTCTTAGGGCAACCATACATGAAAAGAAAAAAAACAAACACACACAAAAAGGAAAAGGATATGCCAGTTTGATGTACAAAATAACTACCTGGAACCCCGCTTCATTCATTATGTTAGCCCCCCCCCCCCCCCCCCCCCCCCCCCCCCCCCCCCCTTACAGAACACTCCGGATTTGACTGTTTCTTTGCAGTGCAGGCCATTCCAAGAAAACCTAACTAATTTCAAAGAAAAATTATCTGAAACCATTGTTTTTGAAGGTTTGAGGCCATAACACTTCAAATGTAGGATTGAAAAAATGGTTGGAAAGAACTTGCTAAATATCATTCTTTGGAACTTATATAAAAAAAAAAAAAAAAAAAAAAAAAAAAAAAAAAAACAGAAAATTGTGAAAAAAAATACGAAATTAAATCTATTTGTAGAAAATAATACTTGTTTTCAAAAATTGCAAAAACGAATACACATGGCCGTTTCTATCGGCGTCAATAAGTTGACACCATTTTTACCCTTACCGTTTTGACTCCGTTTGAAATGGAGTCAAAACTAATTTGGCTCCATTGCAAACGGTGCCAAAACCATTTTGGCTCCGTTTCAAACGGAGTCAAATCTGATTTGGCACCATTGCAAATGGAGCCAAACTCATTTTGTTGAATTCCACAATCAAAATCTGACGCCGATTGAATCGGCGCCAAATTAATTTTGTCGCCGATTGAATCAGCGCCAGATTAGATCTGATGCCGATTCAATCGGTGCCAGATTTAGTCTATTGCCGATTCAATCGGCTACTAAAAAGGTATTTTTGGTATTATATTTTGAAAAAATTGACGCCGATTCGAACGGCTATGTGTATTCGTTTTTACAATTTTTGAAAACAAGTATTGTTTTCTACAAATTGATTTAATTTTGTATTTTTTTTCGCAATTTTCTGAAAAAAATATCATTCTTTGGAAGAGAACGATTTCTTGGTGTTTAAATATGATGATAGGTGTTCGTGTTCAATCAAAGAGGCTCAGAGGAAGAAGTTCATATTTTGTTTTGGAATAGAGAAACATTCAGAACTAAGCAGTGAAGTCCTTGTGAAGATGCAGAGAAGGGAGAAGTTAGTGAAGGTTATGCATGCTTTTCCTACTTTCACAGAGATATCATCAGGGGCGTAATTTGCCACAGAAGAAGGATGATGATGGCCTAGAAACTCCTCGACAATGATGATCGATTCATATTATATGCATCCAATCACCAACATGGTCACAGGTCACTCATTAGATATTTTTGTGTTCTTAAAAGGTTTACATTGTATTATCTTAATTTACCAAAAACACATCCTTTTTGCTTTTAGGAGAGCTACTCTGTAAGTGTATATATGGAGAGAAGAGAATTATTAAAATATTTTCCCTTATTTCTTTGTTTTTTGTGGGTCAAGGCTTAGTGATGTTTGAAACCTTAGTGCCCGAACCTGATGATGGTTGTGTGTTGAGTGTAGCCTTTAAGAAGTCTAATGGGGGAAAGGCACAACTGCACAAGCATTATTAAACGGTGTCTGAATCTCATTATTCCTTTTATTAGCCCCTTGAGGCGAAAGAAATTCTTTGGAGACCAAATGGGCTAGTTGTGTGGATAAAGTTCCTTGGAAGTGCAATGTGATCAGTGTAATGCATTGGAAGTGCAATGTGATCAGTGTGATAAGCTTGAAATTCCTTCCATATGGGAGCAACTGAAATCCATGAGTTCTCAGCTAAGAGAGAGTTGTATAATACTAAAATCCTTGACTATCATTGGGAGCTCTGTCCCTTGTGGTAAAACCTTTTCCTTGTTTGAGTTCTCTTTTGCAATTGATGAATTCATCGCATTATCAATAATTTCTCGTCACTTCGGAAAAAAGGTTGCGCACTAACTAGAAGGGAGATGTCCCTACTAATA
This sequence comes from Euptelea pleiosperma, assembly GCA_035048495.1. Classification (NCBI taxonomy): domain Eukaryota; kingdom Viridiplantae; phylum Streptophyta; class Magnoliopsida; order Ranunculales; family Eupteleaceae; genus Euptelea; species Euptelea pleiosperma. The sequence goes on from CM068548.1 coordinate 12,512,840, forward strand.
CAATGTTCAATGTCTGTCGTACACAAATATGTTGTCACATGTTTCTAAACAGCATAATCTCCAAACTTACCCTGTCATCGGAACTTTAAGTTCATCTAGCATGAGAGCACAATACTCCCAACACATTGAATGACAATGTACATCATAATTTTACCTCTGCAGTTCGGCTTTATGCGGAAGCAAATGCAAACTCTGTATCATCACTGCGCCTTAAGTTCTTTTCTGAATATGAAGCAATGATCCACAACATTCAACCCCAAAAATCCCCATTGCAGCCCCTTCATCTATTGTTGATTTGATATCTCAAAGATAAATGAGAAGCGCCAGCATACAGTCATTGAAGTTTAAGGGAGAATACTTTTACCTCTGTAGTTCGGCTTTATGCGCAAGCAAATGCAAACTATGTATCATCTCTGTGCCTTAAGTTCTTTTCTGAATATAAAGCAATGATCCACAACATTCAACCCCAAAAATCCCCATTGCAGCCCCTTCATCAATTGTTGATTTGATATCTCAAAGATAAATGAGAAGCGCCAGCATACAGTCATTGAAGTTTAAGGGTGAATACTCATTTTCCTTACAAGCTTAAAGTCGAATAGTAAAACATGAGTCCACAAAACATTGAAGTCAACATAAAAATCCACACGAATTTTCATCCCATATAAAGAACCCAACATTTTTAAGCTACAAAATTTGCTTTATAAAGAAATTCTTCAAGCAATAGCATACTGTTAAAACTTGTCACAAAGTGCTACAAATGTTAATGTAAGCAGAATATGAAAACCCTTATTGCAGCAAAAACATTAATAAACTTGGTCAGAAATGGCAATGCTTACTATCCTAGTGAATTAGATGAGCATTACACGATGATCTCTCAACCAAATCCTAAAGACCTAACGGTTCCCTATCCTACAAAATTGCAACTGATAAGGAATACATGAAATTAAAAACCAAGAACTCAACTAAACAAGGAGAAGTGAGCGTACAAAAGCAGACTTACAGAAGAACACAAGAAGCTACTACTTCTGATCCTTACTCAACAAATACTTCTTCAGAACATCCATAACAGACCCAAAATCCGCCTCAACTTGCACAGGTGGGTTAGCAAACCGGCAAGCCATATCTGGGATTGCCTTCGAGTGGTAATCTGTCTTCGATTGTGTGAACTTCAGTCCATGAGCTGTGCTAACCACTACCGTCCTATCATTTTGCCCAATAACCCCGCTATTCCTAAGCTTAATCAATGCCGACAGCGCGACACCAGTATGAGGACATATAAACATGCCAGTGAGATCCGCCTGGGTCATTGCATCCATCAGTTCCTCCTCAGAGGCTTCCTCAACAATCCCATTCGAATTCTGGAGAGCAAACACAGCTCTATCAATAGAAACCGGATCTCCAATCTGTATCGCAGATGCAAATGTAGTATTAGCCTTCACCGGCATGAACTCATTCCACCCCGACTTGTAATGGAGGTAAAGCGGGTTCGCATTTGCAGCCTGAGCACAAACAAGCCGCGGGAGCCGATCGACAAGCCCTAATTCTTTGCACATTTGAAACCCTTTATAGAAAGCATATATATTCCCGAGATTTCCACCCGGAACAATAACCCAATCAGGCACTTCCCAATCGAACTGCTGCAATATCTCAATTGCAGCTGTCTTCTGCCCTTCCAGCCTCAAACTATTCAAAGAATTCGCAAGATAAATTGGCAATTCTGCCGTAACCTCACGAATCAACTGCATACACCCATCAAAATCTGTATCGAGACTCAATACAAATGCGCCATTTGCAATCGGTTGAACCAATTGGGCAATTGAGATTCGGTTTGCGGGGAGAAACACAATCGCTGGGATCCCTGCCGCAGCGCAATACGCAGAGAGAGCAGCCGAAGTGTCACCAGTCGATGCACACCCGACACCGACGACCGGGCGGTTCATTTTCCGCAACCGGTTCACCTGGCTAACCAAAACCGTCATACCCAGATCCTTGAAACTACCAGTATGACTAATCCCACAATGTTTCACCCACAAATCGTTCATACCCAGAATTTGTTTGCCGAATCGCTCGGCCCAGAAAAGGTTTGAATTACCTTCAAAGGCGCTTATGATGTGATCATCGTCGATCTCTGGTAAGACCCACTCCTTCTTGCTCCATACGCCGGATCCGTATGGCCAAGTCGTCTTGCCGATACGGGAATCGAAGAGGGACTTCCAGTACTGACCATCGAATTTCTTGAGAGCGTCCATATCGTGTTGCACATCCAGGAGGCCGCCTGAGCGGCTGCGGTACACGATCTCGTCGAGTGAGTAGGACTCGGTTGATAAGGGATCGGCGTTGAAGGGGACGTATTTGGCGGAGAAGCCGTGGTTGTGGGTGGAGGATTTGTGTCGACGAGCTTCGTCACGGATGTTCTCATCGGCTGGACGACGGTGTTTATGGGCCGTTGATATTGATGATGGAGTGCTGTTTGAAGAATCAGATGAAGAAGTGCAGGCTCTGATGGGAAGATAATGGTGTTGACTTCTGGGGTTTGGACGGATAGATCTGGATTTGGGGGTGAGAGAGCAGGAAGAAGCCTGGAACAGTGAACAGGCCGCCATTCTGTATCTCTCTCGCTCTCTTTGGGGAAGAAGAGAAAAAAGAGAACTGGGGTTGGCGGCGAGGGCGGGGGTTTGGGGGATTTAGCTGGGTTTTTTCTTGTGAGTTGCAATGCTGTCATCCTGAAGAGGACGTACTCCTAATCCTACACCATTGGATGATCCTCGATAGTCAAGCCTCACAAATTTGCAAGGAGCATCCAACGGCATGGACCTAAAGAGGTGGTGAGATCTGATAGGTGGCGAGGATCTACGTTTTTACAATGAGTGAGCGGCACACCGTACACGTGCGTTGCACGTGAGTTAATGTACCACACGGAGCAAAACTTGTGTCACAGGATGTTGTGACGGAAGCCGGTCACAGCATTCAATATGTGCCACATGGCATACTATTAGAGAACAATGACCGTATGGATGTTTGGCCAGTCCCTCGTTGGACTGGTACACAAACAATCAGCTTGATTAGTGATTTCTAACCGATTCGATTGAAGTTATTTTCATGGTTGAGTTCAACGGTAGGAATTTGAGCATTATTGAGGGTTATTTGGGTGCAAAAATCCCAAGGTTGTAAATCACTAATCGGGCTGATTTTTGGTTGTAGGTCCACCGAGGGACTGGCCAAACATCCATACGGTCAGCGCCCTCTGATCGTGTGCCACGTGGCTCGTATTGAGTCACAACATCTTGTGACCAGCTTCCGTCACAACATCTTGTGACACAAGTTTAAAGGTTTAGTTTGGTTTGTAGAGTCGTGCTACCATACGGATAACCGGACAAAATACGTGCGGTTGAAGCCATTGACCATTGGATTCACGATGCGGTCCGCGTGGCAACATCTAATTTATCCTTTGTTGTTGTTGTCTTCTGAACCGTGGATCTCTTGAATCCAATGTTCAATAGCTTCAACCGTATACTTTTTTTGTCCGGTTATCGTAGCATTTACCCAGTTTGTACGACAAATCTATACATTGTGGCAACACAAGTACACTTGGAGAAGGAGAAAATATTCACTTGCTGTTCAAGGTGAGCGATCTGACCGTCCACAATATGAACGAATTAAACTTTGATGACAGGACCCTGTCATCAACATCAAGGCCGATGACATGGTGCAATAGGAGCCACGTGGCATACTATTAGAGGACTCTGACCGTATGGATGTTTGGCCAATCATTAGGTGGACCTACAAACCAAAAATCAGTCCGATTAGTGATTTCTAGGCGTTGGATTGGAGTTATTTTCATGGGTTGACTTTAATTGTGAGAAATTTGAGTATTATTGAGCATTATTTGAGGTACAAAGATCCAAAGGTTTGAAATCACAAATCAAGCTGATTTTTCGTTTCTAGGTCCATATAGGGATTGGAAAAACATCCATATGTGGAGTCATTTTCATGGATTGATTTTAACACTGAGAATTTAAGCATTATTGACCATTATTTTTAGGGGACAATTTTGTCAAATGTGAAGAAAAGCCATTTGTGAAAGAAGTAATAACATATATGGAAAAATCAATTTAAAAAATCATATTGTCCGTACATGTTTTCAAAAACTAAAGGATATTGTTCCTTGAAATTTGTGTTGTGGTCTTTGAGATTCGTGAGGTGGGAACTTTGATGACCATATGTGGTCTATACCCTGGGATAATGTACCACAGAATCATCCTAAGAACGATGCTTACACTCTAATAGAAAAAATGGACAGCGTTTGTAACAGAAATAATGGTTGTTATTTTGAAAAAGAATTATTTTATCGTTCTTGAAGTTATGTTGAAAATATTTTAAATAGTAATAATCTGACGGATGGTTTTACTCAAATGTGACTGATGTGATCTATTACAACAGGCACGTTGGTATCGTAATGTGACTGATGTAAAGGCCCCAATCCCAGTAAACACGTGGATGTTTAACCTAATTGATTATCTCTAGCCATTGATTTTTGGTACTTTTTAAGATTTATTCTAGCCATTGGATTCAAGCATGTTTTTTAGTAATAAATCCAATAGCTAAAAATCATCAATCAAGCTGATTTATAGTGTGTTTATCCACCAACAGATGGGATGAACATCCATGCAGTCATTAGGCCCAAAAATGATCTATGTAGGGCCATCAGAGTCCTTTGCATGGACTGCAACGGGACTACGGGAGTCAGTCCTATGCATCTAAATTTTTTCCCTATCTTTCGATTATCATGAATAGTTATTAAATAAGATTTTCTACTTTATAGAGAGTTAAATTTTTTAATTAATACCATATATATTAATGTACTAAATTTAAAAAAGGCCTCATATAGAGTTTTCGCATTAGGCCTCAACTTGCATCGAGACGGCGTCTAGATCGCTAATGGTCCTTGAGATCACACCAAACAAATCTTCGAGATCATCTAACGGCCTGGGCGAAGGACGAGGATACTACCATTTTCCTTTAGGTAATTTAGAAAATCGGGTCAAATTTTATAAAGAACCTGTGTTTTAAAACCTGAAAATTTATTTGCTCCCCACAAATTGTGAAAAGCACCCCAAGTAAAATTTTGCTGACCACCTACGATGACTGCCCTCAATGACCCTCACAATGGGAGCCACGTGGGACGTTGACTGTATGGATGTTTGGCCTATCCCTAGATGGGCCTACAAACAAAAAATCAGCCTGATCAGTGATTTCAAAGCGTTGGATTGGATCATTTCATGGGTTGGTTTCAACTATAGAATTTGAGCATATTGACCGTTATTGGGGTACAAGGATCCAAAGGTTTGAAATTCCCAATCAGGTTGATTTTTGGTTTGTAGGCCCATCTAGTGATTGGCCAAACATCTATACGGTCAACGTCCTCTAAAAATGTGCCACGTGGCTCGTATTGTGGGCGGTGTGCGAAGTTTTACTTGGGTGCTATCACAATTTGTGGGGAGCAAATAAATTTTTCCATTGAAGACGGAGAAAAGTTATATAATATTTATTTTTGGACCATAATACCCTTGTATATTTGAATTTTTTTGAAATTTTATAACTTGCGAGTCAACTCGACCCGACTCAATTAAGTGTCCGAGTCAACCCAAATTAAAATTGAGTCGAGTAAACTCGGCAGAGTTCTGAGTTGACGCGACGAGTTTTAAAAACAGTAAGAATAGCAGGTTGAAGTTTCAAAATCTGGGACACGATAAAAAGACAAACATACCCTTAGTACTTTAGCAAACAAGGTGAATAGGATTTGGATTTGGAGGGCGAATGGTCATTTCGTGAATATTTTATTCGGAATATTGAAAATCGGAGCGGTTTCGAAATTCCGACATTTTGCCCGCATGTGCGGAGGTTTTCATTATTTGGGACAATTATACTATTCGCCGGTATCTAGCTAAAAATTTACGCGCCAGCAAAAGTGGTGTGGATATCCGTTTGTCTTGTCGTGCGGAGTTGTAAAAACTAAGCTTTTAAAATGCCTCCCCGTTTTGCACTTAATTACAATCCTACCATTCATTATTTAATTGACATTTTTAGCTACAAATTTATTGAGAAAATGGGACAAATCTAGTCTGCATATGTTTGCAGACTTGAAAGTATGCAAATATTGTAGTGCTGGGTGTCCGTTGAAAAATGTGTTATTTCAATGTTTTAAAAAAAAAAATTTATAAATTAAAAACACGTTTTTCAAAGAGCATTCAACGGTGGATACAATGTTTACATACTTTTAAGTCTACAAACATACGCAGACTAAATTTCTCGGACAAAATGGGCTTCAAGACACCATCCCTCAATGATAAAAAAAATACAAAAATTCATCCTTCCTAGGCAATCTTGTGACTCGAAAATTGGTTTAAGGCGTAGCGGCACGCATGCTATTTAAACCGATATTATAAGAAACTATTTGGGTCCACCATTTGATGATCTCCTGGGTCAAGACTTAGCTTGATTGTTGCAACTGATATATTTCGCGTGGAAAGAATTACAGAAAACTCCCGGTCCCCCTCCAAAAATAAATAAATAAATAAATAAACAAAAATAGAAAATAAAAATGCAATTAATTTTTCAATAGGGTTGGTTTGGGGGTTAGATAATTCTAAATGTTTGCCTGGAATGTATATACATTTTATGGAATTTCTTGATTTATACATGCGCAAGCACAAAATAAAAAAACGAACAGGCACCCAGGACTTGTCTTCTTGAACGTGAATTCACCATTGTTGGATTCTAGAAATCTATGTCTGAGAATACAAGTCTCGGGAGCCTGTCAAAAAAAGACAAGTCCCGCGAGCCCGACCCAATAAAAAATGAGGAGCCTTCCTACTATAGGCAAATTATATGGTAGGCGTACATGCTACTGATTCGAACATAAATCCAATGGATAACTTGACTAGGACACCGCTACAAAATCACACTAAACGACGCCATCGAAACGAACCCCGAGGGTAGTTGATGCGCAATATGTAGGGTGTCAATTTGTACCTGTGGAATTGATACCTGATAGAAAACCGGAGTTGATTATTTAGTTTTTCTGGGAGTAGCTACTTTAGAATTGGGACTAGCTATGGGTTCTAGTTCTTAAAATTCTAGTACTCAAACCGAACCGGAACCAAACCAATAGGACCCGGAATGAACATACGTAATAGTACTAATATCCATATTTTGTTTTAAACATTAGTACAAAAATTACATAAACATACATATTTCAATACCTGGAGGGTACCAACTGGTAACCCGTTTCAGTTCCGGTTCCGTTTTCACTTACTTGTGAATTGAAACCTATCTATGTGATATGTTACGGTTTTGGGACCTCGGGTACCTGAATCGGAACAAACCTATTGACATTCCTAGTAATATCGAGTTCTCATGGGCCATGAGTAAACTTAAGGGCCCGCCGACCTTTTCGAGGTTTGGTTCACTTCTTGATGGATCTACACATCAAAAATCAGTTTAATCAGTGATTTCTAACCTTTGGATTTAGCATTTTAATATCATAATTTTTGGCTGTTGGTTTGGAGCATTGTTTTTTAGAACGGTTAGAAATCATTGATCAAGCTGATATTTGGTATGTAGGAGGTGGACCTAACATCCATAAGGCCAGTGGGCCCTTAAGTGAGTGAGCTCCACATGGCATTTTTGGGAGGGAGAGACTTCAAATTTTGAAATCCGGAGGGGGACAGCAAATATTTTCTAGTTCTTACAAATTCTCCATATTATTGTGCAAGGTGTATTTATGAAAATCTTACAGAAAATTGAAAATAAACATTTTTTTGGTGAGAAGGGTGTTTCCGTAATTAACCCCAAAAGACTGCCCAAAATACAAACCAAAACGAAATTGCTTAATTAGTCAATAATTGCTCTCTCATGTCGTCTTTGGAGTTTAAGAGAGAAACGCTTAGGAGCTGGTGTGGAGACCACGAATGTCCCACCAGCCTTTCCCCAGCTGAGCGGACAAGGTTTTAGAGAGAGAAAGAAGCAGAACTTTAGAGGGAGATAGACACAGAACTTTAGAGAGAGATAGACAAGGTTAGCTTTCATTTGTATAAAACTCATTTGTAGAGAGAGAAACAACCAAGAGCTCTGAAAGGGGGAAAAAAATTCCTCCAAACCTTCTTCTTCTTCATATATTCACTCTGATCTTCACCAAATCGTTGCAGAGAATTCAAAAATTTCAATCTCTTCTCGCCGATCTGAGTTGCTGAATTTCTGTTCTCCCCCTCTGCTCATCTGTTCTCCTTTTGGATGAGTTAGAGAAGAAGATCGTCTTCAAAATCATCAATGGTACCTAATTAAAACCCTAATTCATCTATTGTTTTTAATTCAGTTATGCATGTTCTTCTAATTGATTGGTTTTGTTACTAAAAGTTCTTTTTTTTTTATCGAGTTTATATGAACTTACTTCTGAGTTGAATCGATGGAAAGAGGAATTCTTATTGAATTGCTTTGTATGATTTGAATTTTGACATGGGATTGAAACCGTATTTTGTATCTTAAATCTGCAGTTTTTATTATGATAGGATTGAATTGCAACCATTTATTACGTGAAAGAAGAAACTTTGATTGTCTGCCTCATTTGCGGTGTTATTGAATTTGAGTTTCAGATTTTTTAATGTCTAGGTTCCTAACTTGATCAATTTGATATGATTGTCAAAAAAAGACTGATTTGATACGGGGCTAGTAAGCTACTAGAGCTTGAACTTAATTGTAGCTGCTGTTTTCTAATAATAGGTTTAGGGTTATGTCTGGTTATATTATTTCAGAATTGTTCTGGGCTGTAAATCTTTGAGGGAATCAGCTTTGTTAAGTCTACGGCATAAGCATGCATTGATGAATTTACAAGAAATATTTGAGTTTAATCCTAATTTCTCATAGTGGAAGATATAGGAGTGCTTTTGCTTTGGTTCTTTTGAATGGTAGTCCTTGGTGGTTCATGTGACGAGGGAGAAATGGGTGTCCAAGATAACTCTTGAAATCGTAATCCGGTCTCTCATTTGAAGGCCATGTATGTTATCGTGCATACTTGTTGGAAGCAATGTTGTCAAAATTGAACTGGATCGTAAAACTGTAAGAGTAGGATTCAAATTGAATCGGGATTCATATCGTTGGATTGTAAGATCCATAAATATTTTTTATGAGTTAAAAAGATATGAAATAGTATCCAAAAAATAAAAAATAAAACAATATTTTTTTTAGGGAAAGCTGGGGTTAGGCAGACCCCTATCAAAAATATTAAAAATTAAAATAGACAAAAAGACCAAAATTGCAATTGAGGATATTTACACCCACTAGCATCTTCTGATATAAATCGAGAAAGATCACTAGGGAATTCATTTGAACACAACAGAACTTCCCTAAGGGAATTACAAACATTTTACTTGGCATTGTCTATTATGGGTTTTGGATTCTCATCATAGAATGTCAAGCATTTTACTTGGCAATCCCGATACACACTATGGAGATACTGTTCTAAGCTCATAGTTATGCAAACAAAAGAGTTTTGACAAAAAAGAAAGATCAAAAGTATATATCATTGAATTAAATAAGGTTCCATCTCTCATCTATTGTCTCAATTCTCAATCATTCATATTGTTTGCATGGACATGCATTTCTTGTCATCCGTGTCCATGCCGGAAATGCTACCATGAAACCGTTTCTTACAGTGACTATTTCAAAAATTGCTTATTGTAGAATATTAAGTTTATGCTTCTTACTCAAAAGTATAAATACACTTAATATCTTGAAAGGTAGCAAAGATAGAGCAAATAGACTACATATGACCCCCTTATATGTAGAACACTTATACAAAAAACTTGTTCGTTTTTTGTCACTAACCCTAACCACTTAGGACTTAGGAGTTCTTTGTTAAAGGCTTTATTAACTTCTTTTTTTAATCTTTAAGGGCCCTTTAAGTAATTTTCTTTTTTGTAGTGTTTAATGTTTATGAAAAACCAAAAGTACAAACATAGGAGTCATTGTTTTCACCCGAAAATGTGCCCATATTTTTATTCGAATTGTAAGATTTAAAAGAATCTTAAGATTCAAGTTGTGAATTGTACTCGAAGTGTAAGATTCACATATAAATTGTAGGATTTTTATCTTCAAACATAAGATTCCAATTGTTTGAAATTCAAAAAAAAAAAAATTGTTTTTAAATCGTAGGATTTTAATAGCACTGGTTCAAAGGACATGAGCTGCTGGAAACTTTGTAGCTACAAAACAAGTGCACTAGAGGATCTGCGAAGAATAAGAGTGATGGATGTCAATATGGGGAACACCCATGTATATATGTTATTATGAAGGCCAGGAAGGATGCATGAGGAGATGATGGGGATCATAGTTGGAATTTGCTCAACTCATGATGAGGCACAAGATGCATTCTCTGCTTTTGTTCATGTGTGAAGAATGACTTTAGTGTAGAGTTCCAAATTATGAGATTGGCTTGCTCAAGAAAGTGAGTTTCAAGTACAAACTATCAGGGAAAAGGAGCATTTTGAGCAAAAACAAACAATTATTTACGATTATCCTTATATCATATGATGATTGTTTATCCATGGAGAAGCTCCCAAATGCTACGTGCAAGGTTTCTTGTCTTCAGTTTAGCATGTTACCATTATTTTTTGACCTTGTTATTTTTAACCCCTTTTGGAGATCCACTATTCATTTTCCCTTTTCCCTATTTGAAGAAAAGAGTAAAAAGACATTTTTCTACTTTTTCCCTGATTGGGCGCAACTCAAAAGGTCTTACTAAAAATAAGCAGAAGTAAACAAAATACACAAACGACACTAAAATATCTAATCATGCATTTAGATAACTATCCAGATTAGCTCTTTTGGAATGGAAATACCATAGAAGAATCATATTCTATTATGATGGCTTCTAACTTTCTTGAGCACTTGGATACACATGGTGCTAGGAATTCTACTTATGGCTGTTCTACCTTCATGGTAATGCATAGTCAAATTGGGACATTAGGGTTTTAAGTAAATTTGATGGCATTGTTCTCCTTAATCCTTTATGCATGTAAATGTTGTGGAGCACCTTTTTCTTTGTTATTTCTTGGGCTTTTGGACATTAGTTGTGTGCCTTTCTTTTGTTGCTTAATCACACATGCTTTTGCAGGCGGCACCGGTTAACATTGTTGTAGGTTCTCATGTATGGGTAGAAGATCCTGTGTTGGCTTGGATTGATGGAGAAGTTTTTCGGGTCAATGGTCAGGAGGTTCATATTCATACCACAAGTGGCAAAACGGTGCGTGCTTCCATTTTAGTTTTTATTTTCTTTCTCAATATTGATGAATCCACTTTTGTAATGCCTGTGAAATTATCTACTTCGATGCAAAATGATTTCCTGAAGAAGATAATTAACATTTCATAAGATTGCATTTGGACAGCTACATATATATGATGAACCCCATCCACTCCATGATTTAACTTTATTCGTATTTAAGGTGAACCGTAGTCAAGTAACATGATATTGATGACTAACAATCATCTGCTCCCATTGGTGCACCCTTCATTCGTTTCATCATCATAAAACTGTAAGGAAGCATGATGCCTGAGATGACATAGCACTATCCATGTCATAACTTTTTGCTAGTGATGAAACTGTTAAGGACTGAACAATGGTTTAAAACAGCCCTGTCTGATACTTTCTATATCAAAATCCAAATTGATCTAGATATCTAATACTTTGCCAGCAATCTTTTTTAAGATGGTGTTTAATACTTTCTAGATCAAAATCCAAGTTCACCATAATAGATCCATTATTCCTTTCAAAGAAAGTTTGATGTTTACATTTATGTTGTCACCAGAATCTTGATAGGTTTTCTTTTTCCATAAATATATTTATCAAAAGAAAAATGATTCTGATTGATTGGACGCTTGTGTACAGGTTGTTGCAAATTTGTCAAAGGTGTTTCCAAAGGATACTGAAGCTCCACCTGGAGGTGTAGATGACATGACAAAGCTTTCATATTTGCATGAACCTGGAGTTCTGCAAAACTTGGCCGCTAGATATGAACTTAATGAAATCTATGTGAGATATATTCTTTCTTTCTTCTTTGTTGACATGCTGAAGTGGCTTTTGAGTGAAAAGAGGAAAAAGGTGCAAAGTAGTCATATGACACTAACCATTTCACTCTTATCTTTGCAGACATACACTGGTAATATCCTGATTGCAATAAATCCATTTCAAAGATTGCCTCATCTATATGATACCCACATGATGCAACAATATAAAGGAGCAGCTTTTGGGGAGCTAAGCCCGCATGTTTTTGCAGTTGCAGATGTTGCATACAGGTGATCTCTATTTCTTTTCTCAGATGCACAATTTTTTGGGTGGTACTTATATTGATATGCGCTCTTCCATACGAAAATAGGGCAATGATCAATGAAGGGAAAAGCAACTCTATTCTTGTTAGTGGAGAAAGTGGTGCTGGTAAAACTGAAACAACAAAGATGCTCATGAGATATCTTGCATACATGGGTGGGCGATCTGGTATAGAAGGAAGGACAGTTGAACAACAAGTTCTGGAAGTAAGATGAAATTACCTTTCTTGTCTTAAACCTCTAAATCATAAATTTTCGTCTGTCAATTGTATTCTTTGTTCATCATCTTCTCCATGACAGTGAGAAAAGATTGACACAGCTGACTAAATTGATTCCTTTTGATTTTTGACAAATATTACAGTCCAATCCAGTTCTTGAAGCATTTGGCAATGCCAAAACTGTTAGGAACAACAACTCAAGGTGAGTATTTGTCTTCTGTGAGGATTTTTCTAGGCGAATATTATAGCCCTAAAACAGTTCTCATCATATACTGATTGAAAGTAAAACTTAAGTAATCTATTTATCAGTTGATTTTTTTTAATAAGCAAGGCTAGTTGAATTGTTATTATAATCATTGCTCTGTCATGTTAGTTGTATTAATTTTTATCTGATCTGAGGAACTTATTATCCTTTCTTTTTTATGTTCATCATGTCATTTCGATGAAGTCGTTTTGGTAAATTTGTTGAAATCCAATTTGACAAGAATGGGAGGATATCTGGGGCAGCTATTAGAACTTACCTACTTGAAAGATCTCGTGTTTGCCAAGTTTCAGATCCTGAGAGAAACTACCATTGCTTTTACCTTCTTTGCGCAGCACCCCCTGAGGTATTTATGCTCTACTTTTTTCAGTTCTAGTTCCAATCTCATAATTAAATATTCATTAATAATTTAAAAGAAATCTAAAATTTTCAGGATATTGAGAAATATAAGTTGGGGAACCCGAAATCGTTCCACTACCTAAACCAATCTAATTGCTATGAGCTGGATGGAGTAAATGATGCCCATGAATATCTTGAAACCAGAAGGGCTATGGATATAGTTGGAATCAGTGAGCAAGATCAGGTCAGCCTTCCCTGTAGTTCCAGGATAATGTTGTGTGCACCTCTTCCCAATATGTGTTCGATCAGATCTCTAATCATAAATATTCTCTTCAGGACGCAATCTTCAGGGTGGTAGCTGCGATTCTTCATCTTGGTAATATTGATTTTGCAAAGGGAAAGGAGATAGACTCCTCTGTCATTAAGGATGAAAAGTCTAGATTCCATCTTAAAATGACAGCTGACCTTCTTATGTATGTTCCATCTGTTGCTTCTATGTATTTGGAATATATTTTTTCATCTTGTCTCTGTGATTAAATTGATGTACTGTGATAGGTGTGATGCCCAGAGCTTGGAAGATGCACTGATTAGACGTGTCATGGTGACACCAGAAGAAATTATTACAAGGACTCTTGATCCTGGTTCTGCACTTGTTAGCAGGGATGGTTTAGCTAAAACAATATACTCTCGCTTATTTGATTGGTAAAGAGCTTAAGTAACACTGGGATTCTTTTTTGTTCTTTCTTAAACACACGTGTGTGTGTATGTGTGATTATGTTGCAAAGTGCTTTCTCATTATGTATGCTAAGTTATGATGAGTTTTTGCTCTTATGTCTACAGGCTGGTAAATACAATTAACGTTTCAATTGGGCAGGATCCAAACTCAAAGACAATAATTGGGGTTCTTGATATTTACGGTTTTGAAAGTTTTAAGTGCAATAGGTGAGCCATTAATTGGAAAGAAAAAAAAAACATTGGCAACATTATTGGTGCAAAAAATATTTTGATAAAAAAACTTGACTTTTGGTGCTATGCTCATACATTCCCGTGTATGACAGTTTTGAGCAGTTCTGTATCAATTTTACAAATGAGAAGCTGCAACAACATTTCAACCAGGTTAGCTCACTTTGCCAGAAGCTTTAGCTCATTGTTTTGGAAATTGCCGTGTTTTTAGCTTTCTTTGGTTTTAGGTTTTAACTTACTCTGGTTGTATGTTGGCAGCATGTCTTTAAAATGGAGCAGGAAGAGTATACGAAAGAGGAAATCAACTGGAGCTACATTGAGTTTGTTGACAACCAAGATGTGTTGGATCTGATTGAGAAGGTTCTTAACTGTTTCCTGATGCAGTGTTAACTATAGCACTCTGCTGGTCTTTGGATAAAATCTATTGCTTAAATTTAATATACTATATGACTAGTGGAGTCATAGTTTCCTCTTGTGATTTCAACTCCTCTGATGTATCATTTTGGACAATGAAAATTGACAAGTTCAATCTTTGTGCAGAAACCTGGAGGTATTATTGCACTTCTAGATGAAGCCTGGTATGCAGCTGATGTTACATTCTGTTTGTTTTATACATGCTCTATTGTATATATGATCATCTTCAATATGTAAGGGATTTTTTTCCCACTCATGTTTGTCTTGTTGCTTCATGCAGCATGTTTCCTAAGTCAACACATGAAACATTTGCCCAGAAGTTGTACCAGACATTTAAAAATAACAAGCGCTTTATGAAACCAAAGCTTTCTCGTACCGATTTTACCATATCTCACTATGCAGGGGAGGTATACATGTCTTGGCCTCTATATTTACGTTCATTTTCTACAGACATTATTATTATTTTGCTTCAACTGCTTAGATAATCTTTCCCACATTGTCTACAGGTAACATATCAAGCCGATCACTTTTTGGACAAGAACAAAGATTATGTGGTGGCAGAGCATCAAGATTTATTGACTGCCTCGAAGTGCACCTTTGTAGCAAGTCTATTTCCTCCACTTCCAGAGGAATCATCAAAGTCGTCCAAATTTTCTTCCATTGGGTCACGCTTTAAGGTAATTTGGCTCCACTGCATTCCGAACTTTTCTTATTTCAGAGGAATTGAAGTCCATAATGGTCTATTTCCTCCACCTTCCCTTTGATTGGTCCAACTGTCCAACATGGTATTGCAATCTTTTTTCTTCCATTCATTTTAGAAGTTTCTAATATCGTGTGCTGACTTTTAAAAGTGGCTTCCTCAAGCCATGATATCTGCAAGAATTTCAATTAGACTGAACTGTACACTTTTCATGGCCCTATGGCCTTGAAGCTCTTCAATTTTATGGCAATAGGTTCTACACATGCTCTATAAAAAGGGTGAAAGAATATATGTATGTTCCCATCTTCCTTGATTCTCAATTCCTTTTACCTTCCCCTTTTCCATTTATAATTTCTTGTAGGTTTGGTGTACAAAATCAAAATAAATGCAGTGGCTCTTTGTGACATGGTTTTTGTGCATATATTTGGTGATGACACTGCCTAATTAATGAAGGCAGCCAGCCCATGGGCCACTGAACCTATGGTTGCTGGGCTAAGAAGAAGCCTATGGCCCAGATTCTTATGGGATTTTAAGGCCCAGAGTACTATGTTGCATGGACTCTTCTAAACAGGTGACGTACCTGTGTTGGACACGTGTTGGATTCTGACACTCCACAGATACTGGTGACACTTCGGGAGTTCTTTTTGTGTTTTTTCTTCACTTTGAAGATATTAATTAACATTTATCACAGATTATGAGCTAATAAGTATCAACGAGATTTTATTAGTGGATAGAAAATTACAAGATTGGGCAAAGCATTCTCGAAGTACAAAAAGAACTGCATGGATTGGGCACCACCACTGTGACTTGTGGATGCATTCGTATATAAGGCTGTTCCAATTACCAAAAAGTCATCCCCTTTAACATCTCAGAACCCCTTTGATATACTTGTCCATTAAATCAAGACTCTTTTTATGCAATTGCAAATATGCAGGATCTCCATGCTTTGGTAATCCTTCTTTTTCATTCTTTCTGTAACAGCAAACAAAATGCACAAGGAAGAACTTCCATAGGATTTTCCCCCTAATACCAAACGGACCACCTGACCAATTTGAGAACATCACCCAGACATCCCTTGGAAGTATCCGACAAACACCGAATAGAGAATATATTGTTGACCCATGATCTTATTTAATAGGGTTAGGGTTCACCAAATCCAACACTCAGTACGAGTGTCAGACAATGACATTGCTACTTGTATCAATGCAACATAGCCAGCCCGTAGTTGGGTTGATACATGAATGCCTTCAACTTTGTTAATGCAGTTCTATTCTTACAGAAGTCTATGCTTTAGAATACTTTCTTAATTTGGGTTTTATTATTCTAGAAGTTTTCTTAGTTTCCTAATTTGTGTTAGGCATAGAATTAGAAAGCAAGTTTGTAATTGGATTTAGAAACTTTGATTGGACTTGGGAATGCTTTCTAATTTTAGTTGTATTCATGGATGAAGGAGGATTCAATCCTAACTTCTATAAAATACCCATGTATTTAAATTTCTGTAGCTATTTGCTGCTAGAGTGGTGTGACTCTTCTCTTGAGGTGGTGCGACTCCATCTATGGTGCTGTCGTGTTGTTGAAACTCCACTTCCTTGCCCCTTTCTTCTCTTATTTTGAATATGAACAATCCAGTCGTCCAGCCATCCACAACTCCTACAATCAACCTTCCAAAACCCTAGGCGAATACATAGATAAGCCCTATTTTAGCTACTTTTATACCTGAGAATCCAGAAACTTCCCTTCATATTCTCTGTCTAATTTCAAACTTTTTACAGTTCCAAAACCCAGTTTGTCTTTTACTAATAAGCCCTAGTTCTATTGTGGAGGATACAATATAATTCATATTATAAGTTGAAATAGGTTACAAGGGATTAGGGAAGAGAGTTCCCTATATACAAGGCATTACCCCTTTTACCAGAAGGGCTTGTAGGTCAACCCAACAGAAGGTCCATAGCTTTTGGAAATGCCCACTTCATGTCTAGACTTCCTGCAAAGAAACTCTTAACTTCTTGGGCCATATTAGAGTGTAAAATTGTAAGAAAACAATGATCCACACATCTCGTTTTGTCTCATTCCGTCTCGGCTGAGACATCTCGTTCTAGCGAGATACCGAGACGATACAGAGGGGAATGTATCGTCTCGTGCCAAAAACTTAATTCAAGTACTAAATTTGTTGATATGTACACTTTTATAGCATATATAAATGCTAAAAAAACAAATTTATAATCTAATTAAGCATTAAAAAATGGTTTAACCTTATTGGGATATATATTTTCTCCTTCCGTCTCGTTTCATCTTGGTCAATATGTCTCTTTCCGTTAGCTTACCGAGACAATGAGATAGAAAGATATATTAAACCTTGTCTACAGTAAGGATTATTTTAAACCTGTTCTACAGTAAGGATCTTGTCTAATACATCCGTCCATGAAAAAGCTTCTACTCTTGGAGGAATAGGTTTTCTCCAGATCTTCTCCACTAATCATTTGTTCTTTGAGAATCTAGATATAATGTCATTGAAGGAGCATACGAAAAGCAACTCATTTGGATTTCCCATCCATATATGACTGTCCTCTCCTTCTTGAGGAAATTTTTTAGGATGATTAAACAAGGTCACACATTCCTCCAATTCTCTGTCCAATAAGTTTCTTATATTTATAGGATTCCAAACAACCCTTCTTTTTCTTCTATAGAAATATTGATTGACAGTTAGGTTCTTGGTAGACACTAACCGTTAGAGCAGTGGGCGTCTGGGCGAATTTCACAAATTTTTCCTATTCCCGTGTCATTCATGTTCCTAGAACCTGATTATATTGCTAGTTCCTACTTTGAAATGAGTTCTCGGAGTAAATTCATCTATGCTTTTCATAGTTCATTTATTCGTAGTGCAGTAATTATCATGCAGGCCATGAGTTGGCTCTAAATGGCATTGTTGGCATCGGTGGCCCGAGCTCCCAGCCTCACCCTTGGCCAGCGGCTCTTTGCCACATGACCTAAGTAGGACTTTGATTTGTCTAATCGAGAAATAACATCAATATAGTTCTCTTTACTCAAGGTTTTAACTTTTAAATCTTGGTTCGGACAACTAGGTCAGTCAAGGCCAACACATAGGCCAAAGATGGTGTATTTAGGCAATCCTTGTACGTTGGAAGCTCCCTTTAGCTCCCTTTTCTGTTTTAATGATATACTTTCTCATTACTTATTAAAAAAAGACTTGGTCAGTCCCGAATATGTTACATTTCGAATGCCTCTGAAACAACTTGGCACTAGTCATTTGAATCAAGAACCATTAGACTCGGGATGAATCATAGATGTCACCTTCGAAAACTGATTTGGCTGATACAGCACAAAGTTTGAATTGGCTGATAGCATTATAAATTCCTTTGAGTCACTAGATAATTATAGTGATTGTATTGGGTCCTCTTGAAGCCATTGTGGCTTAATCAATGCATCAACTTGGCAAGAGATATTAAATACTGGTTGCTTCTTGTTTACATGTTTGCGGGTTTTCTTCTGTAAAAGGCCCAACATGCTTTCATTTTCTAACTCATCTGCAGTTCACTGATTAATTTAACCTGCTTTTTGAACTTAAAAAGAGGTTATCTGGTTTCTTGAGCTTCCTTGATTTGTACAGACTAACACACACACACACACACACACAACACACACACACACACACTGATGCATAAAACACACAACTATGAAACTGCACTGGTGCCCTCTATAGCCTACATACATGGTTCTGTGTATATGTGAGTGTTTGAGCTTAACTGTTTGGTGTAGTACCAGTTATATTTATGACATTCGTTTCAAGGATATTTTTGACAAAACTAACATTTTAAAATTGCAGCTACAACTTCAATCTTTGATGGAAACCTTGAGTTCAACGGAGCCTCATTACATCAGATGTGTGAAGCCAAACAATGTTCTCAAACCTGCTATTTTTGAGAACTTCAACATCATCCAACAACTACGCTGTGGTGTAAGGATACTGTGGGAAACACAGCATGCTACACTTGCTTTGTCATTATCTTCTGAGTTTCACATTAAAATATTAGATTCAGTTGTTGATTGAGTAAATGAATATTTGCCGTCCCTTCTATACTTTCAGGGTGTCCTTGAGGCAATTAGGATAAGCTGTGCTGGATATCCTACTAGGCGAACATTTTATGAGTTTCTTCACCGTTTTGGTGTCCTTGCTCCAGAAGTTTTGGAAGGAAAGTAAGTCTTTTTTTTTCCAATTTATATGTTTTGCAACCAAGATGGGGGGATGCTTTTAGAATCATTGTTTGACACCTACCAAATGAGTTGGTATAAATTTGGCACTTCATGCGGTTTCCTTTGTTCTGTGCAGCTATGATGAAAAGGTCGCATGCCAAATGATTCTGGATAAAAAGGGATTGAAAGGTTATCAGGTAATCCCAACATTCCCTCTAAACTCATGAACTTGTCGATGCTACTCAAGGTGTTTCACTGAATATTTTCAACGATTCCTGATGGCATCTTCTATCAAGTTGTCTTATGAAGCATTTCTGTCAGAGATGTCATTGAGCAATTCTCTAAATGGTTTTTCCCATTAGAATTTTAGATATATTCTTATCCTTGTTTCTTGCTTAATTTTTTATTCTAAGCTTAATGATTGTCTGTGATGTATCTTGCCGCTGGGAATTTATTATTTCACATGTCCTACATGTTTGTCTTAACAGATAGGCAAAACAAAGGTTTTCCTGAGAGCTGGTCAGATGGCTGAGTTGGATGCACGAAGAGCAGAGGTACTGGGCAATGCGGCTAGAGCCATTCAAAGACAAATTCGTACATATATTGCTCGCAAGGAATTCATCTCATTACGCAAGGCGGCAATTCATTTGCAATCTCGTTGGAGAGGTAATTTCCTTAGTTGTATTTCAAATCAAACATATTTAGTTACTTTTGGATTACATTAAACATTCCATTCTTGATATGAAATGATTTATCTCATGGTTGACTTAATTGATTTCTGTAGAACTGAATTATGTAACTTAGATAAAAAGATGTGTGCTGGTGTCATTAGTTCACTCAGATTTTTGATCAGCTGACTGAAGAAGACTCAGTAGCTGACACATACATATAAATGACAAGGTTGAAAGATATATGGTCATTTAAGTATTTAATTCATACAAGTAAAATGAGATATGATATCATCTCACAGTCAAACTGTATTCATCAAGTTCATCGTACAGAAGACTATTTGTCCGACTAAGGCATTTTTTTAAAGAACGTAATATCTTTGTTAATTGTTAGGTAGCTTGCCTCTGAATTACATTATTATATGCTCCATTAACTACTTCCGCTGCGCTATTGAAATACTGAGAGTGTTAACTTTCACTCTGTGTATAGGTAAAATGGCCTGCAAACTGTACGAGCAGTTGAGACGGGAAGCAGCGGCCGTGAAGATACAGAAGAATTGGCATCGATATATTGCCAGAAAATCTTACTTAACACTACGGTTGTCTGCAATCACATTGCAGACTGGCTTAAGGGCAATGACTGCACGTAACGAATTCAGATTTAGAAAGCAAACTAAAGCCTCGATCATCATCCAGGTAGCATTGTCTCTGAGTGCCACATAGCTGTTTTTATTCTTTTCCATTGCCTTACTAGTTATTGAAGGCATTTACTTTACGTATAATTAAAGTTAAACTTGTATAATGCCATTCATTGCTCTGACATGCTTGAAAGAACACTAAAACACAAATTTTTGTGATATTTGTTTTAGACGTTGGGCTATCAAATTATTGATCCGTACATATTGGTCGCTTTCAGGCTCATTGGCGCTGCCACAGAGATTATTCATACTATAAAAGTCTGCAGAAGGCGGCAATCATTTCACAGTGTGGTTGGAGACAGAGGGTTGCTAGGAGAGAGCTCAGAAATCTCAAAATGGTTTGATTTAATTCCTTGATGTGGTTTTTGTCACTCGGTTCAAAAAATTTATGCATCACATGGTATTATACGAGGCATATGGACAAATGGTAATCATTCATGTGAATGTATTCAGGCTGCAAGAGAAACTGGAGCCCTTAAAGAAGCGAAAGACAAACTAGAGAAGCGTGTGGAGGAACTTACATGGCGTTTGCAGCTTGAGAAACGATTAAGGGTAATGGATGTGGAAGCCGAGACAATTCATAATGGACTTACATGTGTAATAACATTTGCTTCTAAAATGCAGACTGATTTGGAGGAGACAAAAGCCCAAGAAAATGCCAAGTTACAAGATGCTTTGCATGCAATGCAAATACAAGTAGAAGAGGCAAACTCCAGGGTTATCAAGGAACGAGAGGCAGCTCGGAGAGCTATTGAAGAAGCACCTCCAGTCATTAAAGAAACCCCCGTGTTAATTCAAGACACTGAGAAGGTTGATTCATTAACTGCTGAGGTTGAGAGCTTGAAGGTAGACCCACTAAACTCAAAATAATGGTCTGTTGTAATATGCTACTATTCTCTGTCACGGTCTCACCTCCCATGAGTTCTATTTTATTATTGCATAATCATCAAGAAGTGCCAATGAAAATAAAAGCTGACACGGTTTTTCATAGAATTATTCAAAAGTATATAGATTTAGCTTATAAACGCTTGAACTGTTTGCTTTCAAGCTAATGCTGGACAAATCCAATATAGATGGATACTTCTGAGTGCCTGAAAATGGGTCTTGCAAGTAATGACATGTGAGTGTAATGATTCCAAGCATTACCGTATCAATTTTTCAGCAATAATCTGAATTTGCACAAGTTGTGATAGTATTGTTGAAGATTAGTGTTTATAATATCCTTGAGGTTTTTATGCCCATATTTTGCGTGAAATCTTTGCAGTAGTAGGTCTTGAAAATATATAGGTGGAAATTCCTGAAACTTCTAGAGTTGATGAATCCTCCCTTAGAATGCGAGGGGTTCCAAAAAGAATTATT
This sequence comes from Euptelea pleiosperma, assembly GCA_035048495.1. NCBI lineage: Eukaryota > Viridiplantae > Streptophyta > Magnoliopsida > Ranunculales > Eupteleaceae > Euptelea > Euptelea pleiosperma. The sequence goes on from CM068548.1 coordinate 12,535,051, forward strand.
AGCTTGACTATTTTATTGAAATTTGAAGTTGTGAAAAACTGCACTTGCAACACAAAAAATAAAGTTCATAAATAAGTACATGAAAGTGCAAGTAAATGAATGAATTAATAAATACCCGCGGGATATGAGGGACGAGATCTCCATTATGTTCAAATCCTTTATATCAACTTGGTATACCCACATGGTTCAACTATTGTGTTTATTCAAATTTGTCTTTAACAAGCTAGCCATGAATGTATCTGCATGGAAGCTTCAGAATTTGCTGTAAATGGAAATCATATTAGTTTTGCTGCTTTTCATTTGAGAAACCAAGGATTTTGGTTCATGAGCTGAGTTAATAATTTATTATAAGAACCACAGTTAAAGCTTTTTGTGAGCTACCATTTGACTTACTAAACTTGTATTAACTTGTACAGGTTTTACTGCTGTCTGAAAGAAAGACCGCTGAAGAGGCCAAACAAACTTACACCGATGTTCAGGCCAAAAATGGGGAACTGATTAAAAAGCTTGAAGATGCAGAGCGAAAAGTGGATCAGCTTCAAGATTCTGTGCAGAGGTTCGTAATGTGATGAGGAAGGAACGATTTGAGTATTTTATATCATTTTTTGCAACGATTATGTTAATTGTCCGAAGAACCCGTGACTCGGCTTGGACCCTTTCCTTGGTTTGCCCAAGATTTCTGCTTCCCCTTTCGGCCTTTCCTGCCCCTCCCCTCTGACCTATTTTGATGCAACTGTGACAATTTGGTCCTGATTCGCCATGGAAAATAAGGTTACTAATTCTATGCTTACTCTTTTCTGAACTTCTACTCTTCAAAAGTCAGTTCTTGACTTGCCAGTGTTGCCTTTGCCAGCCTTCCCCATGAGCAAATAGGAGCTTGATCAAGCTTAATGTTATCTTTATAGATGCTTGGTCTATTTTTTAATTTGCCTTGTTATTAGTTTCAATGCCAGTGTTTCCAACTACTTGCAGCCTGTGTCATCTGGTTGAAACTGATCATTCTCTCTCCCCTTCTTTAAATGTGTGTGTGTATCTGTGTGTGCGCATCTGTGTCTGTGTGGCATGTGTATGCATGTATGTATTTAATAAAATTACATAATAATGTATACCAAATTACATTGTATCCAAGTGTCGCCCAAATTGGTTCCCAAAGACAAGCCTGTTATGTGGCTTTTGAACATAAACGGGAACCAAAAAAAAAATGGAGGGTTAAACCTTTCTGAAGTTGAGTTTTGTTTCTGATTCAGGCTTGAAGATAAACTTTCCAATATAGAGTCAGAGAATCAAGTACTTCGTCAGCAAGCACTGGCCATTTCACCAACTAGTAAATCTTTAGCTACACGGCAAAAGACAACCATCATTCAGGTATCTATAGCATAATAAGTTGATGTATGTTTTCTTGAATAGCCCATTTATGTTCATGGAATGGCATCTTTGAATGGTTTTCTCTATGAATTGACAGAGGACTCCAGAGAATGGAAATACTCTAAATGGAGAATCAAAGATGGCATCGGTAAGGGAATCTTGTTACATTAACATGTATGCTACATTTTTGTATATTTTCTATTTTATTTCCAAATTTCCAACTATCTTCTAGGTGCCTCAGGATTTGAATCTTGCCCTATCTAATCCACGGGAGCCTGAAACTGAGGAAAAGCCGCAGAAATCGCTTAATGAGAAGCAACAGGTAAGAAGCACTTGAGATTTAATGGCTTTCTCTGTTCACATTGAAAGTTCCATTTTGGAACTTAATTTCCAACTTCTGAGGGTTCATTTTCTTTGAATGATTTAATTCTTGCAATCTTTTTTGTTGGTACAGGAGAACCAGGACCTGCTGATAAAGTGTATTTCACAAGACTTGGGATTCTCTGGGGGCAGACCGGCTGCTGCTTGTATCATATACAAATGCCTTCTTCACTGGAGATCATTTGAAGTTGAAAGAACCAGTGTTTTCGACCGTATAATTCAGACAATAGGGTCGGCTATAGAGGTATCTCAAAATTTGTGTTGGAGAATATTGTGATTTGTATCCTAATTTTTGAATTATGATTACATTCGTCAGACCCATAATGTCTTACATTCCAACTCTGAAAACAATCACATAATCACACTGGACTCTCCACCACACCAATAAGTAAATTGGTTAGAGACGACTTTATGTTTGTATCCTAATGGTATTGCGCCATTTTACTGATAATTGCAATTTCTACCTTACTGAAGGTCCAGGACAATAATGACGTATTATCCTATTGGCTGTCTAATTCATCCGCATTGTTGTTGCTCCTACAACGCACACTGAAAGCAAGTGGAGCAGGTAGCTTTACTCCACAAAGGCGGAGATCAACATCAGCTTCTCTTTTTGGGAGGATGTCTCAAGTAACAAGCAATCATTTGTTTATCTTCATACATGTGCCATCTGCTTGTAGTTTAGAATCAATCTTTTACCTTTTTGTTTGCCGTCTTTGAAATTTTATTTAGGGACTTCGAGCATCTCCACAAAGTGCTGGGCTCTCATTTCTTAATGGTCGGATGCTTGGTGGACTGGATGACTTGCGACAAGTTGAAGCCAAATATCCAGCTTTACTGTTTAAACAGCAGCTCACAGCCTTCCTTGAGAAGATATATGGAATGATAAGAGACAATCTGAAGAAAGAGATCTCCCCTTTGCTTGGTTTGTGCATCCAGGTAACTGCTAGCTATTCTTCATACACTGTTATCATCATCATCATAAGCCTTTTTCCCAACGGTATGGGATTGGCTGCATGAATCCTGTTCCTCCATTCAATCCTGTCTAAAGCCATCTCTTCCGCAAGGCAAGTTTTCTTGAAATCTCTCCTCAGAACTTCATTCCATGTCCATTTTGGCTTTCTCCTTGCCCTTTTAGGCCCTTCGATTTGTACATTCCTCCTCACTATTGCTGTCATTGGTCTCCGTTGTACATGACCAAACCATCACAATCGAATTTCCCTCATTTTGCCACTTATTGGGGATACTCCTATATATTCACGAATGCATTTATTTCTAATTTTGTCTTTCCTTGTTTTACCACACATCTATCTCAACATCCTCATCTCGGCCATTCTCATTTTATGAACATGTTGTTACTTGATTGCCCAACAGTCAGCTCATGAAGCATCACTGGTCTTATTGCTGTCTTATAGAATTTTCCTTTTAGTTTGATTGGCACGCATCGATCACATAGCACTCCGGAAGCAAAATCTCAACTTTAGCCACCCCACTCTAATTCTATGAGCAACATCCTCCCCAATTTCGCATTCCTTATAAATAATAGATCCAGGTCACGAATTGGTCTTTGAGGTATCTCCTGGTCGTCAATTCCATATACTCTGTGTTAGTTCAACTTATTTTAAAACCTTTAGGTTCCAAAACATTCTTCCAGAGTTATAGTTTTGCATTTACCTTACCTTTAGATTCTAAAGGTAATACAAATGTTAAGAATTGAACTGAATAGATGATAAGTAGCTTGTTTCTGAAGATCTTGCTATTTCTGAATTCTTTTCGGTCATTGATTAAGATGTCAGTATCAGGGCATACATCTGGCCTAAGAACTGATATGTAACATACAATTTGAAATTATTAGGAATTTCATGAACTATATGAGGTCAAATCTTTCAGTTGCTAAAATGTTGAAATAAAAGAAAAAAGTAAGAAGAAATATTAAGTTTGTCAGTTTATGACATGAATTTGTTGCATTGCATTGCCAGTCCCAAACCTGTAAGTGGGAGGAGAGGAGGGTTACATCAGGTTGGCACCGCTGCAAAACTTTTGTCAAATCTTTCTTACATAATCCTGATATGTTGTTTCAAGGTCATGTCAGGTATTAGATATTGCCCTAACAGGATTCGTGTTGCCGACTGCAAATTGTTGGGATAAGGCATTGCTGATTGATTATTTGTAGAATAAATACTGTTCAGAAATATGAAAAACACCCTACAGACACATGTAATATATAATTCCATGACATTTTCTACCACAAGTCCAATTATCCCGTACCTATTGTTCCATTTGCATTTTTGTACAGATATTTTTGATCCGTGTTTGGAGGTATTCCATCAGACATGTTTCCTTGACATATTCGATAGGTTATGCTGATCACTCTGTGTTCTGGAATTTAAGTATCTTTCCATTACGATGCAGGCGCCTAGAACATCCCGCGCAAGTTTAGTGAAAGGATCACGTTTACAAGCAAATGCCGTGGCTCAACAAGCTTTAATTGCTCATTGGCAAAGCATTGTGAAAAACCTGAACAATTACTTGAAGACATTGAGAGCAAATTATGTGAGTTCTGAAGTTCCAAATACGGTGACAATGCAATTATCATCCTTCATAGAAAATCATCTCTCTTACATCTTCCTCCTTTACAGGTTCCCCCATTCTTAGTCCGCAAGGTATTCACTCAGATTTTCTCATTCATCAACGTTCAGCTATTCAACAGGTAAATGTGTTCAAATCTTCTTTTCTCGTGATCTTAATGAATCTGATTATATAATACTTCGACCTGATAAAAAATATTATTATATTGTTCTTGTTATTTTTATTATTTGTTTTTCTTTTCATTTCTGCAGCCTCCTTTTGCGGCGTGAGTGTTGCTCATTCAGCAATGGGGAGTTTGTAAAGGCAGGGTTAGCCGAGTTAGAACAGTGGTGCATTGATGCAACTGAAGAGGTGAGCATGAACCGATGGCTTTACTTAAGCAGTCTTTTGGAAATCTTTGCCTAAAATTCAATTGCATACAGTACGCAGGATCAGCTTGGGACGAACTGAAGCATATCAGACAGGCAGTTGGATTCTTGGTGAGATTCATTTATCCGGTATTTCATACTCAACATTTTTGTTGTTATTATATATTTTGCTTGCCCACTCACTTTTTTCTTTTAATTTTCTGATAACTCAGGTTATACATCAAAAGCCAAAAAAGACCCTGAATGAAATAACGAAAGATCTTTGCCCAGTGAGTGACTCTTCTCTTTGAAGCTCTCAACTCCTATCCAGAATTTGTCTTATTATGGTTCTTCCAGATTGGATGTTTCTTTTTATTCTTCTTTGCCGCTGCTTTCAGGTGCTTAGCATTCAACAATTATACAGGATTAGTACAATGTACTGGGATGACAAATACGGCACACACAGTGTGTCTTCAGATGTAAGTATAGTCTGAATTGATTTGAGTTGTACCAACCTTCTGCAATGCTGCTTTTCAGTGTCCAACTTGTTTTAATCGCTACCCATGCTTTCCACGCCCTTCAATTTCTTTTTCTGGGTCTTTAGTTTTTTCAGTTGTAGATGGATTTCAGTTCTGTCAGACAAATCACTTTCAATTCCTCTCTTATGGTAGGTTATTTCAAGTATGAGGGTTCTGATGACCGAGGACTCGAACAATGCTGTCAGCAGTTCTTTCTTATTAGACGATGACTCGAGGTAATGTTCTTCAAAATTCCTACATGCTTTGGACTAACAGTTCTTGATCCCCCATGTTCTGTATGCATCCGAATGACTAATTTACCTTTGGTTTGGTTTTTTCAATCACTGCAGCATACCATTCTCTGTTGACGACATCTCCAAGTCGATGCAACAGATAGACATAGCTGATATCGACCCTCCACCTTTGATACGTGAAAACTCAGGGTTTGTATTCTTGTTACAACGTGAGTGATTCCCTGCAAGATCACGGTATCCCATCCAAGTCCCTTCCCCATGCCCCCCTAGACGGCATTCTGCATCTCCTTGGTCCAACTTTGCTGCAACCTGTGCATATGATCACATTCTCCTTCCTCGTCTTGATGTGTATAATATATTGTTGTCTATCTCCCTGCAAGATTACTGGTCCAGAGCATGGCTCGGATGCTTCTGGGCCCACTGTTCTTATTTCTCATTGATTGATTTTTTTCCTCCATCCCTTTTTGACTAGTGGAGTATTTGTTTAGAAGCCATAGCTCTCCTAGAGCGATACTTAGCAACTATAGAAACATTGGGTCCAGCAACTTGTCGCACTTACAGTGGCTTCTTCATTTTGTTTGTTGGGCATTTTTTTTCCCTTGGTGAAATTGATGACAGCAGCCGCATTTTTAGGCGATTATTTGTTGTATGTGGAAACTATTATTTGTATGTAATGTATTTTTTTATTATTCATTTTCTCTGGGATAATCCTCCCACACATTTTTGCAGTGTTGGAGTGAGGGCGTTTATTATGAGTTTTTTATTCTTTTTGGAATCTTGAAGATTGAGAAAACAGGCTGTGGGATTGTGATTTCACAATCCAGTGGTTCCCACCTAGGAGATGTACTACCACATGATCGATAACATTCTTTTGGATGGCCAGTAAGAATATGATGAGTGGTTCAGAGACCAAGTCTGACGCATCTTATTTAATTAGATTAGTTTGGACTTGAACTGGCCACGGCTGGTCTCATTTATTGGGTTTCATACAGGCTCTTAGTTTAATGGTAGGTTGTTGAGCAAGCGAAGCCTGTTTGGGTGACAATTCCACGGAATACACGTCCGAGATCACCATTGTCCGGGAAGAAAGACAAATATGCGCCAGAACGGGTATGAACGTTTTAAAAAACTCGGACCAGCCATTGACGTGGTGGATTGGCCAGTTTATTGGGTCACCGGTTCAATCAGATGGCTGGAAGGACGATTTTTTATTTTAATAAAAAAAAAACGAAATTCAAAATTTCTTGACCACATACCATCGTGGTAGCTAAAGATTTTTTATTTTAATATAAAAAAACGAAATTCAAAATTTCTTGGTTACATACCAGCGTGGTAGCTAAATCATGAATCGTATATCGTTGCCAAGGGGTGTGGTTCAGTGGTAAGACGTAGCGACTTGGGTATGCTTCCCAAGGTCGTGAGTTCGAGACTGCGCCCCCTTGCATAAACCGTGTTGTGCGTATGAGAAGGCTTGGGTAAGCGTGCACAACCGTAGGACTAGTCCCATCACCAATGTGTGTGGGGATACTTGTGTTATCGAAAAAAAAAGATCTCCAATTCACACTATGGCTCGCGGGTTGATCCAAGTAAGAAACACATATTGGTGATCCACGCTGATTTTTGGGTTAGAGGTCCACCGAGGGACTGGCCAAACATCCATACGGTCAGCGTCCACTAAGAACGTGGCTCGTATTGAGGGCTGTGACAGAAGCATCTGTCACAACGCTGTGACAGAAGTTTTACTCGAGCCTTTACTGCACATTATATCACAAGTATACTGAATATGTGTGTACACTCAAGTACACTGATAATGGTATTTACAAGGAGAAGTGATGAAATGATGCCCATATGGAGTTACAAAGTTTTAAGCAAAAGCGCAACTTTATTATCCATAATTAAATAATCGATAAACATTGGAGTGGGACCCACCCTTCAATTTGTGATCCATTTTTTTTTTTTGGAGATCATGAACATTCGGTTACCAAGATCTTCTTGTAAAACGTTGCAATCCAATGGCTAGAGGTCACCAATCAGGCTGATTGTTGGTGTGTAAGTCCATCGAGTGTTGGGTCAATATGGGTCAGTGGGCCTCAAAGAGTGCACCATGTGGTGCATTTTTTATGTCCTCCACATGAGCTGATTCTTGATTTGTGATCATGGTTGCTCTGAATAAGTTTTCTAGAAATGATTTTTGCATATAAATGCTGTCAAAACTTTGTCTACATCCAAACTTTCGACATGCAAATCCTATTTTTGTAAAATTTTTTGTTGATCACCATACATAACCTTTGATTGGTCAAGTCCTCAGCTGACAGAAGAGACGGAGCAAAGTCTATTGTTGGGGCCAAAAACCAAGTCCCACTGTGAGCATTCTCAGCCAGGCCAGATGCTTTGTTCTCAGATGTCGATACTCTTCTATGGCAATTCAACGCAGATCTGTGGAAACCAAACTCCTTGCTTGAAGAAAAATCAATTCAAGGTCTCATCATAATATTACATGGAATATCTAGAAATGTACGGGCTCTTTTATAGAGGATGATATCAATGATTGGTTAATTATTGTGTGATGTGCAAGTCCAATGGTAAAAATACAAATCATCTTCTATTGCATTATGATTTTGCCAAACAGATGTGGTATTAATTTCTAGCACATGTGGGCTTCTTTGGGTCTTACTATAATCTATTGGAAGGTTCGCCTATCGCCCTCTCATAGGGGAATCCTCCTTTGGAGGATTGTGCCGTTTGCTATTATTCGGGGCATAGGATGGAGAGACAGCACCTTTCAGAAAACCCTCCTTAACATAAAGGCACTTTCTTCGGTGATATGGTGTTCAGGTTCGATGATTTGAATCTCCACGAAATTAATCTCATTGATCGTCTCCATGTGGGCGCCACATTTGGTGTGTCAATTAGAATGTTAAGATCAACTCTTTTGTGCTGTTGTGTTTCGCTTATATTGTAATGAGCAATTTTGCAGAGGCGGTTGAGAAGATTAAAAATGAGTGACATGAGACTTTTGTGTGGGGGGTCTGTCTTGAGCTACACCCATTTTTTACATCCAATTCTTACATTCGGTGATGGGGTCCATTTGAAGATCATGCTGAACAATCCAACCCGCACTGTTAGTAGTCTATCCTATAAAAAAAAATTAGTCCATTTCGACATTCCTTACCTCGTGAAAATTTGATTTGACTTTGAAAGATACAGATCCAATTAAACCATTATTTTGACGTCAATTTTTTATATGGTTAGCAATGTCGAAATGGACTGATTTTTTTTATTATGATGATCATCATGGCAAGGACAACTCAATGTATAGTTGGAGTGTCCAACATTAGCTCCATGTGGATCCCACAATTGGGTGTAAGAATTGGATGCAAGAAATGGGTGTAGTAGCTCCACAAAGACTTTTGTGCAAACCCAGGATTGAAAGAATGTTGTAGGTATGGAAGTGGGATAGAGGGGGAACATTTTTTATGCAGAGGACTCTTGATGCAGTTGATGAGTGGCCCTACGCAGCGATAACTAATTAGGCTGAATTTTGGGCTAAACGTCCATGCTGTCAGTGGGTCCCAAAACATGCACTACATAGGGCCATTCATCGACTGCATCGATAGTCCTCTGTATCAAAAAAAATTCTGGAGAGGAAGCAAATTCTCTTCCAAGACAAACACTTCGGCCAAACCGTTCAGCCACTTCTAAGATATGAGGGTTTGACGATTTATGCAAGGTGGGGTTTTCCCTACTAAAGTTTCCTAGGAAAATTCAACTCCCATTCCAAAATTGGAAATAACCAAGCGACGAACATGGGCATAAATGTAAATGATTAACTTGATGAAGACTAAAAATAAAGTTAATGAGCTGTAAAATTAACTGGGAAAAGAAAAGAGATGACTAAACGAGAGAAAACCTAGGCACTGTCAACCGTATAGCAAACGACAAATAGAATGGTGATCCCATTAGGGGTCACATATGGAAATTTATGGTCAGGTGCCCTCGTGTCTTTTTATCAGTGGACAAAATTATACTTGGCTCAATGCAAGTCAGAATGTACTTGCCAGAGGTGTAATTTTGCCCAACAAAAAAAAAAGGGGACAGGACCGCAACTAACATGATACCGCATGCCTGAGGGGATCACCACTCATACTTCTAATACTCTTTGAAATGGTTTTGATTATAAACTTTCGGGTGCTCTAATTTTTGTACCTCATTCGTCCAGCGAAGTCCTACTGAAGCAAACAAAACTTAAGATAATGAGAGGAGGGAAATGGGGAAAAAAACATGGGAACCTGATGGCTCTATTTCTTCTTGAATAGGAAATGTGTAACCATCCACTCTTCTCCATTGTTATATCCGAAGAGCTCTGCCACTGAGATGAAGAACGTTCGCCAATAGGCAGTCCACTTGACAGCTGAATCCTTGCCGTAGGTCGACTCCATTATTGGCTTTATGGAAGCCAAATTCTGGTCCATTCTTTTAAGCCACTCTTCACTACAAAACAACAAATTTTCAATTATTCTTTAAAGTATTCAGGCCATAACATTGTTTAAGAACCAGATCAACCCAATTCAACCTGAACAGAGTGGTAATGGGAAAAGCCGCTATTGAAAGAATGAATTCAAAAATCATTTTAAAACTATAGAAAGAAAACTACCATAGTGATTTTCATCCTTACCTTGTCAGCGCATAATGTTTTCCATTTACAAGCCAATGGTTGACAACAGAAACATCATCCTGCATATAAATCATCATAAAAGAAAAGGCATATTGAGCTCCAATTGCTGCTTGGTTTCAATGTAATTTCGCATTAGTTAAAAAGTAGCTACATTCTTTTAAACATGGCCCGAAAATGAATGGAGATTCTCCACTACTAGCTTTCAGGTGCTTTACACATAAAACCCTACGTTAACTTGTAAATAATGTCAGAGCAAAATGAAAAACTAAAGACGTGAACACAAAATCTCAATATGCACACAGTGGTTCAACGAGGAATAAAGGCAGTTTTGCTGATATGAAACACTACACAGCTCACCTGGAAGTAGAGAAGTAAGTTTGCAGAAGGCATTGTCCCTCCAGTGAAGAAGTATCTGCTAATCCAGTCATCTTCATTTGTGTCCTGCATGAGAAGAAAGGTCAGATAGCTTGAACAATTATCATGAGAAAGAGAGCACAATATCTAGCTCCTAATATCTGAGGACACAACAGAAAGATTAAAATTTTAGTGTACAACCAAAATGGCATGAAGAAACAGAGAATAAACACCTGTTTTTTAATGAAGAAAGTGAATATGTGATCGATAGTTAAATCTTTTTTTATACAAAAACGACAATATAAATACTTAATAAGTAACTGAAACATAATTTCACTGCAATTATACAGGTACTAGAAGGATTTTTTACAAAACATTGCCTAGTCCAGTAGCTGTTTGAGTTCTTTGCAATTATATGGAATAGAACCAAAAGTATACCTCAAAGTGGTAAGCAAATGCTTTGTGGCAGAAGTGATGAATAAAAAGGAGGCTATCCTGGTTCATCCACTTGGAAATCTTCTTAAGAAGCTCCTTGTAGTTCTTCATGTGCTGTGTGAAGGGACAAACATCAGTGCTCAATCCCATATCAGCAAACTTTACTTTAAAAAAAAGGTTCCAATGCTTGCATACCTCAAACATTTCTATGGATAAAATTCGATCGAAGGAGGCCTCCATCTCAAATGTGGTAATATCTGCGACAATAATCTCCACATTCTGCAATTGCAGGTCCCTGTACAAGAAATTAAATGGTCATAGCCTTTGTGAGATTGCAAAATGATTTGTGCACTAAAAATTATTCAGAACATGTGCATATGGGGTGTTGAGAAGTTGCAAAGATAGATAAACTAAAAACACTCCTTGGCTAATGACATTTGGTTGTTTCTGAAGAGAAAGAACCGTATTTGCAAAGATAGATACACCTTTTTTTAATTGTTAGACTACACTATAACTTTACAGAGTGTAGTTTGGGGATTTCAGTTATTCCAAAACCAATTTCAACTTTCTGTTAAGCTAGGAATATCATAAGGCATATGTGCAGCATCATGCAACATACTTGCACTTTTCTTCTATGTATGCTTTCTGCGTCATTGAATTGCAAATCCCTGTAATCCTGCAGTTACTATATTTCTGTGCAATATACAGAGAGAGGGATCCCCAGCCACATCCAACATCAAGGACAGTATGACCATCTGTAATCTGTGCCCTCTCACAGTACAGCTCCAACATTGCTTTCTCAGCATCCTCCAAGCTGTTTGACTTATCAAGGAAGTAACAACAGCTGCACAAGTTCAGATTTCAAACAGCTTAGCTCATCAGGTAAGAGGGATCAATGTGATTTTTATTTTAATGAGATGGAAAAACATAATGACGCACAAAGAAACCCCATTTTCATTTTGCATTGCAAGCATATTGTGAGGTATAGGTACATGACACAAACATATCATTAGGATCCTTTGATAAATCTAGTCACACTGTTCTCTACTGTCGAAATTGTCTTCAAGAAGAACCAAGTAACCCTTAAAACGTAAAACAAAACTAATAAAGAAAGAGAACATAAAAAAATACTAATCTCCCCCAAAGATTAAAAGGAAATATCAAATATCTTTTACCTCTACATCACACATCTAGAAATTCTTATTTTTTTCTTAATCTTTAGATATAAGACATCAATATGATATGGAACAAAAAAAGAGTTTTCTAAAGATGGATTACAATACAGAGGAATCATTTACCTGTATTTCATATTCTTCCCAAGCACCAGCTTGAAGAAGGAAGTGGGTACTTCATAATGTTGGTATTTTGGTTTATCAGTCTTGATGGCTATAGGCATATCTTCAAGAGCTGTAAAAAAAAAGGAATATAAGTTCATTGATATTAAAAGGCCTATTAATAACAGTAGGAACAATTTTAACAAATATAATGGCAACATCTTTTGGTACTTTATAAATCAATAGAAGTTATTTCAACATAGGTGCAGGACCAGAACAATTTCTGGCCAAATAACCTTGCAAGTTTTATTACAGTACAATGTAATTCTTTTGGGACTTGACCTCCTTTTTGTGTAGTGCTATGTTATTCTTAGATTATTTTTGGTTCCAAACGATTGAATATGCTTTAGAGTCTCTAAAAATAATATAATTATTATAGAATCTTTCCACTACTTATTACTTTTTTAGACTTATTCGTGATCACCGTCATATTATGCCCTATCCCAACTATTTGGGGTCCGCAACATAAACCCTATTTTTATTTTCAACTCTATGTAGAGCTACATCTTCTCTTCTGTCAAGGCAAGTGGGGTTACATCTTTTTATACTACCCATATCTATGTCATTCCATCCTTCCTCATGCCCTTTTTGAGCCTTCGACCTGCACAAAAGCACTTCTTCTGTTGGTACATTTTAACAAAATAAAACTTTTATCACTTTTATACTATTTTGCGTTATTCTATTTTTGTCCCTATGTATGTTCGGACCGAGATTATTTCATTAATCTGTATGACCATTAATCTTGATATCTTACCATTGATCTTCTTGATATATCTTAGCCATTCATCTTTATTTCTCCTAGCTATTAGATGACTGTTGGATTACCCCATTCATTAGGGCTGTGCATTATGCACATGCCGAATTAAGAGGGAATCCAACGGCTCTCTTTACACCCCTCTTCTCCACATCTATAAAATACGGATTGTTTTCTAGGGTTCTGTAAAACAACAGAAAACCCTATCATTTTCTTCATTATCAATCTACTATTTACATGCAAAAGGTTTGTTTTTTTTGTTCGGCCTGCTACAGTATCACTACAGTGTCACTATAGTGTACTACGTTACTGCTACAGTGATGCTATTTTAAACAGGTAGGGGTCCACCTAACCCCCACCCCCTCTCTGGGTGCATTAAAAAATGTTCTGATATTACGATGACCATGATCTGAATCTTGTTCAGTATACATTTCTGATAATGTCTTTCCCAGTCTTTTCACTTATCCATCTCAACATCCTCATCTCTTGCTACACTCATTAATGATTTGTAGGACTAAGCATCTAACTTTTTTTCTCCTTTAAAACTAAATATTTTGTAAAACAGAATTCTCCTTTTGTACCACAAATCTTGGATAAAAATAGCAAGTCATTGATCAATCACAATTTGTGGTATAACATACATGATAAATTGGTATATGGGAATTGGGTGTCTCGAATTCTATTGGTATTACTATACTCTTGGGAATGAATTTTGTTGCGCGCTATAACTGTAATTTTTTTTTTTTATAAGTCAAAATATTATATAAGAGATCGAGAAGATCTCAGAAAATACAAAGAGGAAAAAACAGACCCCCTCAAGAACAAAGACAAAAACAAAACGACCCAAGCTACCTACTCAGAACTGAATCAAAACTGAAGACCAAATCACTGAAGAAAGTGTCTCTCAACTCTATAGAGGTACTACCCCAATAGTGGAGAAGAGCCTTAATACTAAGAATGATGTCTTGAAGAGAGTTAACCTCTCCTCTAAAGACCCTCAAGTTCCTTTCCTTCCAAAGGGCCCCCAAATGACAGCAAATGGGACCCTCCTCCAAATGATCCTGCCCCTAGCTGAGAGGTCAAAAGTAGGCCACCCACTCAACAAAGTGCCAATCGCCTTCGGCATAACCCAAGAGATACCCCCTGAATCAAAAAATAAGACCAAATCTGGGTAGCCAAATCACAATGAAGGAGAAGATGGTCAGTACTTTCACCACTCGACTTACACATAGCACAATAGCTTACCAAAATCCATTTCCTAGCAATCAAGTTGTCACACGTGAGTAATTTGTTCAATGAGGATGTCCATGCAAAGAAACAGATTTTTAAGGGGACCTTGGCTTTCCAAATATTGGGGCATAGGAAGGGATGAGTAGTGGGGGATCGAGAAAGGAACTCAGAAGGAATTCACTGTGAAGACTCCAGATTTGAAATGAGCCCAGGACATATGGTCCTCCTCCAATGGTGAAACTGTGTGGTTCTGCAATATGTTCATCAAAATTGCCAACAGTTGCGCGCCACAACTGTAATTTCATTTTGGGAAAAAGCACACAGTTTCGTATTTTGTGTGAATTCCATTGTTTTGCAACTAGGGTTTGAGATTCATATATACAACATTGATACAAACTTATCGTGTACTTTTTCAATTTGCATATAGCGGAAGCTCTCGATCCCCATCTCCCATCGAATTTGTGAATAAATTTAAGCAGTAATATTACTAAGAAGATCATCAATCTGATATTTTGGATCTAGGAGAGAGAGAAAGAGATGATTACAATGTGCGAATTGAAGGAGATCAGAGAGCTGGAGATCGGAAGAAGGCTTGTAGCCCCAACGAAGGCGACTAGCTAACAAGAGACGCGTCAGCCTCCTTATCACTACGTCCGGGAGGAGATTACGCTCGAGTGAACCCAGCATCATGCGCACGGTAGCATTGTACGGTAGCTGAACCAACGCGTCCATGGCGGAACAACTCTCTCTCTCTCTCTCTCTCTCTCTCTCTCTCTCTCTTATTATTGAATTGAAGAATACGAAGAAGATTGCATTGTTTGTTAATTGTTGGGTCGTGAAACGTAGTAGAACAGATATATTTGGAGTAAAACTTGCGTGACCGTCGGTCACAATTTAGACCACGTAGCACATTTTACGACGACACTGACCATATGATGCACACTAGGGGTGTCAATTTTACCCGATTTAACCGGAACCGAATAGGAACCGGAACCGAAAACACCGGTTCCGGTACCACATTTTTGGGAACCGATTAAAAAGAATTGGAACCGGAACCGAACCGGAAACTAATGGTTACGGTTCCGGTACTCTAATATGGAACCGAAACCGATAAGAACTGGAACCGAACCGATAAGAACCGGAACCAATATATAAATATAGTGTAAAAATTCTCATATTACCAAGATTGGACCCGTTATACCCGAAATCGGAACTGAAACCGACAAAAACTACATAATCGGTTCCGGTTCTGGTGCCATTACATTGAGAACCGGAACCAATAAGTACCCGAACCGATAAGAACCGGAACCGTTTGTTCCGGTTCTGGTCACCTTAGGAACCGAACTGGAACCGACCTGTTGACACCCCTAATGCACACTAACACTAGGTGGAGTAAAACTTGTGTCACAATCGGATTGCAAATCACACAAACACAGCCAATGAATTCTCGGCACGTGCACCTAAAAGCAACAGCACATGGGTACGTTGCAAAAGCACTTGTGTACGTGCCGAGAACTCATTAGCTTGTGATTATGTGATTTACAATTTCGTGTGATAGAAGTTTTCCTCCACTAGGTGGAGTGGTGGACCTACAAACCAAACATCAATTTCTAAGCGTTGGATTAGAGTCATTTTCGTGGGTTGATTTTAACAGGGGAATTTGAGCATTATATGGGGTGGTCAGGCAAGTCTTGCTCTTTTTCCTTGTTTGGTTGGAGTAAAACTTCTGTCACAATGGGATTGCAAATCACACAAAACACAGCCAATGGGTTCTCGGCACATATACCTAAAAAAAGCACATGGGTACGTTGCAAAAGCACTTGTGTACGTGCCGAGAACTCATTGGCCGTGATTTACAATTTCGTGTGTGTGATAGAAGTTTTACTCGTTTGTTTGATGGGCCTTGTGTTCTTGAAGTGTGTGTGTGTTTGTCAGCTCTGCTAAACGCATCTTTTTCCTTTTTTAAAGGCAAAAATGTAATAGGAATACATGGGACTTTTTCAAATGCGGAAGAAGAATTTTGTTACTCGCCGCTGCCATCTGGGACCACTGACCGCATGGATGTTTATCCCACCCTTTGATGGATATACACATAAAAAATCACCCTGATTTGGTAGTCTCTAACCATTAATGTCCTGTTTGTGAAGACGATGATGAAAAAGTTCAAATCCAGTAGTTAGGAATCGCCTATCATGATGACTTTGTATGTGCATAAGGTCTCCAAGGGATGGGACATACATTCATAGCTCAGTCGGCCCAAAGATATTCCATGCGGCAATTATTGGGTATAACCAACACGTAAGACAAGTTTTAGTGAGCAGCACCTCAAGGTTGCTCATAGAATAATAGGAAAATTAAAAAGATGTGCTCCTACATAAAATACAATACGCTTTGTTGGGTAAAACTGCATGTGTGTCAATTCCTCATCCATTCATTCATTTGAAACGAGGTCCTAGTCTATTAAGTATATTTTTATTTTTTGCTTATTGGAATGGAAACATCGATCATTATGGGTATAAAAAGCCATTTAGTGTCTTTAATCCCCATCCACCCTCACCACACCGCCAATCCCATTTTCTCTCTAGTGTCGCCGGTCGCCCTCTTTCTCCGTCGTTGTTGGTCGTTGGAGAGCGGAGGCACCTCTCATTCCGCAGGTACTCGTCGTTGTATAAAACTCCAAATGTCCCACCACCAATTACAGAAGTGGCATCTCTGAAAGCCGACTCAAAGCTCTCAAAGTGATCATCTCTGAGAGAATTCGAGTTCGAATCCTTCAAATCTCAGTAAGTAACTAGCACCTTGGTCCCATGATGGATGCAATCAGTAGTCACGGGAGGGGAGACACCTTGGGTGCATACAATGTTTCATAGGGCATTTTGGTGAAACAAAAAGAAGGCAAAAAAAAAAAAAATGAGGGTTGTTGGAGTGCCATCACAATTCTTGGGGTGTGACTAAAATTACCCTAAGAGAAAACACAGGGGATATAGAAGTCATTTTAATTATAATTTAAGTGGGGGATAAAAAAGAGAAATTGACGGGGTAACCAAAATTCGCCAAAAATAAACGGTCAATAATTCAACTTGTAAACCAGGCTACGAATATCATAATGATTTGAATTTTTGTGAGGGTGATCTACACCATCCTCACCAAAAAATCCCATTCCAGAACTTCTAATTTATGTGAAATTTTGTGCCAAAATTTGTGTCCCCTGATCCTGAAACTTGTTTAAATATAGAACATAGCCCCGTTTTAATGGACCTTCTATAAACAAAAACCAAAAACCATGATTTTCATTTTTTTGTAGGACCTCATTCTTCTTCGAAGAACCATTCAATTTGTCACTTTAAAACCCTGAACTCAGTTTAAAGTTCAGAAGCATACAGAAAATGACAATATCCCCTCACTAGAAACAGACATGTCAAGACCTATTTTTCAAAATCATCACCTATTACCACAAAAAACACAAAATTCAAAATGTAATTTGCTGCACAGTTTTATTTTTTTGACAGGCAAAACAGAATTTTACAAGACGATATTTGTACAAGGCTGTTCAGACTACTGGGTCTCGGCAGAGTGGATGATCTCTGTTGAATTTTCCAAAGCGGTCGCAGTCTTGTCTGGCTGAGTTGGTATCGGCTGCATCTCCAATTTCTTCTTCTCCTTGAGAATCACCTGCCTTGGCATCACTTCAAGGAGAAAGCTTCCTCCATTCCATATAGATGCAGAGACCTTGAGTATTTGGAAAATCACGTGCAATTCATACGACAAGAAAATGGGGACTGTGAGTGCCATGGTTGCAACTGTGAATGCAGCTTGGAGCAGTATATACATGAACATGCGGTTCTGATCTCCAAGCAACCCGCTTAAACGCCACCACATATTGTTAGCTTTTCGCGCTTTCTTCGAGAGTTCCCTGTTAAACAAAGGAAGCATAAGAACAAAACAAAGTGAAAAAAAAAAGATTTGATTAACTAATCCTTCCGTTAGATTAAATTTAACTGATATATAATAGCGAAGAGTACATGCTATGCAAGTGCAACACATGTCCATTATGAGGACAGTAGACAGTCCATAGGATATAACCAACATGTACCTTAATTGTTTAATAATGGAGAATATGTGAGGGTAAATAAGCATCTTCAATGGCTATATTACACTTTCATCATTTTAGTCAAAAGTAATAATAAATTTATTGATGGCATTATAGGAAATTTAAATTAAACTAAATATAAGTTTTATTATTAGAATAAAAATAGTTAGTAATGTTAGAAAGATCTCGGCGAGAGCATTCTAATGGATCTACTAAATGACACAAGATGGTGGGGCCCCCATGGAGATGGTTCAAGGGCTGAATTTTTGTGATGATGGTCTCTTCAACATAGAGATCTCACCAAAAATAAGTCCATTCTGACGTTTCTAGCCATGTGAAAGTGGATTACAAGTTGAAAATTTTTGGAACATCCATTTCACAGTAAGAAGTTAGAACTCCACATTTGACAGGATTAGACGTTTCAGAAAGGATCCTCACAAAAATCACTCTTTGAATCATCTCCATGGGGGCCCCACAATCGTGTGTCAACCTATTCCAACCCTAGAGAGAGAGAGAGAGATAACCTGTAAGAAGTCATGACTTCGGGATCCCTTAACAACCTTTGTCGGCGTAGGACATTAACAATGAGAAAATAGAGAACCTGCCACAGGGTGTAAGCAACTAAGGGAACAACAAATAGCCATGTCCACAGGTAGGATTTGTCTTCTACATAAGGCCATGAAGCTCTGTGACCTGCATTCCCCTCGGGGTGCATGGCTGCAAAGGTTGCTGGATCCCACCATCGAATAGTGAAGTAAACAATCCCTGCAATGAAGCATCCCTTTGTAAGTTACAAAGGCAAATCAACAGAGCGATATAAGTACAAGAAGAAGAAGGAAAAGGCTTCTGAGAAAATCCCATAAGATGTCAGCTCTTTCCGTGCCTCCTAACATTCAGATCATCATTTTGGAAGGATCATAATGTTAAGTCATGGACTGTGGTAAATTGGATATAGCTTTCGAATTCAATTAATACTATTCACAAACATGTTTTCCTTTGTAAATATTTTCCAGAAACAAGAAAAGCCTAATCCTATCCTATGATTTCTTGAATTAGGCTTCAAAATCTTATGAAAGCTAGCCTGTCAGATATTAAGTTTTGAAGACCATAGTTACCAGTTAAAAGTTCCATCGAGAGAGAAAATACAAACTGTAAGTCCCCTTAGAGATTCTATTTCATGAATGAATTAGATTTTTTGTTTGGCTGGTAAAACATTAATGATTGAGATTATTGCTGGATTTTCAAATGCAAGTAATAATATTCCACGAAGTAATAATATTCCACGAAGAATATAAGAGTATTTCCATCTATCAGCAACCCATAACATTCCTGAACACGAATCATGGTGAATCTTTAGTTCATGTTATTGAAGACAAGTGAAATGATAAAGAACACCCTTCTTCGTAAACGGTTTAAATCTATCTCATCATTTACGGTATAACTTGTAATCTTTGATATTTGATGCAATCAAGCAAAGAACAATAAGGAAGAGAATACCTCAATCACAATTCATAATATAACAAAATTATCCTTTTTTTTCACAAATTTTAATAGGCTATTTACTTAAAAAGAAAGAGATTTTAAAGCAGTCGTGGATATGTAATCAATGCTGAGAATGTGTTCACACTCCAAAAATGGTTTTTCGGTACATTATTGTACTAGCCGCTATTTTCAAAAGGGATATGGTTGAAGGCCCATCCCTTCGCCTAGTTTAGATGAACTTGAGGATATGCTGCTGGATTTCAATGAGTTATAATTGAGAATGTTAATTACATATCATCTTTATGTTTGTTTTTATTAATTACTTTACGTATGGAACTATAGCCAATCTGCAACTTCACTTTTATGGTAATAAAGTTGGGGCTACCGACAGAATACAAAAAAATTTATTGTGTACTATCTTTTATTTTGGCAAAAATTCTGGTCTTTTTTCTTTTTTTGTTTTACATTTCCACACAAAACCTTATAGCAAAAATGGGAAATGGCACACCCGAGTTGGGGGCTGTTTTAGAGATAATGGGACAGCATTAAGCTAAAGAATACTCAGTACACCTCTAGTTTTAAGGCTTTTGGCCATTACCCTCAATAAGTATGTAAATTCTTTCATAAAATTATATTGTTTGACATGGAAGAAATAGTCACTCTCCAACCTCCAAAGCAGAGACTAATAGACTATGACCTATTTTCTTGTATGAATAGACATATAACAAATGCCATAGTCAAATTCATCAAAATTTAGTGGTTATGAATTAAAAATAATAACTTTCCAAATCTTCAGCATGGACTTGAAGCGATTGTGACCAGATTCCAATGCCAATCACGTTGACTTCCCTATTTAATTCAACAATGGAAATAAATCCCAGCTCTCAATTAACAGGGATCCGGGATATCAAAAAATGGTAAAAGCAATAATGTCCATCCATTAGGTCCCTCATGAAATTAACACTAACACCATAGTAACCTTGTTTCGTCGGCTCCCTTGGTTTGGTGTCAGGTTCACAGTTCGTAATTCATAGCCTTAAAATGACTCCAGTTCGTTAGCATCAGGTTTCCATAGTTCCTGTTTTGGTTCATTGTGGTTCTTTTTTCACTTCAATTCAAATCATTAGTCCACTAGGTTCTTGACTGTATCTCAGTTCAGATATTTTATTAAGTTGGTAGGTATATATATACGCTCACAAACAGTCGTTTGAACATATAATATAACCCAATAAGTCTAACACAATAAGTCAAGAAATAATGATTGAATACATTGTATTGGGCCCCACTCCCCAGCATTTATTGCCCATGTACCACCAAGCTTTTTCTGGACCATCCTTATGGTATACCTTGAGTACCACTACCATGGGTTGTCAAAGTTGAGAAATGACTAGAAAAAGACAATGTGAGTTTTCCCCTAAATAAATAACATCTCCAACCTTGTGACTACCACAAAAGGAAAAGAATTAATTACCTGAAGGATAATAATATTTTGCAAATATATAGTGATTTAGGCACATAGAAGGTGGTGAAGTTGGTTATAGTAGAATCATAGATTACACACATGACTAGCTCGGAAACTAGTGTGTTCAATCCATGGGCCACATGGCCAACATCTTTCTTATTCTGTAAAGATGATAATTATGACTTTTATGAATAGAAAGGGGAGACCCCTGATAGTGGTATATTAAACAGTAAAAATCTCTTCACTAGATAGTAGAAACCTCACCAAAAACAGAAGTAGACATCCTTTAGGAAAGGAAGCCAACAGAAAAGTGAAGGAGCCATCAACATGTTGTATCAGTCATAGCCCAAAACTCATCCCCATCCAATGATCCTAATTCCAAAGCCATAAATGGGTGGGTTTGTCTCACATTTGTTATAGTTGTTAGAAAAATATTTTTTTTCCCTTCAGATGTTTTCTCTTCGACCATATTCTTTTCTACATACTAGAGAAAGGGATTGTAGGGACCACCATTGCCAATATCAATCCCCCAAATGAGGTGATAGTTTTAGACAACTCATAATATATCATATGGATCTAGCTGGTATCTTGGTAAGTACCATAACATGCAAGGAATGGTACGAATGAGAGACCATTATCAAGGGGGAATGAATAAAAGGAAAAGATGGCATGATTGACTAGAAAACAACAAAGAAATTATGAATGAATGTCTAACTCCAATTTCCAACAGGGAAAGAAATTGATCTGGAAGAAGTTCAACAGGATGAATAGAAACCAAGTCAAAGATCTATGGCCAGTCTTGAGAAAACAAATTTGGAAGTGGAACACGAAGATAGATGATTATACATGCGCAAAGTGCATATTAATGGGGAAACAAGAAAGGATATAGATCATGATATATGACTTTCTCCCAAGGTATTTAAACATAAAACAAGAAAAAACAGAGAAAAAAATATGTATGGAGAAGCAACTAAAAATCCCTCCGTGTATGGAGAAGAAAAACCCTCAAAAGAAACACAAATGGTTGCTAGTAAAATCAAGTGGTAACAAAAGTAGACATTTAAAAGATCTAATATCACAAAGAAGTTGGATATTGTGGCTGATACAACTAGCAAAAACAAATTTGTGGCTGATAAAGCTCAATAAATAATGGATTATTCCATGGCCTATTTTTGCTAAACAATATGAAAAATGTAAAATTCCAAGATATGAACCATTATCCACCCGGAGATACAAATAAAAGTAGTCGATGGGCCTTACAGGCACGCTTTCAACAGAAGAAAGAGTGTCAAATGAACAGCAAAATCCGGACATATCCATCACTCAATAGAGCAGCAGCAGTAGAAGGTGTTGGAAAAAGGATTCCATGGGATTGAAGGCTTCTACATGCGATCTATTCGAGACCAAAATACTGAGGTGCCCCGTCCAAGGAGTGACTCTCTCAGCTCAGAACTAGGATAGATGGATGAACTATTTTCAGAGGAAAGAACGGCTTGTCATCTGCTTCCCTCGTTGCTTCACTTCTTCCCCTTCAGGAAGCCACCATCACAAAGTAGCTTCCCTTGGTTTTAAAAATCAGGAACATGCTCAACAAAAGTTATAAAGATATACAAGACCATCTTTTGGATTCATACACTTATACCCTTTCTTGCCAAGAGAGTACCAAGAAAGACACATGGAATGGACCGATTATCAAACTTCACACAGGTAGAATGTAACACATTTTCAAACGCAACACAGCCAAACGCACGAGGAACAAGATGGAATAGAATGGAATCCTTCTTAATCTCATACTTCCATTCAAATACCCAGTCCGAAGGTTATTAGTCATGATTGTGCAAAAGCTCTTGTGGCTCATTCAACACTTCATTGTCTAACCAAAACTTACTAATATGGAAGTAAATCTTTCATGCCATCTGAATAAGTTCACAATGAGTTGACAGTTAGAAAAATAGTAGATACAAATACCCAATAATCTATAGAGGAAAGTCATTCAATAAAAAGGGGTTTAATAGTAAATGAGGAACAGCATTTAACAATAAGGAATATATTTATAAGGTAAGAATAATACTACACTGGACAGATGTATCACCAGGTAAAAGATGTATCAGGACACTAACGATTTTATCAACAGAACTGAAAACCAGGCTACAGCGCCAAACAATCAACGCCCATGCCAATGGTCCCTGCAGCAGTGTTCCAGAAGTGAGAGTGCAGATAAGTGAACTGCCACAGTCATCCAAATGGTGCAACAAATAAACCAGGACAGTATGCCTACCTCAGCAAATGAGAAGCAAACCATGAAAAGCTTTTCGTTTCTTGGATACAGGAGTAGCATGACCAAGAAAATTGTATTGGCATAGTAGCAGAAATCCTGAAAAAACCAAAGAATATTTATTAGACTCTGCATCAAACTGCAGTAAATCAAAATTATATCACATTATCCAATATGGGGTTTGTTGGCCCTTTACATGCTCAATGTTTCCAGTGTTTAACCAACAGATTTCCCTCTTACCATATTAGTTTCCAAAAGCCATGGCAGTTCCTTATATAGATAGTGAGGAATGATAATAGTTCAATTCTCTAACAGACCCATTTCACCAGCTAAAACCCAACTTGTTGTCATTGTCAACCTATTTACTGATCCAACACATCTGATAGCATCCAAAATCTGTTTACAGGATGCCAAAATACTTTTATTTGCTAGCTTAAATGTCAAGAATATGCAATATAAACACTAACACCAGAGCCAAAGCTTGGGTTTAATTGGGGATTTCAATGTAAGAGCTTGCTCCATTCTGCCACGTCATTACTAGATGACCCTACAAGAGCCAAAGCTTTAGTCTGTTTTAATCATTAAAGATGCCAGACTCATAAAATGGTGTCTGTAGGAATTTTAGATTTAAAGGGACAGTCTACTGAACAATGACCTGGCACTTCTACAATTTATTGCCATGTCAACACATATCAACATGGATACAAGTGTCGACATGTCCTGACACGTACAGCAGTGTCGCCCTTTTTATAACAAAAAAATAAAAGGATCTGGTGTGTTTTTTCGTACATGACCTACTTTATTAAGATGTTAAACACAATTATAGTTGTTTGATAGTCATCCCTCTTATAAATCTACTTATATTTATTAAGTTATTGGATAACTTTCGGGCAGATTCCTCCTTTTGCTCCTCAGCCTATGGGGTATTAGCAGCTGTTTCCAGCTGTTGTTCCCCTCCCAAGGGCAGGTTCTTACGCGTTACTCACCCGTCTGCCACTGGAAACACTAGTGTATTACTTTTCATATATTTTTCCTTATTTTTATTCTAAAAAACCTTCGATTTAAAATAATTATAATATATGTATATGGACATGTCTGTGCTTCAGGCTTCTTAAAGGCACCATGTCAGAGCCCTTGTATCTGTGCTAGACACTGACACGCGTGTCTATGTCATTGTTACATAGGACTTGGTTAAACCCACTAATGGAGACGACTTCTATCAACCTTACAATTAGACGTATCGAAAATTGAGGGACAAAGCAAAGGGTAAAGAGTTTCTTTCACGAGTCAAACAACCATGAAGAAGTAAACTCAACCATTGGACAAATGGTAAACTTAGTCACGATGAGAGTCTTCCACAAATACACTTTTCATCTATGTTGCCTGGATACTTGTATATGACCGAAGTTCCAATATCCACAGAATACGACACGGATACGGCTAGGATACAGGTTGGATACTTCATGTATTTATTTATAACAAAATCACAAAAAAAATAATACATTAACACTAGTTTAAATCAATTTTCCTGGAGCATTAATTTTATAAGCAATACAAAATTTAATATTTTATATTACTTATTTGCTTATCATAGACTTTTTATTGTATGTTTATGCATGCATGTTTGTCTATCTATGTGTACCTTTTATAACATTATATGTGAAATATACATGCCATAAATTATAGGAAATGGGTAGGATCCCCGTATCCATGTCCCTGATTTTGGAAAATGCCAAGTCGTATCCCTGCTTCTTGTATCTGTGTCCGTATATTCCGGGCATCATAGCTTTTCATATTTCTTTCCTTATTTTTATTTTAAAAAAAACTTTAAATTAAATATAACTGAAATATCATATTATAATATATGTGAATGGACAGTCTGCATTTCAGGCTTCTCGAAAGCACTATGTCAGACACCTTTTATTTGTGTACTAATTCATTGTTACACAGGACTTTAGTTAAATAGATAAACTGACCCACTAATGGAGACAAGTTCCATCGCGCTTACAATTAAACGTATTGAATATTGAGGATCAAAGCAAAGGGTGGAGAGCTTCTTTCATGAGTCGAACAACCATGAAGAAGTATACTCAACTATTGGATGATTGGCAAACTTAATCTTGATAAAATTCTTCCAGAATCTTGCACATCTCCTCCTTACGAATTATCATTCCATTTCTTTTATAGTTCCCCTCTTGTTACCCAGTCTCATTCTTTGTCATGGCCAAACACACCCAAAACCATAACATAGGAACCCATGCACCATTTAATCTAGAGGTAAGCCTAACTAAATACGATAACGTTTCTAACATTAGAATCCAACTTTTTCTCATGCATACCAACAATATCCCCAAATAATACATGGGATGGCTTTCGTAAATTTAACGCGAATCCTTGCCACCAGAAAAGCCATTTATATTTTCAAAATAGATGAACTAATAAATATTACTTAGAACGCAAATGCTTGAGATATGTCGGTGCTCACCAAAAGATAATAATGCCATTTCTTAAACCGATAGTATATCCATCGTAGAGGAACGAACGTGACAAAGAACAAACAGTATACATATGGAATATCTTGCGGTCCTGAAAATTGGAAATTAACAAAGAAATAAGTAAACATATCCCCTTTGAACAATCATTCCAATTGATCGAAAAACTGCCGATTTTACTCACTCGATCCCAATAGGAAGCAAAATGTGCCGAACCCAAGAACCCCCAATAGATGGGTCACCTAAATAACAAAGAAAAAAGCAAAATTTAAATAAAAATCCAAAAAAATAAATAAATTTACTCACCCAAATGATAAAAAAACATGAAATATGAGATGAAATCAATCAAAATAAAGAAAACCCATTAACCCAAACACCAAAAAGAACAAACACATACCTTGTTGATAAATCGCTCGTGTTCTTCGGCTTGTTTTGCAATCTTAATGGCCTGTTTCGATAAAATCTCCTTCGTTTGAACAGCTTGTTTCGACAAAATCTCCTTTGTTTGAGCAACTTTCTAAAAATAAAAAACCCAACAAACAAACCAAAAAAAAAAATCAAACATAACGAAAGAACTTCTCTTTGAAGATCAAATATCATTGATTCTGCTTACCTTGGTTCGGTCTTTAAACCTCTGCTTCACCTTCCGAAATGAATCTCCATCGTCAAGAATCTCTTCGCTGTTGGACATTTTTGTCCTTTTTTTTTTAAATAAAGATTTTTGGCCGAAGCTTGTTTTTTTTTTTTTCTTCCAAGGGGGGAGGAGAAGCTGCAGGGAAGGTTGAGCTTCAAATAAAAAACAGTCAGCGACGCCGCTGACTGCAGCCAATATAAGCCACGTGTCACATTCTTAAGAGGGCACTAACCGTATGGATGTTTGGCCAATCACTAGGTGGACCTACACACCAAAAAGGAACCTGATGAGTGATTTTTAAGCATTGGGTTGAAGTTATTTTGATAGGTTTATTTTAACCGTAGGAATTTGAGCATTATTTGGGTATAAAGATCCAAAGGTTTTAAAACACTAATCAAGGCTGATTTTTGGTTTGTAGGTCCACCTAGGGATTGGCCAAACATCCATAATGTGAATGCATTTGAGTTCAGGATGAATCATCTTAGCTCTGGGGCAGAAGCCTATTGGTCAAGATCATCGGATGGTGGTGATAGGCCATTCTTAAATTTTTAACAATTATTTGTCGACGAAGACTACGCCAGCGTCTATCCGCGAAGAAGTGGATTGGAGCCAGGATTTTGTTCAAGGGGAGCACAATCAATTGACTAGAACTGCGTACAACATGAGCCACGTGGCATATTATTAGAGATTTCTATCCGTATGGATGTTTGGCCCAATTCTAGTTTGACATACAGAGCAAAAATTAGCATGATTAGTGATCTCTAAGCGTTGGATTGGAGCCATTTTTCATGGGTTGATTTTGACCGTGGAAACTTGAGCATTATTGACCATTATTTGGGGGATATTGAAAGGTTTGAAATCACTAATCAGGCTGATTTTTTGTCTGTAGGTCCACCTAGGGACTGGTGGGCACTAAACGTCTGTTTTGGTACGTGAGAAAAAGAGTTCTGATGGCGAATATTTAGTCAGGCGAATATTATCTTGACTAAATATTTGTTCCTATCAATATTTAACAACGTTTTGTACACGTGTAAGCTAGCTCACTTCGTTTTCTTTCAATTTGAGTGGGTCCCACGTATCAAAGTAAGTCAAAAATGGGTTAGGCGAGTGGGAACCACGTAGTATGTCAAAGGATAAACAAAAAAAGTCATTTTTATCTTTTTTATATATTAAAATTTTATTTTTATTGAAAATAGTGTTTTACCCGCGAGAAAATAAAATTTTTCCAACGAGGCTTAATTGAATTGGCGTTGAAAATATTTACAGGGGGGAGGGGATCAAATGTTTTGCCGTCGCGGCGGGCAAATTTGTGGGGCAAGTGGCTGTCAAATGCGCCCAGGCAAATATTAGCACGCACAAATATTTTATTTTCCTGCCGCAGTGTGTTACCAAACAGGCCAAATTAAAATAAGAGTTAAATTTCAGAAATTATATATTTTTTTCTTTAAAAGATATTCAAACTGGGGCATTATTTTTTTTTTTCTGTTGTAACTGACGAATTGTAATGCACAGGGGCAAAAATGAAAAAAGGGATAATAGAAATAATGGGAAAAAGGAAGAAAAAAATGGCGCTAAAATTCAAAATTTGAATTTCAAGTTTTCAATTAAATTTTTAACAGAAAATAATGGTCATTTTTTTCATAAAATATGGTCGTTATTTTCGTTATAACCGGTTCATAACAGGGTAGGTCCAAATCTATTATAACTGCAATTTTTTAAACCATAATCATTTGGTATATCTGATCTTGAACTAACGTGTCTAGATTGCTGATAGAGAGAGAAGGAAAAAAATATGTTATTTCGTTCATTTTTTTTCTCGCATTCATTTTTCTTTTTTGTTTTAGAATTTCAAGTTTGTTTATTACTCTACTCTCACTTGATTTCTGGAAGAATTATGAGAATTCGCATTTTTTTTTTCTGTTTATTACTCTACTTGTAAAATTTGTCGAGATCGGGAAAACTGTCGATAGACCTCGACGGGAGCTGATGGAAGCAAATAAGGGATTTGCAATGAAGGCTGGAGGGGAATAGTTTGCAAGTGAGAGACTCATCATTTCCATAGAGCCATAACTTTTCGATAGTGAAGGACGTGTTCGATCAGGTCGTTGGTATCGTTAC
This sequence comes from Euptelea pleiosperma, assembly GCA_035048495.1. Taxonomy (NCBI): domain Eukaryota; kingdom Viridiplantae; phylum Streptophyta; class Magnoliopsida; order Ranunculales; family Eupteleaceae; genus Euptelea; species Euptelea pleiosperma. The sequence goes on from CM068548.1 coordinate 12,563,840, forward strand.
AAAATGAAAATTGCAATACTATCAATTTTTTTGGTGCTTCTACATTTTGGATCCTATTGATGAAAGGGGAGACATGCGAAGTGGCTATGCGAGTCATCTTGTCGACATGCCTTGGCTTATTGATGGCCACAATTTTTTGGCCATTTCTTCCATATGTTTTCTCATGATATTTGATATCTCCTTGTGGGTCGGCCCATCGATGTTAGTCGTTATTTGGCCATTGTATGCTCAAAGTGGTCCAGGAAAACTTCCCCTCCCAATCTACTCGAGAATTTTAAAGATGCTCAATTTGTTGCACTCCTGATCTAGGTTGGTTGAGCTCGTAGTTGACAACGTTGTCTACATTTAGCTCTTCGAGAGGGTCCTAGAGGCGGGCTCTCTTCTCAATGAGATGTTGGAGAGAGTCAATCTCTCTTTGGAGACTTGTGGTTGATGTTAAAGTGGCGGTTGCATCAGAGGTGTCTTCTAGCTCTCTTCTTTTCTGAACCATGATGTGAAATACGTTGTTTCCCACAGGCGGTGCCAAAAGATATAGGGAGAAATTTCTTTTCACTGTACAATCCTAAATATTTGGTTTTAACGAGAAGAAATGAGACATTGACTTCTCTATTAATTAGATGCCGGACAAGGGGAACTTGCAAAAAATACTCTAATGCTTAACTAAGAAGACTAGAACAAGTGATTTGCAAGTATAATTGGTGAACTGGAATTCGATATACATATATGTTATGAGAGAATTTATTCTTAAAAAAAGGATTAAGACTTCAATGGAGATTTTCTATCCGTTAAATTAGGGTCCAAGAAAGTCTCCATTCAAAGGTTTCCAATTAGAAAAATCTTATAATTAGTTGTACCATTTGGAAGGAGTCCAACTTTGGAGGAATGGGCATCTTTCCAGACCTCTTTGGCCTTAGCCAATTATTATAAGCTTGCCCTTTGATCGTACGTACTTATTGTATTCTCAGTGCCACGTTGGCACGACCTCAAAGTGCATGTGCAGAGTGCCGGGTGGAGCTAGATTGGCATAGTTTCAACATTTACAAATCTTTATCTAAAACAACACGTGTCCTCCATAAGGTGGTGGCTGTTCTCGTACATTTTGGCTCGTCATTTTTTTAATATTGTAGGTGGGTCATTTTGGCACACCCATGTGATGAGGAACAATAGTATAAGCCACGAGGCACTCTTAGAGACCACTGACCTTATAGATGTCTGTCTCATCCCTAGGTGGACCTATATACCAAATATCAGTATGTTTAGTGATTTCAAACCCTTGGATCTGAGTACCCCAAATAATGCTTGAAAACGACTCCAATCAAATCAACCATAAAAACGACTCTAATTAAATCCTTAAAAACCACTAATCAGGCTGATTTTTTGCATATAGGTCCACCCAGGGATGGGCCAAACATTGATACAGTCAGGGATCTTACGAGTGTGCCACCTGTAAGGTGCTTCCATGTGTAAGGTGACATGGTGTTCCCCTAGTGAAATATAATAAATTATACTTCTAAGAATGGAAGTAAACAAATCTTGTTAGGAAAAGCTCCAATCCAACGGCTAGAAATCACCAATCAGGCTGAGTTTTGCTGTGTAGATCCACTACGGATTGGGCCTACCATCCATGGTCGTTAGCCCCAAAAAGTGTGCACGTGACATTTTTGGCAAAAAATTGGCCAATGGTCACTCCCGCTGTGGCATTGTGGGCCCTGTAAAAAGTGCCACGTTGCACACTCTTCCTGCCTATTGAGCATATGAATTTTTGGCCTACCCCTTATAGACCTAAACACCAAAAATCAGCCTGATTGGTTATTTCTAACAGTCGGACTAAGCATTTTTTGGTAGGTTAATTCTTGGCCTTGGGATTCGAGCATTTTGGGTTACACAGATCCAACCATTAGAAATCACCAATCAGTCTGAAGTTTGGTGTGTAGGTCCACTAAAGCGAGGGCAAAACATCCATATGGATAGTAGCCCCCAAGAGTATGCCACGTAACACAGTTTTACGGGACCCACAATACCACAACGAGATTGACCCCAACAAAAATTTGCTTTGGGAAAGGAAACGATCGAGTATCATGAGAGTAAAACTTTGATGACCGTTAGATGACTGCCGCAATATGAGCCACGTGGCACACTTTTAGAGAATTTTTGGATGTTTGACCAATCCCTAGATGGGCCTACAAACCAAAAATAAGCCTGATTAGTGATTTCTAAGCATTGGATTGGAGTCATTTTCATAGGTTGTGAATTTGAGCATTATTGGCCATTATTTGGGTACAGGATCCAAAGGTTTGAAATCACTAATCAAACTAATTTTTGGTTTGTAGGCCCATCTAGGGATTGGCCAAATATCCATACGGTCAGTACCTCTAAAAGTGTGCCACGTGGCCCATTTAATCGTATCATGAGGATCCAAACAATTTAGAATTCGGAACCCTAGAAAAGACTTTAAAGAGAGGGAATATCCAATAGAATTTCAAAAATATGGGTGGGAAGTGGGAAGTTTCTTTAAGCACAAAATACAAGGGGGTCAAGACCTAACGTAACATATAATCACAACCATCCAATACTTTGACTGGTTTTTCAAACCTAGAAAATCACTCTGGTGATCCCCTATTACACGAATGTCAATTCCGATAAGAATAAACGGTGGATGCACTTCAAACAGATAAACTCTGTGTGTAATGAGATGTATAGTAGTAAAACTAAACTATGAAATTACTTACGGAAGTAGAATCATTACAAGCAAAGAATCTATAATTTCCATTGCAAAATATGAGACAACTAAGCCTTACACGGCTCTCCAACAAACTCCCCTTTTGCAAACACAAGACAAAACATTTATTTTTCACATTTTTTTCTGTAGAGAGAGAGAGAGAGAGAGAGAGAGAGAGAGATGAAATCGAACGAGTAATCTAGGGTTTCTGCACAAGCGCGAGGATTTGAAGAGCTGGTAAGAAAGAACGAATTTTTGATTGATTTGTGATTATGGTTTTTATGTTCGTTGATGAATTTGTGATTTAGGGTTTATATTTTTTATTATTATTTAATTTCATGAATTAACAAGAACAAAAGGGAATTTGAGTTGTTAAGATGGGTTTTTTGATGAATTCTGTTACTGTAGAGTTGTAGTTTTTCGTTTAATTTGATGAAACTTTCGATTTTTCTGGTAAGATGATGTTGGCGAAAGTCGAATCTGGGAAGAAAAATGGTGGGGATGGACGATTGTTGCATGAGATTGAGGCGTTGAGTCAAGCCCTTTATCTGAACAAAAACCCTCCAAAGGGTTTGGTTTCTTCGTCTAGTGGTCGATCTAAATCCACAGGGAAAACTCATTTCCCTGACCCGAAATCGAAATCTAAGTTTTTTAAGGAAGATTCTTCGCAGAAGGATAAGAAGTCGTCGATATGGAATTGGAACCCCTTGAAGGCTCTGTCCCATATACGGAATCGTAGGTTTAATTGCTGTTTTTCTCTTCAAGTTCATTCAATTGAAGGGTTGTCGTTAGATTTCAATGATGTCAATCTCTGTGTGCACTGGAAGAGGAGGGATGGAGGGTTGCAGACCCGACCAGCTAGGGTTTTCCAGGGAATGGCTGAATTTGAAGAAACGTTGACGCACAGGTGCTATGTCTATGGTAGTGGAAATGGGCCCCGTAATTCGGCTAAGTATGAGGCAAAGCATTTTTTGCTATATGTGTCAGTGGTTGGTGCACCTGATCTTGATCTTGGGAAGCATCGGATTGATCTCACAAGGTTGCTTCCTCTTACTTTGGAGGAATTAGAGGAGGAGAAAAGCTCGGGAAAGTGGACAACAAGCTTTAAGCTCTCGGACAAGGCTAAAGGTGCTACTCTGAATGTTAGTTTTGGATTTTCAGTAATATGGGACTGTCTGATTGAATCCCATAATAACAGGAATGCTCCCGAACTGTTGAACTTGAAACAGAATAGACTAAGTACAACTAAACCCTTGACAGGGTTTGATCGAGATGATGGCCGGAGCACACTTAGGCGTGTTGGAAGTGTTCCTAATCAGAGGTCTCGTCTCACATCTCGATCTGTAGAGGATGTGAAGATTCTTCATGAGGTTTTGCCAAGTTCAAGGTCGGAGTTTTCCAGTTCAGTATCATTGTTATATCAGAAATTTGATGAAGGCAAAGTGGGTGCTTTGGTTGATTCTAAGCCCGAGTTTGAGCTATTCTCTGAATGTATTGAGCCTGTCAAACCAAATCCTGTCTCTTTGTCTGAGTTTGCCATGGAAAATTCTGAAAACGAGTGTGAAGATACTGAGTTTACTGTGATTGAGCAGGGAGTAGAAATGTCCCCGAAGGAACAGGTGAAACTGGAAGAAGGTACTGTCAAGGTTGTTGATGGTACTAGGATAGAAACTATTGAGCTTGATGAAATCAGCAAGAGTAATGACATAGCCCTTGAGGAGAAGATGAACCCTGATCCCCAGGAAGAGAAACATGGTAATCATGGAGAAGAGTCTTTGCTGGATGACAGCAATTGCAAAGAGAATAATATTTTCACTAAAGAATCAGTCATGGAGGAATTAGAGTCAGCTTTTCAGACCCTTTCGATTTTTGAGTCAGCAGGCTTGGACTCTCCGCAATCCAAAAGTGGGTCTCCTGGGCAAGAAAATTACATGGAGGTTAAATCAAATTATAAAGCGAGTAAGGTGGGACAGTCCCTTAGCTTGGATGATGTTACAGAATCTGTCGCAAATGAGTTCCTAAGTATGCTTGGGATAGAACATAGTCCATTTGGCTTGAGTTCAGATAGTGACCCCGAATCTCCAAGAGAGCGCCTGTTGAGAGAGTTTGAAAAGGATGCTCTAGCTGCTGGCAACTGCATCTTTGATTTTGATGTTGGCAAGGGAGAGGGGGAAGAATTTGGTAACAATGCTCCAACTGAGTCTGGGTCGGGGGACTTGTCCGATTATTTTGAACTGTCATCGGTTGTTCAATCTGCTGAGACAGAGCACCAGGGAGCAACTCTGGAGATGAAGAGTAAAACAAGGGCCAAAATGCTGGAAGACTTGGAGACAGAAGCTTTAATGCGAGAATGGGGCTTCAATGAGAAGGCATTCCAGGGTTCACCACCTAACAGTGCTGGTGGATTTGGAAGTCCAATTGATCTCCCCCCTGAAGAACCACTCGAATTACCTCCTCTTGGTGAAGGTTTGGGCCCATTTGTTCAGACAAAGGATGGAGGATTTTTGCGGTCTATGAATCCCTCACTTTTCAGAAGCGCTAAGAATGTTGGAAACTTGATCATGCAGGTTTCTAGTCCTGTGGTTGTTCCTGCGGAAATGGGTTCTGGTATAATGGAGATATTACAGCGTTTGGCCTCAGTTGGAATTGAAAAGCTTTCTATGCAGGCTAATAAGTTAATGCCTTTGGAAGATATTACCGGGAGGACAATGCAACAGGTAGCATGGGAAGCTGCACCTAGTCTGGACGCACCTGAGAGGTTTGTGAGTTCACTTTTGGCATTCCTTTGTCGAGTTTGAAGTACTCTTTCTTTTCTTCCTCTATTTTTATTTTTATTTGATTTCATTCCTTGTCACAGGCAAGTATTGATGCAGCATGAATCGGAGGTTGTTCTAGATGCATGTGGTCGGAGAAAGAAAGGTAAAGGAAGTTCATCCGAGCACAGGTCCAATAACTTGAATTCAAGCTCATTAAGTAGAGAGACAGGCTCGGAATTCGTGTCTCTAGAAGACCTTGCTCCATTGGCAATGGATAAGATCGAAGCCCTCTCAGTAGAAGGATTGAGAATACAATCTGGCATGTCAGACGAGGATGCACCTTCAAGCATCAGCCCTCAGTCGGTTGGGGAAATCTCTGCCCTTAAAGGTACGAGGGCCAACATCAGTGGCTCTTATGGTATGGAGGGAGCTGCAGGATTGCAGTTGTTGGACATTAAAGACAGTGGCGATGATGTTGATGGATTAATGGGTCTGTCAATAACTCTGGATGAGTGGATGAGGCTGGATGCTGGAATCGTTGATGAAGAAGATCAGATCAGTGAGCGGACTTCAAAGATCCTTGCAGCCCATCATGCTACTTGTATGGACTTGGTTAGTGGAGGGTGGAAGGGAGACAAAAGAAGGGCCAAAGGTTCTGGTAGGAAGTGTGGCTTGTTAGGAAACAACTTCACAGTAGCATTAATGGTGCAGCTTCGAGATCCCTTACGTAACTATGAGCCAGTTGGCACCCCAATGCTTTCTCTAATTCAAGTGGAGAGGGTGTTTGTACCTCCCAAACCCAAAATCTACAGCACAGTTTCGGAAAAAAGGGACAACGTTGAAGATGACGATGAATCTGAACCAGTTGAAAAGAAAGGGACAAAGGACGAGGTGAAGGAAGAGAAGAAAGAGGAAGAAGAAGGCATTCCTCAGTTCAAAATCACTGAAGTTCATGTCGCAGGTCTGAAGACCGAGCCTGGCAAGAAGAAGGTCTGGGGTTCCACGACGCAACAGCAGTCTGGGTCCCGCTGGTTACTTGCTAGTGGCATGGGGAAAAACAATAAGCATCCATTTATGAAGTCAAAGGCTGTTACAAAATCATCTCCCCAAGTGACGACAACTGTTCAGCCAGGTGATACCTTGTGGAGCATATCATCTCGTATTCATGGCACCGGAGCCAAATGGAAAGAGTTGGCGGCCCTGAACCCACATATACGGAATCCCAATGTCATCTTCCCGAATGAAACCATTAGGTTGCGCTGAGTTGAGCATACAATTTTAAAGCAGTGAAATTAGACTGTTATACAATGTACCCGCCCCTTTTTATATGGTGGGGTTAGGGGGTGGAGTATGACATTGTTGCCATCTACAGAGCTGGGAGGAATTACTCGGGGCATAACAAGATCAGATAGCTGCCATTACAGAGCATTGTTGCTTGCCATCTACAGAGCTGGGTGTAGTTACTTGGAGCACAGCAAGATCAAATAGTCTTACTTCTTGGAAATGGGGATTTCTGATACAATAGACTGTAGCTGTTTATCAGGAATAGACAACAATGATGGGCTTTGGTTGTGGCGCTTTCCCTTGTACTTCAAATACAGTCAAATCGATATTGGTCATTCATGCAATAAAAACTAAAGGGTAAATGGTTTTCCTGTTTGTTTTTGTAAATGGAATCTGTTTTGGAAGCATACATGCAGGCTGTGATAGCTTTGGTGCAAGTTTTTAGCTTGTAATCTCCATCCTTGTGAATGAAAGCTGCTTGTTTTTTTCAGTTTTGTTGCGAAGGAAGAATATAACTTGCCACATCTTTGTTGCAACTTGCAAATCATGCTTCAAATGATTTCCCAGTGTTTTTAGGTTCTATTTTTTCATTTAATTTTTGTCATACGTATTTTGATTTTGTTTCCCCTTTGCTTATTAGTTCCCATGCCTTTGTGAAGGTTTTTATCAATCCTGTGTTTGGCTGACATGATCTGTTTCAACTTGCAATCTGACAACATTTTGGTGATGAGTTTCCTAAGGCTTTTGGGTCAAACCATGGACTGTTTATGCTTGCTCTGTGATAGTAGGACAGATTTTCCAAGATAAACCATCTGATGTAAAGACTTCGGTCATGGATCATCTTGTTGGGTTTGATTGATAACCTTTTAAGTGGGACCCATTGAATGGGTCATCACGCACGATACAGAGAAGCAGGTGGGTTTCTCCCTACCCTCCAGTCCTGGCGCAAATATTTTTCTTCTATTATGTGAATATGGTAGCATAGGCAATTTGGCATTCATAAATGTCTGTTGGTTTCTCTTCAGCTGCTTCAGCATCCATCCATTCAACTGAACCATGTGCAAGGGAAACTCAGAAACTGGCCGACAATGAAATCAGTTAAATCAGTCTTGTTTGGCCCACCACCACCATAAAAACATGTACTGTTACATCCATAGAGTAGCTTTGCCGGAAAGTAATGCAAATATGCTTAAAGGAAGTGAATCACAAGTCTCTGTAGTGCAATATGTGGGGACTACACAAAAGAAACATGTCTTTGTTATTTGAACTAATAAAATGTATGCATGATGCACGATCTGAACAAGGGATGGAATTGCTCATTCGCCGCATGAACACGATGGATTGGTAGGAGGAAGAGTGGTCAGACCTGTCAGGGGTCGTACCCGTCGTGTGTTATTGCTCTAGTACAACATGTCATCATTGCGACCATTCAACTAAATCGACCACATCTTGGATGCACCATACCCTAAATCATATTTTATCCGACCATCATAAACACTTCAATGTATGAATCTGTAGTCCTTTCATATTACATTTTAAGCACAACTTGATGGTGTGTAACCCTTAAGCCTGAGAAGTGGTCCCCATTTTTTGTCTGGGCTCAAGTGTTGACACATAACCCACAGATCGTGCTATGAGCTCATCGGAGCGTAAAATATAATTAGAGAATGATTATGGACTTTTCTAATACAAGTGTCACAGAAATGTTCTTAAGATATAAATTACAACGTAAAACTTGCTTAATTCAACAAAACAAAAGGAGCTTCTTAGAGAGAGGGGCTTTCATGGTTATGGACGCCCTGATATGTTGTTATCACATAGCTTGGATCTTCCCCATCTCTTTCAACCCTCTTCTTCACAGGGCATCCGTCAACTGAACATCGATAGTAATTCCTGAGATGATCATGTAATTAACGAACAGTAAGATCTACGCTGCACTATTAACAAATACAATCGTTGACCAAGCCATGATCATGCAATCGTGATCATCTAACAATCTTGATTGTTGAGTTGGTGGACTACATGTGGATACTAAGTGGTACATGTACATGGTTTTCGATGAACCACCACTGTAAATGCTTATTGAATTTAACCTAATCGATGGCCCAGCTCTTCGATGGGCTGTAACTCGATATCACACCGATCAAATGATCCTAGTTATGATCAGTGACAATTGCCCATGCTATTATAGATTTACTAGAACACGGGCAACTGATCAAATGGTTAGGATCATTCGATTGGGACAATTTTTGGGCTCTTGCCTATTCAAGATGTACTTGGACTAAGCATCGATCAATTGCCGACAAAGTTGCAATGTATGTTCGCGATCGAGTGCTGCAAGCAAGTATTGATTTCTTGCACCATCGATCGTTGGTAGAAATTGCAATGGGCCCACGGGCCCACTTCTCATACAAAATTCTCTCTGTATAAGAATCCAATGCAGTAAAAGATTATTCTTAAATTTTTAACTTCTCATTTTATTTCACCTTGGATTCGGGCTGTTCTTCACCATCTTCTTCCCATACTTCCTCCACTTGAACCCATCATCTAAGATCTCAAGATCAGATTTTGTTCTGAATGCAACTTTTGCTGTGTCATCCTTCTCCTTTTTATTCTTCTCACTACCATTTCTCCTAAGAACACATAACAAACACCAAACTTAGAGGAAAAAAAGAGAGTAATTAATACTATAGAAAATTGAGATTCGAAGCTAAATAATCAAAAACTATTATAAACCCAACACTTGCTTGTTGCTACTAGTCTCGACGCCATGAATAATACCCATGCCAGAACGGTCGATATCGATGTTCATCGCTAGAGAGATCGGATTCTGAGAAGACCCAGAAGCCATGGAAGCTGGATGATCCTCAAACCATTCATCGACGTCTAGGAAGTCGGAAAGTTCGAAGTTCGTATTCATCATATACTCGTTTTCAAGCGAAACTTATCGACCGGATTCCGATCAACGTAGTCTTCTTAGCGTGCAATATTAATCTCATTCACTGAAAGGTAGTACTAATCCATCTCCATAGCTCTCGAGCTCTTTCCTTGAGACCTTCCTGCGACATGGAAGGAAGCTTCACTTCTGATGCCAAATGGACAGTTCCTTGGGAGTGAAATGTGGCCCCAGACATGAGGCTAATATGCAAGGAGGAGGAGGAGGAGGAGGAGAGAGTGGGACATACTTGAGGAAGACTTGGGAAGACTTTGTGACTTCGATGACTCGTCCTCACACTACCGGCTACCCCCTCGACCACGCGGAGGAATGGAAATTTGTCTAATTGTGAGGAAAATGTTTAGATACATAGGAGATAGGACCTTGGATGTAGTCGATCGATGCATAGGGCCCTACATAGCTCTTTCTGTGGGCCCACAAACCGCATGGATGATTAGCCCACACCTTATTGGATATACGTACTAAAAATCATCTTGATTGAAAATTTCTAGAAGTTGGATTAAATACCCAAAACTATGCTCGAATCCAATGGCTAGAATCAATCTTAAAAAAATCTGCTAAAATCTATGGCTATAGAAAACTAATCAGACTGAGTTTTGGTATGTATATCTACCTACGGGTGGGATAAATATCCATACGGTTAGTGGGCCCATAAAATGAGCTATGTAAGGCCAAGAGAACCCTCTGCATCTAAATTTACTGACTTTTGGTAGGGTAGAGTAAAAAACCGTACGGTTAGTGGGCCCAAAAACGAGCTATGTAGGGTAAGAGAGCCCTCTGCATTGACTCCATCCAAAGTCCTCTGCGTCTAAATTTTTTGTGGGCTTTTCAACCAGATTTTACCGATCAGCGAATGCCATCTGTACATGGCTGGTGAGCCCCACATGCCATGTATAGAGGTAAAAACGTAGCACGTTGATGGACCTATACAGCAACAATCAGTCTGGTTGGTGAGTTCTAGCCGTTGGATTCGAGAATTTATGGTGAGGTGATTTCTAGCAGTTGGGTTCGAGTATTTATGGGGTTCTTAGATTGAATGGCTAGAGATCGTTGGTGTGTGGGTCCATCAAAAGGGGTGGACGATGGGCCAAACATTCATGGTTTAGTGGGCTTGAAAATAGTGTGCCATGTGGTGCATTTTTATGACGCTCTATAGGAAAAATTCCCCTTATGGTACATTTTTCTTATCCACTAGCTGGCCACCCTTGCACATAAAATTTAAAAAAAAATTATTATTATTTTTTCTTTTTTGTTTTGAGGGAGTTACGTGATTCTCATTTTTTCTTGTTTTTTTTTTCTCTTTTTCTTTTTCTTTGCCACCCTTAGAGATAATAATAATAATATTAAAAAAAACAACACCACTAATTTTCCGGGTCAAATTTTACGTGAATCTCATTTTTCATTCGTTATTTTAATATTTACTTTGAGTTTTGATAACATAATACATCAATCCACCATACTATATATGCTTTGTTCCGTATCTACTCCCAATTTGTCCACTAGTCCATCTGTTTGAACAATCAAATTGTCTTCGCTTCCCCCCATAGCTGTGATCATTTTGATTATGATGTGAATTATGAAAATTTCCTTTGATCAGATCAGAAATATCATCCAATTCGATCATGCTCCTCTGCTTTTAGTGATCATTCCTGTATCTCTTGCTCGCTTCTAAGGGCTTTACCTCGACTACTAGGCAGCCCAGAAGGCAGGGACGTAGCCAGAAAGGGGTGAGGGGGGCGGGGGGACACATGCCACCTCAAAATACCCTTAAATTTTATTTTAATGACCCCACTCAATTTTTATTTCTTTAAATTAAGTACCCATACGATTTTAATCCTTTAAAATTTAGGGCACTCACCATCTATATAACGAGGCAGCTCAGTTGTCTCCCCCTTTTATAGGCTTCAACAAAGAAGTGCTGAGATCTTATTCCCAACTGGACGGTGGATCTCAGCTACTCGCACCCGATTTTGGCAAATGCTTTCTCGGGGAGTGTGGGCCACCCACTAGTATTTATATAACAAAACACAGTTGTTGTCTCCCCCTCTTATCGGCTTCATAAAGAAGGGCCAAGATCTTATCCCCAACTAGACGGTGGATCTCAGCCACTTGACAAAAGCTTTGTCGAGGAGTGCCGTGGGCACGGGCCACCTACTAGTATATAACAAGGGAGCTCAGTTGTCTCTCCCTCTTATAGGCTTCAATAAAGAAGGGCCGAGATCTTATCCCCCAACTGGACGGTAGATCTCAGCCACTCACACCTGAATTTGGCAAATGCTTTGTTTGGCACAGGCCACCCGTTAGTATACTACAAAGATTGTGCTCCCTTGAACAAAATCTTGGCTCCGCCCATGCTAGAAGGGACATAGATAAAGTGACCAAGTTATCCCACACTAAGAAGCGACCCCACCCCTTCTTTCTTATGAACAGTGTAATTGCTTTTCTGTTGGATTGATCGGGAGGGTGGTACGCATCCATTGAGACAGTGGCTCATACATTGTGGGTACCAGTAATGAAGTTGGGGGTAAGTAGTACAAAAGGAAGTCCTTTCATCGGACGATGGAGACATTTGGATCAATGCTGATTTTAGTTTAAGATCATCCAATCGGTTGTGATCAATTGAATGGTCAGGATTGTGAATAAATTATGGGTATAGAAGAGGTGAAGATTACACGTGGGATGTTTGTAAAGCACTATATCACGATTTCTTCTGCTTGAAGGAAAGTTTGGTAAAAGAAATATTCGCAAAGACCCCATGTTAGGCTAATTTTCTTTTGACTTTTCTTTTTCAAGTCAAAAAAATATCTGATAAAAAAAAATAAAAAGTTTAAATATGCATTGGTACGCCTCTAGTGGCAACACGTGCGACACGATTATTCCACAACATAACGATGACGCTAATTAGACGACGAGTAAAACTTGTGTCACAAGATGTTGTGACGGAACACGGTCACAGCACTCAATACGAGACGCGTGGCACACGATCAGAGGTCTTTGACCGTATGGATGTTTGACCAGTCCCTCGGTGGACCTTTAAACCAAAAATCAGCCTGATTAGCGATTTAAAACCTTTGGATTTTTGCACCCAAAAAACGCTCAATAATGCTCAAATTCCTACCGTTAAAATCAACCCGTGAAAATAACTTCAATAGAATCAGTTAGAAATCACTAATCAAGCTGATTTTTTGTGTACCGGTCCACCGAGGGACTGCCCAAACATCCATACAGTCATCGTCCTCTAATAGTATACCACGTGGCTCATATTGAGTGCTGTGACCGTGTTCAGTCACAACATCTTGTGACACAAGTTTTACTCGACGACGACCTCTTCATTTCCCAAAAATTTGCCTTTAGCCCGTTTGAGCTGTCAATGACTAATCCAGCCGGACTTTCGGCATGCAAATAGAAGGCCACTTTTTTTTTTTCCATCAGGGAACACAAAGTTTCACACCAAAAAATTGGTGAACAACAATATATAAATTAGAAATTTTGGAATGATTTGAATTTTTGTGAGGGTGATCTCCTCACCACAGAGACTATCTTCACCAAAAATCATCCCATAACGGATTCGGACCTCCCCCGTTATGTTATATACAGTTATAACGCCCAGAAAATAACGGCTGTTAGTTTCCATCATAACAAAAATAACGACCATTATTTTATGAAAATTTGGGGAAAAAAATGACTGTTATTTTCGTTTCAATATCACCCACACAAAAATTCAAATCATCATGATATTTTTAGTCTGGTGAAGATGGACAGACTAACCAACGATTTGAGACGACAATCATTGTCGAGGATAACCACGAAAGTTGTAGTTGGTGGACGAGGGTGAGAGAGTTGGAGACGAAGTGGAGAACGTTTGTAGAGAATTTTAATAGAGTAGAGCCCGATAATATTTCTCTTCGCACGGAAATAAGAATCCAGGAATTAGACCGCCCCTAAAACTTATAATTCTGGGAAATTACAAGGATTTGAAAATATATTTTCTGAAAATCGGGTCAACCAAACACATAGATTTGTGATTCCAAGAATCACAATTTGCGATTTGCGGTGCATTAGCTCCACCTTGTTTCCGGCGATCCTCCTTTACTGTGTGCCTTAGACAGTTTATTCCTTTTTTTTTGCCTTTCCTGTGGGCCTCCCCACCTACCTGGTTTTATTTCCACTCTTGCCTCTTCGGCTCCCTAGATATTCTAGATCCCCTACCATACACTATCCGTCATCTCCATACATCCACCTGCTCTCCTCAACCAACCCTATTATCCACCTCGAAACCCAAAACATCCATCATTTCCCACCGCCTTACTCCTTTCCCCATTAGAAACTCTATCTCTTACGACTGAATCCTCCATTGTAGAAACTTATCTTGAGCGGCCTCGATTTTATCACAGTCTCTTGGAGGCTGCCAGCTGTCCTTTATTAGCAATCGCAGTATGAAAAAATTACAATACTATCCGCCACCATTTCGTCTTTCCCACTTCCAAAAACCGTACCCATCACACCAACAAAACCACATTTCTATCTCCTCCACAATACCACCTCCCTCAACAAACCCACACAAAACCACCACCACTAGCTCCCTCTTCATGGATACCTCATCCGCCCTGCAACAAGAACAGATGATCATGGAGCTTAGTTCGGACCTTACAACGAAAATGAGGGTGGGTTGTAGAACCGAACCAGTTATGAAACCACAACAAACGGTTCTACAGAAAGGACAAGAAGCATGGCGATATGCAGTGGTAGGTAAAGTTTTAGCTGATAAAACAATCCATCCCTCCAAGGTTCAATCCAGTGTTATAGCCTCTTGGGGTTAAGCCAGAAGATTTACGTTTGTGGACCTTGGTGGCAATTGCTTCGCGTTCCTCTTCTCTAACTCTCATCATCAAGAATGGGTGCTAGAAGAAGGCCCATGGATAGTTCATTCACATTTGTTGGTTCTGCAGAATGCACAGCCCATCTACCAAGCTCAGAAATGACATTTTGGTACTGTCCTTTTTGGGTGCAAGCCCATGGGGTGCCACCGGAAATCTATTGTGAAGAAACAGCGGAGGATTTTGCTGGCCAGATAGGGAAGCTCCTCAAATATGATCTCAACGAGGAGGAGGCCTACAAGAAATGTAAATTCCTACGTTTCAAAGTGCTCGTAGATCTGAGAAAAAGCCTAGTGCTTGGTCTTTGGCTGCAGATGGACGATTATTAGGTATGGGCTGACTTCAAATATGAACGACTTCCTCACTTTTGGCATCAATGTGGGTGAATTGGTCATCTGGAATCCAAATGCTACATAGACATCCAAGAAGATATCCCTAACCCCAATACGGAATATTGGAAAGATCCAACAGCTAAACAATTTGGAAGCTGGATCCGAGCAGAATCAAAAGTGGAAGAGGAAGAACAACTTCAATTGGAACTCAACGGTATGCCAGCTCATCTAGTTAAACAAGGCAGAGAGAAAGGTACCCCACTCCAATAGTTCCGATTAATGGAACAACTTCCTGTACATCCTCGCATCTACTAGACCAAAAACGGTATCCCGGTGCAACCAGAAAAGCAAACCGTTGATCCCTCTCGTCCAGAAAGCCCACTGAACCTTCTCATGGATCCTATTGAGCAACCTAATTCCCAACCTACCGATGTGGAGGACCCTTTGATGAGCTCGGTTGCCGATACTCAACCCAACCAGCACCAACATTCCTTGCTTCACACCAAAACTCAGGCAGAACCTACACAAAACACTTCTCTTCATCCTGAGAAAGGCACCCAGCACTCTCACAATAAGATGAAGTCTAAGGAGGGAGAACCACATGACCCTATGATCATCTCTCAAAATCGAAAGCAAGGAGCGATAACTCTTGAACAGCTAGAACAGGAAATTGAAGCATCACCGGAAACAAGCTCGGAGCAATGCACTACATCACACATCACACCAACCACTGAGGTATGCCTGAACTTACTCTCTTTTTTACAACACTTAACTTGTTCTCTTTACAGTTCAAGGGTGAGGGTGGCGGGCCCAATACTGCCCCCCAATCTCTCATGTTAATCATGGCATGGAACTATCAAGGGAGTGGAAACCCTCAACAGTTCGCATGCTTAAAGCCCACATCAAGGAGATCAATCCAGACATTATTTACCTGTCTGAAACTAAAGCAAATAAGGAAAAAGCTATCTCTCTGGCCAAAAAGTTAGGCTTTCTCAATTTCTGCTTTCAAGAGGCGGAAAGGTGGAGTGGCGGTCTTCTGGTTCTTTGGAAAACAGGTATTCACATAGCACCTTTCAATAAATCATCAAGGGGTATACATTTCATAGTTGAGTCAAAACCTCCAGGAAGCCCTTGGATACTGTCCTGTATCTATGGTAATCCTCGCCACCATCATAGACAGATTCTTTGGCGTGATCTGTGGTCCATGTATCAACATCAACATAGACCATGGCTACTAACTAGAGATTTTAATGAAATTCACTCACATTGGGAGAAACGTGGAGGATCTTCTTCCAATATTTCTCTCAATTCCGCCCATATTGACTTTCTTCAGAATGCAGATTTCACTGATCTTGGTTTTATTAGACAACCTTATACCTGGAGCAATCAACGTAAAGGTCTAGCAAATGTTAAAGAAAGACTGGACAAAGCTATTGCTAACAGCAGCTGGAGGAACCTCTTCCCCGATGCAACTGTTACTCATCTTCTTCCGATAGCTTCGGATCATTGTCATATTCTCATCAACACTCTTCCAGCGATGACAAGCTTCCCAGACCTTTCCACTTCCTCTCTATGTGGGCACAGGACCAAAAATGTAGAGACATTGTGAATGAAGTGTGGTCCAAACCGCTGGTTGGGCCCAAACCCATGCAAGTCCATAGAAAGCTAACTTCCACTAAAGGTAAACTCAAATAGTGGAACAAACAGCGTGTGAGCAATATCCACGATCATGTCAAACACCTCCAGGAAAAATGCATCAGATTCAAAGATTACAAGCCAATACTGTTTGCCCCGATCATCTTGCAAAAGAAAAAGAGCTAACAAGAGAAATTGAGGCAGCTATGATGAAAGAGGAAATGATCTGGAGAGATAAATCTCGAGAAGTCTGGTTGAAAGAAGGGGACAAGAATTCAAAATTTTCCCACCTCTCCACGATTATTCGAAGGCGGAAAAATAAGATTGAGTGGATCAAAACTGAAAATGGTACGAAATGCAACAAAAGATCTACTATTGGTGCCACTTTCATTGAATATTTTTCCAACCTTTTTACATCCTCACAACCAACTGATCTGATCGAGCTAGTGACTCTCATAAAACCAGTGGTTTCAGACGAAGACAATGCTCTTCTCCTTCGGCCTGTAACACTGGATGAAGTTAAAGCTGCTGTCTTCAGTCTTGGGCCTTTCAAAACTCTGGGCCCAGACGAGTTTACGGCCCATTTCTATCAGAAATATTGGGATATCCTCCAGACTGATATTTTCCAACCGGTGAACTCCTTCCTATCAAAATCAGATGACCTCTGGATTCTCAATCAAACTCATATAGCCCTTATCCCCAAATCCAACTCTCCTACTTCCATTACCCATTTTATGCCCATAAGCTTGTGTAATGTCAGTTATAAAATCGTCTCCAAAATTCTATCAGTCAGACTTAAAGCCATTTTGGGTCCTCTCATTGCTCATACTCAATGAGCTTTTTTGCCAGGCCGCCTTATTTCTGACAATACCATCCTTGCCCACGAACTCATGAGTCTCATCAAAAAAAAAAAGGGGGGCGGGAGGTTTCATGGCAATCAAACTCGACATGGCTAAGACATATGATCGAGTGGAACGGTCATTTTTACTGACTACTATGAAAGCCATGGGCTTTGCGGAGCAATGGATCACTTGGATCAAACTTTGTATTCAATCCACCTCCTTTGCTATATTGCTCAATGGATCCCCCATGGGTCATTTCAACCTGTCAAGAGGCCTCAGACAAGGTGACCCCCTTTCCCCTTTTCTTTTCACCATTTGCACCCATGTTTTTTCAGTCTTACTCCATCAATCAGCTCAACAAAACCAAATCCATGGGCTTAAGCTATGCAAACGAAGCCCACCCATCTCTTATTTATTCTTTGCCGATGACTGCTTGCTATTCACTTGGGCTAACCTAGTTGAAGCCAGAGCCTTACAAGATATTGTGGAAAAATTTTGCAAACTATCGGGCCAAGCGGTCAATTATGAGAAGTCGGGAATCATGTTTAGCAAGAATATGCACAGGAGACACACCAAAGCTATATCTTACATCTTGCATATCAAAAGCCTCTCCATTTCGGAAAGATATTTGGGTATCCCTCTCTTCATTGGCAAATCAAAAAACAAAGCCTTTCAATCTTACCTTGAAAAACTTACCTCCCTGACTCAAGGTTGGAGAGCGAAAACTCTTTCCCAGGCGGGGAAAACTGTTCTAATCAAATCAGTGGCAGCCGGTATCCCCACATACCTCATGTCCACATTCCTCTTCCCCAAATCTCTGTGTACCAAAATGGATGCAACTCTCAATCAATTCTGGTGGGGGGGATCTCCGGACAAAAAGGTTATTCATCTTACCAATTGGAATTCTTTATGTACCCCAAAGGTGACAGGTGGACTGGGTTTCAAAAAATTCCATCAACAGAACATAGCTCTCCTTCTTCGAAATGTCTGGCGCCTACAATCAAAAGACTCCTCTCTGCTAACCTCACAGTTGCTTCCTAAATATTGCCATGAAAAAGCACTCTTTGCCACAACTAGTAAACCAACTGATTCTTGGTGTTGGAAAGGGATCATAGTAGCTATCAAACATTGTGAGAAACATTGTTTATGGCTACCGGGGAATGGGACACACATTCGAATATGGGAGGACCCATGGATAAAAAACCTTCCCAACTATCGTATCTCCATGGAAAAACCACCAAATTGTTCCCTCACTGTTATTGCTGACCTCATTACCCCACACCGTCAATGGGACAGGAACCTGATCCAGAACTTATTCCCTGAGGCGGTCATCCAAGCCATCACAGATATTCCTCTCAGCCAGCATGCCCATCAAGACAGACTCTATTGGGCACTTCACCCAAAGGGGCAAATTTCTGTCAAATCAGCCTATGCTTCCATGTGTTCCACTACACTCACTCCAGCTGACCATGGCGTTCCAAACAAAATATGGAAAGCGATTTGGACCTTGAAAATTCCTAGCCGTTGCCAATTCTTTGTGTGGAAATTCCTTCGTAACATTCTGCCAACTAAAGCAAAATTACACAGCCGAATACCTGAGATTGAGGCTTCTTGTCCTCGTTGCAACCATCCTTGGGAAACCCAAGTTCATGCCATTTTCACTTGCCCAGTGAGTGCAAAGATTTGGTATGCATCACCCTTGTCAGCAAGATGGGAAAATACCTCTGAAGATCTTATTGGCACCATCCTGTTGGACTGGCTAGAAAATGGAACCGGTTCAGAGAATCGAATGGAGTATATAGCACTTTTAATGTGGAAAATATGGACTCACAGAAACAAGGTTCTCCATGGCCACAGGCATTTGAACCCTTTCAATCTCCTCCATGATATCGGCAACTATATCATCAAGGATGACCCTCACAAACTTAATGACACCAAGCAACCGTGTTAGACCCCACCAGGGAGACAGTACTTAAAGGTCAACACAGATGCTTCTTGGAAATCCAAAAACAAATTTGTTGGTTTGGGATTTATCATACGCAATGCTGATAACGTCTGTGTGCTAGCAGGTTGTTCCCCCTCAAAAGCTGACTCAGCCGAAGAAGCCGAAGCAAAAGCCATGAGGTGGGGTCTACAAAGTGCGATCAAGATTGGTATTCAGAAGTTGGAAGTAGAGTCGGATGCCCTAGCTTTGGTGAAATCACTCAACACAGGATCCCTTATCTCTGACTGGTTCTCTACAGCTGTTTTGGTGGATATCTCACACACGTTACTATCTTTTTCTTTTGTAAATATTTTGTATATCCCTAGGGGGGCTAATACTATAGTACATACTCTGGCCAGTAAGGCCTCTCTTTTTTCTGCTGCCAAGGAATGGTCTCACACTCTTCCTAGCTGGCTCTCTAACAGCCTACGGCTGGATATTTGTGCCCTTTCCTCGGCCCCTTCTATTTCTGATCTTTTATAATATATTAGCTTACAAAAAAAAGAATCACAATTCCAAATCCGGCTGATAAATTCCGAGTTACCAAATGGACCCGTAATTTAAAACCCACATTTGACGAGGTTAGAAATTTCAGAAAGTGTTGATTTTTTGTATGGGTTATCTACATGGCGAGGAGGATCGCCACACCAAAAACCAGCCATCGATTTAAAATCGACTTCTTAGGCTACCTGAGAAAATGCCACATGGCGACTGATCCATGAATCTTTGGCCCACCACTAGGTGACCTACACAAACAAACCAAAACTATACCGTAGGAAATTGAGCATATGATCACTAGGTGTACCTACAAACAAAAAATAAACCTCATCAGTGATTTCTAAGCGTTGGATTGAAGTTCTTTTCATGGGTTGTTTTTAACCGTAGGAATTTGAGCATTATTGAGCGTTATTTGGGAGCAAAGATCCAAAGCTTGTAAATCACTAATCAGGCCAACTTTTGGTTTGCAGGTCCGTCAAGAGATTGGCCAAGGGTCGGGTTTTGGTGACCAACAGTTTTGACCAACACCTTGGTGTACCCTCATTGAAGATGAATCAATGGCTGATTTTTGGTGAGGATGATCTCCTCACCATATAGATAACCCCAACAAAAAATCAGCCCATTCTAAAAATTCTAACCCCGTTAAATGTTGTTTTCAAGTTACACGGTGAAAATTGACGGTCCATAATTCTTCAACTTCTAAACTAGTCTATGAATATCAGAATGATTTGAATTTTTGTGAGGATGATTTCCTCACCATAAAGATCTTTCTCACCAAAAATCAGCCATTGATTCATCTTCTATGAGGGTACACCAAGGTGTTGGTAAAAAATGTTGGTCAAAACTGTTGGTCCCCGGAACCGACCCATTGGCCAAACATCCATACCGTCAGCACCCTCTAATATTGTTCTACATGCATGGTTCGTATTGTGGACCGTGACCGAAGTTTTACACGAAAAATACCAACCAAGCTGATTTTTATCTCCCCAAAAAATGAAAGTCAAATCTGTTAAAGGGTTGAGCCAAACGTTCATGGGTCAATGGGCCCCAAAGAGTCACTATGTGAGAAATTAAAGCAAATATTTTTCTTAGTTTGGGTTCAGCTTTCCTATATGCTCTCCTCACGAACCGGGTCCTATTTGTACGTTGACCGTGGGACTGACATAGCCTATCTCTTTTGTGAACGAGTACAACTTTGATGGCAGGGGAGATGATAGGGCAGCAGATCACAGCATGTTGATTTTGTACTGGGGGGACCACCTCGGCCTCACACCCACGTACACAAGTGAGTGTTTTGGCAAAAAGCACTCGAGTACTCACCTGGGTACGTGTGTGGCGAGGGCAAGATGGTCAGTCCGTAATAATTCCACATGCCGAGATCTACTGTCCTGTCATCTCCTTCGATTACAAGGCCGGGTCATCAAAGTTTATCCTTTGTGAACCATCCCCGCGCGGACTTCTCTCCTAATTGGCTCAACAGCTTTGATCAGAAATCTCCTCATTGTTACAAGAATACAATTAAAGATAGTGTAATAAACAATTGGGTTCAGCTTTCGCCCGGGCGTGTCTGGCACGCATTTGCATGCACCGAATATTTAGCCGTATCACAAATTTGACTGCCGCGGCTGAAAAATATTCGATCATCTCCTCTTTGGGAAAATTTTATTTTCTTCTAAAAAATTGCTATTTTTAATAAAAATAATTTTTTAAAATATAAAAAGATAAAAATGAGATTGTTTAGATTCTGTGACCTAATAAATGGGTCCCACACTCTCCAACCCGTATTTGACTTACTTTGATATGTGGGACCCACACAAATTAAAAGAAAATGAAGTAAGCTAACTAATACACGTTTGGAATGTTGCTAAATATTGGTGTACACAAATATTTAGCAAGATAGTATTAGTATTCGTCTGGCTAATTATACTCCATTGGAACTCTTTTTCTCACGTACCAAAAGGTCAGAGACTGCTAAAAGCTTCGTAGGTGAGCGTCGTGGGAAGGGCGTGCCCGAACCGGCTTTATTAAAGATAGAAGGGTGGTTTCTGTTTTGTTTGCCGCCTAAAACCCTAAACCCTTCCCTCTGTCCCTCTCCCTTCCCCAGCTTCTATAAAACACAGCAAACCCTAGGGTTTTTCTTATACAATATTTAATCTGCACAAAAACTTCTTAAACATATCTAATCCGAAAATGTCAATCGACGGTAGTTTCAATCTCGAATCCGCACTCGAGAGATTTCTCATTCGTTGTCCCAAACTCGGATGTATTCCCAGATTGAAATCAATCTCACAAAAGGTACACTGATCACTCTCAGAAAGCTAAGATTTTTTTAACTGCACCTTATAATTCTTCAATTTGTTTTTTGATTAATTCGTTTAGGGAGATGAATTGACGGAAGAAGAAGTAGTGAATTCGATTGCGGAGATGTTTCTGCACCCGAATTATACAATTCCAATGATGGGCTGTTTTCGTCCCGTCGCGCGGAAGATCGTGGATAGAGTGGTGGCTTTACTTCGTATGGTCCCCAGTTTGAAATCAAATTCTGATGATGCAATGATGGAAGTTGGTAACGACGAAGTTAACGGGAAGATGGAGGGAAGAGCTGATGAGGATGATGTTTATGTTATTGAGGTTTACGCTAGAAGTGGGAGGGGTCTGAAGCTTCATGAACTTGCTTGTCTGGCCTTCTGTCGAGCGCTAGACTTGGCACCTTTTCTATTGGGGTAAGTTGCCGTTTCTATGCTTCAGTGGCTTTTTCTTCTTCTTCTTCTTGGATTTCAATCACCAATTTTATGGGAATGAGCTGCATTCCGGTTCAGTTAGATTTCTTATGAAAAATAGATTTAATTTGTAGCTTCTGTACAAAAATGAAAACAGAGATGGACCTCTTAATTGGGTAGAATTAGTTTACACAGAAGATTGAATTTTTGAATTTCTTTCACTCATCTTCTTTTTTTTTTTTTTTTTTTTTTAAATATACGAATTTCCCAGAATATTAAACACAAAAGCATAATGAACAATCAGAATGGCTTATGAATTGCGATATGAGTTATGTAACAGAACCCCAGATTATAGTTGTTCCTCCAGATGAAAGCGAAACTTCTCTGGTTGTAATTTTGATCTTATATATGTGATTCTTTGTTACTGAGGCTGCACTGCTGATTGTTCATGTTTCAATTCCCCAAGCTTTTTATCTGTTGACTTAGGAGAAATAGATCCATCGTGGGTGTGGGGTGACAGAAAGGGTGGAAAAGGGAGAGACAAAGAAGGGCCAGTGTTTGGTGAGAGAAGGTCACCTCGACCTCTCTTGCTGCGCCTTTGTATTTTTGCCAGTTTGGCCTCTTAATATATCTTATACTTATAAAAAAAAAGAAGGGCTAGTGGATATCCCAGGAGAGCACCATCTCTTAATGACAAGAGGGAGGGAGGGGAGGGAGAACCGGATTTCTGTGCCAAAATGTGCAATGATAAAAATAATAAAAATATTTGATATATTTGAAAATATTGGCTTTATTTAAGAGATAATATAAAGCTATAAAACCTCTTTAAAGAGGTTGGCTTAAATTGATTTAGAAAAATTAAGATTGCTCAGAACAAATTATTTTCTGTTATATTTTTCTTGCAGAAATCACAGAATTACGTTGAGATTTCTATGAAATTTTGACTTGTACGATTAACTTCATTGGCATTTTAAAATTTAATTTATAATCTCTCTCTCTCTCTCTCTCTCTCTCTCTCTCTCAAATACCTTTACTTCTCCACTAAAACAGTTGATAAAAGGAAAATAGCAAGCTTTCGTGTGAGTTGCTTTAAAAAATTATCGAGAATGAACTTTGTGATTATCTATTATGATAATCTGAGGTCACTGCCTTGCACAAAATGGAGGTAAAGCCTCAAGAGGTACGTGGAACTGGTAAAGAACCAGTTACGAAGGTCCCAATAAAAAATTGGGCAGTTGAGCAACTTCTACGTGGTGTAGGGTCACATGAAATAGTGGAGTACCAACTTACTTTGGGTTTTATAGTGGGAAGGGTTGTCCTTGTCAGTTGTCATATCACACTTGCAGTTTGCAAACGACATGATCACATTCTTTGATGCTTCCAAGGAAGTGGTGCTGAATCTAAGATGTATTCTTTGATTTTTTGAAGTGGTTTCTTAGCTTAGGATAAATTTGGGGCAAAGTGTTCTTATTGGCATTGAGAACGATGATGAAGGAATTTTTGGCGAGTGTGCTACCTATTTGGGGTGTAGATTAGGGACTTTCCTTGTATCCTATCTTGGGCTTTCTTTGGGAGATTGTTCTATTTAGAGGAGCATTTGGATATTGGTGATTGAAAGAGTGAAGAGGGGACTAGCTAGCTGGAAGGAAAATATCTAATCTTTTGGGGGGATAATTACTTTGATTAATGGTGACTTGTATGAAGAGGTATACATGGTTCCTCCACCTGGGTTCATTCCACCAGGGGAGTGTGGTAAGGTGTATAGACTGAGAAAGGATCTCTATGGCCTTAAACAGTCTCTGAGAGCCTGGTTTGAGAGATTCACTTTAGCAGTGAAGAAGTTGGCTATTCTCAGAGCCAAGTTGATCACATTCTGTTTGTAAAGCACCAAGGGAGAAGCACTACCGCCCTTATTGTCTACGTTGATGACATTATCCTAACAGAGAATGATGTAGAAGAGGTGGCCAAGTTGAAGGGTCATGCATAGGAGTTCGAGACTAAAGATCTAATATCTTTCAAGTACTTCTGGGTATAGAGGTTGCAAGATCCAGTCAAGGGATCTTCATGTCTCAAAGGAAGTATGTCCTAGATTTGCTAAGAGATTCTGGGAAGCTGGGAGCTAAGCTAATAGAGACTCTTATAGAGCAGAATCACAAGTTGGACGATGCCAGTGGTGAGCTACTTGAGGATGTAGGGAGTTTTCAGAGATTAGTTGGGAGATTGATCTATCTCTCCCTAACTAGACTAGACATTGCGTATGTCGTGAGTGTTATCAATCAGTACATGCACTCACCCAGGGACATTCACTTAGAGGCAACACACAGGATCTTGATGTATCTCAAATCTTCCCCTGGTAGAGGCTTACTCTTTAAGAAGAATGGTCAAATGAGGATAGAATCCTATATTGATGCATATTGGGCAGGTGCTAAAGATGACAAGAGATCTACCTTATTGCACCTTTGTTGGGGGCAATCTGGTTACTTGGAGGAGCAAGAAACAACATGTGGTTGCTAAATCTCATACAGATGCAGAGTTCAGGGCAATGGTCCATGGTTTGTGTGAAATGCTATTTGTTGAAAATCCTAGTGGCTGAATTAGGATTCCCTGTCTCAGGTTCGGTGAGTTTGTATTGTGATAACAAAGTCGCTATTAGTATTGCTCACAATCCAGTTCAATATGATCGGGCCAAGCATATTGAAGTAGATCGCCACTTCATCAGGGAAAAGATTGTTTCCGGGGAGGTGTACACTCTTTTTGTTGAACTAGGATTCCTTGGCTTAGGTTCGGTCTGTTTGTATTGCGATAACAAAGCTACTATTAGTATTGCTCACAATCCAGTTCAACATGATCGGGCCAAGCATATTGAAATGGATTGCCACTTTATTAGGGAAATGATTGTTTTCGAGGAGGTGTGCACTCCTTTCGTGCTGACAGATAGGCAAGTTGTCGATGTGTTTACTAAAGGAGTTCCTAGTTGGCAACTTCACATTTGTCTTAGTAAGTTGGGCATGAGGGATATCTATGCACCAACTTGAGGGGGAGTATTATCATATACGTATTTCATGTATCTTACATGTAAATGGTAGTTCTGTAAATACCTCCCAATATGAGGGGTATACTTGTCCTTGTAATTTTTTCCCATATAAATAAAATTATGGAGTCATGTGACCTATATATGACATCCTTCTCCTCTCTCTCTCTCTCTCTCTCTCTCTCTCTCTTCTTCTTCTTCATCTTCTTCTTTCACATCTTGAAACCCTATACCTAACCTAACTTAACCTAGCCTTTGGAATCCTAATTCAACTTCGAACATGTGTCGGAGTCCGACATGACACATATTCGGGTGCAAAACTTCCAAATTTTGTTTATTTTTTCTTTCATTTCTTGCAAGATACTTAACTTACATTTGGCACAGGTATAAGTATATCTATCACCTAACACCGATAATATTTAACTGCTTGAATTCTGTTAAGTGGCTTCCCTCTTTGCTCTTGCATGTATGGATATCCACACTTGTATAGATAGGCTTCAGTTTTCAGCAATTAATCATTAAAAGCTATGTTGGAGTTTAACTCTTTTGAGCTTAAAATATAATTTTTTTTTGGTTGTTGAATTATCATATTGTTTTTATTGCACACTTTTCGACTATTTTCCTAAATTTGCAATATTAAATAGTATGGCATGAGCTCTTACTTTGCTGATTGCAATAAATTTCTTCTAATAAAATTTTATCTTGTTTATATTATTCTGCAGCTAACATGTTTTGGTTACATTGTGCAGGTCCGTGTTAAGTTATTTCAAATTTGCTCCTCCTCCTTTCCAACGCCTTTTGGCAACAGATGCAGCTTCACAACTTAAAGAGAAGGTATTTTTTTTCTTATATTCGTTAAGAAAGTTGTTGTACTTAGTTTTGATCTTCCCTTTTCTATAAGCAGTTTTGACTTCCTTTGAGATATTATCAATTTTCTCTCAAAACATGTAGCTGTCTAATTAGTCGATACCTTCTTTAATGAAGTTGGACTATTATGCTTTTGACTTCCCATTTGTGGATTTTTGGCTATCTATGGTTTCATTCTCTCGTATTGGTATATTAACAGTCACTTTTAGCATGGTTTAGTTTGATATTTTCTATTGGAGAAGGGATAATAGTTTTTGGAAAAAAAAATATTCTCATCCCTTTGCTGGTATTACCTTCTTAATAATATCTAATTACATGAATGCCGTGTAATGTCTAAGATATCATAATTTTGTAGTGACAGATACATTTACATTTATAATGAAATAATTGCCTCCTCTATACATAGTCATCATCATATCAGTAACAATGGCTTATTCCAACTATATGCGGTTGTCAATGTGAATCTTGTTCTGCCATTCAATTCAATGTAGAGTAATATCTTATAATAAAGTGTGTGTCCTCGAAAATATTCTTCTTGCTTCAAACCACGCCCTTTCTGGCTTTTCCTTTCGCCCTTTTAAAGCCTTTAATTTGTGCAAATGTGCCTTCTCATTGGTGCCATCTTTGGTATTTGCTTGCACTTGCCAAACCCTCTCAATTGACTTCCCCATGTTTTACCCTCTATTGGGGCTGCTCATAGATCCACTCGAATGCGCCTATTTCTATCCTGTCCGTGTTAGTTTTTCTACTCATCCATCTCAACCTACTAGCTCTACTAAGCTCATTTATGAATATGTTGTTTCTTGATTGCCCAACATTCTACTCTATAAAGCATAGCTGGTCTTATTTTTGTCTTGTATAATTTTCCATGTTTGGTTCGTATGTGTACGTAATACTTCGGAAGTCCATCTCCTTGAGGTTTAAAATATCAGATGGCATGTATATTTAAAGTGTGCTACTTGCATTTGTATGGCATGTATATTTTTTGCATGGCACATAGTTCTCGGTTGCAGTTGCTAATAATCATATTTTTCAGTATTCCTGTAGCCTTTTTGGTTCAGGAATTTGATGTTTTATGATCTGATCGTTGCCACTGTCTAACTTCAATTCTCTTTTGCAGAATGGAACTAATATATTGGATGCTGTCCGAGCATCCTATCGCCTCCTTCTAATAGAGCCCCAAGTCTTTTCTGAACATTGGGACTGGTCCTTGTTCTTGGATCTTGTACAGCAGTCTGCAAACTCGGGCAATGATCCAGAGTTTTTCAACAATATCTTGGATATAAGATGGTGTGGGATACAGATTTTGTCTATCATTTTGAAAATGAGTGATAGAGCAACTGTAAACTTTGGCCTCGGCGTGGAAGAAGCTCTTACTTGCTTATTCCGGTTGGTTTTATTTTATTATTTTCACACATACTGCTAATTTGATAAAAATTGTATTTCAAATGATTTATGGTGATGCTATAACATCTGTCTTGCTTTTGATGTTTGTAGCTGGGAGGAGTTTTGTCAGGATGTATCAGTAGAAAAGGCTGGCTGGTATCTTGAAACTGCTGAACTGGAAATGGGAGGATGTGTTGATGGAAACGGAGATTTAAATCAGGAATACTGTCTGCAGTCTTTTGGCCTCAGGTCTTTGGCCTTTTCCTCATCACACACATATGAGATTGAGTCATTAAGAAGGAACAAAAGGCTGACAACTTGGTGGGCAGGACACCCATTAAAATGAACTATCTATATGTTCTTATTCAGTTGCACTTGGACTTTGCTGTTTTCTTTGTGTGGGCTACCCATTGTGATCATCAGTAACTTTTTTTTTACTTTCAGGGACGCGAAATCGGCAGATGGCCCCTTTGTCTTGACTTCAGCTGTGAAGAAGAGCTTTGACATGGTCCTGTTAGCAGTCAGTCAAAAATGGCCCGTCCTTCTGTATGGTCCTACAGGGGCTGGGAAGTCGGCACTGATCAACAAGTTGGCCCAAGTTAGTGGGAACCGAGGTACTCTTGTTGCCATTTAAATTTTATCCTGAATGATGCTCTCAACCTTTTTTTTTGTCACACTGTACACCTTTATTTGTCATATCTAGATTTTTTATGTAGCATTTATATGTCCATTACGTGTCACGCTCATATTCTGAGTTTCTATTTTCATTTTATCTGGCTGTGGTATTTTCTCTTCATGGAAGTTAAAAATGATTTAGTTGTTAAGGCAATGAAAGAAAATTGAAATAGAAACATTTTGTGTATTCTATTCCTTAAGTTTGTACTCATACCCAAGGTTCAAAACTTTGACTTCGCCCTAAATTTCGATCAATTAAAATTTGAAATTAATTTGGGGAAGTTCAATTTGATTTATAGAGAATCTGTAAAAATTCGTCAATTTTTTGAAGTTTGGAGAATTTTTGCCAAAACGTTGGTAAAACATACTATTTTTAAAGATATGATAGAATACGTATAACTCGTTATATCACAAAAACAACAATTTAGGGCAGCATAAGGAAGATTAATATATATTTTTTTTGATAAGTAAAATCAATATTAGAAAAGAAACATAGCCTACAAGCACCTCGACTGAAATAGGTCGAGCTGACCTACTAGGTTGAGGGAGGACTGAAAAGAAACAAAACCCTAGACATAGGGAGGAGCGCCAAGGACATCAATCCCTAGAACAGATAAGGTCCATTCTAAAAACAAAGTCCTCAAAAAAAATACCCCCACATTCCGAGAAAGCTTTGAACCACATAAATAACAGTCCCTTAATACATAGGATAATCGAGGTTGTGTCTTCGCTTTTGCCCTCGAAAGCCCTCTGGTTTCTTTCTTTCCATAGGCCCCATACGATGGCAAAAGGCAAAATTCTCCATAGGATGCTGCCTCTAGAGGAGAAAGCTTTAAATTGCCCACAAAGTATAAGATCCATAAGAGTTCCCGGCATCGCTCAACTCATCCCAAACTTGCAGAGGAAAGAGGATGACACTGCCTTGGCCACATCACAATGTAGCAGAGATGATAAATTGTTTCTCCGCAATGACGACACATCCAACAATAGTCCAAGATGAAGAAACCTCTGGATCGAAGATGGCTCATTGTCAAAATCTTATCCAGAGAGGCTTCCCAAGTGAAAAAAAGTCACTTTGGAAGGGATGGAGGAACTCCAGACCATAGAAATAGGAAAATTAGGCCCTCCCGAAGGGTGTAAAACCTCATAGAGGGAGCGAACCGAGAACGAACCATCTTTGGTCCATATCCACTCTCGTTTGTCATGGCAAAGAGGGCAAAGATGGACATCTTGAAGACGGAGGATCAGTCTAGATAGAGGCTCTATCTGCCATCGTTAAGGTTCCGTCTGAACCCGAAGTCCCACTCGAGTTCCTCTCCTCCCGAATGAGCACAATCTTTTTCATCTCCGAGAGAGAATATAGCTCTGGGAAGTCGACACATAAGGGAGCCTCCCCACACCAAAGGTCCTCCCAAAACCCGATCAGATTGCCAGATCCCACCACGAACCGAACGCTCCTGTCGAAGTCCTGGGTGGCCTTGGAGATTCCCTTCCACACACTGCATCCATAACTAGTGCGAACCATTTTGCTGGACCACCTGAAAAGGGAAGCGCCGTATTTACCTGCAATGACCTCCTTCCAAGGGCTAAAGATTTCCTCCCCGAACCTCCAAGCCCATTTGCTCAGAAGAGCATGATTCATTACTTTGAGATTCTTAATGCCCACCCCATAAACCTTGCTCTTCGAAAGATTAACCTTAAGGCCCGAAACAGCCTCAAAGCAACACAGGAGCCCACGAAGGAATCTCAACTGAGGTATAGAAGCTCCCAAGAACACGAGGGTATCATCCACAAATTGAAGGTGAGAGATAGTGCAAGTACTAGGGGTCGCTGCCATACCTTCCAACTGGCTTATAGCAACAACTCTCGAGAACATTCTCCCCAAAGCCTCCACTACCAGCAAAAACAAGTAGGGCAATAAAGGACCTCCTTGGCGTAACCCTCTGGAGCTTTTGAAGTATCCTGCTGGAGATCCATTGATGAGGATAGAAAAGGAGGCTGAAGAAATACACTTCCAAATCCAGGACCTCCATTTGCATCCGAAACCCAGCCTACCAAGCATGTAGTCCAAAAATTTTCAGTCTACATGGTCATAAGCCTTTTCCATGTTGCTTTTGCAAACAAGCCCCGGGATCCTTAACTTAGTTCTGGAATCAATGCACTCGTTAGCTATGAGAACACCGTCCAGGATCTGCCGACCTTGCACGAAAGCCCCCTGAGAAGGAGAGATAACCGATGGCAACATTGCTCTGAACCTTGTGGCAAGTATCTTCGCAATGATTTTGTACTCACTACCTACCAAATTGATAGGCCTGATATTAGAGATATCAACAACCCCTTGGAACTTCGGAATCAAAGCGATGAAAGTACTGTTGAAAGGGAAGTCCAAGAACCCCTCCTCTTGGAATTCCCCTACAACTCTCATAAAATCCTCTCCAACGATCTCCTAGCATTGTTTGAAGAAAGCAATAGTAAAGCCGTCGGGACCGGGGGCCTTATCTCCAGCCAACTCAGAGATCGCATGCAAGACCTCCTCTTCGTCAAAGGGTTTCCAAACTCTCCCTGTCTGAACCATTGATCTGATCAAACTCAAGACCGTCTAGCCTAGGTCTATACTAGGTTGATTCAAAGTAAAGATCAGAATAGAAACTCAGTGCTCCTTCCCTGATGCTTTCCTCCTCTTCTGAGACGTTTCCATGAACTTCGAGCCGAGCTAGATGGTTTCTCCTTCTGTTACTATTGGCCACCTTGTGGAAGTATCTAGTATTGTTGTCACCTTCCTTTAGCCATCTGACTCTAGATTTTTGTTTTCAACTGATCTCCTCCAACTTCACCGTTTGGTCGTATTCTGCTTTCAGATTCACTCTTCTCGTACGGTCCTCCATGGACAAAGGACCATCCTCCTTGTCGGGCAGGGCAATTTCTTCCAGCACAACCCCTTTCTTCTGATCTATTCTGTCAAACACCTCGTGGTTCCATAGCTTTATCTTGCCTTTAAGCTTTTTAAGCTTTCGCCTAAAAAAGACCCCCCTCCTTTCTGTCAAAAGTAAAGGACTTTCACCATTCCTCCACCTTGATCTTGAACTGGGAGTTGCACAACCACATGTTTTCAAAGTTGAAGGGAGTAGGACGTGAGTTGAAACCCCCACAATTCATAACCAAAGGGGAGTGATCCGAAGTGGGCATGGGAATAACAAGCAAAGAAGCTCCTTGGAAGTGATCTTCCCAACTGGGGGAAATCAGAAATCTGTCCAATCTGCATAAGGTGGGTTCTTCTTGGTTATTGGACCAAATATATCTACCCCCGTTCATAGGGAGGTCCATGAGAAAGTTGTTAAATAACCATTTACCCCAAAAGATTGACCTATTGGGGAAAGGTGAAACAACTATGTATATCAGTGGGTCGTCTGGCCAACACAATACGTGCGTGGGAACAAACCATCTGCTAACACACCCCCTCAGCGGGAAAACACTCCGCTGGAGACTAACTCGCGACCTCCCATGCCTTAGGGCTCTTATCATGCCTTAGGGCTCTTATACCATTTGTTGGGATCTTTACTAGGCCTCAAGCTGCCATTCCTCTCGAAAAGATATCTTGTCAGGAGAGGGCAAGCTTTAGCCTTTATACCACGATCGACATCACACCCTGCAGGGCTCTACGATTCGATCCCGTGACCCCCAACGGCGATCAACCTCGTACCCGCTGGCGCATTCCGTGATTCGATCCCGTGAGCTTTTAACTCTAATGACGATTGACTTCGCACCTACGGACTCGTACGCGGGAACAAACCATCCGCTAACAAAAGTGTCTGTCGATGAAGGCTCCAAAGTCTCTCATACTTTTAGACACTCTCCCCCCAACATTCTTATCGTGCAGAAATTGGATCACATCGAAGTCCCCTCCTAGACACCAAGGATCATACCATAGGCCCTCAATGTCGTCCAATTCTTCCCAGAATTGATCCCGATGCATGTTGGTCGAAGGACCATAGACGCCTGTGAGAATCCATGTGAAATGCTCCCCTACACACCAACATCGAATAGAAACCGAGAAGGCCCCTACCAAGACATCAAGCACCTCTAGGAATCTGCTATTCCAGATGATAGGGTTGCAACTCGGGCGGGTCGGGTTGGGTTGAGGGTCAACGCTAGCCCAACCCAACCCAAGGTCGGGCCTAAATTTTCCAACCCTACGAGTTGGTCGGGTTAGTTGGGTTGGTCGTGTTGGTCAATTTCTTAATTTTTTTATTGGTCGGAAAGATTGCTAATTTTTTTTTCATATTAAAATAATTTATTGGTCAATAAAATAACCTTTATGCTAACTATTAAATAATAATAGCTTCATTTCCAACACCTCATGAAAGAAAGCACGATAATTTAATGATAAGGGAAAAGTTCATTAACTCAAATGTTGGTCAATAAAATAACCGTTATGCTAACCATTAAATAATAGCTTCATTTCCAACACCTCATGAAAGAAAGCATGATAATTTAATGATAAGGGGAAAGTTCATTAACTCAAAAATAAAGAAAAACAATTGTCAAAGAAAACATGATATTTTCAATATCAATCGATCACATAAAATGCTAAAATGTAGTTTCAAGGACGTTTTGCAATCTCACATTCTCACATAAGGGTTCTATTTTGTTAAGTACAAACATCCATGGGTACGTTGCTACATTTGCCAAAATGTAGTGTGGATGTTTGTTGGTATAGTAATACGTATATGTAGTTTGTATGTCGGGCTCGGGTTGGGTCGAGTTGGGCCGAGCCTCAACCCTAGCCCAACCCAATTTGATTGTGTTACCAAAAATTTGGCCGAGCCCAACCCAAGTTCTGAAAAGGCTAACCCAACCCAACCCTAACGTCGAGCTTGGGTTGAGCCTGCCTAAGTTGCAGCCCTACCAAATGATCACGATACCGCCCGCTGTCCCAATAGCTGGAATGTCTTGCCAACCGTATTCTTGTTAACCACATAACTCTCGAGTCACAATATGATCCATCTTTTCCATTTTAGTCTCCTAAAGAACCATCACATTAGCCCCCCACCTGTGACACTAACTTTTGACCACTGCCATTCTAGCCTTATTAACCAATCCCTGAACGTTCCAAGCTAGAATTTTAAGCTTCATTGATCAACTGATTTTTTCTCCCTCTTCTACGGCTACCATAAACTATGGTATCTCCTGATTTAAAAGGACTGGTCAACCTTAGGATTTCTCTGTGGACCTTAGCAGGTCTAATAATAGGGGTTAAGACCCCTGCCCCCTGACCCTGATTCAACGTTATAACGTCGTCTGCCCCCCTTTTATCTGTTTATGCCTCTGCACATATATTGGGGTCTGCGTTCTTTACACTCTTCTTATGTGCTTCCTTAGGGCTAACTAACTTGTCACCTTCTAACATTAACGGCTGCCTGAGGTTAGAAAGGGGATCTGTGGGGAGTCCTAAAATGGACAGAAGTAGCTTTCGGGTGTCTTCTTTGTGATCGTCTGTCGAGAGTCCGAGAGATGTCCCCAACTTCATGATGTTCGCTCGGAACCAAGTGGCTATATTGTTGTTTATCAAAGGCTGATGTGCTTGAGGCCCTGTCAATCCTGTCTGTCCTGGCAGGATTGCTAAAGCCATTGACGGCTTCCCATCATCCCCAGAATTTATAGCCTCCTCACCGAATAGAAGAGAATTGGTGTCTACACCCGCCACCGTTGGAAGCCTGGCTAAAGGAGTGACATCCAAGACCGTAGCATTGATAGCTGCAACAGGCTGAACGCAGTCTGACACTTCCGCAAGAAAATCTCGCGGATGAATAGGTCCGATAGTTCTCTCCCCAACGAAGTCCATATACTTCAAACAATCAGCTGTACCAGATGCCCCATCCGATGAATTCCCAAGCTGAGTACTCCCTACTGTCTGAATTGGCCGACAAGCCCTAAGAGAAGAAGGAGAATTAGAAGATCTAGAGGGCGGGAGATCTGTGAAAATATTCTTACCTTTGTCTTGGTTCCTCACTAACAGTCGATCGAACTTGGCTGAACAGGAGAGAGGAGATTGGTTCGGGCTCTTGGAGATCTCGTCGCAGGTCTGGGATGTTAGAGACGGGTCCCCAACAATTCTAAAGACCTCAGACAAAATAAGGTTGGATCGAGATATTAAAATAGCATCATTGACCCGACCCACTTTAGCAATACTCGACCTGCTTCCTTTGACCTGACGATTTAGGTAGCGGTTGCGACCAACACGAAAGTAGTGCCCACCCGTGACCCAATAGGCCAACTCCTTGAAGTGCCACGCGTAACATGAGATGTGTTACTAGTGTTTATCTTGCCTCTCCACGCGTGAGCGCGGATTTGGTGCTCCCGCCCATCCAGAAGATTCCATATTTTTAAAATTGTGTCGCACCTTAGAGTCCATGCGGGATTGAATCCTGTTGCCCCGCGACTCTGCGTGTCTGATAAATAGATGTTCAATGGCTTTCGTCCCGTTAGGATTCGACACGGAGTCTGCAACTACTTGTTCCAGCGAATCAACATCCCTGCTCACATCAGACAAAGATCCTGACACACCACCTCCCCTATTGACGTTGGCGACCATCTCCACCATGCTACGCGGTTCATTAGCCCAGAAAGTAAGGTTAAGACGAGAGTCATCTGTAACAGTTGATGCTCCCCTCTCAATAAAGCCCATGATTTGAAGTTGAATCGAGTAATTGACCCCTCTCTCCCTGAGAATGATCCTCCTGGGAATGTTTTCCTCTCTGCCTCCGACCTTTTAACGGACTGAATTGAATCTGTCCCCAAGAGAGAAGCTTTGTCTATCTCCAAAAGCCCTCCCGCCGGTCGACCAATGCAATCGAAGATGTCAACGTTCCATAGGTGGAAAGGAAGTCCGAAGACCTGGATCCAAAGGGGATTGAAGAGCCCTGCCTCCTCAGCCGCATTCACTGATGGCCGCCATCTACTAACATAGATGATATCTCACCAACTCTGATAGAGGTAAGGTGACAAAGGAACTGGAAAATGTCGAGATTCTCGATGAAGAAGAGCCTCTTCCTACCTCCGCAGGGCACTAAGTAGAAGAGGGGAACGGTGCCTGTAATCACATTCAAGGCAATTGCTATATCTTCCCACAGCGGGTAATTGGACAAGGATTCAACAATTATAGAGCCAGGTCCCATTGCTCAAGAACCTTGGTAGTCCCTCCAGGGTAACTAGTTGCAATTGTAGCAGATTGTGCAGCTCTGATGATCTGTCCACAAGCTTGATTAATATTGTTCCACTTCCACACATATTGGTGCAAGTATCTTAAGTATTGAGAAATCTTTTTTTTTTTTTGATAAGCAAGTATGAAGATGTAATACACTGTTACAATATACATATGCAAAAACAAATCTATTGTAGTTTCAATACATTGAAGGGGGCAATAATATTATAATTTATTTGCTTTGAGCAGATACAAATTCTGAAAAACTACCAAATTCTTTTGCACTGATATGATTTTTTTTGTTTGTATTGAAGTTATGTTGAAGTGAACAGTAGCTTCAAAACAAATTCATGTTCTCTTTTTTAATTATTAATCTTTTTGTGTCTTACATCTGCATTTGATCAAGAACTGTTTTTTATTTGCTGATATGACTCCATATTGTTCCATATAACTGTTTCCAAAGGGTTAGTGCTGATCTAATGTTTTAGTGGCCATTTTTAATCATAGCTGTTTTCTTTTTATTCAGTTCTATTTATTCACATGGATGAACAAATGGATGGCAAAACACTGATTGGGAGTTACATTTGCACTGAGCAACCTGGTGAATTCAGATGGCAGCCTGGTTCTCTTACCCAGGTTCGTATTAGGCCAGAGCCAATGATCTCATTTTGCTCAAGTCTGACCCTATTGCTTCTTCCACTTTGTTAAAGCATACTTAATTTGACTTTTGCACAGGCTGTTCTGAATGGATTTTGGGTAGTCTTTGAGGACATTGACAAAGCACCATCTGATGTACAGTCCATCTTACTACCTCTATTGGAAAGTGCAAGTTCATTTGTAACCGGTCGTGGGGAGGTAACATTTGCCATGCAACTTATTAATTCGTCCTTCATGCGTACTAACTTGTCCTGCATGATTTGACCGAAGGATACACATTTTGTTTTTGGATAAGTGCGAAGGATACACATTGCTACATTATTTATGTACTTTCTTGCACTTGCTATACACTGACTGGCAATGTTCGAGTCATTGTTAGCTATCTTTCTTCATTGGTACTTGTGTAAATGCAATATCATCCCCCATACACAAACAGTTGAACACAAATGCACATACACAAAGCACCTGGAGCTTCCGCCAAGCCTGCCACTCCTAATGTTTGACATTTAGAAAATCATTACTATTTTCTGACAAAGGGTTGCTACAAGTAACTATTTTTCTTGTCTTTAAGTTAGATTATGCTAAACTTTTAAGGATGGGTTTTTTTTTTTGGCACCTGTTGTCCCATAAATTTCTTTCATGTCCACAAGTCTTGTGAAATTAGCTTTGTGTTTGCATATGATTCCTTGAATGTTTCAATAATAATAATAATATATTTTACTTTTTGGCATTTTGATATGCTTTTGGGCTTTTGCTTGTCTATCGAAAATACGTGGTATCTACCATCTTTCCCTTTTTCTTCACAAGGAACTCTTGAAGCATGTGGAACTTTTGCAGGCAATAAGTGTGGCGGAAAGCTTTCGATTGTTTGCCACAATGTCGAGTTCCAAGAATGATCTCTCTCATAATTCAGAAGGTTTGTGACATGCTTTCTGATTTGTTATTTGCATTATGTATTTCTTTGTTCTGGTGTTATATCAAGTTCTGGCCGGAGTGTGCAGGAGCGCACTTCTGTTTTCAGAAGTGGGCCAACCTATATGTATGTATGGGGCTATAGACTGTGAGGAAGGGTAAGGACTAAACAATCATCTCTGTAGTTTCAGATGCTTATAAAAGTACTCTTTTCTTGTAAATACATAGCATGTTCTAGCTACTAATAGATCAAGGTTTCAAATCTTGGATGTGGTACTTGACATTGTTGAATCAGAGGCCGAGATTGACTAGTATCTCAGCCGAGTCCCTTCCACATTTATAATGAAGTTCATTAGGACTTGAGCTACTACTATTCATGCCCTGTGAAGTCTTCTTGGCTCCCTCTAAGATTGATGCAAGACCTCTGAAATGCTCCCTTCTTGGCTGCGATTTGAAACCTTGACTAAAATTTGTTTAATTCATATTTGCCAGTTGAAAGGAATTGTGGTAGTGATGTTTATATGAAGCTAAATATTATATTTTGTCTAAAGTTATATTACTCTCTCATTTACGTTTCAAGTGTAGAGGCATTTTTTGATGCATCTTTTTTACGTGTGTACTTGTTGATATTACTTATTTGCCCCTCTTTCTGTGATTTATTTATGACTTCATTGATGGAATAACAAAATCTTCCATTCAAATACGTTTCAATGTATCCTATTTTGGTTTCTTAGCACTCCGCTTTTGTTAGACATGTGGACCCTAAGATATACATTGTTACACCTCCCTCTAACAGCTTAAGCTTTTAGAGTAAGGTGGTTATCAACAATGTCCACAAAATTCATGCATCTTCTGGAGTTTCTTTGGCCTTAATAGGAAGGCAGGGAGATAGGCCACCAAACATATACTTTTCAATCTATAGCTACTCCCTCTCTTGTGCCCCCTCTACCATCGATCGACAAGTTGGATATAGTGTTTCCTACCCGAATTGATCTTGATTTAGAGTGGGATGAACTCGGAGAATCCTCACACAACCAATACTTTGTGCAAATTGCGACTAATTTGAGTTGATGTTGGAGGTTGGGGACAAAACCCCTTTTCCTTATGCAGACTAATTTTGAAGACCCTTTCCCCCTTTTACTGAGTCATTTTCCTCAGAAGTACTCCCCTTCTTGTCCTCTTCGCATGCCACCAACCTCCGCCGCCTACCCCTCCTTACTCCCTTTGCCCTGCTCAATCCTTTAAATTGCTATCGTTGCCTTCGTTATCGATCTCCTAGGAGTGCTCACTGCTGCGATCGGAGACTTACCTGATGAATATGGGGGGGCTAACTTGGCATATGAGTCGGGAGGATATGGGTATGTAGGTGCGCTGACCATCTCTCCTCCTATAGGTGTTTTCTCGTTTTCTTCATACATTGAAAGAGCCTCAAATCTACTTGAATACTGGTTGGGGGATTTCAACTTTTGTTACACGTTTATCGAAGTCTCTCTCCCTCGGAACTTGTTCGTTATATGCATCCCTTTGATTTGTTGAGGGATTGATACGATGCATCTTAGCGTCCTCTAATCACTTGCACGTGGGCTCTCCATCGTCCTCCCCATCGTTCTTATCGTTTCCTACTTTCCATTTGATCATAATTATAATTATCATCATCGCAAGCCTTAATCCCAACGATATTGGGTCGACTGCATGAATCTTATTCCTTCATTTAATTCTGTCTAAAGCCATCTTTTCCGTTGAGAAATGTTTCCTAAAATCTCATTTCAAAACCTCACTTCACATCTGCTTTGAGCTTCCCCTTGCCCTTTTAGACCCTTTGACATGCACATTCCTTCTCATTGGTGCTGTCATTGGTCTTTGCTGTACAGGACCAAACCATCTCATTTGACTCTCTTGTTACTTATTGACGCTACTCTTATATTTCAGGAATGCGGGCTTTTCTAAACTTGTCTTGTTGTCTCACCACACATCAATCTCAACATCCTCATCTCGGCTACTCATTTTATGAACATGTTGTTTCTTGATTGCCTGACATTTTGCTCCGTAAAGCATCAGTAGTCTTGTTGCCTTCTTATATAATTTTCTTTTAGTCTGATTGGAACATGTCGATGACATAGCACTTCAGAAGTACACTTTAGCCACCCTGCTTTAACTCTGTGGGCAACATCCTCAATCTCTCCCTCTTTAAGAAATGTTCAACGACTCAGTTGGTCAAGTCTTTGGGGGGTTGTACCCAAAGACCTAGGTTCAAGTCCCGTTCT
Source organism: Euptelea pleiosperma (assembly GCA_035048495.1). Classification (NCBI taxonomy): domain Eukaryota; kingdom Viridiplantae; phylum Streptophyta; class Magnoliopsida; order Ranunculales; family Eupteleaceae; genus Euptelea; species Euptelea pleiosperma. The sequence goes on from CM068548.1 coordinate 12,603,436, forward strand.
TACCTGGGGAGGGGGATTTAAGGGTCAGTAATAAAAATATGGACTTATCAAAAAAAAAAAACTTTCCCTCATGAATAATTGAACCAAGGTAAATAAATTGGTCACTTCGAGGTATAACCTGCATTTAAATTTTAATTTGTGGATTTTATGTGCATCTTTATTAAAATTGCATTCTATATACTCTATTTTTGTCACGTCAAAGGATCCATTAGTCAAAGTAAAAGTGAAAAGTCAATAGGTCAAATCCTGGTCAATAGGTCCGCCCTTAAGAAAATTCTGTACTCGAATCAAAACCGTAATTTTGAAAAGAATGTATGAAATTCAGGGTTTTCATTCTAGACAAACAACACATTCATATTAAAAATATTCATAATAGTCGATTTAATTCCGATTTGAGTAAAACAACTTTCTGTAAAGAAGACAAAGTAGATTTGATAAAGTAGACTTATCCCAGAAATCCTGTCACACCTTTTCTCTTTGAAATCAAGTTATATGCTAATGATTTATCTCTGGCACTGAAGCTTTGTAGTAGGTAAAATAATATCTTAATTCTTAAAACATTCTTTCTATAGAGCATGGTGAATTCTGCATATTAAGAGAGGATGCTTTTGCTATAATAGGAAGGATCTCCCTTGGCGTACTATGGAGGAGAGTGATGGTTGGTCCCTCTAGTCATAAGGATTTGCTGGATATAGTGAATGCATGGTATCCAAATCTGGAGGCTGTTGCTGAGAAACTCATAGGTATGCTAGTTTTGTTTGATTGTTTGTTTGTTTTTTTTTGTTGTTGTGCAGCACTGCTTTCAGAGATATACATCTTTCATGAAAACGGTTTATTTCTTTGCCAGATACCTTTGAAAGAGTTAACTCCGCCCCTTCGCACCAATTCGGAGGATTTCAGTCTTTCAGCAGATTCTCATTAAGGTAGTAAACACCCTTATAACAAACATTTCATCTTAGCCCTTGACTGGATGTCACTGAGCATTATTTTGGTTTTCACTGGTAGGGATCTTCTTAAATGGTGCAAGCGAATTACCGGTTTAGGTTTCAGCTTTGTGGGACTCCATTTGTCAGCTTATGAGTGCAAAAGCATTTATCAAGAGGTTGCACATGAATCAGTCCCTTTTTTCTGCTGGTGATAAAAGCTGTGATAGAGCAGCTGTCTGTATATGGTAACTAGTTACTAAGGATTGGACTTCTTTCTCCAGGCTGTAGATATTTTCGCAGCTTCCTCAGCTTCTTCTGAAGACCGGTTGTCGATAATGAAAGAAATAGCGAAGATGTGGGGAGTAGCAGTATCAGAAGCCGAAACATTATATCCTCTTAATAAGCCTACAATTCAGGTTTCTGTGGTTCTCTAATGATGGTGTCTTATCTGTTTGACTGCTTATTATCATCAAGTTATTCATAACTGCATCTTAAAACTGCAGGATTTGCGATCAGATTTGCGAGTTGGACGAATTACGCTCAAACGCACTCAAGCTGCAGTTCGGGTAAGCTTTTAAACTGTGATTATATTGAACATGATTGGCTCTTTGGTTTATCTAATTTGTTAATGTTTTCTAATGTGTTTTCTGCAGTTTCATCACCAAATGAGATCTTTTGTGGATATTCGTAGTTCACTACATATTCTTGAGAGGATTGCTTGCTCTGTTAAGTGCAATGAGCCTGTTCTCTTGGTTGGTGAAACCGGTACTGGGAAGACAACACTTGTACAGAATCTGGCAACGAGGCTGGGTCAGATGCTTACTGTCTTGGTATGTTCCCACTCACCAGAATTCTTTTTGTGTTTTTGATTATTTCTTACACTCTTACGTAAGTGACTGTCTGTTATACAGAATAACAATTTAATCTCAAGTTTATTTTTCAGAACTTAAGCCAGCAAAGTGATGTTGCTGATTTATTAGGGGGACTTAAGCCTACCGACGCACAATTTATATGCATCCCTCTATATAATGAGTTCATGGAGCTGTTCTCTAAGACATTTTCTGTGAAGGTATCCTGCTTCTGAAAGCTTTTAATTTTCTCCGATTGCTGCATTTCTTTTTTTTTTATTGAGTTAAGCTGGTTGACTTGTACCCTCTATTTTGATATTCAGGACAATATGGCTTCAGGGTTTCTTGATAAATTGAGAAATCTTCTGACTAATAAGAACTGGAAAAAGCTATTAAATACATTTCAGAAAGGTCTTGATGCGATCAGGAAAGTCGGTGAAGTGGGAGCATCTGGATGTGGTACAAAGAGAAAGAGACCCTTGGGTGAAGCAGTCCTCCAGGCTTGGGAAAAATTTTCTGTTAAACTTGACACGGCTCGTAGGCAGATTGGTGCCTCAGCTTGCATGGCATTTTCATTTGTTGAAGGAGCTTTTATCACTGCACTTAGGAATGGTCACTGGATTTTACTCGATGAAGTGAATTTGGCTCCTCCAGAGACGTTGCAGAGAGTTATTGGTGTTCTAGAAGGAGAGAATAGTTCACTTTGTTTAGTGGAAAGGGGAGATGTTGATTATATAGATCGTCATCCTGATTTCCGCATATTTGCCTGTATGAATCCTGCAACTGATGCCGGAAAGCGTGACTTGCCATATTCCTTACGGAGCAGGTTTACGGAATACTTTGTTGATGATGTGCTAGATGATGATGATTTGACTCTCTTTATTAATCAATTTATGGATGATAGCCATCCTAATAGAGAATTAGTGAACAAAATAGTACGTTTCTATAAAACAGCCAAGAGGGAATCTGAAGAGAGGCTGCAAGATGGGGCTAATCAGAAGCCCCAGTTCAGTTTGAGATCTCTTTACCGTGCACTAGAGTATACAAAGAAGGCAGAAAGGAAGTTTGGATTTCAAAAAGCCATTTATGATGGATTTTGTATGTTTTTTCTTACCTTATTGGATGGACCCAGTGCCAAATTTATGAACAATATGATTTTGTCACATTTGTTAGGAGGAATTATGCCCTCAAATGTTCCCTTTGACTGTTACTTGACTGATAGAGCGAGATTTGCAGAAAGCTCCAGCTCTGATGCTTTCTTGGAGAATTATATTCTGACGAACAGCGTTAAGGAACATCTGAGGAACCTCGCACGTGCTATTTTAATTAAAAGATATCCTGTTCTCTTACAGGGGCCTACGTCTAGTGGGAAGACTAGCCTTGTTCAGTATCTTGCTCTAATCACTGGTCATGAATTTGTACGCATCAATAATCATCAGCACACCGATCTGCAGGAATATCTGGGTTCCTACATTACTGATTCTTATGGGAAGCTCGTCTTTCAAGAAGGTGTTTTGGTTAAGGCTGTTCGCAATGGATACTGGATCGTTTTGGATGAGCTTAACCTGGCACCATCGGATGTGCTTGAAGCCTTAAATCGATTATTAGATGATAACAGAGAACTTTTTGTGCCTGAACTGCAGGAAACAATTCAGGCACATCCAAATTTTATGCTTTTCGCAACTCAAAATCCACCAACATTCTATGGTGGGCGTAAAATGCTTTCTCGAGCGTTTCGCAACCGTTTTGTGGAGATCCATGTGGATGAAATTCCAGAAGATGAGTTGAGCACAATATTAATGAAGAGGTGTGAAATCCCTGAAAGCTATGCTAGAAAAATGGTTGAAGTTATGAAGGACTTGCAGTTGCATAGGCAGAGCAGCAAAGTGTTTTCTGGAAAACATGGTTTCATAACCCCACGAGACTTGTTTCGATGGGCTGACCGTTTCCGGACCTTTGGGAATTCCTACGAAGATCTGGCCAAGGATGGCTATTTCCTTCTGGCTGAAAGGTTGCGAGATGAAAGTGAGAAGAAAGTTGTTCAAGAAATTTTGGAGAAACGCCTACGAGTTAAACTTATCAAGGATGACTTGTACATGCAGGTATGTTGTTACCTTTAGTTTTTTGCTCTCTCTCTCTCTCTCTCTCTCTCTCCCTTTATGATAACATCAAATTTGATTTGTTAGTCATGCATGTTTTTTTCCTTCTCACTTTTCTAGGGTTTATCATTGTAAAGTTGACCGTGTTCTGTAATAATTGAGTAGTGCTACCTGCCTGGTTTCCACTTCCCAGAAGTGTGGAGACTTGGGTGTATTTGGCTGCAGAAGGCCATGGATAACTTGCAATCAATACATCTGGTAGTCCCTTCAAATATTTTTTTTCATAAAGGTAAGTGCAGGCCAGCTAGATGTATTGGTTTCTTTCCAGTCACTTGGGTCTAAGGCATCCAAGCGAGCCAGGCTCCCAAATGTGTGGCTGGTATTGATAGTATCACTTGTATTTGGATTGGTTAAACTTCTGTAGTTATCAATCTTACAATACCATATTGAGATTATTATTCTTTACAAAACAATTGATGGAAGGGGGTTGAATAAAGCATACATGTTGAAATACTCTATTTGGCGGTTTGGCCTTCTGTCATGGATAAACAAATATAGACACCTGAAAACCTGATTCCTTAAGTTGAATCCAAACTGTCAAGAGTTTTCGTTTTTCAGAATTCGAAATATACATAAAAAATGTAGTTACGCCACTTTTTGCGAAATAATCAACTACATATTTATTATCTTTATTGGTGTGAGAGAAGGTACTGGACCACACGAGCCAGCTCTCTAATATGGTCATGAAGATTCACCAACCTCCATGGACTACTGATCTTATCTTTCACCCAATAGATGGTGTTGGCCAAGTCTCATTCCATTTCCAATGGCCCAATACGTTGTGATTGAAGATCCAGAGACCTTGGCAAAGTTATCTGATTTCTTGCTCATTAGAATCCAAAACATCAATAGGACTCGATAAAGCTTTAAGAACAGTCTCTTCATCATTCTTAAATCACCCTCCTATATTGGCTGGGGTCAGATTACCGGAGGAGCTCCCTTCAAAGTTGAGTTGATTCTACCTCTTTCCAGTTCCTTTCAACAAGGCTCCCGCTTATTTTTTACCTCCCCACTAAACATCATGAATTTCTACTGTTGAGGAAATCTCCATCTTCAAACCACAGAATTCATTCAAGAAAAGAACTCATTCTAACAAAAGTTTCCAAATACGATTGAAAATTACCGGCACATATCTTTAAAAATACATCTATTTCTGTCATTTCTAGGTCAATTAATCTTGTGCTCTTGAGATTTTATCTCTTTCCTAAGTTGACAAACCTTGACAAGATAGATACATTCCAATCTCGATCGGAGTTATTTATGCTGTTGGGAGAAGAGGAGAAAGGATATGAAGCATGAGAAGCACATGTTTCTCAGACGTGTATAACGTTTGAAAAATTAAAGCATTAGACTTGCTGCACAATAATATATTCTAACAATAGTTAAAAGCTTAAAATTAATCAGAACTTTGAAGTAGTATGAAATGACATGGATTGAGGTGGTAAGAAAGGACATGGAGTCATGCTTTCACCAAAGGAGCATCAAGTAAAGAGTGAGAGATTGAAGTTGTGACAAGTATAGGGAAGAAGAGGTACATAATCCAACTTTTGTTATATTAAGAGAAGACATGAGATATCCCCTCAGTGGGTGACATGAATCTTCATATCAAATAAGGTTGAGGTTGTCCTTCACTGTTTACTTCCAAATGGTCTTCTCAAGCATTTATCTTCTTCTTGAACAGACTGGCTCCTAGGTGAAGGATTTCTCTACTGTTGGTTCATAGGTCACCGAGAGAAGTCATTAGGATGTGTAGTGCTTCTTTATATGTCCCATGACATAGCCTTTTCTGGTAATGTACTTTTGGAGGAAGAGGAAGTGGCTATATTGTTACTGCATTTTTTTTAATTTATAAAAATGAATTAAAAAAGAACAAATGGGAATTAAGGGACATTCTACCCTTTGTACAAAAATGCCTTAAGGCCTCCTCTTTGGCCAACCTATCTGTACTATCATTGTCACTCGAGGAGTATATTAATAAGTTATCTATGTTTGTCACCAGGTGGGACGACGGTGAAGTGACTTGTTTACTATAGATGGAACTTTTGATGACCGTGATTAATTTATATTTGCAATTCAATTTTTATAATGGAACAGGGCCCTAAGTACTTAGAAGAATCAATTATGTCAAAAAAATAAATTTAAAAGGAACATTCTAGTATGTAAGATACTAAGTGTTTCTTTTAACTATAGTTGACTCCAAATTTCTTAATTGCGTGCTGTGCTGATGAAAGTAAAAAGTGATGATGCAGGACAAGTGCGATGCAGAAGATCACAAATTTTGATGTAGCACAGCAGGGAGTCTGCATGTTTGGGAACTGTTATAAGCTGTGAATTTAAAGTTTAATATTGGTGGATCTTGTGATGGGGAAATTTTGAGGACTATGGGTTAGAGAATAAGGGCTGTATAGATGGTTAGATGGGTGGTAGAACAGAAAAATAATAGAAGAAATGTAGTAGAAGAAAGATAAGAGAAAGGGGTAGAATTCAGTGGAGAAGTTTTTTACTCCAATGAGCCCCAAGATAATGATGAAGTCACGTCATTGAGTGAAAGATATTGCACCACTTGGTTGAGAAATCACTCTCAAAATTGAGACGCCAACCTGCAGTGTAGCAAAGTCATCATAAGCAAAAGATATTGCACCAACAGCCTAAGATTTCTTAATCCTACTTTAAACTCAAACTAGACATCAAATGAGACTCTTTTTGAAATTATAGAATGTTAACTTTTCTAGACGTTTTACCAATGGAATTCATCCTACTGCAATTAAACTTTGGCAATGTGAAATAGAAACTTCTTAAACATAAATTAAATTAAACTAAGACTAGACTTAAATTGGAAACTAACTACTAACTAGAGACGCCTACTTGACTGAAATAGGAAATGTCCTGAGGACTCAATCTTCTCGAACTAAGCCTCAACTTAAATTTTTTTGGAAATCACCATGAATATAGTAAACCCTTCATGAACTCATACCTTGTATGTAATTTGGGCAGAACTTGCTCAATTCATATCAATATTTTGCAATCTTGGTCCTGTTGGAAAGGTAATTGAATAGGCTTTCTTTTGGTCAAGGAAGTAAATTTCGGTTTCGAGGTTTATTTCGACCAGTCTAAAAATGGAAATATTTCCAATATTTCGACTAGTGTGGAGATAATACATTTTTCGTGGAAATGATGGAAATAATGCGGAAATGATGGAAATATTGTCGAAATGTTTGTGGAAAGTTTGGGAAATGATGAAACAAGCATAAAAACACTCATAAGCTTTCAAACCATAATATACAACCATATGTAGTGTGGAAATGAATGACTATAATGGTCTATAATATGTCGCGGCAAGTATCTTTAATTAGTCAATGTTTAATTTAATTATATAATTATTATTTAATTGCTAATTATAAAAAAGTCATAAAGTAATATATTAGCAAATCCTTATTCACTTATATTATTTTCTTAACATCATATGTAATTTTAGAAAACCTATTTACTATTAACTTATAGCATTTATTTAATTTTTTATTTGAAAAAAAAAATATTAAGGTTAATTTTTTTAACCCAAGCAACTTGTAGAACGGGCTAAGTTATGCAACATATAATCAATTTAAGCACAATCATGGATGTTTAGGGTAAAAACCAATGAAATTGGGGTTTTTTCCAAATTCCAAATTTTCACCCTAAACGATCTTCAATCCGTGCACAAATCTAGTGTAAATGCATCATAGATTCATAAATTTAATGAATTTACACCTAACCTATTTATTTGTAGCATTTTATCCTTATGTATATTTTGAATTTGAAAAAACTTCCAAACTGGATTTGATTCTTCCTCACGATCAATCCACGAACCAAAAAATCTACAATGGATTGATCTTTTGTATAACCAAAATGTATGGAAAGGGGTTGAATGGATCAAATATGAGATATATAGCGGTTTTGAACTCAAATGAGATGTTTCCTACCTACGATTGAAATATTTCCATACATGTCGAAGCATTTCGACCGAAATACTACATATTTACACTGTCAATTGATCGAAATTTACTGTTCACGTGAAATATTTCGACATGAATGGAAATATTTCGGGAAATTTAACATTATTTCGACGTAAGTATTCTTTCCTGTCTGTAACCTAGAAAATGGAAATCTTTCGCGAAATATTTCGATAATTTCGTGAAATTTATTTCCTTGCTTTTGGTACCAAACTTGAGGCATCCAAACTTTTTTGGCAGAAAAAATATTGCTTTAGTAAAATGACGAGATTGGGTTGGGCTGCATGTGCATCACATAAAGTATATAACTAAATATGATTCGTTTTGTCTAACTTGAGATCAAATTATCATGGTGTTTGAGACCACTTTGGTCCATGGACAGTGTTGGTATCGTCCTTAGGATGATACTGTAGCACGTCAAGCACCACTTTGGCCCGTGGACTGTGTTAATATCGTCCTTAGGATGATACTGTAGCACATTGTCTCATATGTTCAAGCCATCGATGTTTTCGAAATTTGTGCAGTGGAATCCTGATTAACACAACACAAGTTTCAAAGAACATCAATGGTTTGAACATATGTGACGATGTGCTACAATGTTGTCCTAAGGACGATAATAGCATTTACCCTGGCCCATATCATCTAGTTGTGTTGAAGAATAAGCTTCAAACCAATTTTTCATCTGGGTTGCTGTGCTTAAGGAACCTAATTCCTTGCCATGTAAGTAGCTTGGTGTCAATAGCTTCCGCATTGGTCACAGGTTGGGATATGCGTATCTCACCTCTCAAGTGTTAGTAAAATTGTGCGCCAAATCCAACCGTAATTCAATCCTTCTATATTCCCATATTGCATGCAAATATCTGTTATACTTTGGTTTAACACCAGAGAAATTTACAGAAAAAGACGCAAAGGAAAAATGACGTTGAATAATTTACAGCAGTTTCACTATTAGCTTTGTCAATATTAAGTTGAACGCTGGGGTCCTTCAGGGCTGTGACTCTCCTCTCCCAAATTTTGGTTGTAATAGTTGGGAAATGATCGACCTGACTAGCCTTTGCATTTTCCTTTTCTGTTCTAGTATATTGTTTTACTTGCATTCGGTTACCTGACTTACTAGTTGCAATCTTTTAGACACTGAAAATACTCTCGTTTTTAAATGTGAAACCCTTGGAGGAATAATTTAGCTGATTTAGAAATTTCATTTTGGACTGATTGCCTCAACACTTTTCCATGTTTTCCCTATAATTCAGGAATCAGCTGGAGGTCACACCATTTCGAACTTGTGCAATTATTCCGGAGTATCAGAGCATCTTGGAAAGTACGTCTGTGTAAACTATGGCATGCTTGGTGTTTGTATGCTTATGAATCATTTTTTAACCTAGTTTCTCATTAATGAACTCTGAATATGTTGCAGTTTCGTGACTAGAAGTATGTGGAGGTTGTATTTTCTTGTTGAACGTTGCTACAAGTTGCGTGAGCCTGTCCTTCTTGTTGGTGAGACTGGTGGTGGGAAGACTACTGTTTGCCAGCTACTGAGTATTGTTTTGAGGTCAAAATTACACATTTTGAATTGCCATCAGTACACGGAAACATCAGATTTTCTCGGGGTTGGTTAATCAATTTTCCTCGTCTTTAAAAAATTTCCCTCATTGATAATGAAGTGCCAGCAAGTGATGTCTGTTATAACTGCTTCTTTGATATTTTAGTTATCCTTAGTGATACTGACAGATATGTGTTAATATAAAACATGGACTTTTCAGGGCTTCTATCCTGTACGGGATAGATCAAGGTTAACCATGGAGTTTAAACATCTAGTCGAACAACTGATGCTGTCAAAAGTTTTTCTCCACTTTCCTACTTCCGTTGTACGTATTTTCCCATTTAATTTACCATATGGTTGTATGAGGTTTTGTTACTTTTTTGGTAATACGTCTAGTTTGCTCTTGCATTTTTCTGGCTGCAGACAATATCTTCTGACATTCGTGAAGCTTCTTCAACGTTAGATCAGCTGAATTTGATTATAAATAGTTACAGGCAAGAAACAGTATCACATCTTGATGTCACCCCTGTAGATCTTGATACTTTTGAGCAAATGAAACTGGACTTGGTTCAGCTGCACCGGAAATGGCAGACTATATTCACTTGGCAAGATGGTCCTCTTGTACAAGCAATGAAGGATGGCGACCTGTTTCTTGTGGATGAAATTTCCTTGGCTGATGACAGTGTACTTGAAAGATTGAACAGTGTCTTGGAGCCAGAGAGAAAATTGGTACGTTAACGGTCCTGTGAAGGATCTCATTAAGATCACTCAACAGTCCCATGATCCACTTCACTTTCAGCACATTTAAAGGCCCATTGCAACAGTTCAACATGCCTATTATTTAATCATTTAAGTTTTTATTTGTTGTCCTATTCAGTTTCTTCAATTAGAGTCCTAGGAAGGTCCTATACCTCTATAAATACTCGTAACCTCTTTATTTTATGAGAAATTAGAAGAAGAATTTGTTTGATTACTGCTGTTCTTATTTTGGGGTGTGAGTCTTCTAATCCTCGGTGTTGTGACTCCATCAACAGCTCCTCTTATGTGGTGTGACTCCACGCATTTCTTTCAATTCTTTATCCTTATTACTCTACCGAATTTCGGATGTGAATTTCTGTTTCTTCTAATTCTTCCAGCACATAAAAACCAGCCCATTCAATCAGTTCCATAACCTAACCTGCAATTACCCATTCTATCCTCAAACCCTAATCTTTGACCCTATACCCTACCTTTATAAATCCAAACTCCAGTCCATAAAAGTCAAAACCCTAGAAATTCTTAACTTATACCCCCTTATTAAATCCTAATTGTCTGGCATTTTGCAATATGGAAATAGTTTCTCTGTCTTACCATTCAAATAAATGCTTCTACCCTTGAGAGGAAAAGGTCTCCCTGTTTCTTTTGCAACTAAAGTGCGTTCTTCTACATCTCCAACCGTACTCTCATAAAATGGCGAGGTGTGGACATCATTAGAGTTACACTTCCAAAGCCTATTATCTTCCCTTCAAGTAGTACAGAGATCTTAACTATCGTCTTAGGAGATTAACGGAAGCTTCCACTTCAATGTCTTCCAAAATTTCTTCTGAAAGGCTTGCAAAGCATCGATCATTAAAGAGAATTGGTTAGGGATTGGTCTTTGTTTGTTGTCACTGTCAAAAGGAAGGCCAATGGGCAGAAAACTCCCCATCTTCTTCCTCTTCCCTAATCCGTATAACCTGCAGAAGGTGATGCTCAACTATTTACCATTGCACAATTTGTTGTCCCAAAATCTAATCCGATCATTAATATTTGTATACATATTACTTTAGACTCGTCGAACATGAAATGGTTCTAGAAACTATGGTAACATAAATCTTTTCATTTTCCTGATTCTATGAGAAAGTCTTGTTTTTAATCTTTTTACCTTTATAAATGTGTTTGAAATTGTTGAACTTTGACCAATTTGTCCTCCTAAAATCTAATCCTGTCACCTTTATGCACCTTAAGTCGTACCCCCTTAGCGATAACCAAAGAAATAAATTTCACAAAATTATCGAAATATTTCGCGAAATATTTCCATTTTCTAAGTTACCGACAGGAAAGAATACATACGTCGAAATAATGTTAAATTTTACGAAATATTTCCATTCATGTCGAAATATTTCTCGTGAACAGTAAATTTCGATCAATTGGTAGTGTAAATATGTATTATTTCGGTCGAAATGTTTTGACATATATGGAAACATTTCAATCATAGGTAGGTAACATCCTATTTGAGCTCAAAACCACTATAAATCTCATATTTGATCCATTTAACCCCTTTCCATACATTTTTTTTTTATAAAAAAGACCAATCCATTGTAGGTTTTTTGGTTTACAGGTTGATCATGAGGACAAATCGAATCATGTTTTAGGAACTCAAAATATACACAAGGATAAAATTTCTTGCTATCGTTTCTTGCTACTAATAAATAGATTAGGTGTAAATGCATCAAATCTATGAATCTATGATGCATTTACACTGGATTTGTGCATGGATTGAAGATCGTTTAGGGTAAAAATTTGGAAACTTGGAGAAACCCCAATTTCATTGGTTTTTACCCTAAACATCCATTATTGTGCATAAATTGATTATATATTGCATAACTTAGCCCGTTCTGCAAGTTGATCGGGTTAAATTTTTTTCAAAAAAATATTTAAACATTCAAAGAATTAAATAAATGTTAGAAGTTAATAGTAAATAGGTTTTCGAAAATTACATATAATGAAGACATTAATGTAAGTGAATAAGGATTCGTTAATACCTTACTTTATGACTTTTTTTATAATTAACAATTAAGTAATAGTTATATAATTAAATTATACCTTAACTAACTATATATAGATACTTGCCTCGACATTTTATAGACTGCTATGATCAATCGTTTCCACGCTACATATGATTGTATATTATGGTTTGATAGCTTATGAGTGTTCTTTTATGCTTGTTTCATAATTTCTCAAACTTTCCACAAAAACTTCCACAATATTTCCATCATTTCCGCATTATTTCCATCTTTTCCACGAAAAATGTATTATTTCCACACTGATCGAAATATTTCCACATTTTTAGACTGCTTGAAATAAACCTCGAAATCGAAATTTATTTCCTTGGTGATAACTATTCCCATAAAGATTTTCTTATATATTAATTTACACTTATCAACCATGAAATGGTGGAACCAGAAGCAATGATGACATATTTTCACTACCTTGATTTCTCTGAAGGAAGTTTGTAAATTGTCCATAGCTCCTGTGTTTGATTTTTTGGCTTTGTTTGGGTAGTATGAGGTTTATATTTTCTCTATCCTCGTTTGTACTTTTTTTAAGGGTTATTCCTTTTATGTTTTCTTTCTTATTCTTTTCGTTCCTTTATTTAAAATTTTTTTTCTGTATGAGTGCTTCTGCAGTCTTTGGCTGAGAAAGGAGGATCTATTTTGGAGAAAATAACTGCACATCCAAACTTCTTCATTCTTGCAACAATGAATCCTGGTGGTGATTATGGGAAGAAGGAGTTATCTCCAGCACTCCGGAATAGGTTTACAGAGATATGGGTTACGCCTGTTAGTGACCTTAATGAGCTTAGAAGTATTGCTGTTCACAGGTATATGAATCATCAAAAAGTATTCTTATCACGTTAAATCCATTCAAATGGACTGTCTGACATTTGATTTGATTTGATTTGTTGTTGCAGATTTATCAAACCAGAACTGTCTGACACTGTGGTTCCTATGCTAAACTTCTGGGAAGTAAGTCTTACCTGTCTTGGTTCTCCAATGCTGGTATTAAATTGTGTTTAATTCGACTGATGAAATTGTTGAGAATTGCTTTCATGCTAATGAGATTTGGCAATAGTCTGTTATTATTAGTTCATTTGTCAGTGTTGAATTGTCTCTAGAAGGTAGAAATTAGATTCCTTTTTTCCCCAGAAATTGTTTCCCCTTTGGTTTGTTAATATGTATCTCGGGGAGAGGAGTGCTAAGGATACTCACTCGTAAAAAAAGAAGCACTCACTCTACTTGTATTATTGTATAACACCTTTACGATATAAGGGTGTTGTGGTAATTTACAGCAACTTACCGAGACAGTTACATGGGACAGGTGTCGAATGGAGAGGGCGAGCGAGTTCCTTAATTTTTCCATATTCACATGAGTGCTGCTATCGTACCTCAACTTGGGAATGAGAGTCAGATCCATGAACTCTCTTCTCAAAAGATTCGTAACTTTGGGTTTTGATAGTTAATTGGGGTCATGTTTTTGTATAGAGGGAATGTGGGTTTGTGAGACGGGAATCAGTGTCTCGCCGTGACTTGGTAGCATTAGTATCTTCAGGGTTTTACAGTACAGAGGCGCCAGCTTCTTCCTCACGTAAGAAGAAGGGAAATCAAGTCCCAGCCACCCAAAAAGGTACGGGAGACGTCCACACAACTGTCTTTTCCCTGGCTCTTCATCCGAAACCAGGGGATCATCCGAAACCAGGGGATGGGTTCTCTGTCCAACCACAATCGGATTACAGCATTCCCTGACTCGACGAACCATCTGGTTGCCTCATCAAATCCCCCTTCCCGGCGAATCGGGTAGGGCTAGAAGGGATGGTAGGTCAGCTTGGTTGAGCTCAGTCAAGAATTTAAGGAACTCATTGAGGCCTATTTATATTCCAGCCTCAAAGGCACCATACTTACTGATTGCTGACAGAAAAGGCGCATGCATAGGGGGTGCTTAATTAGTAATTAGTAATTAGTAATTATTTTCTTTGTCATAATATGTATGTGCTAGTTATTATCTATACATGTTCTTATTAGAATTGTTTATTGAAACTTATAATCATTTTGCATTGTACAAAAGTTTCAATTATATTAAATTTCTATGACGGTTTATATATTTCGATATTTATTATGATATGCTGCAATTATTGATGTGCAAGGTGGTGGGTCTGTGACAATCCCTCTTGCTTTCATTTGAAGGCAAAAGCTACTCAAAGTCACCCTCTCTTTTTTGAAATAATTGTGTATTAAAGCTTTCCAATTGAAATAATAAGTTTTAATGCAAAAACTGGTTTGTGGGTGGAATTTGACTCATATTATGGACCATGTTATTCAATTGGATAGGGTTGCATTATTACTTTTCTGCATATGCTACGAGGAACATACAAGCTTGCTGATGCAGCCGACACAAATAGTGACTTTTGTTTATGGAGAATACTATTCTCTTATTTTTGCATTTCTAGTAACTTAATACAATACATCATCATTACTTGTTCAAAGTAAAGTAAATAAAAAGACTGAAAACTAGCTGGACTAAGCTACTTTGTTTTTGATCGGTAAAAGAGATATATTAAACGGGGCTGAGGGGCCCCCCAAAAGATGTACAAGGGCAGCCTTAAACAAACAAGGCGAAACAAAGCAAAACAGGCCTCCAAAAAACAAGCAAGAAAGGCTACAATTAGCTGGACTAAGCTACTCAGCATGGTTCTGAATTTGCTTTTTGAAATTTCAAACATTGGGTTATGAGAACTTCTTGAAAGAACTCTCATTGGGAAATAGTGGAAGATAACAGAACTCAGCATGGTTCTGTTGTTTGTGGCATCCTGGAAAAGCACCAGGTAGATCGATGATGTCAGTCAAGTGAGGCATGCTACAAGTGAAGGTTTAAGACAAGAAATTCATCCTAATTTCAGGATGGCTGATCCTGTTAAACCATTCAGTATCCTTTTTGGGAGCTATAGGAAATGCATGTCAGGTTCTCCAATCAGTAAGTAGGTAGAGAGAATGGTTATTACACTTAGGTCCATTTTTGATTTGTTTGCTCATTGGTCTTTGAATATCTTCATATCTTTTTGATAAAAATAAAACAAAAACAATGATCTTTGCTTATGGAGGCCCACGGCATTTTGTGTTTAATGGGTGTTTTTTTTTCGTTCTAAGCACATTTTGGAGGTGGATGTCTGTGTTGGGCTACATGACAACCTATCTTTTCCGAGTAGTTTGTGTTTTTCTCGTTGAACTGTTGGATACCATATTGGGAAGCCATTATAGCTATTTGTGTTTTATGTAACTGTTCACTTAGAACCTTTTTGGAACATTAGATATTCACGGACTTAGCCTGTTTTAATGCTTTATGCGCCGCGCCCCTAATTAATTTCTTGGTATTCTTATGCATGTCAAAGCTTGTTAATCTAATTTACATGGAAATATTCATCTATTGTTTGATATGTTCTGGGCAACAGTGGTTCAACCAGTTACAAACAGGGAGGATGCTTACTGTGAGGGATCTCCTGTCTTGGGTTACTTTTATCAATGTGGCCGAGAGATGTCTTGGATCTGATTATGCATTCTTACATGGGGCGTTCCTTGTTTTGCTTGATGGTCTAAGTTTAGGTACATCCTTTTCTTGTTTTAATCTTATCACTCTTTCAGTAATTTATACCAACACTTGTATTCTCGAATTATGTAATTTATCTTAAGAATTTTGTAACAAAGGTAGTTTTCCATTGTGATATTGTTTTTTTTTTTTCTATAATTGAACATGTCTGTACTGCTTTGTCGATTTTCAAACACTACACCATTCTTCTTTTTGCCAATATTTGGGGAAAGCTGGACTCCACTATAGCAACGTCCTTCATGTGGGCTATTTTCTTGGGCAACGTTTCACCATTTATCATCTCATATATATTGAAGAATGCCAATTCTAGATAGTTTTATTATGTGTAAGGAGAATGTGAATGATTGATTCACCATACATTGGCATGGGATATGGGGCTTCTTATTTATATATTTATTTTTAATTGGTGTTCTTTGGGTTCTTCCTAGAGGCATTGGGTTCCTATTCTCAACTTGGTCGGGTGGTCCTTTCGAACTTAGAGGCAATGTTTGGCTGAAAATTCTTGTTAGGTGAATGGTTGCAGAAATGGATCGTACGAACTAGGTTGTCCTGGCTGACCAATCTTTCAAATAACATTTGAATGCAAATTTGGAATGGAGAATAAATGTGATACCTATGTACACAAACAAAGCAGATGTACAAAGCTGCACAAGCTATTGTGGATTCAAGCTTATTAGCCACTCTATGAAACTATGTGAGAGTGATGGGGGAATGATGAAGACGAGTGACAAGGATACTGTAGATCTAGTTTGACCTCATGCTAGGAAGGTCAACGATTGATGCTATTTTCTTAAAAAAATTATGGAGTAGTTTAGATGAAAGGAGACTCTTGCCCTTGTTTTTATGACTTGGAGAAAGCTTAGGAATTTTTAGAGAGACAATCTAGTAGATGTTGTAGAGGAAAGGGCATTTAAGTGGGTATATTGACATAATCGGGGTTTTCCCTGTGTCATTAATATATAAATCTGTTGCATTTACACCTCTATACCCTATTTCTATAAAGTAACTACGAAAAATATAATTTTATTGATAGATCATTATCATCATCATCTACCCCTTATCCCTCAAATCCTTGTATTGAGATTTCAGATTTCATCATTACCTTGACATAGTGAAAAATCTCTAAATTTTGCTTCGATTCTTCTACCTATCGATGTAACAAGTTTTCCAATAAAAAATGGAAGTGGATTTGTTTTGTATGTACAATTGCTGAAGGGCTGAATTTTGATCAAAATATATGATTTTGAGGGGTTTGTAATTTTGGGACTTGAAATATTTTGGTTGGTCGAAATCAGTTGAAATATTTCCGACGACGATTACATTTTAATATTTTATAACTGGATGTTGTAGCATTTTTGTCGAAATTCATTCTAAAATTAAAATTTTGGTGAAACAACCTTTAACCTGCACCATGATTTCTACTACCAAACTTTTTCTCAATATATTAGAATCAGAATTTTCTAGAAAAGGTATAAGGAAAGAAATATTTGAAAAGTGAAATAAAAGTATAAAACTTTTCCATATACTATGGAGCTAATAAAGCAAAAGAAAGCATCTCGGATATCATGGAGCTATCCAATAACTTAGGAAATTTTAGTAGATTTAAGACTGTCAAATGCTGATAGTTGTGTTCAATGTTTCAAAAATCGCGAGGTGTATATGCAGTGTTTTCCCTCCATAATGCGACGTGTAAGCCTTGAGGCTGTATAAGTCTTGAAGTTTCTTATGAAAAAGCTTTAAGAATTCATAAAAAATCATAAAAATGAATCAATTACAAAAATAAAAAAAGAAATAAGAAAAGAAGTTAGGAGCTCTCCTTTTTGATTCTGTACCATAAAGATCACCTCAAGGTGGAACAAAACATCGGCTAATTATTATGTGATGTCCAAGAAGCAAAATTTCTCTGTTCATCATTTGAGGTTTTACTACTTGTTCACATATCAGATTTTCCATTTATAAATTTCAATTTAGTAATGTATATCTTTCATGTGGCATTGTCCCTTGATTGGTTGACCCAACAAGTAAACAAAATATATTTTTAATAGACATGATGATGTTATCGTTATGGTGGGTTGATGACTTATTTGAGATTCGTTGATATCAGTCTTAGACTTAGGATTCTTTTTATATTTCACATAAAACTCAAGTTTTTAAGAGTTTGTTGCTCCAGCATTTTTGGCTTCTCTATTATAGAACGTAGTCACTCGGAAACACTTCCAACTAAAGATGCTTCAACCATATATGTCATATTTACTAGTATATAAGTGGAGGAAATCACCATCATTAGGTTGTTCTTCGCATATAAGATAAATAGATATGGTATTTCGGAGAAAAAAAGGAAAAAAAATAAAAAAAAAATTATTTTTATATGTTTGGTGTGTGTATGTGCATATGTTTGGTGTGTGTATGTGCTTGTATAGTCCAGGTTAAGCCTCGACTATGCCTTGAGCCTCAAGGCTTAATCCTCAACTGTGTGAGGCTTAAGCTTCTTTTGAACCAAATGAAGCATAAACCTTGTGTCCAGGACCCTGTACCTCGCCTTGAGGCGGGATATTTAAAACACTACTTGTGTTTAATTTATTAAAGTAGTGTATGGATGATGGTCACTAACCTCTTTTAGAAATATTGTTTTAATAAAAAAGTTAAAATAAAGGGCAACACTATTGTATATGCTGGATGTGTGTTGTGATATGTTGACACACTTATCCATCTTGAGGTGTGTCAAAAAAAAACAACCCCCCCTCCCCTAAAAGTGCAGTGTTGTTACAAAGTAACCAATGGTTATTTATTTCTTTATTTACGTCAGTTACGTTTTTGCATTTGGTGATGAGTTTTATGCTTTTTTCTCCTTTTGATGACGTGTTGTACTCTTTTTTTTTAAATATTTGCAGGTATTGGTATGTCTAGGAATGATGCAGGAAAGTTGAGAGATAGATGTCTATCTTTTCTTATAGAGTGTTTAAAGGTGCTTCTCCCTCCCTCTCTCTCGCTATATATATATATATATATTTTTTTTTTTTTTTTGTTTTTTTCAATGTTCTAAATTATGCACTCCATGGTCAAGAAACAATTTTATGTAGTCAAAATATGAAGTAAACTGGATGAACTCCTTTCTAACAATATATTACTCAATTTAGTGCTTAATAAGTGCTCAAAAAGTTTTAGATTTTTCTGATGGAAATGAATCTTTTTTTGGAAGGTAAACTGTTATTATTGGTTCCTAACCCCCCTATAACCCCTAAACTCCCCCGTTCCCCCTAAGGTGAGAATGGGGGTAATACCCCATTCAATCCCAGGTCTTTGGGTGTTACCCCCCAAAGACTCGATCCTAGGTCTGTGGGTACAACCCCCCAAAGACCTGACCAATTGAGCTATTGGACGATTCTCATAATTGCCATAATTGCGCTAATTTATTTATATTGTTCAAATGTTACGATAATTTTATTCTTTAGTTGCAAAAAATATATTTATTGTTTAGTTGTAAAAATATATCTATATTTTGTAATATGGCTGGCTATTATTGAAATGGAGATTTCTTTGTTTTATAGTGTGGCTGCCTATACGTCTCTTTTGTTCTTGTATGTAGGCACTATAGTACTTCTTCATTCATTTGACATTTTTCTTGTCTTCTAATATTGTCAAATAACTTAGCATGCAAGGACAATCCAATTCTTCCTATTCGTTTCCACATCTCTATTGGATTTATGCCAGGAAGGTCAACTATCGATGCAATCTTCATGCTTGGACAAATTATGGAAAAATTCAGAGAAAAGATGAAGAATCTCTACATGGTTTTTATTAACTTGGAAAAAGCATACAATAGAGTCTCTAGAAAATTTATTTGGTGGCATTGGGAAAGAAGGGAGCCCCGAATGGATACATTGGCATCATTAAAGATATGTGTGAGGGAGTAGTAACTAGTGTGAGAATCATTGGTGGTGAGACAAGTGAGTTTCCAATCACAGTGGGATTAAATCAAGGATTGGCCTTAAGTCCAAACCATTTTGCTTTAGTTATAGACATGGTTTAAAATTTCGGAATGTTTTGTAAGAAAACCGAAACGATGTTTCGTTTCATTTTAGAATGTTTCGGTTTGTTTCGCCGAGACAAACCGAAACAATCCGATACAACCCAAAACAATAAAAAATATGATATCATGATTTTGGAAATATTTCGAAATGTTTCGGGAATGTTTCATAATGTTTCGGAAATGTTTTGGAAATTTCGTTGTTTCACCATTTTTTCAATGTTTCGTTTCGTTTCGTTTCGGAGTTTGTCTCGGTTTTTCACTTGACCGAGACATTCCCCCGAAACGAAATTTTATACCTTGGTTATAGATGAAGTAACTGCTCATATCCAAGATGATATTAGTTGGCAAGATTAGCGATAAGATAAATGCAAAACTAGAAACAACATGTTAATAAAATGAGCGTAGCCGAGATGAGGATGTTGATATGGATGTGGTGGTAAAACAAAGAATGACAAAATTATAAATGAATGCGTTCTTGAAAATATATGAGTAGCCCCAATAAGTGACAAAATGAGGAAAATCGATTGATATGGTTTGGTCATGTACAACAGAGACGAATAACAACACTAGTGAGGAGGAATGTGCAAGATGAAGGGTCTAAAAAGGCGAGGGGAAGGCCCAAATGGGCGTGGATTGAGGTTTTGAGAGGAAATTTTAAGAAACATGCCTTAACGGAAGAGATGGCTATAGACAATTGAATGAGGGAACAAGATTTGTGCAGCTGACCTAATATTGTTGGGAGAAGGCTTATGATGCTGTTGAGTTTTTAGAACAAGAGCTAGCTAGGGTTTTAGCAAAATATAGGACTTCATGATGTATCAAAGTGGGGCTTGGCTTCCTTTTCTCTTTTTATTTTCTCCAAACTATCCTTACTAGGTTGCTTTATGTACTCATCCAGGAAAAGAAGAGAGAATATATATATATATATATATTTGATTTGTAGAAGAGAGACAATAAATACAATGTATGGATTAACATGTTTTATTATGGAATCCACATTAATATATCTTCTTTTAAGTTTTAACTATTAGATTTTTTTCTCCAAATCTGCACATTTGGGGTTTTCTTGCGCTTAGTGCCTAATGTGGCATGTTTTGCCACCTCAACCTCTCACCCATGTTCAGGTTTAGCCGTTCAAGGTTTCATGTCTCGGGTTTATTTTCATAAATTTTGAGATTTAGTTTCTGGTTTCAACCATTGTTTTTAAAGTTTTCAAATTTGGATCAAGTCTAATAAAAAATTTCAAGTGCTTCGACTGAGATTTCCAAATGTCGACTTCTGTTTCGATTTCAGCCCGGATTAAAATGACGTCGAAACCAAGATTTTTAACCTCTTTTTTTAAGAAATACTGAAGATATATACGTGTGTGTGTGTGTGTGTGTGTGATATTCATTATCCTCTCCATAACATAACAAAATAAAGATTCACTGTCGAGGGGGCACCTCATATAAATTTTCAGCCTTGCACTACTCATATTTGCAAAATTTAACTCTTTCACATGGTTTAAAATTTCGTAATGTTTCGTAGGTTTCGTTTCGTTTCGTAATGTTTTGGTTTGTTTCGCCGAGACAAACCGAGACAATCCGATACAATCCAAAAAAATAAAAATAAATAAAAATATAATCTAATGATTTTAAATACTATTTCGTAATGTTTCAGAATGTTTCGTAATATTTCGTAATGTTTCGGAAATTTCGTTTTTTCAATGTTTCGTGAATGTTTCGTTTCGTTTCGGAGTTTGTCTCGGTTTTTCACTTGACCGAGACATTCCTCTGAAACGAAATTTTAAACCTTGCTCTTTCGCTATTGCTGACCTTAAAGATACTTTTTAATAAAGTCGCTGTAAGACTTCACAATCCCTCCCCGAACACCAACCATCTCCACCATATGGCAAAAATAGGCATTTTTCTTGCATGTGGCAATTGAGGCATGTTTTTGTTCTTGAAATAGTAAAATAAATCAAAATGTTTCTTTTTGCCACATGATAGAGGGCTATTGGGCTCAAACTTGTGCATTTCTCATTTTTTTATCGTAAAATTTGTTGGTAAATTTTTGTTTTTTTTCTTTTGCTAACAAAACTATGTACATGTTTTTTGTAAAGAGTGTTGTTGCAAATACTTCGCTAATATTATGTTATTGAACTAGTGGCCCCGTGCCATCGGCACTCCTCGACAAAGAATTTGCCAAAATCAGGTGAGTGGTGGAGATCCACCGTCCATTTGGTGGAGGATTAGATCTCGGCCCTTCTTTTTTGATGCTTATAAGAGGAGGTATAAGTAGGGAGACAACCAATGTGTTTTGTTATATAGAATAGTAAATGGCCCATGCCCATGGCACTCTCCGACAAAAGCATTTGCAAAAATTGGGTGCCTTTGGCACTCAAACTGTATAACGGACTGGGGCGTTACCGTTTTTTCCATTATAACGGCTGTTATAACGGATTGTAAAGCACAGAGGGAGAAATGGGAAAATAACATAAATAACAAAAAATAACGGGGTTGAAATTTAAATTTTGAATAAATTGAGGTCAAATGAGGCGGATTGAGTGGCTGAAATCTAACCGTCCACATTAGATCGATGGATCTGATCTCAACCACTCTTTATCTAACCATCCACATTAGATGGATGGATAAGATAAGAGAATACAACTCAGTTATCTTGATATATGTGTGGGCGGCTGGTGCCCGCGGCACTTTCCGACAAAGTGTTTGTCAAAATCGGGTGGGAGTTAATCTCAGCCATCGATATGAAGCATAGTGGATCTCAACCACTCATTATTGAAGCCATATAAGATAAGAGGGTATAAGAAAGCGATTAAATTTCTGTTAATTTTTTTTTTTTTTTTTAATTTTAAATTTTCAAATTTTAAATTTTCGTTTTAACGGTAATTGTTGGATTCTATGTACACCCACGTGGGGGTGTTCT
Organism: Euptelea pleiosperma; assembly: GCA_035048495.1. NCBI lineage: Eukaryota > Viridiplantae > Streptophyta > Magnoliopsida > Ranunculales > Eupteleaceae > Euptelea > Euptelea pleiosperma. The sequence goes on from CM068548.1 coordinate 12,626,252, forward strand.
TAGTGGGCTGCGTTCCACTACCCCACGTGGGGTTTATTCTCTATTGCTTATGGGTTAAGTGATGGGCCCATCCACTTAACCCACAATCTCTTTATTTCATGTTAGTGGGTTAAGTGGTGGGCCCCCACTTGACCCACACGATTTCTCATTTACTCGTAGAAGGGGTTTCCCCTACTTATAAATATTACTTATGGGAGATTGAATATTCACTTCAATCTCCCAATTCTCTCACAAACCCTAATATCTCATTCTCTCCCAAACCTCCATTATCTCTCTCTCTCTCAATCTTTAGCATATTGGTGACAACCTCAAACAACAACATGGTATCAGAGCATGGTTACTCTAGGGCCAAAATCATTATCCCATAGAGTTTCCACGAAGATCTTATATGTGGGTATCCGAAGTCCGGGCAAGTTTTGAGAAAATCGCAGAGGGTCCTCCTGCGAAGTTCTTGGATCTTTTCTGAAGCAAAGGAACCAGAGATCTATCATTCCTGGTGTATTGCTTGTTATCAGTCGTAAGAGATCCACTCTATCCCCGTTCTTCAGGATTTTTGTAAGTTTTTTTGGTGAACACGTATATCGAGGTTTTTTTGGTTTTGATTTTCCTCGAGATCCGTGTCATTTTTGGGCTTTCTACCCAAACTCCCCCTCTCATAGGGCCAGTAAGGTTCGATAGAAACTTATTTCAGAATTTTTGGATCATCGGATCTCCGGTTCCAAAAATAGGATCCCCACCTCAGATTTTGGGTTTTTTATTTTATTTTATTGAGATTCGTGCACTGCTTGAGCTCTCTATCCTAGCCGCACCACCCTGTGGATTATCTAGATCTACAGAGTCTTGTTTGAGAATTTTCTGATCGTCGGATCTCTGGTTCGAAAAATCGGATCCCGTGATTGGGTTTTTCTACCTCGAGATTCGCGCGTTATTTGGTCTTTCTACCCTAACTGCACCTCCCTGTGGACTATCTGGGATCTACAGAGCTTGGTTTGGGATTTTTCTGATTGTCGGATCTCCAGTTTGAAAAATCGCTCTGGTTTTTTTTGCCCGGATTCAGTTTTGCCTTTTTTGGGTTTTTTACTTTTTTGGAAACCAAGGTTCCAAGGGCACTTCTACCCTAGCTGCACCTCCCAAAGTGCTCCTAGGAACCCCCCGAACCTTGGTTTTGGTTCTGCAGACCTTTTGTTCGTCAGTTGGTTATTTTCAGGCCTTTCGCTGTGATGAGTTCATCAGAGGTTTCACCAGTTGAGGATAGCACTCCGTTTCATGGAGACCACAACCCCCAATTATGCATCACTACGGTCAAGTTTGATGGGACCAACTATCTTGAGTGGAAGACATCGGCACTCATGTACATCGGGGGACGTGGCTACAATGAGTACCTCACTGGAAAGACAGTCTAGCCTGCCGCGACAGACAAATCCCACCGAAAATGGGTTATGGACAACCTTACGGTGATGTCTTGGCTTCTCCATTCGATGCAACCCCAGATCAGCAGGGGGTTCATGTTCCTTCCTACTGTGAGGGAAATCTGTGATTCTGTTACCGAAACCTATTCTCAGGTTGGCAACTTTGCGAAGCTCTATGAGTTAGAGTAAGAGATTGCTCGTCTCCGACAGGGGGAGCTCAAGCTTGGTACCTATTATGCTTCTCTCTGAAGCAAATGGGAAGAGATAGATCATTATCAGGACTACACCCCGGTTTGTGCTGCGGATGTGAAGTCTTTACGTGTTATGGTTGAGCAGTCCCCGATATTCCAGTTCCTTTCTGGCCTTCATCTTAGCTTCGAGGCTGTCCGTATTCAGATACTTGGCAGACCTCCTCCCCTACTTCATTGGCACAGGTCTATGCCTACATTCAGGGGGAGGATAGTCGCCGCACTGCCATGCAGCTATGCAGTGGTAGTGACACTCATGATCGATCTGCCCTTGGCTCTGCGTCCTAGAAGGGTCAGAAATCCTTCCAGAAGAAGACCGGTGATGACAGACGACGTCCCAAGTGTGATCACTGCAGCCGTTTAGGCCATGTGAAGGACGCTTGTTGGGAGTTGCATGGATGCCCACCGGGTCTGGGCTCAAATCCACGTCAGCGATCTTCAGCGAGACAGGAGCCTCCTGTAGCACTTTTTGTGGCTCAGGACACTGCACCCTCAGCACCTCCTACCACTTGGGATATGGACTCTTTTTCTCCCAGTGATCTTGAGCAACTTCGTCGTATGATGGCCCAGCTCAATGGGCAAGCTTCCACTTCTACCTCCACCTATGCCCAGATAGGTACTGGATCTGCTTTCTCTGTATCCACTGTTCCTTCTAGTCCCTCCTGGATCATCGATTCAGGGGCCTCAGATCATATGACTGGTATGTCTTCAGTTTTCTCCAGTTATTCTATTTGTTTTGGTCTTGACAAGGTTAGGATAGCTGATGGCACCCTTTCCTCTGTTTCCGGGAAATGCAATGTTCATGCCTCTTCAGCACTAACCTTGTCCTCAGTACTGCATGTTCCTCAGTTTACAACTAATCTTTTATCTGTCAGTAGCCTTACCAAGAATCTGAATTGCAGTATAACATTTTTTCTTTCTCACTGTGTGTTTCAGGATCTAGAGTCGAGGCGGACGATTGGCAGTGGACGTGAGGAAGGTGGCTTGTATCTCCTGGATCGCTCAGTTTCCTCTTCAGCACATTAGTCCAGCATCAATAGCAGTAGTCGAGTCAATAAAGACCAGTTATTACTTTGGCATAACCGGCTTGGTCATGTACCCGTGTCAGTTTTAAAGCGTGTCTTTCCTGCTTTCTCTTCTCTTTGCGATGTTCCGTTCCACTGTGAAACTTATGAACTCACAAAGCATTGTCGCACTGTTTTTCCTCTTAGTGAAAATAAAAGTACTATTCCTTTCAATATTGTGTATTCTGATGTGTGGGGTCCTGCCCCGGTGATGTTTTTATTTGGATTTCGATATTTTGTTATATTTGTTGATGATTTCAGTGGCTCTACCTGGGTATATCTTATGAAGTCAAAAAGATGAGGTTTCTTCCATTTTTCAGACTTTCCACAAGATGGTCACCACTCAGTTCTGTACCCCACTCAAAATTCTCCGATCTGATAATGGGGGTGAGTACCTAGACGGGACCCTGAGAGATTACTTTGCCTCTCATGGCATTGTACATCAAACTTCTTGTCCGTCGACTCCTCAATAAAATGGGAAAGCTGAAAGAAAAAACCGTCACCTTCTCGAGGTTGAGCGTGCCTTTCGTCTTGGGATGCAGGTTCCAAAATCTTTTTGGTTTGAATCCATCCTTCTGGCTGCGTATCTCATCAATCGCATGCCATCTCGCATTCTTGGCTTTCAGACCCCTTTGTCTGTCCTGCGTCCCGATAGTCCAGCCTTCATTGTTCCTCCCAAAGTCTTTGGGTGTGTATACTATGTGCATGTTCATCGTCACTCTCGTGACAAACTTGATGCACGAGCCTTGAGATGTATTTTCCTGGGGTACCCTTCCACTCAGAAGGGATACAAATGATATCATCCGGGTTCGCGTCGACGTTTCACATCTCTGGACGTCACCTTTGCTGAGCACGTTCCGTTCTTTGGCAGTAGGTTCTCTCTTCAGGGGGAGTGTGATATTGTGGACCCCCTGTCCCCATGCCGGTTCTTGTACCCATCTCCACTCCTGTGCCTATGGTCGAATCTGTGTCTACTATTGACAATGACACTTCTACTACTACAGCGGCGGATATGCGAGTTTATGCCAGATCCAGGAAGAAAGGACAAGTCACTGATTCTGTGCCTGCCAGTCTCCCTCGGATCCAGATCCAGGTATTGTTTCTACCCCCGCTTTTGTTGATGAGTCCTCAGAGACTCCTACTCCAGAGGAGGATCTACCCATTGCACTTCGTAAGGGTATGCGCACTTGCATCGAGCACCCTATCTCTCACTTCGTTTCTTACCAATCATTGTCTCCATCTTATTAGACATTTGTTAGCACTGTTTCATCTGTTTCCTTGCCATCTACCATCGCAGATGCACTTAGTCACCCAAAGTGGAAAGGGGCTATGATAGACGAAATGCAGGCTCTTGAAAAAAACAAGACACGGGATCTTGTTTCTTTACCCAGAGGGAAGAAACCAGTGGGGGGCAAGTGGGTCTTCACCGTGAAGCACAAGGCAGATGGTTCCATTGATAGGTACAAAGCTCGGCTAGTTGCCAAGGGGTTCACCTAGACCTATGGGATAGATTATCATGAGACATTTGCACCTGTAGCCAAGATGAACTCAATCAGGGTTCTACTGTCCTTGGCTGCAAACGGGTCATGGCCTTTACATCCAACCGATGTAAAGAACGCTTTTCTACATGGGGACCTAACAGAGGAAGTTTACATGAAAGTGCCACTAGGGTTGAAGCTTGCTGGAAGTGAAGACAGGGTGTGCAGACTGAAGAAAGCTTTATATGGGTTGAAGCAATCTCCTCGAGCTTGGTTTGAACGGTTGCAACAGTGTAGTGAGAAAGATATGCTACACACAGAGTCAGGCAGATCACACCTTGTTTGTGAAGCATCTACAGACCAGTATCACTGCATTGATCGTATATGTGGATGACATAGTCATTATGGGGAGTGACCCGACAGAGATCACAAGGCTGAAGGCCTTCTTGTTGTCTGTGTTTGAGACGAAAGATCTAGGACCATTGAGATACTTTCTAAGGATTGAGGTTGCCAGGTCATCGAGGGGCATTTTTATTTCACTGAGAAAGTATGTTCTAGACTTACTGAGCGAGACTGGGTATTTGGGTTCGCGACCAGCAGATACTCCTATTGATTAGAACCATCAGTTGAATTCTGAGGACGGTACACTTCTAGGTGATCCTGCCTTATTTCAGCGATTTGTTGGCGGATTGATATATCTTGCCCATACACGGCCTGACATTGTTAATGCAGTAAGCGTCATTAGCCGATTCATGCATTCACCTCGGTCACCACATCTTGAGGCTACACACAGAGTCCTTCGGTATCTCAAGGGGTCACCAGGTCGAGGCATATTGTTTGGAGTTCATGGCCACCTCAGGGTGGAAGCATACAGTGATGTAGATTGGGTAGGTGCAGTGACCGATAGACGGTCTACATCAGGTTATTGTACCTTTGTTGGAGGCAACTTAGTGTCTCGGAGGAGCAAGAAACAACTAGTTGTCGCCCGATCCAGTGCAGAGGCAGAGTTCCGCTCCATGGCACATGGAGTGTGTGAGCTCTTGTGGTTGAAGATCATGTTAGCAGAACTGGGAGTCAAGGTGACAGACCCAATGAGCCTCTATTGCGACAACAAAGCGGCGATTAGCATTGCTCACAACCCAGTTCAGCAGACAGGACTAAACGCATCGAGGTTGATGGGCACTTCATCAAGGAGAAGCTTCAGCAGGGATTGATTTGTACACCCTATGTAAGGACTCAGGAGCAGGTTGCCGATATACTTACTAAGGGAGTCAACAAGTCAATCCTGAATACATTGATAGCCAAGCTGGGCATGATAGATATCTTCGCACCAGCTTGAGGGGGAGTGTTGGATTCTATGTACACCCACATGGGGGTGTTCTTAGTGCGCTGCGTTCCACTACCTCACGTGGGGTTTATTCTCTATTGCTTATAGGTTAAGTGATGGGCCCATCCACTTAACCCACAATCTCTTTATTTCATGTTAATGGGTTAAGTGGTGGGCCCCCACTTGACCCACACGATTTCTCTTTTACTTGTAGAAGGGGTTTCCCCTACTTATAAATATTATTTATGGGAGATTGAATATTCACTTCAATCTCCCCATTCTCTCTCAAACCCAAATCTCTCATTCTCTCCCTAACCTCCATTATCTCTCTCTCTCTCTCTCAATTTTTAGCATATTGGTGACAACGTCAAACAACAACAGTAACACCCCTCTCGAGGCATAAAAAGTGGGGCTCTTGAGCCTGACCCTTGGGCTATATTTAAATCCAACCCATTTCATTCCGTATATGTAGGTAAATAGTAGGTGAGCCGTGCCCACGGCACTCATCGACAAAGCGTTTGTCAAAATTTGGTGTGAGTGGTTCAGATCCATTGTCCATTTGGTGTGATAAGATCTCGGCCATCCTTTAGGAAGCCGGATAAGAGGGGGAGACAACCGTCCTGTTTTGTTATATAGATTATTATTGTCGTTTTTGATAAGTAACTAGAGGATTAATGTGACTAGAAACAGAAGTTTAGGGTAGAAAATTCCCTATATACAAAAATATTGCAGTACACCATTCTTAGCTTGAGAGTTTGCTAAGACATTTGCATCTCTAAGGTATGTGGAAAATTCATTGAGTACTCTATGGCTAACTCTAATGTGGTCCAAGGGATTTGCCATTCTCCAAGGCTTGTTTTAGTTGATAATATCTTGTAGCTGTAGTTTAGTGGTCAGCATTTTAAGGGTTGGCTGTAGAAACCTAGGCTTAAGTTGACTTATCCAAAAAAAAAACTAGGCTCAAGTTGCAGCAGCCACAAATTGAATCTTTTTTTACTTTCATGCATGAACCCGGCTCTTGGAAAATGGCTTTGGTAGTTTTGGGAGTAGAATGTATCTTTATGGACTAGCATTATCTCTAACAAATTTGGGACTAAAAACCTGGATTGGGGTACTGGAGATGTTTGTATCTCTTATGGAATGGGGTTGTGGAAAGGAATCATGAACATTTTTGTAGATATTAGAACCTCACGATAAATCACTATTCTGAAAGAGGGAATGGAGAGGCAATTTGGATCCCAGTATTTAAAGATATTGCATTAGATATCTTCTCGAATGTGAAGTTTTGGAATATATTGCCCTCTCAGAGCGGTTGGGTGACATCTTTATCCTAGCCAATGATTGGATTCATCATTTGTCAATGTGATTCGAAAGGTGTTCTCCGTTTGCTTCTTTTATGAAGGGATTAGTGGCTTTCAAAAGAGACATTTTCGGAGAAAATAATTATGGTACTCCATAGGTGGAAGCATTTTTTTGACCGGTGGCTCCTAACAAAATTGTTATTGTGTGGACCAAATCATTCATAGGAAATATTTATCCAAACCATTGTGTTACATACAAAGAAGATGAGGAGAACAACAGTGATGCGGATATCAAAGCATCACATGGGTTCTACCAGTGGAAGACAAGGAAGAAGATTTTGAAGACCCCACATGCATGTGCATTATGAAGACTCTACATTGGAAAGATGCGTGTGGGTTGCGTAGGGAGCTTTTGAAGTGTTTTTATTTGTTTTCTAGGCTTATTTGACGTTTTTAGAGTTTTGGGTGTCTTTGCAATTAGCCCAAACTTAGGAGGCTCATTATTATTTTGGTTAGTTGTTTTAAGTTATTTTTTTATAGCCATAAGATTAGATGGATGGCTGAGATTATATTAGGTTATTTTGAGTTATTATATATACTCTTTTAGTTGTTATTTTTCATTAATGATGAAATATATTGAATTTTGCTATTGAGAATTCTCCTGTGGAGTGCTCTCTTCTTCCTTGGTGTGAATCCAAGCTACTCGGTGCGAATCCGAAGGTAACTTCGTCTATCTCTATCTCCTCTCTTTGTCCATCTTTGTTCTCTTTATTTTCCTTTTCTTTGGATCAAATATGACCTAGAAAACCCAACCATATCTTTTCCATCTCTAAACCCTAACCATTAAAAAACACTGTGAATAGTGTTGCGTGAATAGTATCGCTTGAATAGTGCCGCGTGAATAGTAACTTCCTTAAACAAGTTCGCCTTACGGCACCCTAAACCCTCCCAAAACCCTTACCACAACCCTCAGACACTTCCAAATCCTTGCTGTATCCATAGGAATCCCTAACCCCATCATAAACCCTAATTTTCCACTGTTCTCCTTTTTCTTCTGAAACCCGACTAAAATCTGATGCTTGACAAAAAGCCCTGAAACTTGCCAGAAACCTTCCTGAACTTCAAAGAACTTATAATCTCTTGGAAAAGGAAGCCATTTCAGATTTGTTTCCTCTCTTAACTGATTCCCTAAGCTTGTTGGAAGTTCCACCTTCCATTAGATCCTCGCCGTTAAAGCAACGGGTCTAATAAACTTTATTTGCTTAATCTGATTATTTGCGTGCGATTAGCATGTAAATTTACTATTTCATTAATCTTAATAATTTTCTGTTAATCTCAGCCTTTAGTTTCAGGCCATCACATTCGTCCTGCATCAATCAACCACTTTTTATCCTTTGTAAAGTAGCTTGGAGTATTTGGAGTTATGTTTTTCCTTCTTTTGACATGGTGTGGGTTTTTCACAAGATACGATGGATGTCTTTGTTGGTGTGATCTCATGGAAGATTCTTCCTTTTACCTTTTGATGGTTCCACGGAAAGAGAAAAACCAAATAATCTTTGATGACGATAAGTGCTCTACGCTGGTAATATGGCAGGCAATTTAGCGACTTGTGGTCAGTAGCTCTCACTTTGAGGGAGTTTCATGATGTTAGTGTGGCAGACTTAAGTAGCAATTGGGACAATTTATTATATAGCGGATGTTAAATGGATAAGCACAGGTTTGTGTGAAAACCTCAAATGACGTACGACTTATGAGCGTTGCTCAATTTTAAATGTAGCGCTATTGAGACCTATGGCCAGCCAAGATAGGGTTAGTGCTTGAAATGATAAAGATGAAATTCTTAAGGTTTTCCGGGGGCCAATCGTGGGGATGCAAGTGAATTAGAGAGTAAGTCCCTCCTTTAAGACCTTCCGTTTTGAGGAAAATTTTGAGGGTCCTTGCTTTATTGAAGGTGACTCTTCAAATGCGTTGTCTTGGCCTAGCGGGAAGGTTTAGGTAAGATGGAGGTTGGTTACATGATTGAACACATTAAAAAGCTGGTTTGTAAGTGGAATCTTCTTTTCTCTCATAAGTTTGAGAGACTAATGATGTGGCTGATTCTTGCTCAACGTGGTGTAAATATAGATTTTGTACATAAGTTCTTTTCCTTAACACACTTTATATTTTCTTCATATTTAATACAATTTCAGTATCAAAAGAAAAGAAAGATTTTTTCAGAAAGTAATAAAAAATAGCATAGGAGGCAAGAATTCTATGCAAAGCAAATAATAACTTTTGTTGAATTTAGTGTGCTGCAAAGACTAAAATGAATGTTTGTTAGCTTATTAGAGCTAAAAGTAGAATCATGGTACGGAAATATTGGCTGGGTTACTCGTATTCATGTCTCACATTGGGAGAAAAACAAGTGAATCATATCTGTGTTAGTATCTATGTCCGTACCACATTTAGTAATCATAGTTCTTTATCACCCCAATGTTTGGAAACCCACTTACGTCCTGGTGTGTCTCTAACAGAAAGGGAAGAACCATAAAATGGCTTGAATAAAACTATTATTTGTTGCTTTTTGTTGAAGGTGAAATTTGTAAATTTTAGACTGGCTTAGTAAAAAAAAAATAGAAAACGTTAAAAAGAACCAGTTGTCTAAGACTGAACAAATGTGCCTATCTTAAATTGAACCGGGCTTTTATCTGGTTTGATTTTGGCTAGAAGTAGGGTTTTGGAAATTGCAAATACCAGTCCATCAACTTGTTACTACAATGTTAGTGCACGTCTTAGAATCCTTGTGCATGGGTTTAAGCAAGGTTTAAAATTTCGTTTTGGAGGAATGTCTCTATCAAGTGAAAAACCGAGACAAACTCCGAAACGAAATGAACATTCACGAAACATTGAATAAACGGTGAAATAACAGAATTTTCAAAACATTATGAAACATTCCCTTTGCATTTCAAAATATTTCCAAAATCACGAAATCATATTTATTATTATTTTTGGATTGTATCGTATTGTTTCGGTTTGTCTTGGTGAAACAAACCAAAACATTCCGAAACGAAACAAATTTCGGCTTTCTTACGAAACGAAACATTACGAAAGATTCCGAAATTTTAAACCATGTCTCGAACTCAGAGAAAAGAAGACGAGCTCCTTAGCCACTTCACAATGTACCAGCAAGGTTCTAAACTTCGACTTTGCCTTAGACTTCGGTCTGTTAAAATTCGGAATTAATTCGGGGAAGTTCAATTCGATTTAGAGAATTTCTGTAAAAATTTGCTAACTTAGAGAAGTTTAAAGATTTTTTGCCAAAATGAGTAAAACGATATTAATCTTGCTTAGGTTGCTCTAAATGGTTGTTTTTATGATATAATAAGTTATAAGTGTTTTATCATGCTTGTTTTATCATATCCTTAAAAATCAATGTGTTTTACCAACGTTTTGCTAAAAATTCTCCAAACTTCTCTAAGTTAACGATTTACTTCGAATTAAACGAATTAATTCAACGAATTTTTGCAATTTTTGTACTAAAAAGGCTAAACATCGAGAAATTAGCCGAATTTTTACTATTTACTTCGAATTAATTCGGCGATTTTTTGTAAATTTTTTAATACATGTATACTTTAATTCGGTAAGTCAAAATTCGGAATTAATTCGGCTAATTTCGCTGAATTTTGTCGAATTTTAAAACTTTTTGTACTAGAAGATGGTTCACTGTTTTTCCACAATGATGGCACATCCAGCAAAAGTCTGCTATGATAATACCTCTAGAACGCAACCGGTCCACTGCCAGAATCTTGCCCAACGAGGCCTCCCAAGTAAAGAAAGCCACCTTAGAGGGGAAGATAGGGCTCCAGACCATAGAGGCGGGGAAAGTCAGCGCAACTGAAGAGTGTAAAACCTGGTAAAAGGGAACGAACTGAGAACGAACCATCTTTGGTCCAAATCCAAATCCTTCTATCCTGACTCGAGGGTGGGAGATGGATATCATTTAGATGGAGGAGAAGTCTAGATAGGGGCTCTACCTCCCAATAAAATTCCTATTTTATTTGTAGACAAAACTAAGGTTTCCTATAAGAACTATACTACTAATTTGGGAAGGATTCTATTGAGATTGAGAGAGATCTTCTCTCTCCTCTCCAGATTTGGATGGTGTGGGGTCCACTAACCCCTTCCTTAATTTCTTTCAACATTTTCCTTCTTTGGTTAGTACTCTACCAATTAATTTTGGTAATTAGATTTTCAAGGGTTTCACACTTTTTATTTTTTTTTGGAAAATACCAAGAACCACTTTCTCCTCTTTTAATATAAAAAATCTAACTAGTATGAAGTACTGGAAACTCACTTCCATTTCTTCTCTCTTTCCAAATCTCACCGACATCAATCTTGTCCTCTCATCCAAATTAAAGGGGACCACGAATTGTTTCAGAACCACCTTTATGACAGATCTCACCACTTGCATTTCTTGTTGACTCATTTTTACCCTTAACAGCATGCCCCCTTCTGACTATCCTCCTCTCTTTGGCCTCATCACCATCACACAACCTTTTCCACCTCGAACATAGTCCTACATCTATATATGATGTGAGCTCTTTATTGGGGCCATCTCAATGTTGGTTATGGTCCTTGAACCATTGGTCAATCTGAGAACAACCCGAGTGGGTGGAGAGGGAAGAGGGAAGAGAAAGTTATAGCCACACCAAGTAAAAACTAGTTATTTTACCATGATATGCTGTTTAGGAGATCAAGCTCCTTCATTCACTAGTCACTTTAGTGACGAGCAAGGTCGCTGCCTTGAGGAAGACATTTGATGAGTCATAGTCCTTGACAGTTCAGCTAATTGTACACAAATTTGGTATGGGATGAGAGTGGTGGAGTTCATAGCCAATCCCAAGTTCTGGGAAGAGATGATTAATGTCCAATTTGATGAGCTGGTCATTTTGGGCCCTAGGCACAAAGAAACATACGAGGGGAAGTGGTTGATGTTGTTGAGATTTGGAAACAAGGGATGACTAGATTTTGGGTGTTTCTACATTATATGCTAGATTCAGTCATTTTATAGTCTAAAAATAGGTTTTGGTTATTTCCCCCATCTTTTGGGTCCTTTAATGCAAATTGCATTTTGATTTTTTTTGTTTTGTTTCTTTCTTTCATTTAGGGGAGAAATTTATTGAGCACAATGGATTGATTTTCAGCTTTGGTCTTGATGTTTTCTGCTACTATTTTATTATCTCTTTATGTAGCTACATTAGAGGTTCACTTTTGTTAGATTGAATGTATTGGATGCTTTTACTAAATTTTTGATTCAAGTTATTTACACAGAGACACATGTAATATATAGTTAAATTTGTATCTTTATTGGTTTACTTTACATTACGACCCAGTAATGTGTTCATTCTTTTAACAGATGGGCAATACTAGTTTGGTTGACTCACAACTTTCCAATTTGGAAACTTATGGCTGGGGTGATCTTGGAAAAACTGCGGATATCATGTGCAGTAGCAGTATCCAGTCTAACCATCACTTTGGTATCAACCCGTTCTACATTAGAAAAGGTAACAACGTGTTATTGTTTATTTAGTATTTGTTTGTTTGATTGATATTTAGTTAATCTTGTTGTGGGAACTTTTTAGTGTCTTGATGGGGATGAATGCTCAGATTTTTTGTAGTAAGAAACTGTGTTACCCTAGCACTTCAAGGTAGATGTTTTTCTAATTTTCAACACGTGTGAAAATGTTGTCTAAACTGGGCTGTTCCGGGTAACATTGCCTAGTATTGATGATAACGATCTATTTGTTCCGCTACCTTAATGTCTAAGTTTGATACTTAAAAGCGTTTTCAAATGTACGGTACATACTTTGTGCATATTATTCTAGTATTGATGATAACGATCTATTTGTGCCGCTACCTTAATGTCTATACTGATATTTGTTTTTGATAAACGTGTATAATATTATAAAAGGGAAAACACCCCTAATATGTACAAAGATCAGGATCTAATTCCTCAAAATAGAAATGGGATCCCGCATCAACTCATCTCAACAGAAACAAAAGACTCAAAAAAACATCCTCGGAATAGAGGGGAACACGAAGACCACATATAGAGGAAAGATTTCACTTCCAAGATCACCTCCTTCAAGCCTTTTTCTGTTTGATCGAAAATCCTGCGATTCCTCTCCTTCCAAATCGCCCAAATAATTGCGAAAGGTAAGAATTGCCATAGAAGCCTTGCTCTCCTTGACAAAGAGTCATGTGCACTCCCTTGGAAAAGATCGCACACATGGTGAGGAACAACATAGGGGATCTCGAACAACGCAAAGAAAGTTTGCTACACTGCAAAGGACAAGCGGCAGTGCAAAAGGACGTGGTCCACCGTCTCGCATTTATTTTTACACATAATACATCTGTTAGGGATCATCATACCCCTACTAATGAGATGATCCAAGGTCAAAATCTTGTCATGATAAACAGTCCACGCAAAGAACTTCACCTTGGAAGGGATCGGGTAGCCCCACACTATCGACGCTGGAAAGATCTCCGAATTCCTCGTAGAGCAGTTACGATAGAAAGTGCAGACTGAGAATATACCTTTAGGGTCCCATCTCCAAATCCTCTCATCTGCTTCTTCTCCTAAACATGGGTTTTCCCCAACCCTAACAAGAAGAGAAGCTAGCCCATCAACTTCCCAATCATTCAGGTTCTTTCTGAAGCCCATATTCCAAGACCCATCACCCTCCCCGCTAACCGTGCAGTCTCTAATTACCACTCCTTGGCAACCCGTGATAGAGAATAAATTAGGATAATCTTCCTTTAACGGAGACTCCCCACACCACTTATCTTCCTAGAATCTGACTTTATCGCCTCGACCCACCTTATTGATGATAGCCCTCTCGAACTTCTCACTGGACCCCTGCTATCCCTCTCCACATACTCTCCCCATATGGCGACTAAACAAACTGACAAGTGACAACCCCACTCATTCTCCAATAATCCATATTTGCTCCCTATCACCCCCCTCCACAAGCTCTCCTCCTCCCCAAACCTCCACAACCACTTGCCAAGGAACGCCACATTCATATCACGAAAGTGACGGAACCCGAGACCCCCTTCCTCCTTAAGTGAGCAAATCTTGCCCCAATCCACTAGATGATATTTATGGCTGTCTCCCTTGCCTGATCACAGAAAGGCTCAGAGCAACAATGGCTGGAATAGTGAACAAAGGCAAGAAATGAATTGGCATGTTGGACAGAGTGCTCTTGATGAGGGTTATCCTTCCCCCCTTGGATAAGTATCTCCTTTTCCAGCTAGCTAAACTCGAGCCAAACCTCTCAATCACAGGCGCCCAAACTGATTTATCCTTTTACTTAGCACCCAGGGGTAATCCAAGGTACATCGTAGGTAAACTCCCTATCCCACATCCCAAGCTAATAGCCAGATCTCTGATGTTAGAAACCTCCCCTACACCAAATACCTCACTCTTCGTCAAGTTCACCTTTAGCCCCGAAGCCGCCTCAAAACATCTAAGAATACATCTGAGGTATCTGTTGTGTGACGCGCCTAAAAAGATCAGCGTATCATCTGCAAACTGGAGATGAGTAATTAACGCCCCCCCATCGCTCACTAGGAAACCCTCCAAGAAGCGTCCTTCCGCCGCTTTACTAATCATTCTACTCAATGCCTCCACTACCACCAGGAACAGAAAGGGTGAGAGCGGATCTCCCTACCTTAAGCCTCTCGAACTCCTGAAAAAACCTGACAGGAATCTGTTAACGAGGATGGAAAAGAACGCGGTGGAATACAAGCTTTGACCCACTCTCTCCACTTAACCCCGAACCCCATCCTTTTTAGCACGTGGTCTAAGAAGGCCCAACACGTGATCATACGCCTTTTCCGTGTCGACTTTGCACAGAATCCCCCCTTTGCTTGCCTTCAACCTGGAATCGATGCATTCGTTAGCAGTCAACACTCCATCAAACAGCTGCCGTCCTTTCACAAAGGCGCCCTGCAATGGAGAGATGACCGACCCCATCAACTGTTATTTTTTATTCGCTTAACCCCTAACAGTTTCCTTATTCTTTATGTCAATAGGAAGATATAAATAATGTAATATAATAAATTTTATTGTAAGAAACTTTACAAATTTAGAAATTTCATTGTATTTGGCATGATGTGAATATGAAATAAAGATACTGACCCTGAAAAATTAAATATTAAAACGTGGTATGAAGTATGAACATACACGATAGGATACCCATATTTGTATATGTCTCTGACTCTCTTGGATTTCAGGAAATGAAGAGTCATATCCCCATTTCCATTATTACTAGGCATTTTAGCTCATAAGTATTCTTGCATCCTTGGTCAATTAATACTGCTCATATGTTACTATGGATCTGATAAGATAATGGCCCTAAGCAAATAAAAAGATGAACAGCTTATTTCCATTTAAAAATATTCAAAAAGTTTATTGTTTATTCATGTGACGGCATCCATGATGTAGAACAGTAGGGAACACATTGAAAATGAATATCATAGTTTTGGACTGTGTTCAATCCAAGGTGTTTCAGCTACCTGAATACTTTGAATCAATGAGTTGGTGGTCAATTTGTTTTTTGTTTTCTTTCTAATGACCCAAATAAAGATGGTAATGCAACCTGCTGCATCATTGATGAGTGAGTTTTTTGGGGATAAGAATGGATTATATTAGATGAACAAAGCATTGCTTCCATCCACATGGTGTCATCCTTTGAAATATTGGCAAGATACTATCTAGAGGAGAGTACCAGGAGAAAATAAAATAGTTACCAATTGTCCACTAAGCCAAAATGTGGCAACACCATTTTTTTTTTTTTTTGATAAGTCAAAGATCAAATATATTAAAGAAGGAGATTGAGAAGATCTCAAAGTACAAAAAGACTATGGATCAAACAAAAGAGTAAAAATCAACCCGACTAACTACCCAAACAAGGTATCAAACCGAAACACCATATCAGAAAAGAAACATCCCCTCATCTCAGGTGTGGGCAACACCATTAGTCTCTCATAGACCATAAAATATGTATGAATTATTGGCCTCAACTAATAATTTACGAGCACCCCAAAGAAGGTAGCAAAGATATTGTTAGTTATTATTGTTAATGTAATTAATGTATCGGTCTAGGGCCATTCGGGGGTTGTAGGCTGAAGGCCACCAGGGGTTCGGGGGTCGGGCCGTCGTACTACGTCCGTACGTTTTTAGGGGTATTTCGGTAATTTTGTTCTTATTGTTTTATGTTATATATATTAGGGGACTTATGGAGAGAATGTTATGTTGCTCCGTACGATTCCCTCTTTCTCCCCAATTCTTCTCTCTCTCTCCCCTAATTAATTAACATATACCAAGGTACACAAAAGTGTCTTGATCCATAATGCAAACGATGGCTATGATCCTGCTTCAATCACTGTTTGATCCAACTTCAATTCTTTGGCTAAGTCTAGATTAACCTAGGTGGCAAAAGCTTTGACTTCGTTTCTAGATGGATCACTAGCGAGCCATATCTATAGGCTATAGCCATGTTTTTAGTTTAGTTTAAGGAAGTCCAGTTGGACTTGATGCCATGGTAGTTTGTGCATCCTTGTACGTCTCCTTTGTTCTTATATATAAGCATTATAGTTCTTCTCCATTCATCTGACATTTTTCTTGTTTACAAAATATTGTTGAATAACTTAGTAAGCGAGGACAATCCAATTCCACCCATGCATTTCCATACCTCTATTGGGATACTATTTGGTCCTATGATCCTATTTGTTTTTATCTTCATTAAAGTTGCTTTCAACTCTGATACCCTAATTTTATGAAAGTATGTATGTATGTTCTATATTCTTCCTAGTATTTCATCTAGTCCTATGTTCATTAGGTTAACCTCATTTAATAATTTATGGAAATAAGTCTTCCATTTTTCCATAATTTCTTCATGTTTCATTAAGACTTTTTGGTTGCCGCTCTTAATGCATATAACACGATCTATATATGTAGCATTTCTCTCTCTTGTTCGTACAAGCTTGTAGACACCTTTTGCACCCTTTTTGCCCCTAACAAGTTATTACACTAACATGTTTCATTGTGTATATAATGTTTTCCTTTAGATTCCCCAATGAATTCTTTTGCTACTTGTATAATACATTTAGCAATTATATCCCACATCACCGTTCTCTCTGCTTATACGTTCCACATTTCATATCTTTACCAATTTGTTTATAAAAGGCACCGGTTTTTCCCCTTTTAAATTTCACCACCTTAATCTTGGGCATCTTTTATTTTTGTTCCCTCTCTTCCATTTCTTGATGCGAACATCTAAAACTACTCGCTTATATTGTGCGATCAGTCTCCCTATTGAAATAACCTTACAATCTTTACATGTTGCATGGATGCGGACACGTGTGTCTGAATTTGACATGGATACGAGGTGTCGGACTCAGCAAACCCCAAAAAATAGGATTCGGGGACTCGACTAAATATTTTAATTAATTATTCAAATGGTCCAGCCTATAATTAATATATTTTTCCTTATTTATAGGACGTGAAATAATTATTTATAGGAAGTTAGAAACAAAATCTTATCTTTTTCTCTCCCTTCAATCCTTAAGTTGAAGAAATCTTAAATTTTACCTTAATTATAGGAAAAATATATTAATTATCTCACCTTTTATTTGAATATTTTAATTATTCAAATATCGAAGTGTCTGTGGCGTGTCGGTTTCCGAATCCGTTTCCAAACATATGGATACGCGATTCGTCTCCTGTTTGGAAGTTTCCATGCAATACGGCAATCTTTACACATATATATTACATTTCTCCTAACTAGAAAAAAGTTGGCTCCTATTTGTTCTACTTTTAAATGTACTTAAATGTTTATCACTCTTTTTAAAGTATGTGTTTGCTATTGCAAGATCATATGCCATCACAAATTCAAGGATCACACTCCCCATTTCATTTCTTTCTCAAAACCCAAATCCTCCATTCACTCTTTCATATCCTTTGTTTTCCTTTCCTACATGCCCATGTAAGTCCCCTCATATAAATTCTTTCTCTTCATCAAGATTTCTTTGCATCAATCAATCCACTTCTTCACAAAATTGTCTCTTGATGCTTTTGCTTAATCCAACTTGGATGCCTCTCGTTCGAATCTATTTTTTTCTCTTCACTAAGTTCTATTCGTCGTGGAATCCATTTCTTTTATTATATCATTTTGCCACTTAACGCTGTTTTTTTTGATAATAGCAATGGAAAACATCACACTCAGAACAAGATGATATCGATGTGGAAAATATGACTCTTAGACTATGTAACAACGACACGGCTCTTTTAGGGGTTTTGGCCGTGTCGACACGTGTCGACATGGTCGTAAATGAAAAAAAAAAAAAAAAAAGACGATTCCTATTGTGGCAGTCCTTTCTCCTCCGAGTAAAAAAGCGAGGAAAGCCTTTCAAACAACCAATAATTCGCCCAGAAACATTCACCAAAAGGAAAGAAAAAAAAGCATATATATATATATATATATATAGCGAGAGAGAGAGAGAGAGAGAGAGAGAGAGAGAGGAGGAGGAGGAGAGGAATACCTCGCTGTGTTGTCTCGCCGCCTTCCCACGCTGGGTTTTCTTCTGCCCCTTTTCATCGTTATAAAAGGAGAGGTATTTTTTGCTGCCCTTTTTGTTTAAAACCCTCAAGGGAAGGGTCATGATGTAACATGGTATACCAACGTGGCATGAGAAAAACCCATTTTTTGCTACTCATCGCTGCCATCTGGGCCCACTGGCCACATGGATGTGTTTAGCCCACCCCTTGGTAGACATTTGTATAAAAACTGAGTTTGTTTGATGATTTTTAGCCATTGGTTTTAATACTAAAAATGGTTGAATCCAACGGATAGAATCACTCCTTAAAAAGTACTAAAATCTAATGGCTAGAGATTACCAATCATGGATATTTTTGGTGTGCACATCATCCACCAAGTATCCAATATCCATAAGGAAAGTGGGCCCTAAAGAGTAGTCCACGTGCTGTTTTGGAGGGGGACATCAAACTTTGAAGTCACCCAAAGCCATCAAACACGGGCTCTTTGGTATGAGCCGAATTTCATGTCTCCCGGGGACTACAAAGTTTGAAGTCCCCCCTCCACATGCCACGTGAAGTACTCTTTAGGGCTCACTTTACCTTATGGATATTTGGTCCAACTGTTGATGTACCCAGACATAAAGAATAAATAACATTAGCTATTTATAGCCATTGGATTTAAGCCCTATTTTGGATGCTAAAATTTAACTGTTAGAAATCAACGATCAAGCTGATATTTGGTATATAGGTCCACCAAGAGGTGAACCAAACTTCCATAAGGTCCAAAAAAGCCATATATATATATATAGTGTACGGACGTGTACCCGTATCAATTTTTTTTAGGTTGCTGTGTCAGACACCTCGTATTGGTGTCGGACACCGACACCCGTGTCAGTGTCCTTGTTACATAGCTCTTAGAAAATTCTATCTTTCACTAACTTGCAGCACATACATTTTTTATGTATTCATTTATTTGTATGTCCTCAGGTGACGAGGATTCTAAGCCTGAGGGATTCGAATTCTTCGCACCAACCACTTGTAGAAATGCACTTCGGGTACTGCGAGCAATGCAACTTGCAAAACCTGGTCTGTATCTTGTGAAGTTTAATGTCTTTCTAGTCTTGCTTTTCTTGAAATACTGGACTTATATAATATCTTACTTGTGCCTGTTTTCAGTCTTATTGGAAGGTAGTCCGGGTGTTGGAAAAACAAGTTTAATTGTTGCACTTGGCAAATTTTCTGGGCATAGAGTTGTGCGAATAAACCTTTCTGAGCAGGTAAAAGATTCTCTATTCTATTTCTGATCACCCAGACCTGATCTGTTTTGAGAATACTAATATATTCTCTCATTTCTTGAAATGTCTGGTCCAGACGGACATCATGGATTTATTGGGATCAGACTTGCCTGTTGAGGACGAGGAAGGAATGAAATTTGCATGGTCTGATGGAATCCTTCTGCAGGTTGAAATGCCTTGTGGTTGCTGTTACTGAATTTTCAATTTATTTTGGACAACTATTTGAGAATTTGTGCTTCTGTTGGTTTATCTGTACAGGCTCTAAAGAATGGAAGTTGGGTTCTGTTGGATGAGCTTAATCTTGCTCCACAATCTGTCTTAGAGGCATATTTCCTCACTTGTTTCTTTGATACCTAATGCTTGTCATTTGAATTTACCTTTCCTCCATTACTAACCAAAAGTGGACTACTAATTAAAATGTTCTTTGTATCAGGGTTTGAATGCTATTCTTGACCACCGCGCTGAAGTCTTTATTCCAGAAATTGGGCTTACTTTTAAGTGTCCGCCATCTTTCAGAGTTTTTGCTTGCCAAAATCCTTCGTGTCAGGGTGGAGGCAGGAAAGGCCTTCCGAAGTCCTTTCTCAACCGATTCACTAAGGTGTGCTTTGGTTATAAAATTTTCACTTATAGTTGACTTAGGACATGTTTAGACAGATATGACAGAAGCCACAAAACATTATATTTGTCAACAATATAACTATACTGCAAAAGCTATATATCATCAATTACACAGTTTCCATTTGGACTATTGCAGGTTTATGTGGATGAGTTAGTTGAGGATGACTATCTTTTCATCTGTTGTTCACTCCATCCATCGATCCCAAGACTGTTACTTTCAAAGTTGATTTGTTTTAATAAGCGGTTGTATGAGGATACCATGATATTTCACAAGTATGGTCAGGATGGTTCCCCCTGGGAGTTCAATCTGCGCGATGTCATTCGATCGTGTGAGATCATAGAAGGTATAATTTCTTTATCTATATGGATCATGTTTCCTATTTTGCTTAAATATTTCCTGTTTTCTAATATTTAATAATTTGACATTTAGGTGCACCTGACAAATTGAAAGGGGATTGCTTTCTCAACACTGTCTACATTCAAAGAATGCGTACAGCAGCTGACCGCCGAGAAATCGTAAAACTCTATGAAGAGGTTTTTGGGGTGAAGCCATTTATAAATCCATATCCTCGAGTACATATCAATCCGCAGTACTTGATTGTGGGGAACATAGTTATTGAGAGAAATCATTTTCAACCATCCAAAATTTCAAAAAGCCAGCTTAATATATTGCCAGGAATTCGTCACAGCTTGGAAGCTGCTGCACAATGTGTACAACATCAATGGTTGTGTGTCTTGGTTGGTCCATCATCATCTGGGAAAACTTCGCTGATTAGGTTACTTGCTCAGCTCACTGGTAATGTTCTCAATGTATTAAATCTTTCTTCTGCGACCGACATTTCTGAATTGCTTGGATGCTTTGAGCAGTATAATGCTTTTCGTAATTTTCGCACTGCCATTTCCCAAGTCGAGCGGTACATTGATGAGTATTCCAGTCTGAGTTTGGAATCTGCAGTGGAGGCGTTAGTAATCGAACGCAATGATTTAGTCTCCAGGTGGTTTGCTTTCATGTCCAGCATAAATCGTAGTTCTGTCTCAAGTTCGGCCTCTTCATATATGGAAAGTTGGAACAGTGGATCTGGCAGTTCTCTGGGCTCACTGGTTCAGATCATTGAACAACTAAAGCTGGATTTGGAGAAGTATCAGGTACCTGTATCTTGGTCAGATGAGGATCTGAATAAAACCCTGAAGACTGTTTTAGAGTTGCAAGAAAATAACAGGAGACAGTCATTTCCAGCAAAGTTTGAATGGGTCACAGGGTTACTAATAAAGGCTATTGAGTGTGGGGAGTGGATTGTTTTGGAGAACGCAAATCTTTGCAACCCCACGGTCTGTAGGTTATCCCTGCCATTGACAGCTTCTAGTTGTTCGCTATTTTATTATTTTTTGTGCTTCATGATCACTTATTTTTAACTCGTCCGTAATCACCAGTTCTTTTTTCATTCTTTCAATATAGGTTCTTGATAGGATCAACTCTCTAGTGGAGCCAAGTGGTTTGATCACTGTTAATGAGCGAGGGCTTGTTGATGGGAGACCAATGATGCTCCATTCTCATTGCAAATTTCGATTGTTTCTCACAGTTAATCCGAAGTATGGTGAAGTCTCTAGAGCAATGCGAAACAGAGGGGTGGAAGTATTTATGATGCAACCATATTGGCTATTTGATGGGGAAAATGGCTATAACTGTAAGGAAACTGAGATAAGAGATGTGAAGAGATTCTTAGTTCTAGCTGGTATCCCCACCTCTACGTTGCTTGATATAATGGCTGAAGCACATATCTTTGCCAGAGATTCTGGTGTTAGCCTTGGCATACAGATTACTCTTCTTGAGCTAACCCGCTGGGTTCAATTGTTCCAGCAGCTTCTCATGAACGGCAATAGGCCTGTTTGGAGCCTACAACTAAGTTGGGAGCACACATATCTGTCTTCTTTAGGGGAGGTTGAAGGAAGGGATGCCGTTGCACAAGCAAAACTTTCTTATTTGTCAGCTTCTAAATTTTCTAAATTAGAGACACTGCTAGGATGTTCTTTGTCTTTGCCAGGAGGATGGCCAATGCCCTTAAAGTTAAGGAATTTTTTATGGTACTCAAAAGAAGCTTACATCAAACAAAATTGCATGTACTTGGAGTTCCTGGGGTCTCAATGCGCTTCTTATGAACTAAGCCACAATGAAAGGATAATGAAGCACGTTGGTTCTTTTACTGGCATAAGGCATGGAAAGACTTCCTTACTGA
The DNA here is from genome assembly GCA_035048495.1 of Euptelea pleiosperma. NCBI lineage: Eukaryota > Viridiplantae > Streptophyta > Magnoliopsida > Ranunculales > Eupteleaceae > Euptelea > Euptelea pleiosperma. Next base: position 12,648,807 of record CM068548.1, read on the forward strand.
TTGATAACAAGCAATTACAGCCATCACTGATTCCTTTGGAGATGTTACATCGCATTCTATTTCCTACAGCTTCAAATCAACCGAAATTTAAATGTATTAACCTTGCAAAGTTTGACCTATCATTGGTCAATAAGATGCTTTTTTTTGCTGCTAACTGGACAATCGAACAGGCCACTGAGAGTGATCGTAAGCTCTATTGTAACTGGTTTAGATGGTATAGTTCGCAATTGCATCCGTACTGCCACTTTTTCAAATCTTTTCTAACCATTCTTGAACAAGAAATGAATCATCCTATTTGGAATTGTATTGTTGATTGCCGGAGAGATCTTACTTCTCATTACCAAATGGATGTTGATATGCAACCCCTGCCAATGCTTTCATTGGAGTTGGTGGAATTGACTGAATCAAATGAAGCAGTTCAAATGTTCAGTAAGCGTCTCTATAATGCTATCCAGTGTACAGGCTTATTACGGCGTAGTTTTCAACTGTGGAATGCTGAGGATGATTATGACTACAGTGAGGAAACTCACTGTTTCATTCCTGTGTTAAGGTCTCTTCGAGAGTTGGAGAAGGAGGTGCTTAATATGATTGTGGATTCCCCATCGTTTGATCTACTGATTCAATTATACACTGATCTTCTTGAAGATCACACGTTACTTTGGAATGGAATCACCTCATCCCAATTGGAGTGCTTGCTAATATCTTGGCGTTCTCTGAAGAAGGATGCCATAAAAATGCAGGGTTTCTGTTCGAAAGCAGTTAAAACTTTGCTGGTACACTCATGTTGTTCTCTTCTATGTTTCTATAATATTTATTTTGTTTTAAAGTTGTAGATGCTAACATTGTTCTTGGAACAGGTTGAGAGCAGGAACTTGGTCAAAATTTCACCTTGGAGCTTTTATTCACCAAAGTCCATGCTATGGATTCATGGGGGTCACCCATTTCTGCCTTCCTCTGCTGATATATATTCCAAAATGCAGCAGCTTTTAAGCTTCTGTGAATCGATATGGCCTATGAAGACAAAATCATGGAAGCAGGCTTCTTCTGGTAAATTTCATTTGTTCTGATTTATGTTTCTCATTGATTCTCATATAATAAGAGTATAAGACTCTTCCATTGATTCGTTTATTAAGAAAAGCTACTGTTAGCAGAGAATCATTGTCTCGTGGAGTCTGTTGTAGCGGCCAATGCAGAACTCCGATCCTTAGCAATGCAAGGTGACTTCTAGATATTTCTGTTCTTTTATGGTCATTTGAAGATATGAAATTATGGTGGGGACGTGTGATTGTGATAGTGTTAATAGCTTTATATTGCAATCATTTTTCTTAGAATTTGTTATCTGCATTGGTAACATAGTCTTGCAGTTCAGTGTAGGCTTTTGATGTGACATCTATAACATAACCTTTGCTTATTAACGTGCATTGCTAAATAATGTTATCCTTTCACTATGTGGTTTTTAATTGTTGTTGGACCATTTTTGTTGCTTTGCCCTGTTTTTGATTGGATATATTTTTGTTATTTATGCCTTAGGTGTTTGCATGTCATCATATCTTACAAGCAAAGGTGATCAAGATGATGTCCACATCGTTCAACAATTGGAGGAGATGTATCAGGTTTGGTTCTAGAAAAACGTTTTGGAGAACTGACTGCTATCTATATGATATTCCTTTCCTGTTTGACCGGATCGATTGAATTACTTGCAGATGCTTTTGGGTAGGTTTGAATACGAAAAGCATAAGCTGGAGGCTGTTTTATTGTCTAATGAGCATGCTTCCTTAATGGAACATTCAGCCACTTGCTGTGTTTTCTGCCCTGAGATATTGTGTAGCAAACCTGGTTTTGACAGTTGGCAGGAAACTCTTCCCTTGATTGATGGCACAAGTTTTTCCCTGGACGCCGAGTTACTTCAAGAGTTGTCGAAGATCATTTTGGTTGATGCCAAAGACCTATATTCGGTAAGGTTTCACTGGAAACATGAAGTATTCCGTTAATACTATGTTTAGATGATCGCTACTTTCATTGCAGCAGCTTAGCTTGAGAAGCTTTTCTCGTAATATGATGTATATAAAACAGCTCTAAGCTGTCTCTATGATGTTTGTGTTATAGTGGGCATAAGTTCCTTTTTTCTCAAAAATGTATCTTAAAAAGTATATGCTCATTCAAACTGTGTTTCATACTTAGTGGTTCTCACCTCTGCACAAATTATAACTCTTTTCTTTGACTGGAAATATGAGCCCGAGGTGAAACGGTTTTTGTGTGGGCAGCTCTTCTATTTGATTTCTGCTCTTCATGAATGTTGTTAGTTTCATATCAATCCAAAACAAAATGGTGTTACTGTCTTATTCCTTTAATATTAAGTCAGAAAATGATTAATTTATTGACCTGTTGATTCTCCAATTAGGATAAAGGTAAAAGAAAAGGTGTGGAACTGAGGTAAATAACTCTTTGTGACTTGGTGCAGTTGGCACAAGTTGCTTCTTCGAGCATGATCTCGACAATTAGACAAGCAACAGTAAAGTTGATTTTTTTTATTTCTTGATAGAAGTAAAAAACAATCTCAACACATGCCAGTGTTTCGATATTTGTGCAGATGCATTAAAGCATAATTTTACCATTAGTTACTTGATCAAAATATGTTTGTGGATGATCATTATATACAAAAAATGTTCTCTTTATTTTTTCCCTTTCTTTCCCCAAAATACCCCAACCATTTATCTCCTTTGCCAAAAAGAACCTTTATCTTCTTCTTATTTATACTAGTAAATATGATGTACATTACCTTATTACCAATGTACCATATAATAAAACATCAGTTAATTATTATATGATGTCCATGAAGCAAAAATTCCCTTTTTTTTTTTTATCATTTGAAGGCCTTTGTTAATTATTTCGGTATCATATTTCCATTTATTTGACTTGAATTCAGTGATGTATATTACTCATGTGGTATTGTCCCTCATTTTTGGTTGACCCAACAAGTAAAAAAAAGGGTTTATTTGTAGCAAGATAATGACGTTGATGATTGTGGTGTGTTGATGACTTATTTGGGAGTCTGTTGATTTCAATCTCTATTCTTCTCACATAAAGCTCAAGATTTTAAGAGTTTGGCTATCTAGCATTTTCCGTTTTTTACACTCTAAACGTAGTCACTTGAAAATACTTACAGCTAAAGTTGCTCTGACAATATATGTCATATGTACTAATATAAAATTGCCTTCAAATAATTAAAAAAGAGAATTTTTGCTTCATGGACATCATATAATAATTAACCAATGTTTTAAAAATCTTGCCTTGAGGTGATCTTTATGGTTCCTCTTTAAAAGAAGAGCTCCTAATTTCTTTTCTTATTTCTGTGGTTGATTCATTTATTTTTATTTTTATGGATTTGTAAAGCGTCTTATTAAACAAATTTGAGGTTTATGCCTCACACCGAGATTCATATATGCCTCACGTTTTTAAACCACCGCTGGTCATTATAATTTTATTTTCTTTGCTTATTGAGGAGTTCAAGAGGGTCCAACTTTATCAAACGCTCTCTCCCTAATTTGTTATTATCACTTTGGTACTGTTACATAGTTAACCATATCTGCATATGCTTAATTGTGGTTGCACCTGGATACAAACTTGTTCATATTTTACAATCTTTTCCCCAAAAAGCCCCCTCTAATATGTTGATTTATTAAAATCTAAGGGTAATTTGTTTATACTATTGCTTGCGAGGGCATGTGCGATGGATGTGATTCACTAAAGAGAAAAAAATAAACTTCAATTAGATGATAAGAAGAAAAAGTGAAGACATCATCCTCCTTATAGGATACGAAATTTTTATGTGCTCATTGAAGGAAGCCCTAAGGTTGAAAATTGGCCCGATCAATTACTAATTTACTACTAACCATTATTGAGTTCTTTTATGTTTGAAAGCACGGTGGGTTTCAATCCTGGCTGGATAGGTCCTTCCTGCCCTTGGCGTATGGTGTGTGCAATTCATATGGACCATTGCTGAGACTTGAGACTCACTGTTTGGAGAAGTGTCATATATAGATGCTAGTACAAAAGTGAATTATAAGGTGTGACACAGATTTACATAATCATCGAGCACATGGTGCATCTTGAGCGTATAACATTTTGGGAAGCCTCATCCAGTCATCCTGAGGTGAGCCTCAAGGTGTAAACCTTAAAACTCGTTTAAAAGACTGGCCTACACTGTAAGTATCGTCAATCAGTTCGTTTTCGAACCTCAGACATTGCTCTTAGATTCAGTTGGGGTTCATATTGAAATGCCTCTTCATTTGTCCATTGTGGGAAATCTAAACTAAACATCACTGATTTTGGTATTTGAGATAGATTATTATCTCAACTTTCTGGAGCATTGCTTGGTGTTCTATCTAATTTGTGCATTTTTTGGGGTCTGGAGTGTTGGAGGCACTTCAATGGTTTTAGTTTTCTTTTTAAGGAAGCCAGTTTCCTACCACGTGGTTCTGCATAGAAAGATGGTAAGTATCACATGCAAATGGTTGGTTTTTAAATCATAATCATCTGTCCTCCCATACGAGGTATGTAAGAGTATATTGTGTTTTCAAATGAGGGTCTTCTATGATTATGATCATGCCCGTTTGCATATGTTTGTATGTTTGTAGCACCAACACGAGTGAAACTATAGCAAATGTAACTCTCTCTCTCTCTCTCTCTATATATATATATATATATATATATATATAAAATTTGTATCTCTGATCCTCTACTTTTAGAATACATCTGTTCAAGCTGGTTTATACTCCCTTTCCTTTTTCCTTTAATGACAGGTTTTGTCAACCACTGCTGATCTTTTGGAATTTTCCTTGAACTTCTCATTAAAATTCTCCTCAAGACCTCCTACAGATTTTTTACCACACCAGACAATTTTGTGGACATTGGATGCTTGGGCATCTGTTGATTTGGGTCAGAGTACATTCAATTTTGTTATTTTTCTTGCTTGTTTTTGTAGACCGTAGTCCTGTTGGTGGTTAATGATTTATACATTTTCTGTTTGTTACAGTGAATATGAAAGTTGCGAGTTTTATTCTTGAGATGTGGTTTAGGTGGCATTCATCTTTGTGGGCCTATTGCCCAGAGCCAGTGAAGGTACGTTATGAACCTAGCATGGTTTTGCGGGGAAGGCAATTTTTAATCAGATTCTTGTTTTATTATTTCCTTTTTCTTCTCATGCAGAACTTCTCGCTCATTGATGGCTGTGATACTCCGTTACCCTATATGCTCTTCCGGCCCACCAAAACTGCAACCCTTGACCAGATTCTGTAAGAATTTATTTATTGTAATTATGTAACGATTCTTTCCTTTTTGTTGATGTTGTAGTTCTCTCCTATGTTTCTCTTCTCCATTGAACATTTTCCTGCTTGATAAATTTTTCTTAGTGAGGTGGCAGACGTTTTAGATAGTACATATCTAAATTAAAGAATGCATCTCTTTCACTGATCCTGGTTGGGTATTATCATTGCACATGCTCAGTTCCTAATGACTTATTTATACTAATGAGAAATTTCCTCCCATTGTTTAGAGGTCTTCTACCTACATAACAATGTGGTGGTTTCATGCTATGTTGCTTGCGTTTATATGTTTAGATATCAGGATCGATAGTGTAGCAGTCATTGGCTAATATGATATGTACCATCGATAGACATGTGAATTGACTGATACACATGCATCAGTTGATATTTGTTAAAATGACCTGAGTAGTTTAAAAGGAAACAAGTGATTAATTTTTTGATAAGTTAATAACAGTTCATTATAAGTAAGACAGTAAATGATACGCTAATAGACTGATGACCAAAAAAGAGTTTAAAGTGATGTCAATGCATAAACCAAGTCTGGTAACTATTGAGGTCATAGTTTGATAATAATGAACAAGGTTTAAAAAGGCTAGTTCGGGTACTGAGGTGGTTTGCCTCCAAAAGGCGAGGCGTAGCCTTGAGGCGTAAGCCTCATTTTAAAAAAAAAATTTGCCTGAAAAATTCTAAAAAGAGTATAATCAATTCTAGAAAAATTAGAAACAGCATACCATGTGAAAAAAACAACTTAAATAAGCATAAAAGTTACTGAGGCTATAGCTTTTACCTTAGGAGTGACACTGTTGGGCACCCGGATTGAAAGCTTGAAGTTTCTATCAAATCTTAAAAAACATAAATCACATAACTAAATTACTAAATCTAAATAGTTAATAGGCTAAGTCTTCTAACAAAGCATTAATACTAACAAAATAACTTCTTTTTGATAAGTAATACTAAAAAAGGTAGAACTAGGAAAATAGTTGAGCAAGTCTGTAATGCTTTGATTTTTTCCTTGAGTTTGATGAGTTTCATCACAAGAAAACCATAGGGAGCGACGGAATCAAAATCAGAGGATATTTGAGCTCTCTATGAGAATTTCTTTCAAGTGGAGATAACTAGGGATGAAAGCTATTTTCGGGTTTCTCACAAAATAAAAGGTTTTATAGAACAATATTAAGACCTTTTAGGTCATTTTTATCATAAAAAATTATTGGGAGGGTATTTTGGAAAAATGAGTGGAAAAAAGAAAAAAAGAAAAATAAAGGGTTACGGTTTTCGGGTTTTAACATGTAAAAGTGAGACTATATCCTCATGTGCGCCTCGAGGCTGTAGCCTCTGTGGATTGAGGCTAAGCCTCAGAAATGACCATTGAGGCTATAGCCTCAAGGCTGTTTTTTAGAGCCTCGAGGCGAGGCAAGCCTCAAGCTGTAGCCTCAGAAAGCCTGTTAAACCATGATAATGAATAGCCCTCTTAATGAATAATGTAAAAACAAGGTTTTCGGACAAGGCATTAAATTTCTATTATTTTGTGAAATATATCTGTTTTGGCAGGGGTTGATAGGAAAGATAACTTACAGGTCGAAACCACATTATTTCGTGAATATTTGGCGAAATGAACAATAAGTGTCGATAAGTAGTAACTAGTAACATTGCAACCAAAACACTATAAAATTGCTTTCGGTAATGGTATTTCTATTGAACAAAATATTTCGATGAAATATAGGAAAACCCTTGTAATTTTTTTTTTTTGGGCAAAAATTTCAATCCTCACTCCAACTTAGACTAAATACGGCCATCTCACTTTGATTATTTATTTGATAAACTCCTTGTATCGATCAGTAAAGTGAAAACGATATTTGGGGATTTCTAAAAAGTTCAAGGTAAATTAAACAAGGTTTTTATAGTTTCGTGTTGGAAATAGAGTTTAGAGCTATGTAACAAGGACACTGACACGGGTGTCGGTGTCCGACACGGATACAAGGTCTTCAACACGGCAACGTAAAAAATCCGATATGGAGACACATCCGTAGATATATTTACTAAAATATAGTAATATATATGAATGCTTACACTTGTAAAAAAAATGTATGAATGCTTAAAATTATTATAAAATAACAAAAAGAGAAAATAAAGTAGAAAATATTTAGTAGTTTATTATTGTATGGGTCGGGCTCGGTGGACCCCCATTTTTGACGCCCATTTTGGGTGGTTGAAGAAGTGAAAGAAAAGAAAACGAGGAGTTAGTCTTTTAAAGCCTTGGGTTCGATACATATCAATACACTTAAATTTGTTGTCAAGATGTGTAGAATAAAATCCCACAAATGACATGATATGGACTATGTTACCCGGATACGGGACTGACACTGCGTGGATATGGCATTTACACTTAAAATGGAGGTATCCGACACGGATACGGCAACCATTTTGAAGTATCCGGGTATCATAGGATATGGAGGTATTATTTTTGTTACACACCACGTCCATGCATATGACCGATAGTTAGAATCATGCTTATTTGCTGATTGCCACTTCAATGGAATTCTTAGAGATATAGTTACTTCTTAGCTTGTTTGTTTTTGTGATTTTGGACTTCTATATTTCTCAATTTTTTATGTGCCTCCAATACAGGCAGGGTGCATTTCCTATCAAAGATTATGCTGTGCACTGTTTGAAGCTTAGAGTTGCTTCAGGAAATGTTTGGCAAGATTCTCCATCAGCGAGAGATTTACCTAGTAGTCTTTTCTCTGCTGCTCACTCTCTCTTCCAACAGGTATTACTTTTCTTATATGTCAGAAGATTTTTCCATCAATACGTGAGAATATATTAAAATTTCTTTTTATCAATGTTTAATGGTTACAGATCATATTTGCACACAAAAAATCATTCGAAGAAGATACTTATGTAGAGATCAAGTCAATTTTTTGTTCAATTCGGGGGAATCAAATTAAGGTATACCTCTTCCTCGTAAGAAAAATTGGAAGTATTCGTGTTTCAATTAGGGAATACTCAATAGATGAGGGATCTTTTATATGACTCTTTTTCTGCATTCTATGATTTATTTTCTGGCTACCAGGCTGGTGGCCCTATTTTTTCACCAGTTTATGAACGTAAATACATCCATAAAGGAAATGTTTGTTGAAGTAAGCCTTACAGATTATGCTCCTGTAGATTTATGATATTAAGAAGTGTTCCTGTATTTAATGATCCTTTTCATATCTACTAAGTAACTGGTTTGTATTTCACTCCCTTAAGTGCTTCATACCCAATATCTTTTGAAAAATATCTTCTTTCTTTAATCATTCAAAGCGTGGTCATATTTTACTTTACCTGTCCAGAATTTCATCATTAGCCATGTAACTATATCTTAATTTGGTGACAGCAAGGAGAGCTCCAGGCCTTGAGGTCACTTATTGCATCATCAAGCCACTATAGGTTGACTTCATTAATGGATTCGTTTATTGACCCACTTCTCAGAGAACTATACCTCCAGCACTCTTCTCACGGTAAAGTGTAGGAATTCTGGTTATATTGTTTGTGCATGGTTGTTTGATGCTGTTTGGGCGTTAATTAAGTCATTCTTTATGCAGACTAATGCTATTCAACTTCTGGATACTTGCTTCTGTTAGACAGGGAAGCTTTGTGTGCTGATGAGCACGATTTTTGGTTTACTTTTCTTTGTAGGTTTTCTTTATAATCTTGGCTGTGCATGGTTACACATTGGCGGATTACGTTTCCATCTTTTGCTGAACCCGGATGATCTCGATCCAACCATGAAGTATTCTTTCAAGCATTCTCAGTTACAGGAAAAGATTTCTTTGCTTGAGCTTGAAATAAAGGTCTCTTTTGAAACTATATATACTCTCTTACTGTTCTGTCATATGTATTCAATTGTACACATCAGTAGCAATCAAAACCAGAGACTTTCAAAACATGCCTCTAATCTGTTTGTGCAATCAGAGATGCATCTATTCATGCATGCACATGAAACTGCATAATGTACTCATATACAATGTTAAGTACTCTCTTACTGTTCTGTCATATGTATTCAAGTGTACACAGCAGTAGAAATCAAAACCAGATACAGTCTAAACATGTCTCTAATCTGTTTGTGCAATCAGAGATTAATATTTTCATACATGCACATAAAACTGCATGATGCGCACGTATACAAAAATTAATTTCTCAATCTCCTTCAGCATCTTGGCAAGCTGATGGAATGAGACATCTAAATGTGATGGAATGATACAATGCATGAATAATGATATTTCGTGATAGCTAAATTTGTACTACTTTTCAATGCTTAATTGAGCTAAAAAATGTGATGCTTGGTGAAACACTACTACTTTAGTTACACATACTATAATAAACTTAATTTTATGGTATGAGATGATGCACATTCTGATGTATCATCTTGGTACCTTACTGGAATGAGATGTACCAGCCCTGATATTCCAAGAAGGAATGATATTTTCATCCAAGTCACGAAGGAGATTAAGAGTATATATCTCTGTGAGATAAAGATCATTTTCCTAGAGCTAGAATGCTTAACGTCAAAGACATACTACAAAGCGGCTTGAGTCTATGATATCTAAGACATTCTACAAAGCGTCCAAGTCGTTGATGTCAAAGACATACTACATAGTGTCCAAGTCTTTGACATCAAAGACTTGTCGTAGATGCTAATTGAAGCAGTCAATCATGCAATGATGATCTTCAGCCACCACTATGTCATCTAGACAAACGAGAATTACAGTGGTCTACTGAGCACCCTGATGAACGAAGGCAATGGTTAGATTGGCATCCGTAAAAACCAAAGGAGATAACTATTCAGCTGAATCGATCAAACCATGCCTTAGGGTGACTGCTTCAACCATAAATAGCATTCTTGCGCTTGCAAACATAGCCATGGCAGGCGATAAATACTAATAATAGGCTCATATAGACTTCTTCATGCAAGTCTCCATGAAGAAAGGCATTCTTGACATCCAACTGTTGTATGTTCCCTTGTCAAATGGTAAAAATGGTTAAAAGGAAACGTAAAAAAAATGATCTAGGAAATTGAGGCAAAGTCCCAGAATAATGAAAATCAGCAATTTGAGTAAGACCCTTGGCAGCTGGATGGGCGTTAAGCCTCTGAATAGATCCATTTGGTTTAAATTTGAAGGTGTAGCCCATTTGCAACTGGTGGGACTTTTTTTTTCTTTTTTTTTTGGTGTGTGTTTTCTATGGGGAAGAGCAACTAGATTAGGTTTGATTCTTCTCAAGAACCTCCATCTCTTTTATTATCGCTCCTAGCCACTCAGGTTTTGATAATGCCTAAGCTAGAGATGATGGAGCCTTATGTCCAGTGAAAGCTGAGAGCAATAACCTGTATAAGAAACATGCTAAAAAGGAGGATGATTAGTACAAGAGTTCCTGCCTTTGTGGGTAGCAATAGATAAGCTAAATGAGAATGAGTGTCAAAATCAAATGGAGGGTTAGATATTATATCTTGCAGCTGAGTTCAAGAGTTCGTAATGGTTTGGGTGGCTTTTCTTCATGGTCCTTTTCTTAATAGACTTTGAGTCGATAACCCTCATCTTCACCCAAAGGACTATTAGGCAATCAGCCAATGTGGGGCAAAAAATAGGAGGAAAACACGGTAAGGGAAACTCTTCAACCATGAAGAGGGGAAACCTTAACGTTGTCACTCATTAGAGAAGAAAGGAACAAGTTTAAAGAGAGGAATTTGTTATAAGATGGAAGATAACGCATGTAAACTTTTTGAGTACTGGGATAACCCACAAAATTAATAAATTTATTGTATTCATAGAAGAATTATGATTATGGACAAAGCATACACACTTAAAATTTTGGAGCAATGGAAAACACGTATATATTTGGTTTTAACATCTTAAAAAGAATTTGACCATTTAAAATATGTGCAGGCATATGATTTATGAGGGTAGCTTCATGTGCTTGAAAAGAGCTAAATGGTGGTGATTTCTCCACTCAACTACATTTTGTGAAGGTGTCTTAACAGTTGATGTTTGTTTTATAATGCCATGTTCCGGCAAAAATAGCTGAAAACTCCCCGTGGAATTATATTCTTTTGCGTTATTAGAACATATGATCTTTATATTTTGACCCAATTGAGTATGGATCATGAAATAAGAGGATTTGAATAGAGAAGGCAACTCATCTTAGGTTTTCATCAAGTAAACCCGTCTCGTGCATATATGAAATTGCCCATCGTTCTTAGTCTCATTAAATGGAGGATAATAAGTATGAACATGTTCGGAAAGTTGACAAGTTTCATATTGCAACACAATATAGAGTATATAAGTTTCAAACTATGTCCTATGTGAGCATGGCTACATCTACTAAAGGATCATTGTGATGAAATGGCATCTATCAGGCCCCATACCGATCCTCTTCTTTGACTGAATGTCTGGAAGGTAATGATTGGGGAAGAAGGTTACACTGTAATTCGATTCAGGTGCTTCCTTGAATTGCCTTCCTCCTTTACACTCCACAGCTAGAGGGCGAATCATTAGTGGCTTCTTCTGTTCTTCCTGTATACTTTCTCCTCCACTCTTACCTCTTGAATTGATGGGAGAAAGTTCTCGTCTGCAAACAAGCCTTCAACCATGACCGAGAGGGCATCAACCTACTCCCAGCGCCCCTGCTTCCTTGAATTGATGATTCCCCAAATAGAAAGTTTCTGCTCTTGCCTCTTGAAGTAATACCGAGGTCTATATTGGTACTTGCTATTTGGTCGACGGAATGTGGTGGATTGCTTAAGATGAAAGAGATTTTTGGAATTTCTTCTTAAAGACATATCGTTTGTAAAATTGTACTGCTGTCCTTTTGTGATAAATGTGTTCAGATAAGTCTTTCTCATTGTTTCCTTCTACATTAAGGTACTCCCAGACTCCCAGTTGCCATATTTGTTGACCAAATAAAGACGATTAGGTACTTCCCCAACTAGATTTAATAAATCAACTACATACGATTTCAGATCAACATTCCTGATTAATCCTCCCCTCTAACATCCCTCCATACAAGATCGTGGCTCTCCTAATTGCCATGTACCCTTCAGAGACAACGTATTATCATCCACATTATACATCTTAGTTTTGTCATCCCAGCCAACTCTTTAACGCTTGGTCCCGCCTTTTTTTTGCCTCCACCTCTCACTGGCCACATATCTGTTGGCTCATATACTTTAATTTGAAATTCTAAGTGGTTTGCTCCCTACATCTCAAAATTGTACTCCAGCTCAGATGGCAGTATAAATAACAAAAGTCGCCTCCCAATCTCCTCATCTTGACTAAGTTATGGTTCTCCATCCAAAGGTTCTAAACTCCAACTTCACCTAAACGCTCCCTACTGCTTTTTACGGATATGATAAAACAAGCATGGTAAAACACATAATTTATTATATCATAAAAGCAACAACCATTTAGAGCAACATAAGCAAGTTTAATATTGTGCGACATATACTGACGCAAGTACCTAAAGTACTTGGAATTTTTTTTAAGACAATGCATTGTCAAACTACACACACACACAAAATCTATTATAGTTTCAATAGTATGAATTTTACTGTTGAAGAGGGCAATATTATTATAATTTCTCTGCTTTCAAAATATACGAAGTCTGAAAAGATTAAGCTCTAAAAAGCTACCAAATTCTCCAAAATGATATGTTTTTTTTCGCTTGTATCAAAGTTAACAGTAACTTCATAACAAATTTTTATAATTAAAAATGTTAAAATTCGATGAATTACCCAAATTTTACTGTTCAAGTCGAATTACAGAATTTAATTTGTTGAATTTTTGGGTTTTTTTTTATAGTTTTTAATTAGATGTAAATTTCAAGTTGGTCCTTCAAAAATCAAACAAAATGGGAGAAATTTGCCGATTTTTTTCAAAATTTTAAATCATGCTTTAACCCATAGAAACCCAATCAGAGACTACCTCTGCCTCTGGTTCCGCACTTACAAAATGCCCTACCAAGTAGCTTCTTAAGAATGCCTCTCTCACCTGAACCCATCAGCTGCTACCTTAGCACATGGGGCTCTGGCTACGAAAGTAACAGATGCATGACTAGTTCGTTGGCCAAGATCTCCATGCTGCAACGTCATTATATGAAGGTTTAAATGCCATTATCGATCATTTTTGTTTCATTCTTGTAAAGCTCTAATGTTTGAAATCAAGCAATTCATCACTTGAAGTGTTTCCAAGTGATTAAAGTTATGTAATAGATAAACCAAAAATGCTAGTGGGAGCAACACTTACTTCAAACTCTCCTGCTACAAAGCGCCCGTACGGATCGACTAAAGAGTGAGAAAGAGTGGGAATCCTATCAACCCTGGATCCCAAATTAGAGGAAGATATCTCTTCAGCCATGACTTAAACACAAAGCTTAGGGAGAGAGAGACTTTAACACAAAGATTGGTACATAGACTACCCTCGCAAATGGATATTTAAGACTACCATTAAGAAATGAACAATGAACTTTCTTAAACCCTTTTTCTCTTAAGTTTCATGTTTGATAGGTTATCAGACCAGGTTCAATTTCTTACCATATTTCTTCTTATAGGTGCGACAAGAATGTGACTATTTAGCTGGAAGGTACTCAACAAAAGACGATCACAAACAAAGAGCATGCTTGCTAGAGAAACTTGAAGTTGAGCAGAGCAGGTTACAAAGAAAGGTTGTGACAGCTTTATACTCAAATTGAAATCGTTTTCATTTTCATCTTCTATTTTTTGCTTCGATGATTGATAGATGGATCTTGAAGCATGTATATCTCTCTCCAATGCATCTTGTTTATATAGTTGTGAAAGTTATGTGAATGCACCTATATGAGAACAAGTTTTAACAACTTCCTACCTTCAAAAAAGACAAATATCTCATATTTTTCTTAAGGGAGATCCTTAAGAAAGTGAGAAGGCGGCACCTATTATCTATCCCAAGGATGATTCCCTTGGTGGATAGATTAGTCTTCTTTAGAGTAGTGGTGGAGGTGGACTAACATAGACCTATGTAACAAGGACACTGACACGGGTGTCGGTATCCGACACGGATACGAGTTGTCTGACATGGCAACCTAAAAAATACGATATGTGGACACGTCCGTACATATATTAATTATAATATATTAATACATATGAATGCTTAAAATTATTAATAAAATAACAAAAATAGAAAATAAAGCAGAAAATATATATTAGTTTATTATTGTATGGAGGATCGAACAAACCAACCCGCCTTTAGGAATCAATTTTATATTAAAAATTATTAAAATAAGGGGTGACACGGCCATAAGTGTCCAAATGTGTGTCGGGAAGTGTCGACACGTGTGTCCAAGTGTCGAGGTGTCTGACACGGCAAAATCCCTAAAAGTGAAGTGTCCTTGTTACATAGACATAGACCATATTTGTGTATTTAATCTAACATTCTGACTTGATAGTCCACTATGAGTGGATTTAAAATTGTGAAACTTGCTTTTGACGGTCCAATATTTTAGTCGTTTGACAAAAGTGATATTTTAGTCTTTTGACAAAACTTGTTCTGGTGCACAGGTCGTGTTCCGCCAGGAGCCTACCAAGTTTACCAAGTTAAAATCTGAGTGTGCCGATTTTCTAGGACTGATAATATCTTCTGCTGAAATGACAAAGAATCTTGGAGCCATGAATGTACCCCAGATGATTGATCACGCATGCAACTGGCAGGTAATAATAGATAAAATTCAATACATGAACATCGTGTATCTGAGTTGTGCTCACTCTTCATTTTCCTCTAGTGAATGTTTTTCATTTAATTATTATTACTATTATTTATTTGTCATCTTTTACATCTCTGGTTTCTCAGGAGACAGCAACCTGCTTTATTAATCGATTATCGGATGAGTATGCTGCTTTTGTCGATATAATTCAACCAATTCAAGTTGCAGTATATGAAATGAAATTAGGCTTATCATTGGTTGTGTCAAGTGCTTTGGAGAAAGCATTTTTGGATAAGGTTGAGGAAGACAACATGGATCGTGTTCTGGTAGTATTCAAACTATTTTTCTTTTCTTTTTTTCTTTTTTTAATATTTTCAGTTGTCTCTCGGTGACTGATTCTTAGGATTGTGTGGCAGGAGACAATCTATTCTTTCATGCAATTCCCTAGAGGTTGTGCAGATGAATCCATTTCTATTGAAGTCAACGGCAGGCAGGCAGAGTACCTATCCTCTGATCTAGATGCTTCTGCAAAAATGTGGGCAATGGATTTGAATTTGCTGAAAAAGCTATGTGCTATTCCAAGAGATATAAGTCCTGATAACATGGTAGGCAACGCCTTGAATTTTTTTTCTTGCTTTACTAACTATGCTTTTCATGTCTCTATATTTTCATCTTTAGTAATGACATGATCACTTAGCATGCCCATTTTCACAATTCTTCAGTTTACTCAGGCTACTTTACTCATTTATGTAAATTCTTCAGTTTACTCAGGCTACTTTACTCATTTATGTATATGCTTTTTGGTTTCGGATATATATTGCAAATTATTTTGACCAAAACATTTCCCTTGGATCACAGGTTTCAGTGCTGCAATTACATGCTGCTCTTTATCATAATATTCTTGTTCGTGTTACACATTATGTAGGCAATTCGCTACTCATGGATAGTACATCCTTCAAGGTAAGAATCTACCCCTAAAATGGATTTGAAATGGATAATTTCTTTATGAGAAAGATGGCCTCTCATATTACAGTGGTCCTTTGAATCAGTTCCTGAATGAGATATTTGACCAATTTGCAAGCCAGTGGATGGCTATGAAAGTTCAAACAAAAGCAAAAGCAGATGATGAAGCTCAAAACTACAAATTCAAGCCTCGTGCATTCAAGATAGAAGACATTTTGGAACTTGATATATCAACTCTAAGAAATTCTTTTCTAATGAGAGTTTGTGTTTGGAATGGAAAGAATTGTTGGCAGATGAAGAACTTACTGAAATGGTACTGTTCTTATTCCTACATGTTGTGTCCTTTTTTAGTAATATTTTTAGTTTATCTTCTAAAGAATCTTTTGTTCCATTCTGGAGGCTTCTGTAAAGGAACACGAAAATCTTGAGGAAGAATGGAACCTCATTCAGGAATCCATTTTGAAGAACACGGTTCATATCCACAATCAATTATTTGGGTCAAGAAATCTTGTTGAATATGTAAGTTCCTTCTGTTGCTTTTCTGTCATGCGCACATATTCTTAATAGTACCATCTCCTTTGAGGCTTTGTAATTTGTGTAACCATTGTTCTCTGAATCTGAACTATGTACTCATGCGTTTGTTTTTAAATTTTGCATGGGAGATGGGTTCAAGAGATTTTATTTTTTGTGTAGTGTTGAAACTATCTGGTCATGCTGATATTTCATTTCATGAAATCTTTGAAAGGATTACAATAAATTACTTGGCTAAGCATAACTAACCTCTTTCTCTTTATCTTTTTCTGTGAATAGAATTTTAGTGATGAGAGGATATGAGAAAAATACCTTCCCACAATATATTATATTATTGAAATTTTCAAAAGACAGTAATACCCCTACACATCCAGCAGATTACAAATAACTCTTCTAACAGTAATTGTACCATCTTATTCTACATAACTAACATCAGTACAATGAAATTATATTAATATTTCCACTATAAAAAAGTTCTGTGTTATCTTCAATAATGTGAATTTCGTAAGGCTTTTTTGGGCCTGCTGGTTTAGTGGATTCTAGATACACTCCTCCCAAGGCTTTGATTTCAATGACCTGTTGCTGAAAATGGCTCCAAGAATGTGATCAAATGAACAAACAACAAAAAGGATGGCTTGTGGAGAATTGCTAACTATATTTAAGAAATTAGGAATTGGTTAGGGTTGGTCCTTATTTTATCATACTATAAAGGTACGTTAATGACACTTAATAGAAAAAAAATGTGATTTAAATATATTATCTTTGTATATAAGGAACTCTTTTTCCTACCTTTTATACTTTGATTTCTTCATATTAAATGAATATGCATATCCGTGTCTTTTATCCAACCAAAAAATAATGGAATAAGGATCTATGGATACTGTTTGGCTAGCTTGTCAGTTGTATTGAGCTCTATCTTTAGCATTTCTAAGAGTATGATTATTTATAATTGTAGAGTTAGTAATGCTCTACGATAGATGCAAGGCACCACGGCCATTCGGCCTTGAATGAGTCTTTGAACCCTGGTTTGTGGAGGTCAACATGAGGAGTAAAATGGTTAATTTTCATACTTCGTATTGGCCATGTTCCAGACATGCTTTCCACGAGCTTAATATATTTTGTTTTATGGACACATGTTGAAACTCATCCTAGATTCAGAATGGAGTTTCTGGTTAATAAAGCGAAAGAATTAAAAGTTTTCTTCTAACTCCAAAATTGGCTACTGGAACTAAATACACTATAATAGCATCGTGTGGATGTTGGAGATAATGATAATGTTATATGAAGATATTTATAATAGTATCATGCTACACTTTACAGTATTGGTATTCTAAAAAGCCCCCCCCCCCCCCCCCCCCCCCACACACACACACACACACACACACACACACACACACAAAACCCAAGATTTGAAACCTCAGTATTGGTATTCTAAAAAGCCGAGATGTCTCACTGGGATGGACAAAGGAAGACAAAGATGAGCAATGAATTTAATGCTAAAAAATTAAATCAAATTAAATGAGCCCGCAACAGTTTATACTAATAAAAATCACACTTACCTCACTAATATGCAACTATACACACCGATGCGCTAGAATACACTATACTAGACTTTTTTAATTGTTGTAATATGAGGAATATAAGCAAGTACATCCCAGTCCGCACGTGTATATCCACAGCCCACTTCTTTGTGCTAGTCAATGGGGGCTCCAGTTGGCTTTTTTAGTAGCTCCAGGGGGCTCCGTCAAGGGGACCCCCTATCCCGGTACCTCTTTCTTATAGTGGCGGAAGGACTGAGTCGTTTGGCAACTAAAGTGGTGGACGAAGAGCTGATGTTAGGTTTCAAAGTAGGGGAGGAGAGTCCCGTCATCTCTCATCTGCAGTTTGCAGACGACACGATCTTCTTTTTTGAGGCATCTACCGGGCAAGCTCAGGTCTTACGGGGGGTGCTGAGGTGTTTTGAAGTGGTCTCAGGATTTTGGATTAACCTCTCAAAAAGCGAAGTCTTTGGTATTGGAGAGGTGGAGTGTCTGGATGCAATCGCAGGTTGTTGGGCTTGCAAGAAAGGAACGCTCCCAACGACATACCTCGGCCTCCCGCTTGGAGCCAATAGCAGATCGAATAAAGTTTGGGATCCGGTTATTGAACGTATCCTAAGGAGACTGGCGACTTGGAAGAAAAGACTCCTTTCCAAAGGAGGGAGACTTACTCTTGTCAAGAGTACCCTATCTAGCATGCCCATTTACTTTATGTCTATGTTTATGATTCCTAAGGGGGTAGCCAAGAAGATCGAAAGACTTATTAGGAACTTCCTTTGGGATGACAAAGAAGATAGTCACAAGTTCCATCTTGTGAATTGGGAAGGGATCTTTAAACCCAAGCTAGAGGGCAGCCTAGGGGTTCGACAACATATCCATTTGATGAATAAAGCCTTGCTTGGGAAGTGGCTTTGGCACTTCGGGGATGAGAGGGAAAGCCTTTGGAGAATCATCATTTCGGCTAAGCAGGGCTCCAAGAACCAAGGGTGGGACAACTCTTTGCCAAGCACCTCGTACGGGGTTGGAGTTTGGAAAGGCGCATTCAAGATGAGTAGAGAGATAAGGAGTGGGAGCAGATTCAAGGTGGGGAACGGGAATCGGGTGAGATTTTTGGAAGACATTTGGTGTGGGGATTCTTCCCTAGCTAAATCTTTCCCATCTATTTATGCCTTGTCTAATAGAAAATGTGACTTGATCAATGAGGTGGCCTTTAGAGAGAACAAATCTATCTCTTGGGATATGGGAATTGGAAGAAGAATCAATGATTGGGAGGTGGATAATGTTGCTTCCTTGTTGCACAGGTTGGATGTGGTCCAACTTCTCGAGGACATAGAAGATGAGAGGTGGTGGAACCATGACTCTAAAGGGAACTTCTCAGTCAAGTCTCTCTACAATAGCCTTCTTGGCAAAATCCTCCGTCCTATCCAGCTAAGCGCTTTTGGAGTACCCCCATTCCGTCCAAAGTCCTTTTCTTTGCTTGGTGTGCCACGCTCGATAAAATTCTCTCAGTGGAGAATCTCAAAAAACGTGGCATTCAAATGCCAAATAGATGCATCCTTTGTCGCCGAGAGGAGACAACAAATCATTTGCTTATCCATTGCCGCATGTTCATGGAGATATGGGAGCGCTTCGTTCAGCATTTTGGGGTTTCTTGGGTCTTTCCGCTATCGGTCCTTGATACATACAAATGATGGTGTTCCAAGGCTTTTTCTTCCAATGGTTGCTTGATATGGAGGATGTTTCCCTTCTCTATTTGGTGGGAGATATGGAAAGCAAGAAACCGTCGCATTTTTGAGGACAAGGAAATCAAAATTGACGAGGTCATAATGAATATCAAAGGCACGCTCTATTATTGGGGGTCGGCTAACCCAGCCTTGAGGCCTTTTAGATTGGAAGATTTTGTTTTCAGGTGGGATCGTTTAGTCTCGTAGTGGTGTCCTCTTTTTGCTTTTGTTTTGTTTTGGGCCTTCTGTTCTGAGTTGCTCTTGGAGTTTCTCTTGCCCTTTCCCTTTCTTTTTGCATCGACTGTACTTTTTAGGGCCTTCTCAGCCCTCTAGTAATATATTTTTTACCGATAAAAAAAAAGTGTTTGTGGTATGTTTATTGAATGCATGGTTAAAAGTATACGGTATCGTTCACGGGAGATACCAAAACGTATTGGAAGTATCATTCGGTGTCAGATGAAAGTTTGTGAAACGAAACGGAATGTAGAGCAAATTTACTCATAAGATGAAGTATCTTTTGGTTTCGGACGAAACCAATCGAAACATATATAGCAAAACTGAAACGGACGAAATGTTTCAATTTCGGCCAAAACTTTGAACCATGATTGAATGTGTGTGGGGGGGGGGAGAGAATGACAATGTGTGAACCTTGGTACTGAACCTCAATAAGAAATTATACATCAAACAAAAGAAAGCTTTTGAATTCCCAGAAAAAAGCCATTGGTTGTAGCTGTGGAGAGCACACTCTACATATGGTATAAGAAAATCAAGAAGTGGGAAGACCCCGTGCTAGTTTACTTACTCATGCATGGCTAAATTACCTGAGTGAATTTTGGAGTTGGACAATGGGAGAATTTATAGATGATTGCTAACAGAACCAAGATGTGACGTATGTTATCGATTGTCTGGAAAATTACGATATTAGCAGGAACTTGGAAGTGTCATTATGGTTTACCCATCTTTTTTTTATGGTAAGTAACCTTGGGATTAGGCGGACCGCGGACCCCTACCTCACCTTATTAAACAAAAAAAATTACAATCTGGAGTACGTACAACCTGAAGCGTCCTGAAAGCGAGGATATGCCATATGGTCTTTAACAAAACTACAAAGTGTGATCGGCCGCTCTATTTGTTTTTCTGATCGGCCGCTCTATCTGGAGTACGTACAACCTGAAGCGTCCTTAAAACGAGGATATGCCATATGGTCTTTAACAAAACTACAAAGTGTGATTGGCCGCTCTATTTGTTTTTCTGATCGGCCGCTCTATCTGGAGTACGTACAACCTGAAGCGTCCTTAAAACGAGGATATGCCATATGGTCTTTAACAAAACTACAAAGTGTGATCGGCCGCTCTATTTGTTTTTCTATAAACATGAGAGATCAAATTCCTCAAAAGGTCATTTGATCGGAGGGTGGATTTTATGGTTTTCTTAACTCTTCATGGGACTGATTTGGAGTCATTAACCAGCTGAACTGCTACTGTAGAGTCAGTAGGTACTTTAATCTTCTTAATGTTATGAACAACAATATTGAGTCCAGCTTCAATAGCTTGAAGTTCGTGAACAGTTATGGAGACCCTAATTGTTCCACTAGCATAAGCAACCAATATGCCTCGATTGTTCCTATTTAAGAGACCTCCCTCTGATTGTGGATTTCAAGGACCCATCTGCATTAAGAAGCCAGGTGTCCGGTATTGGAGGAGTCCATCTCCCTTCAAAAAAATTCAAGGACCTATCTTCTCTTTCCTTGATTTGAGAAAACTCAAAGATCGAATAGTAGAGATACATGACGAGATTTTTATAGCAGTCCAGGGATTCTGATCCTTGACGAAGAGCACAACCCCACACGCACTCAATTAAGGTTGAGGAAAGCTTTAATGAAAGTAAAAAATTGAATTGAGAATTTCAAAGAATATTTCAACACCTTTTGCTTAGGCAAGATTTGGAATCATGTCCTCAGAAGCAAAATCCTGAATTCTGTTCTCACATCCATTAAAGCGTACTTTTGACACTGATTGAGTGCTTTTGTGGTTGTGCTCTTTGTCACGGATTACATACTCTGGACTCTACTATAGAACCTTCGCCATGTATCTATAGCGTTATAATTTTGAGTCCTTACATCAAGGAGATGAAAAAGGGTAACCATAAGGTGGAAATTTGGATGTTCGTGCCATTTTCATAATTTTTCTTAACAATTAATAACATACATGACAACTTGGTGTACTCTAGAGATCCACCCGCTGTTAAACTCTAGAATTCATTCCTGTAGTGACGGATTTGGTAAACCGTAAAGGGGACCTCCCACTTCTTGATTTCTTTGTGCCATATGTAGAGAGTGGTCTTTGGACCAACAGACAACCAACAGTCTTCTGAAAAACAATTCCAAGTAGCTCACAATGAATGATGCCACGAGCAAAGTTTTATCGGCTCTTGGACATTGAGAGATTACACACGTACTTGTTCTCTTGGATGCAGCTTCCATCTGCTGGCATCAATGACCCAGCATGTTTTTCCATTGGAAGTCAAAAGCTTTTGTTTGCTGGAGTGTTTATTTTTCCTGACTTCTGTTATCAGGGCCCACACATTGTCATTCTCTCTACCGCACCACCTACACTTCCTCCATAAATTGTTGCCCGAAAGCAAGTCTCCATGCTGCAACTAATATTGTGAATTAAGACAAGTATGCATTTTTTTGTAACTTCTGTGATGGTTTAAATATCTTATTATGGTAAAGTTCGATACGAATATGCATGATTTGAGTGGTATTCTCTCCAGTTCTTGCAAACTTGTAGGTTATACGCAATAAGTTATTTTCAGTAATTTATCTTTTTTTAAGGTTTTTAATTAATTGAACTAATTTATTGAATTAAAATATTAATAAAATCTTGCAATAATACAGAAAAATCTAGAAAATCCATGAAAACAACATATTTGTTTGGATATGGTAGATCATTAATAGACCAATGATGTATATTTTAAACAGACACCTAAATCCTATTTTATATGATTTTTGAATTTCTTTGATTTTTTGTGGTTTCCCCAAAAATATTCAATATAAATCTTGATCATAATTCTACAGCCTTTTTTGAGGCTATTGTGAAGGAAGACATCTTACAAATGAAAAATCAAACTTACCTGTTTAGGGAAAAATGAATGCAAATGCTAAATCTGTTGTCTTGGCATACATTCTTGTTTTTTAAATGAAAAAAATTGTCGTGGGCTGGTTGTTTTTGGAGGTTCTGCACAACAGTATTAGGTCTAATAGATGTGTGTGTGGAGAGTAATGGAGGAAAAGAAAAAGCACTTTAAAGGCTCAGGTTTCCAACCACCTTGTTTTGTCCTGGCCAAGATGACTGAGACAGTCTGAGATGGTACGATATAATGGGAATTGTCCCCCCCTATGTTTTGTATTGCTAGACTCAAATACTGAGACCTCTTGGCCGAGACAGACCGAGACTGTACGGTAGTTTGAACCATGACAAATCCAACTCCGTATGCACTCCAAATTTCCGAGGCAAGCCATGTTTGCTCTGGCTCCAAATCAATGATCTAGGAGGAACGCTTCAAGTCTTGCAATTATCATGCCATGTCTTTTTGTTGGCGTTTTGTCATAACTCATATTATGCTTGCATGATCTAACTTCTTGTGGGAGAATGTTATCTTTTACTGGTTATAGACAATTAAACACTGATGTAAATGCCTGTGCCATCTCCCTGATTTCTACATTATGTTGTATGCATTCATACATTTAATGCGTTAATTGTTATTGCTTTTTCCTTGTTAGTTTATGGCGTTCATGCCACTTCCTGGTACACCTGTGAAACAGTTTTTCCTCTAAATGTTGTTTTAAGTTCATAATGCTAACAGCCTGTATATCCTTATTTTCTATCATGAACTTCATATCATTAGCCAATGCTAATTTATTGGTTCTCCAATTCAGCTTGGAATTGTTCAGATCTCTGATGCAGACAAGCTTTTTTCCTTCCTGGACTCATATAAATTGGGAACGGGGATGCTAAAAGGTGATTACTGTAAAAAGACAATATGTTAAACACTTATGAATGGATAAGAATTTCCTACAAGACAGGTATCTCTTACTTGGTTGTCTTTTTTATTTCCAGACTTGAAGGCTTTATCATCCTCTAGCCTCGATGCAAAACTTATGCCGGAGCACTTACTCCGTCTATGCTTGGAGTATGAAGAAAAGTTTGGTCTATCTCATCGTCCAGCTCTTGTCTACAATATATATAAGGTTATGCAAATGATTTTGCATTTGTATATCAACGTGCATCTTTTTTTTCAGTGGATTGAAATGCTTTTTATTTTTTTATTTCCTTTCCAGGATTCGAATGCTCCTGTGATGGCTCAAATGGTAAAGCCACTTACTGCTCTTCAGCAACAGGTTCTCTCTCTTTTGAATGAGTGGCCAGATCATCCAGGTCTCCAAAAAATTCTAGACGTAACTGAAATGCTGTTGGCTATTCCACTGAGTACACCTCTGGCTAAGGTAGTGAATTTGGTTTGCAATGCATCCATCCATCCCTCCATACATACATATATAGATAAATATATAAAGATATAGTTTTACATTTACTATTGTTTTTATTGATATATGTGCTTTTTATCTGTGAAGGCTCTTTCAGGTTTGCAATTTTTACTTAACAGAGCCCAAATGTTGGAGGAAAATGCTCCAAAATTCTCTCTTTCTGGTAAGCTTTTACCTCAGTAAAAATTAGATCTCTTTGTGGATCAGTTACTCTAACCAGTGTTTTAAGGCGTGTGAGGCTTATGCCTCGAGGTGCGCCTCGGGGCAAAGCTCTTAAAAAACGCCTTGAGGCTCATCAAAAGTCATTTACATATCTGAGGCATACGCCTCACTCCAAGAGGCATTGATGAGGCTTACGCCTCTCAGTGAGGCGTACGCCTCGTCAACGCGTGTTTAATTGGGCGTATGCCTCAGATGTGCTATTTTTTGGCATGCTTTTTTAAAAAGAAATAACAAAAGAATGTCAAGATATTAAAAAAAATAGGTGTCGAAGGGACCCAACATAAAAATAAAATAAAAACCCACCCTAAGTTTTATATTTAAAAGGGATCCAACATCGATTGATCTACAATCGATTGATGACGAGATGCTGAATTTCGACTTGGACTATCAAGAAGAGGATGTTCATATAATTGATGAAGATTCATTTAATTTAGTAGAAGATTGAGTCTTTGATTGGTGTTGTGCTTTTTTGTTTGAGTGGTTGGAACTTAGAAATATGTTTTGTTTTTTGAATTTTTGCTACATTTATTTATAGATTTAAATACTTATCTACCTAAAAAATGCGTGCGTGTGAGGCTTACGCCTTAAGGCTTTGGCTAGGTGAAGCGCCTCGCCTCACGCCTTAGTGTTTAAAAACACTAACTCTAACATACTAATCTGTTGCTTATAGATCAACTGCAACCAATTTCTAGTCTGGCTTCGTCCTGGCAAAAGATGGAGCTTGACTCTTGGCCGGCTTTGCTTGATGGAGTTCAGGAACAGTATGAGAATAATGCGGGGAAGGTAAACCAGATAAACTGGAGTTGTTTTCCGATTAAGTGTGTGCTCCGTGTATGATGGGTGACAATCAAGATAGGGGATTCATTTTTTGTTGAAAATGTTTGAGCGACTCAGATTTGGGGGATTCTCCCCTTACCTGACCTCCAACCCCTATTGCCAGCCATAGTCATAAAAATTGCTAAAAATCTCCGATTTTCCGAATTCACAAATCAATCGCCGATTAGTTAGCAAAATCTCCGACTAATCGAAAACCCGGCAATTAATCGGCGATTTTGCCGATTTGCTGATTAATCGGCAATTGACACATTTTTTTCCCTTCTGATTTTGATTTTGCCGACTGAGGAATTTTGATTATGAATGATGAATCATGCTTATGAATTATGACTTATTATTATGGAATTATAGACGTGCTTTTCATCGTATAAATGTGTTTTGTTAAAAACAACATTTCTAACTTGAAATATGCCATGATATATTATTTTTGCCGAGTTTTACCGAATTTTCCTGACTTGACCCCTTACCGACTTGACTTGACTATGTCGGCAGCCCGTTCCTCTATTCCAATAATAGCGGATTTTGTAGGTATTGAGAATGAAGTCTAATTGCTCATCTTGGTCTTTGAACACTGCAGTTGTGGTTTCCCCTGTACTCAGTTCTTCATCGTCGGCAAACTGCTGATATTGCTGGACATAATCAGTTTACCATTCAGAGGCATGTATCACCTCCTATGCGGCTAAAAAATTTAGACAATGGCTTTCCTGGAGTTTTAAAGTAATTGTAGGTAATCAATCTCCAATTTATAATGTATTTGACATAAATGAAACATGCAGCTTGGAGGAGTTTATTCAAACATCCAGCATTGGGGAATTCAAGAAACGTCTTCAAATTCTTCTTGCCTTTTATGGCCAGATCAATACTGGTATATGCTTGAAAGCTTATTTGAGGTAAGATGTGCTAAAATTGAGTACCTTTTTTTTTCTTGTTTTCCATATATCTCACAGCACCAGAAGTCGAAAGTTGTAAAACAGGATTAAGAAACACCTCTGGTGGTTTTTCTCAGTTATTCTTCATTTTGAATAGTCACTGTGTCTATATTCCTTCGCCACCTTTTTATTTTATTTTTCTTTTTTTTTATGTTCTTGTTGCTGTGTGGCAGTTGTAAACTATATAAATACTACCATTTAAAGTTCAATGGGATACTGATTTTTTTTCTTCTGGTAAAGATTATTAATTCTGACTCAACTCAATCATGCAGTCCTTCTCTGATGGAAAATCTGAAGATCTTGTACAATTTCTTCGGCTATTATGTACAATTCTTGCCTGCGTAAGTTTTTCGCTAACCACTTCAGTTTATAGAGTTTCATTAGTTTTACTACGTTCGGAGGTCTTTATGATGTCTTATCTAATGCTGATGGTTATGTTGTATTTCAGAGTTTCAGAGCACATAGAAGCTAATAGAAGAAATATTGAGAAGGATTTGAAAGAACTTTTGAAGCTTTGTCGGTGGGACCGTTCTGGCAGTTATTTGTCAATAGAGACCTCAAAAAGGACGCGCCAGAAGCTTCGGAAGCTTATACAGAAGTTCAACGTAATTAACATTCACTTCAATCTCTTGATATTGAAGTATTTGCTTTGCATTATTGTCAGATATTTGTCATTTGTATATGCAGTTTGTTTTTCCAAAGAAATCTTATCATTACTTGATCCTAGAATATAGATGTTTTCATTTCATGGTTCTTTAGGAAAAGGTTTGAAACTTCTTAGTAAACAATAGGAATTGTTGACATTCTTAGATTACTTGGTAACACACAGTTATCTACATTAGCTTGCTTGCAATGGAAAAGGAAGAATGGAACTGGAATCTCCAAGCCCTGACCCATTGTTCTTTTGGCTCTGGCTATGTCATGCACTCCTTAATTAGATCTGATACAGTCAGATAGCTTCCAATTCCAAAATTATTATGTTAAACCAGATACTGGAAAATACTGCCACAGATATTCTTTTTTATTGACTCTTAAGTGCGCGGACTATAGTTTTCAAAAAATTGTGTTTCAGTTCACTCTATCGACTGTGACCAATTTTTCTTGGAATGAATCCTATGCTGTCTTGCAAATGACTTAATTTATTTTCTTGTTCATGGATGGGTCATTCCTTTTCTTGACCAGGCTTTAGAGATGTAGTTTAGCAGTGTTATAACCTTTAGACGATTAGATCCAGTTTGTTTATTATAACTCTAGTTAAGACAGATTAAACTACTTATGTTTTTCTGTTTTCCTTTTTTATTTTACTGCTGTGTAGACTTCGAGTCACTTTCATGCCCTACTTTATTATTTCTTCCATATCATGATAACAAAGTCAATTACTTCACAGCAGTTCTATGTTCCCAAAATAACCATCTCCTATGTAACTAAGCTGTGGTCATTTGGGTTGTCATCTCTGTTGGAAATACAATTGATGCAAATACAATTGCCAAGACTACTTCTAAGCCTAAGAAGCAAAATAAGAAGACGTGGGGGTAGTTGCTGATTTTTCCAGTTATGTGCAATCATAGAAATTGGGGTTTGAACAATAGCTTATATCTTGTCATCCAACTGTTGGATTGGTCTGATTTTTGGATAAGAAGCAGTTCTATGGGTTTGCTATTAGTGTTCAATGTTTGATATCGATCGGAGATAAGGAAAGGCTTCATCAATTAACTGTTTGAAGACTATTTTTTTTTTTTTTATAAGTGTAAACATTATAAGAGAGCTAAAGAAAAACGCAACATACAAATGCCAAGGCTAAAAGAGGTCGAGATCCTACTAAAAGCCAAGGCAGGCCCAAAAAGATACAAACCCCAGCCACACTCCCTAGGGAGAACTACTAATATCAATCCCTAGGACAAAGAAGGTCCATGCGAAAAACAAAATCTTCGAAGAATAACCCCCTGCATTCCGAAAATGCCCTGGACCACAAGAACAGTAACCCCTTAATGCTGAGGGTAATCGAAGCCTCATCTTCACTCTTGCCTTTGAAAGACCTTTGGTTCTTCTCCCTCCAAAGACTCCAAACTATGGCAAAAGCAGCATCCTCCAAAGAGTTTCCTCGGGAGGAGAGAGTTGTAGACTGCCAGCTGAGAATTAGGGCCAAGAGAGAACCTGACATGACCCAACTCACCCCAAACTCAGAGGAATGAAGACTAAACCCCTTTCGCTGCATCGTAGTGTAATAGGAGATGATCAACAGTTTCACCATCACGCCGACACATCCAACAATAGTCAACTTTGACGAGACCTTTGGATCGCAAATGATCCAATGTTAAAATCTTACCTAGAGAGGCCTCCTAGCTGAAAAAGGCCACCTTAGAGGGAACTATGGGGCTCCAAACCGAACACGTTGGAAAGGTAGGACCTGCTGGAGAGTGTACAACCTCGTAGAATGATTGTACCAAGAACGCTTCCCCTTTAGTCCATATGCACACCCTTTTATCTTGTTCCAAAGGTTGGAGATGGACATCGTGCAAACAAAGGAGCAATCTGGATATAGGTTCAAGCTCCCAATCGTTGAGGCTTCTCTTGAATCCAAAATCCTGTCATAAAAACCTCCCCCGGTGAGAGCGCAATCATGGATGGACCAATCTTTCCTCTCCGAGAGAGAATTAAGCTCTTGGAAATCGTCACTAAAAGGGGCCCCCCTACACCATAGGTCCTCCTAGAACCTGATCATGTTGCTTGATCCAGTCGGAAATTGAACTCTCTTGTTGAAGTCTTCGGTATACTTGGAGATTCCCCTCCATACATTGCATCCATACATAGAATGAACCGTTCTACTCACTCAGCCAAAAGAAGATGCCCCATACTTACCCGCGATGACCTCCCGCCAAGGATTAGAGAGCTCCTCCTTGAACCTCCAAACCCATTTCCTTAAAAGAACTTGATTCATCGCTTTGAGATTCTTAACCCCCAATCCCCCTTTGTCTTTGGCCGTGCATACTTTATTCCAATTCACCAGATGATACTTCTGGTCCCCTTCCCTACCACTGCACAGAAGTCCCTTAGTCTTCTTCAGGGCCTTCGCCACACTGTTCGATAGTGAAGATGGACATATAGTAAATCGGTAAACTGGAGAGAGTACTTTTGATAAGGACTAATCTGCTCCCTTTGGATAAATATTTTGATTTCCCCGCAGTCAGCCTTCTTCCAAAGCATTCAATAGCAAGCTCCCATAATGCTTTAGATTTATAAGTATTCCCAGAGGAAGTTCCAAATATGTAGTCAGAAGTATGTCAACACTATAGTTCAAGATGCTAGCTAATTCTGAGATGTTCTCCACTGCACCCACGCCGCACACCTTGCTTTTGGACAGATTAACCTTCAACCTCGAAACTGCTTCAAAGTAACAAAGGAAGCCTCTGGAGAATCTCAGTTGGGGAACGGAAGATCTGAGAAACACAAGAGTATCATCCGCAAATGGAGGTGAGATATAGCACAAGTACCGGGAGTTGCCACAAATCCCTCCAACTCTTCTATAGCGACAGTTGTAGCAATCATTTTTCCCAGGGTTTCACCACAAGAAACAAGTAGGACGATAAGGGATTTCCTTGGCGTAACCCTTATAGGTGCTTGTATACACGCCCGTACAGGGCCGCACATACACGCGTAAATTACTAAATATAAATAGTTAATAAGCTAAGTCCACTAACTAGTATCAATACTAGCGAAGTAACTAACAAGATAGAGCTAGGAAAATAGTAGAATAAATCTGTAATGCTTTGATTTCTTGCTTGAGTTTGTGAGGTTCCTGACAAGAAAACCGTAGGAAGTGACAATCAAAATCCGATGAGATTTGAGCTCTCTATGAGAATCTCTCAAGTGGGGAAAATTAGAGATGAAAGCGTAGATTTAGGGTTTCTCAGAAAATAAAAGGTTTTAGAGGACAAAACTAATACCTTTTAGGTCGTTTCTATCATAAAGATTAGTGGGGAGATTATTTTGGGAAAATGAGTAGAAAAATAAAAAATATGGGGTTACGGTTTTGGGTTTTAATGTGTAAAAGTCAGTCTATATAAGCTAAAGCAGCAACTCCAGCAAGTGCTAGCCCAACAGCATAAGTGCTAGATTCAGTACCATTACAACTATGGCGCCACCTTCTGTCACTTTGACTTAGAAATGGAATGAAAAATTCCACCTGCATCCCCAAGAAGTCCATTGCTTTAGAACATTGATCCTTGATAAGTACCAAGCTTCCAATCGAGTGGTGGAAGTCAAGTAACGAACTTGCATCCTTAACAATGGATTGAAGTGTTCAAGTGACGGCCTCAAAAATATCAGTATCAATTTCACATTTCAAGATGCTATTAACTCTCAGGGCAAGGAACACGTCCTTTGGATTAAAAGACGATGATCTAAGGTTCTTTACAACAAGTGGGCATGTCGCAGGACTTATAACAGCATTTTTATCTATGTCAAGAATCTGAAATGGTCTTAGCACTTCATACATTTCTTCTAAGCTTTTGAGAGATCCATCATTCAGTACGAAAAGCTCTAATGCGCAGATCGGTGGGTGATTGTCCGATATCAGCCAAAAGATCGTAGGTTCAGAAATGGATAATAAGAGAATCAGAAGCAGAAACCCTAGGCTTCTGGCCATTCCTTTAACAACAAGAAGGGCTTCAAAGAGTGGTTTCTTCACTGTAAGGACTAAGGAAACTTTGTAAGTCTCCTTTGTGCTTCGAGTTCAACATGTGTGCAGGAACTCACCATCTGCTAACAATTCCTTTTTTTTTTTATATAAGGTTAAGATATTATATATAAGAAAAATAGTACAAAGAGCAAGAAACAAAAAGACTCCTAATGTCTCCTCATCATAATAGGATCCCAACAGAAGACTAAATCCTCAAAGTATAGACCTTTGCACTCCTCAAAGAGCTTGGACCATAAGTATAAGAACGCTTTGATGGTGAGTAAAATATCAAAGCCAGAGACCTTTTTATCCTTGAAAACCCTTCTATTTCTCTTTCCACAATCGCCACTAGATTGTGTTGAGTAAAATATCCGCTAACAATTCTTATCGGTTCCACTTCGATTCTGGGTATTGCAGTTCCAATCTTGATAATATGACTATTTTAACACTATATTTATATACTTAACATTATACTTATATATCAGTTTTGGTTTGGTTTCGGTTCCTATTGGTTCGGTTCCAATTTCAAACTACCTAGAAGCGGAACTGTTATTATCAATTCGGTAATGGTTCTGGTTCTTATTTGGTTAGTTCCCAAAAAAAGTGGAACCAAATCCGGGTTTTTTAGTTCTGGTTCTGATTCGGTTCCAATTAAATGAGTACAAATTGAGAGCCATATTGGAAGAGTGAGGAAGAAGGTGATGGAATGTTTATTGAATTTGAGGATTTGCGAAAGATGGATTCTAAGTCCTTGGAGGTGTACGATGACTTAAACTCGATGTCAAGTTCTTTCCAAGGAGGAACTGATGCAAATACGAGTGCCAGGATTACTCCTAAGACTAAGAAACATAATAAGAAGAAACATGGCTAGTTACTGATTTTTTCAGTTGTGTGCAGTCACAGAAATTGGGGTCTACTATTAGTGTTCAAAGATTGACGTCAATCGGATTAGAGGAAGGGAGATAAATCAACTGTTTTGAAGAATGGTTTTTGATGACTGTGCATAGTAGGGTTTTTGGTCTAATTGTTGACTTTTACCAAGGGGGCTCTCATGGAGGAGTTGGCCAAGATTGGTGGACATTATTATATAGTTTTTATTAATTTCAGTTTTATGTTTAGTCGGTTTATTTTTTGCATACAGTCTCTAATTTGAAGTCATAGTTGGATTAGGATTAGGATTAGGATTATGAATAAAAGATTGGTTTTTATCAGTTTCGGTTTGTTTTGGACGAAACCGACCGAAATCAAAGTAGTTTCGTAACGTTTCGGTTTCGGTCGAAACTTGAAACCATATTTTGATCAGTTTTATTGTCAGGATCTTTATATAGGGGTAGGTGACCAACCTTAAGACAGCCTTATGATATTTTATATTTTACAAAATTGTTGAATAGAGAGAGTTATCTCCCTTTGTGTGGTTAGGCCAGCCCTAATTGGTTTTGCTTGGTGTTGAACCCTAGTTTTCTTCTTCTAGTTATACTTCCCTCTATTGCTAAACGCTGCTTTTACATCCCGATACTGTTCACAGTTATTGTTCACGTGTACTGTTCATCATGGTATGATTGATCAGCCCGGGGTTTTACACTTGTTTTGATTGATTCAACAATGGACTCAAAATGTCAACACATTTGCTTAGTTTATATGGGGTTTTACTCTGGGGCACGTGCCCCCCAGCCCCTTCCTGGCTCAGCCACTATTAGAATGACTTATCTGGAGGTGTCCATAGGATGCCAATAGATGTTTGCAGTTCACACCCCAGGCCCCCGTTTTGTTATATGATCTATTAAGATATGGTTTTATAGTTCATTCTATCAAAGTAATTCTGTTCCCATTTGATGGATGCTGAAATTGGATATTTCAAAGGTTCTTCTCAGTTGTTTAGTAAGCATCATTTACCATGTTTATGTATACAAATGATCTTTATTGGTGGCACTCCTGTATCTGCCTTTTTTCATTTTTCTTGTTTGAAGAGTTTTATTTAAGTGTATTTGTGAAATCATCAAGTGTTGCGAGGCTAAGCTGTTGCATACAGGACGTATTACAACATCCGGTGATGGTTATTCTTAACCAAGAAGCAGCAAAAAGAGGAATTAAAGGTCCATCTATGCTAGGGTCAAAGCTCTTCAATGGTGTTTCTGATATGAATATGGTGATGTTGCCAGTTGCAATTGATCTGACACAGTTCAGCAATACAGAAAGGTAGTATTTTATCTTATTTTGGATATTCTTAATTAGTCTTTTATAAAGGTCTACATCCTGAATTGAGTTGCAAATTTTTTGGATCTAGGACAATATGGTACAGTAACTGGAGAAAGAATGTTGAGTCTGCAATGCAAAACTTGTGCCCCAGAATTAGATCCACATTTGACCTTCAACATTTATGCTTAAGCGAGACTGAAGGTTGAGTTCTTTTTTTCTTTTTTATTTCAATTTTCCCCCCTTTTTTTTTGAACTTACCCTCCTTGTTTGTTCCAATGTTTCATAATCAAGTTCTATCTACTTAATGCTTGTGCAGAGATTGCAAGTATCATCAAGCAATTCATAAACTCTCAGTCTGCATGCCTCATAGACCAGGGAGAATGGAAGGAAGTGTGGTTTTCACTTGAAAAGATATGCAGAACTGCAACCGAGTGTGCTGATCTCTGGAAGGATGAAAGCAAGAGTTTTGGAAAGAGGAGGGCTCTTTCTGATCTTCTAAAGCTTTTGGAAAGCTGTGGGTTATCAAGGCACAAGTCCATGGTTTCTGAGGTATTAATACATGGAATGCTACTTTTCTTAGTTTTGAAGCTTGAAACTGCTACAATAACTATGTCAAGCTGCTACCAGATGCCTATTGGGTTCAAGAACTGACATAGGGTTTTTTTTTTCTGGTCTTTTTTCTGTTGCAAAGTCGTCATATAAATTATTTACTAAAATCATTTCATTCTAGTTTTGTGAAATCAGAATCCGTAGTTCTTATCCATCTTGAGCTTTCTACAATTTTGATTGATGATGTGTGTTCTGATGGATGAATGATGACCTTGTATAGGATGAGTTCAAATCAAATGAACCGAGTAGCTGGTTTCTTCAGCCATCATATGATGTGCAGCATTTGCTGCTGCCACAGAGTGAACAGTCTGCTTTAAATGTTGATATCACTTCTTCTAGCCCATTCCAGAAGTTCCACAACAAGAGCTCTGATTCAAACTGGAAAGAAGCAAATCAATACTACTACAGAAGCACGGCAACAGTGCAGCTTCTACGGCAGGTTTGCCTGAATTTCCACAAAGATTTCAGTCTGGAACAGGTAAATCTGCAGCTGTAGTTACATTTAAAATAGCATCTGGTCTCTGGAGGAATTTACATGTAATCATGTTCTGTTCATGTTTTATGTAGGTCAATAGATCAGCCTCTTTCCTTGACCATCTCATCGTAATACAACAGGAGCAACGATCTGTTGCTTATGGTTTTGCTGAGCATCTGGAAAGCTTGAGGAAGTGCACAGCTTCCTTAAAATATTTAGATACAAATTCCTCCATTGTTGATCTTGGAATTGGTAGTGAGTGCTCTGTTTCCCTGAATCAGCAGGCCACACATAAGTGCATGTGGCAACAAAAGGTAAGCTTGTCCGTTTGAAATTGCTGGGTGGATGTGGAAATATTTTCCCGATATTGTTGGGATATGGCTTAGGGTGATGATGTGGAAAAGATTATGTTGTATTTTCTCATTCATTATAGCTTCAGATGGTGATGGTTCTAATTTTCTTCTTAATTATGCAGCAACTATTTGACGGCCTGTATGCCATGTCACATGAAGCATCTTTGTTGCTTAGAACAGTTGAGAATACCCATTTGAATACTTGCCAAAGTATCAAGGTTGCAGTCAACAGGGTTCTTGTTTTCATCGAGAATTTTATTCCAAATCTTCTGAAATCTAAGGTGCACATCTTCTGTTCCTTCATGGTGGTATTATTGGCTTTTAGAATCTAATTTTCACTTGTAACTGATGGAAATTCTGTGACAGGAGTCATTGAATCAATACCTTCTCGGTGTTAACAGAACTGTAACCACACCAGCAGCTTGCTTGCATTCCTTTGTTGTTTCAAAACAGATGGAGCAGTTGGTTGTGCGAAATTTTCAAGAAATAAATGATTTTGAAGAGCATGTCCACACTTTCTGCAAGCAAGTTGTTGATAGAAGATCTGTGAAAGAGCCTCTGCTTAGTCGTTTTGGAGACATCCTGAACAGGGTATGCATGTTTTTCCATTCTGCAGTGCTTGATGCTATTGTAGTATATCTTACCAGCTCCCAGACTCCAGTGCTGCTTTCTATAGATCAATAATTTCTGAAAACATGTGAAAGATGCTTAACTTCTTATTAGTGGTTTTTAACATCTCTCTAACTCAAGTATAAAAAATGGAACTTCAGATGTTGGAAGTGCATTAGAAGAGACGTTTTGCAGAAAAAAAAATCAAATATTGGATAATGTACACTATTACATTCTCCTACATAAAAAATAAAACAAATAACAATACTTCAAATTTTGCAGGGAAAGGTGATACGGGAGGAATTTTATTCTGTTCTGGAACCAAGAAATCAATCAATTGCATCTGAAGATGGTGCTTTTTCAGATACCTTTACTAATCTTGAATTCGCATTTGCTGAATCTTTCAAGAAAACGTTTAGGCAGATTAGGGAAGCATTTCAGAAGCTAGGTTCACTGAATAATGGTCATACACTTCCTGAAGACTCATTGTCGGGGAATATTACTTTGTGGAAAGACCTATTTGAATCGTGTATAGTGAATTTGAGGTTGGACCTTATACGTGAAGAACTTAGTAAAACAATCATATCTGCGGTATGGATTTTGCCTTCTCTTGATCTAATTGTAACATAAGATCATGGCATACTTTACATTCTCTTGTTCTTTTTGCATGCATCCTCTTCTGAATGGATGTGTTTTGCACAGGTTAAACTGATAGATCATGCTGGGCATAGAATTCCCAGTCTAGGATCCCAAGTGCAGACATATTTAAACCATCTTCATGTGTTGGTGGATCTAATATTGTCCTTTGGGGATGGAATCCTACTTGAGTTCTTAGCCATGCACAGAACAGTAAGTTCCTGCTGATCTCTTCCATCAGCTTTATCCTTTTTCCACACCTGCTTTTGCAGTAACAAAATTTTAACCTCTTCACTTTCAGGTAGCAAAAATGACTCACATGCTTGCAAATGTGTTTGCTTCACTATATTCTAAAGGGTTCGGTGCTTCTCCTGAAGATCAAGTGGATGACACTGGTTGTGATAAATCTCAAGATGCAAGCGGAACAGGTATGGGGGAGGGTGCAGGTCTAAATGATGTTAGTGATCAGATAAATGACGAAGATCAGCTTCTTGGTACTTCTGATAAGGTAATGTGGTTGCTAAGCAGGTTCATTTTGCAATTCAGTTTTTACTTTCATTTTTTAGTTTTTCCTGACTTATGTATGATTGTAAGCTGCGATTTACTAGTTTTTTCTTCTCCTACATACAACTGCAGCCAAGTGAAGGACTAGATACCCCAAATGAGGTCCCAAGTAAGAACGATAAGGGGATAGAAATGGATCAAGATTTTGCTGCTGATACATTTAGTATCAGTGAGGATTCTGGGGATGATGACAATGAAGATAGTGGGGATGAAAAACTGGAATCTGCAATGGGAGAAACTGGGGATGACAGTGAAGTCGTTGATGAAAAACTTTGGAATAAGGAGGAAGATGGCTTCCACGATAACACGAATGAAAAGTATGAATCTGGCCCATCAGTCAGAGAGACAGATTCCAGCTGTAGGGAAATTAGAGCAAGGGAAGATGTTGACGCTACTTCAAATGAAAATGGAGAACTGAATGTTGATGAGCCAGACAACCAGAACAATGAGGATGAAAGTTACGACATTCCTAATGATGATGAGAACATGGATGACTTGAAGATGGACAAAGAGGCAGCATTCGCTGATCCTACGGGAATACAGCTTGATGAGCAAAATCAAGGTTCTGAAGAAGATATGAATATGGAGGAAGATATGAACATGGAAGAAACTGAAGGGTCAGATACCATGGAAGAAGCAGATTCAGAAGATCATAATGAAACCACCAAGAATGGAAATGATGAGGATGGAAAGAACGATCCATTGGATGAAGATATGGAGGCAGAATCTGCACAAGTGGGTGGAAATGTTGAGAGTGATGATCCAGAAAAGGATCATGATGAGACTGCAGAAATGGATTTGGTGGCACAAACTAAAAATTCGTTTGAACTGGCAAAGTCTGACTGCGCTAGTGCTCCCGTGCCGAGTGCAGATTCTACAATGCATCCAAATGGCAATGCACAGGCCTCAGATTCCAGTGCTGTAGCACCAGAGGTGCAATGGTCTAACAGTAGTGACATGCAAAATGGCCTTGCTCCTTCAGGAGGCTTACCCTCCAGTAATACCCCTGAGATGGAAATAACAGTACCTGATTCAACTAAGGGTGGGAAAGTAACTGCTGATCAACCAAAGGTTCAATCTCCACAGCATGATACTTCATCTGTGCAGAGAACCCATCCGAACCCTTACCGGAATGTTGGGGATGCACTGGAGGAATGGAAAGAAAGAGTCAAAGTATCTGTTGATTCACAGGAACATAAAATAGAGGGTCCTGAGGATATGAAGGATGATAGTGCGGATGAATATGGATTTGTTTCTGAATTTGAGAAGGGAACTTCCCAGGCACTGGGACCTGCAACATCTGACCAGATTGACAGAAATGTCAAGGGTAACAAGCCAGATGGAGATGAAGGTCTTAGAGAAGAGAAAGATGATCTCACTAAGATGGAGGTTGAGAAGCAAGATTCTGAAACACACCCTATTAGGAGTTGCAGTGCCTCCACTTTCAGACAGAAAATGGATGAGCAAATGCAGAGCTCAAGCCTCAACAATGAGGCACCTCTGGAGGGAATACCAGAGGTTTATGATCATGATGGTGGTGATCCTGGAAGCCTGTCTGAAAATTTGGTCTCCATTAAAAAGTCGTACATGAACGAGGACATACTTCAACTCAGTAACCTCACAGTGAGTGATGAAGAGCTGGGGAAAGCCAAGAGCCTTGAATTGTCCAATGATACAATAGATAATGCTACTACACTCTGGAGAAGATATGAACTAAGCACAACAAGGTTATCTCAGGAGTTGGCTGAGCAGCTGCGTTTGGTTATGGAACCAACTCTAGCAAGCAAGCTTCAAGGGGATTATAAAACTGGCAAACGGATCAACATGAAGAAGGTAAAGAACACTACTCAGAACTCATTTTTCATGCTGTACACAAGTTTGATATAATTCACATGTAATTATAAAAAAATATGTATATAATTTACATGTGATGATGGAAGGACTGCAGTTACATGCTAAACCCTTCCATTGTACTTAAAAGTTTATTCTACGTTTTATTTTCATTTGGGCATTGTTTCTGATTGGAAATCAACGTCAGGTAATTCCATACATAGCAAGCCATTATCGGAAAGATAAGATATGGCTGAGGCGGACCCGGCCCAACAAACGTGATTACCAAGTTGTAGTTGCAGTGGATGACTCCCGCAGTATGTCTGAGAGCCATTGTGGGGATGTTGCCATTGAAGCTTTGGTTACAGTATGCCGCGCCATGTCTCAATTGGAAGTTGGGCAGCTGGCTGTTGCCAGTTTTGGCAAAAAGGGGAACATAAGGGTACTGCAGGATTTCAATCAGCCTTTTACTAGAGAAGCTGGAATCAATGTGAGTACTCCGAAAAATATGCCCAGAACTTATCAAGGTCACATAACAAAAATTCCAGGAAGCAGAACTTACTTTGTTCGACTTTGAAACACCGAGCAAAAAAATAAAACTTACGATTAATTTTTTCCTCATCATAAAATGGTTAGTACAGGCGGATTTAGGAAGATGTTTTAGCCTCTGTTTTGATGATCCATTTGCCTGGAACAGATGATCTCAAGTTTGACGTTCAGGCAAGAGAATACCATAGCCGATGAGCCAGTGGTTGATCTGTTGAAGTATTTGAACAGCATGCTCGATGCTGCAGTGGCAAATGCACGCCTCGCATCTGGTCAGAACCCACTCCAGCAGCTCATCTTGATCATAGCTGATGGTCGGTTCCATGAAAAGGTATTTCTTGACCCACTTATTATTATCGAAGCTTATACACCTCCTTACTATTACCAGAGCTTAAATAACTACCATGTGCAACAGGAGAAGTTGAAGCGATGTGTCAGGGATGTCTTGAGCAAGAAGCGAATGGTCGCCTTTCTGCTACTAGATAGTCCGCAAGAGTCCATCATGGACTTCATGGTATTTCTTGTAGCTTTTTCATGTTAGATCCATGTATCGGTATGAGAAAGAATTCCTCTAATACCCTATTTTTCTTTCAAAATCTTGTCATTGACTCCAGGAAGCATCATTTAAGGGTGAAGAGGTTACATTTTCAAAGTATCTAAGCTCATTTCCCTTCCCATACTATATCATATTGAAGAACATCGAAGCACTTCCGAGAACCCTTGCTGACTTATTGAGACAGGTAATTCTTTGGTGGCTCGTCACTGGCACTGTTTCGCGACATACGAGGGATGCTTTCTCGAGGATTTTATGTTTTAGATCCAATTAGATAATAAATTTGTCAGTTTGTGAACCATCTTGTTCCTCTAATTCTTTGTTGCAGTGGTTCGAGCTTATGCAGAATGCAAGGGACTAAATCCAATGGAGTGGATAGCTTGAGATAACTTGGCCGTCCTTGTATATGGGAGGGCACATAAGCTGCAAGAAAATATCAAGGAAATCATTTGTGGAGTGCATTCCTTAATGGTATTTCTTGTAGCTTTTTCATGTTAGCTCAATGTATCAGAATAAGAATTCCTCTAAAGCCCAAAATCTTGTCATTGCCTCTAGGAAGCATCATTACAGGGTGAAAAGATTACAGTTTCAAAGTATCTAAGCTCATTTCCCTTCCCATACTATATCATGTTGAAGAACATCGAAGCACTTCTGAGAACACTTGCTGACTTATTGAGACAGGTAATTCTTCGGTGGCTCGTCACTGGCACTGTTTTGCGACATACGGGAGATGCTTTCTCAAGGATTTAATGTTCTAGATCCAATTAGATAACAAATTTGTCAGTTTGTGAACCATCTTGTTCCTTTTATTCGTTGTTGCAGTGGTTCGAGCTTATGCAGAATGCAAGGGACTAAATCCAATGGAGTGGATAGCTCGAGATAACTTGGTTGTCCTTGTATATGGGAGGACACATAAGCTGCAGGAAAATATCAAGGAAATCATAGGTGTCCATTCCTTCCATTCTCAAAATTCAGATAAGGGGAAAGGAAGAGAGGAAGATTAAAACAAAATCTGGAAACCAGGGGCAAAAGCATGACAAGGAATGACACTGTACATCTGGGTCCTGCATAATGTAACTGTTGATTAAATGGCTGTGATATGATTGCAGTATCATTAATAAAAAATTGCCTCAAATATGACCTTTTTTTGTTAGTATCTTTCTTGATTTTCTTGGCATAATTTTGTTGGGGCAAATAACTGGCGATCCAAGAGTAACGACATCAGATCAACACATTTGTATTGTCTGGTGATCCACAAACGAGGAACTGGCAGTTGCATTTGCACTCTGATTTGATCCGACTTCATCTAGTCATCCAGATCTTACTCGAACCATTCTTGATCTTTAGCAATCAACTTTATCATCCCCAGCCATTATGACATCTTTTTGGAATCCTTGGAGCATCTCCAACCGGGTTCTACATCTTGCTCTATCTTGATACATGATGAAAAATGCAACTCCAACCAGGCTCTATGTCTGGCCTCAAATTTGAAGTCGGGCTTTATATCTCTATTCTTGACTCGGAATATAGAGCCCTCTACTCTTTTGCTTCAAATATAGAGCTCTACTTTCTTTTTCCTTTTCTGCATTCTGTTT
The DNA here is from genome assembly GCA_035048495.1 of Euptelea pleiosperma. Classification (NCBI taxonomy): domain Eukaryota; kingdom Viridiplantae; phylum Streptophyta; class Magnoliopsida; order Ranunculales; family Eupteleaceae; genus Euptelea; species Euptelea pleiosperma. The sequence continues at coordinate 12,689,776 of CM068548.1, forward strand.
TGTATCATTTTTGTATTATTTTGAAAATCTTTGATACCTTTTGTATTCTTTTGGAAAAGAGTATGTTTTACCAATAAATTTTAAATACCTTGTCTTTTTTGAAAAGCTTTTAAATATTTTTTGTCCTTTCTTAAAAAAATATGCTTTTTTTGATGCCAAGGCTGGTAGGGTCTCTAGCTTCAAATTTGAAGAAGAATATTTTTTGAAGCTAGAATTTGAATCCGCCGGTTGGAGATGTTCTTAAAGAGTCAAGAATTGACCTAAAAGTGGTAGGTGGTCGCAAAACGATTAGATCATCAATCTGTATATCCGATTTTAAATCAGTTTTTCAAGTCAAATGTCGTAATAGGATTTTTGGATTTTGAGAACGAAATTTTTTCGATCAGTCTTCTAAATACTCTAATTTTTAGCTTTTCATATAAAATAATAGCTTTATCTCTTCAGATAAAATAATAGCTTTTCGAATACCTCTGGATGGGAGTTTGAAAGTCAAAAAACGATTTTTGACTACAAATATGAATTCCTTGTGCAAGTTGCAGGCTTGATTTTTCATAGATTTTATTCAGTTAACTTTTAAAGAAATTTTCAGGTTTTTTAGACATTTAAAGAACCAAAGTGGCACATTTTGAGGCCCTAAATTCCGTTATTTTCCTGTTATTTCCGTTTTTGCCCTGAGCGATTATAACGGAAAAATGGTAACGCCCCTAGTCCGTTATACCGTTATAACGGCCCCCTTTAAACCTTGCCTAACACCTTTCCACACCTTAACCAAATTCCCATACCCACAATTTTAAGACCAAAACCTTTTCCAATCTGCAAGTCATTATAGAGCTGGATAAATATTTCAAAAGAATAAATATTTTGAATCGGACGGTCTCGGTTCACTGTTACCTTATCAAGGCAAAGGTGAGAAGGTTGTTGGACCCAATTAGTAGCGAACAGGTGGCACTCGCAGTGGCTGCATTTCAAAGAACTATCACCCCACTGCGAAGTGATTATGTGGCACTCGCAACAGCCCTATCCCAAGTGTTGACATCACCTTGCAATGGCGTCCCTGCCACGAGGCGAGGCTATGACACATGTCACCCACAGTGGAGGCCTCATGACCTGAGGCAAACCCTAGTCTCCTTTATATATAGAGGACCAATCCTAGGCCGACACTAGTCATCCTGAGCCATCATCATTGCTAGTCATGAACGTTCCATCAATTATAGGCATCCATCTTATCCGTAGAGCATGGTTTACAGCCTATCATCCAATGTTGGACCCACTCCCATCATCGCATCATACCATGATCTAGGATTGCATTGTATGAAGAATCTAATGGGGCCTTGTCACACAATCCTCGTCCCCCCTTGTCTCATGATATGGTCCCACCAGTCATCATATCATGCTTCACGATGTTCGATCAACTAATTAGGAGAATCCAAGAGCTAGAGGATTCAATAAAAAAGATCCAAGGGACCATGTTTGATCTAGACAATCTCTACCAACATCCTCAGGGACCATGTTTGATCTAGATAATCTATACAAACATCCTCATGTCCGCATACCATACGGCTTCAAGTCCCAACATGTATAATGGCTATCCGCACTCTTCAACAAAAGCGTTTGCAAAAATTGGGTGCCTTCAGCACTCAAACGGTATTATAATGGCTGTTATAACAGATTATTACACAGAGGGGCAAAAATGAAAAATGGAAAAGTAATGGAAATAACATAGAATAATGGAAAATAACGTCCCTAAAATTCAAAATTTTAATTTCAAAATTTCAATCTGTTACACGCGGGGATCAAATGAGTGGGAGTGACCGAATAAATGAGGTTATTCGGGGGATTGAGTGGCTGAAATCTAACCATCCACATTAGATGGTTGGATTTGAACTCAACCACTCTTTATCTTCTGAAGCAAGATAAGATAAGAGAGGACAACTCCCCTGTTTTATTTTGGCTTGTGCGCATGTGAGTGGCTGAAATCTGCCTTCCATTCGGGGAATAAGATCTCAGCCACTCTTTGTTGAAACCGGATAAGATAAGATAAGAGATAAGACAACTTTCTTGTTTTGTTATATAGATGATTGTACTAGATGTCTTAAGGCGCATGTTAGGATGTACTTGGGCCCATATTAGGATGTACACATAGGGAGTTGGACCTGAATTAATGGGCCTACTCTTTTAAAGAAGTCTTGGACTCGCTCTTATCTAGTTAATATTTCAGCCCAATCATTTTTCGTCCAAGTCCATACTGTTTTGGACTTCATTTGCACCTCAAGAGAAGCATTTGGATTATGATTGCTTTCAACCCACTTGGGACGACGCCCATGAGCAAGCCCATTTTGGAACCAAATGGTTATTTGTCTTGGGACTTATTCTATTTTAGAAGCAAGTGGTTGTTTGTCTTAGGACTTGTTCCATTTTGGAACCATGTGTTTGTTTGTCTTGCGACTTGTTGTCTCCTTTCATTTTATTTGTCTTCACTTTCATTTTGTATCTATACTAGTAAATGGCCCGGCACTCTCCGACAAAAGCGTTGGCAAAAATTGGGTGGTATAACGGATTGGGGGTGTTACCGTAACGCACATGGGCAAAAATGAAAAAATAACAAAAATAATAATGGCGCTAAATTCAAAATTCACAATTTCAAGTTTTCAATAAATTTTCAATCTGTTGTGCACGAGGTCAAATGAGGGGGATGCGAGTGGCTGAGATCCACCTTCCATTTGTGGAATAAGATCTCAGCCACTCTTTGTTGAAACCAAGTAAGATAAGATAAGAGATAAGACAACTTCCTTGTTTTGTTATATAGATATTGGTATGTTTTGAGCTCTTAAGAAAGTCAATAGAAAATTTGAAGAAAATAACTTATTTGCATTTTCAAATTATGGAGCAAATTTGGAGTTGAAGATTTCTCCAAAGTGAAGGTTGAGTGATTCCCTTCAAGGCTGTAAAGTGATTATAGTCCATTTCGATGAGTGATTCTCGAATTCGATTTCTTTTATTCAACACCATTTCAACCATTTATCTCCATTATCTTTCTCCATTTTTATCCCTGTTTGGCACCTTTTTCACATCCTCCATCTTAACCTATACTTTTTAAGTATATGTAGAGACGATTATCATGTATGTAGAACGTGAAACACTTGTCTCAAATGCGGAAGATGTGACTCTATAGTAGCACCATGGATGGGTCACCATAACTTCAGTGTGGAAGGAATGCAAGACAGCGATGGATAACTTATTTGTAAACAGTACATGGCAGATTCCAAGAGAAGTTCAATGGGCTTTCAACTTGGCTAGAGTGGATGTTGATAATCATGCATAGAAGCTCAGGGATTAGGGATGAAAGAATTTAGAAGATTACCATAGATGAAAATTTTCGATGAAGAAGACATCACATGAAACTAATAGGAAAAAAATAACATAAAGGTAGGATGGGCGAAATGGATCTGAAATGGGTTTGTTCACCTTAGATCAATTGCAACAGCTTGGAAGATCTTCCAAGGAATTTTACCAATGAACAAGTCAAAAAGAGGGGTATCAGTATGACATCCAAATGTAGCCTTTGCGAAAAAGATGAGGAAAATATATACCATCATCTCTGTTTTGAGTGCAGATTCTCTCCAAATTTGGGATGAAATAGCGAGAAATTTTGGATTTCGTAGAATGATTAGTAACTGGAAGGAGATTTTCAGGCTCAGCAAAGGTAGTAACCCTCTTATCAAGGACTTATGTACTGCAACTATTGTCACTTTTATTGATCCAATATGGAAGAAAAGAAACAAATCTATTTTTGATGATGTAAGAGTTGAGAAGATCATTCAGGCTATCATGGTTGATATTAGGTTTGTAGCCAATCTAACAAAAATAGGCCATGAACAGTATGGTTATTGACCTGTTAATTTTATGAAACTTGGTATCAGACAAGCCAAGGAAATCCCCTCAAATCAAAGAATGTACTTGGATACCTCCATAGCTAGGAATGATCAAGATTACCTGTCATGGGGTTCTTGTTGAGAACTTGGGTATTGTTACTAATTATATTGCTGAATGTCTTCCATTATGAGAGGTGCTTCTTGGCACTCTCAGAAGCGACAGTAACAACCTTCTCTAAAGGCAGCATTCCCTAAAGGGTAAAAGCAGGTTGGGATACATATTTCACCAAATTCAGCAAAATATACATCACATCCACTCGCAGCATTCCCTAAAGGGTAAAAGCAGGTTGGGATACATATTTCACCAAATTCAGCAAAATATACATCACATCCACTCGGAGAGAAGTTAACTTTAGTGCGGACTCTTGTGCCAAGGGACTACACTCCTATGGGATGGTACTATCTTAGAATGGTAGACCTTAGTTTTTATCTAGCCTAAAAGAACCATTTAGACCCTATTTTAGATTTCCGTAAATGTAATGTTGCTTCTTGGGAAAGTTTTGCAGATGATTAATGAGGGGAGGGGTGGGTGCCAACATAGTTGGGATGTCTCCTCTTATGTCCTCTTCCCGGTGTTTCCGCTTACTTTCTATTTTTCATATTAATAAAACTTCCTTAGAAAAAATAAAACCCATTTTCGCATCTAATGAAGGATATGAAGTAAATTAAATTGATGGGTCAGTGGACACAATTTCACACAAAAAATCATCGGAGGCCAATATATAAATTAGAAGTTTTGGAATGGGATGATTTTTGGTGAGAATAGTCTCTATTATTTGTAGCATGGTTTATAAGTTATAGAATTATAGACCGTGTATTTTTTACCATTATCTTGAAACCCACATTTGATGGGTTTTTTAATTTTCAGAATGGGCTGATTTCAACAAAAATCGGTCATTTATTTATCTTCCATGTGGGTACACCAAAATTGGTGTGAAATTATGTGAAGATGTGTGTCCGCTGAGCCTGACCCTAAGTTGATGTGGGACACCTATATGATTCAAGTGCTATAATCGAGCTGAAAACAGTTGTACCAGCAACACAGATTTCTTGATGGTCCCATACTGCAGAAATCTTGTGATGCCAGCAGAGTCCTGAGGTTATATAGTTACCTTGTACCTAGGGAATCCAAGCCAAGCCATTGACTTAGTCGACCAGTATGAAGCTAACCTTTGACCATGGCATCATTGGCCATCTTGTACAAGAGATGAACCTGTGTGAGGCCACCTTTGTTTGCTTTAGATCCTGGTTGACAAGTTCACACATTATTCACGTACGCCATTTTTTTAGCTGGTTAAACCTTTCAATTGGCTGAATGATTTGCAAATTATTCACAAACCATTCTAAATTATTTCAAAAGAAAAAAAAAAAATTATAAACTACCAAATTTTCTTCTTTTTTTCCCCTAATTTTTGAATGGCAACCTGGAATTATACTAAAAAAAAAGTGTTTAAATGTTAATGGACAGCACGTCCTCGTGTCAATACAACCAAGGAAGAAGAATTATGAAGTAAAATTAAGTTAAGCCTCCTGCTCCTACAAAGTTGGGCCGAGAGACAAGAATAGATCTCACCCCATTCTACCTTGGCCAACAAACCGAGATGACAAACAACATATAGCCCATGAAGGAAAACCTCTTGGAAACCCCAGAGATACCTCAGAATAAACTGAGAACCATGACCATAGCCAAGGTAACAGATCTCTTGTTAACAGAAAAAGATTGGCCTGACAAGGGTGCGTGTACCCACTTGGCAAATTATAAAAAGAAGAGAATTTTTGACATACCCCGCTATGATCTTTGAAATTTGACATGCAAAAAACAATCATCTAAAAAAATTACAATAAAAGTTCAGCACCAACATGTGATCTTTTTGATACCAAGTTACTATGCTAGTAAAGTTTGCACGTGTTGAACCATTAAACACTTAATTTCATTCTCACCAAAAAATAAAATTCAATATTGTAGTAATTTAGTACAATTAAAGTTGTTACAAACAATACATTACAACTTTATTTACAACCATGTAAACACTATTACTGTCATCTAACATAATAAAAGTGATTTCACAATGATCAATACCTTCGTGTCTTTCATCCATTTCAATTATTTTTTTTTAATTCATCAATTGTTATGTCGTAAACGCCACCAGATAATATGTTTATCACTATTGTTGCCACCTGGTACAGTAAAGACTGCTGCAAACATTGTCACGACAATAAAATCGTAACATTGCTCGTGTCTTTCATCCACTTCATTTTCTTGATAAATTTATTTCCTCAAATCATTTTAGCTCTTGTTGCATTTGAAAAGATGCACTGGACAAAATTGGTAATCATCTGAAACAAGCATAAAAAAAGTTAAATGATATAAATTGCGCATTTAAGAATTTATTATGGCTCTTAAAAAAGTCTAGTCAAATCTTGAAATTTGCAAATTATAGATAAGCATCAACTTTGTATAATTGACTTGTTCAAGACTAATTTAAAATTATATTGTTAAAAAAAATGATTAGGTAAGAGATATGGTTATTAAGGTCTCACATAATTTTTAAAGAACAATTAAAAGTAGCCTAACATAAAGCATCAGAGCATTGCTTAAAAAGCAAGCCTTCTAACTTAGACCACGTGTCCTATCAAATAATATAGCATACAAAGTTGAAATCTTGAACTAAGTAATTAGGAATAACTTGGTCAAGTAATCTTGTTCTTACTTGATGTCAATACAATTTAAGAAGGTACCAATGGAAGACGAAGTCAAAATGAACTCCATAAATATGTTGTAGCGACTAAACTAAATAAGCAACAACTCTTATTAGTTTTGTTGTTAGTGAAGTGATCCAAAAAATAAAAAAAATAGTGGATTGATAGTTTTCTCCCCCATACATGTATTGCCGCTTTGACACTATTACACAAGAAATAAAGTAAACCTCTATCACACAAGTAAGAAAAAGGAAAACTTCCTTCCCACTCATTCGATGAATTTTCATTGTCTATTGATTCTTTTCAAATTTTCAATCATTTTTCAATCCTCAGACGTAAAAATAGAAAGCAAATGATAAATACATGGCAAACATAGAGTATATTGGAGTAAATAGAGTTTACTTGGAGCCAGATAATTAAGACAATGAGTAAGATAAATGTAAATTGGAGATAAGAGGAAAATGAAGGTGGTAAGGTGTTGGGAGAGAAAATGAAGCTTGGAGAAGAAAGATGGGATAAATTATGATATTAATTAATTGTACAATTTCATTTGTAAATACAAAGCGTTTTAGATAAGGTTTAACTTGACCACCAAAAGGACATCTTTTTATTTTATGGGTAACCCACCAAAAGGACATCTTAATTAGCTCAAGAGAACTAATGGAAAACATAAGAAAACTACAAAATATATAATACTGCAGTTGGCCAGGACCACACACCTCAGGAAGCGGAGGGAGTTCGAATCCCCCCTTGGGGCCACCCCCTGGGATTTATACCAGTACACTTGGTATGTGTGGAAGGGGTGACATACGTGTCTTGTGGGAGTAGTCGGGTGCTCTATAAGAGGCCCGGATACCCATGATATCAAAAAAACAAAAAACAAAAAAACAAAAAGAATATCTATTACCTTGTATATAACCGGTGCAGCATGAGGAAATATTGAGAGGAAAGGTTATTGTAGTAAAAAATTCCTGCAAGAGAACAATCAATTAATAAAATAAAAATATATAACAAAATACAAAAAAATACAAAAAAAAAAAAAGAATATAACATTAAAGAACTCACTGAGTTTTAGAAATTGGACAAGCCATATCCAAATCGTAAATAAAAAGAAACTAGTCTCGTAAAATCAAAAAAGGGCAAGCATAATGTATAGATATTTGATCAAGACACGATCAGACTTTTTGATTCAGCTGAATTGCACATACATACATACATACATACATACAATCCGAGCACTTGATCTATCAGAAGACCACCATGATTATCATGTAACATAAGCAAACAAACGCTTTTATAGAAGGCAGATTAACTTTTGACCAATCTAAATTTAAATAAACAAATAATAAAAGAAAATAACAAACACCACAAAAGAGGAAATCTGAGAAAGAAAGTGAAGATGGAGTGATGTTTGGAGCTAAACTACTTCACAAAAACCATCAAATAACCCTAAAATTGGAACTGGTAAGATACATAGATCCCTAAAATTGGAACTTGTCAGATACATAGACTTACTTCTCGTCCTGGCCTCTGGTCTCCGGGATCATGTGGTTGTTCCATGATCAAAGGATGGGGGGAGAGCAACGGATCACAAGAGAGAAGATCAAAGGACACGACTGAGGTACAGAGCGTGAGAAGCGTTGTCTTCACGAAACCCTCGATGATCCCTAACTTCATTATATAGGAAAAATGACGTGTGTGATATGGGTTCTAATAGAGGGTCGGGATGTAAGAGTGAAACTTTGATGACATGGCCGGGCAATATGAGCAACGTGGCACACTCTTAGAGGGGACTAACCGTATGGATGTTTGGCATGGACCCACAAACCAAAAATCAGCCCGATTAGTGATTTCTAGGTCTTGGATTAGAGTTATTTTCATGGGTTGATTTTAATTGTTGGAATTTGTGCAATATTGATCATTATTTTAGGTACAAAGATCCAAAGGTTTAAAATCGCTAATCAAGCTGATTTTTGGTTTGTAGGTCCACCGAGAAAAACATCCATACGGTCAGAGTCCTCTGAGAGTGTTCCACGTAGCTAATATTGCACCCTGTCATCAAGATTTTATCTCACGATTCTTGAGTAACACTTTACTGACCGTCGAAGCCGCCTACAATGTGTGCCACGTGGCACACTTTTAGAGGATACCGACCGTATGGATGTTTGACCAATCCGTAAATGGAGCTACAACCCAAAACTCAGCCTGATTACTGATTTCAAACCTTTGGATCCTTGTACCCAAATAATGGTGAATAATGCTCAAATTCGACGGTTAAAATTGACCCACGTAAATGACTCCAATCCAAAACTTAAAAATCACTAATCAGATTAATTTTTGGTTCGTAAATCCACATAGGGATTGGCCAAACATCTATGTGGTAAGAGTGTGCGACGTGACTCATATTATGGGCGGTTTGCTCACGTTTTTTGGCATGAGAAAGCACAAGTTTTGTTACTCACCATTGGTGGTCAGGCAAGTTTTACTCTACAAGTAGTCTATACTTAAGGGTATTTTTGTCATTTAATGGTATCCTTGGTTCGAGACGTTTGCTTTGAAGGTGCGAGCTTGCTCGTTTACGTTTAAATATTAAAGAGGAACAATAAAATTGATTTGCCTCCATCCATATGATCTCCTGCCAACCTTTTCATTCTTTAACGCCTGGCCTCCTTCAAACTTCACGTTCCTAACCCTTCTCATCCCTTACTGTCTCCTTCAAACCATCTCATTTACAGTCCCAATTGAAATGGATTCTCCATTACCACCTCTTCGATAACTGACTCCCAAATCCTCTCAGCGTTTCTTCATTTCCCCCTGTAAGTATGAAAAATTGACAATGGCTGTATCCATCTTTTCTTTTCCCAGCTGCCTCTATCTCTCTTTGTTGCTCCTTGCTTCTCCCCGGTTTTCTTTGAGAACTTCAATTCCTCACATCGTTTTCTGCACACAAAAGAATATTTTACAGGTTCGTTTCATTTATCTCCAGCTTACAATGATGTATTATTTGCGGATTTTGTGAATGATCACTATGGAAGTTAACTACCCTAATTTTGTCTCTGTTTTATTTTCCATTTCTTTGTCAGATTACGTTTTCTGTCATTCTTGAATCATTTCTTCATTTTTTTCATTTTGATGAGGTTTCAGTCAAGGTTTAAAAAACGGCCCTTATAACGAAAATAACGGCCGTTATTACGGATTCAGACCTTCCCCCGTTACGTTATGTACTGTTAAAACGCCCAAAAAATAACGGCCGTTTTTTCGTTATTTTTTAGAAAAAATTGAGGAAAAAAAATGGCCGTTATTTTCGTTATTTGAAAATCTGAAATTCAAATTTCAAAATTCAAAATTTAAATCCGGCGCCCTTTTTCCCATTATTTTCCCATTTTTTTTCGTTATTGCCCTGAGCCTTATTTTCGTTATAACAGCCGTTTTTAAACAGTAGCATCCCCAGCCTGTTATACTGTTATAATGGCCCCTTTTAAACCTTTTTTTTTTCTTTATCGGTAGTTAAGCCTGTTTTTAAAGAGATCAGTAAATCGGTGAAGGCGGGGTTTGAACCCAGGTCTGTGGTATCATCACCCCCAAACTTTACCAACTGAGCAAGCTGGCACCTACCTTCGCCCCTTTTAAAGAAAATGATACTGAAGCCCCTTTTAAACCTTGGTTTCAGTATCATTTTCTACTTTAATTTGTCCCTATATATTGATTTGTGGAATAACTAATCTAAAATGTGTTTCGAATTTATGTTTCTGTACAAACATAATACTCCAAAGACACTTAAAATACAGAATTCCTTAGTGAAAGAATGTCACTCCAAAGGCCTTGGCCTCTTATTTTTATTTTTATTTATTTTTTATTATTTTTTATTTATTTATTTATTTTTGTTTTGTTTTGTAGTCACCATCGTGGGAGGGGGCCCCACGGATTAGCAGGTGAAACCTGCACGGACCCAGTCAGAGCCGGTGAAGGGGATCTCTATTCCTGGCTCAACTGCTCAAAGGAGGAAATCTGCCTGTGTGGGTTTGACCCCACGAGCTCCCGAAAGAGGTGGATACACACCAACCATTTGAGCTGCCATGTTGGGTGTAAAGGCCTTGGCCTCTTAAAATGATACTTTTAGAGAAAAGAAACAAGTAGAAAAGAGCAACATTGTGCAATACCAAAAGTGTTGTGGATGCCATATCCACCAAAGAGGCTTATCTATTATGAACTTGATAAATGAAACACCCCCAAGAAAATTAGGGATATCAAACATAAACTGAAGCTCTAATTTGTCTCATACTTGGAAAAACATGTCTAACAACTCATTTAAAGAAGACCTATGAGTGTGGTAAACATTTTTAAACCTGGGTCAATTTTACAATCCAATGAGAAAAAATAATACAGCTAGCAGAAATTGAGCTCCTCTCAAATGTATGGTGTTCACACAAGAAGAAAAAAAGGGTGAGATGTGAGATCCAACAACACCCGACCAAAACAAAGGTAGGTGATCCTAGCCGAGAGAGGAAGCAACCGTGAGGTATGAGGAGGGAGATGCCCAAAACTGTGTCGGGCCCCTAAAAATCAGCGTGATTAGTGATCAAAGGTGATTAGAAACCGAATCCAATCCTAACCCGAACATTAAGATGGGTAGTTTCCGATTTGGCTAGTTTTGAATTTTCCAAGCATGCTTACATGCAAAGGTGAATTGTCAGGTTTAGATTTTGTACTCCACGTCTGTAAAGAGAGAATGCATGGTTGAATTTGTGGTGTCAAGCATAAGCTTGTATCATGGAATTTCAGATATAGATGCTTCTGTTAGGACTTATATCGAATAGACGTGAGTTGGCTAAAACTCATTGTTAATGGCATAGAACCAGGTTATCCAGCTTATGTAAAAAGGGTCATATGAAATGTCGGTCCTGATGAGACTGCAAGTTTGAAGAGAAGGGGAGGCAAACGAATAATATTTAGTCGAGATTAAATTTGCCATATCAATTGTGTTGACAAGGAAATCAGCCACAAATGCACAACACACACACACTGGAAGAACGAAATGAACAGAATTAGAAATAAAAAAATTGGAAACACAGACTTTGGGAGAAGAGATCTCAAACCACAGCCATGCACTCATATGCAAGTGTGTAAGTATGAGGACTACATGCTGCCTTTTTTTTATCTACTAGACACGACCTGCCATACCCCATTGAGATCTCCCTCAAATTTAAAGCGAATTAAAGCACTTTAAGTGGACAGGGGCAGAAAGAAGTTGTAAGTGGACAACATATGTAACAATCCACCATGAGAGCAGATTTTAAGTAATGGTCAATTCAATAATTCTGATGTTAGCAATAGAAAACAGGATTATCTGCCATTACATTTCACAATGATTTATGGCATTAGAGTATAATAGCTTTTGAGACTTGAATTCCTAAAGTCATGAAGCTAGAACTTAAGCAGAGTTATTTCTGTAAATGTGGAGGTCATGGAATGATGTACTCCACACTTGATTAAGAAATTGTTGATTCCTTCTCAAGTCAGGCTAAAAGATTGCATTGTCCGACTGCAGAATGACGATAACTGGAGCAACCTGCCCAGTAGCTTCAAGAAGGCAACTAAATGAAATGAATCACATGGACAAATATAAAGGCCATGAGAAATTGTGTCCCTATATGCTGAATATTGTGCATTGCAACCCATAATTGCATCTATCTAATTGTTTTAAATACACCTCTGCTGTGGTCTACTCTATGGGCATCCAAAGAAGGAATTGTAAAGCTAATGATAACAAGTAATTATTTGTTTCGCATCCATTGTTCTGCCTTATTTGGCCTAGATTTTTAATGGGATGATCAGTGGCTTGAATCTCCTAGAAGAAAATTTCTATTATTTATATTCAAAATATAACCAAACTTGTATGTTGCAAGATCACAAGAAACTCAAAACCTTACTATAAAACCAATATTCCTGTAGGTCTGTAGTCCTAAAAACCATCTCCCGGACAAAGCAAAAAAATAAAAATAAAAACTATTAAAGTTGTTACGAAGGTTTAAAGGGGACCGTTATAACGGTATAACGGACTGGGGGCATTACCGTTTTTAACGAAAAAAAGCACTCGGGCAAAAATGGTAAAAAATGGGAAAATAACGGAAGAAAATGGAAAAAACAGAAAAAGGGCTCTGAAATTCAAATTTTGAATTTTAAAATTTGAATTTCAAAAATGGAAAAAACGGAATATAACGGAAAATAACAGAAAAATAACAAAAAAAAACGAAAATAACGGCCGTTACTTTCTGGGCGTTTTAACGGTCCATAACGTAACGGGGTAGGTCCGAATCCATTATAACAGCCGTTATTTTCATTATAACGGCCGTTTTTTAAACCTTGGTTGTTACTTCCAAACAATGTTTGGGCTATTGAAGCTCATGCTAAATAGTTAATGGAGGTTTTCCTTCTGTGATTGATCAATTTTTTATTTTATTTTTTTACTTTACTCGGGATGTTATCGGATGAACGATAGGTTGTTTGCATTTTATATATTTGTACATGTGAACTATAAGAATCATGCTTCGATGTTGATTCAGCCTATGATGAATTCAGTTATAGTGGCATGGAAACAACAAAATGTACCTGGGTCACGACACTACCTGGGTCACGACACTGAATGTTAAAGCTATATTAAACATAAAAATCTATTTAAAAAGTAGCAAAAATAACTTACAAATAAGCCATGTGTTGTCATTGTTATAGTCACAGATTATGTCATAAACAATAACCAATGAGAATCAAGAATTAGAATATATACATAACCAAACATGACAAAGAATAGATCAGCACAAAATACATAAGATAAATGTCTCAGTCCATCTCGGGATGTTAGTACTAGTGGTTGTACCAAGCATGTCCCATGCCCCTAACCCTATCGGGATGCTCTTGGGTCTCTAATGTCATTGTCAGTATATCATTACTTCCCTCAACGGATAGGGATCCCTCTTCAACTTGTCTTCTTAAATCATCCTGCAAAAATAAAAAATCCTTAATTCTGATAGCTTATTATGTAGTTCACGAGGTATAAAAGCTTCCAATCTGCTTAATATTTAGAAACTCGGGCTTCGCCATATAAGGAACGATATGTTCTCGGTTCAGTTTTATCTTAAAATTCATCTATTTGATATCAATAAGAGGCAATGTGTGGCGCTTACTTTTTGGATCAATCGCAAAATGCTCATGCAAGCTTAGAGTCAATTACATCATATTACAAATAAGATTTTGAAACATCATTTCTTACTAATTTAATAATTTATCTAAATAAATGTCCGCAAGTAGGAGATGAAATATATTAGTCTTAGGGTGCCATCTCTTCACAAATGTTGATATAATTATCTTATTTGTTAATTTATAACTATATTGGGCTACATTTATTAACCCCGAATGAGACATTTTAAAAAATAATTATGCTCTTTTGTCCAATCCCATGCACCAATTTTTGATGTGTGTTGAATACACTTTAGCGGGAGTTGTTCCTACATAGAATAAAATGTGTTAAGACTATATTAAACATTAACAAAAAATGTTAAAAAATATATGTAATATTACCATCGGTATTTTACATTGTTTTGCCATATCTGATATGCAATATGATTTTCATAATTCATCCGTTTTAGAAAACGATTATGCTTTTTTGTCTAATCTCATTCACAAATTTTTACTACGTGTTGAGTTCATTTTAGAGGGAGTCGTTCCTACATATGATAAAATGCATTAAACTATATTAAACAATAACAAAAAATGTTAAAATATATATAATATAACAATCAGTGTTTTACATTATTTTACCATATCTGATATGCAATATGATTTTCATTATCTTTTAGTATTGAAAGATCCTATGGACATCTAGGGAATGGTCCAGATGCATGCTGAGCCTCAGTAACTTCAGTTTCCTCTTCAAGAGCACCAATGTATTATTTTTCTTGGTGCTTTTCTTACTGCACACATCAAATTGCTACTCATTTTCATGTTCTTCTTGAATTTTAACATGCATTAGACGTCTTCTTTCAGATGTTGTAGGAAGAACACGTCTACTTGGTGCAGATGTACTTCCTACCCTTTTGTTTTACAAAAACTTTATGTCCGACCCATTGTACTTACAAGAAATTGTAGACATTTCAAGAAAACAAACATACACACACAATTGCAATATATAGCAATTTGAGACATTTTACCAAACAATTGTGTGAAACAAAGTTAAAATGATTTCTTGGACATTTTAATAAATATACGATATGCAAGATTTAAGCCTACAATGCATTGAATTCAATCTAAACTAACATCCATATCAAGATATAAAGCAAATACTTTCGAATTTCTCGACCGCATTTGAAATATAAAAATGTATATAATAAAGTGCAAAAAGTTAAAATTCAGATCACATTCACAAAAAACTAAACAAGAATGTAGATTTTATGATCTAAACAAAAATGTACCTTCTATATTTGGACGAAAAACTCTCCGCGTACTCTTCATCTCAACAAGCAAAATAAGAGAAGAGGAATCCCAAGGAGTAGGGGATTGCGTGGTGCTCAAGAAGGTGAAGGGGATCAGTGATCCACCAGATAATGAATGACTCTTGGGAAGTGAAGGAGGTGGTGGTGGTTGAAGGTGGCAAAGGTTTTGAGTTAAGGTTCGTGGAGAACATGAAGGGGGCTTTCCATGGGGTTTTGAAGGGGTTATGTGAGAATGGGATGCCCAAGTAGGGGCCTTATAATTGGTGTGGGTACCCATCAAACGTGTGGACCCAGCTTAAAGTGGTCAGTGCCTGTAGAGCGACCCTAAAATAAAGGAACCTCCTCTTTTATGTATGACATATGTGTGAGTAATACAAAATATTATACATCTGCAATTGAATGGTTTTTAAAACATCCCTAATCTGGTGAGAAGGGTGTATGAATACGGTCATTGCAGGATATGTCGTTTGAGTGCCTTTTGAATGACATTTACGAGTTTGCCAAAAAAAAAAGAAGTTAAGGAGAAACTTGAAAATTAGTGCTTTTGTGAGGATTTGTGAGAAGTTATTGACATTCTGGTAATAAACTCCGATTCGTTCATTATTTGGGAAATTTCCCTGCTATTGATCAATAAATAACTATTAATGATTAATTAGAAATAAATATCGTACATCAGACGAAGGACAACACCGTAGGCTGAGGAATGAGAAGAGGGCATCGCGTAGGAGGAAAGGAGAGAAGAGTTGTGATCTAATGCCATTTGAAATGGCGACGGTTAATTTATAGAGGGGAAAGCCTTGATGCCAATTCGATTGGCGTCAAAATGGTCTTGACGCCATTTGAAATGACAACAGTTAATTTATAATGGTTCTGATGCCAATTGAAATGGTGCTATAACCATTCTAATGCCATTTGAATTGACGTCAAGACCATTCTGAAACCATTTCAAATGGAGTTAACAAGTGAGGGGTATTTTCGACTTCTAATAAAAAATGGGATCTGATACTGTTTCAATCGGCATTAACATGCTGATGCCAATTGAAACAACATTTTGTATTCTTTTTTCAAAATTTTGAAAATAAATATTATTTTTTTATAAATCAATTTAATTTCTTATTTTAAAAAAAAATTTCATTTGCTTTTCTAAAAAATATACTTTTGTTTACATGCTAATTATAAATGGTCCATATTGTAGTTAAAAACTTAAAATAAGCTATGGGGCCATCTGTGTGCCAACCATGCTTTGTGGTGTTTTACCTCATGTACATTCATCATTGGCCCTTGCATTTATAGATTAGTTGAGTTTTCATTGATATAAAAATAGATAGTAGATCCTAATGAGATTGAAAAAATGGAAGAGAAAGTGCTTAGGGAGAATCTAAAGCAGCTTGAGCAGTATCGTGGAGAGAACAATGTTTTTTTTGCTGGCCAAGTATGAGAATGCTTAAAGAGGAAAGTATAATTTCTGGATGAGTAATTTCGACTATTGTTTATACTTGTCTTGATGTAGTCTGAAATTTGCTGCTAAAGACTTTCAAGTAATGAAGGTAAGTAATTAACTAATTAAAAAAATGAGTATCCTTTTAACCCCAACAACATCAATCTATACTATTATAAAGCCAAAACTGAGGTTGGGGCATGCAACATGCCACACGCCCACAAGGTTTTTGCTTATCAAAAAGAAAAAAAATTAAAAAAATTTCAAAAGACAAAAAAACAGTTAAGTTCATTGATTCCCACTCTACCTTGCTCATTAGTAAACATTTTCTTTTAAAATTTAATACTACCCCTAAATCTCCTCCTAATTATTTTCCATACCATCAGTGAATTTAACCAATCAAATGCTTAGAAATCATTAATCAGGCTGACTTTTTATTTTATTTTTTATAAGTATAAATTTATTCAAAATAGCAAAAAGAGCCGAAAACAAACAGCCAACGAGGTCGAGATGACCTCCATAGGCTGACTTTTTGCATGTTGGTTTACCTAGGGATGGGCCAAACATCCATAGGGTTAGTGATGTCTAAGATTGTGCCACGTGTAAAGAATATATGTTGTCACCTAGTAATTATAAAATTAGAAGAAAAATAACTAAAAAGAATTAGGGTTGTGATGTAACAAGGTATATCTGAGATCTTTTCATTTGCGGAAGCGGCATTTTTGGTAGTCACCACTGCCATTTGGGCCCCCTGACTGCATGGATGTTTAGCCCACACCTTAATAGACATTCATACAAAAAATCAGCTTGTTTAATAATTTTTAGCCGTTGGTTTTAGTACTCAAAAAATGGTTGTATTCAACGGCTATAAGAACACCTTAAATGGTGCTAAAAAGTGTTAAAATCTAATGGTTATAGATTACCAATCAAGGTGATTTTTGATAGGTATATCCACCAAGGGGTGGGATAAACATCCATGCAGTCAGTGGGCCCAGATGGCAGCGGTGACTACCAAAAATGCCGCTTCCGCAAATGAACAGTTTCGGGCATACCTTGTTACATCTTTTTCCAAAGAATTAATGCAAAATGTAGGTTTACCTAGGGATGGGCCAAACATCCATAGGGTTAGTGATCTCCAAGATTGTGCCACGTGTAAAGAATATATGATGTCACCTAGTAATTATAAAATTAGAAGAAAAATAACTAAAAAGAATTAATGCAAAACGTAAAAAAAAAAATAATAATATATATCACTAAGTTGAAAAATAAAAAGAATATATTACCTGGTGTACCCAGTCAGTAAACAAAACATTGAGAGGAAAGGTTATTATAGTCAAAAATTTCTGCAAAAAAATATAAAAAATAATTAATAGAATAAAAAAAATAAATCAACTAAAAAGAAGTTGAATATATATTAAAAAACTCATTAAGCCAAATTGATATATAAACAAGCCGGATCTAAATCAGAAACAAAATGGACAAATAAGACTAGTCAGTCAAATAGGTAAGCAAATGTATAGATATTTTATGGCTAAGAGAGCGATGTTTTGTGCTAAATTACTTGACAAAAAGCATCAAATAACCCAAAAAGTGGAGCTTGTAAGATTACAAAGACTTCTCGTCCTTGCTGTTGATCTCCGGGATCATGTGGTCGTTCCATATTGGCGCCAAAAGAGGTAGGGAAGGGCAAGAGATCTAAAGAGGGAAATCAAGGGAGAAGACAATACGCAGAGAGAGTAAGAAGGTCCGTCGTCGTGAAACCCTCAATGATTTCTTACTTTTTATAAGGCGCACTATGGTTTCCAACGAATGAAACCCTAATAGTTTTAAATGACGAAAGTGCCCTTACCTAAAGTCTATTTTTCTTTTATCCTCTAAAGAATCCATTTTACAGTGAGCAAATACTCTTCATTCTTCAGCTAATTTTGTTTTAGCTTTTGCTATAGTGCGCCATGGTGCGTTCCAATCGGCTCAGCACCGCAGTAGGTGAGCAGGTAAAGGGCTCCCGGCGCACGAGCAACGCCGACCGCTCATCTTACTTCGCCCGGAGAGAGGCGGCCAAGGTATTACGGTGCGTCCTCCAAGGAGACGCTCGGCGCAGGGCTGTCGCCTCCATTAAATCCCTCGTTTACAGCCCTTCCGTCAGGAACAAGAAGGCCACCTTTGCTCTGGTCTGTCAAACCCTCAAGCGTAAGTTAGCAATCCCTCTGTCTCCGTCTCTTGCGTTTGCGTGTAGGTTTGTATAGTAATCTCTAAGTTGGACTGCTGGACTAGCTAATGTACGCCGGCAGAATAGGTAACTCAGCGAACTGTTTAACTTCCCCTGCTGTTGCTCCTAGAATGCTTAATTCGTCAAGTATGAGCCCCATTATTTAGTTGAGCAACTCGATAAAGATCATTGCTTGGCATTTGATTCTGAAATTTTTTATACAATAGACTCGAAAGGGTGACACTTAGGGCTTGTGAGTGGCATTCATGGAAGTTTCCCGTTTTTGTATATATTGTGAATTTTATACCATTGACTGAGGATAAACTGAACTTTCTTCGAGTATAAAAATTCTGACAAAAAGAAAGAATTTCCTACATTGGCATAGTTCACTGAGAATAGATGCAAGTGCATTTTGATCCTCTGACCACAATTAAAACATGCGTCTAAACTCAGTTGAATTTCCTATAATGGCAACTGACTTGTTGGTTGTTTCCTTTTTTCGCAGATCTTCCTATTCTCAAGGATGTTATAGAGGCTGCTAATATACTTAATGGCAAGTGGAAGGTAAATGTGAATTTCCATGGCTATTTGTCTTTGCTAGTACATGTAACACTGGAGTGATATTTTAATACACCGTAAAACATGCACTTTTTTTTTTATTAGCTATGTTTCCCAAAATTATTATTTTTCTCGTTTTTATGTTTAATTGAGAAATATTTGGGACCTATGATACATGGATACTTCAAAGAGGGTGTTGTATTCGTTGTTTCGGATACTTCCATTAAAGTGTAATCACCATATCCACACATTTTCAGTCCTGTATCCACACTGTATTTGGGTAACATAGTTCACTACTTTTGCAACTTTATTAGGACCTCTTTTGGAGACGTTTACTGTTTCTTCTTTGAAATTTGTACCATTTAGTCAGTAAAATTACAGTTCCTTCTTCTTTCGCAGAGGCAACAGGAATTGATGTATATAATCACATACGACATTCTCTTTGGCCAGGTTAGTTCTTTACATATTTGAGCTTGAAACTTTCATGCCATTTCCAACATTTTTCAGATTTTTTTTTAATATTGTTTATTGACCGCATGGGAGACAATATAAAACCAATGATTCAAACCTTTATATAGGCACACATGAAAAAAAGGAAATTTAAAAGAAAAAATCCTACTATATCTTTTGTAATGAGAACAAGTGGCCCCAAAACTATGGAATCAGCGAAGTTAGCAAATAAAAGGGAAGAATGACTGAAACTTAATGTGACAAAATGCAGTTGGTGAATGAACTATCCTTGATCAATTGATGATGCTGCATGGATTAGCTTATTGGGAAATACTTGTATGGGCTTCGATTTTAATTTCATAGATCTCAAGGCCCTGCAAAAAAATGCTTAATGGTTTTGATCTTGTGAAAATTGTTCTTTGCTATGAGGAAATATCAGTACTCACTAATGCATAAAAAAATAGGCTGTTGATGCTGTCATGATTTGTGTGTATTTTGGACTCCTATTTTGGTCAAGTTTGGTCATAGACTCATAGGTACTTTGTTAGATGGTCTTTTTATTAGACTGTGCCTGCTGAATTATAAAGATTGCAAAATAACACCTATTAATACACAAAATCGTAAAAGTACTCTCTTAATAACTTATCTGAAGAAAAACAAGAAAGAAAACCTATATTAATTGTACAGTGCATCTTGACTTACATAGTTGCACATGATGGTATACTAAGTCAGTAACCATTTATTGCCTAAGAGTGTTTTTTATTTCATGTCTCAGTTGTGCTGTTAAATTCTTGCTGTCTGTTTTGAGTTCTTTTAGTGGTCTCTTGACTTAAATTCTTTCCTATAGGCTATTGTATTGGTGGGTGCTGCAGAAAAGTTTATCCTGCTCAGGAAAGATGCTCTACAATCAGCTTTAGCTCAGTATTGTGTGAGGAAAAAAGTGAAAAACATTGACGACTTAGTGCTCCAAAATCATCAAACTCCTGGTCCGTTTTCAGACTACTTTCTCACTATTATGGCGGACTCTCTTTGTAGACATGCATCATTCATAGTGGTTAGACTTTAGAGGTATTGCAGTGGAAGCACCAGATATAGTAGAGAATTCAGCTATTTTGGTGGCTTTGTAATTGAAAGATTTAGATTTTCGCTAGTTCAATCCTGACTGATCAAGAATTATTAAAAAAAAGGTTTAGATTTCTTGTTTGAACTTTTTGAAACTCAAACGAAATCAGATAGAGTTTGACTTTCTAGAGATCTAGTGGACAGATGTAATATTCTCAAATCTCAATTATTGATCTATACTAACTAGGCACCAGATATAGTAGAGAATTAAGCTTTCTTGGTAGCTTTATAATTGAAAGATTTAGACTTTTTGGTACTTCAGTCGTGACTGACCAATGAGATTTATTAAATTCCTTTTGAACATTTTGAAACTCCAAAAAAATCAAGAAACGTTTGTCTAGATGTAGTGGGCAGATATAAGCGTCTCAATTATTGAACCATACTAAATAGGCACCAGATAAAATAAAGAATTCAGCTTTCGTGGTAGCTTTATCACTGAAAATTTTAGACCTTTCATTAGTTCAATCCTGATTGACCAACAAGACTTTAAAAAGGAAAAAGAAAAAGGAAAGAGGTTTAGATTTCATTTTGAACTTTTTGAAACTGTAACAAAATCTGGAAGAGTTAGACTGTGTAGAGCTAGTGGACAGATGTTAGTGTCTTGATTTATAATCCATACTTACTGGGCAACAACTTAGGCATGACTGAGATGCCAACAACTTGCTACTTTGTCAAATTGAAGCTATTTGGTTCTTGAACTTTTCATCAATATTTTTTTTCTATTTAATTTGAGACTTTTCTCCAATATTAATTGTTTTACATGTACAATAACCAGACTGTTTCCATACAATGTTTGTAAACATTGTTGTAAAAAGCATGCCTTGAGACGCATGAGGCGTACACACCTCGAGCGAGGCATACAGATTAAACCTCGAGGATTAAGCCTCACCCAATTGAGGTGTAAGCCTCAAGGCATGAGGCACAGTAATTAGGTCAATTGAACTTTAAAATAACATTTAAATTTTTTTTTTTCAGTCTTTTCCCATAATACGTCCCCAATCATGTTTATTATAGAAAACAATAAAAAAGAAGATGATTCATCTTTTACCTCTTTTTTCAGCTTCAATTTCCATCTCTTTTGCCCAAGTATTCCAATTTTGGAGATTTGTTTTTTGTGCTCTCATTTTCCGATTTTGATTTTGTGTTCCTATAAATTCTTTGCAATGAAACAATTTAAATGCACACAATTAATTAAATTATTCTTGCTTTCCCCTCTAGAATTTTGGTTGTGCGAAATTATGGATTATGGTTTGGTCATTAATTTGTTACTTTTGGGTTATGAATCTATGATTTATGAATTATGGCCCCATTTTTGACGGTGTCTTTTTCAATGAATTTATTTATGTTTGACTACTTGTGATTATCCTATTTTTGTTAATATACATATACTTTTAACTGTTGCATGTTGATGATAATTATATATATTTAGTGTTTGGCTCAGAATTGTCACTCATTAAGGTAAATCATAAAGAAGAAGATTTAACAAGTTTGTTTTCTTGTTTTCTTTATTTCTAAAGTTTATTCATTTTTTTTAAAAACATTGGTAATATTTTTATGGAACTTTTAGTTCATGTTGAAATTATATTTAAGGTGTACCGCCTTGAGTCAACGATAGCATACAGATCACCTCATGGACACAAACCACCACGTATACACCTTGTGCTTTTTAAAACATTGTTCGTAAATCTGATGGCCTTTGCTTATGGTATGGGTCCTACGATCACATTTACCTGTAAATCTGATGGCTTTATATGCTTCAAGAGTTTCTAGCTTGTAATTCTAAGTGAGATGAAGGAAACGTAAGATAGCATGCTCTCAAAGTGTAGAAATCCATCACTAGTGTATTATGCACTTGTATCTTGGTGTGGCTTTAATGGAAAAGCTCTCAAGAGAAGTGATGTTTTTTTCTCCTTTTTACAGTCTTCATTTTTTTTCTTTGTTCCAGAATCTGTTATTGTATTGCTTGTACTAATCTAAGTTAAAGTTCTGAACTTCTGTTTGCAGATGTTTCAAAGCCTCGATACGTACGTGTGAATACTTTGAAATTGGATGTTGATTCTGCCCTTAATGAACTGGGGAAACAACACATGGTACATTTTGCAAACATATATGAAGTTTAGTTTCTTTTGCTTTACTCTTAGACCTTATGTGGTAGAATGATGAAATCTGATAACGTAATTTGATTTTGGTAGAAGACATAATTCTCCTGCTTTTCCATCAGAACTCCTTGATTGTATTTATCTCTTTTGAATGAAGTTTATGTAACACAGTCAATGTTCTTAAAATTATAGGGTCGTAAAATTGTAAGAGGCCATGTTTGGTATCCTATCTGTAGTTTGCAGGGAAATGCTTGACCCAGGAAAGGTTTTCACTTAACCAAAGTGAACTATTGAATTTCATTATGATGGATGTATTATGCATAGCAGCTTGTCTCACACTCTCACTATGATGCTGTCAATGTTATAACAATCTTTACAGTTTTCTTTTCTTTTTTTCTTAACACTGTTTCATCAATTTGCATCTTCGGTCTCATCCATTTTAAGTACTAAGTGATTTGATCTTATTGGAAAGCTATTGTGAATATTCATGTTAAGTTTTTATCATTAATTACATGGTCATGCTACAGTTCTAAACAACTGGAGGTAGTTTCTCTCTTTTGAGGTGATTTTCCATATAGTTTCTTTTCTATTACAAACTATAACATGATGTAGATTGAGTAGGTCAAGAAGGACGACATGGTTCCAGACTTGTTGGTGCTCCCATCAGGGACTGATTTGCATGATCATCCGTTGGTCATGAATGGAAGTGTCTTTCTGCAAGTAAGAGCTTGTTTTAGTTACGTCCTATTGTTTTTATTGGTCTCCCTTGAACTGTCACTAGCACTCCCATATGGCGCAGATTGTTATCTAACGAAAATATAAGTTTACGACTTCCATTTTATTTTCCTTTTGTCATTTTTCCTCTTTCCCTTGATTTGTATTTATGATCTTGTTTTGAATGCTTTCCTAGGGTAAAGCTAGTTCCATGGTGGCAGTAGCCCTTGGGCCTGAACCGGGATGGGAGGTGAGTTAATTCTTATCTTAGCTATGTTAAATTATTTTTAATTGGTTTTGGATAACCAAAAATACGCTGCATGTCAACTATTAATAAATAGATTCTAACCGGAGGTTTTGGAAGTTGCTGTTATTATGTGAAGACTAGCAGGAACTGCGTCCATGCTGATTTTTCTTGTGCGTGATGATTTCTTGTGATTGTTTTGCTATTGTTTCAAATTTTGTATTTTCTCTCATAAAATGTGGTTGTTGTGTCAAGAGTAATGTTGATTCCACTGTTGTCCTACCCTTTATATTCATCAACATAAGGGGGGAGGAAGGGTGAAAGTGTCTCTTCATTTTTCTATGTTGCCTTCCCACCATGTTTTGTACAAGGCCATCTCAGATTATGCATGATCATAATTAGCAGTTCAGAATATAGCAAAAATACAGTACAAGAAAAGTTCAAGTATAGTCAGGTTTGTCATTTGAAAATTTGTTTAAAAAATTCGACAAAAAATGAAATAAATAAAAACAAATTAATAGAACAAAATAAGCATTAACAATCATTTTTGTCTTACACAATGTTTTTTGACCATATAATTCACGAATTATTCGGCCAAGTCCAGAATTCATGAATTGTTCCGAGTCTTTGAAATGGATTTTTTTCAAATAATTCATAAAATTCATGAACTATTTGGCAAATTGCTAACTAAGTCTTTGAAATGAATCGTTTTTCAAATAATTTGTAAAATTCATGAACTATTTGGCACATTCCCAACTCTAACATGATTAACAACGAAGCTATGTCCATACATCCATTACAATTTTCATTGCCATGTTTGATGTCTGAAGGACTTAAACGCCATCCTTTCAGGCTGGTTGAGTGGCCTAATTGGTTCCAGCGGTAGGATTCTTTTGAATATTGTTCCCTACACTTTTTCCTGTGGTTTATGATAGGAGCAGGACTGGTGGATTTACAAAGATGGAAGTTGGTTTATTTTCAGAAATGGCATATTATTTGGAGATGTATGGTGTATTGGTGCTTAGTGCTGACGGAATTTCGGGGCTAGTGGGGGCTGATCTAATCTGAAATTGGGAAAATGTTATTCATGGGGGGGAGTCAGAAGATCCTGAACACTGTTTGAAAAAGACATGGGGGATGGATTTAGCAGAACTTTGATGAAAATGCCTATGGCTTACTGGATCTGGTAGGAGAAGGTGGAACTTTTCTTAATGATCAAACTGCAATTATGAAATCTTATTCTGGTCCTATTAGTGTGGCTGATTTGAGTAAAGAGGAAACCGAAGCTTTTATCCAAGGCCTAAAGTCATTCAAGGCAATGTTGCAAGGTCATTGCTTGTTGAAGGAGACTCTTCATATGCAATCAAGTGAGCAGGTGGAATCAGGGAATATCCTTGGAGACTTGCTAACGAATAGATTACATTCAAAAGTTGGTTAGGGGTGGCCTCTTGTTTTCACCTATATGTTATGAAGTGTAACCGATGTAGCGGACTCTCCAGCAAGAACTGTTGTAAATAAACAGTTTTTGTATACTAGGAATTCACTACCCTAGGTTCTTGGACTTCCTTATATTTAGATGCTACATCATATAAGGTTCCTCTTCAAAAGAAAACAAGAAAAAAGGCAAAGAAAGGAAATCATTGTAGAAAAAATTATAAATTCAAATGGTAATTGCAGCAATAAGGAGCTTTCTTGATTTGTGTTGTTGTAAATCATTCTTGATATGTAATGCCTCATATTAATATTTTGGTGCTTCCAGATTAATCTGTTCACCAATTTCGAAGCACAAATAAGAAAGTTGATTCTTGAAGCAATTGCACCCTGTTTTGGAACTATAGTAATTGCTACACATGTATGTCCATGAAATGGATCTCATCTTTCTTTACTAGTGGTAGAATTTCTAGACTTATGTTTTCTTCATAATTGCTTATTCCATCGTCATCATCATCTACGCCTTATCCTAAATGTTTGGCAATTGCTTATTCCATGTTTGATATATTTGTCTGTGAAGGTTCTTGATGCTTGTTCAGCGCCTGGAAACAAAACTGTTCACCTTGCTGCACTCATGAGAGGAAAGGGGAAGATTGTAGCATGTGAACTTAATAAGGAAAGGGTTAAACGTTTAGAAGACACCATCAAAAGCTCAGGGGCTTCTAGTATCCTTCCCAAGGCTATTTGATGTTGTAGCTGTCATCTACTTTTATATATTTGCATAATGCACTCTCTTCTAGCTGGTATATTCTAGTGGGGCAACAATTGTCCAAGAGTTGGGAAAGATTCCTGTTTTAACAGATTGTAACAAATATGTTCTCACAATTGGAAGATGCTCCGAATCTTGAAGATCGATATTGTTCTTGGGTTTTATACCGGATCTACCTTCTCAGTTATCACCTGCCACTTCTGGAAGCATGGTCTGTTAGTCAGATACTTCTCTCATGAGCATGTAGCCATAATCTTGGTGTAGTTACATGGATTTTAGAAGCCACTATTCTAGGCTGTTATGAGTTGGTCCCCATAGATCCACTAATTTGTCTTGACTGATTGTTAAAGTGGTCCTGAGTCTTGATGGACTCATCAGTGTGTGTGGACAGGTTACTAAATGTGTTAAATAATTTCTATGATCCTTTCTTGTGTGATAAATTATGCTATTCTGAGTATGATTCATAAGTTAGTTGAATTCTTTTTCTTCTTTGTTTTTGCTTTTTTCATGTTTTTATATTTCCTAAATTTAAGTTTCAAATAAATTTGTAGTGTGACATTTCTATGATATTTTACACCTTAACCTGGCTTCAAGATGTTGAAGTTTTGCACGGGGATTTTTTAACCGTAAACGCAGAAGATCCCTTGTACTCTAAGGTATATGCTAATGCATGACTAAGATATGGAATCACATTACCAAGAGCTACATTTTCTGTGTAGTTATTTGGATCCATCATGTATTTAAATGTAGGGATGTTCTCATCAACTATAAGGCATTCAGTTTGTTAGTGTTGATTTGCATATTAATTTGAAATAGCAATTCTTGTTGGCATTATTAAATATCATCTTTTTGTAGGATTGAAGTGTTAATGGTGAGGGAAAAATTAAATAACTAATGAACAACAGCAGTATTGTATGTGTACTTGTACAATTGGAAAGAAACAAAAAAGATAAATTACTGTAAGAAAAAGAAATTAATAATAAAGCATGGATTCTATGTTATACTCTGTCCAAAATGAAACTTGTCTTTGAACCACCAATAACAAGAAAAAGCTATCTTTTGAACCTAGTAATGAAGGGGCATTTTCACACCGGGCTATGAGATAAAGTAATTTAAACTCACGCCCCCATCAGTCACGGCTTTTGGGAGTATTGGTTAAGTGTCTCATGTCAAAGTGGTATTAGAGCGGGAGGTCTTGTGATGTAGGACACTTAACCAATACTTCCAAAAGCCGTGACTGATTGGGGCGTGAGATTAAATTCTTTTATCTCATAGCCCATATCCAGGCCCTCGGGAACCTTCCTTTGTGGGTCCCATTTCACACGGGCCATTCCACCCAGACTGTGCCCCATTTACGCAGGCTGCCTTCACTCGATAACCAGTGTTAAAATGCCCTTGCATTAATCACCCCTGGTGAGGAGTCTCGAACATGAGAACTACCGCTCTGATACCACTTTGGATTTCCTTTAGACTAGCTTCCTCTCACATTTTTTTTTTGGTAAGGTTAAAATATTATATATAAAAGAAGAGGTCAGCGAAGCTTCCTCTCACATCTCTCCAAAACTGGATCCCAAAGAGCCTTAGACCTATTGTCCGTCCCCAAAGGAAGGGCCCAAATAATTCGAGGGGAAAGAAGACACACCACAAAGCAAGATATCATCCAACCCCTGCGGGTCCTTCAAAAGCTAAAAGTTAATCAATAATGTTTTTAATACTTTTGTTATGACATCCCTACCTTCTCAAAAAATGGTGAAAATATTTTGGGTCTGTTGATTGATAATTTTAATTTTAACATAACAAATGAGCACACTAGATTTTAGTCATGGTTTGGTCAGTCTCTACTTGTAAAGAAATGATCAATTATGTCATCAACAGTATATATAGGTTTTTATGGAAGGTAGCATTTAGTTGTTTGTTCTTTCTGCTCTCGTTGTAGACATTCCCTATCATAGAAGCATCTGTATCCAGTCTATCTAACCCAATAATATTTGCTTGTGCAGGTTCGTGCCATTCTCTTAGATCCTTCCTGCTCTGGATCTGGAACTTCTATTGAGAGATTAGATCATCTGCTCCCATCATATACTACAACTGATTGTTAGATTCTTGCCCTTTTCCAATATCCCCTTATATTTTTCTTATCTTCATACTTCATATTCCTTTTTAAAATATTTCTCTGTACAAAGTTTTGCCAATACAGTGATTCTGACTAATGCCGTGATTATCAAGCTGCTGATGTTGCTGACACACAGAGGGTGAAAAATCTTGCTGCTTTTCAAAGCAAGGCTCTTGCACATGCATTATCTTGTAAGTCTTTTTTGTGTTGGTTCATTGAGATGATCCATTTGGTTATGTTGAAATTTATCATTCTTCGATTCTCTTCCCTAAACCCCTTGCTAAATGGAATACTTTAGATCAATATAATTTGTATATTAATACTGGTGGAAAAATAAAAGAAAAAAAAGGTTTGAGGGTTTTATACTAATAGCTGCTGATGAGTTTTTGTTTGAATTTTAGATTAAAGAAAATATGATGGTCAAAGTTCTCAAGCAGATTTTTTATTTTTGGGGGGGTCTGGCAGGATGTAAAATTACTCATGCAAAATTATTAAAAAAAACTCTGCCAGTAGTCCAGAGAACCAATCATATCTAATATATTTTATAAATCTTGTAGACCTGAAGGATTTCTTTCATGTGCGGTTCTAGATCTGCTTACTCAATGATGTTGTTTCCCAAGTCTGGGGATGATATGATCTTTAGGCATTCTGTAACCTTCCATGGATTCTATTTGATCTCGATGGAGGGGTTAATTTTGTTGCCACTTGCATAGAACTTCGAATTTATGTAAGAGTATAATGGGATGCATTTTTGATGTTTTACAGTTCCAGCTGTTGAGAGAGTGGTGTACAGCACCTGCTCTGTCAACCAAACTGAAAATGAGGATGTCATCAAGTCGGTTCTCCCACTTGCTACTTCCCTTAATTTTCAACTGGCGACTCCCTTCCCCCAGTGGCCTCGCCGTGGTCTCCCAATCTTTGACGGATGTGAGTTCTTATGAAAGTTTCAAATATCTGAAATTTTTGAAAATATTGTCATATTTTTGCGAGGTTAAAATGATAGACTTTTAAGTTACTTAAGAAAATTAGATTTCTATTTCTTGTCTTCTCAGCCGTTCTTGTAATCTCTCTCTTTTCTTTTTTTACAAAGATATTATGCTTTAAAAAAAGATACGTATTTCTCACAAAAACTTGATAATTTTTGGATTGCTCGCATTGATCCCAAAATATTAAGAGATTTTTGAGTTTGATTGCTACAGTTTAATGAGTAATTTATTTGATCTTTTTTCAATTTCTTATATTCAATTTTCCTTAGATATTCTCTATCAACCCCGAAAACATATTTTTTTTTTTCGAAATTTCTCAAGGATTTAGGTTGTCCAAGAACTCAAGATTTGTGCTCATGTTGAGATAGAACCTACTACTTGCATACTGTTTAGAATCGTATTTCTTCGTAACTGCTTATGTTTCTTGTCTTTTAGCGGAACATTTGCTACGAACTGATCCAGTTCAGGACATGGAGGGCTTTTTCATTGCACTTTTTGTCAGGAAGAATGTCGCAAATAGTGGACTGCCAAGCCTGAGACGCCAAGGCAAAGAAGGAACTCCATTGTGTTTGAAAAAGAAAACCATGAATAAGGGAAAATTACTTGTGCCATTTCGCTTTGCCAGGATGTCCCAGATGATGTTAAATGCTGGCATGACTCATCGGAGAACTACCAAGATTATGGGATTTGTATGCAAATCAGATGATGATTCTCATGACAGATAATCGAGAAAAGTTCGTCGAAAACCACATCTTGGAATTAAAATATTTATTTTTATCTTGTGCGAGGTGCAATTGCTTGATATATGTGTTCTCAGTTGCAATCAATCAGTTATTTAAGGCATTTCTCAAATGTAATTTCTCAGGAAAATTTTCTGTGCAATCAAACACGCCCTTAGGCTCTGTATGGAAACCCTGAATAAGTTTTCGAGAAATGATTTTTGCACGTAAATTTGATAAAACTTTTTCCGTATCAACGCTTTTTTGACATACAAGTTCTTTTTCTGTAAAACTTTTTGTTGATAACGACGTAGAATTATGCGGAGATTTTTTGGTGTGGAGCTGTGGACCCAATCACGCAATGCAATACATGGCAAATTAAATGAGAGTATTTTTATCTAACAACAATATTTTCCTATCCGCAAGTTTCACCCTACCCTGTAAGGATGGTGGCACCTGATTGGTTCCACACGCTACACACCAAAAAAGTTCTACTTATTCCTATTTTGTCTGTAATCTCTACCATGGTTTAAAAAAGGCCGTTGTAACAGATTTGGACCTCCCCTATGTACTGTTTTAACGCTCAGAAAATAACGGCCATTCTTAATAAAAAAAGAAAAAGAAAATAACGGCCAGTATTTTTTATTATTTTCAGTTAAAAAGAAAAAAACTGCCATTATTTTCCGTTATTTTTCTGCTAAAAAGAAAATAACGGCCATTATTTTCTGTTATTTTTCTGTTAAAAACAGGTCCATTATTTCCATTATAAATTTTATTGAAAATTTAAACTTCAAATTTTGAATTTTAGCGCCGTTTTTTCCATGTTATTTCTATTATTTTCCCATTTTTTTCCTTGTGCGTTACAATCCGTTATAACGGAAAAACGGTAATGCCTCCAGTCCGTAATACTGTTATAACAGCCCCTTTTGTATTAAAAAATTGGGAATCTAGCTGAGAGGGAGGGAAGGAGTGGCGGCGGCGGTGGTGTAGCGGAAGAAGAAGAAGGCGATGGTAGAGGTTAATTTTTTTTTTTTTTTTCTCAACTTTGGATACGTGGAGATAAGAGGTGGGTGTCACTCAAAAAAAGTGTGTGCAAATAACGCCACCCAATATTTAATATTTATTATGGAAAAATCTAGTTGCATTCGTTTGCCGAACTTAAAAATATGCAAACATTGTATCAGACCTTTGAATGCTCATTGAAAAACGTATTTTTAAATTATAAAATAATTTGTTGAAAGCAGTGAAATGTGTCACGTGGCTCATATTATGGGCGACGCGTCACTGACCACTGGTCATGCGACTTTTACTCCACGACTGCCTCCATAATTATCTGGAACAACAACTTCACCTAAAAATAGTATGAAATCAATTTTGTCGGCATTTTCGAGATACTTTGAACTATATTATATTTTGATTCAGTTCTATAAATGAAGGAGTTACAGACTCTCTCTTTATAGAAGAGCAAGCAAAGATGGCGAGAGTGAAGTGTTCCTACACAGTTAAACCAGCTGAACCAACTCCGATTGTCCGACTCTGGTTACACGAGTCGGATCAGTTTCACGCCATGACTCATGCACCCACCATCTACTTTTACAAACCCGTCGGCGGCGACGTCTCTCTTGCATCTGCAGTCAAAACTATGAGAAAGGCATTGAGTCAAGCATTGGTGCCGTTCTACCCATTAGCAGGACGTTTGGATTGGATTGGTGGTGGCCGACTCGAGCTCCATTGCAATGAAATGGGAGCTCTGCTCTTAGAAGCTGAGTTAGAAACCAAAATGGAGGAATTCGGTGACTTTCGGCCGACACCCAAGATGAAAGAGCTTGTCCCTCGCATCGATTACACCAAACCTATTAACGAATTGCCTTTGTTGCTAGTGCAACTCACCAAGTTCCAATGTGGTGGCATCAGTGTAGGCATTGCGATATCACATATCGTATCGGATGGACAAGCCTCTCTTCATTTTATTAGTTCGTGGGCCAAGTTTGCTCGCGGCGAGCAACTGGATATCGCACCGTTCCTTGATCGGAAGGTTATATATATGGGTGATCCTCTAGCAACCCCGCGTTTTGATCATGTAGAATTCAGTCCGCCGCCACTATTGATCGGTCAATCTGACACTGACGAGGAGCGAAAGAAGGAAACTACCGTTACAATGTTAAAGTTGACGAAAGATCAAGTGGAGAAACTCAAACAAAAGACTAACGAGGGTCGAACCGAACATGACGGTCGAGGCTATAGTCGATATGAGGCCATGGCTGCACACATGTGGATATGTACATGCAAGGCACGCAAACATGACATCGAGCAATTGACAACTTTACGCATCGCGATCGACTTCCGCAACCGCATAAGTCCAGCACTAGCACCGGGATACTTCGGCAATGCGACGCTTGTAACGACACCAACAGACCGATCTGGTGAGTTAGTATCCAAGCCCTTAGGTTATGCAGCTAGTAAGATCAGAGACGCCGTGGGGCTAATGAACGATGACTACGTGAAATCAGCCATTGATTTTTTGAAAAGTCAACCTGATATGACTCGGTTTAGGACTTCATTTCACACGGTTGGTTGTCCTCAAGGGGATTTCTTAGGAAACCCAAATCTAGCGGTAACCAGCTGGTTGGGCCTACCAATCTATGATGCAGATTTCGGATGGGGAAAGCCTATTTACATGGGCCCCTCGTCGCTAGGTTTTGATGGGAAATCTTTCATCATCCCGGGACCCGATGAAGATGGGTCATTCATCATCGCACTGCGTCTACAGACAACTCACATGGATGATTTTAACAAGTACTTTTACGAAGATATATAAGATAAATGTTTGGTAGCTAGATAGCTTAAAAATAAAAGTCCATGAATTTGCAAGTTTGATCAAACGGTTCTGATTTAAAGGATGGAGGGATACTTGGATGACATGGGGGTTAAGGTCTATCGTTGATCTGTGTGTTACATCTTTATTAATCGTATGTCTAAAGTATGCGTTTTAGTCTTGTGCCCCTTTTTTATTTATTTATATTGTGCCCCCTAAATAAGGTGGATAAACACACTAAAAATCAGCTTGATTGATGATTTCTAACCATTTGATTTACCACTCAAAAAACATGCTTGAATCCAATGGCTAGAATTAATCATAAAAA
This sequence comes from Euptelea pleiosperma, assembly GCA_035048495.1. Lineage (NCBI taxonomy): Eukaryota > Viridiplantae > Streptophyta > Magnoliopsida > Ranunculales > Eupteleaceae > Euptelea > Euptelea pleiosperma. Next base: position 12,722,889 of record CM068548.1, read on the forward strand.
ATTACTAAAATCTATGGCTGGAGATAACCAATGAGGTTAATTTTTTATTTGTATTATTGTATACCTGGGTGGGTTAAACATCCATGTGATTAGTGGGCTGGGGCCTTCTCTCACCTAGGGCCTAAGGCGACCACCTTATTGGCCTTATGGTAGGTAGAGACGGTCCTGCTGGTATGCAATCTCTAGCCATTAGATTTTAGTACTTTAATTTTAAGGCGTACTTCTAGCTCTTGGATTAAAAAAAAAAATGGGTACTAAATCAAACGGCTAAAACTCATCAAACAAGCCGATTTTGGGTATGAGTGTCTACTAGAGGAAGGTCTAAACAGCCATGCGGTCAGTGGGCCATTTACCCCACTTTGACAAGTAAACATTGGAGGACACCTGCAGTCAACGAACCAATATCAACCACGTGGCACATTCTTAAGAGGATACTGATTGTATGGAGGTTGGTCAATCACTGGGTGGGCCTACAAACCAAAAATCAGACTGATTAGTGAATTTAAAATTCGGATCTTCGTACCGAAATAACGTTAGTTCAAATTCCTACAGTTAAAATCAACGCATGAAAATAACTTCAATCCAACACTTAGAAATCAGCGATCAAGTTTATATTTGGTTTGTAGGTGCACCTAGTAATTGATCTTCATGAAGTGAATAATATGAATGGCCAAAACGTTTGTTTGTGGGTTTGATGGTGATCGATCATCGCATGTATGTGAATTCCATCACGGTCAGGTCACGTTCATCTTGGAGTTTGTCGGAGAGCTAGTGACCCACTAGATTAGGTCAGTCATGATTATTGTTTCAGAAACTATTGAAGACGGAGTGTACTAGATTAGGTCAGTCATGATTTTTGTTTTAGAAACTACTGAAGACGGAGTGTACGTGTGGCTAAACTTTCATTTTAGATGTCTTGAGTAAATAAAATATGATGGGATTGAAAGGCTAGGATGAGATTGGAGGTATGTGATAATGGATCGAATTAATAGGCCACATGTAGTGGTCGCAAGATGGTGAGACAATGAATGGAAAATACTCAAATCCAATGTATTGTAATAAATGCATGCTGTTGTAACCTACCCAAGTCAGCCTCTCCTCAATTGGAAGTTTGGAACAATTTACAAAGCTTTGTACTCCTAAATTCCAACTTAATTTCAATGATTCTAACAAAACCAACGTGAGTCGATAACTGGACAAAAATGTGACTGAGGCCATTGACTGTTGGATTGAAAAAAATCTATGACCTACAAGTCAACAACCATTTTATCTTTTGCAGTTGGATTCAAAAAATCCCCCGCTCAACTGTAATATAACCCCGTTGGATTCTTGTAATCCACACTCCAGAGCATGGAGAAAATTAATGTAAAAAATTTAGAGTAAACATTCGATGAGGACGCTTACCGTATGGATGTTTGGCCAATCGCTAGGTAGACCTACAGACAAAAAATAAGCTTGATTAATGATTTAATACCTTTGGATCTTTGTACCCAAATAATGCTAAAATTCCTACGGTTAAAATCAACCCATGAAAATAACTTGAATCCAACGCATAGTGATTATTTTTGGTTTGTAGGTCCACCTAGTGATTGTCCAAACATCCATACGGTTAGTGTCCTCTAATAGTGTACCACGTGGCTCATCTTGCACCCTGTCGTCAAAGTTTTACCTTATTCGGGGTACTCAGATTCAGAAGCTAATTAGAATCCGCTAATCGGGTTGATTTTAGCATGGGTCAGGTTTAGTGGACACATATTTTCACACATAAAAAAACAAAAAATGGTAGGGGGCAAATATATAAATTAGAAATTTTGGAATGGGATGATTTTTGGTGAGGATGGTCTCTATGGTGAGGAGATCATCCTCACAAAAATTCAAATCATTATGATATTCGTAGCATGGTTTACAAGTTGAAGAATTATGGACCGTCTATTTTTAGCGTTAACTTGAAACCCACATTTGATGGTGTTAGAAATTTCAGAGCGTGGGCTGATTTTTTGAAGGGGTGATCTATATGGTGAGGAGATCATCCTCACCAAAAATCAGCCATTGATTTATCTTCCATGTGGGTACACCAAAATTGTGTGAAAATGTGTCCGCTGTGAAAATATGTGGTGTACTCAAATAAATCGATGAAGCAGTCTGACTTTGAAGACCGATCGGGACAACACTATGAGCCAAGCACACTGACCGTTTGGATGTTTGGCCAATCACTAGGTGGACCTAAAAAACAAAAATAACTAATCAGATTTATTTTTGATTTTTAGGTCCACCTAGTGATTGGCCAAACATCATTATATATAGTGAGATCCCTCTAAGAGTAGTGTGCCACTTGGTTCATATTGTAGAGAAAAAATTCGCTGGTATCGGGGTCCTTCAAACTTTGAAGGGTACCGACACGTACTAAGGGGTTAACGTGGGTTGGGTTTAGGCCTTGAAGTACGTTTCTGACATTTTGGCAGAGGGACCTTCAAAGTTTGAAGGAACCCGGGAACAACTAATTATTTCTCCGTATTGTATGTTGCTGTCTCGATTTATTTGGAATGTAAAAGCCCACCTAACATATTTGGAGTGGAGTACGGACGTCATCAATTTTATGAATAACGTGTCAAGCTCTTGCAAGACAAAATCAAAGTATCATTGATTGTCCAAGTGATTTTTGCCACGTCTACAGTTGATTCAATTCTATAAAGGAAGGATTAGGGGTTCTTGTGGGGCAAAAATCCCACATCTCAACTATGTCTGATGTGATCTTGTTGATGAAGTATGTCTTGCCGGTATGAATAGTAGTTTCGCTCCTTGTCGGTTATTTCGGTGAAGTCAGTGCGGGGCGGATGAGTAGACCGAAGATAGCTGACGAGAGTGAATACCTGAAAAAGAACTCTGCTAGTGGGATTCCACCTTAAGAGCCTCCTAAAATTAAATCAGTTTCTTTCTTAAGTGTTTTCAAGTTTTGTTTTGTGTTTTTGCGTACCTCTCTTATTTGATCGGGTGTCCTATTTATAGAATAATCTCCTCCTGACGTGTCAAGATGCTCATGCTTGAAATATCTATTTTGGTCGGTTAGAGATCTTTTGTCCTTTGTATGACGTGTATTATGATGTGTTACGGTCCGTACCGTTGCTGACGAATATGGTTTATCTGTTATTCAAGTGAGGTATGTCAGCTCGGTGCTATCCATGGTCTTAGCATCATCGGATCTTTCTAGCACTGTATATCTCATTCACTTCAATCATATCGGTAGACTCGGATATATACTGTTCTCGTTCCTCTTGGATAGGCATCTACTTCATCTCGGACATCTCGGATATAATTATTCTCGGTTATCACGGATAAACATCTACTTCATCTCTGTTATGTTGGATAAACATCTACTTCATCTCGGTTATCTCGAAAAAATATCTACTTTATCTCGGTTATCTCGGATATTACATAAATGATTTATATTCCTCCTAAAATAGTACCCACAATAGCCCCTACTTGGTAGTTGGTACATCAGGTATACATGTCTAGAGTCCGATTTCCAAGTAGTCCACGTGCCTTCATAAAGGTTCTGAGGTTATTTTCCGTATGGCCGACTTCATGGCTCTGCCACGTGTCAATCTCATGTGTTCCATTATTGGTTCTTATAAACTTCTCCTATATGGCCGACTTCATCGCTCTGCCACGTGTCACAAGACACGTGTCAAAATATTTCTGACTCTACAGTCTCTTCAATCCGTCATGCGTAATACATTTTTTCCACGTGTCGCCTGTTTAACTGGTTTTTAGTGACGGAGCCGTCTTCTGACGCTTCGGTTCTCAGGGTTCTGACTATAAATACCTCATTTCTTTACCTTTTTTTACCTTTCACTTCTTACCACGGTAACTCAGTTCTGTCTTTACCTTATATCAATTTGTTTTCGGCGATCTAGTCACGTCTTTTATATCGGCCTCTCGGTGATCTCCTTCAAGTCCTATATATCGGCCCATTCGTTCATCTTGTTGATATCGGCGTTAGGGCACTTTCTGAGCTCTGTTGTTTGAAAATTTCTTTATGGCTCCTAAAAAATCTGTTAAGTCGTCTGTCCGAGGGGCCGAGATAAAACATCCTCCTAAGCCTGATTTAGATGATGTCTGTGAGGACTATAACGTTCCATATAATGTTATCCTCACATATGTTGCCGGATCTCTGCTATATTCCCATCATTGGCCTGTTGACCCAAACGCCATCTGTATTACTGTTGGTGAATTAGCTGTCGGGCTTCCTCTTCTTCTAACTCAGTTTGGTCGGGAGTTACTTAATTTTTACGATTTATCTCTTGGGCAAGTAAATGGTAACTTTTGGTGTCAACTCAACGCTTTCGAACGAATTCGAAAATACTGGAACAAAGAAATATCCATCTTGGATGTCCGACAACAATATTTTCTCAAACCTCTTCCCCATCTTAAACGGAAAGACTCTGACACCGGCGGGATTCCCATATACTTTCTCCCTACTCGGCTAGGAAGATTGCCTATCCTAGAGTGCATTCAAGATTGTGATAAATTATGGCCTTACTTTCTTATGTTTGTCTCGGGAGAATGGGAAAGAGAGGCCAATAATGATGGTCTACCTTTACGTAATAGGACCTTTAGTAGCAAATGTATTCTAAGTTTTTCCTTTTATTTTCTCCTCTTATTGTTCTTGATTCCACTGTGTTTGACTGATCCTGCTTTCTCAGGTATCCGAACTGATAATTCATCTCGGAACTTGCCCCGTGGTAATATCCAGTTCTATTACGATCTGTGTGCCTTGCCTTCCAATGTATATCAACGGCTTGTCGGATTAGATTCTCGTGGTTACTCTTGGGAAGCTGATCCTCCTACCCCTGTCGAACTCTGTCAAGTGATACATGATCGGGAGTTAGATGTGAAACTGAGAAAAACCCCTAAGGTTAACAAGCCCCCAAAGGCTAAAGCTCCATTTCCTCTAATTTTTTTTGAATCCTCTTCTTCTCTGAGGTACTTCGGATAATAGCGAATTGAGGTCGGATTTTACCTCAGCGAGTCAGAAGCAACTTATTCTCGTAGTCTTGACGAGGTATGCCAGCTTCGGATGATGACGGAATATTAAATGTTTCACCTTTGAATAACTTTATTCCTATCTCATCATGTATGTAAATTCCATCACAGTCGGGTCACGTTCATCTTGGAGTTTGTCGGGGAGCTAGTAACCCACTAGATTAGGTCAGTTATGATTTTTGTTTAAGAAACTATTGAAGACGGAGTGTACTAGATTAGGTCAGTCATGATTTTTGTTTTAGAAACTATTGAAGACGGAGTGTACGTGTGGCTAAACTTTCATTTTAGATGTCTTGAGTAAATAAAATATGATGAGATTGAAAGGCTAGAATGAGGTTGCAGGTATGTGAATAGGCCTGTAGTGGTCGCAAGATGGTGAGACAATGAATGAAAAATACTCAAATCCAATGTATTGTAATAAATGATGCAGTTGTAACCCACCCAAGTCAGCCTCTGGTCAATTGGAAGTTTGGAACAATTTACAAAGCTTTGTACTCCTACCTAACTTCCAACTTTCAATGATTCTATGACTGAGGCCATTGACCATTGGATTGAAAAAAATCTATGACCTACAAATTAACAACCATTTTATCTTTTGCAGTTGGATTCAAAAAATCCCCTGCTCAACTGTAATATACCCCCGTTGGATTCTTGTAATCCACACTCCAGAGCATGGAGAAAATTAATGTGAAAAATTTAGAGTACTAGTAAACATTCGATGATCAGATTTATTTTTGATTTTTAGGTCCACCTAGTGGTTGGCCAAACCAAACATCATTATAGTAGCGCCCTCTAAGAGTAGTGTGTCACTTGGCTCGTATTGTAGAGAAAAAATTCGCGGGTCTGGGGGGGCCTTCAAACTTTGAAGGTCCCCTTCCAAAATGTTTGACACGTACTCTTGTTAACCACCCTTAACCAACTAACCAAGGGGTTAGCGTAGGTTGGGTTTAGGCCCTGAAGTACGTGTCTGACATTTTGGCAGAGGGACGTTCAAAGTTTGAAGGGACCGGGAACAGCTAATTATTTCTCCGTATTGTATGCTGCTGTCTCGATTTATTTGGAATGTAAAAGCCCACCAAACTTATTTGGAGGGGAGTACGGACTACGGAGGTCATCGCTTTTATGACTAACGTGTCAAGCTCTTGCACGACAAAATCAAAGTATCATTGATTGTCCAAGTGATATTTGTCACGTCTACAGTTGATTCAGTTCTATAAAGGAAGGGTTAGAGGTTCTCTTAGTCGTAGGTAAGTAAGAGCGAGCAAGAAGAAATGGTGAGAGTGAAGTGTTCTTACACAGTAAAGCCAGTTGAGCCAACTCCGATTGTCCGGCTCTCCTTACATGAGGCCGATCAGTTTCAGGCTTTCACTCATGCACCCACCATCTACTTTTACAGACCCGTTGGCCACGACGTCTCTCTTTCATCTGCACTCCAAACCATGAAAAATGCATTGAGTCAAGCATTGGTGCCGTTCTATCCATTAGCAGGACGTTTGCATTGGATTGGTGGTGGCCGACTCGAGCTCCATTGTAATCAAATGGGAGCTCTGCTCTTAGAAGCTGAGTTAGACGCCAAAATCGACGACTTTGGTGACTTCCGTCCGACCCCAGAGATAAGAGACCTCGTCCCTTCAATCGATTACACCCAACCCATTAACGAATTGCCTTTGTTGGTAGTGCAACTCACCAAGTTCCAGTGTGGTGGCATCAGTGTAGGCATGGCAATATCCCATGTCGTATCCGACGGACAAGCCGCACTTCAAATTATTAGTTCGTGGGCCAAGTTTGCTCGTGGTGAGCAACTTGATATCGCACCGTTACTTGATCGGACAGTTGGATATATGGGTGATCCCCTAGCAACCCCGCGTTTTGATCATGTAGAATTCAGTACTCTGCCGCTATTGATCGGTCGATCTGACACAGCAGAGGAGCGGAGGAAGGAAACAACGGTGGTGATGTTAAAGCTGTCTAAAGATCAAGTGGAGAAACTCAAACAAAAGACTAACGAGGGTCGAATGGAAGACGACGGTCGAGGGTATAGTCGGTATGAGGCCATGGCTGCACATATGTGGAGATGCGCATGCAAGGCACGCAAACATGACATCGAACAATTGACATCTTTAGCAGTCGCTGTCGACTTCCGCAACCGCATACGTCCGGCACTGCCACCGGGCTACTACGGCAATGCCACACTTGTAGTGACACCAACAGCCCGATCTTGTGAGATAGTGTCCAAGTCCTTAGGTTATGCAGCAAGTAAGATCAGAAAGGTCGTGGGGCTAATGAACGATGAGTACGTGAAATCAGCCATTGATTTTTTGAAAAGTCAACCTGATATGACTCGGTTTAGGACTTCATTCCACACGGTTGGTTGTACCCAAGGATATTTCTTAGGCAACCCAAATCTAGCGGTAACCAGCTGGTTGGGCCTACCAATCTATGATGCAGATTTTGGATGGGGAAAGCCTATTTACATGGGCCCCGCATCGCTAGGTTTTGATGGAAAATCTTTCATCATCCCAACACCCGATGAAGATGGGTCATTCATCATCCCACTGCGTCTACAGACAACTCACATGGATGATTTTACGAAGCACTTTTACGAAGATATCTAACGTTATTTCTTTGGTAGATAGCTTAAGAATAAAAGTCTTGCAAATGTTAGTCAAGCCGTCTGCTACAAAATTTTCTTCTTATGTACTAGTGTGTGATTGCTATTTTAAGTATTATTGTTTATTTATTTTGTCATGGCCAAATGCACTCGGGTACGTGCCGAGAACTGTGTGTTAGTCAATTTTTTATAGTTTTGTGCCGAGAATTTTTTTGAAGTGGTGAGATTTTTGAAGCAGGGATCATGTGCCAATGATCGTGCGCCACACATACCCATGGTTATTCTTTAAAACTATTTTTAAACTCTAAACCATAGGTATATGTGGCGTGTGATCATTGGGCGCATGATCACTGCTTCAAAAATTCTGCGGCTTCAAAATTTTTCTCTTTAGTGCCCCTCAAATTTTCTTTTAATTATATTGTGCACCTCCCCCCCCCCCCCCCCCCCCCCTATATACCCTTATTTTTTATCTGACTCCGTACCTGGGTATAAACATCCCTGTGGTTAGTGGGCCCAGATGGCAGCGGTGAGTTAAAAAAAGTCTCAGGTATACCTTGTTACCATGGTTCAAAGTCTCAGATCGGCCGTTGGATTGACTACCTCCGAACCAATTGATCGAGTGCGTGTGATCCTGAGACACATTTAAAAAATGTGGAAAAAATTAATCATTAAAAATTTGATTTGATCCATTTCAGCCTCTTTTGATGAAAAAAATCATAAGGAATGGTTCGACGACTGAGTGAGTCGACTTGGCCAATTCGGTTGGATCGGGTGATCCGACCGATCCAGATTGCTAGATAGCCCGATCCAGCGTGATCCGGTACATACCAGGGTATTTCTTCTCGGGACTACCTCCGAGACCAATCCGGATTGCCCACTCAAAGAAGATGGCTTTCACTTTCAGTAGAGGACCAGCAAAATATACCTCCAATGAAAAAAAACTCATTCCCCATTACAGACTTATCAATTGTTCATCATTTCAATTAAAAGAATAAAATATAGAATTTTTATGCAATCGGACAAAAACCTAGAATTTCTATTAGAAAGGCTCCCTTCGCCTCATTTTTTTTTTTTTTTTTGTAAAATTGGAAATCCTTTAAAAGTAAAGAGTGAATACAACGTGCTAATCATGAAAATTATGTTAAGAAGGACGTCTATATATATACAAGTGGCCCAACACAGTCAACAAGGCATGCGAAAGCATCATCAAGAACTTCATTTGGACCGGGGACCCCTCCCAGAGGAAGCTGATTACAATGAAATGGGACTCTTGCTGCAAACCTACCAAAGAAGGAGGGCTTTCTTTGCGGCGCTTTAAGGATGTCAATTTGGCTTTTCTCATGAAACTAGGATGGAATTCGCACAATGAGAAGGATGATCTGGGAAGATTCCTAAAAGCTAAGTTCTGGAATAAGTCCAGAGATAGAATCAAATACCACAAGCATTCGACTATTTGGCTGGGTATCCATTGGGCACTGAAGTGTATGGAACCTCATTTGGGACGGATCATAGGCAAAGGAGATCGGATTGATGTGTGGAGGGACTATTGGGAAGGTAAAGGCGCTATCCGTGATTGGTTGGAGATAGACCCGAGCATCATGAAGAAATGCAAGACAAAACTTTCGTCGGTCATTGAAGACGGTAGATGAAGCTAGCGTCCCTCAATCAGTCCGTCAAGTCCTTAACCTTTCTGGTATTGATGATTTGCCTCAAACTTATAAGCATGCCCCCGATCAAAGGATCTGGAAGCCTACCATCTCCTGGTGAGTTCTCGGTCCAATCGGGCCATGAAGAGGTTCGAGCCAAAGCGGATCAGGTGTGGTGGGTGGGTCTGGAGGATGCTAACCATCCCAAAACCTCAGCCAATAACTGGAAATTACTTCAAGGTTGTGTAGCTACGGACGCAGCCCTTAAGAAGAGAGGCTTCCACTTAGCTTCTCAATGGCAAATGTGCAAGAGGGAGGAAGAGAACTTGGACCACCTACTGTTGAGATGCTCAACAACTAAACCTCTGTGGGAATGGATTTCCTCCATGTTCCAACATAAGCACCTTTCTAGCTCCTTCAAAGAGGCCCTATCTTGGTGTGATAAATTCAGCCCCATTATGAAGGACCTTTCGTGTGTGACAGTCCACAATACTGCCAATACCATATGGCAAAACAAAAACGACATTATCTATAAAGAATGCAATCCGAAGGAGGAAGCTAGTAAAAAGAGAATTCTTGCTGTGATTAGGGATGCCGGGAAGCTCTCCAGGAAGACCATGGCCAACTCCATTCATGACCTCCCCACCCTCTCTTCCTTAGGAATAGGGTGTAAGCCTCTCGACAATTTCATTAAAATGAGCTGCGATGGGGCAGCCAAAGGTAACCCCTGGAGAGGGGGTATAGGTGTTATCTTCCGTGACTACCAATGCCAATTCAGGGGAGCCATTTGCCAAGGTTTGGGAGTGACCTCTAGCTAGCTTCATGGCTAAACGCTGGGCTGTTGTTGAAGGCTTGGAATGGGCGACTAGAAAAGGATGGAAGAACATATGGATTGAATCCGACTCGACCGCAACTGTCCAAGCCTTTGGATTGAGAAAGATTATTCCGTGGAAAGTTAGACCAAATTGGGAGGCAACGCTTATTAGGACTAATCATTGCTTCATAACCTCTACATGAAGGGAAGTCAACTTCTCAACCAGCAAGTCAGCGAACCTTGGGTCTTCCTTAGCTGAGGATCAGGTTGAGATTTTTGTAGAGCGACCTCCATTTTTGAAAATGGAGGATCCCCATGCCCCTTATTACAGATTTGACTGATTTTGTTCTCGCCTAAAGGTGGCCGGTTTAATGGTTCTCTGGGAACCAACCTAGTTGGGTTTTTGTTGGCCTGTGTTTTCCCCCGCGCCTTGTACAATAGTTGTTTTCAATACAATATACATTTAGCCAAAAAAAAAAAAAAAGTAAAAACAAAAGAAAAAATAAATAGAAAAATGAAACAAGGAGAGGGGGTTATCAATTCATCATAGCACCCATAAAACAAACTAGAAAATTAGTGTGGCATTTCTCGGCTTGGAACTCCTTGTCCTCTTAACATAACCCACCCACGTACCCACCGACTATACTAGCAAAGAGCCAGAATCAAGGACAACATATTGCAAATAATTAAGGATCACTAAATCCTCTATCAAGACTTCTAAACCCACATATATTTTCAACTTGATCCACGAAAAGATGGTTAAAATGGGTGATTAAACCAAAACAAATTGTTAAAAATTGGCCAGCATCTCTACCCTCTTTCAATTGGAATCAAATATTGATCTGCTGCTGCGATCACTTACACTAATTAAATTTTTTACCCAGAAAAACAAATTAAAATAATGGTGACGCGTGGATTCTCATTCTCTAAAATCAACCAACGCATATAGCATCACCGCCAAGAAACAACAACGATGACAACAACAACAACAATAAACGACAATATTTCACTCAAGACCGGCCAATAGATCCAGTCTTCGACAAATCAAGATTTTCCACACTCTTTTTCACTCTCCTTTAAAAGGGAAAGAAAATGGAGATATTCTTTACTAAAGACTAGAATCGATGACATTCACCCAGAAAAAACAAAAAGATTATCCGTCTCACGACTCTTATTTAATTTACTAGAATCTAAATTTACTCTGGGCTTTTATGCTAAAGTTAAGGAATGGTGGGGATATTCAGAGGTGGAGGGTAGGCCTGGAGTGGTGTTCAGGAAAAAATTATGTGAGCTTAAGCGGAAGATTAAAAATTTGGAGAGACACTGTATTTGGGAAAGTGGACTAGAAGAGGGATCGTATTTTGGAAGACATTCTCGCCTTGGATAAAGAGGAGGAGGAAGGGGTCATTAGTATGGAGAATAGATGTAACAGTAGTAGCCTCAGAGAGGAGTTCCGATCCATCCTTGGGCTAGAAGAGATTAGTTGGACGCAAAGGTCCATAGTTAAATGGTTGAAAGATAATAACACAAATTTTTTTCACCGAGTGGCTAAAGCGAGATGAAGAGTCAATGCATTGGAGAGTATAAAGACCGGGGGTCAAGTGCTCAACGGTGAAGAAGAGATTAGGAATGATGTTAGTACTTTCTATTCAGAATTGTACCTTGAGAGGCACTCCTTCAAGCCTAAAGTTGATGGTCTCGAGTTCTCTCACTTTGAGGGGCAAAGGGATTTTTTCGAAAGGTACATTTCTGAGGAGGAGGTGCTTAGGGCCTTGCACTCCATGGAAGGAGATAAGGCCCCTGGCCTAGACGGCTTCACTATGTCTTTCTATCAGTCTTGTTGGGACATCGTAGGGCAAGATTTCATGAATCTAGTGAAAGATTTGGAGGATAATAATTTCCTAGATCAGGCTTCCAACTGCACATTTATCACGATCATTCCTAAAAAGCAAGGGGTAGAGTGTATCTCGGAGTATAGGCCGATTAGCCTTGTGACAAGCTTTTACAAAATCTTAGCTAAGGTTCTAACTCTTAGAATCCGTAGTGTTATTAGCTCTGTTGTTTCTCCCGAGCTAGGAGCTTTCGTTCCAGGTAGGCAGATCTTGGACAGTGTTTTGATATCAAATGAGTGCGTGTTGATCTGAGAACCAAAGAATGCAAGCCTGGGTATGTGTATAAATTGGATATGGAAAAGGCCTTTGATCATGTGAATTGGGCATTTTTGGATTTCGTTATGGGTAGGGCTTCGGTAGAAAGTGGAGGGGGGGATGGATTCGTAAGTGTATCGCAACGGCTTCCTTTTCGATTTTAGTGAATGGTTCTCCAGTTGGCTTCTTTAAGAGCTCTAGAGGATTGCGTCAAGGGGATCCATTATCCCCCTTCCTATTTGTGCTAGTGGTTGAGGTCTTGGGTAGGATGATGAGCAAAGTAACAGATCTTAGTTGTCTCATTGGTTTTACTATTGGAGATAGCGGGCCGGTCGTTTCTCATCAGCAGTTCGCTGATGACACGATACTCTTTATCCAGGGGGTAAATCAGAGATGGTCTTCCTTACAGGTGTTCTCTGTTGCTTCGAGGTTGTGTCTGGTCTTCATATTAACCTCTCCAAGTTTGAAGTGTTTGTGATCGGTGGTGCTGAGGGAGCAGAGGATGCTACGTCCATCATGTAGTGCCAGATTGGTTATCTCCCCACCATGTACCTTTGGTTACATCTAGGGGTAAGCTATAGGAGTACGGCTATTTGGGACCCTGTGTTAGAACGTTTAGAATCGCGTATGTCTTGGTGTAAAGCTAAATTCTTATCAAAAGGGGATAGACTGGTGCTTATCAAAATCACCTTCTCTAGTTTATATACGTTTGTACTATATGTTTCTGTTCACAATGCCCGCAAGCGTGGAGAGGAGGATTGTTAGAACCATGAGAAAATTTTTGTGGAGTGGGAAATGGGATGGTCGTAAGTTGTGTCTCGTCGGATGGAGGTGTATCACTAGGCCAAAGGAAAAAGGTGGGCTAGGAATTCGGAAGCTTAGAAATATGTGCGATGCACTAAGAGGGAAGTGGCTTTGGCTGTTTAGCATCAAGAGAGACAGCTTGTGGCGTAGAGTAGTATCAGGGAGATATGGTGAGAGTGTGGTGGGTTGGGTTTGTAAGATGCCTAGAGGTCCTTATGGTTGTGGGGTTTGGAGAGGGATTATGAGAGGGATGCAAAAGTTCGAGGAAGGGTTGTTTTCAAAGTAGGGAAAGGCAATAAAGTTATATTCTGGAAAGACATTAGGTGCTCTGAATCTAGGTTAGAGTCGGAGTTTCATAACCTTTATTCTATTTCTAGAAAAAAATTGGCCACTGTTAGTGAGATGCAGGTTGCAGGCGATGTTTTTCCGGCTTGGGATTTCGGATTCCGAAGGAACCTCAACGAAGGGGAAATGTCAAGTGTGGCTAACCTCCTTCTGAGAGTCAAGGGTGCACCCTGTGGGGGAAAAATATCTGATCTAACCCACACAATCTTTGAGGTCAGACGATTCGGATTATGGTGATGATCGGACGACTCTGATGCTCCAGGATGAAACTGCTTTCTCCTCTGCGAAGGATAGGATGATCTCCAGATGAGATTTGGTTGTACCTGTTGACAAGGCTCCGACGCTCAAGTCAGCTTGGGAAATGTAACAGGTTTTAGGAAATAGTAAAAGATTTCAGAGTTTAAGCTATCTGGATCTGGAGAGCAAGATCCTTTTCTCAGTTCTGAAGGTCTTGTATTTATAGCCTTGGAACTGGCGTGACTCACCTTCCACGTGTCTAGTCATTATCAGTCAATGATGACTCAGATAGATTCTGTTATAAAACAGAATCTGTCGGTTTAAACTTTGACTTTCTTGATTCAGTTATACCTGAACTAACTGAAATAATACTGAGGTGGCATCCTCCGTGTCAGGTGTTCAGATAAGGTGATGTCGAATCCGTGATAATTCAACTAGCTGCCACGTGGCCAATATTCATTAGTTAAGAAATCGATGGTATTCGGAATACTTACCTCGTATGTAAGAGATCATGCCACGTAAGTCATTTGACATTATCTGGCTTTGACGGGATGATATTGAAATAGATCCCGTCAAGCAAGTCTGATGACCTTGTCGGGATAAATGCATCCAGCCAATAATTTGACCTTGCCGGGAGGATGTCCCGGGATGAGATGTTCAGAGTTCCCGGGAATCTATACTTTGAGTTGCCAGGATGAGTTCCCGGGATGACATATTTGGAGTTTCCGGGATGATATACCTGAGTTGCCAAGATGAGTTCCCGGGATGACATGTTTGGAATTCCCGGGATGATATACTTGAATTGCCAGGATGAGTTCCCGGGATGACATGTTTGGAATTCCCGGGATGATATACTTGAATTGCCAGGATGAGTTCCCGGGATGACATGTTTGGAGTTCCCGGGATGATATACTTGAGTTTTCCCGGGAGGAGAACCTTGAGTTCCCGGGATGAGATTGTAGAAGATCCCGTCTATCCCCTTGATCTCGGTGGGATGAGACTCATCAATATGTCGGGCAAGATTGAATACTTTCCGGCACATTAAAGGCTGAGACGCTAATATTCTCTGTCAGCATCACTTCCATGTGTCGATAAAACAATCCTGACACGTGGCATTTCCAAGTAATGGAAATCGAGCGACACGATTGGCAGTTTATTGCTCTTGATGATGATTCCAGCGCATTAACTCTCGCGTGCTGTCGTCTAACACGCGTCGTGTATTTGAAACCGCACGTGCTAAGCCAGAGATACGTGTCCAATTTTGACTAGCTGGAAAATACGGCACCCACATCGCCCCCCTTTTTGAGAAGATCGATAACTGACCGTCGTATCTTCTGAAAAAGATCTTGGCCATCCACGTTTCATATCTGTTTCTTAGCTGTTGGATCATGAAATAACCAATCGATCACTTTCCTCCGCATTTAATATTGTGCTTACTGTTTGCTGTATTCATGATACGTGTCCGTAGCAACGTGCTGCCCAATGTACGTCGTCGAATGGAATGATTGATGGGTACAGTATTCGAGGGAATAGGTAACCGAACCGTCGAGTAACCAATCTTTTGAGTTTTGGCGCCCGAGATTTGATATAGCCAAACTGCTGGTTTGATATAACCAGATCTTTGCCTATAAAAGGTTTATTCACCGCTTTCTTTCATTTCTTCGCCCTGGTCCGTGCTCTGCAATACTTCAAGCTCCAAGCTCAAGCTGTTCTTCACCTGTAGCTCCTCTGTTCGCTGCTTCCAGACTGTAACGGTACTTTTCTCTCATCTGCCATCCCCTCTCGTATACTTTCATTTTCTTCTTCATCTTCTTCTTCAAATGGCTAGGGGTAAAAGGGTTCTTGAAGATACCGAAGAAATGGTTCCCAGAGAACCAGTAGAAACCAGTGTTGATGTAGAGGAGCAATTATCCTCTGATTCGTTGGATAGAGAAGTAGATGTATATAGGGAGGAACCAATAATTCCTCAAGTCATCGTCAGGGTCCCAACTTATGGGAATGACCCTTATATTGTAGGTTTGAGAAAAGAATTTGCCATTCCTTCTTCTGTTTTTGTTAATATCGGTTCTCGTCATGGGGAAAATACCAACCCTGGCGAGATAAGTATCACTCGGCTTCAATTGAAGTTCGGGTTAACCCTACCTCTGACTCCTTTAGTGAGGGAAGTCCTCTGGTTCTACGACCGGGCTCCCGGCCAGATGCACGGAAATTTCTGGCGTCTGATGAATAGGATAGAGTATTTCAACTCTACGAGTAAATACCAGATTGGTCTCTCCGAGATCGATTATCTGTACATTTTGAGGAGATGCCCAGACTCCTTCGATACCGATATGTTCTGGTCGGTAGCTGCCCGGAATAAAAATCCGAAGATAGTTGAGAGCCTGCCCGATAGTCATAAGGGATGGCACTCTGATCCTCTGCTGGTGACTGGATCTTGGGAATTTGACGAGCGTGTGGAGGGGAGCTCCAGCAGCCATAGAGTCCGCACAAGCTTTAACTTGTCGGGTAAGCTCCTCTTTATATCCCGTCAATCTCCTTTAGATTCAGTTAATCAGTCTATTGATCAATTTCCTCTCTTCTCTGCTGTAGACTATATCAGACGTCCCTGGAAATATCCTCAGGATATAGAGGACAAGGTCAAATATATCTTGAGGAAAATCCCCAAGGTAGTAAAGCAATGGTCCCTGGCGGGGCTAATTGACAAAAATAAAAGATCCTCAGCTCCCACTCCTGTCATCTCACGGGACCTGCGGATAACGGCTCCCGACTATTCGCGTAAGCGTCCTGCTGTGGAGATTACTGCAAGGGATGAAGTGTCTCGGGAAGAGGAAGATATAAGTCCCGACATCCCCTTAATAAAGAGACCTCGCCAAACTCATAGCACGCCAGCCCATGTAAATCCCCCAACAAGTCGGGTCACGGCTGCTCCTTACCCCGTGGCCGAATTCTTCAGACATCCAGATGGTCGACAAGAACCTCTGAATGATTTTGCCCGGGAACTTGTCCGGTTGGAAGAGGCAGAGGTATATTCTTCTATAGCTGATGTCTAACTCATATTCTTATGTGATCATCTAACCTGTTACCTCCTATGCAGATGGAGGGTAGAATGGCCGAGATGAGGAAGGATACCTTTGCTGTCCCAACTTTAGTGCCAAGGAAGAAAAGAAAACTGGTGAAGGGACTAGCTCCTGAATTAGAGGCATCACTGACTCGGGAGGGTATCGTAACTACTGCGGTGGCTGGTGGTTCCTCATCAACTCAACCTTCCGAGGCCCCAGATTCTCCTGCGGTAGCTGCCATACCTTCTGCTTCTCCTTCGATCGCCACTATGCGATCTCCTCCTGGATTCCTTTCGTCTCCAGAGCTTCAACCAATATCTACCCCTCCATCAACCTCTCGTCCAACAGACACTGCCGGGCCCAGTCATTCAATTGGTGAGCACATTCGTTCTCCTTCATTCCCGTCTGGTACAGTATTTGATTTAATTGATACATGGGTTACACTGAAAGAATTGTGGCGACAAGATAACCCCATTGCAGGTCTACGGGATTTCGATGGCGTAGAACCATACATCATGAATGCTGGTTGCTTGCCTAATGGGCAGCCCATCTCGGAGCAAAGCTCCATTGCTGACGCTGGGGTGGCTGCGACGTTGATCGAACGAATCTGTCTTCCACGGGACAGGTTGCGTTATATTGACATGCCTTCCCCAAAAGTTCCCTGTGAAGTTCTCAGTCGTTCCCTCCTGGAGGCAAGAAAAAATATTTTTTTTTTATTTTGTTGTACTGCTTTCTCTGATGAATTCTTCCAATATATTCTAACAGTTCCTTCTGTCTGCAGAGCATCCATGCCTACGTAGGTCTGAGGGATTATCTTGGTGATCTCCTCCAAAATTATACTGCCCTTGTCGAAAAATCAAGTGCATCTGAAGCTAAACTTCAACTGGCCGAGGAGCAAATTCAGGCAGCCACTCTCTCTGCCGAAGTTTCAAAGACCAAGGCTGAAATGGAGAGAAAATTGGCTCTTGAAGCTCTTGCTTCAAAGAAAAAAGCTGAAGATAACTTGATTAAAGTCAAAGCGGAGTATGCAAAATTCAAGGAGGGAGCCAGTCGCCTGCAAAAAGATCTGGAAAAGATGACCGTTGAGAGGGATGAAACCAAACAGGCATCTGATGCCCTTCAACAAGAATCTTACGACAAGGGATACCGGGAAGGCTTCGCCAAATGTGAAGCCATGATGGAAGAAGAAGGAGATGAAGATCCTGTTGACAATATAGTTCAGCCTGAACCACTTGTCGGGACAATAATTTCAACAGAAGTTACCCGAGAACCATCTCCAACCATCCCGGCACCTGAAGTTGTTCCAGTCTCTTCTCAGACAGACATGGTGACTCCAGGAGGGGATGTCACAGTAAATCTTGTCACTCAGCCGGTCGGCGGGCAGGATGTGACACTTCCCTGATTTTTGTAACTAACCCCTTGGGTTTACAATTGTAAATGCCGTTTAAGGCTTTTTAATATAATAGAATACTTTTCTGTTATTGTATGAACTGAATACTTAAAAATATGAATTCAATGTGTTAAAATTCAATAATCCTAGTCAGGAATATAGGTTTGTCGGGAATCAACTTGTATTATCCCGGCTAGGATTTCATGGTCAATTACTCTCACTTGGATTTTATAAATGACGAGAATCTCATTAATTCTAGTCGCATGACTAAGAATCTTTAGATCATCCCGGCCTTCCGGTTTGTATACTTGGACTCTTATCAAGGCAAGAAGCCAAGATTGATAGGAATCCAAGGATCCCGGCTAGGACTTTGTAATCGACGTGATTCTCCTCAATTCCAGTCGCATGACTTAGAATTTTAGATCATCCCGGCCTTCCGGTTTGTAACTCCCGGCTTAGGACTTTATATTCGACGTGATTCTCTTCAATTCCAGTCGCATGACTTAGAATTTTAGATCATCCCGGCCTTCCGGTTTGTAACTCCCGGCTTAGGACTTTGTATTCGACGTGATTCTCTTCAATTCCAGTCGCATGACTTAGAATTTTAGATCATCCCGGCCTTCCGGTTTGTAACTCCCGGCTTAGGACTTTGTATTCGACGTGATTCTCTTCAATTCCAGTCGCATGACTTGGAATTTTAGATCATCCCGGCCTTCCGGTTTGTAACTCCCGGCTTAGGACTTTGTAATCGACGTGATTCTCCTCAATTCCAGTCGCATGACTTAGAATTTTAGATCATCCCGGCCTTCCGGTTTGTAACTCCCGGCTTAGGACTTTGTATTCGACGATGATGCTTCTTGTATGAGACACTTAGAATCATCTTTATTGATAGAAAATCCGCATATTAAATGCGTTCCACGGTCTTTCAAATACATCTCCGTCTTGTGTCTTCAAGTAATAAGCCCCGTTCTGCCCAATCCTGTCAATAAGGTAAGGACCTTCCCAATTGGCCCCCAATTTGCCACTCCCGGGCTCCCTTGTATTGTCAAATACTTTTCTCAGTACCAAATCTCCAACTTTGAAGGTCCTGCGTCTGACGCGGCGATCATATGACCGTTTGATAGTTTGCTGATAATTAGCCAATCTCACAACTGCCTGTTCCCGACGCTCTTCTAGCAAGTCATTGTCCCGAGCCAATATTCCTTCATTCTGCCCAGTATTGACAGCCTGAGTCCGAGATGTCGGGATAACAACTTCTGTAGGGATTACTGCCTCTGATCCATAAGCCAGAGAAAATGGAGATTCCCCTGTAGTTCTTCTCGGGGTAGTTCGATATGCCCAGAGTACTCCTGACAATTCTTCCGCCCATTTTCCCTTTGCTCGATCTAACCTCTTCTTCAAGTTTTCGAGTATAACTCGATTTGCTCTCTCGGCAAGTCCGTTACTCTGGGGGTATCTTGGGGCAGATAGTCTTTTCTTTATATTCAAAGCCTGACACAGAGCTTTCACCTCGGTGGAATCAAATTGGGTTCCGTTATCTGTGACTATCTCTTCTGGAATGCCGAACCGGCAGATGATATTCTCCCATAAGAACCTCTTTACATGCGAAGACTGTACCTGAACTAACGGCACTGCCTCGATCCACTTTGTGAAGTAATCCGTGGCCACCAATAAGAATCTCACATTCCCTGGGGCTGTCGGGAATGGTCCCATTATATCTAGTCCCCATTTCGCAAATGGCCATGGACTGAATACAGGATACAGCTCTTCGGCGGGAACCTTTATCAATGGAGAATATTTCTGACACTTCTCACATTTCTTCACTAGCAACTTGGCATCTTTCTGCATGTAGGGCCAAAAATAACCTTGGCTGAGAGCTTTATGTGCCAAGGTCCTCGCCCCCGAGTGATTTCCACATTCTCCCGCGTGTATCTCAAGAAGAACTTGCTGAGATTCTCTGGGGGTAAGACATTTAAGGAGAGGACCTGATGCTGATTTCCTGTAGAGATCTTGGCCTACCATGATATACCTTCTTCCAAGCCTCTGAATTCTCTTTGCGGCATCTCTCCCAGAAGGGAGTTCTCCATGCTGTAAATACCTTCGAAAATCGTCCATCCAACTTGGCTCATGATCAACCTCCACCGGGGCCAGATAAACTTCAAGAGGTGAATGAATACTCGGAAATTCCTGATAGTCCACGGATATAGTTCTTGATTCAGCCCCTCCCATCATAGTAGATAAATAGGCCAAAGCATCAGCATGCCGATTTTCCATCCTTGGTAACTGATGAATTTTTATGTTACCAAATCGCTCAGCCAAATGTTGAACAATATCTAAATAAGCTGCCATCCTCTCATCTCGGGCTAGATATGTCCCAGCAAACTGACTGACGACCAGCTGTGAATCAGTATAAGCGGTAATGTCTGTTATCCCGAGATCAAGTGCTGTCTGGAGTCCCAAAATCATTGCTTCATATTCTGCTTCGTTATTTGATGCCACGAACCCGAATTTCACAGATTTTTCCAATCTAGTATTCTCAGGTGTGACCAGAACGACTCCTACACCTGATCCGTTCTCATTGGCTGATCCATCAGTAAACAATCTCCATCCCGTCTTGGGATTCAACATCTCTGGCATCTCGGGAAGTGGAAGAACTTCTCTGTCCTCACCCCCAAGATCTGCCACATCTTGAACTGGGAAGTCGGCCAAAAACCCTGCCAAGGCATGTCCCTTCTCAGATGTTCTTGGTGAGAACTGAATGTCGTATTGAGCCAAATAAATGGCCCATTTAGCCATTCTCCCTGACAAATCGATCTTACCGAGTATAGATTTCAAAGGATGCTCTGTGTAAACCGTAATAGTCCTGCCTTCAAAGTAGGGTTTAAGACGTCTCGAAGCATAAATCAAAGCCAAAGCAGCTTTCTCGATTGTGGCATATCTCGTTTCTGCCCCAATCAAAGTCTTACTGGTGAAATATACTGGTCGTTCTTCCCGATCGAGCTCACGGAAGAGAACGGCGCTAATGGATTCATCTGTGGTAGCCAAATAAAGACCCAGAGGCTCCCCTTGATCAGGTTTAGAAAGAATCGGAGGTTGTGAGAGATAATGTTTGAGCTTTTGAAAGGCTTCATCACACTCTTCAGTCCAGTCAAATCTTCCATTCTTCTTCAAGAGCCTGAATAAAGGTCTGCATCTATCTGACGATCTCGCTATGAAGCGATTCAATGCTGCTATTCTCCCGGCAAGCTTTTGGACTTCCTTCCTGTTCTTCGGTGAAGGCATATCTGTCAAAGCCCTGATCTGTTCGGGATTAGCTTCAATTCCTCGCCTCGTAATGAGATAACCTAGAAATTTCCCTGAGGTCACTCCAAAGACGCACTTGGCAGGATTGAGTTTCATTTGATACTCTCGAAGACGATCAAACGTTCTCCCGAGATCTCCCAGATGTAATTCCCGGGTCCTTGTTTTAACCATCATATCGTCTATATATACTTCCATTGTCACGCCAATCATATCATGGAACATTTTATTAACGAGACGTTGGTAAGTGGCTCCCGCATTCTTGAGACCAAAAGGCATCACTCTGTAACAAAAGACGCCCCTATCAGTCGTGAAGGCTGTCATCTCCTGATCTGGCTCATACAGAGGGATCTGATTATAACCCGAATACCCATCCATGAAAGATAAGATCTCATATCCCGAGGTTGCGTCAACCAGTTGATCAATCCTCGGCAAAGGATATGGATCTTTAGGGCAGGCTTTATTCAAGTGTGTGAAGTCTATGCAGACTCTGATTTTCCCATTCTTCTTCGGAACAGCCACTATGTTGGCTAACCATTGTGCATTGTTGACTTCGCGGATAAATCCGGCCTCCAGGAGTTTATCAATCTCTTCCTGGACTGCCTGCTGCTTCTCTGGAGCAATCCTCCGAGGTCTCTGTTTCACAGGTAAATGATCTCTATTTACCTGTAGATGGTGGCAGGAAATGTCGGGAGAAATACCCGGCATATCGTTAAATGACCATGCGAAAACATCCATATAAGATTTGAGAAAATCAGTGAAGGATATTTTTTCTTCCGCAGATAATCCAGCCCCGATATAAGTATACTTTGGGTTTTCCTCACTACCGAGGTTAACCTGATCAGTCTCCTCAACTGTGGGACTTGTCCCTTGCTCAATGTCACCTTCCCGGGTCAGCGCAGTCTGCTCCAGACTTGCCGGGATGCGCTCTAATTGCTATTTTTCCATAACTACGGACGAAGTTCCCCCTCCATGATGATCCTCCAGGACTGGGACCTGCTTCGATTTCAGGGCCATGGCATAGCATTTTGCCGAGATGGCCTGATCTCCCTTGAGCTCCATAATCCCGTGAGCAGTTGGGAATCGGAACAATTGATGATAAGTAGACGGTACTCCCTTGACTTCATGTATCCAGCCTCTCCCCAAGATGCCGTTGTAGGGGGATGGTGTATCTAGAACAAGAAATTCGACCATAGACGTGATCGGTCCAGTCTTTACTGGCAGAATTATCTTTCCCATTGCATATTCTCTCTGGCCATTGAATCCGACCAGAGGAACGTTGCTCTGGATGAGATCTGACGGGTTAAAACCCATCTTTCGATAAGCCTCTGCAAATAAAATCTCTGCTGAGCTCCCCGGATCAATCAACAGACGCTTCACCTCATAATTACCGACAGGCAAAGTGAGCACTAGCGCGTCTGAATGTGGATGATCTACTCCCACGAGATCTTTGTCGGAGAAGAAAATCGCTGCGTCAGTGTTCTCCATCATCTCCACGGGATCTGTGATTCTAGGTCCCATTGACAGGTGCAAGATCTCATTCAGGTGTTCAACCTTCCTGATTTTAATCCTGTCCACCCTCTCTGTCTCTCTACGGGATAGTTGCCGTCCTCCCCCGTGTATCACATCAATTACCAACCCACGCTCTTGCTGTTTAACGGGGTTCTTATCCTTCTTGAGAACCTCGGCTCCAGCTACTGCCCCAGTCGTGCTGGCAATAAACTGTTGCAAAAAGCCTTGGTTAATCAGGTCCTCAATCTTATGCTTCAGCGCCCAGCATTTATTGGTTATGTGCCCTGCCTCTTGGTGGAAGGCACAGAACAGATTCATATCTCTGTCTCCTTTCAAATCCGGCCTCATTGGTCGGGGATATTGGAGATACTTCTCGTTCTTAATCAGATCAAATATCTGACTAATGGTCTTGTTCAAGGATGTAAAAATCCTTCTCTCTCGGCGGGGATACTGCCCCGTGCTCCCCGACTTCTCTGGTACCTTCACGGGAATCTCTGCCGTCGTGATGATCTCAGCTACAGCTTTTTGCTTTCCCTTCGAAATTTTGCTGGAGGTCGGGGCCTTCTTCACTTCATTCACTGATATAGCCACTCCTGGGCCTCGCTGGAGTGTGTCGTCCTCAAGTTTAGAGTATTTCTCTACTCGAAGAAACAGGGCTTCCATACTCACTGGCCTATTCTTCGTTAGAGACATGTATAGTCCAGAACTCGTGGATAATGCCTTGCGAAAGGCTGTAACGGCATGCTTATCATCACAGTCTTCCACTGTGGTCATGAGAGTACGGAATCTCTTTGTAAAATCTCGCAAGGTTTCTTTCTGATCACAATGTACATTAAATAGCACATCGACATCATTCTTATGTAATCTGTTGCAAGAATATCGAGTGATGAAGAGAGTACTCAACTTTGTGAAGTCAGAAATGGTTCGAGGGGCTATCTGGTTAAACCAGATCAATGCATCGTCGCTTAAAGTGGAAGGGAACATCCTGCAGAGGAGTTCGTCTTGAAACTCCCACATCGTCATCGCCTTTCTGAAGCGAAGTACGTGATTCACAGGATCTGTCTCTCCTGTGAATATCGAAAATTTAGGATAAGAAAAAGATTTTGGGGCACGGTATCCCTGTATCTCTTCTGTAAAAGGAGAATCTCTAGGAATTCTCGTTGCCATTGCTGTCATTTTATCAGCCAATGTTTCTTTCTTTCCCATCATCTCAGCTACTAGATCAGCTATCTGCTTCCTGGTTTCTGGCTGAATATGATCCGAGCTTCGCTGGCAGGAAGACTCGGCTTTATGACGCTTCTCTGGAAGCGGAATATGTGAATCTCCACGTCTACTACGTGGATTTCGCAAGACAGATTCCTCTGAATTCGATCTGTCTGAATGGAAATGACTTTTCTCCTGGTGACTACGTCCTGCTGCACCAGATGTATAATCACCAGTTCGTTCAACAGTCATCCGCTGCTTCAACTCCTCATTCTCTTCGCGCAATTGGGCAATCATTTTCTGCTGATTGTCCAATTCTCTCGCTCTTCTCCCCTCCGTAATAGCATCTCTGAGATCGCTAGTCGGATTCTTCTCTCGTCCACTCCTGAGACCTGTGCGTCTGGTATCCACCATTGTTCGAATCGAATATCTCTTAGAACGGAAAATTTCTAGTCGTTTCCCACAGACGGCGCCAAAAGATGTGGGGGAAAAATATCTGATCTAACCCACACAATCTTTGAGGTCAGACGATTCGGATTATGGTGATGATCGGACGACTCTGATGCTCCAGGATGAAACTGCTTTCTCCTCTGCGAAGGATAGGATGATCTCCAGATGAGATTTGGTTGTACCTGTTGACAAGGCTCCGACGCTCAAGTCAGCTTGGGAAATGTAACAGGTTTTAGGAAATAGTAAAAGATTTCAGAGTTTAAGCTATCTAGATCTGGAGAGCAAGATCCTTTTCTCAGTTCTGAAGGTCTTGTATTTATAGCCTTGGAACTGGCGTGACTCACCTTCCACGTGTCTAGTCATTATCAGTCAATGATGACTCAGATAGATTCTGTTATAAAACAGAATCTGTCGGTTTAAACTTTGACTTTCTTGATTCAGTTATACCTGAACTAACTGAAATAATACTGAGGTGGCATCCTCCGTGTCAGGTGTTCAGATAAGGTGATGTCGAATCCGTGATAATTCAACTAGCTGCCACGTGGCCAATATTCATTAGTTAAGAAATCGATGGTATTCGGAATACTTACCTCGTATGTAAGAGATCATGCCACGTAAGTCATTTGACATTATCTGGCTTTGACGGGATGATATTGAAATAGATCCCGTCAAGCAAGTCTGATGACCTTGTCGGGATAAATGCATCCAGCCAATAATTTGACCTTGCCGGGAGGATGTCCCGGGATGAGATGTTCAGAGTTCCCGGGAATCTATACTTTGAGTTGCCAGGATGAGTTCCCGGGATGACATATTTGGAGTTTCCGGGATGATATACCTGAGTTGCCAAGATGAGTTCCCGGGATGACATGTTTGGAATTCCCGGGATGATATACTTGAATTGCCAGGATGAGTTCCCGGGATGACATGTTTGGAATTCCCGGGATGATATACTTGAATTGCCAGGATGAGTTCCCGGGATGACATGTTTGGAGTTCCCGGGATGATATACTTGAGTTTTCCCGGGAGGAGAACCTTGAGTTCCCGGGATGAGATTGTAGAAGATCCCGTCTATCCCCTTGATCTCGGTGGGATGAGACTCATCAATATGTCGGGCAAGATTGAATACTTTCCGGCACATTAAAGGCTGAGACGCTAATATTCTCTGTCAGCATCACTTCCATGTGTCGATAAAACAATCCTGACACGTGGCATTTCCAAGTAATGGAAATCGAGCGACACGATTGGCAGTTTATTGCTCTTGATGATGATTCCAGCGCATTAACTCTCGCGTGCTGTCGTCTAACACGCGTCGTGTATTTGAAACCGCACGTGCTAAGCCAGAGATACGTGTCCAATTTTGACTAGCTGGAAAATACGGCACCCACACACCCTTTCTTAGCCAAGTGGAATATGTTAGATGGTGGAAGCAAGATACCAAATGTTTATTCTCTGTGCGTTCTTTCTAAGAGGCTTTGGACGATGGTGAGTTCGAGGCTTTCCCAACGGTTGGAGTGTGGAGTAAAAAAGCCCTTTCCAAGGTTCGTTTCTTTGCTTGGTGTGTGGTCCGAGGCAGAGTCCAAACCATGGACTTATTATGGAGGAGAGGCATTGGGGTGATCGACTATTGCCCCATGTGTTTAGAGTGGGGGGTCCTGTGACTATTTGTTTCTTCATTGCAGAGTGGCTTAGGCGATTTGGTCTGAGTTCTATAGAGAATTCGGCTTTAGATGGGCAGTTCCCTTGTCATTTAGAGACCTTCTATCCTAGCTTTGCAAGGCTTTTGGGGCCTCGGGAAAAAGTTATGGATCCTTGTTGATCCCATTAGCTATCATTTGGGGTATTTAGAAAGAACGAAACAGTAGGATCTTCGAGGGTAAAAGCTCATCTCTTGAAGCTCTCTCTACGGAGACAAGGGGTCTTATATATATGTGGGTCAGACTTTATGAGGAGAAGAATGGTGCTAGATTTGAGGACACGGTGTTTAGTTGGGCGTCTTTGATTGTGAGGGATTGGGTGGGAAGGTTATGGGGTTTGTTCTCTTTGTAGTTATTCTTTTTTTGACTTTCTATTTTGTTGTTCTCCTTCGCTTTGCCTTGGCAGGCTTTCTCAGCCTCCAAGTGCTAAAATTTTTTATCTTTTTACCTTTCAAAAAAAAAAAAAAATCTAAAGATAATCCCGACCACAAGCGGTAATATTTCACCAGAAAATTAATACATCTCTATTGCTCTCTCCTTTACCTACATAGATCTATCTTGTTGTTGAAGCTCTATTTCACTTCACTAGAATTTGACTGATATTTTTTGATAAAGAGAGACAATTATTAGGGAGACGACAACGGTGATAGCGTTGACAGCAGCAGCCGCCATGGGTGTTGTTGGTGGTGCTTACACGGAAAGAAAGGAAAAATTGTCTTTTTTACATCAATTATGATGGAGATGTGACGCTGCAATGTGAGTTAAAGATGATGGGACTTGGTTATTGGGGAGTTGCTGTATTACAAAATACTTTTTAATAACATGATGTATTACTCAAGGTTTAAAGGAGGCCGTTTTAATGGTTAAACGGACTGGGGGCGTTAACCGTTTAAACGGCCGTTAAAACGGATTGAAACGGTCAGGGGCAAAAATGGAAAACAATGGAAAAAAATGGAATTAAACGGATTTTAACGGTTTTAACGATAACGGATTTTAACAGAAAAAAACGGAAAGAGTGGCGCTGAAATTCAAATTTTGAAATTTGAAAATTAAAAAAAACACGGAATTTAACAGATTTAAACGGAAATTAAACGGATTTTAACAGAATTAAACGGTTTTAATGGTCGTTTTTTTCACAAAATTTTTCGAAATTAAACGGTTGTTTAAACGATTTTAACGGCCGTTAAAACAAAAAAACGGCCGTTTTTTTCAAAACCGATAAAACGGGTTTAAACGGAAACGGGCTTGGGGCGTTTCCGTTTAAACGGCCGTTTAAACCGTTTAAACGGCCATTTTTAAAACCATGGTATTACTAAATTACCCAAAGATCTATTATTATTATTATTATTAGTAGACCGCGCACCTGCGCAATTGTAAGGGTGTTATTGGAACTTATCAAAAAAATAAACTCAGGATGTTATTGGAAATTATACTTAGTGATGGTAGGGGAAATTTCGGAAGGTGGCAAAATAGGAAAGTTTTAGCCCAATAGACAGTTTTGAAAGATTATTTTAAAGGGACAAATCTGAAATTTGAAGAAACTCCAGGCACAGTTAGAAGAGAAAACAGCAAAAAGTTGAAGTTGGGAAAGTCGATATTGTTGCCCATGAGATTTAAGGAAACAAAAAATGAAATGAGGGACAAAAGGTGAATATAAAGTTGCCTTAATAGCAAGGTTTAAAAGGGACCGTTATAACGGTATAACAGTCTGGGGGCGTTATCGTATTTTCTGTTATAACGAAAAAGAAACACTCGGGCAAAAGCAGAAAAAAATTGAGAAAAAAAATGAAAAAGAACGGGAAAAAACAGAAAAAGGGCGTTGAAATTTAAATTTCAAAAACAAAAAATAACGGAAAAACGGCCTTTTTTTTCACAATTTTTTACATAAAATAACGGTCGGTATTTTCGTTATAACGGCCATTGTTTTTTAGACGGCACGTAACATAACGGGGTAGGTCCGAATCCTTTATAACAGCCGTTATTTTCGTTACAACGGCCAATTTTTAAACCTTGCTTAATAGTACTAGGAGTTAGCACTTACAATGCACACACATAATAGATTATTAGAGGGACATTTTTAGGAGAAAAAGGCAATGATGGTGGGTGGTTCATGAGATAGGGCCCACGGTATAAAGGGTGAGCACCAATATATAATTGACAGATAAGTTCTTAGTTAGGTAATTGCAGTTGTCTTTAAAATAGAAATAGTGATAGATGAGGAGGGTTGCCGAGTAAAACTTCTGTCACAACAAAGTTGCAAATCACACAATCACAGCCAATGAGTTCTCGGCACGTACACCTCAAAGCAAAGAACAAATGGGTACGTTGCAAAGCACTTGTGCACGTGCCGAGAACTCATTGGCTTGTGATTGTGTAATTTACAATTTGTTGTGGTGCAAGTTTTACTGTGGGTTGCCTGTTGCACTCGTCATCATTGATCATCGACATCTCGTAGTTGTTGCCGTCGCCGTCATCATCATAATCATCATTATTATTATTACGGAAAATTGCAGAAAAGAAAATAAACTTTAATTTATTTACAAAAAAGAATACAACTTTTCGCAAATCCCAAAAAAGAAAACGGCGTTTCATCTGCTGTCAGTCCAATCAGTCGTTGGCTGACTAACGAATGACTGATGGCTGACATGTCTGACAAACGCCCTTTTAAAGGGTGTTTATTCTTGAGAAATTTAAAAAAAACGTCCCATAATTCCTTAACTTCTAAACCAATCTACGAATATCGGAATGATCTGAATTTTTGTGAGGATGATCTCCTCACCGTAGAGATCATCCTCACCAAAAATCAGCCATTGATTCATCTTCTAGGTACGCTAAAATAGGCGTAAAATTTGGGGTATCAAAAAACGCCCTTTAAAAGGGCGTTTGTCAGTAAAAAACGCCCTTTAAAAGGGCGTTTTCTACTGACACACGCCCTTTAAAATAACGTCTGTCAGGTTATCAGATGTCGGACTGACACTGACAGACGTTTTTCAAAAAGACGTTTATTACTGAAAAACGCCCTTTAAAAGGGCGTTTGTCAGAAAAAACGCCCTTTTAAAGAACGTTTTTTTAATAAACATGTGCCACGTCATGAAACGCCCTTTTAAAGAACGTTTCGTTTTCTTTTTTGGGATTTGCGAAAACTTGTATTCTTTTTTGTAAATGAATTAAAGTTGGTTTTCTTTTTTGCAATTTTCCCTTATTATTATTATTATTATAGAATAGATGTCTTCTAGTGCCACACCATCCAATGGTCCAAATTTAGTGGCGATATCATTTAAAAAGTGTTAATTATTAAAGGTTTAACGGTCACTTAAAATTTTGATTGCAGGAATAGAACATTTTAAGTATTTAAAGAGTTTCAATTAAGTTTTAGAAACTAGGCTTCTTGCATAAACTATAAGCTATAAGTTGAATTTTAAGGGCTTAGTGAGCCATGAATGATTGACCCACCACTTAAATGGACGTATATACCAAGAAGCAGCCTGATCCGCGATATGTAGACATTGAATCTAAGTAGAACAAATGTTCAAATCAAACGTCTAGAAATAATCCCCATAAACAATGTTCGAATCCATAGGCTACAAATTACTGGTCAGGCTGATTGTGTGTGTGTAGGGCCATCTGGTGGGCTAGTCATTCATGCACGGGTCAGTGGGTCCAAAGTGTTCCAGTGATGCATTTTTATGAGCTCTACAGCTCCAGAAATCAACGTCGATCATCTTTGAATGTCCCAGACCGAATAAACCTTCGATGACACCTGCAGTCAGCGACGCCGCTGACTGCAGCCAATATGAGATACGTGGCACATTCTTAAGAGAACACTGACCGTACCGTATGGATGAGTGGCTTTTGCACGGCTTCTTTCTAGTTTCAAACCCGCACGAGCGAGGTCCTAAATCCTTACTCATGGTTAAAGAAAACTTTTGTAAAAAAAAAAAAAAAAAAAAAAAAAAAAAAAAAAAAAAAAAAAAAAAAAAAAAGGATTACCTCCTTCTCCCATATTTCAGCTCCCGCCAACAAAAATCATCTTCCCCTCAGCAGATTTGCAAAAAATAGATGAAGTCTCACTTCACCTCTTTCTCATCCTTTCACTCCTTTCTCCTCCTAACTACCAACACTGCCACTAAGAACGAAGACACCTCGCTGCCGACGCCTTGCGAAAGTACTAATTCACGGGAGATAAACATGCATAAAAGTATTAAAAACCGTCTTCTGCTGTTAGGGGTTGTAGTACCTGAGAGTCTGAGACCCCTCAGGCGCTCACTTCTGCTGGTTCCTCTCTCTCTCTCTCCTGTGTTGGCCGGAGCTGAAACAGTGGAGGAGGGAGATCAAAGAAGTAATTTTTTTTTTTTTTTTTTTACAAAAGTTTTTTTAACCATGAGTTAAGGAGTAAACTTTGACGACAGGGCCCCTCTCATCAGGCTGACGACAGGGCGAAATATGAGCCAAGTCGCTCACTCTTAGAGGACAATGACCGAATGGATGTTTTTCTAATCCCTAGGTGGACCTACAAACCAAAAATCAACTTGATTAGTGATTTTAAACCTTTGGATTTTTTTACCTCAAATAATGGTTAACAATGCTCAAATTCCACGGTTAAAATCAGCCCATGAAAATTATTCCAACGCAACGCCTAGAAAACACTGATCTGGCTGATTTTTAGTTTATGGGTTCATCTAGGGATTGGCCAAACATCCACACGGTCAGATTCCTCTAAGAGTATGCTACGTGGCTTATATTGCGCCGCGCCCTGGCATCAAAGTTTTAGGGTTTTGGGAGGTCGTCCTCCTTGTGATTAATGGTCTCATAACTACCAGACCAGCTGTAGTCAGCAAGTTTTACTCGTTTTTTAGCTACCAGACCGGCTGTTGTCAAAATTTTATTGCATTATTTAAACGTTTGGCAAAGTAAGGGCCACGTCTACAGTGGATGGGTTGGGATCTTGGAACATTAATTGCAGTCAAAATCATCAATCCTGGCCATTCACTTGGTTTTCACTCTTGAGATAATTTCAGTTCTATAAATGGAGGGGCCAGGGGCTTTCTTAGGTACACACAGATCTATGGAAGAGCAAGCAGCAAGGATGGCGAGAGTGAAGTGTTCCTACACAATTAAGCCAGCTGAGCCAACTCCGATTGTCCGACTCTGGTTACATGAATCTGATCAGTTTCACGCCTTGACTCATGCACCCACCATCTACTTTTATAGACCCGTTCACGATATTTCTCTTCCATCTGCAGTCGAAACTATGAAAAAGGCACTGAGTCAAGCATTGGTGCCATTCTACCCATTAGCAGGACGTTTGTATATGATTGATGGAGGCCGAGTCGAGCTCCATTGCAATCAAATGGGAGCTCGGATCTTAGAAGCTGAGTCAGAAACCAAAATCGACGACTTTGGTGACTTCCGTCCGACTCCAGAGATAAGAGAGCTTGTCCCTCGCATCGATTACTCCAAACCTATTAACGAATTGCCGTTGTTACTAGTGCAACTCACCAAGTTCCAGTGTGGTGGCATCAGTGTAGGCATGGCAATTTCGCATATCGTAGCGGATGGACTAGCCGCACTTCATTTTATTAGTTCGTGGGCCAAGTTTGCTCGTGGTGAGCAACTTGAAATTGCACCGTTTCATGATCGGACGGTCGGATATATGGGTGATCCTCTAGCAACCCCGCGTTTTGATCACGTAGAATTCAGTCCTCCGCCGCTATTGATTGGTCGATCAGACACAGAGGAGGAGAGGAGGAAGGAAACAACGGTGGCGATGGTAAAGTTGACAAAAGATCAAGTAGAGAAACTCAAACAAAAGACTAACGAGGGTCGGAAGGAACACGACGGTCGAGGGTATAGTCGGTATGAGGCCATGGCTGCACACATGTGGAGATGTGCATGCAAGGCACGCAAACATGACATCGAACAATTGACCACCATACGCGTCGCTGTAGACTTCCGCAATCGCTTACGTCCAGCACTGCCACCGGGCTACTTCGGCAATGCGACGCTTGTAACGACACCAACAGCTCGATCAGGTGACTTAGTGTCCAAGTCCTTAGGTTATGCAGCAAGCAAGATCAGAGAGGCCGTGGGTCTAATGAACGATGAGTACGTGAAATCAGCCACTGATTTTTTGAAAAGTCAACCTGATATGACTCGGTTTAGGACTTCATTCCACACGGTTGGTTGTCCCCAAGGGGATTTCTTAGGGAACCCAAATTTAGCGGTAACCAGCTGGTTGGGCCTACCAATCTATGATGCAGATTTCGGATGGGGAAAGCCAATTCACATGGGCCCTGCATCACTAGGTTTTGATGGGAAATCTTTCATCATCCCGGGACCAGATGAAGATGGGTCATTCATCATCGCACTGCGTCTCCAGATAACTCACATGGATGATTTTAAGAAGTACTTTTACCAAGATATCTAAGATAGAGGTTTCCTGGATAGCATTTTGATCTGCCTCGCGTCTTTGTTAATCGTTTGTTTTAGGTTTGCATTGGTCATGGAGTTAAAAGAAGCAATAAAGAAGGAGATTTTTGGATTCTCAGGTCACAGACGAGATTTTAGACGAAAATTTATGTCCAAAAACTTAGCTCCGCGTATATGGACTTGTAATAGTCCCTTATCCAAGGTAATAAAAATTTAAAACATGTCACATCTCAGTGGTTGGAATATTAATAAACCTTATAACAGTTTAAAGTTCTTTTTCTTTTTCAACAAATAACGGCTGTTAGTCCGTAACATATGTTGTCGGGTCAATTTTCGAGAGTAAAACTTGCCTGTCAATTTTCGAGAGTAAAACTTGCCTGACCACCGTTGGTCTGGTAGCTACCAGATGATAGGTGCAGTGCTCGGCACGTGGATTTCTCACAGATTGACAAATACAGCCTCACCATTCACGTACCCTGGTGAGTTTCTTCAGATTTATTGTGGAGGGTAAGAACGGATTTGCCGTCCGATCTCCGATCCACCCTCCACAAGCAATAATCATAAGTATTAATCAACTAATCAATATGATAAAATCAAAGCAATAAAAGAAAAACACAACACAAACTTACGTGGTTCGTTGCCGGGACTCTTGCCGGCGACTACGTCCACGGGAAGCCGGTCTCCAACCAATTTTTTTTATCAAAATCTTCAGGTTATATCTCTCTACCTTCTCTCTACATATGTTCTCTCTCTAACTTTTCTCTCTATATATTTTCTTCCTCTCTCTTGCTTCATTCACCCAAAAGCCGATCCTCTTTCCTTCTACACACCTTTTCCTTTATAGGGTTCTTCATCCGACACGTGTCGATACAAGAGAAATTTCAGGAGTTAGGGGAGCGATATAGTGCTTCGCGGTGTATCCTCCTCAATACAATGATGATGTGTTATTTTATGTACCCACATTTATATTTTGATTTTTTTAATACTAAAGCAAAAAGACCTCAGCTGTACGTTTCCAAATTGCACCTATCGCAGCTACAAGACCATCGGTGGTCAGGCAAGTTTTACTCCAATTTTCGGCTACTAAAGGTAATATTACCTTAAAGATCACATGGCCTGAACTTTGGAGAGAGAGAGAGTAGAACTCCTGTTGAATATTATTCTACTCCCTTCTTAATGGATGTAGGTCTCGTTGTTAGGGAGTAGATCTCGCATCCAACCATGCCCTGGGACCAATAAGGGCTAGGTGAGGCTTTCCACCTCTAACTGTACAAAGTGATCATTGGAGTATGGTCGAGGGTAGGTACTGTTGAATATATATCTATTCCCTTCTTAATGGATGTAGGTCTCGTTGTTAAGGAGTAGATCTTGCATCCAACCATACCCTGGGACCAGCTGCATATGGCTAGAGTTTAAATTTTGACCAAGATCTGTGGGGTGAGATAGTTCACTGAGACTACTGATTGGTGGGTAACCCAACCATTTCACTTTCTAGAATATAAAGCTTGTAGTCTCTCCACTTCACTTCTCCTGAGTAACCCAAATAATTGATCTGTCTACTGAGTAAGTTGTCTGACTTGAAATTGTCACCTAAGGGATTCATTAGGCCAACAATCAACCGGATCAGTTGGTATACAACCCATATTTTGGACATGCCAGAAATAATATAAGGATGGTATGGAAGATCCTGTTGGGCTGATTTTTAGTTTAGTAGATTTCCTAAGTAGTCTGCTTCAAATTGTAGATCTAATTAACTTTTAAATTCTGCCATGTATAAATCATAAAAAGGTAGGAGGGGTAAGCGCTACTTATAATATAATTTCTAAGTATGAACATGGAACGTTTATGCAAAAATCTGACCATATATACCTCCCAACAGAAATTTTTTTGTAATAAAAATAAAAGATATTGCAGAGCAAGGATGTTTAACACCTCTTCAAGAACTTACATACCAAATACCAGCTTGATTGGTGATTCATTGCCATTTGATTTGAGCACTTTTTCATCATGGATTCTTACGCATCAATATGCCTGCTGCCATTCTAGCTAACTGAAAAATGCTTAAATCCAATCTCTAGAAACAACTTATCATGCTGACTAAGCTAGCTAGGTTGGTATGTACTTTAGGAAGCATCAAATGATAAGTATATATGGACCTGTTTTTTTTTTTTTTAAAGAATGGTGATTACTGACAATATATAAACAAACTATGTATCTTTGGTTCGGGATAAATACCTAAAAGAATGCCATATATTGGAAGGCATATGCCTTAAGTTAAACCATAGTTGCATAACATCCTCTCAGTAACCCGTGATTGACTCACACCATTAGTCCATTTATTTTAATGACGCTCTCTCTCTCAAATAAAGTTAATGACTATTTCTCTGTTGACCACTATTAAGTTTGTGATGAAGTACCAATGAACTGGGATAAAATTTTCAGAAACAATTGACAAAATTATTTCATGGATTAACTATATCAATAAAGTCACAATGACTCGCAAGGCCCTGCCTCATGAGTTTTTATGAGGATATGCATGCCTTGTCTGAATTACGTACCAAGTCGACTTTCCTAAATAAAATTTATATTGCAGGCTGGGCAAGGAGGTATGTATTGCAAGTTTTCCAACCTTGCTCGAAACAACATATTTATGTAACCAACGGCATATCTAATGAGGTGAAGATGGTGTATCTATAAGTGATGTAAGGAGTTATGTATTGCGAGAATTATCAACTGATATTACTTTATTCTCAAATTATCACAAAAATCTGAAACTTGAATTTAAATATAAATACACAAATGATATTACTTTATTTTCACCTTAAATTTGCAATCAAATTACACTACCAGGAAGCAAGTTTTTCACTGAGACAATTAATGAGCACATAAATTATTATTTCAATAAAATACATAATTACTTACTTCACTCGGGCGAACTTCAAACCCATTGTCTTTCCACCGTGCTACCCTATAAAAGCCGACGTAACCAAAAGAAATATATATTTAATAATCATTAATCACTTAAAAAAGAATTAAAACACAAAATTAAACAAATTAGTATGAACAAAATAGAAAATTGAAAAATGGGTTTAAACACAATAGAACCTATTATCTATAAAAATTAATAAAAAAAGAGAGAAGTTAAAAAGAAAATAAGAATACCTGATGATGGGTTGTAGTAACCCAAGACTTTGAAATGCTTCCCATCTCTGGAGATCTGCTATCAACAACCATAAAATGACTTGTTTTCGATTATTTGGCTTGGTATTTGTTTTAATTGATAATTTTCAAAACTCCATTGTTTTTCTCTTTTTATTTTTTATTTTTTGGGGTAGGCAAGCAGGTTAGTGGATGGTGATAAATGGGTGGAGGCGGGTTTGTAACCCATGTGTATGGTTTCAACACAGATACTTTACCATTTTAGGAAGTTGGCACCTTCATTAATCCATTCGTGTGTCAAAAAATGTTGAGAAGTACTAAAGGCTATTGGGAGTTTAAAAGAATGCACCATTGAATCCATGACTGGTTGTTTCCTTTGCACAGAGGATAAAAATAAGGGTCGGGCTCCGTTGACATATCTAAAATGACAGGTATCTGTACAGGGACACAATATAAGCCACGTGGCACACTCTTACAGGACTCTGACCCTATGGATGTTTGTCCTATCCCATGGTGGACTTACAAACCAAAAATAACCTGATTAGGGATTTATAAGTGTTGGATCTTTGTACCTCAATCCCTTAACTCAACCCACGTTAAATCCTTGGTTAGTGGTTAACAAGGGTACTTGTCAGACATTTTGGGAGGGGGACATCAAAGTTTGAAGTCGCCCGAGGCCATCGAATTTTTTCTCCATTGTGTGGCTGTCATTTACTGTCATCAAAGCTCACTATCATCAAAGTTTTACTCCCACTATCTCTATCTCCTTTTGGACGAACATCCTACTTTTGGAGAAATTTTTGAAGTGGCGGGGTTTTTGAAGCAGTGATCATGCGCCAATGATCACAGGAGTAAACCTTCTATCACAGAGTTCTGACATATGCTTCTGTCACAATGAAAATCACAGCCCACGTGGCACAATCTTAGTGGACATAGCTCTAGTTAGTTCTCGCTTAGGATTAAAACTTTGATGACCATTGATCGATGGTCAATGAAGCCTCCACCCACAATATGAGCCATGTGGCACACTCTTAGAGGAATTTGGCCGTATGGTTGTTTGGCCAATTCCTAGGTGGACTTACAAACCCAAAATTAGCCTGACTAGTGATTTCAAACATTTGGATCTTGTACGCCAAATAATGATCAATAATGCTCAAATTTCCACGGTTTAAAATCAACCCATGAAAATGACTCCAGTTCAATGGTTAGAAATCACTAATCAGGCTGATTTTTGGTTTGTAGGTCCACCTAAGAATTAGCCAAACATTCATACGGTCAGTGTCCTCTGAAAGATGTGTCACATAGCTCATATTGTTGGCGGTCAGCGGCTTTGCTGATTGTTGCCGGTCAGTTAAGTTTTACTCCATTTTTTATTTTTTTTTATTTTTGTGAAGAGTTTTACTCCATCCTTAGACCCGTCCGTGTCAAAGATTTTTTTTGTTTAACTTTTTGTTCAATCATGTGTTTATCAAGGATCAAAGTCTTGGGATCGGCCGTTGGATCGGACCCCTCCGATCCCGAGTTGGATCTCCTGGATCGGTCCGATCCACCGTGATTCCGAGACGAGAAAAAAAAATCCAAAAAAATACAAAAAATTGTAGAAAAAATTTAAAAAATTACAGAAAAATCAGAAAAAATCACAAGAATGTAGATCTATGTGTTTCCCCCAAATTGAATCAAGACCTTCGATCTTCATGGACCTATGTGTTTCAAAAGTAGATCTATCATTTTCAAGCTATTTTTAAGTTCTAAGAAGGGTTGGGGGAGGAAAGGGGAGAGGAAAACGAGTGAAAAGATGAAAAAAAATTGAGTTTTTATAACATCATTGCCGTTGGTTCAACTCATCGAGTTGGATTGGTTAACTCGTTGGGCGATCCAACCGATCTAAAGGGCGATCCAACCGATCCAGAGAGTTGGATGGGACGATCCATTGCGATTCGAGACAAACATTGCATTTTTGTCTCGGATGCCTCCAATCCCGGCCTAGATCGCCCGATCTAACTCGGGATTGCCCGAGACTTCGAACCAGGGTGTTTACCGAAACGACAATCATCCCGTACTACTTACAATAATTGACCATTAATATTGCTTTAACCAATGTGGATTTAATATTACGTTCACAAAGGAAAGTTGTCTTCACCAAAGCGACACCCATTATTAAAGTAGGGTCGCCCCACTCACTTCCCTCTTTAGTTTAAATATACGCTAGTTCTCAGTGTCGTGCTCAAAGTACCAGCAATAGAGAGAGAGAGAGATAGATAGAGAGAGAGAGAGAGAGAGAGAGAGAGAGAGAGAGAGAGAGAGTGTGGAGAGAAGGTTGTATGAAGCATCATTGGAAGGGAGAGTTACTTCCTTAATGGAATTGCTTAAAGAAGATCCCCTGATTCTTGATAGAGCTATTACGAGCTTCTCCGAGACTCCTCTACACATAGCAGCCATGTATGGTCACGTCGATTTCGCAAGAGTGATTCTGAGGCGTAAACCCGAGCTAGCCTCAGAACAAGACTCACAAGGTTACTCACCGCTTCACTTGGCTTCTGCAAGAAAGAACATTGAAATGGTGAAAGAGTTGTTAAAAACCAACAAAGATGTTTGCCGGGTTCTTGATCAAGATGGGAGAACCCCTCTCCATCTAGCCGCCATGAAAGGCCGAGTTGAGGTCATGAAGGAGTTGATTCAAACACAACCTGGAGCGATTCAAGTATCGTTGAATTGAAAAGAGACCATTCTATACTTATGTGTGAAATATAACCGTTTGGAGGCCCTGACGCTGTTGCTGAACTCCCTGGAGCAGTCGGTGCACTTGGTGAGTGATGAGGGATCTGTCTCTGTTAACTCCAAGGACGACGATGGCAACACCATCTTGCATCTCGCTGTAGCCAAGAAGCAGACGAAGGTACTGGGCGCCATACCACCATATGTTTTCATATTCCACTTTGTCTGTCCTGGTCCTGGTCCTGGGCCTCCATAGAGTCTAGATGGCGGTTTCCGAGTGGAGGAAAATAATTCCTCTTTCCGTCACAGCATTATGGATTCAGTTCGAAGTCTCGGGATCGGCCACCTCCAATCCCGATCCGGATCGGTTGGATCTGTCCGGTCCAGTGTGATCCCGAGACAACATTTTAAAAAAATCAAAAAAATAAAAAAAAGTGCAGAAAAATATGAAAAAATCATATAAAATCAGAAAAAATAAAAATAAAAAAATGCAACTTGATCCATTTCAGCCTCTTGGGATAAAAAAAAAAAAGCAGAAGATACTTTTGCTATAGTTGTTCTATCATCGATCTGACTGATTTTTCACAGCTTGAATCTCATGGTGACCAACTAATTTTGCTGCTGCACCTGTATAAGCACATAAACTTGTTCCATTACATAAGGATGCTTCCAAAGCCTCCTTTTAAGTCAACAAACTTCTTTTTTGTGTATAATGTTGCCCAAGTTCACTTCCCATGGATTTGTGCTCTGATCCATTACATTTATTATGATGTTCTACAACTGAATTAGGGTATTTGAATTCTCTTCAGGATTAATAGAAGTAGTTTGTTTAATTTTAATAGTTAGAGTTCTTAAATTCAGTACTTTTAGCGCCTTTTGATGATTGTTCTTCTTGTTAATTTTTGAATGCCACGTTTTACTTTGAGTAATTTTAATGTTACAATTTATTTTTCAATCCATTATATTTATTCACAAGTTCTAAATTGAATTGGGCGTAACGAAGACATTATTTTAAATTGTACGTACGCAATAGTTAGGGTTTTGAATGTTGGGGTTTCTATTGTAATACCGTTTTGTTTGATGATTCTTAGGCTTTGAATATAGTGCATATTAATTTTTTTTTTTAGTAATTTTGTTCTTATAAGGTACTAATCCATTATATTTATATTGAAGTTCCGTAAAAAAAATTCTGATCATTAATGTGAGATTTAAACTTCAGTTCTAATAAATTCTGATGATCATTAAAAAAAAATTCTATTTACAGTTTTATATCTTTTGGTAAGACGCGCGTTTGCAACATGCATTGACAAGAAAGTGAAAATAAAAATTGTGCAGATCATAAAGTTTTTGCTTCAGAAAACGGGAGTAGAAGTAAATGCCTTGAACAAGAACAATTGCACAGCACTGGACATACTAGCACAAA
The DNA here is from genome assembly GCA_035048495.1 of Euptelea pleiosperma. Lineage (NCBI taxonomy): Eukaryota > Viridiplantae > Streptophyta > Magnoliopsida > Ranunculales > Eupteleaceae > Euptelea > Euptelea pleiosperma. Next base: position 12,762,870 of record CM068548.1, read on the forward strand.
GTCCAAGAGATTTAAAGGATATGGATAGTGTAGAGTGCCTTCTAAGTGGCGGAGTGAAAAAAGGTAAAGAGATATCCTATGGAACATGTGATACAAACCAAGTGGTAAGATTTAATGATACATTTCCTGCAGCACTTGATCCCCCTCCCGCAATAAGTACTCAGACAGCACTGCAGCCGCAATCACCCTCACGACGGGGGAGCAGCTTGAAGAAGACTTTTGATGAACATCTAGATAGGCTGGAAAAGAAGAAAAAGAACACATTGATGGTGGTGGCATCGTTGATCGGAACCGTGGCTTTTCAAGCTGGACTCAACCCTCCAGGTGGTGTTTGGGGAGAAGATAAGATAGATTCCAATGGTAGTATCAGACGCCTAGCAGGGACGTCTATAATGGCCGTTAATAAGTCGGATGTATACAACAGGTACATGACCTGTAATACAATTGCTTTTTTTGCATCTATGATCATAATCCTTGTGCAGGTAAGCGGAAAAGTTTTCAAGGGAAGGATTCTTGTGTGGATTTTGTATGCTATCATGTGGATCTCAATCACATTTATGGCTCTAACGTACGTGTCTTCGTTAGACGCCTTGAATCCATCAATTGTTGTGACAGTCCCGGTGTGGTGGTTTTTGTTGTTGTTCCTTGTTCTGTTTGTGAACTTAATTCGTTTAATCTTATATTTGCTCAAGAAATATGGAATACTTAAGAAGAAAGAGAAAGAGACGGAGAAGCAAGACAATGACGAGGTTCGAGATGGAGATAACATCGAAGTACGTTCAAGTTCAAGCGATTGTGTTGAAGAAAGACCCTTCTCCTGTACTCTTTTTAAGTTTCTTCTTGTTTTAATGAAAACTATGCCTTGGAATGTATTTTATTTTCATTTTTAAGCGTTGTATTGGACTCGTTTTCATAGGCTTGATTTTTAACCATTGATTTATCTGTATTATCACCTGAATCATGCGGCCGGGTATCTTGGAGGATTTTTTTTTTTTTTTTTTTCTGTAGGATTTAGGGAGCCAAAAGAGAATTCAATACAAGTGGTACAATGCGTTGACACTACCATGAAAGTGTGATACGGACATCCCCTACTTTCCAGTAAAACTTTATATTGACCGCCCTAGTTGATCAGGCCCCGATGGCAGCCCATATTATGATCCACGTGGCACATTTTTAGAGGATGCTGACTGTATTGATGTTTGGCCAATTCCTTGTTTGTTTGTGTTTGCATTTGTTGGATGAAATGGATTCTGGATCTCGATATTTTCTTCGATTTTTGTCCATTTCATATGCAACTGGGGGCGTTCTGCTATGGCGGGATATGCACCTTGATCTGCTACAGGCACTGGATCTGCAACCACCTCTGCGGACTCTTCTGTTGCTTTTGTCTTTGCGTTTGCTCCCGGGATCTCGAACTCATTCAGCCATCAGCCCTGGCAGTATAGCTCTCTGTACGGAGTGGGCTGATGTCGTTAAAGTGCGGGAAATTTAGTTTTGTGGGCCACAGTCAAGCTGAGACCGCCATCACTATATGCTAGGGTTGGATCCACACTTAGAAAAGGAAACTACCAAAAAGTGCTATGTGCTCATCGTGTCATGTAAGGTTGTTCCTTACTGTCACCCATACAGCTAAAATTTTCAAAGTTTAAGCATAAATACCCCTGAAAGTAAATAAGGAGTTTTATTTAAGGGATATTTTCGTCAATATATGTGTAAAATAAAGAAGGTTTTTCATTCACTCTTCACTCTATCGAAAGGCCAACATAATAAAAGTCTAAAAGTCTAAAAAGGAGACGATCGAGAAACGACGAAGTAACTGAGAAACAGCAGTTCTTACCCTCCAAGTAGAAAGCGTGTTCCAGCGTTGCCGTTACCGTTATGATCCTTATAACGGGTTACATCAGTCACATCCAAAGTCAATAACATTGTTTAATATATTTTTAATTATTAATGGTTATAAAAACACCTTGGTAACTGTAAAAAAAAAAAAAGGTTTTTACACTTCATGTTTCCGTTATACTGGTTCGAAAATAAGGTAATAGGGTTGGGGAATTTTGCTTGCAACCTACACCCTTTTTTAAACCGGCGGGAATATTGGGTTCATAGCTCCTTGCTTGTTCCCTCCAGGAACTCAAAGGCCAAAGGGGACTTTGATTGAACATTGTTTGAGCTTATGTATTGACTTCTTTTCCTAAAATAAAGTCTCTAATAAACTATCTTTCACTTGCCACCCAACTATATGTTATCGTTGATGATGAATGTTCACGGACGTATCTATGGGCTACATCGCAAGCTCTTAGAGACCGTTAACTGTATCAATATTTAGACCACTATAGCAAGTTCTTACCAACCAATTACTATATTTGCCCCTTACCAAAAGTCTGCCTGATTGGTGATTTCTAGCCTTTGAATTTTATATTTTTCATCATAGGCCTCATTAATAGGCTTATGGGTTGGTTCAAAGCCTGTGATAAAAAAAAATGCTCAAATCCTATGGCTAGAAATCACCAAGGGATTCTATATGCACCCCACAAATTCCATCAGCATCCCATTTGGGTGCTTTTGGGCCGAAAATGCCCTTAGACCAAAAAAATAACCCAAGCACCCCACCCTTCGTCCCTCCCTCTCCATCTCTCTCCATCTTCTCTCTCACCACAAGTAGCTCTCTCTCTCTCTCTCTCTCTCTCTTTAACTACCATGGAGGGAGAGAGAGAGAGAGAGAGAGAGAGGCGTACTTGTGGTGGCGGCGGCGACGGCTTTCTACTTTTTTTTTTCTTTTTTCCTTTGTTTTGGGGTTGTTTTTAGGGTGAGAGAGAGACAGAGGTCGAAAGGGAGAGAGGATGGAGAGGTGGAGAGGGAGGGGCGAAGAGTGGAGTGCTTAGGTTTTTTTTTTTGGTCAAGGGGATTTTGTGGGGTGCAAATAGAATTCTTATAATGGCTTTTAGTTTGTAGGTCAACCAAGGATCCATTATACCAATGAGATCCATAATGGATCTTAGGCGCCTCTTTACTTGGATTACTTTTATTTAGATTTGATTACGAGAAACTTTTTATGTTTTTGTATTAAGTTGAAATCTTGTACTTAGTTAATGTGGATACTTGAATAGTTTTTATTTTAATTAAGACCTCTAGATTTTTGTTTATGTTTTAAAATGTTAATCTTTTTATGAGCCATTTGATAGATAGAGCCTATGGTGTAAGTTTTTGATACGTTATACACTTATAAATTTTTTTTATTGAATTTGATTAAATAAATTAGTACATGTGACGACGGGCTCAGAAGAATCTAAATTTCATTTTTAAGCTAAAAGCTTTCATAAAAAAATAGTATCTAATAATTTATGAACTAATAAAATATTTAGTTCATTAAAATTAGATTTTTATCAAATTTTGGGTATCGTATGGCTATTTTATTAGTGTGTAAGGGGGTGTTCGGGAAAGAGAAGTAAAAGCACTTCTACTTATAGTAGAAGTTACTAGTTGATTATTTACCTCCAAAAAAGTCAGAGAAATTAAAAGCGTTAAGAGGCCTTCTAATTTTTGAGAAGTAATTTTCTTAGAAGTTATAAGCTAAAAAATTTATCTCCAGTTTTAAGTTAGTTTTTAACTTTTTAAAAGTTAAAATATAAAAAGCATCCAAACTAACTTTTTAACTTTTTGTCTTATAAAAGTCAATAAGTTACTTATTTTTGTGTTGCCAAACGCCCCCTAAATATGTGCTCCTTATGTGAATATTGTTCAATGTTGTGGACCCACTTCCACTGTGGTGGTGATTATTGCGGCATCGCTTTTCTGAAGCAAGCAAAAGTTCTATCATCAATGTGGATGACAACGAGCAATATGAGCCACGAGGCACATTTTTAGAGGACTTTGACTATATGGATATTTGGCCAATCCCTAGGTGGACCTACAAACAAAAAATTAGCAAGTTAATGATTTCAAGGCGTTGGATTGGAATTATATTTTTCTTGGGTTAATTTTAACCGTAGAAATTTGAGCATTATTGACCATGATTTGAGGTACAAAGATCCAAAGGTTTGAAATCACTAATCAAGTTGATTTTTGGTTTCTAGGTCCAACTAGGGATTGGCCAAACATCCATTCGGTTAAACTCCTCTAAGAGTGTGCCAAGTGTCTCATATTGCATGATGTCATCGGCCTCGATGAGAAGAGCTGTCATCAAAGTTTTACTTCACTAAAGTGGGCTAAACTTTCATCGGTGGGCCGAAGTATGTGCCGCGTGACATTTTTCAGGACAGACGTCAAAGCCTTATTTTAATCGAGAAGACAGATGTTTAAGGTGTTTCTTAGTCAGCAAGATAGAACCTCCTGGAACGCTCTCTCTTGCTCTTTTTTTCCAGAACTTCCCGTCTCATCCACATCTTCCCATCTTATAAAGGCCAACTCTCTTAGCTGTCTCTACCAGTGTAATCAAAGTAACCAAATCGAAAAAAAGCATCATCTTCTTTTGCTCAAGAAAAATGGATTTGATGCACATGGGTATCGACAACAACATCCTCTCCACTCTCCAACACCTGCTGGACGATTCCGACGAGCACGAGAAGTCGTTCCACACCCCAACTCGGACTTATGTTCGAGAAGCCAAGGCCATGGCTTCAACTCCAGCAGATGTGAAAGAGTATCCTAACTCCTACGTGTTCATCGTGGACATGCCTGGTGTCAAGCCTAGTGATATCAAGGTTCAAGTAGAGGAGAACAATGTGCTGGTCATCAGTGGGGAACGTAAGAGGGAGGAAAAGAAAGGGGCAAAGTATATAAAGATGGAACGAAGGGTCGGCAAGTTTATGAGAAAGTTCGTCCTCTCGGAGAATGCCAACACTGATAAAATCTCGGCTGTTTATCAAGACGGTGTGCTTACTGTGACTGTTGAGAAGTTGCCTCCACCGGAGGCAAAGGTTCCTAAGAGCATAGAGGTGAAGGTCGCTTAGAAGAATTTATGTGAATAGTGAAGATGGTGGTGGTGGTGGTGGTGGTGTTGGTGGATGGCTTTGGTTTTTTTTGGTATAAATTAGTGTTTCTCTTGTTTCTTCTTCCTTTCCGGAATCTGGACTGATCGACTTGGTGTTAGTGGTCATCATCTTTGGATCTCCAAGTTTATGAATCTATATATGTATAATAGTTGTTTAAGCTTTTTGGATGTTTAGTTCACTCTTTGATGGATCTACAGACCAAAAAATCAGTTCGATCGGTGCTTTGTAACCGTTAGATTTAGCATTTTATATAATATGGTAAGTTCTAGCCGTCCGATTTCAACATTGTCGTTTAGATGCTAATATATAACTGTTAGAAATCAGCGATGAAGTTGACATTTAGTATGCAAGTCCACCAACAGGTGGACCCAACATCCATAAGGTCAAAGGGTCCTAAAGTGAGCTCCACGTGACATTTTTGGGGGGACTAATTCAAAATTTTGAAGTCTGCATCACACAAACCATGCGGTACCTCAGTTCAACTCGGTTATTCACGTACACGTCAGCGCATCTTCACCATCGTTCACCCATGCAGTAACTGACTTGATGTCACAACGTGTCCCGATTTAATGCCCTCAGCGTGGCTCTTTGAGCTGCCAGACTAGAGCTGTATTGCATTATATAAGATCTCGAAAATGTCCTTATTTTATCGAAAATATGCCCCTGCTTAATTTTTAAAATTTTTATTCTTTTAGATGTACTTTAATTTTTTTAAGTTTTTATTCTACTTTAATATTTTTTAAAGTTTTTATTCTTTTAGATGTACTTTCGTTATAACAGTATTAACGGATTGGGGTCGTTATACCGTTTTTTCCGTTATATACAACGGAAAAAAAACGCACGGGTAAAAATGGGAAAAATGGAAAGTTATAACCACATACTTCAATTTCAACATCTAAAATAAATCTAATCTTCAAAACAGCTAAATAGGTTTGAAGCCCGCTTGAAACAAACCTAGATGCCTACTTATGAAGCCCACTATGAAAAATGCTCAAACCCAACAGCTAAAAATCACCAATCATGCAGACTTTTGGTGGGTGTGTAAGTAGTCAGCTAAAAATCACCAATCATGCAGACTTTTGGTGGGTGTGTAAGTAGTCAACCAAGGACAAACATTAGTCTTGGAGTCCAACAGCTAGACATCACAAATCATGCTGATTAGCATGATTTTTTGGGTGTAGGTCGACCAAGGGCAAACAGCATTCATGGGCCACTGGCCCAAAATAGCTAGTGTACTACTTGACAAATAGACGAACTTCTGTGATACAGAATTCTCCATCATAGAACAGCTCCACGCCTCCAAGATCCAGAAGCTGATTGGCGGGCCAATAAGCTGGGATTTTGGCCACACACACACACACAATGGAAGACTTTTAGATGAGAGCGGACTTTAATTTGGGTATGCAGAGAATGGGAGAAGTTTAGATGCAGAGAGGGCTCTCATGGCCCTACATAGCTAGGGCATTGTTTTTGGGCCCACTAACTGTATACATGTTTAGCCCACCCCTTGTAGATTTACACACCAAAAGTCAGCTTGATTGATAATTTCTAGCCGTTAGATTAAGTACCCAAAAAGCATGCTTGAATCCAACGGCTAAAATCAATCCTAAGACACTGTTAAAATCTATGGCTAGAGAAAACCGAATTGTTATGTATATCCATCAAGGGGTGGGCTAAAAATATTAAAATAAAATCTAGTTTAATTTCACCATACATTATCCTCGAAACGTAAAGCGTAAACAACAAAAAAAAAACTATTATATATAGAAGATTCATCAACTTGGCGATCCAAAGGTGACAACCACAATATCAAACACCCAAGTCAGTGCAGAAAGGACGAAAGAACAAGAGAAACACTCGAACACAACGATAACCACTCCATTAATATTCACTTAAAACTCTTCTAAGCGACCTTCACTTCTATGCTCTTAGGACCCTTCGGCTCCTGTGGAGGACGCTTCTCAACAGTCACAGTAAGCAGTGGCGGAGTCAGGATTTTGTTCCAGGGGGGCAAGCGACCATCAAAGCGAAGTTAACGACATGCACTCGACACCTCCGACTACAGTCAATATGAGCCACGTGGCACATTCTTAAGAGGATACTAACCGTATGGATGTTTGGCCAATCACTAGGTGGACCTACAAGCCAAAAATAAACTTGATCACTGATTTCTAACTGTTGGATTGAAGTTATTTTCATGGGTTAATATTTACCATAGGAATTTGAGCATTATTTTGGTAAGAAATCCAAAGGTTTTAAATCACCAATCAGGCTGATTTCTGGTTTGTAGGTCCGCCTAGTGATTGGCCAAGCATCCATACCGTCAGTGTCCTCTTAAGAATGTGTAAGCGGCTCAGCAGCATTGCTTACTCTCAACAGGTGTCATCGAAGGTTTACTCGTCAAAGTGGGGGCAGATGGGCCCACTGACCGCATGGATGTTTAGCCCTTCCTTTCGTAGACACTCATACCCGAAATCGGCTTGTTTGATGAGTTTTAGCCATTGGATTTAGTACCCAATCTTTTTTGAATCCAACAGCTAGAATCATGCTTTAAAAAAGTACTAAAATCTAATGGTTAGAGATTGAATATCAGAGTGATTTTGGGTGTGCATATCCACCAAGAGGTGGGCTAAACATCCATGCGGTCAATGGCAGAGCAGGTCTGAGTTGAGGGGGGGCAACACGGTCTATAGTTACCCATCAACAATTTTTTCCTATTTGGAAAACAAAAGATTTTATCAATTTTTAAAAGTTGAGGGGGGCAACTGCCCCCCCCTGGCTCCGCCCCTGACAGTAAGCACGCCATCTTGATATAGAGCTATGTTTTAAAACTCGCCGAGTCGACTCGGGACTCGGCCGAGTTGACTCGACTCGATCGTATGTCGAGTCGACTTGGCATACAAACTCGGATTTGAATAGTCCAGCGAGTTGACTCGAAAACTCGTCCAAGTTGACTGGGAAACTTGTCCGAGTTGACTCATAATTCAGCCGAGTCCAGTCAAACAAAAATTTTTTCTGATTTTCTAAATGTTTTTTTGTATTTGTTTCCTATTTTCAAAGTTTTTCTCAATAAATATTATTTTTATATATTTAAATAAATAATAATCAATTTAATGACTCGCCGAGTCGACTCCCGAGTCATCGAGGTGACTCGGCCCAATGGACTTCCGAGCCGAGTCTGAGTTCCGAGTTTTAGAACATAGATATAGAGCCGATATTTTATCAGTGTTGGCGTTCTCCGAGAGCACGAATTTCCTCATAAACTTGCCGACCCTTCGTTCCATCTTTATATGCTTTGCCCCTTTCTTTTCCTCCCTCTTACGTTCCCCACCGATGATCAGCACATTGTTGTCCTCTACTTGAACCTTGATATCAGTAGGCTTGACACTAGGCATGTTGACGATGAACACATAGGAGTTAGGGTACTCTTTCACATCTGCTGGAGTTGAAGCCATGGCCTTGGCTTCTTGAACATAAGTCCGAGTTGGGGTGTGAAACAACTTCTCGTGCTCGTTGGAGTCGTCCAGCAGGTGTTGGAGAGTGGAGAGCATGTTGTTGTCGATGCCCATGTGCTTCATATCCATTTTCTTCAACATAGAGATTATTCAGATATATGAGAGTGATGAGGATGTGAGAATCGATAAACGCTTTGTGATTTTTCTTTGTGAGAGTTGATTTTATAGATGGGGAGGTGTGGATGAGACGGAAGAGTAAGAGAGAGAGAGCATTCGAGGAGGTTCTGTTCTGCTGACTAAAATAAAACTTTGTCCTGAGACTAAAATAAAACTTTGACGTCTGTCCCAAAATGTCACGCGGCATACCCTTTCACCGCTCTGATCTTGCGTTTGCATGTGATCAAAGGCTAAGAATCAATCATGATAGCAAATCACAGGTGGAGATATATCGAGACGTCTTCCCACTTCTTCTACAGCCAAACAATGGGGTTGGGAATCTCTAGAGAAGTGAGGGACGTCTGCAACCCTTCTCATCATAGTAACCGGCTAAAGGAGGAATTGCACTTGCCTTATTAACTAAGTAATTACCACACCTAGAGAGATAATTCTTGGACACTCTCGACCCTTCAATCACTTTCAAATAAAAGGAGGGTCAATTTCTTAATCTAAGACAATTACTTATAGGTAACCCATTGGATCAGTTTATAAGGTGTACCACATCACAAAATCTAACAATCTCTCTCACTTGACACACTACATACAAGAAATTTATAAAATGAGTCCCGTCTAATGACTCTTTTAAATGTCAAGTAGCAACTCTTTAGTTTGAAAACTGTTACCAACAAGATCAATAGGATTGTATCTTTTATCTTTTGCACAAAACAAGAGCCCCGCAAGATTGATTGACCTTGGCAAGTGTGTTGTTACTTCCATCGTATTTCCTCTTTAGTTCTTTCTCATTAGGTAATTTTTCATTTGCCATTAGACTTCTTATGTTTCGTGGAGCCTGATGGTGCTAGAGTACTATATAAATCAACTCACAACACAACGGGTCGAGCTTGATGGTGCTAGAAGTATGCTATGGTTTGCACGATATCAGATATTGCTCTAGAGTAGAAATTGTCATCAAGTTTATGAACAACCCAGGAAAAGAGTATTGGGAAGTCGTCAAGTAGATTCTCAAATATCTAATGGGTACTACAGAGACAGTGTTGTACTTTTCGTAGTGTAGCAATCACTTAGAACTCACAATTATAGACGATAGTTATCATCTCGACGATTAGATAGAGTATACAACTACAACGATAGTTTACAAGGAAATAGTATTGTTATAGGGTTTAGTGAGAGAACTGGACAAAGAATAAAGAAATCGCAAATTGTACAGTGAAATTTTGAGTGTGATTCATCTTGCAAAGGATTCAGCTTTTCATTCAAGGACCAAGAGCATCGGCATTAAATATCATTTCATACAATAGTTGTTAAACGATGGACTATTTGTTTTAGAGAAGATCTACACAAGTCAAAAGCATGTAGATATGTTCATTAAGGTGGTCACTATAGGGAAATTACTTAAGTCTTGTTCAATTTGTGTTGGTCTTTAGGGTTAGAAGACAAGGAGGAGATTGACAACCAGTACCTTATGGAGGTGTCACATTTCAAATGCAAGAAGTTCGGGAAAGATATTAATGATCAGTCTCAAAGTGGAAGATTATTATGTTATATTTGTAGAGCTTGGTGGTGCTAGAGTACTATAAATCAAGCCACAAACACTGCGGATCATTTTTTGCTTGGGGCTTTTTCTCTTAAGGGGATTTTCGTAATTTTACATAGTCGATACGAAACCCTAGTTTCATCTTGGGGTTCATAAACATGCACCTCAGTTTTTGTGAGATGATTATGACTGTATTGAGTTTTCTTTTGCATCAAAGCATAGTGGAATCGACGTGAGTCGGTGGACGTACATCGATCTTCATGCTATTTATTCTTTCTTCCAACAAGACTAACTGTGCTACTAATTTTTAGCCTTCTTTTTGCTCTCTTGTTGTAGATATTCATCTAGTCCTGACTCGTTCGATAATGATCTTTCAAAAATTATTGTAGAAGACGCTAGGGGGTACAAATATGCCTAGAATCCTTATTTCTAATTTCAGGTAGGGGTCCCGCCTAATCCCAGGCTTTCCCTCTCAGAGAAGGACAAAAAAAAAAAAACATTATTAGGATTGCGGTTTTAATCGCATAAGAAGGCCTTATTCAATTTGTCAAAAGACCAAATGAGATCTCGAGGTAACTTAAGAACTTGAATAGCATGGTAAGGAAGGATAGAAGTGACATATTTGATTGAAGTCAACCTACAAGCTATTGAGAGCACTCCGGCCTTCTATCCCTGAAGACTATTGTGTTCGTTATCCAAAATAAACTAAAAGGGAAGCCTACAGATCCTATTATATATGCACGGGGGCAAATTCAATCCTAGAGCATGTTTTTTAACGTAAAGGATGATGGGAGAGGTTTGCTTGAAGACATGTTTTGTGGATTGCACTTTATGCGTCCACCCTGCAACCCAAACAATGGATTCTGATCCCTCTACGACGAGGACGCCCTGCAGCCAAACATATCCCCAAATAGAGTACATGTTAATATAACAGCACATGTAGCTTAACACGTACAGCTCATTTGAAGTACAAATACATGCATATAATCCAACCTTTACACACCAAACAATCTAGAGCCTGTAATCGCAAGAACTGTGCTAGCATCAATCTGTATTACATTCTTCAATGGGGGAATGGGAGGATAGAAACAACCTCACCCGCGACCTCGTTCTCCCATCCGTTGCTCAAAAATCTTCTTCCAACCTTCACACACCAAACAATCTAGATCCTGCAATTGCAAGAACTGTGCTAGCATCTGTATTACATTCTTCAATGCGGGGATGGGAGGATAAAACCGAGCTCATCCGCGACCTCGTTCTCCTATCCGTTGCTCAAAAATCTTCTTGATCATCATCTATTATAATTGCATGTCCATTTTCTTTCTCCTGCACTACTCCAATCTTCCTTAGAGACCAATAGGTCATGCGAACAACATGTGTTATGAAAAGAACGGCAATGAGTCCCAACCACGTCAAAAATGAAATTTTGGTTACGTCGTAGAGTGTACGCTGGACGTGTTTTGGTGTCAGCTTATCTAGTATTAGGAAGTAAGTTAGCGCCATTGCCGAGATTGCGATCCACATGATCACCATTTGAATCCACATCCATCTACGTCGCTTTAGAGGTAATCCACTAACAAGCAGAAGGATTATACTTAGTGATGCAAGGAAACCAAGTGTGTTGAAAATCATGAACTGACCATATGTATTTGGATGCTGATAAGCCATTACAGACATCCCCACATGGTGTGGCCTCACTGTGGAGTTGCCGACTGAATCTTCGGCAGTGAGCTCATCTTGCCAAACACCACCTGGTGGGGAAAGTCCTGCTTGGAAAGCAACGGTTGCAATCAGCGATGCAACCACCATTAATGCACTTTTCTTCCTACCCAACCAATCAGTATGTTTATGCTTCTTAACCTTCTTCGTCTTCCAACTGCTCTTCCGTGAGGGTGCTGGTACTGGTTGTGCTAGCGCTTTATGGGGTGTTTTTATTGGAACCCAATCGCGAGCCACAGTCGGTATATCATTGGCTCTTAAAGCTCCAGCGCCTTCAAGGGAGTCTCTGATTTCCATATCTTTCAAATCGCTCGGACCTTGTGTTAAAACATCTAGAGCAGTAAACCCGCTCGAGTTCAAGGAGTTCACTTCTACTCCAGTACTAGTAAGCAAAAACCTTATTGTCTGCACAAAATTTTACAGTTAAACTCCTTGTGAATGGATGGATTAACAGAGTTATAATGTGTTGTACCAATGAATCATGTGCCTCTAACTGGATCTGGATGTAAGGGTATCTCTGGGATTCAGTATAAGAGCTTTTTTTGCTGTTTGGCTTGGTCAGAAATAATGAGGATGGAATATCTTTCAAGCGATCTTATTCCCGAAAAGGGTGTTATTCAGGGGTAAGCTTCATTCGAAATAAAGAAAAACCATTTTTCCTCTCATTGTGGGATAAGACAGAGCTATCCTTGCATCCAAACACAACCAAACAGGCAATATGAGGCACCCGGCACACCCAAGGTACATAATTCACTGGCACGCGACTTCTAAAAAAGGGTCGGGCTCAAGGGACTCTGACCCCCTTTTTTGACCCCCATCTTGGGTTACCCATGTAGAAGATGAATCAATGGCTGATTTTTGGAGGGATAATAACCTCACTACATAGATCGCCCCAACAAAAAATCAGCCCATTCTGAAATTTCTAACCCCGTCAAATGTGGTTTTAAAGTTACACGGTAAAAATCGACAGTCCATAATGCTTCAGCTTCTAAACCAGTCTATGAATATCAGAATGATTTGAATTTTTGTGAGGATGATCTCCTCATCATAGATATCATCCTCACCAAACTTCAGCCATTGATTCATCTTCTACGTGGGTACGCCAAGATGGGGGTCAAAAAAGGGGGTCCCTTGAGCCCGACCCTCTAAAAAATGGGGTTGCAATAATCAAGAAAGATATATAATTATAGGGTCGGGCTCAAGGGACCCCCATTTCTGACCCCCTTTTTTGACCCCCATCTTGGCGTACCCACATAGAAGATGAATCAATGGCTGATTTTTGGTGGGGATGATAACCTCACCATATAGAACCCTAACAAAAAAATCAGCCCATTCTGAAATTTCTAACCCCATCAAATGTGGTTTTAAAGTTACGTGGTAAAAATCGACGGTCCATAATGCTTCAGCTTCTAAACCAGTCTATGAATATCAGAATGATTTGAATTTTTGTGAGGATGATCTCCTCACCATAGAGATCATCCCCACCAAATATCAGCCATTGATTCATCTTCCACGTGGGTACGCCAAGATGGGGGTCAAAAAAGGGGGGTCAGAAATGGGGGTCCCTTGAGCCCGACCCAAATAAGGTCACCTGTTATTGGACATATTGTTGAACATCAAATGCCAATAAGATTTTGAAATGTGGGTTGAGAGTTACAGGCTACATAGGGAATCTGTTCTTTTTGAAAAACAAAACGTGCAAATAAAAAAAAGGAAAACCAGCTGTCAGGGTTTATAGTGTTTCGAGGTACATTATTGGTTGGACGCTTCCTTTGTCCAACTATAATTATGCATAAGACACCCTTACATGTACACGTGTCTAACAATGAGGGTGAGCTTGACTTGACCAAGGATCGCTCTACTTAGATCCAGTAAGATTAACGATCCAAGGGTCAAGTCAATTTGTGGAATAGCTGAACCCAGCTAGCAGAGCCTATTCACATCTATCCATACATCCAAACACCCATCCAATAGATTCTTTCCCCTCCTCCCCCTTTCCCTCTGAAAGAGTAGTCTTCCCTTTCAGCTGCTCAAGATCAGAAGCTTAGATCATTTAATAGATCTAATCTTCCATACAAGGGTGGTTCTAAGAAATTGAACGGTCAAGATTAAGGAGTAAGTGGGCCATACCTCAATCTGCTTCTTGGCTACAGCAAGATGTAAGATGGTGTTTCCATCATGATCCTTCAAGTTCACCAACTCATCTTTCTGTATCGACTCCACCAAAAGCTTCAGCGCTTCGAATCGGTTATGTTTCACACATAGATGCAGAACAGTCTCTCTTCGATCTGTCAAGACTCGACTTGATTCTGCTCTGACCCGGATTAACTCGTTCAAGACCGTGACTCGGCCTTTAATTGCTGCTAAATGAAGAGGAGTTCTCCCATCTTGATCGCGAACAAGGCAAATATCAGGATCGATCAGTAACAACTCTTTCACAATTTCTAGATTCCCTTTCGCTGATGCGAAGTGGAGGGGTGAAGATCCTTGTGAGTTTAACTCGGCGACGAGTTCTGGTTTTCGATTCAGAAGTTCTTTAGCGAAATCGATGTGACCGAGCATCACTGCGATGTGTAAAGGTGTGTCGGAGATGCAAGCAACGATGATTCTATCGAGAAGTATTGGATCTTCCTCAAGCAATTCAAGCAAGGAGCTTACGCTCCCCTTCACTGCTGCCTCGTGAAGCCTTCTCTCCATTCTCTGCTCTGCTCTGCTCTGCTCTCTCTCTAGAGGAGGGTGAGGACTCTATTTTTTTTTTCTCCTCTATAAATTCATTCAATATCGGCGCTCTAGAAGGAATTGTGGATGTTGAAGTCAACTCGTTGAATAAATTAGGTTGGAAAAAATGCCAAACTGATATCATTTGACGTGGCACAATTTAAATGGTCAGACCCATGGCCCACTGTTAATGGTCCCAATTCTTAGATTTTTGATTTTCTGTTAAAAATCAATGCAATTGGGAAAAGCACAACCATTGGATGTGTAGATATTTTTATGTACGGTTTGGGTAAATATTATTTTGCACAGCTCCGAAAGAAAAGAAGGCAGGGTCGTTGGTCCCAAGGTTTAAAGGAGGCCGGTTTAACGGTTAAACGGACTGGGGGCGTCACCGTTTAAACGGCCGTTAAAACAGATTGAAACGGCCAGGGGCAAAAATGGAAATTAATGGAAAAAATGGCACTGAAATTCAAATTTTGAAATTTGAAAATTTAAAAAAAAATAGAATTTAACAGAATTTAACGGAAATTAAACGGATTTTTACGGAATTAAACGGATTTAACGGCCACTTTTTTCACAAAATTTTCATAATTAAAGGGCTGTTTAAACGATTTTAACAGCCATAAAAACGAAAAAATGACCGTTTTTTCAAAACCGATAAAACGTGTTTAAATGGTTTTAACGTAAACGGGCTTAGGGCATTACCGTTTAAACGGCCGTTAAAACCGTTTAAACGGCCGTTAAAACCGTTTAAACGGCCATTTTTAAAACCTTGGTTGGTCCTACATGCGGACCCAAAAACAAAATAGCCTGAGCCCTTGGCAATAGTTGCACCCACGCGTTTTTATTTTTTATTTTTTATTTTGTATCTCTACCCACTCTTTTCACATCTACACCTACTATTTAAAATAAAAAACCCACAACAAAGAAGAGAACCTGCCCGTTCTCTTTCCACCGTCTTCTCCTATCTCCACCGCACTCTCCCTCTCCCTCTCTCTTCATCTTTCTCTCTCTCTCCCTCCAACTCTTTTTTTAATTTGACATAGTGAAAGCATGGATTTAGTCACCAAAGTGAACAAGGAAGAAAATCATTTTCAACCCAAGAAAAACCTTGAATCCATAATGCGAAACGTAATAGAATGTTTAAATCAGTGTTTTAAAACTCGTCGAGTCAACTCGTCAAGGCTGAATTTCGAGTAGGCTCGATATAAACTCGAATAAACAACGGGCTTGGTGCATTATTTTTTCTGAAAAAAACAATACAACAAGCACGTTATTTTACAGTCGACGCACGAAAATAAGTTTTTCGATCGTCTTGTCAACTCAAATACAACCAAATCTTCTAAATTCTACTTATAAAAATATAATATTTATATATTAATATTAATATGTATAAATAATATTAATATATTACTTGAATCGAGTTGCTTCAGATCGAGTTCGAGTCTTCGAGTTAACTCATCAACTTAGTAGACTTTCGAGTCGAGTCGAGTTTTCAAACACTGGTTTAAACAATAAACTTCATTGAATCCTTCGTTCAACTAAAACCTGTCTTAAATAGGGTAAATCACTAAAATAATAGAAACCTACTAAAAGTCTAAAATCGTTAAAATATAAAAAATTACTAAAAATAAAAAATTTATACTAAGACTACAAATGGATAATAGTAAATCTTAGAAATACATTAAAATCGACAGGGGTGATTTTGATTTCCACAACTCAAGTTATTGTTAAAACAAAATTCTACTAAAATAACAAAATAGATTATCGTTTTAACTCAATTAATAACGGAATTTGGCCAAAATCATGCGCACATCATAGTATAACTATGGATATTGAGTATCTCATCGTTTACATTCAAAAGCCCGGCAACACGCGATTCCGACATTGAAAATAATTTCATTAATGCATGTTACGTCATTTTTAGGGCGTATGTAGTATTAAGCCCATCACGTCTTTTTTTTTTTTTTGCATCGTTTGGACTTTTGAGGGTCCAAACGCTCCATGAACTCCACTGCAACATGTTCTACATCTTTCTCTCACAATATTTTGTCTCTCCAACTCTCTCTACATTTCTCTTTCCCTCTCTTTCTCTCTTTCTCTTCCCTCTCTCTCAAAAAAAATTGTGGCTATGTTGGCCTTGAACTGCCAACATAGCTTTGGCTATATCGGCAGTTCAGGGTTGACATAGCCCATGCACGAATTTCATTTTGAGAGAGAGAGAGAGAGAGAGAGAGAGAGAGAGAGAGAGAGAGAGCCATTTAGAGAAGATGGAGGGGCGTGGGTGCCGTAAAAAGAGGTGGTGGTGGTGGATGAGGTGAGGAAGGGGTTTTGGTGGAAGAAGAAAGGAAGGAAGACGAAAGGGTTTCGTTGTTTTCGGATGGTTGCAAAAATTAGAGGTTGGTTGACTAACCAATTTGATATTTTTGGTGGGTGCACATAAGATGTGTGTGCGCTCACAAAAATGGTGTGAGCAAACATTCCCACCTGTTACTAAATTCTCAAATTATTTAAAAAACAAACCAAACAACATCCTATTCAAAGGTTTTGAAAAATTTGCGCATTTTTAAACATGATTGAATTATTCTGGAATAATTCATGAATTTTTCCATTTTATTTCCGAATTATTCAGTTTTGGACATGAAAAATAATTTTATAAGGCTAAAAGTTGTCATTATTTGCTTTTTATTTATTTATTTTATGTTTAAAGATATTTTGCTGAATTTTTAACACATTTTTTGGTGACAAAACCGAATTGTGTACTCAAATATTTCCCGTCTGTACTTTTGCCGCACTACAAATTGCTAAATATGGCCCGAGCACGTCCCGAATTTAATCGGGCCAGCCAAAGCTTGAGGAACACTACCCAAAACCCTCGGAAGAAAAAACTCAGGGTGTTTCTGGTAAAATTCGTTCTCTTAAAAAATTAAAAATTTTGAAAAATGTAGAAAAATATAAAAAAAAGATATTTATGAACTCTACTAAAAGATTATTTTTTATTTTTTGCATTTTTGAGATTTTTTTGGGAATTGTTTTTTGCATATTTCAAATTTATTGAGAGCAAATAAAAAACTTGAGAGAGAGAGAGAGAGAAAGAGAGTTTTAAGAAGAAAAAAATACAACTTCGTTGGAAATGCACATCTGAACATAAATATTTTAAGAGCTCATGCTACACATCGATGGTTAGGATCATCATATATATCGAGTTGATTTTTGGTCACGGCGCCTCCTTTGGTGGGTCCCACCCCGTTTGCATGTGGGTTGTGTAGAAGAAGGCCATGGAGCTAGGATTCACACGTGTTAGGTTCAACAAGAGATTAATTATCATTTTCTAGTCTGAACATACTAGACTGGATGTCTGGTTGTGTGACGACACGCCCATTTGAATGTGTGCAATGTTTTTTTTTTTATTTTATTTCTTCTTTTTTTTTTCAAATATTTGGTAGGTAAGCTGTTAAGGATATGAGCCTAGGTAGGGATGTCAATTGGTACCTGTACACCAAAACACCGAATTGGAACCGGAACCGAAAATTTGGTTCCATTTCCACATTTTTTGGGAACCGACTAAAAATGAACTGGAATCAGAGCCAAACAACTAATAATAGCTTCAATTTTGGGTAGTTTGATATTGGAACAGAACTGATAGGAACCGGAATCGAAGTGCAACCGATATATAAATATAATGTAAAAAAAAATAATAATAAATAATATATATATATCCATCAATTTTAGAACGGTAACCAATAAGAAATGACAATTTTGATTCCGATTCTGAATACCTTAATTAGAAACCGAACTAGAACCAATCCGATGAGACCCTTATATGAGGAATTTAAATAGAATGGAAATTTTTAAAAAAAATATGAAATTAAATGAATTAAAAAAATACTTTTCTTAAAACAAATCATTGTGCCCTTTCAAAGGGCCCGCGCCCAGTAGTAGGATAGTAGCATTGCGAGTAAAATTTTGATGATAGGGTGCAGTATACTATTAGAGGACTCTGACCGTATGGATGTTTTTCCAATCCCTAGGTGGACCTACCAACCAAAAAAATCAGCTTGATTAGTAATTTCAAACCTTTGGATATTTGTACCTCAAATAATGCTCAAATTTCAACGGTTAATTAATATCAACCCATGAAAATAATTCCAATCCAACGCCTAGAAATCACTAATCCGGCTGATTTCTGGTTTGTAAATTCATGCATTTTTGGCTCACGTCTTGGTGAACCTGTACACAAAAAAGCATTTTAAGTGATGATTTTTATCCATTGGATTTGAGCATTTTAACGGGGTGATTTATGGCCATTGGATTTGAGCTTTTATTTAGTTGCTAAAATCTAATGCCAGAGATAACCAATCAAGCTGATTTTTGGAGTATGGGTCCACCAATAAGTGGGCCAAACATCCATAAGTTTAGTTGGACCGAAAGAGCAAGAGGACAACAAATATTATGCAGTCTTTTCTTCTTCACGGTGATGGCAACTTTTTATCTTACAGCATCAAATATGGCGTTGTAAACAGAAAAATAACAATATTCAAAATAATTTTTTATTAGCTTGTTAGTGTGATGTCCATTGTTAATATTCAATTTTACTATATGTTATATAGTATGTAGTATATATAGTATATATTAAGTTATATAGTAATATATAGCCCTCAACCCAGCCCGTTACACAGCCTTTACCCAAGCCCGCTACATAGTCCGTAATCTAGCCCGCAACCTAGCCTATTAATAAGCCCATGAATGGGCCCGAGGCCCGGCCAGACCTTGGACCCGGCCACGGGCTGGGCTTGGATTTGAATTTTTAAGTGAGGCCCGGCCCGAGTAGGCTGCAGGCCTCATCAACCCTGCCCGATTTAGGTCCGGCCTGAGGCAGGCCAACGGGCTTTGTCACGGGCTTTATTTATTTGACCATGTCGAAGGATATCTTAAGTATCACGATGAACCTTAACATTGATGTTTTGTTAACCTGTATAGTAGCGGTAATCAAGGAGGCTGATGGAGCCCAAGTCTTACAAAATTGGTAGTTTCTCGACTGTATGTCACATCATACCGGTGTCTTTTGTATCTGTTCAAACTAACGATGTAGATATACAACCTGCTATAGGAGGACATCCTCGCTGGAGTACGTCCAGACCGTTTGATGGCCATTGCCGTTCATGGTGTCTTTCTAAAGGTCTATCAACGGTGTAGACCTAGTGAACGCAGAATCCTGAGATGGACAGCAACACAGCTCATTTTTATATAGAATAAATTTTTGTGGCAAAGACTTGGAATAAGAAACATATAATACAAGTTTATTACGTTGATGACTTGGTAAGTTCATCGACCTTGGCGGGTCTAGTCTCTACCCAGTACCGAGTCTACCGACTCACTCATATTGCTTCAACGCCTTCACCCAATAACTACTACACTAGCTAGTAACTACTGAGTTTATTCACTAGTTAATTATGATGAGAGCATTTCAATAAATTCTGTCTCTCTCTATAAATAGACCTTATTATACCTTCTTAGATTACTCACCGCCTAGAAAGCAAAAATACTTGCAGAATAATGGAGAAGATGATGGGTGCTAACTTCCTTGTAGTTTTTATCCTCTTCTCCTTGGTTTCTTCTTTTGCCTTTGCCTCTGATCCGGGTTCTCTTCAAGACTTCTGTGTTGCCATCGATGAACCTACTGACGCTGGTACATGCTCTCCTCTTTCTCATAGCTTCCTTTACTTAGATTAGTTTTTGAGTAATATTGAGATAATGACAGAGATATATATAGTTCCTGTAATGGATGGAGCTGATCCTCCATTGTCCTCAATGTACTGTACTAAGCTTCATATATAGGACGCATGTTGACCACCAACTCAGGGCCGGGCCATTGAATTGGTGGACTACCTTTCGGATGACGCACATGACAAACTGATCTAGTGTTTTGGATCTTAATCCATACTCCATAGTGCTTCTAGAAAGCAATATTTTTTATATTCATTCTTATTTTAACTTTCATGCTATTAACTTCTCTTATTTAAATTCATTTGCAGTGTTTGTGAACGGGAAATTCTGTAAGAATCCCAAACTTGTTACGGCTGATGATTTCTTCCTTGACGGGCTACAAATACCCGGAAACACAGCAAATGCAGTTGGATCAAATGTCACTCAAGTTTTTGTTGCCCAGTTACCAGGGCTCAACACCCTAGGCGTCTCCTTGGTTCGCATAGACTATGCACCCGACGGTGGTCTCATCCCACCTCACACACACCCTCGAGCTTCTGAGATCTTAACAGTTTTGGAGGGTACCCTCTATGTCGGATTTGTCACCTCCAACCCAGATAATCGCCTCATTACCAAGGTCCTTAACAAGGGAGATGTGTTTGTATTCCCCATAGGCCTCATTCACTTCCAATTTAATGTGGGTCATACCAACGCCGTCGCCATTGCTAGTCTAAGTAGCCAAAACCCCGGTGTGATCACAATTGCTAATGCCGTCTTCGGATCGAAGCCACCCATCAATGACGATGTTCTTGCCAAGGCCTTCCAAATTGACAAGAAAATTGTTGATTATCTCCAAGCACAGTTTTGGACAAACAACTAGAATTATTACTGCTGTTGTTGGAAGCACCACAACCACTTCTGTATGATAATTCAGGGACAGTTTGTTCTCATAATAAGTCCATTTTCTGCTTTTACATATCTAATAAAACAATGAAGTTTGTTGCTGTGCTTATGATATTGTATTCATAAGATTGCTATGAGAGTCGTGTTGCATGTCTTCATAAGATTGTCTCTATTGTTTTTAAAACTCTCTAAAAGTAAATTAGTATGAGAGTCGTGTTGCTTCGAATATCAATCTTGAATCTGGATTCTTCAATCATGTTGGCATTCCTAATTGTGATTTTATTAGAAAATTCTGTTAGGATCTTTACTAGGGGCCTTAAGCCACCATTCCTCCTGAAAAGATATCTTGTCAGGAGAAGGCAAGCTTTAGCCTTTATACCAGGATTGACATCACTGCTGGGCTCCACGATTCGATCCTGTGACCTCTAATAGTGATCGACCTCGTACTCATGGGCCCTACGATTCCATCTTGTGAGCCTTTATTACTAGGGGCCTCAAGTCACCATTTCTCCCGAAAAGATATCTTGTCAGGAGAAGGCAAGCTTTAGCCTTTATACCAGGATCGACATCACTGCGGGGCTTCACGATTCGATCCCATGACCTCTAATAGTGATCGACCTCGTACTCATGGGCCCTACGATTCCATCTCGTGAGCCTTTAACTCTAATAGCGATCGACCTTGCACACCCGGCCCTTACCACGCCCTTAGGGAGCGGCATTATTGATCCCGGCTCGACAATCTCCCCCTAAAGAATGCGCTTCCCGTGACTCGTTCCATTGCTCTGCTACCATTTGTTAGGATCTTTACTAGGTCTCAAGCCGCAATTTTTCCCGAAAAGATATCTTGTCGGGAGAAGGAACATTAGCCTTATACTAGGATTGACGTCACACCTTGCGGGGCTCGATGATTCGATCCCATGATCTCTAAAGGTGATCTACCTCGCACCCGTTGGCTCCATGATTTAATTCCATGAACCTTTAACTCTAACAACGATCGACTTGCACACCCAACCCTTACCAGGCCCTTAGGGAGCGGCATTATTGACCCCCAACAAATTCCATAAGTTTTAAGAAGGTTCATGCATGGTTTTAAAAACGGCCGTTTAAACGGTAATGCCCCAAGCCCGTTTCCGTTAAAACAGTTTAAACACGTTTTAACGGTTTTGAAAAAAACGACTGTTAAAATCGTTTAAATGGCCGTTTAATTCTGAAAAATTTATTAAAAAAAATGGCCGTTAAATCCGTTAAAATCCATTTAATTTATGTTAAAATCTGTTAAATTCTATTTTTTTTTTAATTTTTAATTTTTAAATTTGAATTTCATCGCCATTTTTTCCGTTTTTTTCCTTTAAAATCGTTAAAACCGTTAAAATCTATTTTTTTCATTTTTACCCCTGGCCGTTTAAACCCATTTTAACGGCCGTTTAAACTGTTTAAACGGTAACGCCCCCAGTCCGTTTAACCGTTAAAACGGCATCCTTTGAACCTTGGGTTCATGTATGCCTTGGAAAGGTGAAGTTATTACCTAGGAAAATGTGAAGAACATGGTAACTTATACAAAGGTGTTGCTAGAAAATGAATGTAGTTGTATGGAAAATGAGGAATGAACTTAGGACATAGTTGGTTTTAGTTAATATGAAGTTAGGAAATTGACTATAGGTTGTTTAGGAACCTAGGAATGTGATGGGTCATTTATTATACCGTTGTCTATAAAAAGAGTACGTCTAGCCATGTGTTTTGTGTAGAGAAAGGTATAGAGGAAAAGTGTAGAGAAAGTTCAGAGAATCTGTAAAAGAAGGAAAATGGTGAAAGGGTGTAAAATAAAAAAAGTAAGCTTTCTTGTTATTTTGCATCATCCGAGGTATGTACCCCAACAAAGTGGTATTAGAGCTAGGTCGACCTCAAGGATTAATTTTGTATTTTGGTCGAAAAAAATAGTGAAGCACTTGGAGTGTCGTGTTTCAAAAAAGAATGTATTCTCAAAAAACGGTGAGAAGCTTATTTTAGGGGCAAGAAAAATTTGACCTCTTTGATCCCCATTTATATGAAGAGTACAGAGGTTCCTAAAGATCAACAAAAAAGAAACAAAAAATGCCATCGTTCGACTTCTCTTGGAACATTTAAAGGACTTACAAATGATTCAAGTGATCGACGTCAATTAAATAGAAATTTTCCATTTGTGTGGAAAAAATATACACCTTCAACAACGAATTCAAAAATATTAGAGGTGATATTAGAACCAGTAGAAGAAGAAATCAATCAAGAACAAGATGTTCTTGAAGATGAAGGACTGAATGACTATATCGGCTCTCCACCTCACCCTTTCACAATTAATGGGGAATGTTGGAGTTCTTAATTGTAATTTTATTAGAAAATTCCAACAGTTTTGAGAAGGTTCTGTATGCCTTGGAAATGTGAAGTTATTACCTAGGAAAATATGATGCACATGGGAAGGTACAAAGTGTTTCTCGAAAATGAATCTAGTTGTACGAAAAATGAGGAATGAACCTAGGATGCTGATTTTGGTTAATATAAACATAGGAAATTGACTATGGGTTGTTTAGGAACCTAGGAATGTATTGGGTTGTTTATTATAGCATTTTCTATAGTGTCTAGCCATGATTTTTGTGTAGAAAAGGCGTAGAGAAACAATGCAAAGAAAGTTTAGAGAATTTGTAAAGGAAGAAAAATGGTCAAAGGTGTAAAATTATAAAATTAAGAGTAAGTTTCCTTGTTATTTTGTATCTTTACTTGCATTCTTAGGAGCTATGCAATACCCATTTGGGGAGTGCATTTCCATATTTCTTTCACCCCAAATCGTTCAGGCTATTTACCCCAAGAAGTAGTATCAGAGCGGGTATTACCCCGCAACAAAGCACATGCAACAGAGTAAACCCCATGGAATAATACTATTTGAATTATCTCAATGGAGTCCGACGCAATGAAAAACCTACGAACTCACAAGTAAGTCGATCATGGTTAGGCGATTAGAAGATCCCAATTTCGCGATCAAAAGTACAACCACTATGGCACAACTTCAAGAAGAAAAGAAAATATATAATAGAAGAAATGAAGCTTGATGTCATTAAAAATATTTTATTCAACTAAACTTAACCCACCTTATAAGCTAAAAATTCTTCCTATTTTCGTCACATCTCTTCAAAAGCTAGCTCCCAACGTATGGAGCCTAGGATCAATGAATCTATAAGGATATGTGGATGATGCCAAATCAGTTAATTTAAAAGGATAAGATAAATTCATCGGGGACTCTACATTTTGACCCTAAAGTGTTATTTGAAGAGTGAATTTTTTTTTAGAAGATTTTGTGTCGAATTTCATTATTCTCCATGAGGATATGTGGATGATGCCAAATCAGGTTTTGACGTGGATTGGGCTTATCAAAAAGAGGCAGCCGCAAAAGATTGATTGGCCTGGGTTGATCTCGTTTGTGGTGGAGAAGGAGCTACTGCAGACACCGGAATTAGGGTCTTGTTATTATGCTTCACATTTGTAGTGCTTGATGAATTAGGTTTCATATAAGGACTACAAAGGTGAAGCATATTCGCCCTCTGTTTGGTTACAGAGGCAAGTATGTTCTAGATTAAAACAAACCATAAGTATGGATCCTGAATTCGTTGCAAAGGATCAGATAAAATCGTTATGGGAACCGGGCCTAGCCCGACCCTACACCAACTGGAGATGATATCCTTGGATGGACGAGTTTTTCGGGTGCATCAGTAAAAACCCATTTTTCACAAACAAAAAAACACTAAAAAATAGATTTTCTGTTAAAATTATTGCCGGAGTGGTGGGCAGTTGAAATCTCATGGCCGGCTGTCCACCACAGCCCTTTGATTGGTTATAGTTTGGGCCCAAACCATATTTCTTTTAGTTGTTCTAAGGTTAAAGAAAGGGGCATTTCTGTCCTTTTCAAAATAAAGGGTTAGTCAATATAGGTCGACGACAGTCATAGATGGTTGACCGAGTCTTAGGGGTGTGTAAGTTTTTTCAAATTCTGGGGTATGCCAAATTAAATTTAAAAGATAAAATGCGGGGTATATGTCGAAAATTTCCTTCCAAGTTTAGGTACGAACCTCTTCTTTGGGGGGGAAAATTATTCAAAAATAAATCTAGACAGAGTTTATGTCACGGCCAAAGAGCAAATAATCATCTTAAATAAAGGCTATTCAGAATCAAGTACAGGATATTTAGAATCAACTTGCGGGCATTGCCAAACACTTCCGGGTCTCTTAAATGTAGCTTGTGAAGCCATGGGGGTCCTACATGATGGATTGCTAATGGAGCCAGATAAATTTAGCCTGTCCTCAAAAGTTGTTGTTGTTGTTGTTCTTCTTCTTCAACTTGCAGGCATTGCCAAACACTTCCGGGTCTCCTAAATGTAGCTTGTGAAGCCATGGGGGTCCTACATGACGGGTTGCTACTGGAGGCAGATAAATTTAGCTTGTCTTGTATTTGTTTGAGTTTGTGCTAGGGTTTGAAAATTTATGGTTGGACTCAAAAGTTCTTCTTCTTCTTCTTCTTCTTTTACCATTTGGCAGGTCAAGCAAGATACTTATTGGGGAAGAAACTAAGCTAAGCTATGATTTTTAGCATATACTTTGGAGATAAGCATATCCGGTCAGTTCGTCGAGCCCTTGATGGTTAATTATTGAAATGGTCATCTACTCTGTAGAGATTACTTTGTCGTCCTACGCGGCGAGACCATTTCTAACAATCGGTTCTCTACACGCATTGCCTTCTGAGACGTGGCACTTCGAAATGAAGGAAAAGTCACGCTATCCATGAAAATTAAAATAGAAGTCGTTAATCAGTGGTCATATGCATAGTCAAATATCACTTGTTTGGGGCACAAGGATATATATGACTTTGTCTTGCAACTTCTCATGTAGAATAAATTTTTGAGCAGGTGTGGGTGCAAAAAGATAAGATTGCTGTAGTGTGTCACCTATTAGTTTGTCGAAGCATTTACTTTAACTAATCGATGGTTCGAAGTCTCGGCCGATTGTCTTGCCCGAGATCACTGATTTCTAAAGAAGTCTCACGTTGTCTCGAGCGAGATGTGCCGATCCCGCGCGAGATTTCGAACCATGGTTTGAACACCATGACAATGCCATATTTTGCTAACAAAACAAATTGAAGTTCATTTGACCATGTCGTTAATAAAACATATTGAAGTTCATTTAACAATGTCGACACATTTATCTGTGTATTAATTAACTCCAAGGATATCTTATCGATAGTGTAGACCTAGGCAACACAGAATTAATTTTTGTCGCAAAGACTGGACAAAGCCGCCGTCACCCACTCCCTACCAAAAAAAAAAAAAAAGAAAAAATATGGAACAAAAGTATATGAGACCATTTCAATGAGATCTCTCTGATCTCTATAAATAGGCATCGTTACCTTGTTAGATTACTCACCACCTAGAAAGCAAAAATACTTGAAGAAGAGCTAGGGATTTGTTCTTCTTTTCTTGTGACTGAGTGAGAAAGAATAATGGAGAGGATAATGGGTGCTCACTTCCTTGTAGTTTTTATAGTCTTCTCCTTGGTTTCTTCTTTTGCCTTTGCCTCTGATCCCGGTTCCCTCCAAGATTTCTGTGTTGCCATCGACGAACCTAAAGATGCTGGTACATGCTCTCCTCTTCTCCTAGCTTTCTTTACTTAGATTAGTTTTTGAGTAATATTGAAATAATGACAGAGGGAATAGAGTATTGTAGTGTAGATGTTGTCGCTAAGATAAACTTCCTATAATGGATGGACCTGATCCTCCATTGCCTTCAACGTACCTTCATAGGACGCATGTTCATGACTAGCAACTCACTGATCAGGGCCATTCAATTAGTGGACTACCTTTTGGATGAAATTGACCAATTTAGTGTTTTGGGTCTCCATCCATAGTGCATCTAGTAAGCATTTTGTCTATTCATTCTTATTTTAGCTTTCTTGCGCGCTATTAACTTCTCTTATTTAATTTCATTTGCAGTGTTCGTGAATGGGAAATTCTGCAAGGATCCCATGCTTGCTACGGCTGATGATTTCTTCCTTGATGGGCTCCAAATACCCGGAAACACAGCAAACCCAGTTGGATCAAATGTCACTGCAGTTAATGTTGCCCAGATACCGGGGCTCAACACACTAGGCGTCTCCTTGGTTCGGATAGACTATGCACCCGACGGTGGTCTCAATCCACCCCACACACACCCTCGAGCAACCGAGATCCTAACAGTCTTGGAGGGTACCCTCTATGTCGGATTCGTCACCTCCAACCCGGAGAATCGCCTCATTACCAAGGTCCTTAACCAGGGAGACGTGTTTGTATTCCCCATAGGCCTCATTCACTTCCAATTTAATGTGGGTCACACCGCCGCGGTCGCGATTGCTGGTCTGAGTAGCCAAAACCCCGGCGTGATCACGATTGCTAATGCCGTCTTCGGATCGAAGCCACCCATCAATGATGATGTTCTTGCCAAGGCCTTCCAAATTGACAAGAAAATTGTTGATTATCTTCAAGCACAGTTTTGGACAAACAACTAGAAATACTACTGCATGCTGCAAGTAGCACTGCTACCACTTCCCATATGATAATCCATGAACAGTTGGTTCATTAAATAAATAGGCTTTGTCTCTGCTTTTACATATATCTAATATAATAATGAAGTTTGTTGCTTCACGACATGATATATTGTCTTCAATTCATAAGATTGTCTGTATTGTTCTTAAAACTCTCTAGCTCTAGCTAGCTTCTTCAAGCACATGCAACAGAATAAAGCCCCCATGGATTGATACTATTTGAATTATCTCAATGGAGTTCGATGCAATGGAAAACCTACAAACTCACAAGTATGTCGATCACGGTCAGGCGATTAAAAGATCCCAATGATCAAAAGTACAATCCATTGACAAAACTATGGCACAAACCATGAGAAGAAGAGAACATAATAGAAGAAATGAAGCCTGATTTCATTGGAAATATTTTATTCAACTAAAATCAATTCACCCAACGTATATGGACTATGGAGCCAATTTATCTATACAACAAAACAGGGATGTTGTCTCCTCACTTATCCCCCTCTTATCGGCTTCACAAAGGATGGCAGAGATCTTATCCCCCAAACGGATGTTGGATCTCAGTCACTCTCACCCGATTTTGGCTGAAATCATGGGGAAGATATTGAGTCACATAATAGGAAAAGATTTTTCCTGTTTTTTTTTTCAAGCTTGGCAAGAGGTTTATTAAGGAAGAAACTAAACTAAGCTATTATTTTTACCATAGACGAAGCTTTGAGGCTCTTTTTGTTCAAATTTAGTAGTTATTAGCAATGGTTTTTCTATGTAATATCTTAGAGACAACTTTGACATCTTAGACCTCCAAGCGACACCAGGCGTGTCTCAAGCGACACGAGGCATTTCTTGATGAAGGAAAGGTCGCAGGATACATGGAAATTAAAATAAAAGTCGTTAATCAATTCCGATCTTCATGATCCAGTTCAATCCAACAGTGTGAATTTTGTAATGAAAGCATAATAAGATATTATGTAAACTTGAAAATAGTATTTTGAAGGTGTACGTGTATAGTCAACCCTAAGCAGGTCTAGCTGGTGTACCCACTATGCCGCATGACAAAATAAAAGGATAAAATCATGCCATGCTGCACTATCAATTAAGACTTATCTTTGCAATTAAGGACTAATATATTTGTTTTGCAACTTCTTACTTAGAATTTTTTATTTTTTATTTTTTGCATCAGTGGGTGCATGTATAACGATTCAGACATCATGTCATGTGTAATTTCACTACGTACTAAAGCATGGCCAAGTATATATTGAACTTTTAGGCCTAAACTAGAGTTGGAATATGCTATATATTCGTTGACAATGTACATTTATATATATATCGATCTTATTAATTGTAGTATCCAACAATGTTGAGCGCAAATTGCTTCCAACACCAACAATAAAGTATTGCCATGTGTTCGTACCTAGGAAACCTGGAGATCGACCATAGCAACCTCATTTTTCCCTCTTTCTTTTGGAGAAATTTTTTGAAGCCACGAATTTTTGAAGCTATACGATCGTGTGTCCAATGATTGCACGACACATGCATATACCCATGGTTATATTTTAATTAAAAATTATTTTTATAGAACCAAGGTCTAAACCATGGGCATATGTGGTGCGCGATCATTGGACACATTATCGCTGCTTCAAAATTTTCTCCAAAGGGAGAAATTTTTTTGAAGCAGCATTCATGCACCCAATGATCGCATGTGACATAAACCCATGGTTAGTTTTTAAAAAGTCTTTTCAAAACCAAGGTCTAAGAGCCTGTTTGCAAACCCAAAATAAGTTAGTTTTTGGCTTTCAAAAGAAAAAAAAAGTCGAAACATTAGCGTGGTTACAAAAAAAAATTGCTTTATTAAAGTCTAAAAACTGTTGTTGGCTAGCTGAAGCAATTTTTTTGGGCTTTTCACTTCCCACATAGAAGCAGAAGCAAAAAAAATATTGTGCGTCGTAAACTTAAGTGAATGATTCAAAATGCCATTTATGCCCCTTAGAGGCCCACACACTTCATCGGTTGAGGACTAATATAGTCCAAACCTGTGATACAAAAAGATGCCTACACATGGCCCAATGAGCTAGTCTTTTTCTCCAGATTAAATTCTTTTGGGTTTCAGAATAGCCTAAATCAAAGATTTCTTATTCTCAGGGACAAGATCCCACTTGCTTTCAGCATGTGACCATTTGGATCACCATTCTAGTTGGTGATTTAATCATCTTGGCAAAACTCCAAATAGTGATAGCCTTCTTCAATGAGGATTCAATCTTGAAGGCATTGGATTTTGGCAAACTCACGACGGTTATTGATGTCGAATCCCCATGAATTTGAGAGAGAGTATTAGAGAATAACATTGTAATAAGGTGAGTGAGATGCAACATATCATTATTTGTGCATCTCATCATATATTCTCCAGGTTGTCAAGATTAGGATGAATTAATTAATTAGGATAATATATATCTAATATCAATTATGATACTAGATTAGACCTGGTAGGATTACTTTCTATCTTTAGATTTTCCTATCTTTATATATAAACCCTTGATTAGGGTCAATGTAATCATCCGAGTTTGATTAATAATTCCATTTCCAAATAAAGGGTATTATGGGTATTCATGAAAAAATTGAACAGAAACCACGAAATGGTACTTAACGGTCCAACGTTTGATCTAAAGTGTCCCAAGTTCTGTAGAGGGGACTTAATGGTCAGTAATTTTCCCAATTTTCTTTAAGTAAAATTAGACTCAAAAGTAATTTTCCAATTTTCTTTTAAGAATGGAAGTACTGAAGCTAAGTACTACAAGAGGAGGCAGGGGCAATTTTTGGAACTTTTGGATGCCCTAGTGGGTTTTTTTTTTTCCATTGTTGATTTTTTTATAAGTAGATTGAATTTTTATCAATAAATTTCCAAATTTTCTTTGTTTCTTTTCCATTTTGCTTTATTTTTTGTAATACTGAAAGTGGATTTCGCTCTCCATTATCAGATAATCCTTAACAAACACTGTTTTGTCAACCCACTTTTAATTAATTAATACTTAGGAGGTGGATTCATTGAACCCATGTTTTAGGATATATATGCCTGGACCGTTCGGTAATTTCAACTGCATTTCATATTCCTGTCTCTTCAAATAATGGTGGAGATGATGCTACTTGCCTCAAGATCATCCTCCTAGAGCTCAGATTGTTGGATGGCCATTGGGATGCGTTTGGTGTGTTTCTAGAAGAAGTAGTTGCAGGTTGTCCAAATGTTCAAACCACTGATGTTCTTCATAAATTTTGAGCCCATAGACTTCCACATTTTGAAGAACGTCAATGGTTTGAAATCACAGACGATGATGCTAAAGTATATCCCTTCTAGAGGACCATCTAACAACGTAAGCGAACTCGATGGCAAAGACTAGGAATAAGAAATCTACGAAGATTGGTATAGTCGTTGGATGATTGTCATTTAATTAACAAATTTTTATTTATTTATCTGGGTAGTTAGATCAAAACATCAATTACAGTTTATAATATGTTGATGGTTAGTTAAATAACAAACACATTTATTTTTATTTGGATAGTTTTTTCTACCTGGTACATGTTCAAAACCCTCCTTCACCCACTACTAACTACTGACAAAAGAAAAAACAAATCGGACAGCAATATATGAGACAATTTCAATGAGTTCTCTCTGCTTCTCTATAAATAGACATGGTTACCTTATTAGATTATTCACCCCCTAATAAGCAAAAATACTTGAAGAAGAGTACTCCTGTTTGTTTGAGGGATTTGTTCTTGTTCTTCTTTCAATAGTGATTGAGTGAGAAAGAATAATGGAGAAGATAATGGGTGCTCACTTCCTTGTAGTTTTTATCCTCTTCTCCTTGGTTTCTTCTTTTGCGTTTGCCTCTGATCCCAGTCCCCTCCAAGACTTTTGTGTTGCCATCGCTGAACCTAAAAATGCTGGTACATGCTCTCGTCTTTCTCCTAGCTTTCTTTACTAATTAAGATTAGTTGTTGAGTAATATTGAAATAGAGAGAGAGAGAGAGAGAGAGAGAGAGAGAGAGAGAGAGAGAGAGAGAGAGAGAGACGCATGTTGACTACAAACTGATCAGTGCCATTCAATTGGTGGACTACCTTTTGGATGACGCACATAAAGAAAAAAAATTGACCAATTGCCCATCAGTACATGACCAATTGGGTCTTCATCCATTGTGCTTCTACGAAGTATTTGTTTACATTCGTTCTTATTTTAAGTTGCATGCTATTAACTTCTCTTCTTTTAAATTTATTTGCAGTGTTTGTGAACGGGAAATTCTGCAAGACTCCCAAGCTTGCTACGGCTAATGATTTCTTCCTTGCTGGGCTCCAAATACCCGGAAACACATCAAACGCTGTTGGATCAAATGTCACTGCAGTTAATGTTGCCCAGATACCGGGGCTCAACACCCTAGGTGTCTCCTTGGTTCGGATAGACTATGCACCCAACGGTGGTCTCAACCCACCCCACACACACCCTCGAGCTACCGAGATCCTAACAGTCTTGGAGGGTACCCTATATGTTGGATTTGTAACCTCCAACCCGGATAATCGCCTCATTACCAAGATCCTTAACAAGGGAGACGTTTTTGTATTCCCCATAGGCCTCATTCACTTCCAATTTAATGTGGGGCACACCAATGCCGTCGCCATTGCTGCTCTAAGCAGCCAAAACCCCGGTGTAATCACAATTGCCAATGCTGTCTTCGGATCGAAGCCACCTATCAATGATGATGTTCTTGCCAAGGCCTTCCAAGTTGACAAGAAAATTGTTGATTATCTCCAAGCACAGTTTTGGACAAACAACTAGAAAGACTACTGTTGTTGCTAGTACCCACCACTTCCCATATGATAATCCATGAACATTTTGTTCGTTAAATAAATCGATCCATTGTCTGCTTTTACATATCTAATATAATAATGAAGTTTGCTGCTGCGTTACAACATGATATTGGCTTCATCAGATTGTCTGTATTGTTCTTAAAACTCACTGGCTTCTACTCTCTTGACATTTTGCCTTTTGAGCCCGTTGTTGAATGTTGAGGTTTGCAATTCTTTTTAGTAAAAAAAATCTTTTATGATTTATTAATTATTTGTTTAATCACGCACCCATATTGTATTCTTGGACCAAATGAGCTTCGACTATCAATTTGGATTAGTAAAAGATCTCTAGCTTCTTCAAGCACAGGCCTGCGTAATATCCCATGATACTATTTGAGTTATCTCTCTATATGGAGTTCAACGCGGTGGGAAACCAACGAACTAACAAGTAAGTCTAAGGGGTTCCGTGTTGTTTATTCTCCACAGAATATGGAGACTATAATGTCTCTATAAGACTCGGTCAAGAGAAGTTTGCTGGGTCATAAATTAGTGACGTTAAAATGTTCCCCCAAGCTAGGCGTCACTGGATGAAGGTGTAGCTTGTCTTGAAGATGAGTGAATTGGGGAGTTGAGAGAGGTTGGGTGAGAACATAAGCAATTTGATCCTTTGTTGAAATGTACCAAACTTCAAGATCTTAATTGATTCGCAACCTTGTCACGAACAAAATGAAAGGCAATCTCGACATGCTTCAAGTTATGAAAAGATTAGATTTACCGTTAGGTATGTTGCACCAATATTGTCACACCAAATTAAGGATTGGACACTTTGGTTGAGGGACACAAAGTTCCTTTAGAAGAGATTGGATCTATATGTAAGTTCTACTGTGGCATCAGCAAGAGTACGATACTCAGATTCAGTGCTTGAGCATGCCACCGGTAGATTTGCAAGCATCTAGATATCCCGCCCAATCAACATTGGAGTAGGCAGATAGAGTAAAGTACTTGGAATGTTGAATCGGTAGATGATGTAGTGAGCAATTGGGCGGATGAATCTAGCTAATCAAATGCACAACCTTCCACTGAAATCTTGTCTATTTCCTTTAGAAAAGACCAAGAACAATGGGCATCTAAAGCTTGTTGATCCTTCAATAAAAGAATACTATACAATAGGGTAAAGAAGAATAGTAAAAACTGAATTCCAACAAAATCAATCAAAAAGTCTACTTCTCCTTACAATCTTTTAGTAAACCCTATATATAGGCAACCAATTAGAAAAAGTCCTAATAGAAACTTGGTACGATCCTTGCTACTTGTTGGGCGATCCTTGCTAGCTACTTCATCACGTTCGTAAAGTACTCCATCCAAAGAGGCATCTCGTTCACCACGTATTCAAGGTGGCATGTCGACGCTGGCTATAATACCAACTGATGCAGGGTTGGTAGGAGAAGAGAATAGGGGTGTCAATTTTACCCATTTAACTGGAACCGAATCCGAACCGGAATCGAAATCGAAAACACCGGTTCCAATTCCACATTTTTGGGAACCGATTAAAAAGGAACCGGGACTGAACCGAAAATAATGGTTCCGGTTCCGGTAGTCTAATATGGAACTGAAACCGATAAGAACCAGAACTGAATCGATAAGAATCGGTATCAACGTATAAATATAGTGTAAAAATTCTCATATTTTCAAGATTTGACCCATTATACCTGGAACCGG
The DNA here is from genome assembly GCA_035048495.1 of Euptelea pleiosperma. NCBI lineage: Eukaryota > Viridiplantae > Streptophyta > Magnoliopsida > Ranunculales > Eupteleaceae > Euptelea > Euptelea pleiosperma. The sequence goes on from CM068548.1 coordinate 12,797,213, forward strand.
AACCGGAACTAACAGAAATACATAATCGGTTCTGGATCCATTACTTTGAGAACTGGAACTGTTAAAGAACCAAACCGATAAGAACCCGGTTCTGGCCACCTTGGGAACCGACCCGTTGACACCCCTAGAAGAGAACTTTGATGAATTCGGCTACATAATATTCAGTCTTCTATACAAATTAAATTGACAAGAAATCTAAAATAGTAAAATAAATGACTCTCTTCAATATAATTCAAAAACTACTTTTGCCTTTTAGCTTACATGTATATTTATGTAGAACACATAATAAACAAAAATAAAAAAAATAATAAAAATAACAAAATAAAAATAACCATAGAAACTATTAGTACTAGAGCCTAGAAACAAGCCAAAATCGATGGTGTGTGATTTTGATTTCTACAATTAAAGTTATTGCTAAAACCAAACTTTCTTAAAACTGTATTCCAAAATCACTTGTTTCAGCATAAGGATTTAATATGACTTGTTTTGCAACTTCTCATGTCCAATAAATTTTTGAGCAGGTGTGGGTGCAATAAGATAAGATTGCTATGTGTCACCTATTAATTTGTGGAAGCATTGAACGCCACGCTATTTTGCTAATAAAAATAGCAAATTATTGAACTTATAGGCCTAAATTATCTTACGAATATGATATCTTATTATATTATCGTATTAAACAACTTGAAGCATATATTTAAAATAATGGTCGGGCTCAGCGGTAGTTGTCTTTTCTAGCTAACTCATCTTTTCACTCGTGTTCTCAGGCATGGATTACGAGAATTCAACGGTACATGGTTGAAAGCGTTGAGCTGGCATTATTTTTGCGAAAGCAAAATCACCCAATAATTCTTGGAATCTACGGATGAGTCAGAAAGAGAAGAGTCGTCGGAGCCTGGGCCATCTTAAAATGTTAACTGTCATCCCGATCAATTCATCTTCTTTATTCAAGCTCCATATCGCTTGTCCAGGGAGGAATACTTTTTGTAACATATTCAGTAGCTAGCGGTCATTACGGAGGCTGACCGGGCCCAAGTCTTAGCAATTGGTAGTTGCAACTACAATACCCAATCTTTTGTGTCTATTAAAACTAATGGTGTAGATGATGCAGCCTGCCACAGGACGACATCCTTCCTACGGTCCAGACCGTTAGATTGTCATTGCCGATGGTGTAGACCTAGGGATGACCGATTCCTAAGGCCGACAGTAACACAGCTTATTATTATATAGAATCACTTTGTGTCAAAATCTAGGACTAAAAAACATATAATAAAAGTTTATTATGTTGAGGCATGACTTGGTAAGTCTTTTAGCTAACTTGAAAAAAATCAAAAGACGCCTTCACCCACTAACCACTGCACTAACTACTAACACTGATCCGGACCCATAAGAAAAGAATAAAAGAAAATGGGAGAACAACGTATGAGACCATTTCAATGAATTCTCCGCGTCTCTCTATAAATAGCCCTCGTTACCTTGTTAGATTACTCACCCGCTTGTTGAAGAAAAGACAAGTCGTGTCTGAGGGGTTTGTTCTTTTCCTTTTTTCAGTAGTGATTGAGTGAGAAAGAATAATGGGTGCTCAGTTCCTTGTAGTTTTTGTCCTCTTCGCTTTGGTTTCTTCTTTTGCCTTTGCCTCTGATCCTAGTCCTCTCCAAGACTTCTGTGTTGCCATTGATGAACCTGATAAAGCTGGTACATGCTCTCTCCTCTTTCTCCTAATAATAAGACTTAGTGTTTTGGGTCTTCATCCTTAGTGCTTCTAGGAAGTATTTCTTATTTTAACTTGCATGCTATTAACTTCTCTTATTTAAATTTATTTGCAGTGTTTGTGAACGGAAAATTCTGCAAGAATCCCAAGCTTGCTATTGCTAATGATTTCTTCCTTCCTGGGCTCCAAATACCCGGAAACGTAGCAAACCCAGTTGGATCAAATGTCACTGCAGTTAATGTTGCCCAGATACCGGGGCTCAACACCCTAGGTGTCTCCTTGGTTCGCATAGACTATGCACCCGATGGTGGTCTTAACCCACCTCACACACACCCTCGAGCAACCGAGATCCTAACAGTCTTGGAGGGTACTCTCTATGTCGGATTTGTCACCTCTAACCCGGATAATCGCCTCATTACCAAGGTCCTTAACAAGGGAGATGTGTTTGTATTCCCTATAGGCCTCATTCACTTTCAATTTAATGTGGGGCACACCAACGCCGTCGCCATTGCTGGTCTAAGTAGCCAAAACCCCGGCGTGATCACGATTGCTAATGCTGTCTTCGGATCGAAGCCACCAATCAATGATGATGTTCTTGCCAAGGCCTTCCAAATTGACAAGAAAATTGTTGACTATCTGCAAGCACAGTTTTGGACAAACAACTAGAAGGATCGCCATCACCACTTCCCATATGACAATCCATGAACAGTTTGTTCATTAAATAAATCCATTGTCTGCTTTTACATATCTAATATAATAATGAAGTTTGTTGCTGCATTTACGACATGATAATATACTACTCCAAGCAGATGCAACAGCGTAAAGCATGGAATGATACTATTGGAATTGATCTGTTACAATCCTAAAGGTTATGAATTAAACTTTCCACACCACTATCAGCTAGGTGCTTTTGTTTGTATTGGTTTGGGTCTAAGCATTTGGTATCATAGCCAACCCCATGTCATGAGTTCAAGTCATGGGAGCGGAGACATGAGGAAAAGGCTACCTGGGGGCTTGCTAAAAAAAAAATTGAGAAAATAGGGATACCGAAAAAATGTTAGGAGCTCGCTCACAAAAGTAGTGAGAAAATAGGGGCTACTGGCGTGAAAGTTGCCTCAGAGTGGGCCATCGTGGACGTTGGCCTTAGAAGCGTGGTGGAATGTTAGGAACCTAAAGGTTAAGACTAGAACTTTCTGTGCCACTATCACCTAAGTGCTTTTGGTGTATTAGTTTGGGTCTTAACACGATCTCTATGGAAAACCTGCGAACTCGGAAGTCAATCACGTTCTGGATACTCAAAATTAAAGTATAACCTTTTGACAAAACTACGGCAGGTACACACGAACCAAGAGCACGAGACGTGTGCCAACAACCACGAGAAGAAAAAGAAAATAATAGAAGAAATGAAATGTGATTATTTTATTCAACCAAAATATTTGTTTAATTAGACTTGGTGTGATCACCATGTCGCCCTCTCTCGTTAATAGTCTTGTGTTGGCAATATCCTCGTTTTGATACCACTTTGTTGGCAATACCCTCGCTCCGATACCAATTTGTTGGCAAAGCGGATGCCTTTAACAACACTTTGATGGTTCAAAACCCAAATTGACACACGCTTTGTGAATGCAACACCTATATTTTTATTACTCTTTAATTGAGTTATACTAACCGACATGATTAGAAAGGAAGAGAACATGGAGATGCACTCCCCAAAGTGGTACTACAGAGCACCTAGATAAACAATAAGAGAAATCAAGGAAACTTACTCTTCATTCTTGATTTTCTTTACACCTTTCTTAACACTTCCTCTATATAATTTATCTATCTAGTCTCTCTCAATTCTCTTTGTGCATGTGCTTTCTTGTGTTCTTTTTCGTGTATACAAAACATATGTCTAGGCATCCCCTTATAGCCTTAGACCTATTTACTTGACTAACAAACATTGGTCCTTCCTATCTACATTTAACATCTCCAATACACAAAGATGTCCATTTCTTAACATCCAAGATTCAATCCTTTCAATCTTTCCAATATATTCCTAGGAAACCAAACATAGACTACCACTTTTCATCTTCCCAAGGACCATTCTTGAATCTTGCTCTAAATTTTAGAAATTTCCCATAAGTTCCTAATTAATTCGAACACTCTTAATTAAGAATTGGGTGAGCCGGAGGGCCAATATTATCATTCAGTTCTTCATTATCACGTTTTTCTTGATCTTTATTAACTTTTGCTACAATTGGTTCAATCGCTATCTGTAATTCATTAATACAATATCAAAGATCAATATTTTCACATGCAAATTGAAAAGTTTCTTTTAATTTAAATCAATCACTTGAATCATACCGAACTCCTTCAAGTGCTACAAGATGAGATGGATAATTGTATTTTCTTCATCCTTTTTGTTTGATTGCCAGGGGCCTACATTTTTCTTCGGTTAGATGGGGATCAAAGATCTAAATGAAGGCATGAAAGCTCTTTGCGTTATCAGGGCCGTTGCTTTTGGTTGAAAATACGGGAGACAATATGTTCGACATATATCTGTAACACTTTTTTTAATAGTTTTTTGAACATAATGTCAATGGTGAATCTTGCCATTCTACAGCAACAGAAAACCAGAGTTCCTTGGTAACTCTTAGTTATCTTTGCACCCAATGATCAGCATATCTATTCAACTATATGTCTGGATAATAACTGACTCCTTGAGAAGAAAATTGTTCCCCAAAATTCAAGAGCACCACACTTGAAAATTTTTCCAAAAATCCTTGCTACGTAAAAAAAAAAATTTTGTCGAGAGAGAAACTTGTGTTAAGACATCACCATTAAAAACATTTTTTTTTTTTTTAAAACAAACATGTTAAAATAACCTTCACTATCATGAAATAAATCCCCAAAATTTTCTTTTGCCCCAAAACAAGACTTTTCGCCATTTCTTATCACTAAATTATGTATAATTGACAGTTATTTTCCCATTTTTTGGCCATGCCGACACGTAGCAAAACAGCACAGCCGTTCTCCACCCGCATTGCCTTATGAGATGTGCCGTTTCTAAATGAGGGGAAAGGTCATGCTATAAATGAAAATTAAAATGAAAGTCGTTATCAGTCCTAATCTGCATAGTCCAATATCATTTGTTTGGGCCACAAGGATATATATTACTTGTTTTTGCAACTTCTCATGTAGAATAAATATTTGAGCAGGTGTAGATACAAAAGATAAGATTGCTATGTGTCACCAATTAGTTTGTCGCAGCATTGTTAAAGCATTTATTTAAACTAATCTTCTTTAACCTCTAATTTAAAAGTAAGATATAATATGAAATCTTATAACGTGCACAGTGCCACACTCTATTTCTCTAATAAAACATATCGAACTGTGATACGAAAATGATCGATCAATATTCATTTGACCCTGTCGATGTTCGTTGAAGGATATCTTAAAATGTTAACTGCTTTTCCGATCAAATCATCTTCTTTATTCAAGCTCCATATCGTTTATCTTCTAGAGAGGAGTACTTTAAGTGTCATGATGACCATTAACAATGTTTTTCTAACCTATTTAGTAGCAATAATCACGGAGGCTGACCGAGCCCAAGTTTCAGGAATTGGTTGTTTCAATTGCAATATTACCCTTGTCTTATGATGACTTGGTAAGTCTTCTACGTTAAAACAAAATCAAAAGACGCCTTCACCCACTAACTACTGCACTAATTAACTACTAACAGTGACCCGCTCAAAAGACACCTTTGATGAGTTCTTTCCGTCACTCTATAAATAAGCATGGTTGCCTTGTTAGATTATTCACCCGCTAATAAGCAAAAATACTTGAAGAAGAGTCCTGTCTGCTGTTTGACGGATTTGTTATTTTTCTTCTTTGATTAATAGTGATTGAGTGTGAAAGAAAAATGGAGAAGATAATGGGTGGTGCTCTCTTCCTTGTAGTTTTTGTCCTCTTCGCCTTGGTTTCTTCTTTTGCCTATGCCTCTGATCCCAGTCCCCTCCAAGACTTCTGTGTTGCCATCGATGAACCTGATAAAGCTGGTACATGCTCTCTCCTCTTTCTCCTATTAATAAGACTTAGTGTTTTGGGTCTTCATCCATAGTGCTTGTAGAATGTATTTTTTACATTAATTCATTCTTATTTTAAGTTGCATGCTATTAACTTATCTTATTTAAATTCATTTACAGTGTTTGTGAACGGGAAATTCTGCAAGAATCCCAAGCTTGTTACGGCCGAGGATTTCTTCCTTGCTGGGCTCCAAATACCCGGAAACGTAGCAAACCCAGTTGGATCAAATGTCACTGCAGTTAATGTTGCCCAGATACCGGGGCTCAACACCCTAGGCGTTTCATTGGTTCGCATAGACTATGCACCCAACGGTGGTCTCAACCCACCTCACACGCACCCTCGAGCAACTGAGATCCTAACAGTCTTGGAGGGTACTCTCTATGTCGGATTTGTCACCTCCAACCCGGATAATCGCCTCATTACCAAGTTCCTTAACAAGGGAGACGTGTTTGTATTCCCCATAGGCCTAATTCACTTCCAATTTAATGTGGGGCACACCAACGCGGTTGCCATTGCTGGTCTAAGTAGCCAAAACCCCGGTGTAATCACGATTGCTAATGCCGTCTTCGGATCGAAGCCACCAATAAATGATGATGTTCTTGCCAAGGCCTTCCAAGTGGACAAGAAAATAGTTGATTATCTCCAAGCGCAGTTTTGGACAAACAACTAGAAAGACCACCACCACTACTACTTCCCAAATGATAATCCATGAACAGTACTTGTTCACTAAATAAATCCGTTGTCTGCTTTTACATATCCAATATAATAATGAAGTTAATTTGTTGCTGCGTGATATTATATTTCTTGGACCAAATGAGCTTCGACTATCAATCCGGACTAGCAAAACATCTCTAGCTACTTGAAGCACATGCAACAGAGTAAAGCGCCTGGAATGATACTATTTGAATTTGTCCCTATGGGAAAAGAGAACCTAGGAATTCGCAAGTCGGTCACTCTGCATAATCAAAATTACGCCCCGTTGACAAAGCTACGGCAGGTCTACACAAACAAAGAGCAAGAGAAAATAATAAAAGAAATAATGACTGTTTTCATTTAGAATTAATAGATGCCTGTCCACAAGCTATATGTGCTCGCAATGCACTTATATATGTTACAAAAAAAGAAAATTATTTTAGTCCAATTCAATTTATCAAACCAAGACTAGATGGTGTTTGGTAAATTAAGTTTTCAGATCTAAAAGCTTAAAGTGCTTAAGATCTAATAGCTTAATGACTTATGTCTGGTTTGGGTTGTTTGGTAAAGATCTCAAGTCTTAAAATTAAGTCAAGGGCATTGTGGGTATTTTAAAATGTTTATTAGGACACTTTCGTAAGTTTTTAAAAGAGAAAGCTTTGAGAAAAGGGCATTATAGGTATTTAAGAGAGAATCTTAGAATCTCTTTTCTAGAAGCTATTCGCCGAAATCACTTACTGCTATAAGTCACCCCCAGCTTACTTTTTGCTCAAGTCTTAATTTCAATGATTTCAGACTTAAGTGCTGAAATTTATTGTTTACCAAACGCCACTTAATTACTTAAATCACCTCATTCAGACTTACGGTTTGAAAAAAAGTTTTACCAAACGCCACCTAAGTTCAATGAACCTATTAGAGTAATAAGAATACATGCATCTACTAACTAAAGTCATAAACCATTCAACTTCGTTAATTTGTCGGACCGGAACCAGATTCTACATATACGTAATAGTAGAAATGTGGTACACGTTCTTCAACGAAATTTTGTCTGCATATTGGTGTGATCACTATGTCGCCCTCACTTATTAACGATCGATGACCATTGTCTACAGCTGTTTTTTTCTTTTTAAAAAAAAATCATATTATAATGTTTCTTATTTAATTATTCATTTGTAGTATTTGTGAGCAAGAGATTTTGCAGGGACCCCATGTTGTGACCGAGATCCTAACCAATGTTTTTTTTTCTATCATAACTTTTTAATGCAGAAATCCCAAGGATCTATGGAACAGCAATACAAAATAATCATATTAAAATAGAGAGAAAACAATAAGGTCCCTGAAATAATTAATTTAATTTAGCGGAATACATATGGGTAAAATTACATTTTAATTTTATAAGGTTTGTTAAGTGAAGAGAGAAATGTGGAGTGCTACATATTTCTTCTATCTCCTTAACAAATAAACTACAATTTTTTAGGAAAGTAATTTTTAATTAAAAATATTTATAAATTAGTAACTTTTAATTCCTATGTTCATTTAATTTGCAATGAGAATGGATCCATTAGGAACATGGGATTTTGGGGGCTTTGACTGAGGTGTTTTTTTTAGGGGTAGTATTGAGATTTTATAGAAAAAGAGTGAGAAACATGAGATTTTGGGGCTTTGACTGCCGTGTTTTTTAGGGGTATTATTGAGATTTTAAAGAAAAAGAGTGAGAAACATGAGATTTGAGAGCCTCCAGTGACGTATATTAATTTCTATTGTTGAGATTTAAGAGAAAAATAACTAAAATTTTAAATTATATTAATATTTTAAAATAAGCCTCGATTATGATTTTTACCTTAAGCCTCAACTTGTATTATCTATACAAGTGATTGAATCGCTATGGGCGACCAATAAATTCTGGAGTACAAGGTTAACTAATTAGAGTTACTATGGAACTTTCATATGCATTGCTGCATGCATGAAAAGAATCACCATAAATATCTGTTCAATGGAATTCTGAAAGATGTGCTACAAAGGTTGAATATTATGCCTCCTGCATTTTCATGAATTGAAAGCAACGTCATAGATAAAGTAGTGGCAACAATGCTATGATCTCCATTTACACGAAGAATACGAAAGCTCTTGAAGATCAAGCATAAAGGAAATAGAAAATATAGTCGTCCAACTTGGCTTGGAATACATGAAGGACTTGAAAAAAGATTCAAGTACTCAAGGTTAATTATTGAGAATTGTTCTATGTGCATTAAGAAAAATATACACCATCAACATCAAATTCTAGAATTTGAGGTGGGGTATAGTAGAACTAATTAATTGAATAAGAAAACAATCAAGATCAAGATGTTCGTGATGACGAAGGACCTAATGATTACACCGGCTCACCCAAATCACTATTCAGGGGGAGTGTTAGAATTAATCGTGAAATTGAGAAATTCCAAAATTTTGCTGAACGTTCTAGTATGCATTTAGAAAGGTGGGTTGTTATCTTGGAATTTGTGTTATCATGGAAAGGGCAAAGGTTTCGTGTTTGGACCCAAAATCAAAACCCATTACCTGACTAGAAGAGTATGGATCGAACTTGATATCTTAGGCTGAGGCACGGGGTAAGGTTTAATTTAGTAGCTAGCCAAGGGCAATTTTTAGAAGTTTTGGACGTCTCATGGTTTTTTTTTTTTTTCATTGTTGATGTTTTAGATAAATAGATTTGTATAAATTTTATCAATAGATTTCCAAATTTTCTATCTTTTTTGTTTTTATTTATTTTTGGTTAAATTGAAATAACATTTCCGCTCTCCATCTGATAACCCTCAACAAACAGTGTTTCGTTAACCCACTTTTAATTACTTAGTAGTTGGATTCATGGAACCCATGTTTTAGGATATGCATGGATACGGTTCGGTAATTTCAACTGTATTTCATATTCGTGTCTTCAAATAATGATGGAGATGATGCTACTTGCCTCAAGAGGACATCCTTCCTAGATCTCATCAGATCGTTGGATGGCCATTAATGGGATGCGTTGATTTGTTTCTAGAGGGAGTAGTGGTACATTGTCCAAATGTGTCTAAATGTTCAAAGGGGACCGTTATAACGGTATAACGGACTGGGGGTGTTACCGCTTTTTCCGTTATAACGAAAAAAAACGCTGAGGGGCAAAAATGGAAAAAAATGAAAAAATAACAGAAAAAAATGGAAAAAATGGCGCCGAAATTTCAAAAATGGAAAATAACGGAAAAAAAATGGAATAACGGAAAAAAATGAAAATAACAACTGTTTTTTTTCACAAAATTTTTCAGAATATAACGGTCGTTATTTTAATTATAACGGAAAAATAATGGAAAATAATGGCCATTATTTTCGTTATAACGGCCATTATTTTCTGGGCCTTTTAACAGTCCATAATGTAACGGGGTAGGTCCGAATCCGTTATAACGGCCGTTATTTTTGTTATAACGGCCGTTTTTTAAACCTTGGTTCAAAGTTCAAACCACTGATGTTCTTTGGGCTCAATTAGGATTAATTTCCACTACACGAACCCATAGACTGCCACAGACGAAGATGCGAAAGTATATCCTCTGAGGCTGACGCAACAATTCATTAATATATAGAACTACTCGGTGGCAATGACTAGGAATAAGAAATCCATGAAGATTAGTATAGTTGTTGGATAATGGTCAGATAATTAACAAATTTTAATCTATTTATTTGGGTAGTTAGGTCAAAACACGAATCAAAGTTTATAATGGTGATGGTTAGTTAAATAACCATGTACATGTTCAAACCCTCCTTCACCCACTAACTACTGACCACTGACCACTGACCACTGATCTACTTAGCTACCGTGAAAAATAAACACAGAATATGGAACAACAGTATGGGACCATTTCAATGAGTTCTCTCTGTAACTCTATAAATAGGCCTCGTTACCTAGTTAGATTATTTACCCCCTTAAAACCAATTTTTACTTGAGCAAAAGTCGTCCTGTCTGTTTGAGGGATTTGTTCTTTTTGGACTTTCAATAGTGATTGAGAAGATAATGGGTGCTCACTTCCTTGTAGTTTTCCTCTTCTTCGCCTTGGTTTCTTCTTTTGCCTTTGCCGAGGATCCCAGTCCTCTCCAAGACTTTTGTGTTGCTATCAGTGAACCTAAAAATGCTGGTACATGCTCTTCTCCCTTCTCCTAGCTTTCTTTACATAGATTAGTTGTTGAGTAATTGAAACAATGAGAGAGAGAGAGAGAGAGAGAGAGAGAGAGAGAGAGAGAGAGAGAGTCTGTGTAGGGTGGAAGACTCTTGTAGTGTCTGTTTTGTCGCCAAGATAAACTGCCTATAATGGATGGACCTGAACCTCGATTGTCCTCAATGAACCCTAATCTTCATTGTCCGCATGGTGCTTCTACGAAGTATTTTTTACATTCGTTCTTATTTTAACTTGCATGCTAACTTCTCTTCTTTAAATTTATTTGCAGTGTTTGTGAACGGGAAATTCTGCAAGAATCCCAAGCTTGCTATTGCTAATGATTTCTTCCTTCCTGGGCTCCAAATACCCGGAAACGTAGCAAACCCAGTTGGATCAAATGTCACTGCAGTTAATGTTGCCCAGATACCGGGGCTCAACACCCTAGGTGTCTCCTTGGTTCGCATAGACTATGCACCCAATGGTGGTCTCAACCCACCTCACACACACCCTCGAGCAACCGAGATCCTAACAGTCTTGGAGGGTACTCTCTATGTCGGATTTGTCACCTCTAACCCGGATAATAGCCTCATTACCAAGGTCCTTAACAAGGGAGACGTTTTCGTATTCCCCATAGGCCTCATTCACTTCCAATTTAATGTGGGGCACACCAATGCCGTCGCCATTGCTGGTCTAAGTAGCCAAAACCCCGGTGTAATCACAATTGCCAAAGCCGTCTTCGGATCGAAGCCACCCATCAATGATGATGTTCTTGCCAAGGCCTTCCAAGTTGACAAGAAAATTGTTGATTACCTCCAAGCACAGTTTTGGACAAACAACTAGAAAGACTACTGCTGCTGCTGCTAGTACGTACCCACCACTTCCCGTATGATAATCCATGAACAGTATATATGTTCATTAAATAAATCGATCCATTGTCAGCTTTTACATATCTAATTATATAATAATGAAGTTTGCTGCTGCGTTTAATTACAACATGATCTTGTCTTCATTAGATTGTCTGTATTGTTCTTAAAACTAATTTGATCCCTTTTTTTGCTAAGATAAAATTGTGTAACTGAGAAAAAACTGTACAAGGAGCAATAAGGAGAGTCCGAACAACACCGACATCCCAACTAGATTGGCACCTTGATGGCCTTCAGACCATTACAATCTTTTGAGCCCGTTACAATCATTTGTTGAATGTTGAGGTTTGCGATTCTTTTTAGTAAATCAAATAATTATTTTATGATTTATTAATTATTTGTTTAATAACCCATATTGTATTCTTGGTCCAAATGAGCTTCAACTGTCATTTTGGATTATTAAAAGATCTCTTGCTTCTTCAAGCACATGCAACGGAGTAAATCCCATGGAACGATACTATTTGAGTTCTCTCTATACATGGAGTTCGACGCAGTACGGGAAGCCTACGAACTGACAAGTAAGTCGATCACGTTCAGACAATTAGATGATCCCAATTTGTTGATCAAAAGTACAACACGTTGACAAAACTATGGCAGGTGTACACAAACAAAGAGCAAGAGACGAGTGTCCACAACCAGGAGAAGAAGAGATCAGTATAATATATAGAAGAAATGATGAAGCTTGATTTCATTAGAAATATTTTAATCAACTAAAATTAATTCACCTTACAAGCCATAACTTTTCAAAAGTTAATATTGAATTCGGTAGGTGAAGCCACGATTTTTCTTTTTTTTTTTTTTGGGGGGGGGGGGGGGGGGGATTACGAAGAGAAAAAACCAAGGGGGGCAAATCAATCTTAACGAAGGAAATCGGCCCGAGAGTGAAAATTTCATGACAAAGTATGAATCATGAAGATCTCGTTGTTTCCATTCAAGAATGTCTGATATGCAATTCTGACTCCAGGGTCCATGATTTCTATTAGTTCCTTTTTGACGGTCCAATAACTCATGAAGTCCCGGCCCATCACTTGAATTACATCAAAAACCCTTTGAGCTCAAATGTACTTTCGTTTTAACTTGTTTTAAGGTCTTTGAATTCTTGGGTTCAAAACACTTTAGCCTCAATGAGGTTTCCTTAGAATTCATTATTTACTTTGGAAGACACAAATGTGGTTCTAGTAATGAAACTTTTTTTTTTTGCTAAATGATAATTGTATTGAAGGAAGAAAAAAAATTATACTGAATGCCCAAAGGGGTTTACCCATCAGCAACCCCACTAGGTTGGCTCCCTTAGGGGCAAAGAAATCGGACCTTAGGCGAAGAGAAAAATCAGTCAAATCTATAGTAAGTAGTGTAAGGATCCTCCATTTTATAAAGGAATGGGGTGGTGTGTGTGATAAATCTATTGAATTTTTATCAATAGATTTTCAAATTTTTCTATCCTTTTCATTTTTCTTTAGGGCTTTTTTGCTTTACCCCCTTACATTATTGATGCAATTTGCATCTCACCCAATGTTTTTAAAATATTTGTGTCTCACCCTTTGACCATGGTCAATGTCGTTGACCATAGATGGTCTTCAGATGGACATCTCAATATTTTTATATTGACTATAATAACCTTGGGTTAGACGCAAATATTTTAAAAACATTGGGTGTGATAAAAGGAACTCACCTTCACAGGTTGTTAAGCATGCTAATGTCCCTCATCAATGATGACGAGGGACCACAATATGAGCCACGTGGCACATTCTTAGAGGTCACTAACCATGCGGATGTTGGACCCATTGCTAGATGGAGCTACATACCAAATATCAGCCTGATTAGTGATTTCAAACCATTGGATCTTTGTACCCCAAATAATGTTCAAATTCAACGGATAAAATCAGCCAAGGAAAATGACTCTAATCCAATGCTTAAAAAGTAACAATCGGATTAATTTTTAGTCTATAGGTCCACCTGCGGTTGGGCCAAAGGTAAATTAAGAAAGGTTTTGAGCTCACAATCCTAAAAACAAAAAAAAAATCCTCGAAAAAAAAAGATCTTTTGTTTGTCCCCCTTTGTTGATGCAATTTGCATCGCATGCACCCAATGTTTTTAAAATATTTGTGTCTCACCCAAGGTCATTACAGTCATTTAAAAAATATTGGGATGTCCATCTGAAGACCGTTTATGGTCTAACGACATTGACCATAGTCAAGAGTGAGACACAAATATTTTGAAAACATTGGGTGAGATGCAAATTGCATCAATAAAGTAATTTAGGGGGTAAATCAAAAAAGGCCCATTTCTTTATTTTCAGTTAAATTGAAAGATCTTCCAAATTTTCTATCTTTTTCATTTTTCATTTTTTTTTTCAGTTAAATCGACAGTGGATCTCCGCTCGCCATCAGCTAACCCTTAAAAAACAATGTTTTCTTAACCCACTTGAAAATAAAAAAGGCTCAGTACTTAGTAAGTGGATTCACGGAACACAGGTTTTAGGATATGCATGGCGGTTCGGTAATTTCAACTGCATTTCATATTCCTCTCTTCAAATAATGGTGGAGATGATGCTATACTTGCCTCAAGACGATATCCTCCCTAAAGCTCAGATCGTTGGATGGCCCTTGGGATGCGTTTGTTGTGTTTCTAGAGGCAGTAGTGGCACGTTGTCCAAATGTCCAAACCACTGATCTTCAAAATTTGTATTCTGCTCATTTAGGAATTCCACCACACGAACCCATAGACTGCCACAAAAATTGTGAAGAACGTTAATGGTTTGAAACCACAGACGATGATGCTAAAGTATATCCCTTCTAGAGGATCATCTAACAATGTAAGCGGACTCGACGGGAGTAAAACTTTGATGACAGGGCAGCAGATCACGGCACCTAGATTTTGTACGGTTGGACCACCTCGGCCTCACCGCACACGTACACAAGTGAGTATTGGCAAAAAACACTCAAATACCCACCTGGGTACGTGTGTGGTGAGGCCGAAGTGACCATTCCGTACAAAATACACGTGCCGAGATCTGCTGCCCTGTCATCTTCTTCCATGACAGGGCCCGGTCATCAAAGTTTTATCCGACTCGATGGCAAAGACTAAGAATAAGAAATCTATCAAGATTGGTACGGGTTGTTGGATGATGGTCAGTTAATTACAATTATTTATTTATTTATTTGGGTAGTTAGTTCAAACTTCAAAACACCAATTAAATATATTTTATAATGTTGATGGTTAGTTCAATAAGAACCACACAATTTTTCTAGCCTGCATGCATGATCAAAACCCTCCTTCAACAGCTAGCTAGCTCGTACACAAACTACTGAGTACTGACCACTGATCCACCTACCTACCATAAAAAATAAAAAAAAAATGGCGACAGCAATTTATGAGACCATTTCAATTCTCTATAAATAGGCACAATCACCTAGTTAGATTATTCAGTACACAATCACCTGTTCGAGGGATTTGTTCATGTTCTTCTTTCAATATTGATATTGAGTGAGAAAGAATAATGGAGAAGACAATGGGTGCTCAATTCTTTGTAGCTTGTGTCCTCTTGGTTTCCTCTGTAGCCTTTGCTTTTGATCCCAGTCCCCTCCAAGACTTCTGTGTTGCCGTCAGTGAACCTAAAAGTGCTGGTACATTGTCTCCTGTTTTCTCCTTTCTTTAGTTATAGATTAGTTGTTTGAGTAGTTGAAATAATGAGAGAGAGAGAGAGAGTGGAGCATCATGTATAATCATTCTTAATTTGACTTGGATGTTACTAACTTCTCTTACTTAATTATTCATTTGCAGTGTTTGTGAATGGGAAATTCTGCAAGAATCCCAAGCTTGTTACTGCTAATGATTTCTTCATTGCTGGGCTCCAAATACCCGGAAACACAGCAAATGCACTTGGATCAAATGTCACTCAAATTTTTGTTGACCAGTTACCAGGGCTCAACACCTTAGGCATAGCATTGGTTCGCGTAGACTATGCACCCAACGGTGGTCTCAACCCACCTCACCTTCACCCTCGAGCAGCCGAGACCCTAACAGTCTTGGAGGGTACCCTCTATGCCGGATTTGTCACCTCCGGCCCGGATAATCGCCTCTTTAGCAAGATCCTTAACAAGGGAGACGTGTTTGTATTCCCCTTTGGCCTCATTCACTTCCAATTTAACGTGGGGCACACCAATGCAGTCGCCCTTGCTTCTTTCAGCAGCCAAAACCCCGGTGTGATCAGGATTGGGAATGCCGTCTTCGGAGCGAAGCCACCCATCAAGGATGATGTTCTTGCCAAGGCCTTTCAAATTGAGAAGAAAATTGTTGATTATCTCCAAGCACAGAATTGGACGTAATAGTACTGCTGCTGCTGCTACTACAACCACCACTTCCCATATGATAATCCATGAACAGTATGTTCATTAAATAATCAATTGGCTGGTCTTATATATCTAATATAATAATAAATTTTGTTGCTGCGGCGACTTGATATTGATCCTCATTAGATTGTCCGTATGTAGTATGGAGAAGCACATATGATTGCTTATTGAAAATAAAAGAGTAAAATAGAAGTCGTTAATCAGTCCTGATCTTCATAGTTCAGCCTAATCCAACAATTTGAATTTTGTAATTGAACACAGTATTTTAAAGAGCGTCAACGCTGAGTAGTAGTATGCGCCGCGTAATTAAGTAAAATGATAAAATCTTGTCACACTCCACATTCGGTCGGGCTGTGTTCGTGGCAATTAAGGACTAATGTAATTTGTTTTGTAACTTCTCATTTAAAATAAGATTGCCATGCGTCACCTATTACTTGTTATATTCTTTAATATTAGGCACTTTCCTCGGCTTAGTTGGGATGCCTATATTCATTGTGACGCAGTTCCTCCCCCTCCCAATGTTTTTGTATTTAGTTAATTACTTTCTTTTAATGGTTTTTTCTTACTTACCAAAAATAATAATTGTTATATGTATTTACCTTAAGCTAGGGTGCACATCGCTGCATTAAGGGAGTTTGACAGAAGAGTGTCGACCAAACATTTTTTAAGAAGTTTAAGATTGATCGATAACTTTGACGATTATATTGACTCTAATCCAAAGTTTATATAAAGATATGGAAACATCTAAAGATAAAAACTAATCTAATATCATAATAGATATAAGATATCATCTTCTGACAGCCGACATAATATGTGATGAGATACACCCAATCATGACATGCTGCATCTCACATTTCGATTTATAACAATGTTAATATAATCCAACCGAGAGAATATGTGATGAAATACATTAATAATGATATGGTGCATCCCACAAAATTTATTACAATGCTAATATTAATCCAACAAAAGCGAACTGGTTCCCATCATTGATCAGGCTGATTGAATAGTTTGAGAACCCAATGCCCAATGTCCTCCCAGAGTTTTTTTTTTTTTTTTGACTTCCAGGGGTACAGATGTGCCTTTTAGAGCACCCGACTAGTCCCGGGGCACGTTTGTGCCCCTTCTACACGAGCAAGGTAAAACTGGGGTAAAACCCCAGGGGTGGCCCAAGGGGGTGTTGAACTGAGGACCTCCTGCTTTCTAGAGTGGGGTCGTCATCATCTCCGCCCAAAGGGATAAAGGGGAGGCAAACCAAATATGGAAACTATCTACACATCGGAAGATAGCGTGTATGTTATCCTCATTGAGATACCCACACCAGGGACAGGTATGGACAATCGTGCAGATGTGAGAGTGCAGCTTGCTCCGAGTGGGGAGGAGATCAAGAAAACAAAAATTGATAAAGAATTGGGCCCTGTGAGGTACGTTGGACAATCGTGCGGATGTGAGTGCAGCTTGTTGGCGTAATGTATGATCTGGATATCAACTTGACTAAGAGGTATTTGAAGGACATGTGGGACAACCTCAGGTTGGAATAAAAAAGAAATCAGCTCTCGTTCCACACTCGGGTAGTTGAGTATGCGTTCGCTAACCCTTTGGATACGGCAATTAGGTAGTCGCGAGTGGGGAATTCGATAGTGTGACAGAGATAGAATCTATGGATCTATGAAATGGCCATTACATATTAGGTGGAATCATCGAGCCAAGGTTTATGATAAGTATGCATGGAGTGTTCGGTAATTTCAAGTATGGTTTTAAAAACTGCCGTTTAAAGGGTAACGCCCCCAGCCCGTTTCCGTTAAAACCATTTAAAAACTTTTTATCAGTTTTGAATAAAACTGCCGTTTTATTGTTTTAACGGCCGTTAAAATCGTTTAAACAGCTGTTTAATTCTGAAAAATTTTGTGAAAAAAACGACCGTTAAATCCGTTTAATTTCTGTTAAAATCCGTTAAATTCTATTTTTTTTTTAATTTTTAAATTTCAAAATTTGAATGTCGGCGCCATTTTTTTCCATTTTTTTTCCGTTAAAATCGTTAAAACCATTAAAATCCGTTAAATTCTACTTTTCCCCCTTTTTTTCCCACTTTTGCCCCTAGCCGTTTCAATCCATTTTAACGGCCGTTTAAACGGTAACGCCCCCAGTCTGTTTAACCGTTAAAATGGCCTCCTTTAAACTTTGATTTCATGTGCATTTCAAATTATTGGATGTTCATCGGGATGCGTTACAGGTCTGCTTCTAGAGGGTGCAGTGGTAGCACCGTCCTTGAGATGAAACTGTAGCATGTTGTCTGTATGTCCAAATTAAAATCATTGATGTTCTTCAAAATTTGTGTTATGGTCATTGGGATTCCCACAACAAGAACCCAAAGGCGGTCAAACATTTGAAGAACATCAATAGTTTGCACACAGACAATGATCTTACAGTATCATTTACCCTTCTAGAGGACGATAACCAACTACGTAGGCGGACTGACAGTAACACATCTCATTATTAAAAAAATATAGAAATGCTTGGTGGCAAAGACTAAGGAATAAGAAATGCCGGGAGATTGTTATAGTTGTTGGATGATAATATATATTTATATATTATTTTGATTACTTGTGAAGGGAAAAATTTTAGATGCAGAGGACTTTCCAGACAGAGATGGCTCTAATGGCCCTACTTATCTTATTTTGTTGGCCCACTAACCACATGGATAGTTAGTCCACCCTTCGTAGATATACATACCAAAAATCAGTCTGATCAGGTTTTCTCGAGCCATGGATTTTGGCGCTTTTTTAGGATTTATTCTAGCCATTGGATTCAAATATGTATTTTGCCTTTTTTTGGGTACTTAATCCAACATCTAGAAATTATCAATCAAGCTGATTTTCCGTATGTATATCCACCAACAGGTGGGCTAAACATCATACAGTTAGTGGGCCCAAAAAATTGAGCTATGTAGGACCTCGAAAGCCCTCTTCATGACTACATCCAAAGAAGTCTATCTGCTTGCCCAAGTTCAAAACCCACTTTCACACACTTTACTAACTACTAACCACAAAAATAAATAATAAAAAGTCTTTCAAGATTGTTTCCATGGACAGTAGTTGATAGCAGAAACCTTACGAGATCACCATTGTAGATTTTCAATGTGTCATGTTCGATTCTCAATATTTATTGGGATTTTCAAGTGTCATGTTCATAATTTTAATAAAAAAAAAACAAAGTACAGTGTCCACCTAAGAGGATATACTCGGTCACAAAACAAGCAAAGTCATGTTCTTTCAAATTTTTTATTTTTAAATTTTTCCAGCGAGTCAAGCAAGAGATTTCGTTACGAAAAATGATTAGCTTGGCTAAACTATTATTTTTAATTACACGGGAAGCTTTGACGATCTTTTTCGTTCAACATATTGACTAATTAAGCAATATGTTTTCCAGATAAGGAAGATAATTAAGCTACCGGTACCTAATCCAGCACGTGTTGAATGCTGGATGCTTTGATGAGCTTTGACGATCTTTTTCGTTCAACATATTGACTAATTAAGCAATATGTTTTCCAGATAAGGAAGATAATTAAGCTACCGGTACCTAATCCAGCACGTGTTGAATGCTGGATGCTTTGATGCTAAAGGATGGAATGCAGGGAAAACATTGCAACTGGATCACCACAGTCACGATTCGAAAGAGGGCTCAAGGTGGACCAAGTCTAGGATATGGTCCCGACCGGCCCATACTAGTTTTGTTTTCCAAAATTTGTAGGACCATATTGGGTTTGGGCTGGGCTTGCAGTCAATAAGCTAAAACAAAAGTTTGGGATCAGGTAGAGCCTGCACATTAGCCCCAGCTCACGCGCAACATAATTAAAGAAGGCAAATAATGTTTTAGAATACTTTAAGCCATAGTTGTATAGTAATTAGACTGAAACTTTGAACCTTTCAGTCATTCTATTAGTTGGTCTTTCTTAGACTGATTTTTGTTTAGAAATATATAATGACTGTTTTCTTTTAGAAATATTTTATTTATCTAAAATATTTGTTTAAATAGACGCGTGTCGACAAGCTATACGTGCTCACAACGCATTTATATATGTAAAAAAAAAAAGAAAATTATTTTACTCCAATTCAAGCTACTTTGTAGATAAGCTAACTTATCAAACCAAGACTAAGTTCAATGAACCTATTACAGTAAAAAGAATACATCTACTAACTAAAGTCATAAACCATTCAACTTCGTTAATTTGTCGGACCGGAACTAGATTCTACGTAATACCAGAAACTTTAACACAATTTGGTCCGCATCTTGGTGTGATCACCATGTCGCCCCAACTTATTAATGATCGATGACCGTTGTCTACAATTTTTTTTAAAAAAAAATCATATTATAATGTTTTTTATTTAATTATTCATTTGTAGTATTTGTGAGCAAGAGATTTTGCAGGGACCCCATGTTGTGACTGAAATCCTAACCAATGTTTTTTTTCTCTCTCATAACTGTTTAATGCAGATCGAAATCCCAAGTATCTATGGAACATCAATACAAAATAATCATATTAAAATAGAGAGAAAACAATAAGATCCTTGAAATAATTACTTTAATTTAGCTGAATACATATAGGTAAAATTATATTTTAATTTTATAAGGTTTGTTTAGTGAAAAGAGAAATGTGGAGTGCTACATATTTCTTCTATCTCTATGGGGGAAAAATATATGATCTAACCCACACAATCTTCGAGGTCAGACGATTCGTATCTTGGTGATGATCGGACGACTCTGGTGCTTCAGAATGAAAACTGCTTTCTCCTCTGCGAAGGATAGGATGATCTAAAGATAGGATGTGGTTGTACCTGTTGACAATACTCTGACGTTCAAGTCGGTTTAGGATTTGTAACAGGGTTCAGGAAAATAGTAAAATGATTCAGAGTTTAGGCTATCTGGATCTGGAGAGCAAGATCCTTTTCTCAGTCCTGAGGGTACTGTATTTATATCCTTAGAACTGGCGTGACTCACCTTCCACGTGTCCAGTTGTCATCAATCAGTTATGTTCTAGAGAGATTTTGAGGTGGCACTCTTTGTGTCAGATATTCAAACAAGGGGATGTCGAAGCTGTAATAGTCCAACTAACTGCCATGTGGCCAATTATCATTGGTTTAAGAAAATAACTGTATTTGAAATACTTATCTCGCTTGCGGAATCTTGTATACTTCTCGGGATTAAAAGAGATAATCCCGGCAAGTAAAATGATGATCTCGTCAGGATGAGAGGAACGTCACACCCGTCGAATAAGCTATATGACTTCGTCGAGAAGAGATGGATGTCAATCCCGTCAAGTAGACCATCTTACTTTGTCGGGATGTAATGAACATCAATCCTGTTAAGTATAACAAAACCCGTTGAGATGAGTTTAAATGTTAATCCATCAAGTGTTGTTGAGATTGTCGGGGTATGTTGAATATCAATCCCGTTAAGAATGATGTATGAACTTAACAGGATAAGATAATCGTCACTCTGCAATATGTATGGCGCTCGACCTTGTCGGGATGAATAGAATATCAATCCCGTTAAGATCTTTACTTGCATTATGTTAGGTCGCTAAACCTTGTCGAGGTGAGTTGTATATCAGTCCCGTTAATAAGATCAATTATTAATATGTCGGACAAGATTGAATGCTTCCAGACATATTAAAGGTTGAGGTGTCAATGCATTCTGTTACTAACTTTGCCCCAAGATGCTTTCTTCTGATGATTCCGTCTCGACCCGTGGCATTTCTATTAATGGAAGTTGCATCACAGCGATGAGTTGACTATGGCTTTTGTTGATATCTTCAGCGCATTTACTCACGCACGATGAATAACACCATGCGACTCTGTTCTAATACTGCACGTGTGTAGCCAGTACATGCGTCATCGTATCATTCGCCAGAAAATACGGCACCCACATCGCCCCTCTTTGTGGGAAGATTGAGAAGCTACTATCGTATCTTCAGAAAAAGATCTCGACCGTTGATGATATGCTGTTAATTCTCACCCGTTGGATTTTCCTCCAGTCATTCAACCGTCGCCTCCTTCATTTAATGTGGTGTCTATCATAACTGCAAAAATGAGATATGTCCGTACAAATATGAAGCCCCATGTACAGCCGTCGAATAGAATGATTGATGGATGCATATTTGAGGAGACAAGCTGTCGAACCGTCGACTGAGAATTTTTAAACTTTGGCGCCCGGGGTTTGATACCACCAGATCGTCAGTTTTGATAAATCCAGATTAGTCTCTATAAATAGATTTGGACTCCTCATTTTATTATTTTTGGCTTCTTCGTCTTCTCATCCGCGCAAAGTTGCTTTGGTTCATCTTCTTCCTGAAGACATTGTCTGTGTTCGACAGGAGTTCTTCCGTATGTCTCCTAGTGTTGTGCTGCTGAGATCCTCTGGTTTCTGGTATTTGTATCTTCATTTATCTTTCTTTCTATTTTTACCCTTTCTTGTCCCAAGAATCATGAGGGGTAGGGTAGTTTTAGAAGATAGTGCTGAGTTACCTGGGCGTGAGCCTATAGGGTCTAACCTTCCCTTGGAAGAGGAAGGTACTTCCGATTTGATGGATCGGGCCTTTGACACCTATGTGGTCGAGCCTGATGAAGAACATGAAGAAGTAGATCCTGTTCCTGACCCATCAACGGAATCAGATGTTCCAGGGATGATAGTTAGAGTTCCTACTTATGGGAATGACCCATACATTGTTGGTCTGAGGAGGAAATTTGGAATTCCTACCTCATTCTTCATAATGGTCGGAGGTCGTCATGGAGAGGATACCAATCCTGGTGAGATTATTATAACCTGTCCAAAACTGAAATTTGGGTTGTCTCTTCCTCTCTCTCCTCTTGTACGGGAAGTACTTCATTTCTACGATCGTGCTCCCGGTCAAATGAATAGCAATTTCTGGCGTCTAATGGCCAGAATTGACTATACAATGCCTCCAGCAAACATGAAATCGGTCTTCCCAAGATTGATTATCTGTATTTTTTGAAAAGATGCCCCGACTCCAGTCATCCTCTAATGTTCTGGACTGTTGCTGCTCGGGATAAAACTAGTTGAGAACCTGCCAACTTCTCACAAAGGATGGCATGCTAATCCCCTCTTGGTAATGGGATCGTGGGAGTTTGATGAAAGGACGGAGGAGGGTCCCACTAGTGATAGGGTCAGGTCAAACTTCAATCTCCGAGGTAAGTCCTTCAATATTCCAATGTTCATGGGTATGCTAATTTTGATATCCCGAGAACCATAATCATAATATTTGTTGTTTGCAGATTTTGTGAGACCCCCGATGAGATATCCAGCGGACATCGAGGATAAAGTCAATTATATCCTCAAGAAAATCTCTTCAATAGTGAGAGTCTGGTCACTTACAGGGCGGATTCCTTCACAGTCCCGAGAACCCATCCAAACCATCAGCTCCCGGGATCTCAATCAGGACGGGAGAAGATAATCCCAAAGAAACAAGTCCTAACATACCTCTCATAAGAAAGAGGAAACCTCAATCCGAGGTTCAGGCATCAGGTTCATCAGAACCTCGTTCCTCCCGTTCTCCTTCTGATACTCTGCCAATTGCCAAATATTTTAGGCATCCAGGCGGTCACCACAAGCCAAGAAACGAGCTTGCCCGTCAACTATCAAGAGCAGAAGAGGTACTTAGCTTGTGATTCTATTTTCTACTTCTGATAGAATATTTCTGATAATCTTTTCATTTCATTGTAGATGGCAAGCAAGAAAGATCAATTGAGACGGACTGATTTTCCGCGTCCCATGGTGGATCCTCCGCGACAAAAGAGGAGGAGGTTGGTGAAAGGTTTGACACCAGAGTTTGATGCATCCAGCTCCCATCCTATTGAGATCTCCGCTCCTAAGCCAGCACATCCTCCACCTATTGTGGCTTCTCAACCATCTGCCCAGTTAGCAAGTCCAAGTCCAACAATTCGACGGGTAGATCCTCCTACCACCCCGATTTCTCCTCTAGGGTTCCCATCTCCTTTGTCCAATTAAGGAGCTCATGTAGTTACCCCGCCATCAGTGGAGATGATCCCTACTCTCCCTGCAAACCTCCAAAGGCTCGGTGAACTGAGCACATCTTCAGGTGAGGGACATGCATCTTGGACTTTCTTCCCAAGGGGGACTTCTTTCGATATGGTTGATAAGTGGATATCAAAAAAAGATGCTTATCGAAGAAGACATTCCATTGTAGGTTTCCCATAATTTGATGCAGATCAAGAGCATCAAATTGTTCCAAACTGTTCTTCAATCTGCAGAGATAGCCAAGACCAAGGCATTATTGGAAAAAGAGATAGCAGCCAAAGAATTGGCTGCACAGAAGAATGCCGAGGATGAACTGGCTAAGGCAAACAATTATAATAAAAAACCGTCGAGGGAAATCGAGAAATCCCGTCAAACTGTCGAATAGTTTGAGAAGGATCTGGAGAAGGTCACTACTTAGAGGGACGAGATCGAAAAGGCCTCTCACGAGCTTTAAGGAGAGACACATGCTTTGGGATACCGTGAAGGGTATGCTCAATGCCAGATGGATCTTAGAGAAGATGAACCGGAGGCTACTGAGGAAATCGAACAACTTCCTGGTAACAGCCCTGACGTATTTCTTCCCGTCGATCCTTCTGTGACAATGGGTGAGCAAAATCTCAGTAGTGTACCCGAGGTAGTTCCTCCTGCTGACTCAACATCTATGGCTGATTCTCAAGTCCCAGTAGTCAACCCTCCTCTCCCGACAGAATCATCCCTTGTTGAAGGGAATTAAGATGTTAGTGCACCTACTATTCAGCCGGTAGGCGAGTAGAGTATCTGAACCTGTGATCAATGCCATGGGGCATTTTAATCTTTTTCTTTTTGTACTTCTCTTTTGCACTTTTCTTTTGTACTTTGCCCAAGGGGCTTGTAGATGCCGCTTAAGGCTTTTAATATAATTGAAAGTTTCTTTTCTTAAGTATAAACTTAAAAAGTCAACTATTTTTAGTTCATAGCTAAGTTGTCGGGATTCTCATTTAATCATCTCGTCCTCTTGATCTGTATATTTGAGTTTTTAACAAGGTAATAAGCCAAGTTGGGTTAGTACTCAAGACTCCCGGCTAGGTCTGTAGAGTTGTCGGGAATCAAGTTAGTCATCTCGGCCTTCCGGTTTATATACTTGGACTCTCATCAAGGCAAAAAGTCATGATATGTAAGAGTTCGAGGCTCCCGGCTAGGACTTTAGAGTTGTCGGGAATCAAGTTAGTCATCCCGGCCTTCCGATTTGTATACTTGGACTCTCATTAAGGCAAAAAGTCACGATGTGTAAGAGTTCGAGGCTTCCGGCTAGGACTTTAGAGTTGTCGGGAATCAAGTTTAGTCATCCCGGCCTTCCGGTTTGTATACTTAGACTCTCATCAAGGCAAAAAGCCATGATGTGTAATAGTTCGAGGCTCCCGACTAGGACTTTCGAGTTGTCAGGAATCAAGTTTAGTCATCCTGGCCTTCCGGTTTGTATACTTGGCTCTCATCAATGCAAAAAGCCATGATGTGTAAGAGTTCGAGGCTCCCGGTTAGGACTTCAGTGTTGATAGGATTCTCAGTAATTCTAGTTACATGACTTAAAATATTTAGATCATTCTGGCCTTCCGGTTTGTATACTTTAATTCTTATTAAGGTAAAAAGTCAAGACGTGTAAGAATTCAAGGCTTCCAGCTAGGACTTCAGCATTGACAGGATTCTCGTTAATTTTAGTCGCGTGACTTAGAATATTTAGATCATCCTGGCCTTCCGGTTTATATACTTGAATTCTTATCAAGGCAAAAAGCCATGATGTGTAAGAATTCAAGACTCCCGGCTAGGACTTCAGAGTTGTCGGGAATCATGTTTTGTCATCCCGACCTTTCGATTTGTATACTTGGATTCTTATCAATATAATGCATAAAGCCAAGATGTGTAAGAATTCAAGGCTCCCAGCTAGGACTTCGTAATTACATAAAGTGCCTTTTGTATGAGAAATTTGTCTTTATTGATAGAAGATGCGCATATTAAATGCGTTCCATGGTCTCTCGAACACATCTCCATCTTGGGTCTTCAAATAATATGTCCTGTTCTGTCCGATTCTGTCAATAAGGTACGATTATTCTCAATTGGTGCTCAATTTACCACTTTCAGGCTCTCTGGTATTCTCGAATACCTTTCTTAATACCAAATCTCCAACTTTGAAGGTCCTGCGTCTGACACGGCGATTGTATGATCGTTTGATTGTTTGTTAATAGTTTGCCAGTCTTATAATCGCTTGTTCTCCCCGTTCTTTAAGTAAATCGTTATCCCGAGCCAGAATCTCCTCATTCTGTCCAGAATTAATAGCCTGAGTACGAGATGTCTGGACAACAACTTCGGTAAGGATGACTGCCTCTGTTCCATAGGCTAGAGAAAATGGGAATTCTCCTATAGTCCTTCTCGGGGTGGTTCGATATGCCCATAGTACTCCCGGCAACTCTTCTGCCCATTTTTCCTTCGCCTGATCTAGTTTCTTCTTCAAATTTTTGAGTATGACTCGATTTGTCCTCTCTGTAAGTCCATTACTTTGGGGGTATCTTGGGGCAAATAATCACTTTTTTATGTTCAAAGCCTCACACAGAGCTTTGTCCTTGTTGGAATCAAACCGGGTTCCATTGTCCGTGACAATCTCTTGTGGGATGCCAAATCGACAAATGATATTTTCCCAAAATAATCTCTTAACATACAAAGACTGTACCTGTACCAACGGAACGGCTTCAATCCACTTTGTGAAGTAATCGGTATCTACCAACAAGAACCTGATGTTCTCTGGAGCTGTTGGGAATGGTCCCATTATATCCAATCCCCATTTTGCAAATGGCTATGGACTGAATACAGGATGTAACTCTTCGGCGGGGACTTTGATCAATGGAGAATACTTCTGACATTTCTCACATTTCTTGATAAGCAATTTGACATCTTTTTGCATATAAGGCCAAAAGTATTATTGGCTGATGGCTTTATGAGCCAAGGTCCTCGCCCCCCAGTAATTTCTGCATTCTCCCGCATGTATCTTCTGGAGAACTTGCTGGGATTCACTAGGGGTGAGGCATTTTAGGAGAGGGCTCGATGCTGATTTTCTGTATAAATCTTAGCCCACCATAGTGTATCTTCTCTCAAGCCTCTAAATTCTCTTAACAACATCTCTTCCAGATGGGAGGTCTCCATTCTGTAAGAATCTTCGAAAGTCATCCATCTAACTCGCCTCAGGATTGATCTCAATCGGGGCTAAGTACATCTCAACTGGCATATGGATACTCGGGAATTCTTGATAATCCACGGGTATGGTTCTTGACTCAGTATCTCCCAACATAGTGGATAGATAAGCCAAGGCATCAGCATGCCGATTCTCCATTCGAGGTAATTGACGAACTTTCACATTGTTGAACCATACCGTCAACTGTTAGACGATATTCAGATAAGTGGCCATTCTCTCATCTCAGGCTAGATATGTCCCGGCATATTGACTGACCACCAACTGAGAGTCAGTATAGACGGTAATATCTTTTATCCCGAGATCTAGTGCTGTTTGAAGTCCAGAGATTATTGCTTCATATTCTGCTTCGTTGTTGGATGCTACGAACCCGAGTTTAATAGATTTCTCTAATCTAGTGTTCTCGGGTGTGACCAGGACAACTCCTATACCTGATCCATTCTCTCTAGCTGATCCATCAGTGAACAACCTCCATCCTATCTTTGGATTCAACATTTCAGGCATCTCAGGAAGTGGAAGGACTTCTCTGTCTTTGCCCCCAGTGTCTACCACATCTTGCACTGGAAAATCAGCTAAGAACCCGACTAGGGCATGTTCCTTCTCAGATGTCCTTGGTGAGAATTGAATGTCGTACTAAGCCAAATAAATGGCCCATTTAGCTATCCTCCCTGATAAATTAATCTTACCAAGTATAGATTTCAAAAGATGCTCTGTATAGACCGTAATGGTTCTTCCTTCGAAGTAAGGTTTGAGACGCCTAGAAGCGTAGATCAAAACAAGAGCAGCTTTTTCGATTGTAGCATATCTCGTCTCTATTCTAATAAGAGTTTTACTAGTAAAATACACCGGCCGCTCTTCTCGGTCAAGCTCACGGAAGAGAACAACGCTGATAGATTCATCAGTTGTGGCCAAATAAAGGCCCAAAGGTTCTCCTTGGTCGGGTTTAAAAAGGATGGGAGGTTGTGAGAGATAATGTTTAAGCTCTAAAAGGCTTTGTCACATTCCTCAGTCCAGTCAAACCTTCAATTTTTCTTTTAGAGCTTAAATAAAGGTTTGCATCTATCTGATGACCTTGCTATGAAGCGATTCAATGTGGTTATTCTCCCGGCTAGCTTCTGGACCTCCTTCCTATTCTTCGGTGAAGGCATTTCTGTTAAGGCCCTAATCTGCTCGGGATTAGCTTCGATACCTCATCTTGTAATGAGATAACCTAAGAACTTCCCCGAGGTTACTCTAAAGATGCATTTGGTAGGGTTGAGCTTCATTTGATACTCTCGTAGATGGTCAAATGTATTCCCTAGATCTCTTAGATAAAGTTCTCGGGTTTGAGTTTTAATCATTATGTCGTCTATATAAACTTTCATTGTCACACCAATCATGTCATGGAACATTTTGTTGACGAGACGCTGGTAAGTGGCTCATGCATTCTTGAGGCCGAAAGGCATCACTTTGTAATAGAAGACACCTCTGTCAGTTGTGAAAGCCGTCATCTCCTGATCTGGCTCATATAATGGAATCAGGTTATAACCCGAGTAACCATCCATAAAGGATAAGATTTCATATCTCGAGGTGGCATCGATAAGTTGATCAAATCTTGGTCAATGATATGGATCTTTAGGGCAAGCTTTGTTCAAATGAGTGAAGTCGATACACACTCTTATCTTTCCATTCTTCTTTGTTACAGCCACTTTGTTGGCTAACCACTGAGCATTGTTGACTTCTCGGATGAACCCAGCCGTCAAGAGTTTATCAATCTCTTTTTGGACAGCCTTCTGCTTCTCAGGGGCAATTCTTCAAGGTTGTTGTTTTACAGGTAAATATTTATTATCTACCTTTAAATGATGACAGGAGATGCCGGGAGGAATATCTGGCATGTCGCTGAATGATCATGCGAAGACGTCCATGTATGATTTCAAAAAATCAGTATAGGATATCTTCTCTTCTACGGATAGACCAGCCCCGATAAAGGTATATTTTGGATCTTCCTCAGTCTCAAGGTTGATTTGTTCAGTTTCCTCTATCGTGGGAACGCTGTCAAGCTCAAACTTAACCTTCTCATCTTTCTGGCTACGCGCAGTCTACTCTAGACTTGCCGGGAAGCACTCTGGTTGCTATTGCTCAGCAACCATAGATGAAGTTTCTTCTCCATGTGGATCCTCACGACTGAGAACATTCTTAGGTCGGAGTGCAATGGCATAACACTTCTTTGAGATAACTTGGTCTCCTTTTATCTCCATTATCCCATGATCAGTAGGGAATCAGAACAACTGATGATAGGTAGATGGCACGCCTTTCACCTCATGTATCCATCCTCTCCCCAAAATGCCATTGTAGGGGGATGGAGTATCCAAAACGAGAAATTCTACCATAGACATGATCGGTCCCGTCTTCACTGGCAGAACTATCTTTCCAAGTGCATACTCCTTCTGCCCATTAAATTCGACCAGTGGAATATTACTATGGATTTGATCTGATGGGTTTAAACCCATCCTCCTGTAAGCTTCTACAAATAAAATCTCGACTGAGCTACTAGGATCTAATGCGTCTAAGTGCGGATGATCCACCCCGACGAGATCTTTGTCGGCGAAGAAAATTGCTGCATCAGTGTTTTCCATCATCTCTACGGGGTCTGTCAATCTAAGACCCGTTGAGAGATGCATGATCTCATTCAGGTGTTCTACCTTCTTGATTTTGTTCCTATCTTCTCTTTCTGTCTCTCCTTGGGAGAGTTGTCGTCCACCCCCGTGGATAACGTCTATAACCAACCCACGCTCTTGCTGTCTAACGTAGTTGTTGTCTTTCTTGGAGATCTCAACTTCAGCTACTGCCCCTTTCGTGCGGGCAATAAACTGCTGTAAGTAGCCCTGGTTAATTAGATCTTCAATCTTATGTCTCAGCACCCAACATTTATCTATTATGTGCCTAGTTTCTTTGTGGAAGGCACAAAACTTTGTCTTCTCTCTATCTCCCTTCAAATTTGGCTTCATTGGTCGGGCATACTGAAGATATTTCTCATTCTTAATCAGATCAAAGATCTAACTATGCGTTTTATTCAATGCAGTAAATACCCTCTTTTCCCGACTAAGATACTGATCTAAATTTCTCGACTTCTTTGATTTCTTCTCGGGAATCTCCGCTGGTGCTACCTCAGTAGCAACCTTTTGCTTTTCCTTGGAGGGTTTGCTGGGTCCGACTGCCTTCTTCACTTCATGCACGGATATGGTCAATCCTTGGCCATGTTAGAGTGTGTCATCTTCGAGTTTAGAGTACTTTTCAACCCGAAGAAACAAGGTTTCCATACTAATCGGCCTGTTCTTGCTTAAGGACATATACAGTCCAGAACCTGTAGGCAATGCCTTTCGAAAGGCTGTGACGGCATGTTTATCATCGCAATCTTCAATTGTGGTCATAAAAGTACAAAATCTTTTGGTGAAATCCCGTAATGTCTCATTTTGATCGCAGCGTATATTGAACAATACATCGATGTCATTCTAATGCAATCTGTTGCATGAGCAGCGAGTGATGAAGAGAGTGCTCAACTCGGTAAAGTCAAAAATAGTCCGAGGAGCTATCTGATTAA
Source organism: Euptelea pleiosperma (assembly GCA_035048495.1). Lineage (NCBI taxonomy): Eukaryota > Viridiplantae > Streptophyta > Magnoliopsida > Ranunculales > Eupteleaceae > Euptelea > Euptelea pleiosperma. Next base: position 12,827,990 of record CM068548.1, read on the forward strand.
ACCAAATGAGTGCATCATCACTCAGAGTAGAATAGAACATTCTGTAAAGGAGCTCGTCATGGAACTCCTATATCGTCATCGCTTTCCTAAAGCGAAGAACATGGTTCACGGGATCTGTGGTTCTCGTGAATATCAAGAATTTGGGATATGAGAAAGATTTGGGGGCACGATATCCCTGTATCTTCTCAGTAAAAGAAGAATCTGGGGGAGCTCTCGTCGCCATTGCCGTCATCTTATCGGCCAATGTTTCTTTCTTTCCCATCATCTCAGCTACCAGATCGGTGATCTGCCTCTTGGTCTCGGGTTGAATATGATCCGAGCTTCGTTGACAGGAAGACTCGGCTCTATGACGCTTCTCCGGTGGTGGGACTTGGGAATCTCCACGTCTATTTCTAGGATTCCGCAGGACAGATTCCTCTGAACCTGACCTGTCTGACCGGAGATGACTCTTCTAATGATGACTATGTCCGGTATTCTCATATATATAGCCACTTGTGTTGAGCTGTCATCCGCTATTTTAGTTCTTCATTCTCTTCTCACAACTGGGTAATCATTTTCAGTTGATTCTCCAGTTCTCTCGCCTTTCTGCCCTCCGTGATAGTATCTCTGAGATCATTGGGAGGATTTCTCTCTCTTCCACTCCTGAGACCAGTACGTCTTGTATCAACCATTGCTTGAATTGAATCTCTCTTAGAATGGAAAACTTCTAGTCATTTCCCATAGATGACGCCAAAAGATGTGGAGAAAAAATATCTGATCTAACCCACACAATCTTTGAGATCAGACGATTCGTATCTTGGTGATGATTAGACCACTCCGGTGCTTTGGGATGAAAACTGCTTTCTCCTCCGCAAAGGATAGGACGATCTCCAGATAGGATGTGGTTGTACCTATTGACAATACTCCAACGCTCAAGTCGGTTTAAGATTTGTAACAGGGTTCAGAAAAATAGTAAAATGATTCAGAGTTTAGGCTATCTGGATTTGGAGAGCAAGATCCTTTTCTCAGTCCTGAGGGTCCTGCATTTATACCATTAGAACTATGTGACTCACCTTCCACGTGTCCAGTTGTCGTCAATCAGTTATGATCTAGAGAGATTCTGTTATGAAACAGAATCTTCTTGTTTGATCGTAACTCCCCTTGTTCGGTTACACCTGAAATGACTGAGGTGGCACTCTTCATGTCAGATATTCTAACAAGGAGATGTCGAAGCTATAATAGTTCAACTAACTGCCATATGGCCAACTCTCATTGGTTTAAGAAAATAACTGTATTTGAAATACTTATCTCGCTTGCAGAATCTTGTATACTTCTCAGGATTGAAAGAGAATGTCACACCCGTCGAATAAGCTATATGACTTCGTCGGGAAGAGATGGATGTCAATCCCGTCAAGCAGACCATCTTACTTTGTCGGGATGTAATGAACATCAATCCTGTTAAGTATAACAAAACCCGTTGAGATGAGTTTAAATGTTAATCCATCAAGTGTTGTTGAGATTGTCGGGGTATGTTGAATATCAATCCCGTTAAGAACGATGTATGAACTTAACATGATAAAATAATCGTCACTCTGCAATATGTATGGCGCTTGACCTTGTCGGGATGAATTAAATATCAATCCCGTTAAGATCTTTACTTGCATCATGTTAGGTCGCTAGACCTTGTCGGGGTGAGTTGTGTATCAGTCCCGTTAAAAAGATCAATTATTAATATGTCGGGCAAGATTGAATGCTTCCCGACATATTGAAGGTTGAAGTGTCAATGCATTTTGTTACTGACTCTGCCCCAAGATGCTCTCTTCTGATGATTCCGTCTCGACATGTGGCATTTCCATTAATGGAAGTTACATGACAGCGATGAGCTGGCTATGGCCTCTGTTAATATCTTCGGCTCATTTACTCATGCACGATGAATAACACCACGTGTCTCTATTCTAATACTGCACGTGTGTAGCCAGTACACGCGTCATTGTATCATTCACCAGAAAATATGGCACCCACAATCTCCTTAACAAATAAACTACAATTTTTTTGACAAGTAATTTTTAATTAAAAATCTTTATAATTAGTAACTTTCAATTCCTATGTTCATTGAATTTGCAATGAGAATGGATCCATTAGGAACATGGGATTTGGGGGGCTTTGACCGAGGTGTTTTTTTAGGGGTAGTATTGAGATTTTATAGAAAAAGAGTGAGAAACATGGGATTATGGGGCTTTGACTCACGTGTTTTTTAGGGGTATTATTGAGATTTTAAAGAAAAAGAGTGAGAAACATGGGATGTTGGGGCTTTGACTCACATGTTTTTTAGGGGTATTATTGAGATTTTAAAGAAAAAGAGTGAGAAACATCGGATTTGAGGGCTTCCACTGGTGTATATTATTTTTGATTTTTGAGATATAAGAGAAAAATAAATAAAATTTTAAATTATATTAATATTTTAAAATAAGCCTTGATTATAATTTTTACCTTAAGCCGCAACTTGTATTATCTATACAAGTGATTGAATCGCTATGGACGACCAATAAATTGTGGAGTACAAGGTTAACTAAGAGTTACTATGGAACGCTCATATGCGTTTGCTGCATATATGCATGAAAAGAATCACCATTAATATCTGTTCAAGGGAATTCAGACAAACATTTTTGGTTAAATATATTGAAATAGCATTTCCGCTCTCCATCTGATAACCCTTAACAAACAGTGTTTCGTTAACCCACTTTTAATTAGTTAGTAGCTAGGTGGATTCATGGTTAGGATATACATGGGTACGGTTTGATAATTTCAACTGCATTTCATATTCATGTATACTTGCTTTAAGAGGACATCCTTCCTAGATCTCATCAGATCGTTGGATGGCCATTAATGGGATGCGTTTGATGTGTTTCTAGAGGGAGTAGTGGTACATTGTCCAAATGTGTCTAAATGTTCAAAGTTCAAACCACTGATGTATGTTCTTGGGCTAGCTCAATTAGGATTTCCACTACACGAACCCATAGACTACCACAGACGAAGTTGCGGAAGTATATCCTCTGAGGCTGACAACAACAATTCATTAATATATAGATCAACTACTCGATGGCAAAGACTAGCTAGTTATTTGGTATAGTTGTTGGATAATGGTCAGATAATTAACAAATTTTTTTAATCTATTTATTTGGTAGTTAGGTCAAAACACGTACGAATCAAAGTTTATAATGGTATGGGACCATTTCAATGACTTCTCTCTTTAACTCTATAAATAGGCCTCGTTACCTTGTTAGATTACTCACCCCCTTAAAAGCAATTTTTACTTGAGCAACAGTCGTCCTGTCTGTTTGAGGGATTTGTTCTTTTTGGACTTTCAATAGTGATTGAGAAGATAATGGGTGCTCCCTTCCTTGTAGTTTTTCTCTTCTTTGCCTTGGTTTCTTCTTTTCACTACAAGAAAACTTGGATACAGCGACGGAATTTTACCGACGGCCATAAAAATCCGTCGGTAAAGAATACTATACCGGTGGGTTGCGCCCCTGTCGTTGCTCTACGATCCTTGTCGGTGCTCCCAACCCCTCATTTCTCCTCTTGCAGGGGAGTTTTATATAGATTTTTTAATCTTGCTCTCTGACATTTTTTTTAACCTACAATTTGATCCATGAAGCATGTTCTTAGATATTTCTGACCGTATGAATGTATGGCGGCCAAATCCTAGCCTCATTAGTGATTTTTAACTGTGTAATTTGAGCATTATTTCGGATACAAAGATCCAATGGTTTGAAACCATTAATCAGACTGATATTTACCCCCATTTTGTGTAACCAAATAGAAGATGAATCAATGGCTGATTTTATCCTCACAAAAATTGAAATCATTCTGATATTCATAGACTGGTTTAGAAGTTGAAGAATTATGGACCATTGATTTTTACCTTGTAACTTGAAAACCACATCTGACGGGGTTAGAAATTTAAGAATGGGCTAATTTTTTGTTGGAGTGATCTATATGGTGAGAGATCATCCCCACCAAAAATCAGCCATTGATTCATCTTCATATAGTTTTCATTTTTCTTTTTTCTGATAAGTTCTTGATCTTCTGATTCATGAAGAGCTCAGTTTTTCCATTTTCTAGTTGGAAATATCTGCATAAAACCTATGTTTTTTTTTTTTTTTCTTTCTTTAGTGATATACTCACTTGTCCAGGACATTTAAGGTGTTTGGATTTCTGGTATCCATGTTTTTTTGCTTATTTTTCCCGGGTCCTATTTTTTTAATCATTTGCATTGCTTAACTGGTGTGGGTGTTGTTGATAAGGTAGCTGTGATGCTCGAGGAATTTTCATGTTGGTTCCACGGATTTCGCATGATCAGGTACTTGTGATCCATCGATCGTTGATTGAGAAAATTTGCAAGTTTTTGATGCTTTATAGCTTATGAGATTAATGGTTTTAAGGTATAATATGGGCCTTAACTTAATAATGAACTATTAAGATTAATAGTAGACTATCTATTATGCTTTTTTTTTTGCATGTTTCATTTGTGTTTTGTCTTCATTTCACCTGTTTCTCATTCTTTTCAATCCATGCACCATAATTGTATTTGAACCACCATTCATGTTGGAATTAGTGTCACTTGCTTCTTTAGGAAACCCGACACACTGATCTGGAGTTGTAGTTATCAAAACAACATTTGTTTTGGAGTTATCAAAATGTATGTGCTACGCCAAAATGGGGGTAAAAAAATGGGTGTCCCCCGAGCCCGACCCTTTCTTCAAAGTGGTCCTAATTTTTGTACTTATTTTTATAATCAAAGTCGTCCTAAAATTGTGCACTCAAGGGGTAAATACTCTTATCAATCTAAACTCTCCAAATTATGGGACCCATCTAAAAGATTAATTTCCTACATAAAAAATTCAGCATCATCTTATGATCCTAACAACCCAAGCAATTGTATTTGTTTTGGACGGTCAGAAATACGAGAACAAGATCTAGAGGAAAAAAGTGTATTTTTCAGATGGTTACAAGCGCATCCATTCCAGCTGAGAAATCTTCTATACGGGGTTCACTGATTATGGTATGCATGGTGGTATTGGGACAACCTAATGTTTCTCCTCTACTTTTTATGACTTTTCCTTAATGAAATCTGTTACAAAGATGTTTTGCAGTAAAACATATATAAGAAGCCATGCGTTACAATCTAGCCACCCCGTTTGGCAGGCTCCAAATCAGGCCCAAGACTGCCGCTGCGAGCCTAAACTCACGGCCCAAGAGTTTGATGGGCCGGCTGCCGGCTAGCCGATTGACTACTTAGCCCATCATATGCTGGTATGTCTTGTCCACACATTTTGACAGAGGATAAGACAAGTAAATAGTTAATTTGTAAGAACTCGTGTCTGGTTTAGAAGCAACATAGAGGAATTCATGGAATGGACACGAAATTAGAGATGCCAAGACTTTTAGGAAAATGAAAAGATATATTTTTTTTGTTAAAGAACATAGGACCAGCAAAGTTGGAAAAAAAATGTGGCACTCATGGGTTTCTCTACAAATGTTTGTACGTAGAAAGTTGAGACTGAGGCCCTGCTTGGTTCACCGCAAATAGAGTTTAATGCACTCACTTGCCACAATTTTGGGATTGCAAGTGATTGGTTGGAGGTGTGCAAATGAACTGCCGTGCAACTTGCAAGTGGGTTCCAAGCTAGCCCTTGCAAACTCAACAAAATAGATGCAAGCAAATGCAGTCCAAAAGAGTGTGCAATGTGACATTTTAGGAAGTGACATTTTAGGAATAGATGCGATTTGACATTTTACATGGTAAAAATCAATGTTCCATAATTCTTCAACTTCTAAACCAGTCTATGAATATCCCAATGATTTGAATTTTTGTGAGGATGATCTCCTCACCATAGAGATCATCTTCACCAAAAATCAGCCATTGATTCATCTTCTATGAGGGTGCACCAATGCCCTTAAAGCTTTTCTCTTTTAAAAACTTACGAATGTATCCTAATAAATATTTCAAAATACCCACAATGCCCTTGAATTAATTTTAAGACTTAAGACCTTTACTAAACAACCTAATTCAGATATAAGTCATTAAGCTAACAGACCTTAAGCACTGAAGTTCTGAAGGAGTTGTTCACTTTACTAGGAGTTTATTACTAAGTAATACTATTAGTTTAATGTTAAATGATGTTATTGTTTGTCCCATTTCAATTGCTTTGAATATGATTCGTGTTATGATAATTCACATTTTTTTATGAATCCTAATTCACACTTTCAGTAAGCTTTCTAGATATTGGATTAGATTTTTGTTTCATTTTTTATGTTCTTAGTTAGTCATTGTTAATTTATCTTAATTTTAAGTTGTATATAAATGTGAATTGTGCACACACACACACACACATTATGCATACATATGCATTAAACCTTATATCTCCCATTCAAGAATCACTTTGTGATAATTATGTAGCTTATCACCTATTTGAGATAGATTAGTTATAAATTATGACGTTTGGTTATCATTTGAGACTAAATTTAAGGGAACAACTTTCTTGTCTTTTTGGTGACAAGGAGTAATTGTCTGCTGTTGATTATTGAATTGTCCATTTGGATAGTTTGAGAATGAATAATCTCTAGTACAGTCAATAGTTAAAGTGTTTATTTTTATTTGTAGGACAGTTTCGGCTAGCATTTATCTTGTTCTCTGGGTACATATTTAGACAAGGAGACATGTTTGTCCCTAGTCTAAGTAGTGTACTTGGAGAACTATGGGAAAATGTTACCAAAATTTTTCTTCAAAGAGAAATAATCACTTGGCTATTGAGTGTACCAGAGATTATGCATTCCTGAATTGGATAGGATCAACCCACCCTTTAGTGAGGAGATAGGAAGCATGATGCATATGCATTTGAGTTGTGTGTGACAACGTGCTTAATTTCTGTTGAAGGTGGCATCATTTTGAATGAGGTATGTCGATGGATAAAAGTTGGGTTGGGAAGCCAAGAAATAGCCCCGAGTATCTAAATAGAATAGAATAATTCTTGATTTTGCATTTTCTCGTTTAGAGTATAGAGACAAGATCAAGTGTCATGTAAAAACTGTTGTCGTGCGTTCCTAAAGTTATACGAGTACTCCTCACAGTACATTGCCCGTAATTATTATTCCATATAATTTACCGCCATGGATGTGTATGAAACAAACATCTTTCATGTTAGTGTTGCTTATTCCTAGCCCTAAGGCTCTTGGGAACGACATCGATGTGTACCTGCAACCATTGATCGAAGAATTGAAGGAATTATAGATAGAATGATTTGAGACATACGAGTCATATGGACTATTAATGACTTCCCTGCACTTGCGAACTTGTCAGGGTGGAGCACTAAGGGAAAACTTACTTGTCCCTAATGCCACAATGATACTTGTTCAGTCAGATTGCAAGGACATAACGAATGTTACTTGGGACATCGACGATTTCTACCAATTGATCATAAATTTGGACATAATAAGAAGTCGTTTAATGGCAGAAAAGAATTAAAAAGTACTCCAAAATCGTTGACCGGTGGGGATGTGCTCGACTAGTTACGGGACTACGAATAGATAACATTTGAGAAGTCAGATAAGGATAAAAGTGGAAAGAAGAGAAAGATGGATGATTGTAATTTACCAAAGAATTAGAAAAAGATGAGCATTTTCTTTGAATTGTCGTATTGGAAAGATCTCTTGTTGTGGCACAATTGGATGTCATGCACATTGAAAAGATGTGTGTGATAATGTGATCGGGACACTGCTAAATATGGAGGATTCTTAAGACAGCCTGAAGGCTCGTCTAGAAGTGAAATTAATGGGTATAAGGAATGAACTTCATCCCATTCCAGATGAGAGAAAACTTTTACTTCCCGCTGCATGTCACACGATGTCTTTGGTTGAGAAAATGAAGTTCTGTCAAATCTTGAAAGATGTGAAGGTTCCAAATAGTTATTCGTCGAATTTCTCATGATGTTCAAGTGAAACAGTGCAAAATCTCGGGGCTCAAGAGTTACGATTGCCATGTTCTCATGCAACAATTTCTTCCGCTTGCAATACGTGGTAACTTACCAAAGAATGTGTGTTTAGTTTTGATTGAGTTGTCCACGTTCTTCAGGCAGTTATGTTCGAATGTGTTGAATGTGAAGGAATTAGAGCAACTTGAATCGCAGATTGTTGTAACACTTTGCAAATTAAAAATGATCTTTCCGCCGACATTTTTTGATATAATGGTGCACTTGTCCATTCATCTAGCTGGTGAAGCCAAGGTGGCTGGACCCGTACAATATCGGTGGATGTATCCAATTGAGAGGTACTTGCATAGACTCAAAACATATGTTCGAAATAAAAATTATCCGTAAGGGTCAATTGTCGAAGGGTATATTTGTGAAGAATCATTGATATTTTGCTCGAGATACTTGCATGGCATTGAAATGAGGTTCAACCGGCCACAACAGAATAGCGATGCTATTGATGCTAAATCACATGGGAAGTTATCCATTTCACAGGACTTGGTTGTGCCATAGGGAAGGCTACAACATACATGCTAAGCAACCTTGATTGGGAACAAGCTCATCTTTATGTGTTGGACAACTGCCTCGAAGTCGCTCAAATTATTAAGATTAATCGTTCCAAATCTACTTTCGGTATGTATATCATATAAATTGATACTTATTAACGTGTTATTTATTGTACAAGCAACACAAACTAATAATCAATACCAATAATCGACGTGTGGGACCTATAGATGTAGAACTGAAACATATTAAGGAGTTTTCTTCATGGTTTAAACATGTAAGGTTTAGATATCAAACAAACACTTTTATTTTTTAAGTATAATTATATATAGTTTAAATGTATTAACCTTATTTTTTAAACATGCCTAGGTCTCGCAGATGCGATTAAATAGGTGAACAAGTACATGAATCTCTCAAAATGTTATCTCTGGGTCCTTCTTGGACAGTAAAATCTTTTAAGGGGTATATTGTAAAAGGGTTTAGATTTCACACAAAAGATAAAAAGAGAAAGAGAAAAACTCAAAATAGTAAAATTTTTATAACTGTAGAGACTAATAGCTTTGCAAGCGCGAGAGACACGAACCCAACGATAGGCAATATCAAATACTATGGCATTTTAAATGATATTCTAGAGCTAAAGTATCTTAGCAAAAATCAGATCGTGTTATTTAAATGTCATTGGTATGATGTCCTGACTCATGGGGGATTCCGACAAGATGAGTATGGGTTCAACTATGTGAATGTCAAACGAACCTTAAATACCAATGAACCATTTAATATCTCAAATTAGGCACAGTAAATTTTTTATGTCCAAGACATCAACAATGCTGATTGGCGCGTTGTACTAAAGACACAACCACGAGACACATATGATATGGTGTCAAATGAGGACATAGAAGAGGGGCCTTTCCAAGTAAATGAGCTTGAGTTGTACCAACAGGAACCCGACTCCAATGATGATGTCACTTGGGTTAGGGATGATGTCGACGAAGTTGTTGTTGAAGGTTATGGAGTAGATTAAGCTTTCATCAATGATGATCTATTGTAATTTTTAATATATGTTGTAATTTTTTTTTGTAATATGTTTGATTAATGAAATTGTGTTATTCTACATTGATTTATTCTTTGTCAATATTATTCGTGTATATATGGCCTAATATTATTCGTGTAAAAATTTAGATACGCCTCAACAAAATAAAGTGTCTAGGAAAACTACAGCGGCCTCGTCTAGTTCGAGAGCCCCATTGACAGTGTCGGCCTTATCGACAGTGCCAGCCCTATCGCCAGCCCCATCACGAATGCCAGCCCCATCGCCAATGCTAGCCCCATCACTAGCACTACAGTCGACGCTTGGTAGCATTGGTATGATATAAGTTGCTGATATTATTGTTTGATGTTATAAATTTTGTATACTCATTGACGTGTTTTTATTTTGTTCTTACTTTTTAATTTTTAAAACAGCTTCTACCAGTGTCCGGAAGAGAGGGCCCACACGAGGAGTGGCTCATCTTGGCATTCCATTTGGCCAAAAACTGCAAATTGAATGGAATGAACAAGGCCAACCTATAGGTGATGGGGCTCATTCATTTGGACAAGTATTGGGGACGATTGTTAGGCATTCTGGTCATGCTTCGTTGCAGTTAAAGAGATGGTCTAACATTCCTGATCTTGCGAAGGAGAGGATGTGGCAAAAAGTAAAGGTAGATGACGTGATTTTTTAAATCTATTTTTACTAATTTTGACTTAGGGCCTGTTTGGTACGTGAGAAAAAGAGTTTCGACGGCGAATATTTAACCAGGCGAATATTATCTTGGCTAAATATTTGCTCAGAGCAATATTTAACAATGTTTGGTACGTGTATGAGCTAGCTCACTTCAACTTACTTCATTTTCTTTCAATTTGAGTGGGTCCCACATATCAAAGTAAGTCAAAAATAGGCTGGGCGAGTGCGGGAACCACATATTATATCAAAGAATAAAAAAATATTTATTTTTATCTTTTTTATATATTAAAAAATTAATTTTTATTGAAAATAGTGATTTTTCGGCGAGAAAATAAAATTTTCTCACCAAGGCATAATCGGCGTGAAAATATTTTCACAGGGGGGGTGTGATCAAATATTTTCCCACCGCGGAGGGCAAATATGAGGGCCCGACTAAATATTTGCCGAGGGCGAGTGGCTGCCAAACGCAGCCAGGCGAATATTTGCTCGGCCAAATATTTTATTTGCCCGCCGCAGAGCGTTACCAAACAGGCCCTTAGTTATTATCCATTTTCACTTTTAGTAAATGATATAATTTTTAACAGTATTGTTGCTTAACGTTTCAGCAACAAGCTGATATTAGCGATGACCACAGACCGTGGGTCATGAAGTCAATGGGAACTAAATACAGCAATTGGAGGAATGATTTGAAGAAAAATTATGATGCCGTGGATACGGATGAGCTTCAATTACTAAATAAACCGATAGGCATCTCAGATGCTGATTGGGCATCTCTAATCGTATACTGGAGTAGTAATAAGTTTCAGGTATTTCAAAAATAAAATTTCATTAACCATTTTCTATGTCATGACATTGAATTTGTTGCAGGCAATATCAAACCAAAATAAGGCGAATCGTAGTAAGTAGACCATGAAACATACTCGAGGCACGAAGAGTTTTGCGCGCCACAAAGATGAGGATGTGCGTATATAATTTCAATATATCACTGCTTGTTTTTTTTAAGTTACTTTGACATGTTATTGTTTAATAATTTATATATTTTTTCTTTAAGAATAGGTTCGGAGTAAGACAAACGGTACTACACTGAGTCGAGTTGACTTATTCTTCCAAACTCATCTTAGAAAAGATGGGTCTCTAGTTGATTCTATATTTGCTGATATCATGGTACGTAAGATGTCTATTTTAAATAAAAATATAACTATCTTCTACTAACTAATTTGTTTTGAATGTAGTCCAAATTTAGAGAGCTTTCGCAGAGTCGAGTAGTGAGAGTTCTAGTCCCGCACTTACACATGATGAGATTTATACCAGCGTGATGCCCCCAGAGCGACATGGATGGGTACGCAGCTTTGGTCTAGGCCCGACATTGACTTTGGTCTTTGGCTCATCATCTAGCTCATCTAGTTTCAGTTATAAGGCTGTTCAAAATGAGTTCCAACAGATGTAGTCGCAAATGCAAGAGCAAATGCAGAAGATGCAAAAGCAGATGCAAACATAGGAGGAGATGCATTGGCAAGCCCATCCTAGATGCAGGAACAGTTGCAGTAGCAGATGCAGCAGCAAGTGAGTAGGATGGCGCAAGAGCAGATGGTTGCATTTTTTTTTACCATGCAATCAGCTAACATACCGCCTCCGAGCCAAGACCAGCATCAGTCCAACGATGCAAATGATTATCAGGTACATCTATATTTATGAGATATGAATATTGTATTTAAGTACTCAAAATGAGGTTTTAAGTTAAGTCAAATTTAGGACCTCGACGCCCAAATCGGGCAACCGAGGTTCGAATCTCCCGAAACTTGTTACAATACTTCTATTGTGTTAAAACAAATATGCTGGAAAAGACATGGTAAAAAATAGATGTCCGATTTGAAATCTGTTGTCAGTTATAGGTTTAGGCATTTAAAGTTTTAAGTTAAGTCATATTTAGGACTTCGACGCTCAAATCGGGCAAACGATGTCCGAATCTCCCAAAACTTATTACAACACTTCTATTGTGTTAAAACAAATATGCTAAAAGAGACGGGGTAAAAAACAGATGTTCAGTTTGGAATCTGTAGTCAGTTATAGGTTTAGGCATTTAAAGGTTTTAAGTTAAGTCATATTTAGGACCTCGACACTCAAATCGGGTAAACGAGGTCTGAATTTCCCGAAACCTATTACAACACTTCTATTGCGTTGAAACAAATATGCTAGAAGAGACGGGGTAAAAAATAGATGTCCGGTTTTGAATCTATAGTCAGTTATAGGTTTAGGCATTTAAAAGTTTTAAGTTAAGTCAAATTTAGGACTCCGACGCTCAAATCGGGTAAACGAGGTCCGAATCTCCCGAAACTTGTTACAACACTTCTATTGTGTTGAAACAAATATGCTAGAAGAGACGGGGTAAAAAATAGATGTCCGATTTGAAATCTGTAGTCAGTTATAGGTTTAGGCATTTAAAGGTTTTAAGTCATATTTAGGACCTTGACGCTCGAATCGGACAAACAATGTCTGAATCTGCTAAACCTATTACAACATTTCTATTGTATTGAAACAAATATACTGGAAGAGACGGGGTAAGAAACAAATGTCTGGTTAGGAATCTGTAGCTAGTTAGGCATTTCAAGGTTTTTAAGTTTAACTTTAATTTATCATTTCGTTTATATTGAATCTTAACATTTTATATATTAATTATTGTACTTTTATTTGTTTTGTAGGGTTTAGATGCTAATTGATCATCCACATTGGATCGATGGATTTGATCTCAACCACTCTTTATCTAACCGTCTACATTAGATGGATGGATAAGATAAGAGAATACAACTGAGTTGTCTAGATATATGCGTGGGTGGGACTTGCCCGCGGCACTTTCCGACAAAGTGTTTGTCAAAATCAAGGTGGGAGTTAATCTCAGCCATTGATATGAAGCATTGTGGATCACAGCCACTCATTATTGAAGCCATATAAGATAAGAGCGGTATAAGAAAACCATTAAATATCCGTTAAATTCTATTTTTTTTAAAAAAAATATTTTTCAAAGTTCAAATTTTAAAATTTGATTTTCAGCACCACTTTTTTCCCTTAAAATCATTAAAATACATTTTTTTTTTCTATTTTTGCCCCTGGCCGTTTCAATCCGTTTTAACGGTAACACCCCTCTCAAGGCATAAAAAGTGGGGCTCCTGAGCCTGACCCTTGGGCTATACGTAAATCCAACCCATTTCATTTCTTATATCTAGGTAAATAGTAGGTGACTCGTGCCTACGGCACTCATCGACAAAGCATTTGTCAAAATTGGGTGTGAGTGGCTGAGATCCACTATCCATTTGGTGTGATAAGATCTTGGCCATCCTTTATGAAGACGGATAAGAGGGGGAGACAACCGTCTTATTTTGTTATATAGATTGTTGAATTTTGAACAATTAATATTGTAGAAATTTTAGTATTTAAGATATTGAATTTTATATTTTCTCTACACTCTGTTTTGATAAAATGTAAATGGAATATGGAAATGCAGTATTATATACTTTACAGGTACATGGAAATGCGGTATTATATACATTACAGGTATAGGTACAGGTACAACAAAGTATATAAAAAAATAAAAAAGAATTCCTACACTATTAAACCTTTTAGCGACGGCCATTGACCATCGTTATAACGAGTATCTAGCGACGCTCAACACACATTACCATCGCTATATATATGTAGTAGCGATGGTCAACACACATCACCGTCGCTATAACATATATATAGCGACGGTCAGCGACCGTCGCTAAACAGTTAGGTACTACTAAAACACATTGTGATATACCGACGGGTCTGGCCGTTGCTAAAGAACCTTTATAGTGACGGCCAGTCAATATGTCGTTGCTATATGTATCGTATAGTGACGGTCACGACCGTCAATAAATTGTTTTACTATAATATACCGACGGCCAGAACCGTTGGTATAACTATAATATACCGACAACCCGTCAATATTCCGTCGCTATTTTGCCGGCGACCGGTGGTAAAAATAATTTTTTGCCTACGGGAGTGTTTTTGCGGCGCCATTTTAGTTGTTGGCCGTCGGTAATACCTTTAGCGACCTTTTTTGTAGCGACTGGTAGTGACGGTCTATTTGGCCATTGGTATAACATATAGCGATGGATTTTTACCCTGTACTGACCGTCGCCGGCCGTCGCTGAAAGCCTTTTTTCCGGTAGTGTTTACCTTTGCCAAGGATCCCAGTCCTGTCCAAGACTTTTGTGTTGCTATCAGTGAACCTAAAAATGCTGGTACATGCTCTTCTCCCTTCTCCTGGCTTTCTTTACATAGATTAGTTGTTGAGTAATTGAAACAATGAGAGAGAGAGAGAGAGAGAGAGAGTGTATGATCGAAGACTTGTGTAGTGTCTGTTTTGTCGCCAAGATAAGCTGCCTATAATGGATGGACCTGAACCTCGATTGTCCTCAATGAACCTTAATCTTCATAGTCCGCATGTTGACCACGAACTTACTGATCGCGGCCATTCAATTGGTGGACTACCCTTTGGATGACGCGCATAAAGAAAATATTTGACCAATTGCTCATCTGTACATGACCAACTGATTTAGTGTTTTGGGTCGTCATCCATGGTGCTTCTACTTATTTTTTTACGTTCGTTCTTATTTTAACTTGCATGCTAACTTCTCTTAAAATATATATGCAGTGTTTGTGAACGGGAAATTCTGCAAGAATCCCAAGCTTGCTACGGCTAATGATCTCTTCCTTGTTGGGCTCCAAATACCCGGTAACACAGCAAACCCAGTTGGATCAAATGTCACTGCAGTTAATGTTGCCCAGATACCGGGGCTCAACACCCTAGGCGTCTCCTTGGTTCGCATAGACTATGCACCCAATGGTGGTCTCAACCCACCTCACACACACCCTCGAGGTACTGAGATCCTAACAGTCTTGGAGGGTACCCTATATGTCGGATTTGTAACCTCCTACCCGGATAATCGCCTCATTACCAAGGTCCTTAACAAGGGAGACGTTTTCGTATTCCCCATAGGCCTCATTCACTTCCAATTTAATGTGGGGCACACCAATGACGTCGCCATTGCTGGTCTAAGTAGCCAAAACCCCGGTGTAATTACAATTGCCAATGCCGTCTTCGGATCGAAGCCACCCATCAATGATGATGTTCTTGCCAAAGCATTCCAAGTTGACAAGAAAATTGTTGATTACCTCCAAGCACAGTTTTGGACAAACAACAATTAAGAAAGACTACTGCTGCTGCTGCTGCTGCTAGTACCCACCACTTCCCGTATGATAATCCATGAACAGTATATATGTTCATTAAATAAATCGATCCATTGTCAGCTTTTACATATCTAATTACATAATAATGAAGTTTGCTGCTGTGTTTACAACATGATCTTGTATGTCTTCATTAGATTGTCTATATTGTTCTTAAAACTAATTTGAGCCCGTTACAATCGTTTGTTGAATGTTGAGGTTTGCGATTCTTTTTAGTAAAAAAATTATTTTATGATTTATTAATTATTTGTTTAATAACCCATATTGTATTCTTGGTCCAAATGAGCTTCAACTGTCATTTTGGATTATTAAAAGATCTCTTGCTTCTTCAAGCACATGCGACTGAGTAAATCCCATGAAACGATACTATTTGAATTATCTCTCTATACATGGAGTTCGACGCAGTACGGGAAGCCTACGAACTAACAAGTAAGTCGAGTGTCTACAACCAGGAGAAGAAGAGATCAGTATAATAGAAGAAATGATGAAGCTTGATTTCATTAGAAATATTTTAATCAACTAAAATTAATTCACCTTACAAGCCATAACTTTTCAAAAGTTAATGTTGAATTCGGTTTTGGGGGGGGGGGGGGCAATTCTGACTCCAGGGTCCATGATTTCTATTAGTTCCTTTTTGAAAGTCCAATAACTTATGAAGTCCTCCGTCACTTGAATTACATTAAAAACCCTTTAGCCTCAAATGTACTTTAGTTTTAACTTGTTTTAAGGTCTTGAAATCTTAGTCGGCCGGTTTCAAAACACGTTAGCCCCAATTTTGTTTCCTTGGAATTCAGTATTTACTTTGGAAGACAAAAATATTGTTCTAGTAATGAATCTTTTTTTTTTTTTTGTTTTTTGATAAATGATAATTGTATTGAAAAAAAAAAACTATACTAAAAGCCCAAAGAGGTTTACACGACCCATCAGCAACCCAACTAGGTTTTTTTTTTTTTGCAAGGTAAGAAAAATTATATTAAGGGAAAAAAGAAAGGTAAAAATACAAATGGTATTGAGGAGCTGTCACTATGAGGACATGAATCCCAACTAGGTTGGCACCCCTCCTCTCATCTATCATTTGCACATCTCAAACCTTAGAGCTCAATCAATGAAACGAAAATAGGACCTCGTAGGGTCCTTCAAACTATGCAAAAAACTAGGTCTCTAGTCCCACCACTGCCTATGCCCCTGAGGAATAGAACATGCAATATTCTCACGTTTATCAATAGATTTTTCCAATTTTTCTATCCTTTCCATTTTTCTTTAGGGCTTTTTTGCTTTGCTCCCTTACTTTATTGATGCAATTTGCATCTCACTCAATATTTTTTAAATGACTATAATGACCTTGGGTGAGACGCAAATATTTTAAAAACATTGGGTTCGATGCAAATTGAATCAAAAGGGGCACAAGCTAAAAAATAAAATTTGAGGGTTTTTTTTTTAGAGGATTGTGAGCTCAACCTTTTTTTTTGAGGATTTTGAACTATAAAAGGAACTCATCTTCACAGGTTGTTAAGCACGCTAATGTCCCTCATCAATGATGACTAGGGACCACAATATGAGCCACGTGGCACTTTCTTAGAGGTCACTAACCATACGGATGTTGGGCCCATTGTTAGGTGGAGCTGCATATACCAAATATGAGCCTGATTAGTGATTTCAAACCATTGGATCTTTGTACCCCAAATAATGTTCAAATTCTGTGGATAAAATCAGCCAAGGAAAATGACTCTAATCCAATGCTTAAAAAGTAACAATCGGAATAATTTTTGGTCTGTAGGTCCACCTGCGGTTGGGCCAAAAGTAAATTAAGAAAGGTTTTGAACTCACAATCCTAAAAACAAAAAAAAAATCCTCGAAAAAAAAGATCTTTTGTTTGTCCCCCTTTATTGATGCAATTTGCATCGCATGCACCCAATGTTTTTAATATATTTGCGTCTCACCCAAGGTCATTATAGTCATTTAAAAAACATTGGGATGTCCATCAGAAGACCGTTTATGGTCAACGATATTGACCATGGTCAAAGGGTGAGACACAAATATTTTGAAAACATTGGGTGAGATGCAAATTGCATCAATAAAGTAAATTAGGGGGTAAAGCAAAAAAGGCCCATTTCTTTATTTTCAGTTAAATTGAAAGATCTTCCAAATTTTCTATCTTTTTCATTTTTCATTTTTTTTTTTAAATAAATCGACAGTGGATCTCCGCTTTCCATCAGCTAACCCTTAAAAAACAATGTTTTCTTAACCCACTTAAAAATAAAAAAGGCTCAGTACTTGGTAAGTAGATTCATGGAACACAGGTTTTAGGATATGCATGGCGGTTCGGTAATTTCAACTGCATTTCATATTCCTCTCTTCAAATAATGGTGGAGATGATGCTATACTTGCCTCAAGACGATATCCTCCCTAAAGCTCAGATCGTTGGATGGCCCTTGGGATGCGTTTGTTGTGTTTCTAGAGGCAGTAGTGGCACGTTGTCCAAATGTCCAAACCACTGATCTTCAAAATTTGTATTCTGCTCATTTAGGAATTCCACCACACGAACCCATAGACTGCCACAAAAATTGTGAAGAACGTTAATGGTTTGAAACCACAGACGATGATGCTAAAGTATATCCCTTCTAGAGGATCATCTAACAATGTAAGCGGACTCGACGGGAGTAAAACTTCGATGACAGGACAGCAGATCACAGCACCTAGATTTTGTACGGTTGGACCACCTCGGCCTCACCGCACACGTACACAAGTGAGTATTGGCAAAAAGCACTCAAATACTCACCTGGGTACGTGTGTGGTGAGGCCGAAGTGACCATTCCGTACAAAATACACGTGCCGAGATCTGCTGCCCTGTCATCTTCTTCCATGACAGGGCCCGGTCATCAAAGTTTTATCCGACTCGATGGCAAAGACTAAGAATAAGAAATCTATCAAGATTGGTACGGGTTGTTGGATGATGGTCAGTTAATTACAATTATTTATTTATTTATTTGGGTAGTTAGTTCAAACTTCAAAACACCAATTAAATATATTTTATAATGTTGATGGTTAGTTCAATAAGAACCACACAATTTTTCTAGCCTGCATGCATGATCAAAACCCTCCTTCAACAGCTAGCTAGCTCGTACACAAACTACTGAGTACTGACCACTGATCCACCTACCTACCATAAAAAATAAAAAAAAAATGGCGACAGCAATTTATGAGACCATTTCAATTCTCTATAAATGGGCACAATCACCTAGTTAGATTATTCAGTACACAATCACCTGTTCGAGGTATTTGTTCATGTTCTTCTTTCAATATTGATATTGAGTGAGAAAGAATAATGGAGAAGACAATGGGTGCTCAATTCTTTGTAGCTTGTGTCCTCTTGGTTTCCTCTGTAGCCTTTGCTTTTGATCCCAGTCCCCTCCAAGACTTCTGTGTTGCCGTCAGTGAACCTAAAAGTGCTGGTACATTGTCTCCTGTTTTCTCCTTTCTTTAGTTATAGATTAGTTGTTTGAGTAGTTGAAATAATGAGAGAGAGAGAGAGAGTGGAGCATCATGTATAATCATTCTTAATTTAACTTGGATGTTACTAACTTCTCTTACTTAATTATTCATTTGCAGTGTTTGTGAATGGGAAATTCTGCAAGAATCCCAAGCTTGTTACTGCTAATGATTTCTTCATTGCTGGGCTCCAAATACCCGGAAACACAGCAAATGCACTTGGATCAAATGTCGCTCCAATTTTTGTTGACGAGTTACCAGGGCTCAACACCTTAGGCATAGCATTGGCTCGCATAGACTATGCACCCAACGGTGGTCTCAACCCACCTCACCTTCACCCTCGAGCAGCCGAGACCCTAACAGTCTTGGAGGGTACCCTCTATGCCGGATTTGTCACCTCCGGCCCGGATAATCGCCTCTTTAGCAAGATCCTTAACAAGGGAGACGTGTTTGTATTCCCCTTTGGCCTCATTCACTTCCAATTTAACGTGGGGCACACCAATGCAGTCGCCCTTGCTTCTTTCAGCAGCCAAAACCCCGGTGTGATCAGGATTGGGAATGCCGTCTTCGGAGCGAAGCCACCCATCAAGGATGATGTTCTTGCCAAGGCCTTTCAAATTGAGAAGAAAATTGTTGATTATCTCCAAGCACAGAATTGGACGTAATAGTACTGCTGCTGCTGCTACTACAACCACCACTTCCCATATGATAATCCATGAACAGTATGTTCATTAAATAATCAATTGGCTGGTCTTATATATCTAATATAATAATAAATTTTGTTGCTGCGGCGACTTGATATTGATCCTCATTAGATTGTCCGTATGTAGTATGGAGAAGCACATATGATTGCTTATTGAAAATAAAAGAGTAAAATAGAAGTCGTTAATCAGTCCTGATCTTCATAGTTCAGCCTAATCCAACAATTTGAATTTTGTAATTGAACACAGTATTTTAAAGAGCGTCAACGCTGAGTAGTAGTATGCGCCGCGTAATTAAGTAAAATGATAAAATCTTGTCACACTCCACATTCGGTCGGGCTGTGTTCGTGGCAATTAAGGACTAATGTAATTTGTTTTGTAACTTCTCATTTAAAATAAGATTGCCATGCGTCACCTATTACTTGTTATATTCTTTAATATTAGGCACTTTCCTCGGCTTAGTTGGGATGCCTATATTCATTGTGACGCAGTTCCTCCCCCTCCCAATGTTTTTGTATTTAGTTAATTACTTTCTTTTAATGGTTTTTTCTTACTTACCAAAAATAATAATTGTTATATGTATTTACCTTAAGCTAGGGTGCACATCGCTGCATTAAGGGAGTTTGACAGAAGAGTGTCGACCAAACATTTTTTAAGAAGTTTAAGATTGATCGATAACTTTGACGATTATATTGACTCTAATCCAAAGTTTATATAAAGATATGGAAACATCTAAAGATAAAAACTAATCTAATATCATAATAGATATAAGATATTATCTTCTGACAGCCGACATAATATGTGATGAGATACACCCAATCATGACATGCTGCATCTCACATTTCGATTTATAACAATGTTAATATAATCCAACCGAGAGAATATGTGATGAAATACATTAATAATGATATGGTGCATCCCACAAAATTTATTACAATGCTAATATTAATCCAACAAAAGCGAACTGGTTCCCATCATTGATCAGGCTGATTGAATAGTTTGAGAACCCAATGCCCAATGTCCTCCCAGAGTTTTTTTTTTTTTTTTTGACTTCCAGGGGTACAGATGTGCCTTTTAGAGCACCCGACTAGTCCCCTGGGGCACGTTTGTGCCCCTTCTACACGAGCAAGGTAAAACTGGGGTAAAACCCCAGGGGTGGCCCAAGGGGGTGTTGAACTGAGGACCTCCTGCTTTCTAGAGTGGGGTCGTCATCATCTCCGCCCAAAGGGATAAAGGGGAGGCAAACCAAATATGGAAACTATCTACACATCGGAAGATAGCGTGTATGTTATCCTCCTTGAGATACCCACACCAGGGACAGGTATGGACAATCGTGCAGATGTGAGAATGCAGCTTGCTCCGAGTGGGGAGGAGATCAAGAAAACAAAAATTGATAAAGAATTGGGCCCTGTGAGGTACGTTGGACAATCGTGCGGATGTGAGTGCAGCTTGTTGGCGTAATGTATGATCTGGATATCAACTTGACTAAGAGGTATTTGAAGGACATGTGGGACAACCTCAGGTTGGAATAAAAAAGAAATCAGCTCTCGTTCCACGCTCGGGTAGTTGAGTATGCGTTCGCTAACCCTTTGGATACGGCAATTAGGTAGTCGCGAGTGGGGAATTCGATAGTGTGACAGAGATAGAATCTATGGATCTATGAAATGGCATTACATATTAGGTGGAATCATCGAGCCAAGGTTTATGATAAGTATGCATGGAGTGTTCGGTAATTTCAAGCATGGTTTTAAAAACCGCCGTTTAAAGGGTAACGCCCCAAGCCCGTTTCCGTTAAAACCGTTTAAAAACTTTTTATCAGTTTTGAATAAAACGGCCGTTTTATTATTTTAACGGCCGTTTTATTATTTTAACGGCCGTTAAAATCGTTTAAACAGCTGTTTAATTCTGAAAATTTTTGTGAAAAAAACGACCGTTAAATCCGTTTAATTTCTGTTAAAATCCGTTAAATTCCATTTTTTTTTTTAATTTTCAAATTTCAAAATTTGAATGTCGGCGCCATTGTTTTCCATTTTTTTTCTGTTAAAATCGTTAAAACCATTAAAATCCGTTAAATTCTACTTTTTCCCCTTTTTTTCCCACTTTTGCCCCTGGCCGTTTCAATCCGTTTTAACGGCCGTTTAAACGGTAACGCCCCCAGTCTGTTTAACCGTTAAAATGGCCTCCTTTAAACTTTGATTTCAAGTGCATTTCAAATTATTGGATGTTCATCGGGATGCGTTACAGGTCTGCTTCTAGAGGGTGCAGTGGTAGCACCGTCCTTGAGATGAAACTGTAGCATGTTGTCTGTATGTCCAAATTAAAATCATTGATGTTCTTCAAAATTTGTGTTATGGTCATTGGGATTCCCACAACAAGAACCCAAAGGCGGTCAAACATTTGAAGAACATCAATAGTTTGCACACAGACAATGATCTTACAGTATCATTTACCCTTCTAGAGGACGATAACCAACTACGTAGGCGGACTGACAGTAACACATCTCATTATTAAAAAAATATAGAAATGCTTGGTGGCAAAGACTAAGGAATAAGAAATGCCGGGAGATTGTTATAGTTGTTGGAATATATATATTTATATATTATTTTGATTACTTGTGAAGGGAAAAATTTTAGATGCAGAGGACTTTCCAGACAGAGATGGCTCTAATGGCCCTACTTATCTTATTTTGTTGGCCCACTAACCACATGGATAGTTAGTCCACCCTTCGTAGATATACATACCAAAAATCAGTCTGATCAGGTTTTCTCGAGCCATGGATTTTGGCGCTTTTTTAGGATTTATTCTAGCCGTTGGATTCAAATATGTATTTTGCCTTTTTTTGGGTACTTAATCCAACATCTAGAAATTATCAATCAAGCTGATTTTCCGTATGTATATCCACAAAAATAAATAATAAAAAGTTTGTCAAGATTGTGTCCATGGACAGTATTGATAGCAGAAACCTTAAAAAACCCACTTTCACACACTTTACTAACTACTAACCACAAAAATAAATAATAAAAAGTCTTTCAAGATTGTTTCCATGGACAGTAGTTGATAGCAGAAACCTTAAGAGATCACCATTGTAGATTTTCAATCTGTCATGTTCGATTCTCAATATTTATTGAGATTTTCAAGTGTCATGTTCATAATTTTAATAAAAAAAAAACAAAGTATAGTGTCCACCTTAGAGGATATACTCGGTCACAAAACAAGCAAAGTCATGTTCTTTCAAATTTTTTATTTTTAAATTTTTCCAGCGAGTCAAGCAAGAGATTTCGTTACGAAAAATGATTAGCTTGGCTAAACTATTATTTTTAATTACACGGGAAGCTTTGACGATCTTTTTCGTTCAACATATTGACTAATTAATAATTAAGCAATATGTTTTCCAGATAAGGAAGATAATTAAGCTACCGGTACCTAATCCAGCACGTGTCGAATGCTGGATGCTTTGATGCTAAAGGATGGAATGCAGGGAAAACATTGCAACAAATATGGATCACCACAGTCACGATTCGAAAGAGGGCTCAAGGTGGACCAAGTCTAGGATATGGTCCCGACCGGCCCATACTAGTTTTGTTTTCCAAAATTTGTACGACCATATTGGGTTTGGGCTGGGCTTGCAGTCAATAAGCTAAAACAAAAGTTTGGGATCAGGTAGAGCCTGCACATTAGCCCCAGCTCACACGCAACATAATTAAAGAAGGCAATTAATGTTTTAGGATACTTTAAGCCATAGTTGTGTAGTAATTAGACTGAAACTTTGAACCTTTCAGTCATTCTATTAGTTGGTCTTTCTTAGACTGATTTTTGTTTAGAAATATATAATGACTGTTTTCTTTTAGAAATATTTTATTTATCTAAAATATTTGTTTAAATAGACGCGTGTCGACAAGCTATACGTGCTCACAACGCATTTATATATGTAAAAAAAAAAAAAAAAAATTATTTTACTCCAATTCAAGCTACTTTGTAGATAAGCTAACTTATCAAACCAAGACTAAGTTCAATGAACCTATTACAGTAATAAGAATACATCTACTAACTAAAGTCATAAACCATTCAACTTCATTAATTTGTCGGACCGGAACTAGATTCTACGTAATACCAGAAATGTGGTACACGTTCTTTAACACAATTTTGTCTGCATCTTGGTGCGATCACCATGTCGCCCCAACTTATTAATGATCGATGACCGTTGTCTACAGCTTTTTTTTTTTTTAAAATCATATTATAATGTTTTTTATTTAATTATTCATTTGTAGTATTTGTGAGCAAGAGATTTTGCAGGGACCTCATGTTGTGACCGAAATCCTAACCAATGTTTTTTTCTCTCTCATAACTGTTTAATGCAGATCAAAATCCCAAGGATCTATGGAACATCAATACAAAATAATCATATTAAAATAGAGAGAAAACAATAAGATACCTGAAATAATTAATTTAATTTAGCTGAATACATATGGGTAAAATTATATTTTAATTTTATAAGGTTTGTTTAGTGAAGAGAGAAATGTGGAGTGCTACATATTTCTTCTATCTCCTTAACAAATAAAGTACAATTTTTTAGGAAAGTAATTTTTAATTAAAAATATTTTTAAATTAGTAACTTTCAAATCTTATGTTCATTTAATTTGGGGCATTTTTGTACTACCCCCCCTGTGAAATCATCGATATTTGCACTACCCCCAGTGGTTTCACTTTGTTGCGTTTTCCCCTTTTACTGCAACTTTTCTTGGTTGACCTTAAACAGTCTGTCTAACTTTTACTTTCAAGACCAAAATGCCCTTTCTCTTTCATAATTACGAAAATGCCGACCGTATTTACAGTCCCATCATTATTATGTCTTACCCCATTTCTTCATTTTAAAATTCTCCCTATTGCCACGTGGTTGACCAACTATAATTGGGACAAATCTAGTCTGCAATTGTGTGCGGACTTAAAGTATGCAAACATTGTTAAAATTGTTGGATGTCTCTTGAAAAATGTGTTATTTCAATGTTTTCAAAATTAAATATTTTATAAATTAAAAACACATTTTCAATGAGTATTTGTCGCGACCCAAACCCGAGACCAATGACCCGACCCAAAAGAATATGGATCGAACCTGATATCTGAGGCTAAGGCACGAGGTGCGGATAAAAATAATATTAATGAAATAGTGAGCATGTATCTAAGTCATCACACAAATAAAAATGAATCAATCTCATAACGTAAATTTGAAACTTATTTTCGATTACATTCCAAATGTCAAATAACAACTTACTGAGATAACTAGGAATTCAAATGACTAGAAGCAAAACCTAAACATAATTTTTAGGAATGTAATAAAAGTGCTAGAATCCTCTGGCTCCTATTACTGAGCTGCTGATCCATCTGGTATCTTTGCAAAAATGTTAGAATATAGGTATGAGTTATCAACAACTCAGTCGATTCACTCCACCACCCATACTTCTATGGGGATGAGTGGTTAAAACATGATAAAAACTATACAATGATCGAAATATGTATCAATGCTATCGACAATCAAATACTGGACTCATTGGGTAAATCCCAAAACCCCAATGAGTCAAAATAATAATGAGAGTTCATAGTTGGGCTAAACAAGTGACTTTCTTATTGGTGGGCCATGCCATTAATTCCACCACAAGGATCCAGGGATGTTTCAGGTCTTTCACCATTGGGAGCAAAATGTTCCCGTTGCTTTTTAGGCATGCTCTCGGAATTCGAGAGAGCATCTAAGGGGTCATGGTCCTACGATACATCCAAACCCTCAAAATAATAACAATAATAACAACCAATGCATCTCTAGCAATAATTAACAATCTAGGATAATATTCAATGAACGACCGTTTTTCAATACATGCAGATAAAACAACGGAATGCATAGAAATCGATATACATGCTTTTTAACATAAACTGAAATAAGATTTTCTATTTTGAACACATGCAATTAATAATATAATAATTTTAAAACACAACCATAAAAATAAGAGATCGGGAACAGAATCCTACCTTAGTTTCGCTATTTGAATTTATTTTAATTTTTCAAGCATGTCCTCTTTTTCACGTAGATCTGAGTCAAATGTAATTGTACATTCAATTATTATGATATAGAGTTTTGTATATGCTAAGTACAAAAGTTTCTAAAACCCCAAAAAAATCCTAAATGGTCAAAACGTGAGATGCATAAGTGCATCCAAGGGTTGAAATTCAATTTGGCTTAATCAGTGTTCTTTGAAAAGATTTCCAAAAGAATCTAAGAATGAGATGGTAAGTATTATACAACTCTATAAAATTACCCTAATACTATGTAGATTATTAAAACTACTCATGATTATATTTTGGGCGTAAACAATACGGCCTTAAATAAAATAATAAGGTAGGTTTATTTTCAAAGAACATCTAAATTTATAAAACTCAAAAGAAATCAAAACATAAAAAAAAAAAAAAAAAATGGTTCTATCCTATAGTATCACATCCTACACATCTTGGGCCCACTGATACATCAATGTTGGCCTAGCATCAGTGCACCTACAGTTCATAACAAACTTGATTGAACTCCGTTTCAGGCATATCGATCACAGACTTGGAATAGTGTTGCTGCCATAAGAAGGTATGATAACCCGACGACTAATAGTTATAGTAAATCGAGTTTAAATAACCGGTGATCGAAGGAGGTTGTGAAGCAAGATGTGTTGAAAAAAAGGTTGACTGAGAATATCTACCATAGGTTTGGAAATCAAATGGTCATCATAACTGATATGTGTACGGGCAAATTGACTGTGTGATGAGATTGTTAAAGATTGGAAAATTATGGAGTAGACCTCGTAGCCGTTGGATTAGTATGATGACTTCATTGGATCCATCAAAAGGTATAAAATAGGACGAAAAGGAGGTGTAATATAGCAGCCAAAGACAAGGAGGAGAGTTCGATCAAGATAGCCAAAACTTTCTTGGACAGATCAATGTACACCACTATCCTGGTAATCCATAGAGTGAACCCAGACACTCAAGTGATTCTAGATGATCAGTTCTGACCAATACATCCAAAGTGAAAGAACACTAAGTTACTGAATAATTAAATAACTTAACCTAAATAAGAATATTGACTGATTAGAAGTGACTATTGATTTTCGAAATCATAGATCAGACTATAATCACACATGATCAGAAACTAAAAAAAAACTAATAACAAATCACAAATTAAAGAAATGAAGGGCAAGAAACGATGGTCAATCACTTACCTTTGAGGGATGTCCGGTTGAAGTGGTTATGAAATGAAGGAGCTACGAAAAGGAGGAATGAACGCAAGTTCCTTAGCGGAAACAGCACGTCAATCCACAAGTGAAGGGAGATGGCGATACCGGTGTTCTTGATATACAAGAAGTGTTGAGGAAGAAGATGGCTGCTCTTGTTAAGGTGGTTTTATATAGGCTGCATTAAGTTGGGTTTAAAAATAGGAAAGGTTTGGATGGTGTGGGAGGTTTCAATCCAACGGTTTGGATTTTGTTAACGTTGTTTGAATGAGATGTGGGAATGAGGGGAACGCGGAGCGTAGGTTTCTTGTTGCCGTGGAAGGTGGAGTAAGAGTTTGAATAATTCATGAGATGGGAAGAAAAAATATTAAAATAATTGATGCTATTAGGTTGGGAAGGTTTTTGGACGGGCAAGGGATGAATATATTAATAAGGCTAGTTCTGAATAAAATATTATACTTTATGAAAGTTTTGTTACATGTGTATAGTTAACTAAAGTTTATATATATTTATGTGTATAGTTAATTCTTATATGTTACATGTGTATGCAGCATATTACTCACTAATATAATATACTATTCTTAGGTTGCAATAATTAATGCTAATACACTTAGGGATTAATAGGGTGTACTACCATATACACATGTGCATACGTTATGCGGGTAATGCACATACATACATACATAATATTTAACATGGTTTAAATACTTAAAAGAAATGGAAATAAATTCACTACATGTATTAAAATAATGTGTCGCACGTAGGGGACACAATGGTAAAAAAGAAAATTTGTTAGTCTACTGAGCCCATGTGGGCCCGCATGTGGCCCTAAAAATTCAAAATTTCAATTTCTTCTGAATTGGCCAAAATTTCATGTGCGTGTTTAGACAGTTAGATCGTGCTATCTGGTTAAGAAAAACATGCGAAAATATTCTTAGAATTTGAATACGGACTAAAATACCCTTATAGGGTTTTCAAGGTTTTACAGTATTTAATGGTGGATACAATGTTTGCATACTTTCCAGGCTAGATTTGTCCCTATAATTGATGGATGCTTCAGATTTAGCTGGGAGAAAAAGGTAAATTTTTATTGCCCACCACGTGGCAATTTCTTAGTGGACACTGACGATATAGATGTTTGGCCAATCCCTAGGTGGACGTATAAACCCAAAATCAACATGATTAGTGATTTTTAAGGGTTAGATGAAGTTGTTTTCATGGGTTGATTTTAACCGTATTAATTTGAGCATTATGTACCATTATTTGGGCAAAAAGATCCAAAGGTTAGAAATCACTAATCAGGCTGATTTTTGGTTTGTAGGTCCACTTAGGAATTGGCCAAACATCCATATGGTCAGCATCCTCTAAGAGTGTACCACGTGGCTCATATTAAGGGCCTCTTTGACCGTCAGTGGTCATGACAAGTTTTTCTCTCCACGTGGCTTATACGGTGGCCCCTCATCAACATTGATGAAGGACATCTGTCATCGCTGATCATTTGAGAGTAGATCATATATTTCTTGGCCATTATGATCTTCCCCATCTCCTTTAAACCAATGGGTACACCGAAGAAGAAATCAATGAGTAGATCATGTCGCCATGGTGATCGATGTTTTCACCTTCAATATGAAACCACGTGGCGGACATCTAGAGACCACTGACCTTATGGATGTTTGGCCCACCCCTAGGTGGGCCTACATACCCAAAATCAGCCTGATTAGTGATTTATAACCTTTGGATCATTGTACCTCAAATAATGCTAGAGGTGCACGGTTAAAAATCAACCCATGAATATGATTGGAATCCAACGCTTAAAAATTACTAATCATACTTACTTTTGGTATGTGGGTCCACTTGGGGATAGGTCGAGCATCTATACGGTAAGTAGTATCCAAGAGTGTGCCACGTATAAGGGTTTTCATGAAAACAACTCAAATCCAATTGTTAAAAAACCACTAAAAAGATAAGTTCTACCATTCTACACGTAGCGAAATTTTGTTGGTCACTTGATGGAGGGTTTAGATTTTTTTTTTCTGTAAGAAAATATGAACCTTCTGTCTATAATAAATGATCCAAGTGGTGAGACCACGTGTCAATGATAAGGGGTTAAAATAGAAGTACGTCCACATTATTGCGGGTCAGGTACTTTTGAAAAAGTAAGCAACAAGTCTTTTTGTAATTTTAAAAGAAAGGACAATTTGGTCCTGAGATAAAAAATTAGGCAGACCGTTTAAGGTCAACCAAGAAAAGTTGCAGTCAAAGGGGGAAACGCAACAAAGTGAAACCACCCGGGGTAGTGCAAATATCAATGATTTCACAGGGGGGTAGTACAAAAATGCCCTTTGATTTGCAATGAGAATGGATCCATTACGAACAAGGGATTTGGGGGGCTTTGACTGAAGTGTTTTTTTTTAGGGGTAGTATTGAGATTTTATAGAAAAAGAGTGCGAAACATGGGATTTTGGGGCTTTGACTGACGTGTTTTTTTAGCGGTATTAAAGAAAAAGAGTGAGAAACATGGGATTTGAGGGCCTCCAGTGGCGTATATTATTTTCTATTATTGAGATTTAAGAGAAAAATAACTAAAATTTTAAATTATATTAATATTTTAAAATAAGCCTCGATTATGATTTTTTCCTTAAGCCTCAACTTGTATTATCTATACAAGTGATTGAATTGCTATGGGCGACCAATAAATTGTGGAATACAAGGTAAACTAATTAGAGTTACTATGGAACTCTCATATGCATTGCTGCATGCATGCATGAAAAGAATCACCATAAATATCTGTTCAACGGAATTCTGAAAGATGTGCTACAAAGTTTGAATATTATGCCTCCTGCATTTTCATGAATTGAAAGCAACGTCGTAGATGAAGTAGTGGCAACAATGCTATGATCTCCATTTACATGAAGAATTCGAAAGCTCTTGAAGATCAAGCATAAAGGAAATAGAAAATATAGTGGACCAATTTGGCTTGGAATACATGAAGATCTTGTAAAAGGATTCAAGTAATCAAGGTTAATTATTGAGAATTGTTCTATGTGCATTAAGAAAAATATATACACCATCAACATCAAATTCTAGAATTAGAGGTGGGGTAGAACTAATTTAATTGAATAAGAAATCAGTCAAGATCAAGATGTTCGTGATGATGAAGGACCTAAGGATTACACTGGCTCTCCGGCTCACCCAACTAAGGGGAGTGTTAGAATTAATTGTGATATTAAGAAATTCAAAAATTTTGCTGAACGTTCTAGTATGCATTTAGAAAGGTGGGTTGTTATCTTGGAATTTGTGTTATCATGGAAAGTGCAAAGGTTTCGTATCTGGACCCAAAATCAAAACCCATCACCTGACTAGAAGAGTATATGGATCGAACTTGATATCTTAGGGTATGGTTTAATATAATGTAAATGACGTACTATAAGAGTAGGCAAGGCCAATTTTTAGAAATTTTGGACGTCTTCATGGTTTTTTTTTTCATTGTTGATATTTTAGATAAATAGATTTATATAATTTTTATCAATAGATTTCCAAATTTTCTCTGTTTTGTTTTTCTTTATTTTTAGTTAAATATATTGAGATAGCATTTCCGCTCTCCATCTGATAACCCTTAACAAACAGTGTTTCGTTAACTCACTTTTAATTAGTTAGTAGGTGGATTCATGGAACCCATGTTTTAGAATATGCATTGGTACGGTTTGGTAATTTCAACTGCATTTCATATTACCTCAAGAGGAAATGCTTCCTAGATCTCAGATCGTTGGATGGTTATTAATGGGATGCGTTTGATGTGGCTTGCCTTCGTGCATCTTGTATGTTGTTAGAGTATAGTAAGGTGCATGTTATCAATCTTGGTAAAGATACGTGCATCTCGTGGACCTTACTATACTCTAACATTTGGAGCCCAGAAAGGAAGAAATCATTAGCTGTAGCAAGCTTGGGATTCTTGCAGAATTTCCCCTTAACAAACACTGCAAATTAATTTAAAGAAGAGAAGTTAGCATGAAAGTTAATAAACTAAGAACGAATGTAAAAAATACTTCGTAGAAGCACCATGGATGAAGACCCAAAACACCAATCAGTTGGTGATGTACTGATGAGCAATTGGTCAATTTTTTCTTTATGCGCATCATCCAAAGGGCACTCCACCAATTGAATGGCCGCGATCAGTAAGGTCAACTTGTGGACTATGAAGATTAGGGTTCATTGAGGACAATCGAGGTTCAGGTCCATCCATTATAGGCAGTTTATCTTGGCGACAAAACAGACACTAAACGAGTCTTCGACCCCATACACACACTCTCTCTCTCTCTCATTGTTTCAAATACTCAACAACTAATCTATGTAAAGAAAGCTAGGAGAAGGGAGAAGAGCATGTACCAGCATTTTTAGGTTCACTGATGGCAACACAAAAGTCTTGGAGAGAACTGGGATCCTCGGCAATGGCAAAAGAAGAAACCAAGGCTAAGAGGAGAAAAACAAGAAGGAAGTGATCAGCACCCATTATCTTCTTAAATATTTTTTCTCAGTCAATCACTATTGAAAGTCCAAAAAGAACAAATCCCTCAAACAGACGGGACGACTTTTGCTCAAGTAAAAATTGCTTTTAAGGGGGTGAGTAATCTAACAAGGTACCTATTTATAGAGTGACAGAGAGAAGTCATTGAAATGGTCCCGTACTGTTGTCCCATATTCTGTGTTTTTTTTTCACGGTAGCTAAGTGAGTCAGTGGTCAGTAGTTAGTGTAGTAGTTAGTGGGTGAAGGAGGGTTTTGAACATGTACAAGGTAAAAAATTAAAAATTATTCAAAAAAAAAAATTGTTTGTTATTTAACTAACCATCACCATTATAAACTTTGATTGGTGTTTTGACCTAACTACCCAAATAAATAGATTAAAATTTGTTAATTATCTGACCATTATCCAACAACTATACTAGCTAGTCTTTGCCATCGAGTGGTTGATCTATATATTAATGAATTGTTGCTGTCAGCCTCAGAGGATATACTTCCGCATCTTTGTCTGTGGTAGTCTATTAGGGGTGTCAATTTTACCCATTTAACCGGAACCAAATTGGAACCGGAACCGAAAATACTGGTTCCGGTTCTACATTTTTGGGAACCGATTAAAAAGTAACCGGAACAGGAACCGAACCGACAATAACGGTTCCGGTTCTGGGTAGCCTAATATGGAACCGAAATCGATAAGAACCGGAACTGAACTGATAAGAACCGGTACTAATAAATAAATATAGTGCAAATATTCACATATTCTCAAGATTTGGCCCAATATACCCGGAACCGGAACTGACATAAATACATAATCGGTTCCGGATCCATCACTTTGAGAACTGGAACCATTAAGGAACCGAACCGATAAGAACCGGAACCGATTGTTCCGGTTCTGGTCACCTTAGGAACCGAACCGGAACCGACCCGTTGACACCCCTATAGTATATGGGTTCGTGTAGTGGAAATCCTAATTGAGCTAGCCCGAAGAACATCAGTGGTTTGAACATTTAGACACATTTGGACAATGTACCACTACTTCCTCTAGAAACACATCAAACGCATCCTTTTATTTTTGCGAATTTGAAAATATATAGAAAGAAAAGGGAACTATACAATGTTAGGCCCTGCTTGGTTCACAGCAAAGTGAGTGCAATGCACTCACTTGCCACAATTTTGGAATTGAAAGTGACTGGTTGCAGACTTGCAAATGAACTGCATTGCAAGTGGTTAACAAGCACTTGCAAACTCCTTAACAAAATAGTTGCAAGGAAGTGCAGCCCAAAAACTGATGCAAGCAAGTGCATTGTGTTAACTATACATTTTTTTTTTTTCGAAAAACAACAATAATAACAACCAAGAATTTTATTTTATTTTTATTATTATTATTATCTTTTTATTTTTATTTCTTTATTTTCTTAGTTTTCTATTTTTTTGATAGGGTCAGGATCGGGGGACATCCATTTGGCATACCCACATAGAAGATGAATGAATGGCTGATTTTTCGTGAGGATGATCTCTATGGTGAGGAGATCATCCTCACAAAAATTCAAATCATTCCAATATTCATAGACTGGTTTAGAAGTTGAAGAATTATGGACTGTCTATTTTTTACCGTGTAACTTGAAAACCACATTTGAGAGGGTTAGACATTTCGGAATGTGCTGATTTTTTGTGGGGGTGATCTATATGGTGTGAAGATCATCCTCACCAAAAATCAGCCATTGATTCAACTTCTATGTGGGTACACCAAAATGGTTGTCAAAAGTGGTTGTCCCCCAATCCCGACCCTTTTCGATATAGCTGCCCGGTCAGGGTCCCTTAACCCTAAGCTCTCCCCTCCAAAATAATAATAATAATAATAAAAATAAAAAAAAAAAAAAAAAAAAAAAAATAATAATAATAATAATAATAATAATAATAATAATAATAATAATAACAACAATGACCATAAAGTAATAACAATAATAATTATAATCAAGATTTAAAAGGGGCCGCTATAACGGTATACCGGACTTGGAGCATTATCATTAATTTTTTCAGTTATAAGAGCCATTATAACGAATTTTAACACTCAGGGGCAAAAATGGAAAAGAACGAGTAAAAAAAATAAAAAAAAATGGCGGTGAATTTCAAATTTTTAAATTTCAATTTCAATTTTTCAAAAATAACGGAAAATAACTGAAATAATGGCCATTTTTTCACAAAATTTTCCAGAAAATAACGGTCATTATTTTTGTTATAATGGAAAAAATGGAAAATAACGTCCGTTATAACGAAAATAACAGCCGCTATTTTTAAGCATTTTAAAGGTACATAGCGTAACGGGGAGGTCCGAATCCGTTATAACGGCTATTTTTTAACCCATGATTATAATAACAATAATTATAATTATAATTAATAATAATAATAACGATGAAATCAACAATGATAACAATAATATTACAATAGTAATTTTATTGTGCATTTTTTTTTAAAATCAAAAATAAAATAATCCATTGCATTCATTTGCAATGCACTACCAACCAATCAGCTAAACTTCATTTGCATCTATTTACATGGCAGGAACCAAACAGTTGTAAGTGACTTACATCGCAAGTGATTGTAACACAATTCATTGTATTTGCACTGAAGTGCAAAATGGACCCAAGTGCAGCGAACCAAGCAAGGCCTTAGAGTATAGTAAGGTGCACGAGATGCACGTATCTTTACCAAGATTGATAAGTTTGTTCATTAAATAAATCGATCCATTATTGTCTGCTTTTAGATATCTAATATAATAATGAAGTTTGCTGCTGCGTTTTCAACAAGATATTGTCTTCATTAGATTGTATGTATTGTTCTTAAAACTCTCTAAAAGTAAACAAGTATATATGTGACAATCTTGCTACTCTACTCTTGACATTTTGCCTTTTCAGCCCTCTTTTTGCTAAGTAAAAATTTTATTGAAGGAAAAAGAAAATATACAGAAAGCCCAAAGGGGATCACACGACCCATCAGCAACCCAAGTCGAAGAGACAAGTCAATCAAAACTAAAGTAAGAAGTGTAAGTATACTCTATTTTATAGAGGAATGGAGGTCGCTCAACAAAAATTGCATAATCGCAGATTCTAAGGTTGACCCATGGTTAGAAAGAATGTCGGTCGAGAAGTTGGCTTCTCTCCACATGGAGGTTATGAAGCAGTGATTGAATCTTAATTTTGATCGCTGCCTCCCAAAGAGGTCTAACTGTCCACGGGATCCTCCCTGTGTGCCGAAAGCTTGAATTGCAGCTGTCGAGTCCGATTCAATCCAGATATTCTTCTACCCCTTGCTTTTCGCCCAATCCAGACCAACTACAATAGCCTAGCATTCAGCCATGAAGCTCGAGGTTACTCCCAAACCTTTACACATAAGGCTCCGCTGAAGCGGCTACAATAATTGTCTTGTGAGCCCGTTACAATCGTTTGTTGAATGTTGAGGTTTGAATCGTTAGTAAAAAAATTCTTTTTTGATTGTTTAATCACCTATATTATATTCTTGCACCCAATGAGCTTCGACTATCAATATGGATTAGTAAAAGATCTCTAGCTTCTTCAAGCACATGCAACTGAGTAAATCCCATGGTCCTAATTTGTTGATCAAAAGTACAACCTATTGACAAAACTACGTCAGGTACACACAAACCAAGAGCACGAGACGAGTGTCTACAAGCAGGAGAAAAAGAGAAAATAATAGAAGAAATGAAACTTGATTTCATTAGAAATATTTCATTCTACTAGAATTAATTCACCAAAAGCTAATGTTTAATTCGGTATAAATGCTCCCAACCTACGTATGGAGCCCATCCATATATCTATATAACAAAACAGGACGGTTGTCTCCCCCTCTTATCCGGCTTCATAAAGGATGGCCGAGATCTTATCACATCAAATGGACGGTAGATCTCAGCCACTCACCCCAATTTTGACAAACACTTTGTCGATGAGTGCGGTGGGCACGGGTCACCTACTATTTACCTACATATAAGGAATGAAATGGGTTGGATTTACATATAGCCCAAGGGTCAGGCTGAGGAGCCCCACTTTTATGCCTCAAGAGGGGTGTTACCGTTAAAACAGCCCTTAAAACGGATTGAAACAGCCAGGGGAAAAATAGATTTTAATGGATTTTAACGGAAAAAAGTGGTGCTGAAATTCATAATTTAAAATTTGAATTTTGAAAATTAAAAATTAAATTTAAAAAAAAAAAATAGAATTTAACGGAAATTTAGTAGTTTTCTTATACCCCTCTTATCTTATATGGCTTCAATAATGAGTGGCTGAGATCCACTATGCTTCATATCAATGGCCGAGATTAACTCCTACCCGATTTGACAAACACTTTGTCGAAAGTGCCGCGGGCACGGGCCACCCACGCATATATCAAGACAACTCAGTTGTATTCTCTTATCTTATCTATCCATCTAATGTGGACAGTTAGATTTCAACAACTCAATCCGCCTCATTTGACCTCAATTTATTCAAAATTTAAATTTCAACACTGTTATTTTTTGATTTTCATGTTATTTTCTCATTTCTCCCTCTGTGCATTACAATTTGTTATAACAGCCATTATAATGGAAAAAATGGTAACACCCCATTCCGTTATACCGTTTGAGTGCCGAAGGGACCCAATTTTTGCAAACGCTTTTGTCGGAGAGTACCGTGGGCATGGGCCATTTACTATTCTATATAACAAAACACATTGGTTGTCTCCCTATTTATACCTCATCTTATAAGTATCAACAAAGAAGGGCCGAGATCTAATCCTCCCCCAAATGGACGGTGGATCTCCGCCACTCAACTAATTTTGGTAAATTCTTTGTCGAGGAGTGCCAATGGCACGGGGCACCCACTAGTATATATATATAACAAGTATGACGATTCTATTGATTTGAAATGTGTTACATTATATAGAGATAAAAATAACAGAAAGATATATTTGAGTTATATATGTGAAAATAATTTAGTTTAATTAGTAACAATAAATCGCGTGGCTAAACGTTTTCTTTTAGCGACGATAATAATGTCGCGGCTAAAAGTTTCACTTTTAGTGGTGACTATATAAAGTTGCAGCTAAAACTTTTAGCCATAGCATTTTCTGCAACAGCCTAATAGCGACTTTTTAGACTTTCGACTACGAAAATTTTCGTGGCTAAAAGCAAATTTCTTATAATGACATGTCAAAGGGAAATTGATTCCCTTTGTTTCTTTCCCATAGAATATGGAGACTGTAATGTCTCTAAGGGATTTAATGTTGTTGATTCTCTACATAGGAGTGAGACTATAACGTCTCTATAAGACCCTGCTCAAGAGAGGTTTACTGGATCATAAATTAGTGACGTTAATACGTCCCCGAAGCTAGGTGTCACTGGGTGAAGGTGTAGCTTGTCTCGAAGAAGAGTGAATCAGGGAGTAGAGAGGTTTGGTGAGAACATAAGCAATTTGATCCTTCGTTGAAATGTACCAAACTTCACGATCTTAATTCGCAACTTTGTCACAAACAAAAAATGAAAGTCTATCTTAATGTGCTTCATGCAATTATGAAAGATTGGATTTACCATTAGGTATATATGTTGCACAAATATTGTCACACCAAGAGTAAAATTGCCCTTTTGATAGACGACTTTAACGAATGAAATCGGCCCAAAAGTAAAAAATTCATGACAAAGCACGAATCTTTAAGATCTCATCGTAAATTTCTATTCAAGAATGTCTGCTCTTATGCAATTGTGACTCCGAGGTCCATGATTTCTATTCGTGCATTTTTGACGGTCATACTTATGCAGTCCTCCACCACTTGGCCTACATAAAATACCCTTTAGCCTCAAATGTACTTTCGTTTTAAGTTGTTTTAAGGTCTTTGAAGTCTTGGGTTCAAAACATATTAGCCTCTGTACTCTAAACATTGAGGCAAAAGTGGTTTCCTTGGAATTCGTTATTTACATTGGAATACACAAAGGGTGATTCTAGTAATGAATGTAGTTGCATGGGGAATGGTTATAGACCTAAGAATTGGACTAAGGGTTGTTTATGTACCTATGAAATGTCCAGCTAGAGTTTGTTGATTAATTATTTATTGTATTAGTGGCAATAAAAGGAGAAGCCTTGTCAATTTTTTTTTTTATTTTATTTTATGAATATATATATTAAACTTTTTTATGAATAGATTTCCACATTTTCTATCTTTTTCATTTTTCTTTATTTTCAGTGTTAAATTGAAAGTGGATCTCCGTTCTCCATCAACTAACCCTTAGTAGGTGGATTCATGGAACCCAAGTTTTAGGATGTGCATGGACGGCTCGGTAATTTCAACTGTATTTCATATTCCTCTCTTCAAATAATGGCGGAGATGATGCTACTTGCCTCAAGAGGACATCCTCCCTAGAGCTCAGATCGTTGGATGGCCATTGGGATGCGTTTGTTGTGTTTCTAGCTAGCTAGAGGGAGTATTGGCACATTGTCCAAATATCGAAACCACTGATCTTCAAAATTTGTGTTGGGCTCAATTAGGATTCCCACCACACGAACCCATAGACTGCATGCCACAAAAATTTTGAAGAACGTCAATGGTTTGAAAACACAGACGACGATGCTAAAGTATATCCCTTCTAGAGGACCATCGTGCAACGTAAGCGGACTCAATGGCAAAGACTAGGAATAAGAATTCTATGAAAATTGGTATAGTTGTTGGATGATGGTCAGTTAATTACCAATTTAATTTTACAATGTTGATGGTTAGTTCAATAACAAACACACAATTTTTCTACCCTGCATGCATGTTCAAAACCCTAATTCAACAACTAACTAGCTCCTACACAAACCACTGAGTACTGACCACAGATCCACCTACCTACCATAAAAAAACCAAAAAACAAAAAAACAAATGGGCGACAGCAATTTATGAGACCATTTCAATTGTCTATAAATAGGCACGGTCACCTAGTTAGATTATTCACCCCCCTAACAAGCAAAAAATATTAGAACAATGGGTGCTCATTTCCTCGTAGCTTTTGTTCTCTTGGTTTCTTCTGTAGCCTTTGCCTTTGATCCCAGTCCCCTCCAAGACTTCTGTGTTGCCATCAGTGAACCTAAAAATGCTGGTACATTGTCTCCAGTTTTCTCCTTTCTTTACTTATTTTAATTAGTTGTTTGAGTAGTTGAAATAATGTGAGGGAGGGAGGGAGGGCATCATGTATATTCATTCTTAATTTAACTTGGATGTTACTAACTTCTCTTATTTAATTATTCATTTGCAGTGTTTGTGAACGGGAAATTCTGCAAGAATCCCAAGCTTGTTAAGGCTAATGATTTCTTCCTTGCTGGGCTCCAAATACCCAGAAACACGGCAAACGCAGTTGGATCAAATGTCACTCAAGTTTTTGTTGCCCAGTTACCAGGGCTCAACACCCTAGGCGTATCATTGGTTCGCATAGACTATGCACCCAACGGTGGTCTCAACCCACCTCACACACACCCTCGAGCAACTGAGATCCTAACAGTCTTGGAGGGTACCCTCTATGTCGGATTTGTCACCTCCAACCCGGATAATCGCCTCATTAGCAAGATCCTTAACAAGGGAGACGTGTTTGTATTCCCCTTTGGCCTCATTCACTTCCAATTTAACGTGGGGCACACAAATGCAGTCGCCATTGCTGCTCTAAGTAGCCAAAACCCCGGTGTGATCACGATTGCTAATGCCGTCTTCGGATCGAAGCCACCCATCAAGGATGATGTTCTTGCGAAGGCCTTCCAAATTGACAAGAAAATTGTTGATCATCTCCAAGCACAGTTTTGGACGAACAACTAGAAAGACTAGTACTGCTGCTGCTGCTACTACAGCCACCACTTCCCATATGATAATCCATGAACACTATGTTCATTAAATAATCAATTGGCTGATTTTATATATCTAATATAATAATGAATTTGTTGCTGCGGCTTACGACTTGATATTGATCCTCATTAGATTGTCTTTACGTAGTATGGATTAGCAAAAGATCTCAAGCTGCTCCAAAATTAAAAAGTACTTGTAGCTGTTGTGGACATATGATTGCCTATTGAAAATAAAAGATTATAATAGAAGTCGTTAATCAGTCCTGATCTTCATAGTTCAGCCTAATCCAACAATTTGAATTTTGTAATTGAACACAGTATTTTAAAGAGCCTCATCGCTGAGTAGTACTATGCGCCGCGTAATAAAGTAAAATGATAAAATCTTGTCACACTCCACATTCCGTCGGGATGTGTTCGTGGCAATTGAGGACTAATGTAATTTGTTTTGTAACTTCTCATTTAAAATAAGATTGCCATGTGTCACCTATTACTTGTTATATTCTTTAATATTAGGCACTTTCCTCGGCTTAGTTGGGATGCCTAAATTCATTGTGACGCAGTTCCTCTCCCTCCCAATGTTTTTGTATTTAGTTACTTTCTTTTAATGATATTTTTCTTACTTAGCAAATTAAAAAAAATTGTTATATGTATTTACCTTAAGCTAGGGTGCACATCGCTGCATTAAGGGAGTTTGACAAAAGTGTCCAAACATTTTTTAAGAAGTTTAAGATTGATTGATAACTTTGACTATTATATTGACTCTAATCCAAGGTTTATATAAAGATATGAAAACATCTAAAGATAAAAACTAATCTAATATCATAATAGATATAAGATATTATCTTCTGACAGCCGACATAATATGTGATGAGATACACCCAATCATGACATGCTGCATCTCACAATACAATTTATTACAATGTTAATATTAATCCAACCAGATGTATACTCTATTAATCTCCCACAATCGCATGATGAATCTAAGTATCATGATGAATCTAATATATATCTTAATTGAGATTAGATATTATCTTACCTAATATTGACAACCGAGAGAATATGTGATGAAATATATACACCAATAATGATATGATGCATCCCACAAAATTTATTACAATGCTAATACTAATCCAACGAAGCTAACTGGTCCCCATCATTGATCCAGCTGATTGAATAATTTGAGAACCCAATGCCCAATGTCCTCAAGAGTTTTTTTTTTTTTTTACTTCCAG
This sequence comes from Euptelea pleiosperma, assembly GCA_035048495.1. Lineage (NCBI taxonomy): Eukaryota > Viridiplantae > Streptophyta > Magnoliopsida > Ranunculales > Eupteleaceae > Euptelea > Euptelea pleiosperma. The sequence goes on from CM068548.1 coordinate 12,868,547, forward strand.
GGGTATCGATGTTCCTTTTGGAGCACCTGAGTAGTCCCTTGGGGCACGCTTGTATCCCAAGGGGGTGTTGAACTGAGGACCTCCTGCTTTCTAGAGTGGGGTCGTCGTCATCTCCGCCCAAAAGGATAAAGGGGAGGCAAACCAAAGATGGGCACTATCTAGACATCGGAAGATAGCTTGTATGTCATCCTCTTTGGGATACCCACAACGGGGACAGGTATGGACAATTGTGCGGATGTGAGAGTGCAGCTTGTTCCAAGTGGGGAGGAGATCAAGAAAAAAAAATTGATAAAGAATTGGGCCCTGCGAGGTATGCTAGACAATCGTGCGGATGTGAGAGTGCAGCTTGTTGGCATAATGTTGTTGACGGGTAGAGGGCTCCGATGGGTTTTAAGGAATGATAGGCTGATTTGGTGGTAAATTTTCCTTTCTGGTGTAGGTCCCAGAATATATGATCTGGATATCGACTTTGACTAATAGGTATTTGAAGGACATGTGGGACAACCTCGGGTTGGAATAAAGAGGAGATCAGCAACGTTCCAGGCTTGGGTAGTTGAGTATGCGTTCGCTAACCTTTTGGATACGGCAATTAGGGAGTCGCGAGTGGGGATTCGAGAGTGTGACAGAGATAGAATCCATGGATCTATGAAATGGCCATTACATATTAAGTGGAATCATCGAGCCAAGGTTTATGTTAAGTATGCATGGAGTGTTCGGTAATTTCAAGTGCATTTCAAACTATTGGATGGTCATCGGGATGCGTTACAGGTTTGCTTCTCGATCGAGGGTGCAGTTGTAGCATCGTCCTTGAGATGAAACTGTAGCATTTTTTCCGTATGTCCAAACCATTGATGTTCTTCAAAATTTGTGTTATGGTCGTTGGGATTCCCACAACAAGATCCCAAAGGCGGTCAAACATTTGAAGAACATCAATAGTGTGCACACAGACAATGATCTTACAGTATCATTTATCCTTCTAGAGGATGATAACCAACGACGTAGACGGACTGACAGTAACACATCTCATTTTTAAAAAAGATATAGAAATGCTTGGTGGCAAAGACTAGGAATAAGAAATGCCGGGAGATTGGTATAGTTGTTGGATGATAATATATATTTATTTCGATCACTTGTGAAGAGAAAATTTTTAGATGCGGAGGACTTTCCAGACAGAGATGACTCTAATGGCCCTACTTATCTTATTTTGTGGACCCACTAACCACATGGATAGTTACTCCACCCTTCGTAGATATACATACCAAAAATCAGTCTGATTGGTTTTCTCGAGCCATGGATTTTAGCACATTTTTAGGATTTATTCTAGCCGTTGGTTTCAAGTATGTATTTTGCCTATTTTTTAGGTACTTAATCAAACATCTAGAAATTATCAATCAAGCTGATTTTCGGTATGTATATCCACCAACGGGTGGGCTAAAAAATGGAGCTATGTAGGACCTCGACAGCCCTCTTCATGACTAATCCAAAGTCCTCGGCATCTAAAATGTTTCCCTTGTGAAGTCTATCTGCTTTCCCAAGTTCAAAACCCACTATCACCTACTTTACTAACTACTAACCACTGACCCGCTTAACAACAAAAATAAATAATAAAAAGTCGGTCAAGATTGTTTCCATGGACAGTAGTTGATAGCAGAAACCTTAAGAGATCACCATTGTAGATTTTCAATGTGTCATGTTCGATTCTCATTATTTATTGAGATTTTCAAGTGTCATGTTCATAATTTTAATAAAAAAACAAAGTGTAGTCTCCGCCTGAGAGGATATACTCAGTCACTAAAGCTTAGCAAGTATTCTCGCTGAAAAGAACCCCCCGATTCTTCTAACTTTTTGGAATCACTTTGAATTTGAACATTTTGGAAGAAATGAAGAAAAAGAGGTGACGGCAAATGAATAACCCTACATTTGTCAATTCAAGTCCTGGTTCATATCAATTTTAATATTTTATGGGCTCTTGGCCTAAATTTTTTTGTTTTTTTTATATGTTAAATCAATTCGTGACGGCCACTGGCCGTCGGTATAATCATATTTTTAGCGACGGCCAAAGAGACAATCGGTAGAGAGCTGTAGTGACGGCCACCTACAGTCGCTAAATTAATGCAGTGATCGTTGCTAAAAGGTTATAGACACAGTCGGAGACTGTCGGTGAACATAACTTATGCCACCACTTATGCGACCGTCGATTCTTAGTTGGCCGCCGCGACGGGGTTCAATAGAGACGGCAAGAATGAAATGTCTCTAACCCAATTTATTAGAAGTAGAGGATTTCGACATTTATGAGGAAAGAAGTTCCATACATAGCAAACTTTACCATATTCTTGAGTGTTTTTGTCTTTCTTGTAACTTATGTTAAGCCTTGGGGGTGAACCATCTGTCTAATTAATTTTTCTTCTCTACGATGGATGCTCATCAATATTATAGTTAATCCTTGATTTTGCTAATAGAATTGACTCAATTACCAAATTTCAAGTTTATTTGTATAACTTTTAAACTGAGTCAGTACGTAGCCCCAGTCCATGAGTTGACTGGTCTCTACACTCGTATGGAGAAATGGTTTGCCGTCTCCATTCACCAGCACTTAATAAGTGGAGATGCATACAAGTGAGGTAAGATCTCAGCCCTTCTTGGTGCACTCGGGACATGAAGTGGTTAGAGCTAAACAGATCAGGTGTGGTGGGAGAAGTGGGTCTGGAGGTCTTCGAACCATGCCAGAATTTCAGCCAATAGCTGCAAGTTGATGCATGGATGTGCAGCGACTGATGCCATTCTCGAAAAGAAAGGGTTCTCTCTAGCATTTAGATGCTACATCTGCCAGAAGCAGAGCAGATAGAGATTTTTGTAGAGCGGCCTCAATTACTCTATAAAATGGAGGATCCTCTCACTCTCATTACTACAGATTTGACTGATTTTTTTTTTCGCCTTAGGTTCAGGTTCATGGGCCTTCGGGGAGCCAACCTAGTTGGGTTGCTGTAGGGCTTGTTTCCCTCCTTTGTACGCCTTGTATAGTTTCTATAAGAGGGGTATAAGTGGGGAGACAACCACTGTCACTTGCTATATAGATAGTGGCTGTAGCAACATCCCACCGAACAATCACGTGCCACTATGTATGCAATTTTAATAAGAAAACATAGCCATGACTAACTCCTAAGCTAAAGTAAGGTAGAATACAATAAAAATTTGTCCCGACCTCCCATTTTCAGTGTTGTATTCTGTCCCCTTTAATTAATTTCACCATATAAAAAAATTAAAAATATGATCACTCTACGCCATTTTAATAAGAAAACATAGCCAGCATGACTACCTCCTAAGCTAAAGTAAGATAAAATATGATCAAAATTTGACTTAGCCAAATCCCTTTTACCATTCGTCGCATAACCAAGTCAATAACTACATCAGTCACCAAATTTCTTCTAGACAAAATGACTCTATATCCATTCATTGAAGGCAAGACTAAGAATAAGAAGGCTAGATAGATGGGTGTAGGTGTTGATGACTTGGTAAATCTATCGACCATTTCAATGAGTTCTCACGATGTCTCTATAAATAGGCATTACTACCTTGCTGGATTACTCACTTCTAACCAGCAAGCATACTTGAAGTATAGTCTTGTCCGGCCGTTTGAGTGATTTCTAGGATCATGGGTGCTTACTTCCTTGTAATTTCTGTCCTTTTGGCCTTGGTTTACCCTTTTGCCTCTGCCTCTGATCCCAGTCCCCTCCAAGACTTCTGTGTTGCCATCAATGATCCTAAAGACGCAGGTACCTATATATGTTCTTTCTCCTAGCTTTCTTTACTAAGAATATTTGATTAGTAGTTGAAATTCTCAGATACAGAATGGATCGTTTCCTAGAGTGGATCTCAACATCCATCTTACTCAGTGGACCCACTTATTGAACGACTTAGGTTTAGAAGTCGAAAATATCATCATCTTCAGTACTTCTAGAGCATATCATATTTGAATTTGCATGTGTTTTTAGCTACTCTTATAACTTTGGCGTACACAATTTGTTGATGGCTACTTGATTCAATTTTTTATTATTTATTTGTAGTGTTTGTGAACGGGAAATTCTGCAAGGACCCCATGAATGCTACTGCCAATGATTTCTTCCGTGATGGGTTCAATACACTGGAAACACATCAAATGCAGTTGGGTCGGCAGTCACTCAAGCTACTGTGGAACAAATTGCTGGGCTTAACACCTTCGGCATCTCCTTGGTTCGTATAGACTATGCACCCTATGGTCTCAACGCACCCCACACTCACCCTCGAGCCACTGAGATCCTGACAGTCTTGGAGGGTACCCTCTACGTCGGATTTGTCACGTCTAACACTGATAACCGCCTCATCACCAAGGTCCTCAACAGGGGAGACGTGTTTGTATTCCCCATAGGATTAATCCACTTCCAATTCAATGTGGGACTCAACAACGCTGTTGCCATTGCTGCTCTAAGCAGCCAAAATCCGGGTACCATCACTATTGCTAACACCGTTTTTGGATCAAACCCACCCATCACGGATGACGTCCTTGCCAAGGCCTTCCAAGTTGACAAGAAAATTGTTGATTATCTCCAAGCACAGTTTGGGATGAATAATATAGAATGAATACCTACTCCCCATAGCATAAAAGTGTTTGTTCTGTTTGTTTACAACCCGATGTATAAGGAGTTTGGAGTTTTTTTTGTATCCATTGTTCTCTTTGTTTACAACGCAATGTTTAAGGAGTTTATTTTTTACATCTCTCTCTCTCTCTGTGTCTGTTTTTGTCAAGTTAAAGTCTTGAAACAAGATTTAAGTAGTACAACAAAACAAGGTATAGGCTTGAAAGCTAAAACTGTATGAAAATCTTCTCCCTTCCAAATGGGTCCTTAATCCACTCATTGAACAATCCGAATGGGTGTGTTGGACACCAATGCATTGTAATTGGAGGTTAGGGTCCACTTTGCCTTTGATAGTCTTGAGAGAAAAAAACATTCCCTACCAATCGGTTGTTTGACCGTTGGTAATTAAACACCGTATTAACTACCACTTTTTCCTCTCAGAAAGGCACTTTTAACGATGATCATTTCTAGGGTTATGATGTAGAACACGTAGCAGAGGAGTTCATGGAGCGTTTGGACCGTCAAAAGTCCAAACGATGCTAAAAAGGACGTAACGGATATTAATGATAAAATGCAATAAATAGGACGTAACAGGTATTAATAAAATTATTTTTAATGTCGAAATTGCTCGGGGTTGGACTTTTATGAAAGCAAACGACGAGATCTTCAATATCTATAGGCTTTTGCTCATCACGTACACCTAATTTTTTTCAAATCTAATCATTTAGTGGGTCAAAACGAAAGTTGTGCTATTTTAAGAGAGTTTTAATTTAACAATAATTTGAGTTGTAGAAATCAGAATCATCCCCTGTCAATTTTGACGTACTTCTAGGATATGCTATTTTGCATTTCTAATCTTAGTAGAAATTTCTATTTTTTAGTACTTTTTTTTATTTTAAATGTTTTAGATTTTATTTTCTTTAGCGATTTGCCTTATTTAAGATGGGTTGTAGTTGGATAAAAGAATCAATGAAAGTATTGTTTAAGCATTTTATTATATTTTTTCTTATAGATTTAAGATTTCTTTTCGATTGAAGACATTGCTCTTCTTCCTAGTTGACTTTCATGATTTACTTCACGCTTCCACTACGCCAGGTTGGCTGTCACACTAATAACTTTAGCGACTAAATTTCTATCAATGATCAGAAATGGGCAAATTGGCCATCACTAAAAACTGTTTAATTTTTTCCCGTAGTTAGAGGGTGACTGTTTCCTACAATCTTCCCTGTGTATGACAGTTATAAACTTGTGTAATGAATTTTATGAAGGTAATCAAGGTTGAATTTGAATTGGGTTAGGTCAGGTATATGGGTATGTGTACATTACTACATGCTAAGGAAACATCTCTATCTTGCAGAGGGTTGTCTATTTTACGGATGGATATTCCGTTAACTTGAATAAGTTGATATGTACAGCTTGCCTATTTTGTTTTTAGGCTGCTTCCATCTTGCATTAAACTTAATTAGCAAAATTTCATTTTAAGGAGCGAATGAGAAAAGGAAAAATAGAACCGCTTTGTTGATTTTTCACTTGAGACTTCATTTCGCAATTTTAAGATTGATTTGAAAGCTTGACGAAGATCCACTTGAAATGGAAGAACAAATATCAAAAGCTTTAAAACTAAGTATGGAATTGGTGTATGACAGGAGGGAACGATATGAGTGTGAGCTAGGGGCCCCTCTCCCCTGACATTAGAGGGTTCGAGTTCACTAACCCGTCGCGTCGATCCGAATTTATTTGTGAATGGTTTTTTTGGAAAAGTTACATTGTTTCAAATTGTGAGGGCATTTACCACAGTTTTTTAAAACTCAAAAACTCAACTCGACCTTAGTCCATTGAGTTTAGTCAAAGTGTTGACTTACGAGTGGATTCAGGCAAGTGATTACTATAATTATAAAAAGGACCAGGCTCGAGGGACTCACCTTTTTGCACTAGTCAGCCATGGATTTCGAAAATTGAACGGTGTTTGTTGGATTCTCGGAATTCATGCCAGAGTTCTCGAGCGTGGATTCCGAGAATCCAACACTTGAAATCTACGGCTGAGAACAGAGTGAAATGACGAGTGCAAAAGGCGAGTCCACTGATCCCGACCCTTATAAAAATAGATAAAAATATTTGAAAATAGAAAATAGCAGTAACTATATATATACAGAAATATTTAAGAACATGAGACGTTGTCTGTGCGGCCACTTTGGTATTGAAAGTGAATGCAAAAACAAAAGGAAAATGTTTTTAAATTTTGCTGACTTGCAAATCTACTCGACCCAACTCACTCGTCAAGATACCAATTCAACTCGACCCGGTGAACTGACTCATTCGAGTTTCCGAGTCGACTTTGCGAACCATTACTAGTTGAGTTATTAGACTAAGTCTATATGAGATGGATTCGAGTAAACTCTGCTGAGTTTCAAGTCAACCCAGCCAGTATCGTCTTAGGCGTATTTAGATTTTTTTTTTGGGTGTGATTGTTTTTCTTTTCTTTGTAATTGCCATCTTTAGTGGCCGATCTTTGATATTTGCAGTAGAGTTGACTCAACCGAGTTTCAAGCTATTTGTCGTATAGCTACAAACCAAGTCAGTAGCCCGAGTCTGTGAGTTTACTCGTCAAATTTTAAACTATAGTTTCTAGACTCGTCGGAGAAACGGTTTGCAGATACCAGGAGCGGAGATGTACACAAGCATCAAATCCATGATCCACAAGATAGGGGTGTAATTCATCCATATTTATCACAAGCCTATGCTGATGCTGAATAGAATGCTTGTGTTGCAACACGGCATGGATCAAACACTTGCCACGCTCTTCGCGGCATTTTAATAAAAAAAACATAGCTGATGTATAATTCCTAAGATAAAAATATGATTAGAAATGGACTTAGTCAAGTACCTTGTATCATTCTTCACATAACCAAGTCAAAAAAATAAAAATAATAACATATTTGGTTGTACAAGGAATTTCTGCTTGGTTTCTTCTAGACAAAATGACTTTTTAAAATAAAAAACTGTGTTTTCTTCTTCTTTGAACGCTTAGGTGGATGGGTGTAGTTGTTGAGAATGATCAGTTTATTCAACAAACAGCATTTACTATTTGGGAGATCAGATTAATTCAACACATACAATATTTAAGACCATTTCAATGACTTCTCACCATCTCTCTATAAATAGGCATTGTTACCTTGTTTCATATATTACTCGATCACCCCCTGACAGCCAAAAATACTTCAAGCATAGTCCTGTCTGTTTGAGAATTTGTTCTCTCTTCTTTCAATAATCAATAATGAAGATCACAGGTGCTCCATTCGTTTTAGTTTCTCTCCTCTTGGCTTTGGTTTCCTCTTTTATCTCTGCCTCTGATCCCAGTGCCCTCCAAGATTTCTGTGTTGCCATCAATGATCCTAAAGACGCAGGTATTTGTTCTTCTCTTTCTCCTAGCTTTCTTTACTTATAATATTTGATATAATCACTCATATATATTTGAATTTGTTGATAGCTGATTGTGGTATAATCAAAATGTTTTTAATTATTTAATTGCAGTTTTTGTGAACGGAAAATTCTGCAAGGACCCCATGAAAGCCACAGCTGAGGATTTCTTCCGTGATGGGTTCAATAAACCTGGAAACACATCGAACGCAGTCGGGTCTGTAGTCACTCAAGCAACTGTGGAACAGATAGCTGGGCTCAACACCCTTGGCGTCTCGTTGGTTCGCATAGACTATGCACCCTATGGTCTCAATGCACCTCACACGCACCCTCGAGCCACTGAGATCCTGACAGTCTTGGAGGGTACCCTTTACGTCGGATTTGTCACGTCCAACACTGATAACCGCCTCATCACCAAGGTTCTCAACAAGGGAGACGTGTTTGTATTCCCTATAGGCCTAATTCACTTCCAATTTAATGTGGGGCTCAGCAATGCCGTCGCCATTGCTGCTCTAAGCAGCCAGAACCCTGGTACCATCACTATTGCTAATGCTGTCTTTGGATCGAACCCGCCCATCAAGGACGATGTCCTTGCCAAAGCCTTCCAAGTTGATCAGAAAATTGTTGATTATCTCCAAGAACAGTTTGGGATGTAAACAAGAATAGATTGTTTTTTATTTTTTAAGCACAATATTGATTGTTTAAAGCTTTAAATAAGGAGTTGACCTCTGTCGCGGCGATACGAATATAATAAAGGCGTTTACTCTATTTGTTTGCAGCCCGATATATAAGGAAATAGTTTGTTTTTACATTCATATCTCTCTCTCTCTCTTCATGTGTGCTTTTACAACTCAATATGTTCTTAGGTCTAGAGAGGCTTGTATATATTATATGTTGCTAAGATCAAATAAGAATCTTGGAAAAAAAATAATTACAGCAAAACATGGAAGGCCTAAAAGATAAAACTGACTGAAAACATCAAATAAAAGAGAAACGAAATAGAAAAGAAAATCTTTGACCTTTCGATCCAAATGGGACCTTAACCTAGCCATTAATGAACAGTCCGGATGGGTGAGTTGGACAACAATGCACATATTTTTTGGGGTTTGGGTCAACTTTGGATGATGGACCTTTGATACTCTGGAGAAAAAATTCCTTACAAAGCGTGGGTTAGGGCATGTTTAGGGTTAGGCATTGATCACATGACATGAGGGGCCCAACGGCATATTGGACCCCACATGATATTTTGACCACATAACCCGTGGTTTCCTATGACATGTGGGACCTTCATAGGCAAAGACTTGGTTTGTGGGAGCCCTTCTGAGTCCTGATGACTTGTGGAGCCCACCTAATAATGATGACATGTCATACCCCAAACCCGAGATTGATGGGTTGACCCTGACACCCAAGGCTAAGGCATGAGTGTCTGGATATAAAAGATGTCTAAAAATGAAAAATGACCACATCGATCATAGGTTCGGATCGCAACATAATGAAGGTACAGTGGACGACACCACCTATAGGTTTTATATGTTTAGGACAATAGCTTGCTTAGTTTAATAAGGAAAATGTTTTATAATTATATAACAAAAGGTTAAAATTTTATTACAAGCGTTATTAATTCTATGACCTGTGAGAAGGTGACCATGAAAAGTGACCCGTGAAAAGTTGACCCGAGAGAAAGTGTCATGTGTGAGGTCTCTCGTGAGAAGGGACACTTGAGAATGTGATCATGTGAAGGTAATCATGAGAAGATTACCTGTGAGCAGGGACCCGTGAGAAGGTGACCATAAGAAGGGACCGTGGGAAGGTGTCCGTGAGAACGACCCATGAGAAGGGACTCGTGAGAAAGTGATCATGATAAGGGAACCACAAGAAAGTTAACCGTGAGAAGGTGACCCGTAAGAAAGTGATCGTGAGAAGGGACCCAAGAGAAGGTGATTGTGTGAAGCTATCCTTGAGAAGATTACCCGTAAAAAGAGACCTGTGAGAAGGTGACCGTAAGAAGGGGCAATGAGAAGGTGTCTATGAGAAGGGACCCATGAGAAGTGTCCATGAAATGGTGACCCGTGAGAAGGTGTCTGTGAAATGGTAACCATGAGAAGGTGACCTGTGTGAAGGTAACCATGAGAAGATTACACAAGAAATGGGACCTGTGAGAAGGTGACTGTAAGAAGGGACCATGAGAAGGGACCTGTGAAAAAGTGACCGTGAGAAGGTGTCCGTGAAATGGTGACCATGAGAAAGTTTTCGTGAAATGGTGACCATGAGAAGGTGACTTGTGAGAAAGTGATTGTGAGAAGGGACCCTTGAGAAGGTGACCGTAAGAAGAGACCCATGAGAAGGTGACCGTAAGAAGAAACCCATGAGAAGGTGACCGTGAGAATAGACCCATGAGAAAGTGACCATGACAAGGTGTCCGTGAGAAGGGACCCATGAGAAGGTGATCCTGTGAAGATTACTCTTGAGAAGGTGTCCGTGAAATGGTGACCATGAGAAGGTGACTCGTGAGAAAGCGACCGTGAGAAGGTGACATTGAGAATGGACCCGTGAGAAAGTGACCATGAGAAGGTGTCCGTGAGAAGGGACCCATGAGGAAATGATCGTGTGAAGATAACCGTGAGAAGATTACCCGTGAGAAGGGACCTTGAGAAGCTGTCCATGAGAAGGGACCTTGAGAAGGTGTCTGTGAGAAAGGACCCATGAGAAGTTGACCACGAAATGGTGACCGTGAGAAGGAGGTGACCCGAGAGAAAGGGACCCTTGAGATGGGACTCATGACAAAAGGTGATAGTGAGAAGGGACCTATGTGAAGGTGACCCGTTAGAAGGTAACTATTTTTTCTTTTGCAAGCCTTCTTGATACTTGCTATGGCATGTTTGTGTTTCAGTTTTGATTCAACACAGAGCTTTTAAGTGGACTCTATGGGTGTCAAACTTGGAACAGTCTTAGATATAGTAATCCTAGAAGTAGGCCTACTTGGCATTTTGAGACCATAGCGATATACAAATTACATGAATGTGTTCATGAGCCTAAGTTTCTTCTAGTAACAAGCAAATAGCCTTAGCTCAAACTTAGAATGTGTTAAATGAGCCTTAATCAAATAGCCATTTGGGTGTATTTTTAAAAACTTTGAATGTCTTCAATTAGCCTTATGCAATTTTAAGTAACTAGCATGAAAACTCCTAAACTAAACACTCATCAAATTAAAGCACCTAATAACTCTCTTTAGAGAGTTCTCTCATGTTCGTCCGACTAAAGGTGAACCTAGCCCACATGATAAGAGTAGCCAATGACTCTTAGCAATGACTCTGTCACACTAAGTTGAATGATGAAATGTCCCTCTACTTCATTTTGTTGACTGTGAACTCTACAAATGATCAATCTAAATATTTTGGATATCGTCTCATTCGACTAATCCTTCTGAGTTGGGATCTTCATTTAACTCTTCGCATTCCTCATCGTGTACTGTGGATGTTCATGGTTTCGTTCTGTTTATTTATTTATTTAGTTTTTCTTGAATATGCAAGTCAGGCAGGAGATTTCTTTCGGAAGAAACTAAGCTAAGTTGTTAGGGTACGTGAAGGAAGCTTTGAGACTTCTTCATATTCAACTTTTTATTTAGTCAAGAAAGATGTCTTAAGATTGAAGATATGCTTATTGAAATGGTCATTTACTCTCTAGAGATCGATTACTTAGTCATCCAAGGCAATGACACCATTTCTAATGACCCATTCACTAATCAATCAAGCTGATTTTTGTCTAGGACAATAGCTTGCTTAGTTTAATAAGGTAAATGTTTTATAATTATATTACAAAAGGGTTATAATTTTATTACAAGCGTTATTAATTCTATGACCCGTGAGAAGGTGACCATGAAAAGGGACCCGTGACCCAAGAGGTGTCCCGTGTGAGGTCACTCATGAGAAGGTGACCATGAAAAGGGACACATGAGAATGTGATCGTGTGAAGGTAATCGTGAGACGATTACCCGTGAGAAGGTAACCTATGAGAAGGGACCCGTGAGAAGGTGACCATAAGAAGGGACTGTGAGAATGAACCCATGAGAAGGTGACCGTGAGAAGAGACCCATGAGAAAGTGACCGTGAGAAGGTGCTCGTGAAATGGAGACTGTGAGAAAGTAACCGTGAGAAGGGACTCATGAAAAAGTGATCGTGTGAAGGTAACCGCGAGAAGATTACCCGGGAAAAGGGACCTATGAGAAGTTGGTCATGAAGGAAAAATGAGAAGGCATCCATGAGAATGGACTCATGAGAAGGTGAGCGTGAGAAGGGACCAATGAGAAGGTATCCGTGAAATGGTGACCGTGAGAAGGGACTAGTGAAATGGTGATCCGTGAGAAGGCTAGGGACCAGATATATGGTGACCATGAGAAGGTGACCCATGAGAAGGTGATCATGTGAAGATAACTGTGAGAAGGTGACCTTGAGACTCCGTAAGGTGACCGTGAGTAGGTGTCTGTGAAATGGTGACCATTAGAAGGTGACTTGAGAAAGTGACCGTGAGAAGGGACCCATGAGGAGGTAACCGTGAGAAGATTACTCGTGAAAAGGGACCCGTGGGAAGGTGACCATAAGAAGGTGTCCATGAGAATGGACCCATGAGAAGATTACCCGTGAAAAGGGACCCGTGAGAACGTGACCGTAAGAAAGGACCATGAGAAGGTAATTGTGAGAAGGGACACATAAGAAGGTGACCGTGAGACCATGAGAAGGTGTCCGTTAGAAGGTGACATGTGATAAAGTGACCGTGAGCAAGGACCCGTGACAAAAGGTGATAGTGAGAAGGGACCCATGAGAAGGTGACCCGTTAAAAGGTAACTATTTTTTTTTTGCAGGCCTTGATACTTGCTATGGCACGTTTGTGTTTCAATTTTGATTCCGCACAGAGCTTTTAAGCAGACTTTGTGGGTGTCAAACTTGAGCAGTCTTAGATAGTGTAATCCTAGAATTAGGCCTACTTGGCATTTTGAGACCGTAGCGATATACAAATTACATGAATGTGTTCATGAGCATAAGTCTCTTCTAGTCACAAGCAAATAGCATTAGCTCAAACTTAGAATGCGTTAAATTAGCCCTAATCAAATAGCCAATTGGGTGTATTTTTAAAAACTTTGAATGTCTTCAATGAGCCTTATGCAAATTTTAAGTAACTAGCTTTAAAACTCGTAAACTAAACACTCATCAAATTAAAGCAACTAATAACTCTCTTTAGAGAGTTCTCTCATTTTTGTCCAACTAAAGGTGAACCCGGCCCACATGATAAGAGTAGCCAATGACTCTTAGCAATGACTCTGTCACACTAAGTTTAATGATGAAATGTCCCTCTACTTCGTTTTGTTGACTGTGAACTCTACAAATGATCAATCTAAATATTTTGTATATGGGCTCATTCGACTAATCCTTCTGAGTTGAGATCCTCATTTAACTCTTCTCATTCCTCATCGTGTATTGTGGATATATGTTCATGGTTTTGATATAGCACTAGCATTTAAAAAAGTGCTTGACATTAACTTTCATCTTTCCAAAGAAGGACACACCCCAAATGTTGCAAGTTTACCATGTGAAACACATCTTGCCTCTTGTTGCCCTCCAATCAAGGTTTAAATTTTCGGTTTCACATATCATTTTGAAAATATCCGAAATTTCAGTCCAACAATTTAGAATTTCTGAAAAATAAAATTGGAATTTCATAAAACTACATTCATTCTTGAGATGAATGTATCATGCTTTTAATCACCTATTTGTCATCATTTTAATAATAAATAAACAGTGTGGGGATACTCAGTCACGAAATAAGAAATTATTTTTTCGTTCATTTTATTTATTTATTTATTTAGTTTTCTTCAATTTGCAAGTCAGGCAGGAGATTTCTTTCGGAAGAAACTAAGCTAAGTTGTTAGGGGGAAGGAAGCTTTGAGACTTCTTCATATTCAACTTTTTATTTAGTCAAGAAAGATATCTTGAGATTGAAGATAAGCTAATACAGTTCGATGCTTATTGAAATGGTCATTTACTCTTTAGAGATCGATTACTTAGTCGTCCAAGGTAGTGAGTCCAATATTTCTAATGACCCATTCACTACTCAGGCTGATTTTTGGCTTGTAAATCCACCTAAGGATTGGCCAAACATCTATACGGTCAGCATCCACTAAATGTGTGCCACCTGGATCATATTGTAGGCCGGTCAGCATAATTTTACTCCTAAGGGAATCATGGAGACCAAGCTTTAGGAAATGCTGGACAGTTTTATAAATTCAGCTGCATGTCATATCCGTGTCTTTAGTCTCTCAAACAGTATTGTGTTTAGATGATGCTGCTGCCTACCTCAGGAGGACATCCGTATCATAGGATTCAAATCGTTAAATGGACATTGCAATTTGCTTCGTATTTTCCTAGCGGAATATCGAACGGTGTAGACCTAGGGAAAACCAGTCCTGTGGCTGACAGCAACACAACTCTCTTTTTAATATATGGTAAACGGACTTCGTCCACTACTTTGGATAGATCAATTCAAAACAAATAAATAATTCTATTATGCTGTTGATGACTTTGTAAGTCTTTATACCTTGTAGAATGGGACCATTTCAATGAGTTCTCTCTCTTTCTATCTATAAATAGGCCTGGTTACCTTGTTAGACTACTCACCCACTAAAAAGCAAAACATACTTGAGGAAGAGTCCCGTCTGTGAGAAACAATATTAATGGAGAAGATAATGGGTGCTCACTTCCTTCTGGCTTTTGTCCTGTTCGCCTTGGTTTCCTCTTTTGCCTTTGCCTCTGATCCCAGTCCTCTCCAAGACTTCTGTGTTGCCATCGATGAACCTCATGATGGTAAGTCCATGCTCTCCGATCTCCTAGCTTACTTTACTAAGATTAGTTGATGCCGGTCGGCCATCGAAGAGCATCATATATATTCACTTTTATTATAAATTGCATATGTGATTGACTTCTCTTCTTTAATTACTCATTTGCAGTGTTTGTGAATGGGAAATTCTGCAAGGACCCCACACTTGCTACGGCTGACGACTTCTTCCTTCAGGGGCTCAATATACCTGGAGACACATCAAACCCAGTTGGATCAAATGTCACTCAAGTTAATGTTGCCCAGATTGCAGGGCTCAACACCCTCGGTATCTCCTTGGTTCGCATTGACTATGCACCCTACGGTCTCAATGCTCCTCACACACACCCTCGAGCCACCGAGATCCTAACAGTCTTAGAGGGTACGCTTTACGTTGGATTTGTCACCTCCAACCCTGATAATCGCCTCATCACTAAGGTCCTTAACAAGGGAGATGTGTTTGTATTCCCCATAGGCCTCATTCACTTCCAGTTTAATGTGGGACACACCAATGCCGTCGCCATTGCTGCTCTAAGTAGCCAAAACCCTGGTGTCATCACGATTGCGAATGCCGTCTTCGGATCAAATCCACCCATAAAGGATGATGTTCTTGCCAAGGCCTTCCAAATCGACAAAAATGTTGTTGATTATCTCCAATCACGGTTTTAGTTTGACAACAACCAGAAAGACTACTACTACCGTTACTATTATTAATTTCGTTGACTTCAATTCAACATTTAATATATAATAAAGAAGTTTGCTTGTCTGTGTATGCAACCTTATGTGTTATGTTTTTACAACGGGTTAAGAATTACGGGAGTTGCACGGTTTTGATATATCAACAGCATTTTAAAAGTGCTTGACATTTTCCTCATTCTTCTAAGAAAGGACCCGCTTCAAATAATTAAATATGCTGAGTTTACCATGCGAAACACTTACTCTTCAATGCTGCCTTCTATGTTATGAAACTTTCCTTGGGAATGGGTCATTGGACCAAATTTGCTTCAACTGGGGAACTAGATTGGCAAAAGTTCGATTATTACTCAAAGCAGATTAAAGAGAATAAAGCCCCTTGAATGATACTGTCTGAATTTAATCATCCCCAATAATAAATATATTTCTTGTTTCTATTGAGGAGACATGGATAAAAAAAAAAGAACTGTAATTTGTGAAGGCTGCTTGATTTGGAGAACAAGTAGTAGATTCTTTCACTGAGCTTTTGGACCGTCAAAAGCCCAAACGATATTTAATAGGACACAATGGGCATTAATGGAATTGTTAATGAAAACGGGACATAACGGGTGTTAACAAAATTATCAACAGTGTCAGAATTGTGCAAAGCCGGACATTCTTAAAAGAAAACGACGAGATTTTCCATATTCATTGCTTTGCAATGATGAATGCTATTTTTTTTGGACAAAATTCCATTGTTTAGTGGGTCCACAAGGCAATTTTAATTGGCTATCTTAAAAAAAGTTTTGTTTTAGCAATAACTTTTATTATAGAACTTAGAATCATTCACTATCGATTCTGATGTGTTTCTAAGCTCTAGTATTATCATTTGTCATGCTTAGTTTGATTTTTGTTATTATTAGTAGTTTTCCTACTTTGCTTATTTTCGTGTTTTACATTAAATAGGTTGTAAGTCTAAAGGCAAATACAGTTTCTGTCAATAAGATTTTGTGATTTAGCTCCTTTGAGAGTTCTCTGTTTGTTGGATTTCAAACTTCTAGATATTAACGTTGATCCTATCTTTTTATCGTTTCACACTGCATCACTGTAGATGGCATTTATTGTTAGCAAAGTTCTTTATTTTATTAAGTATTTTTTTTTTTTAAATGTTTGTTTTTGGATAGTGAAGAGATTACCAAATGGATTATGGCTAACACGATTGGTGCAACAGGTTTTGGTGTTGGCATAACAAGTGGCCACCTTAATGACCCACGTTCAGCAACAGCAGAACCAACCCCCAATCCCACGTTTCATAAAAGAGAAGGCCCCAAATCCACGTTTCGTGGAGGAGAAAGAGACTGGCGATAAATTCAATAACCCATTTGGTGAGTACAACCCAAGGAGGAGGCCGGTGATTGATAGTCCTAGTGAGAATCGTGATCCTAGGCGATGATAATCAAGTTTGAGGATTGATATACCTGATAGATTTTCATGGTGACTTGCAACCCGATGAATTCCTTGATTGTGATTATCGGGCAAGGAACAATATCTTCATGAAAAATAAAATAAAAATGTTGATGATGAGTCTTTTGTTGATTTGTCACAACCTTCTGTGTTCGATGAAATTGAGGACGACCCACCTCAAGAAAAATATGTTTTAAGGCGATCGATGAGAAGCTGATTTGAAACTTGAGATTCCAGGTTTCCAATTGAATTTACACACAGAGTAGTTTCTAGATTTGTTCAATACAGTGAAGGAAGATCTGAATTTCAAAAAGGTTTCCAAAAGTAACAGGTTAACGTTTCCATTGGTAACAACATTAATGTTTCGTGGACAAGTCGCCACTTGGTGGCAACATATAAAACTTACCCAAGCTTGGCATAGAAAGACAATGTCAAACCTCTTACTCTCTGTACCGGGGGAATAGTTCAACAAATGAAGAAAATTCAAATTCAAGGGCGAATTCTCTCTATCCAAGAGAGAATGACAGCACGCACTCCGAATTAGCGAAATTTCTTATTTTAATAACTATTGATTTTTTTAAATGTCTATTGTTGGAAAATTGTCTTTTATTAGAAAGTCTAGTCATTGAGTTTTATTTAGAAGATCTAAAGTAAATGTGGATAATTAATCATTCATGATAAAATTGGCATTGAAGGAATCATAAAAAAAAGTAAAGTTAGATAGCCAAGGCCTTGTTAAGATAACCAGCCTCTTCCAGAATTAAGCCAAAACCGAGTTTGATTCATGTATGATTTTTAACATTATTGTTATTTCAAGAATCCAATTTTGTGAGTATGATTTTTTTTTTTGGAAAGTTACCTAGTTTCCAATTGCGAAGGGATTTGCCACTTTTAAAACTCGAAAACTCGACTTGACCTCAAAGTCGGTTGAGTTTAGTTAAATCGTTGGCTTGCGAGTCCATTCAGGCGAGTGATTACTGTAATTATAAAAAAGGACCAGGCTTGAGGGGACTCGACTTTTTGCACTCATCTTTTCATTCGTGCTCGATCAGCTCTCCAATTCCACACCAGAGTTCTCAGGTGTGGATTCCGAGAATCCACGGCTGAGAGCACAAGTGAAAAGACGAGTGCAAAAAGGCGAGTCCCCTAATCCAGAACCTTATAAAAATAATTAAAAATATTTCAATATAGAAAAAATAGAAAATAACAGTAACTATATATATATATATATATATAACAGTAACAATACTCCATTCCATGCATTATATTCTGTCCTCCTTCCTTCGCCCATCAAAAATAAGAGAGGCATTTGATTTTGCACCTTTTACTAGCCATAATCCATTTGGTAATCTCTTCACTTTTCTACAAATCTTTGATTTTGTAACAACGGAAGTTTATAGTTCCTACCAATAATGGAAGTGAAGGCAAAAACAGAATGAAAAATATTTTTAAATTTTTTGACTTGCAAGTCTACTCGACCCAACTAACTCGGTCAAGATTCCGAGTCGACTTGCGAACCATTACTAGTTAAGTTATTAGACTGAGTATATACATGAGATGGATTCGAGTAAACTATGCGATTCAATCTGGCCAGTTTCGAGTCAACTCAATGAGTTTTAAAGCCTTGGTTTACCATGCTAATTACGGAGTAAGGTTTGTCCCTCCTATATAAGCTATAGTTTTCGGCGTATTTGGTATATTTTCGATTCATAAGCTATTAATCATGATGACATGTGAACCATGCAAATCATTTTTTTTTTTTTTAATTTGTTGTGCTTGTTATTGTTTTTCTATACTTTGTATTTGTCATCGTTAGTGGTTGATCTTTGAATTTTGCAGTAGAGTTGACTCAACCGAGTTTCAAGCTGATTTGTGGTATAGCTACAAACCAAGTCAGTTGCCCGAGTCTGTGAGTTGACTCGCCGAATTTTAAACCATGGTTTCTAGACTCTTTGGAGAAACGGTTTGCCATCACCAGCACATCACAAGTGGAGATATACACAGGCACCAAATCTACGATCCACAACGCGGTGTTGAAACGCGGCATGGATCATGCACATGCCACTGTGTGGCATTTTAGTTAGTAAAAAAAACATAGTCCTAATAAAGCTAAAATAAAATTAAATGTGATCAGAAATGGACTTAGTCAAGTACGTACTTGTACCATTCGTCGCATAACCAAGTCAAAAAATAAAAAATAAAACAATTTGGTTGTGCAATGAATTTGTGTTTGGTTTCTTGTAGACAAAATGACTTTATAAACTTTTTGCTGCCTAGAAAAAAACTGAGTTTTCTTCTTCTTTATTAATTAAACAACATTTAGTATTGGGAGATAAGATTAATTCAACACAGACAATATATGAGACCATTTCAATGACTTCTCACTATCTCTCTATAAATACGCTTTCTTACCTTGTTTCATATATTACTCCATCACCCCCCTAACAGCCAAAAATACTTCAAGCGGAGTCTTGTCTGTCTGAGAGATTTGTTCTTTCTCTTCTTTCAGTACTTAACGATGAAGATCATGGGTACTCCCTTCTTGGTAGTTTCTGTCTTCTTGGCCTTGGTTTCCCCTTTTATCTCTGCCTCTGATCCCAGTCCCCTCCAAGATTTTTGTGTTGCCATCAATGATCCTAAAGACGCAGGTATTTGCTCTTCTCTTTCTCCTAGCATTCTTTACTTGTAATATTTGATATAATCACTCATATTAGAATTTGTTGATAGCTGATTGTGGTTTAATCAAAATGTTTTTTAATTATTTAATTGCAGTGTTTGTGAACGGGAAATTCTGCAAGGATCCCATGGAAGCTACAGCTGAGGATTTCTTCCGTGATGGGTTCAATATACCTGGAAACACATCAAACGCAGTCGGGTCAGTAGTCACTCAAGCAACTGTGGAACAGATAGCTGGGCTCAACACCCTTGGCGTCTCGTTGGTTCGCATAGACTATGCACCCTACGGTCTCAATGCTCCCCACACGCACCCTCGAGCCACTGAGATCCTGACAGTCTTGGAGGGTACCCTTTACGTCGGATTTGTCACGTCCAACACTGATAACCGCCTCATCACCAAGGTCCTCAACAAGGGAGATGTGTTTGTATTCCCAATAGGCCTAATTCACTTCCAATTCAATGTGGGGCTCAGCAATGCCATCGCCATTGCTGCTCTAAGTAGCCAGAACCCCGGTACCATCACTATTGCTAATGCTGTCTTTGGATCGAACCCACCCATCAGGGATGATGTCCTTGCCAAGGCCTTCCAAGTTGATCAGAAAATTATTGATTATCTCCAAGCACAATTTGGGATGTAAACAAGAATAGATTGCTTTTGTTTTTTAAGCACAAGATTGATTATTTAAAGCTTTAAATAAGGAGTTGACCTCTGTTGCGGAGATACGAATATAATAAAGGGGTTTCCTCTATTTGTTTCCAACTCAATATGTAGAGTTTTTTTTACTTGCATCCATCTCTCTCTCTCTTGCTGAATTAGGCGATTTATTGAAAAATAAAAGTAAAATAAAAAACCTGCAACACATGATACAAGCTAGAGGCAGGGGGAGTGAAAAGCATCACAATGGATGAAGGCATCCCAATAAGGTTGGCACCCCAACTGCCAACAATCATATGCGAAGACACCCCTAAGACAAACTAGCAAAACGGTAGTATATATGGTCTGTCCGGTTCCTCTATCTCTTTGAGGAAACCGCGCTTGCCATCGCACCAATACTTTTCTCCAAAATCTAAGCTACAACCCTTGTTGGCCAGCTATACACGCTAAAGTTTACATCCCTCCATGTAGAATTAATCCGCATAGAAGAGAACTCATTCTTGGAATTTTCCCATCTTGCCCACAATCTCCAAGGGACTTCATTCTTGATGTGAGCTCTAGTTGCCGCTTCCTAGTCTGCTCGAGTCTGCTTCTAACCAAATGTAATCACATCCTTTGGCTTTGGCCCACAAAGCTCTTGGATGAGGGTTTCGCATTCTGCAATGAAGTTGGTCACAACCCCTAGCCCACCACAAAGCACCCCAATACTTTACCTTCAACATTTCGGAACACCACACCGAACCCGCTGATGCCCGGATTGTCTCTGGCTGCTCCATCACAGTTTATCTTAACGATCCCCTAAGAGGAGAGGTCCAAGTGCATATATTAATCCTTGATAATAGGGGCTTTTCTTGGCTTCGCATCTATACCAAAGGATTTGAGCACCATGGGATCAAGAATGGAGTTATGCATATACTTATATGATTGATGACCTGCATCTTTAATATCCAAACGAATCTTGCAAAGCATTGCCTCTACATGACAACCTGCGCTGTCCCAAATGACCTTGTTCCTAGCTGTCCAAATTCCGTCCAAGCATGACACGACAGTTGCATTCCATAGGTCTTTGATGATAGAGCTGCGGTGCGTATCCAACCCAATCATCTCAACCAAGCTGTTCTAAGACCCTTGACAATGAAATCAGGTACTAACATGCTGCCATATCCTCATGGCCACACAGCAAGTACAGAAAAGGTGTTGAGTAGATTCCTCATTTCTCTTGCAGAGACTGCACCGAGAGGCCCTGTGTACACCTCTCTTTTGCAACTGAGATCTTCTGTGGGCATAGCTCAGTTCACGATCTTCTGTGGGGAATATGTATAACCAGCCAGATCAAAAATCTGCTTCACTTGATTAAGGATATGCCATGATTGG
Organism: Euptelea pleiosperma; assembly: GCA_035048495.1. Classification (NCBI taxonomy): domain Eukaryota; kingdom Viridiplantae; phylum Streptophyta; class Magnoliopsida; order Ranunculales; family Eupteleaceae; genus Euptelea; species Euptelea pleiosperma. The sequence continues at coordinate 12,890,282 of CM068548.1, forward strand.
CCTGCTAATATTCAAATCTGCCACCTTTGCTTTACATGCCCTCCAAGTAGACTTAGGAGCTTGAATAACATCTTTCATTGCCTTGCTGCCCGCCCAAGCATCTCTAGCTCCAAAGATCGATACTTTCTCCGGTCCCTATAATCCACCCATAGTGGTTTTTAATTTCCGTCCATGCGCACCTAATACCTGGCCATATGGAAGAGCGGATGTGGGATGAAATTAGGTCTCCTTGAGCATTGAAATACTTGCCACACATAAATTTAGCCCAATCATCATTGATATCTATCATGTGCCAAGCCATCTTCATAAGTAGAGAGAGGTTAATTTTGCTAAGGCGCCTAAGGCCAAAACCTCCTTCATCTTAGGCTTACAAATCTTCTCCCAAAAGACAAGTGAAGTTTCTAACGATGCTTTCACAATCTATAATAGTGCTTGCCAGCCACTTGTAGATTGCCATGTTAAAAATAGGAATGCTACTGAGAATGGATCTAGCCAACACCACTCTTCCTTGAAAATAAATCAATCTCCCCTCCAGCCTGCGGCTCTCTTACAAATCTTGTCAACTAGAGGTCTCATAATCTTGTTAATTAGTAACCTCTACCTTGAATCAAATGAACCTTCCTTGATTCCAATAAGCTCTTCATTAATCATAGTTTTCCCCATTCTGATCTTGGCCATGGTGTAGAAGAAGGTAGTGTTATGGTCTCCTTCCTTGAGCAATTTGATTCTGGACTTTCGCCTCCACGTACATAGTCTCTTCTTGAAGCTGGGTATTGGACAAAGCCTCCACATAGTCTCCGAAAATTTGGAGTTTTCACCAAAATTTAAAACCCTGCCTCCAAGTAATGATACTATCGAACTAGATTACAAAAAGTTCTCAAGTTACGTTTCAAGCATATTTAAAAGATCCCCAACATAAAAAAAAACAAAAAAAGTCCAAATCAGAAATGCAGTCATTTTGAGAAGATTTTTGGAAAATTCAATTCGAATTTTCCAATTTCCAAATAGTAAGAAAGCAGGAATGAATTCAGAAGTGTTTTGTTTTAATGTGAACTCAAAGTCTAAATGACTGCTGGATTAGCAAGTCTAATGCTGAAATCCATGATTATAACTCGTTTTTGAGGTAGAATGAATGCGTGATCTTCATTTCACCCAATACTTTTCTTTTTTATTTGATGGAAGTGAACCAGTCGTGGCACTGTCATGAAATGGATTGACTAGTCCATATAAGATCCACCCCAATATCTTGACATGAATGTATCATGCTTGTAATAACCTATTGGTTCATTCATTTACTGAGATTTTTATTTTCTCCATTCAAAGTGACCCTGTTTTCCTCTCCTTCTTTCATCATTTTAATTATAAATAAACAGTTTGCAGATACTCGGTCACTAAAAAAGAAATTATTTTTTCTTTTGGTCTTTTTATTTATTTATTTAGTTTTCTTCAATATGCAAATCAGGTAGGCGATTTCTTTGGGAAGAAACTAAGCTAAGTTGTTAGGGTAGTAAATGAAGCTGAGAGACTCCTTCATATTCAACTTTTTATTTAGTCAAGAAAGATATCTTGAGAAGGAAGATAAGCTAATACAGTTTGATGCTTATTGAAATGGTCATTTACTCTCTAGAGATCGATTATTTAGTCGTCCAAGGCAGTGAGTCCAATATTTCTAATGACCCATTCACTAATCAGGCTGATTTTTGGCTTGTAATAAGTCCACCTAGGGATTGGCCAAACATCTATACGGTCAGCATCCACTAAGAGTGTGCCACCTGGCTCATATTGTGGGCCGGATCAGCTTAATTTTACTCCTAGGGGAATCATGGAGATCAAGTTTTAGGAAATGCTGGACAGTTTTATAAATTCATCAGCTGCATGTCATATCCTCAGGAGGACATCCTTATCCTAGGATCCAAATTGTTAAATGCACATTGCAATTTGCATCGTCTCTTTCTAGCCGACTATCGAACGGTGTAGACCTAGGGAAGACCAGTCCTGATGAGGCTGACAGCAACACAACTCTCTTTTTAATATATGGTAAACGGACTTTGTCCACTACGTACTTTGGATAGATCAATTGAAAATAAATAAGTTAATTATGCAGATGACTTGGTAATTAAGTCTTTCTTCCTTGCAGAATGGGACCATTTCAATGAGTTCTCTGTCTCTCTATAAATAGGCCTGCTTACCTTGTTAGATTACTCACCCACTAAAAAGCAAAAAATACTTGAAGAAGAGTCCCGTCTGTGAGAAACAATAATGGAGAAGATAATGGGTGCTCACTTCCTTCTGCCTTTTGTCCTCTTCGCCTTGGTTTCCTCTTTTGCCTTTGCCTCTGATCCCAGTCCCCTCCAAGACTTCTGTGTTGCCATCGATGAACCTCATGATGGTAAGTCCATGCTCTCCTCCTCCTCCTAGCTTACTTTACTCAGAGTAGTTGATGCCCAGCAACGATGAACCTAGGGAGCATGATATATATTACACTTTTATTATAAATTGCATGTGATTGACTTCTCTTCTTTAATTACTCATTTGCAGTGTTTGTGAATGGGAAATTCTGCAAGGACCCCAAACTTGCTACGGCTGACGACTTCTTCCTTCAGGGGCTCAATATACCTGGAGACACATCAAACCCAGTGGGATCAAATGTCACTCAAGTTAATGTTGCCCAGATAGCAGGGCTCAACACCCTCGGTATCTCCTTGGTTCGCATCGACTATGCACCCTATGGTCTCAACGCTCCCCACACACACCCTCGAGCCACCGAGATCCTAACAGTCTTGGAGGGTACCCTTTACGTTGGATTTGTCACCTCCAACACTGATAACCGCCTCATCACCAAGGTCCTTAACAAGGGAGATGTGTTTGTATTCCCCATAGGCCTCATTCACTTCCAGTTTAATGTGGGACATACCAATGCCGTCGCCATTGCTGCTCTAAGTAGCCAAAACCCTGGTGTCATCACGATTGCGAACGCCGTCTTCGGATCAAATCCACCAATCAAGGATGATGTTCTTGCCAAGGCCTTCCAAATCGACAAAAATGTTGTTGATTATCTCCAAGCACGGTTTTAATTTGACAACCAGAAAGACTACTACTACCATTACTATTATTAATTTTGTTGACTTTCAACATTTAATATAATAAAAAAAGTTTGTTTTTCTGTGTTTGCAACCTTTATAGTATCTGTTATGCTTTTACAAATTTCTACAAGTAAATAAATGAGTCGTGCTGCTACTATGAACAGCTCTAAGAATTAAGGGAGTTGCACGGTTTTGACATAGCACGAGCATTTTAAGAAGCGGTTGAATGGGGTCATTAGACTAAATTTGCTTCCACTTGGGAACTAGATTGGCAAAAATTCTAATACTACTTCAAGCAGATTTAAGAGAATAAAGCCCCTATACCTGTCCGAATTTATTCATCCCCAATAATAAAGAGATTTCATGTTTCTATATATAGTGCGGAAACATGGATAAAAATAAAAATAAAAGATAATTAATAATTTGTTATAAGCTGGGAGGCTGCATGATGTAGAACAAGTAGTTGATTCTTTCATAGAGCTTTTGGACCGACAAAATTCCAAAGGGTACTGAACATGACACAAGGGTCCCAATGGGCATTATCAGAATTGTTAATAGGAACGAGACACAACGGTCATTAACAGAATTGTCAACAGTGTCAGAATCGTGCAAGGCCGGACATTCTTGAAAGGAAACGATAAGATTTAAATTAAAATGAAGTTAAATAGAATCAAATCCCTATCCTTCCTCCATTAATGGGTGGACTAAATCAAATGTTACAGTAATCATATGGCATCCAAATGTTGTTGTTGTTCTTCCCCTCAAATCGAGACCACCAAGCACCTCTTCCTGGATAGTGAACTGGCCAAAGCCGTGTGGGAGCCTTTTAGGCTTAAGTTTGAAGTTAATATTCATAACTGTATGGGGATTAGTGTTTTTCTGCGGAGATGGTTCACAGTTACTTCTCATAGGTCTCAAGTGGGTACTCTCTACATCATCTGGGTTATCCTTTGGGAGATCTGGTTGGAAAGGAATAAACGCAAGTACAAAGGAAAAATCAATACCAACACCTTCATTACACAAAAAGTCTGGCACTGGATTAGAGATGTCAACTCTATTATTTCTCCTACCAAGCCTAATGAACCTCAGCTTGCTCCGATCCGTGAAAAGCTTAATTTGGGGGAATTCAAAATTCCTTCTAAAAGGGCTAAAACGGTGTTCTAGATTAAGCCTAATGCTGGTGAAGTGGCTTTAAATGTGGATGGTGCCTCTACCAGACAAGTGCTCGCTAGTGGTCGTGGAGACATTCGGGACTCTCATGGCAACCTTATTATGGCTTTTCACTCCTTTTATGGTGAGGGAACTAACAATTTAGTTGAACTGAGAGCTATGCTTGATGGGCTGAACCTCTACAAGAAGATTGGCTATCGTAATAAAGTTAATATTCAGTCAAACTCTAAGCTTGTGGTTTCTTGGATCACTAATACCGGTCTCATCCCTTGGCACTTAAAATTCTGGTGGTGGAAAGTTATGGATGTGTTGAAAGAATTCGATTATTCTATTAACCACATCTACAGAGAGGCGAACGCAACTGCTGATCACATGGCTCTTAATGGTTTCCTTGCTAGATCGTGCATGGAATTCAAAGATAACCCTCCCTTCAGACTTGCTGGTTTTATTCACCTAGATAAGATTGACATACCCTACATTCGAGCCTAGGTTGCATTTTATTGTATCCTGGCATTCTTGCATCTATTATCATGTTTATTAGCATCTTGAGGGGTAAGGTACATACGTCCCCCCCTGGCTAGGTGTACCTTTTCCAATTTTTAAATAAAGCTTCCCTCCCTCCGTTGAGGTTTCCCAAAAGAAAAAAATAAAAAATAAATAAACTCAAATAGAAAGAAGTACACATTAAGCCAAAAAGATAAAAATGCAATCCATTAAAAGCAACAAATTTAAGAAAAAGAAGAAGTCAATCCTTCAATTAATAAATTTAAGAAAAAAAAGGCAATATCCTTCAATTAAGTCTTGCTGATGGTCTCTTCCCCCTCCCGGCTTTATTAATTTGAATTGTGATGGTGCTTCACAGGCAATTTACCCTGGTTTTAATGGATTTGTTGTTGTTTATAAAGATTATTTTGGCTTTGTTAAAGGGGTTATAGTGGCAGGCCTGGGATTGCTCACTAACTTTTGGCTGAATGTCATGCCATTGTGGAGGGGGCTGCCCATGCCTTGCTCCAAGGGTGCAATCATAATTTGTTAGAATCTGATTCGGAACCTGCCATCAAAGCCTTCTCTCTTCAGATGACATTCCATGAAAAGTCGAAGCGAAATGGAACTCTAACAAGGACAAGTTAATTTGCTTCTATTCGTCTTAGCTCAACATGGAGATAGAGAAGTTATGTTTGGGGCCGATTGTGGTGTTAAACTTGGAGATGGCCTTCCTCTTGGTTCTTCTTAGTGGTGGGATGAGAGACCCTCTTTTCTATTGTCTATTGAGAATTCCTTTGTACCTATTATACGTTTGAAGGTTGATCCCTTCCTTTTCTTTTTCTCTTCCTTTTTGCGCCCTTTGGGTGGCTTTTCTCCTCTTGTATTTCTTCCCCTTTTCTTTATAATATTCTTCAATTAGCAAAAAAAAAAATCCATTAAGATTTTTAGTCATATAATGATAGAACTGATCATGAACTGTGCATCTCTGGTTTGTAAACAACCGTACGTGCATTTCACAGATATGACCATTACCGTAACTTTTCTTAGATATGTTCTAATTAATAACTTATGCTTTGTAATTAACACAGATCGATTAATAAAATAAATACAACACTTATGAACAACCCAAAACACACTTTCATGCTAAAGAAAACTATTTTTAAAGAATAAATCGAGCCCTATTAATATACATTCCTTCTGTTTCTATTTAGTAATAATTTTTTAATATAGATTGAAAAACAAATAAAATAAACAAAGTTTGGGCCATAGAAATGTGTCCCGGCATGGCACTATCCTACCAACGATACATACATACCCACATAGTATGATATATGATGCTTACTTTAAGTCATTTCGGTGAATAATAACCAAACGTGAAGAGGGAAACTATGTGCTGTTTAAAATTTAAAATATGGGGAAAGTTAATTTCATCAAAAAATGATAAAAAGAAGACCAATTTGTTATCTGGCTAGCAACTATGCCCTTACTTTCTCTTTTTGTACACATAAATCATAGAAAAAGAAGAATAAATAAAAAACCAAAAAACGTAAAAATGCATGAACAGCAACCTAAAGGCTAGAAAGCTAATCCCACTAATCAAAATCCAAAACCAACTTCCAAAACTAAACATAACTCCAAGACCAAGAGTGACTCCTATAACATCAACAAGCTTACCAATGTTAGCTTGAATTGCAGTCCTCGATTCCTTCTCAAAGAGTATTCTCTTCACATTTGCCCACACATTAAGGCCAGCACCTAAATTGATCTTCTCAAAGAGTATTCTCTTCACACTTGCCCACACAATAAGAAGATGAGAGAGGGCTTGGCAAAGTACGATTTGAGGAAGAGAAAGAGGGTTTGGGGAGATAGTAAGATAGTTGGGATTGGTATGGATACAATATGTGGTTTGATAGGGTGGGATATGGAAGAGAAGAGTGAAGACTAAAAATAGGTCCCAAGAGAGGGAAGCTAAGAGAGAGAGGGTTTGATTGGTGTGAAGCTTAGTGCAGACCCATGTTGGTAGCACTCAACTTTTTTTTTTCCTTTCAAAGATATTTTGGTAATTATAAAACTTAGGATAATTTTATAACTTTACCTACTTCCTTTTTTGAATCATACCTGTTAATCTAACCTAATAGCAATAGTGACATTGTCTCCAAATTTTAAGAACTTTTGAGCAACATTTTTTGAAGTGGGCCATATTTTTCCTTTCAGGGGCATTTTGGTAATTTTATAATTCGATTTTTAGAACTCCTATAAGAAATAATGTTAGGTTCATCACATTGAGTAGCAATTTTGTAACTTTTCAAGAATTTCCATCTCAAGATGTATTTTGGTCTTTATAACTTATTAAGGGTATTTTAGTTTTTTAACACCTCTATTAATCTTATTTCAAGTTTATATCTTCATTAAAATTGTATCCCTTGCTACATGTAGGTTCTTAGAGAATTATGAGAAATTTTATTTTAAGGGTTTTTGGTAATTTTCTAAGTACGGAACCCTTTTTAAAGTTTTGGATAAAATCTGTAATGGCCTATGTGAGAAATAGCTTGAATTGAGTTATTTCAAAAATAAAATTTTCTTTATTATCATTAAATCATTTCTAATTTTGTGATTTTATGTGGATATGGTAATGGGTCATATAAGCCAAGTGAGCTTAGGCCAAGTCTCTTTTGTGTTCATTCTTCGTGTATATGTATTATGAGTCATCATTGACTATTTAAAATGGCAATTGCCCACCAACGTCATTTGAAATGGTGTTGCCCCGCCCATATTTTTCTAGAAGGCTAAAATACCAGGCCATTTCAAATGGCCATGTGGTAGATAGATCTAATCAAATCTTCAAACAAAATATACATATCAGAGTTAAAAACCCTCTGATTATGCGAAAAAATCTCCTACGTGGGACCCATTTCAGTGGTGGGTCCTGATCCACTATAACCTCAAAAGTAAAGAAAAAAAGATGTCTAGGAAATTTTTGAGGAATAACGCACGAAATCGACTGTTTCATCTAAAAATGAATAACGAAATCCAAGGACTAGAGATTCATCAATCAGTGGTCCATCAAGTGGAGGACCAATCATCATAGGTCAGTAGTCTTGAAACAGTGTGCCAGGTGGTGCATTTTTATGCGCTGCTCCACGAGGTAAATTTTCTCGTGGAAAGAGGGTTTGTATACTAACACGTGATGGACGAAATCCCATGCAACAACTTGACTTTTACTATTCGTCTCATAACCAAGAACTGTGACAAGCCCATCTCACCAACCAGTGACAAGGATAATTTGGTAATTTCAACCGGGTGTCATATTTTTGTCAATTTGGTAACAAGCAACCCCGCAATGGAGTGCATGCAACTCCACAAAAGACGATAAAAACCAGTTTTTCTGGACTTTTGCCGGGTTGCATGTTGCATCTGTGCAACTCCATTGTGGGGTTGCTTGATATATCATTCCTCTTTTCTCAAAAAGATAATGTTGATCCAGTCTTTGGAGGCAAAGAGTAAGAATAAGAAAAGTATAGAGATGGGTGTACGTAGTTGTTGAGAACGGCCAATTAATTCAACAATTAGCATTTACTTTCTATTTTTTTAGATGACTTGGTAAGTCTTTACCAGTCACAATGGGACGTCATCGATGCATGAGACCATTTCTATGAGTTCTCTCCCATCTCTCTATAAATAGCCATTGTTACCTTATTTCATTACTCACCTCTACCAAGCAAAACATACATAGTTTCAATAGTGATTCAGTGAGAAAGAATAATGGAGAAGATAATAGGTGCTCGCTTCCTTGTAGTCTCTGTCCTTTTGGCCTTGGTTTATCCTTTTGCCTCTGCTTCTGATCCCAGTCCCCTCCAAGACTTTTGTGTTGCCGTCGATGACACTAAAGCCGCAGGTACATATGATCTCCTCTTTCTCGTACTTTTCATTATTAAGAGTATTTGTTGATAGTAGTTGAAATGCTCAGATATATATATATATATATATATATAGAGAGAGAGAGAGAGAGAGAGAGAGAGAGATTTCTACATTTTTCTATACGTTTACATTTTTTACAATGGACCTGAACGTCCATCGCACTTAATGGATATTCCGCATGAAAACATGGACCCCATGATCTTCAATAATTACGACCTTATCTTATATATACATATATTTCCGTATGTTTTTCGCTTCTCTTATTAACTTTTAGGGTATAGAATTGGTTGATGGATGTGTTTAATTAAAATGTTGTTTAATTATTTGTTTGCAGTGTTTGTGAATGGGAAATTCTGCAAGGACCCCATGGATGCTACGGCTGAAGATTTCTTCCGTTCTGGGCTCAATGTGCCCGGAGATACATCAAACCGAGTTGGATCGAATGTCACTCAAGCTAATGTGGCCCAGATACCAGGGCTAAACACGTTCGGCGTCTCCTTGGTTCGCATAGACTATGCACCCTATGGTCTCAACCCACCCCACACACACCCTCGAGCCACCGAGATCTTAACAGTTTTGGAGGGCACTCTCTACGTTGGATTTGTCACCTCCAACCTTGAAAACCGTCTCATCACCAAGGTCCTCAACAAGGGAGACGTGTTTGTATTCCCCGTAGGACTAATTCACTTTCAATTCAATAAGGGACACAGCAATGCCATTGCCATTGCTGCTCTAAGCAGCCAGAACCCCGGTACCATCACAATCGCTGACGCCGTCTTCGGATCAAACCCACCCATCAACGATGATGTTCTTGCCAAGGCCTTCCAACTTGACAAGAATTTTGTAGATTATCTCCAAAAACAGTTTGCAAAGGACAACTAGAATGAATACTATGATCTACTACTATTTGTAGACCATATAGGAATAGATTGTTTGAAACATCGAATAAGCAGTTGACTTCTGTTGCAATCGTAATATATAATAAAGGGGTTTGTTATCTTTGTTTACAACCCGATATTTAATGAAGGAGTTTGTTTTTACATCTCTCTCTCTCTCTCTTTCTCTCTTTCTGTTTGTGTGTAAATATATTTTATATATAATTGCATTGCAAACTTTTGTTAAGTTCAAACACAAGGTTAAATACCCCAAAACAAGGACTAAAAAGACAAACAATAAGGGAAAAAAAACTCTTAACCCTATCCAAACGGGCCTTTAACCAACCAATTGTAACAATCGCGATGGATGAGTCGGTCACCAAACACATATATGATTGGGTGTTTAGGGTCCACTTAAGATGCAGGACGTTTGATTTTATGACACGCGAGTACACTTAAACCTGTCCCAACCCCATGTTAAAAAGTATAATCAAGGTTGTGTTTGAGATGGGTATAGGAATCCTTTTCTAGGACCCGTCCATAGTTAAGGCAAGCTCGCTCTGACCAATAATGAATCAGGATTCATTGCAAATCAACAAGATTTTTAGGCAACTCCAGTTTCCCTTAGTGTTGGCAGCAATTAAACAGATGTAAATGAAGAACGATTAAAGCATATGATGAAGAGAAGTAATATTGAATACCTTTGCAAAGTGAGCATCTCCTGATGCAGCTTCTGAAAGACAACTTCCCACTCCATACTGCACATAGAGGTACTCCTTGGGTGACAATGAAGAGGGCAATTGGCAAGAGTTGGGAGATCTCTAGTAAATCGAGGTAGCTATGGTGAAAGAGCATCTTTCTTCGTCAAAGAATTTTACACATCAGCTATGAGAAGCCAATTAAGATCAGGTCAACACGAGCAAGCCGACCATTAACTTAAGCTTCACGAAGACCCACAACACCGCTCCATAGGTCTTCCGACCCACATTCTGAGGGGCAATTCGAAACCCAAGATCAAGGCACGAGGGTTAAAAGGGTCAAAAACACAAAAGTATACAAAATAACACTACAGGAAAAAAGACTTTCAGCAACGGCCGAAGACCGTCGGTATAGGGTAAAAATTCGTCGCTATATGTTATACCGACGGCCAGGTTGACCGTCACTACCCGTCGTTATAAATTTCATCGGTAAAAGGTATTAGCGACGGTCAACTCAAAAATGCCCATCGCAAAAAAAACACTTCGTGGATTGAAAAATTAATATACCGACGGGCGAGACCGTCGGTATATAAAAATATAATTTTATATTCGTGAAAAAGTTTTACCAAGGGTCAAAGCCGTCTCTGTAAGCGACATATAGCGATGGAATTTTAGTGGCCGTCGGTATTAATTACATTTAGCGACGGCCACTGATCGTCGGTATATCTTAATTATTTATACTACGAAACCTTTTAGCGAAGGCCACTGACCGTTGCTATAACACATATGTAGCGACGGCTTATAGCGACGGCCAGCACATTGACAGTCGCTATAAGACTTATATAGCGATGGCCAGATAAATCGACCGTCGCTATAAGACATATATAGTGACGGTCAATGTTCTGGCCATCGCTACATATATGTTATAGCGACGGTCAGTGGCCGTCGCTAAAAGGTTTGGTAGTATAAAATTATTTTTTTTTTTTTGCATAATTTGTTGTACCTGTACCTGTAATGTATATAATACCACATTTCCATATTCTATGTCCATTTTATCAAAACAGAGTATAAAGAAAATAAAAAATTAAATATCTTAAATAATTAAATTTCTACAATATTGTCTGTTTGAAATTTAACAATGTTATAAAAGTTTCAAAAATCAATCTGGCAGAGTAGAAGACACGATCAATCAACATCTAGACCCTGCAAAACAAATAAAAGTAAAATAATTAATATATAAAATGTTAAGATTCAATGTAAACGAAATGAAAAATTAAAGTTAAACTTAAAAACCTTGAAATGTCTAACTGGCTACAGATTCCTAACCGGACATCTGTGTTTTACCCCGTCTCTTCCAGCATATTTGTTTCAACACAATAGAAGTGTTGTAATAGGTTTCGGGAAATTCGGACCTCGTTTGCCTGATTTGGACGTCGAGGTCATAAATTTGACTTAACTTAAAACCTGTAAATGCTTAAACCTATAACTGACTATAGATTCCTAACCGAACATCTATTTTTTATCCCGTCTCTTCTAGCATATTTGTTTCAACACAATAGAAGTGTTGTAACAAATTTTGAGAGATTCGGACATCGTTTGCCTGATTTGAGCGTCGGAGTCTTAAATTTGACTTAACTTAAAACCTATAAATGTCTAAACCTATAACTAACTACAGATTCCTAATCGGACATCTGTGTTTTACTCCATTTCTTTTAGCATATTTGTTTCAACACAATAGAAGTATTGTAATAGGTCTCGGGAGATTCGGACCTCGTTTACCCGATTTGACAAACACTTTGTCGAAAGTGCTATAGGCACGAGCCACCCACGCATATTGAAACTAGGGTTTTTCATGTCGTTGGCTATGAAAACCCTAAAATCATCACATTTTTTAATTAACCGAGACTTAATCCTATAAAATTCAGAGATTTTAGCATAGGTCTTTGCATCAGATGTCAATCCGCACTCGGGATTAGTCGGGTTAGTGCAAATTTGAACATCAAATGATAGAAGTTTTGCTAGGAAAGCATGGAAATCATGGAAGGGTTGAGAATGGTGATGACATCGCGATTAAAAACTTGATTTTTGATTTGGAGATCGATTTTCAATCAAAGTGATTAATAAGCAAATAAAATTCGAAATTACTGTTAAAAGAAAATAGAAACAAGAATTCAAAAGAAATTAATTTCATTAAATAAAATTAAGCTGTTTACATTAACGGATAAAAGCAAAAATCAAAACTAACCTAAAGAGAATGATGAGTCTAGAGAGAGAAAGCTAAGGAGATTTAGAGAGAGAGAGATCTAGATAGAGGAACTACCTTGAGACTTACCAAAAATTAGCCGAGGAGATTGGCTGGAGTACCGGCCAAGTGGTGGTCGGAAATACATGGTGTGGCCTAGGAGATGGTTCGATCATGGATGATGTTGCTAGTTTTGAAGTTGAAAATGCCAGCCATGGTGAAGACCACGATGATGGAGGGCAACTGGTATGCAACCATCAATGGAGAAATCGGAAGAAGAACCCCATGGTGGTGGAGGTGTATACCACGTGATGGTGGTTGTAGGCGGTGAGATATGGAAGCTGGGGCGCAGGTGGAGCATGCGATGGGAGGCACTTCAGGCGGTAGTAGAATCGCAACAACGATGGTGGAAGGTACGACTTCCTCTCATCTTCTCGTCTTCTCTTCTCTTTTTTTTCTTCTCTTTATTTTTTTTTTGTTTTGTTCTCCTCTTCTCAAGGGAGAAAGGACGATGAAGAGCGGAGTTGAGATGAGAGGGGAGAAAAGATGAGGGGCGGACCTGATGGTGATGGAGGTGACGACCACCTCCCTCTTTCTTCTTGAAAGTAGGATTTTTCCATGTCGTTGGATCGAAACCCTTGATTTCAACAATATTTATAATTTCTCCGAATTGATTCACTTAATCTGCAAATAAGCAAACTTACATAGTGGCTCGTGTCGGATATCATCCGCACTCAGGATTCGTTAGCACAATAAGAAACAAGAATAATAAGAAAATACTCGGAATAAATGGAAGGGTGAGAATGGTAGAGGTTGATTTAAAATATGCTTGAGATTATTGTTAAAACTGTTAGAATAAAAAAAATATAAGAGAAATGAGAATGAAAAACACAATAAATAAAAATAACTTTAACTTGAATTTAAAACTTATTCATTAAACTAAAAACAAATGCTTATAATGCTTGTTCCTATGCTTTACAACGGAAATAACATTAAACCAAATTAATCTAGAAAGTCATTCAAATATTACCCTAGAAAGCATATAAAGGTAGAGAGGGAAAGAAGAGAGAGAAAGAAAGTAGGAAGGTTAAAGAGATGAATTAGAGAGAAACTTACCATTGAAGAGGTAGATGGTGCAACTCTGATTGGATCGACCTCAATAGGATTGAGGATTGTAGCCTTTGATTGTGGCGGATGGAATGGGCAGCAAGGAGACGTTGTTGTTTGATGCTTTGCACCTCGAGGTGGAGGCGTTAATGGTGAGCTCGCTGGAGAAGAAGGGTGAAGAAGAAGAGAAAGAAAGAAGAAAGAGAGGAAGAGAAGGGGGAGGGAACCAACCCAAGAAGGAGAGATCATAGATATCTTATAGACTTTTTTTTTCTTTTGCTTGTTGTAAAAATGATGACCGTTGGATCCCTCTAGATCCAACGGTAGGGAATGGGTTAGTTAGATGAGAGAGAGAGTGATTAGGATAGAGAGAGATGGGAGAAAGAAGAATCGATCAAATGAGACCAATTCTCTCTTGTTGTTGCAAATGGGCATGGGCATAGACATGGGTATGGATCATGGGTCATGGGCATGGGTCATGGGTATAGGTCATGGGTCATGGGCTTAGGTCATGGGCCAAGATAGATAGATAGAGAGAGAAATAGGAGAGAGGTGAGAGAAAAATACAAAAATAAAAGCCTTTGAGGGTCTTGAACCTTGGTCTTCTTTATTCTCTCTCGTCCACTCCACCAATAAGTCAAACTTATCCTTTGATGTCAATTGGTGTAGCCTTTAACACCTAAGTCCTTCTCTTGGTCTCCAACTATTCTTATCTCCCTTAGTCTTTGTTCCGGCTCTACAATCATCTAGCTTTGTCCGTACATGTCTTCTATCTTTTTATCCTAGCCTGCTAGCTCTTTAAGCTCTGATAAAAGTCTTCTGTGGTAGATAGTGGGCCTGCCAGTCCTAGAGAATTGCCCGATAGGGTCTCCTACAAGTGAAAAAACGCGTAATGAGATAACTAAAATGGCTTGATACTAGACTATCCGAAATACGTATATTTCATGCAAATAGTCGATTTTCGTCTAAAGAATGCGTTCTACGCAATGGAAGAAACTCTTACATTGAAAAGTCGACGAAAAGACAAGTTTTTCGTAGGAGAATGCGATATCGCTATAAGGATAATGGCTTAAAATAAGTACTTTTGAGCGAATATCATAACCCCCAACTAGCATATTGTCAATCCTTGGCAATTATTGCGAAATAAGTGAGCTAAAAAAGACTTGGAATAATATGCTAGAAAACTTATTTGTATTACTCAAAAAAACTCCATTTTGTCAGATTATTTTAAGAATGCAAGAAATCATTCACAAATTAGAACTAATCAGCAAAATGCAACACTTCTACAAATGGATCTTGAAACAAAAGATTACTTAGACTCAGTGTGTGTGTATGTTCAACATCATCCTTATCTAGTAGTAGAGATATCTAGATCTCCTTAGAGACTCTATGCCTCGACCTTAATTCTCACTTGTATACCACTCAGAAGCAAATCACTCAGAAATGGTTTTATACTTTTCTCTCAAACTATATGTGAGGAGATGAATATAGACACTGGCAAACGTCTCACATATATAGTTCTTGAATAGAAGGTATAAGAAGATTTTATAAAAAATCTTATGATTGGAATGTCATAACACTTAAGAACGTCGGATTAAACTCTATAATTTCTCTTTTCTCCATTCTCCACACTTGATGATGGTACTAATGTAGAATAAAATATGACTTGCATAGGTTGTATTGAGGCTTAGGATAGGTTCAGAAAAGAAGGGTATTCTGAAATTCAAAAATTCTGATAGGGTATCTCACTATTCTTTCTAACTTTTCCTAGGTGTAGTATTTCCTTAACTTTTCTTATTTTTTTTTTTTAATTTTTATCTTTTTTGGATATTCTTCAACCGTTTTCAGATTCTTTTTCTTTTCAGCTCGAACCATTTGTTTTTTTTTTTTTTTTTTCTTTCTTGGTTTCTATCTTTTCATGGTGTAATCATACCAAATACTCTTTGATCCCTCTCAGAAGTAGGTTATCGTATTGAATTCTTTTTTGGGATTGGGTTTTTGGTTGATGGGTTAACAAGAAAAGGTTTTCATTAAGAGGCTCAAAAATGGTTTCTAACAGTATAGATGTTAGGGAAGCTAAAAAGTCTGATTGGTTAGAAAGATGGCCTATATCATTTTCTAGGGTTAGTACTTTCATCTACGATGTCTCGAATGAATATAAAGAAGGTTATTTATGTAATAATCTAAATTTGATGTCGTTCTGAGTCCATGACCAAAGCAAAGGTTAATGAGACCACTTAATGGAAACATTTGGGGACTAGAAGAATTGTAAGTCATCTTGTGACTCAGAATAATTTAAAACCCTCAAAAATAATGAAAAGCTCAAAAGCTCACTAGGTTAGGTCTCTACACTTGTTCTTCTTGGATCTCTGGATAATCTAAACTTCGGATAATTCTGACGTTGATATGTGAACATTTTTGCTGAATCTGAGTTTTCAAAGATTTTTTTAATCCACTGTAGTAATGTTTGCTTTCAAACTAAATGAAGAGCTAATAAGTGATTTTTTAAAACAGACATCATTTTCAATAAATAGACTTTACGAAAACTTTTTACTCATCAAGTTAGGACATTTTCAAAAATCACATGAAATTACACCCAAAACCACAAGGTTTCTCTCTCTCTCTCTATAATTTTTTTTTCGAAAGCAAAACATGAGTTTTGGTAAACACCCACCCCCAACTTAAACACAGCACCGTCTTCAGTGCTCATAACCGGGACATAAAAAGATGAAAAATCGATAATTCATGATGTAAGAGTTTAGGAAGTGTTTTACCAAATTGGCATAAAATGGACCTTGTGTGGTACCCGATGATCTGCAAAATGAATGTACCTGCATGTCCAACTAGATTTGACAATAATATAATAATGCGACTCACATAACTCTAGGAATACCGGAATTGCCTTTCCGAAAGCGCTAAGTTTTATGTCTTCAGCCAGACATGACGAGGGTATATCAAGTGCCCCCAACCAAGTTAAAACTCATGGAGACTGAGTGAATCTGCAGTCTTCTGATTCCAATGGTGGAACAGAGACTGTTATCCTATCCCTTGTCTAGGTATACCTGTGTAGAACATGTCTTTCTTATTGTAAACTAATAGAAGGATAGTAAGTGCTCTGAGCAGACCCGTAAAAATATTTAGTTCAGCGGGGATGGAGCGAAGCTTCTCAGTAAAAACTGAGAGGAGAGTAGTAGTGGGTCCTCTGACCATGGTTAGCAGAGCTGCAGACTCATTGAGTCTAACGAGAATGTATCTGAATGGAGCAAACTCCTGCAGATCAGTAATACCAAAATTGTCTGACTCCAAGATGAAGTCAGGCTCAAAGTGTTCTAGACACTTAGATAAGTTTTCCTCGGGAGAGTTTTGAATTAGACTCTCTACGGCACAGTTTATTGACAACATCGACGGATAGTGGCGGATCAAAATTGTGGACCTCTTCTTCGAGGTTTTCTAATGTAAGAGGGATGTTCCAATCCCTGCACTCAATGTGTTTATCCTCGGTGGGGAACGATAGGTCCAGGGCAGCTAGAATCCCATTTTTTAAATACTTCTCAATGGTAGGAATGTCTGCATCCAATGCAGATGTAGAATCATCAAAGATAGAGATGGATATGGGTATCTTTGTGCTCGGTGTAGAAGTAGCTGCCTGTAAGGGCACCATAGATGGAAACACGGGTTCATCACGATTGTTGCACAATCCAAGGGTGGTGGGGACGGGTAAGTCTAGGCCAATTGGGATCCTATAGTCAAGACACAGCTCAGTGTCGGAATTGTTTGCTTCAAGTGTAGACAATGAAGCATTAGAAGTAGATGATTCCTCTAAGTTAGGTTCAGAAGTCGGTGCTTTGAAGGACACCGAAGATGGAGATTCTGGCTCATCAATATTGTAGTCCGATCCTTTGTTTATAACAACCTCAATTTCCTCTTGTAAAGTCTGGCATTGGGTCCAGCTGTGCGACTCCTCATTAGGTACTGTGGCCAAGGTATTCTTCTCTGGATAAGCCATAGGTTGGCTAGTGAAGTTGACGTCCTCTCTCTCAGATTCTAACTCACCTAGACGGTGTTCCAAGCTCTCCATGGAGTGCTGTTGTTGGATGATGTATTGCGAAAGGCATTCTTCTAGACTAGGTTTAGTAGCAGACTGTGGTAGTTCAGCTAAGGGAAGCTGAGGTGCCAACTCTTGAATGTAGTCCAAATGAGTATGAAAGTTATAGGATGAAAGTGACTCTGGGACTATCTACTGACTCTGAAAATCTTGCGGGGTCCACTATTGACCAAAATATTCAGTCTGTGTATCTGGCTGGTACTGTGACCGCGAGTACTACTCATCATATTGTCCACGGGGTTGGTGAAACCCAGAATGATACATATCCTATTGCAGATGCTGCTGGGGAAAAGTCTGTTGTTCCCATTCAAAGTTATTGTGACTTCCATTGTCCGAATAATACGTGTTATTGTAGGAGGTCTACAGCGGAGGTTCAAATGTACTAAAATTATAGACCTCCTCTTGGACATGAGGAAAATATCTCACACTTTTGGAGTAATAAACAGGCTTCTAGACCGCAACATCAAGGGTAGAAATTGATTTTGTCAAATCCTTAAGTAGGGATTTTAGTACTGGATCGCCTTGTGCTTCATGTCCCATGGAAGTGTGTAAAACTGGAGTGTCATGATGACACTCAGGATTAGTATACCAGTAGTCGGAGTTATCGCCTAGATCTTTAAAGAAATTGTGGTAGGTCTCGAATAGAGGCCGTTCAGCTGCCATCAGAGAGATGTGTGTCTCTCAAAAGAGGGAGATAGATTAGGTGATAGATACCAGTGTGGTAGACTGACTCTCGATCGAATCAGTCTAGGGATGGATCAAATCCAAATGGGCATATGCTTAAAAAGCAAGCCCCTAGAGTCAGCAAGAGGTTATGAAACTGAATGAGGCTAGATGATGCACACATAGCAATAGATAATCTTAACATAAACAATCAGGATAGTATTATGAATTATCTTGTTAGTGTAGGGATAGTGTAGATTATGACAGTAGGCGGACCACTGGTTTATCTTCAAATATCCACCGGATTAACTTTTTACTCTGTAGGTTCCTACCAGGATACACTCTTCAAAGCAAATCCGCTAGTACTAACTCAAGTTGACAGTAAGATAATTCGAAGCCTAGACAGACGTGCGACACATCGGCTGACTTGAGTACACCCCAGACTAACCGAATTTGTCAAGCGTGAAGATGAGTTTTCCCAGAAGAGGAGCTAGGGTTGGTTCGTGTTCCTAATCCGACACTAAACTAATCCGACAGACAGTCAAGGAGGCTACTTACGAGCTCGGTATACTTGAGTAGTAGGGACCTATGGGTATGTTAGATAACAGAGGCCCGCACTCATGGACTTAATCGACTTGATCTTTGAAGGGTCGCTTTATGTAGAGTTTCCCTTGAACACCGATCTAATAGGGCTCTACTTCTTAATTGATTTTAATTCTTGGCTGTGGTTGCACAAAAGTTGGAATGACGAGGTGAGTGATGAAATCCCACCAGTTTCAAGTTAGAGTCGGGTTTGCTCTTTATATATTTTATTACGGCCAAACCAAGCAATTCTGATAAGTGTCGCAAAAGCAAATAAACAATCGGCACAACATTTGCACAATGATCACGATCGCACTCAAGGCGAAGTATAGAAACTAACCTGCCCGTTGGCTACGCACGGGGTCTCCTCCATGAGATAGGGAAGGGTATCCAAATGGGCTTGGGCCCGACTCCACCTCTTTGAGCTTTCGCTCCTTACTCACTTGGGAAACGCAATCCGCAATCACGTTAGTCCACAATGGTCTATGGTATAGAATTGGAAGGTATACGGCCTTTGGGGTTTCAAGCAACACGCAATGATTTAGGGCAGGTATTGTAAATTAGTTTCAATTAGGGTTTGAACCCTAATCTTCTTTATTCTCTCTCGTCCACTCTACCAATAAGTCAAACTTATCCTTTGATGTCAATTAGTGTGGCCTTTAACACATAAGTCCTTCTCTTGGTCTCCAGCTATTATCTCTCCCTTAGTCTTTGTTCCGGCTCTACAATCCTTCTCAGTCTTGAGGGTCCTGTATTCGGAGAGCAAGATCCTCTTCTCAGTCTTGAGGGTCCTGTATTTATACCCCCGGAACTGGCGTGACTCACATTCCACGTGTCTAGTTGTCGTCCATCAATTATGATCTAGAGAGATTCTGTTATGAAACTAAATCTTCTTGTTAGATCCTAACTTCCCTTATACGGTTATATCTGAAATAACTGAGGTGGCACTCTTCGTGTTAAAAATTCGAATACGGGGACGTCAAAGCTGTAATAGTCCAACTAACTGCCATGTGGCCAATGCTCATTGGTTACGAAACTAACTGTATTTAGAATACTTATCTCGTTTGCAGAATCCTGTATACTTCTCGGGATTGATAGAAATTCAATCCCGCCAAGTAATATGCTGATCTTGTCGGGATGAGATGAACGCTACTCCCGTTAAATTAGATGTATGATCTTGTCGGGATGAGATAAAAGTCGATCCCGTCAAGTAAACCATCTGACCTTGTCGGGATGTATTGAACATTACTCCCGTTAAGGATAATAACCAAACCTGTTGGGATGAATTAAATGTTGATCCCATCATAAGTGTTGTTGAGCTTGTCGGGGTGAATTGAATGTTAATCCCGTTAAGAATGTTGTATGAACTTAGCTGGATGAGGTAATCGTCATTTGCACCATGTGGGCCGCTGGATCTTGTCGGGGTGAGATAATTATCATACCCGTCAAGGGGGTCAATCATTAATATGCAGGGCAAGATTGAATGCTTCCCGACATATTAAAGGCTGAAGTTTTAATGTGTTTTGTTAACAACTCTGCCTCAAGATGCTCTCTTCTGATCATTCCAATTTGATACGTGTTGCTTCCATTAATGGAAGATGTGTGACAGTGATGGAAGGGTTATGGCCTCTGATGATGTCTTCGGCGCATTTACTCACGCATGAAGGATGACACCATGCGTCGTTGTTAAGATACCGCACGTGTGTAGCCAATACACGTATCACCATATCATTCGCCAGAAAATATGGTACCCACATTATCCATCCATCTAATGTGGACAGTTATATAAAGAATGGTTGAGATCAAATCTATCGATCTAATGTGGACAGTTAGATTTCAACCACTCAATCCGCCTCATTTGACCTCAATTTAATCAAAATTTAAATTTCAACACCGTTATTTTTTGATTTTCATGTTATTTTTTCATTTCTCCCTCTATGCGTTACAATCTGTTATAACAGCCGTTATAATGGAAAAAATGGTAACGCCCCATTCTGTTGTACCGTTTGAGTGCCGAAGGCACCCAATTTTTGCAAACGCTTTTGTCGGAGAGTGCCGTGGGCATGGGCCATTTACTATTCTATATAACAAAACACATTGGTTGTCTCCCTACTTATACCTCCTCTTATAAGCATCAACAAAGAAGGGCCGAGATCTAATCCTCCCCTAAATGGACAGTGGATCTCCGCCACTCAACTGATTGTGGTAAATTCTTTGTCGAGGAGTGCCAATGGCACGGGGCACCCACTAGTATATATATATAACAAGTATAACGATTCTATTGATTTGAAATGTGTTACAGTAGGTGGATTCATGGAACCCAAGTTTTAGGATGTGCATGGACGGCTCGGTAATTTCAACTGCATTTCATATTCCTGTCTCTTCAAATAATGGCGGAGATGATGCTACTTGCCTCAAGAGGACATCCTCCCTAGAGCTCAGATCGTTGGATGGCCATTGGGATGCGTTTGTTGTGTTTCTAGCTAGCTAGAGGGAGTATTGGCACATTGTCCAAATGTCGAAACCACTGATCTTCAAAATTTGTGTTGGGCTCAATTAGGATTCCCACCAAACGAACCCATAGACTGCCACAAAAATTTTGAAGAACGTCAATGGTTTAAAAACACAGACGACGATGCTAAAGTATATCCCTTCTAGAGGACCATCGTGCAACGTAAGCGGACTCGATGGCAAAGACTAGGAATAAGAATTCTATGAAGATTGGTATAGTTGTTGGATGATGGTCAGTTAATTACCAATTAAATTTTATAATGTTGATGGTTAATTAGTTCAATAACAAACACACAATTTTTCTACCCTGCATGCATGTTCAAAACCCTCATTCAACAACTAACTAGCTCCTACACAAACTACTGATTACGTACTGACCACTGATCCACCTACCTACCATAAAAGAAATAAAAAAAAATGGGCGACAGCAATTTATGAGACCATTTCAATTCTCTATAAATAGGCACGGTCACCTAGTTAGATTATTCACCCCCCTAACAAGCAAAAAATATTTGAACAATGGGTGCTCATTTCCTCGTAGCTTTGGTTCTCTTGGTTTCCTCTGTAGCCTTTGCCTTTGATCCCAGTCCCCTCCAAGACTTCTGTGTTGCCATCAGTGAACCTAAAAATGCTGGTACATTGTCTCCTGTTTTCTCCTTTCTTTACTTATTTTAGTTGTTTGAGTAGTTGAAATAATGTGAGGGAGGGAGAGAGGGAGGGAGGGCATCATGTATAATCATTCTTAATTTAACTTGGAGGTTACTAACTTCTCTTATTTAATTATTCATTTGCAGTGTTTGTGAACGGGAAATTCTGCAAGAATCCCAAGCTTGTTACGGCTAATGATTTCTTCCTTGCTGGGCTCCAAATACCCGGAAACACAGCAAACGCAGTTGGATCAAATGTCACTCAAGTTTTTGTTGACCAGTTACCAGGGCTCAACACCTTAGGCATAGCATTGGCTCGCGTAGACTATGCACCCAACGGTGGTCTCAACCCACCTCACTTTCACCCTCGAGCAGCCGAGACCCTAACAGTCTTGGAGGGTACCCTCTATGCCGGATTTGTCACCTCCAACCCGGATAATCGCCTCTTTAGCAAGATCCTTAACAAGGGAGACGTGTTTGTATTCCCCTTTGGCCTCATTCACTTCCAATTTAACGTGGGGCACACCAATGCAGTCGCCCTTGCTGCTTTCAGCAGCCAAAACCCCGGTGTGATCAGGATTGGGAATGCCGTCTTCGGAGCGAAGCCACCCATCAAGGATGATGTTCTTGCCAAGGCCTTTCAAATTGAGAAGAAAATTGTTGATTATCTCCAAGCACAGAATTGGACGTAATAGTACTGCTGCTGCTGCTACTACAACCACCACTTCCCATATGATAATCCATGAACAGTATGTTCATTAAATAATCAATTGGCTGGTCTTATATATCTAATATAATAATAAATTTTGTTGCTGCGGCGACTTGATATTGATCCTCATTAGATTGTCCGTATGTAGTATGGAGAAGCACATATGATTGCTTATTGAAAATAAAAGAGTAAAATAGAAGTCGTTAATCAGTCCTGATCTTCATAGTTCAGCCTAATCCAACAATTTGAATTTTGTAATTGAACACAGTATTTTAAAGAGCGTCAACGCTGAGTAGTACTATGCGCTGCGTAATGAAGTAAAATGATAAAATCTTGTCACACTCCACATTCGGTCGGGATGTGTTCGTGGCAATTAAGGACTAATGTAATTTGTTTTGTAACTTCTCATTTAAAATAAGATTGCCATGCGTCACCTATTACTTGTTATATTCTTTAATATTAGGCACTTTCCTCGGCTTAGTTGGGATGCCTATATTCATTGTGACGCAGTTCCTCCCCCTCCCAATGTTTTTGTATTTAGTTAATTACTTTCTTTTAATGATTTTTTCTTACTTACCAAAAAAAATAATTGTTATATGTATTTACCTTAAGCTAGGCTGCACATCGCTGCATTAAGGGAGTTTGACAGAAGAGTGTCCACCAAACATTTTTTAAGAAGTTTAAGATTGATCGATAACTTTGACGATTATATTGACTCTAATCCAAAGTTTATATAAAGATATGAAAACATCTAAAGATAAAAACTAATCTAATATCATAATAGATATAAGATATTATCTTCTGACAGCCGACATAATATGTGATGAGATACACCCAATCATGACATGCTGCATCTCACATTACAATTTATAACAATGTTAATATTAATCCAACAACCAAATGTATACTCTATTAAGCTCCCACAATCACATGTCCCTTTGAAGAAGGAACATGTGATTGGTTACAAGAAATATGAGCCTTTGGTCCTCATGATGAATTTAATATATATCTTAATTGATATTAGATATTATTTTACCTAATGTTATGAAATATATACACCAATAATGATATGGTGCATCCCACAAAATTTATTACAATGCTAATACTAATCCAACGAAGCTAACTGGTCCCCATCATTGATCCAGCTGATTGAATAATTTGGGAACCCAATGCCCAATGTCCTCAAGAGTTTTTTTTTTTTTACTTCCAGGGGTATCGATGTGCCTTTTAGAGCACTTGAGTAGTCCCCTGGGGCACGCTTGTACCCCATGGGGGTGTTGAACTGAGGACCTCCTGCTTTCTAGAGTGGGGTTGCCGTCATCTCCGCCCAAAAGGATAAAGGGGAGGCAAACCAAATATGGGCACTATCTAGACATCGGAAGATAGCTTGTATGTCATCCTCTTTGGGAGACCCATAACGGGGACAGGTATGGACAATCGTGCGGATGTGAGTGCAGCTTGTTCCGAGTGGGGAGGAGATCAAGAAAAAAAAAATTGGTAAAGAATTGGGCCCTGCGAGGTATGTTGGACAATCGTGCGGATGTGAGAGTGCAGGTTGTTGGCATAATGTTGTTGACGGGTAGAGGGCTCTCCGATGGGTTTTAAGGAATGATAGGCTGATTTGGTGGTAAATTTTCCTTTCGGGTGTAGATCCCAGAATATATGATCTGGATATCGACTTTGACTAAGAGGTATTTGAAGGACATTTGAAGAACATCAATAGTTTGCACACAGACAATGATCTTACGGTATCATTTACCCTTCTAGAGGACGATAACCAACGACGTAGACAGACTGACAGTAACACATCTCATTATTAAAATAGATATAGAAATGCTTGGTGGCAAAAGTTGGTATAGTTGTTGGATGATAATATATATTTATTTTGATTACTTGTGAAGGGAAAACTTTTAGATGCAGAGGACTTTCCAGACAGAGATGGCTCTAATGGCCCTACTTATCTTATTTTGTGGGCCCACTAACCTCATGGATAGTTAGTCCACCCTTCGTAGATATACATACCAAAAATCAGTCTGATTGGTTTTCTCGAGCCATGGATTTTAGCACTTTTTTAGGATTTATTCTAGCCGTTGGATTCAAGTATGTATTTTGCCTATTTTTTGGGTACTTAATCCAACATCTAGAAATTATCGATCAAGCTGATTTTCCGTATGTATATCCACCAACGGGTGGGCTAAACATCATACAGTTAGTGGGCCCAAAAAAATTGAGCTATGTAGGACCTCGAGAGCCCTCTTCATGACGACATCCAAAGTCCTCGGCATCTAAAATGTTTCCCTTGTGAAGTCTATCTGCTTGCCCAAGTTCAAAACCCACTTTCACCTACTTTACTAACTACTAACCACTGACCCGCTTAACAACAAAAATAAATAATAAAAAGTCGGTCAAGATTGTTTCCATGGACAGTAGTTGATAGCAGAAACCTTAAGAGATCACCATTGTAGATTTTCAATGTGTCATGTTCGATTCTCATTATTTATTGAGATTTTCAAGTGTCATGTTCATAATTTTAATAAAAAAACAAAGTGTAGTCTCCACCTTAGGGGATATACTCAGTCACTAAACATGCAAAGTCTTCTTCTAGCTTTCAAATTTTTTATTTTTAAATTTTTTTGCGAGTCAAGCAAGAGATTTCATTAGGAAAAATGATTAGACGGGAAGCTTTGACAATCTTTTTTGTTCAACATTTTGACTAATTAAACAAGATGTTTTCCACGTAAGGAAGATAATTAAGCTACCGGTACCTAATCCAGCACGTGTCGAATGCACGATGCTTTGATGCTAATAAAAATGGTGATCTTTACTATAGAGATTACTTTTTCATCGAAGGCGGCCAAGTCATTTCCAAAGACTCTTTCTTCATACTCAGTCCAAGCGATCATCCTATATCATGTTGTGCTTATTGACGATTAATCACTATGATGATCACCACAAATTTTTTTTTTTTTTTTTTTTGATGTCGTTGGAAAACAAACAATCACGCTCATAGCTTAAAGAACAAATATTCAGGGGACTTTGGCCGTTGTGGATGGAGCAAGTTTCAGTCCTTTTTATCAACAACCCGATGGGCCAAGCCTTGGTTTTTAGGTGCTTCTTGACAGGGTAATTTTTTGTGTCTGATATTCTTTGCCGCCAAATTAGAGATTGGGAAATGTTGAAACAACTTTGTTAAAGAATAAAGACGACCCGAATTCTAGGCGCTAAAGGATGGAATGCAGGGAAAACATTGCAACAAATATGGACCACCACAGTCACGATTCGGAAGAGGTCTCAAGGTGGAATCCACCGACTGGCCCATGTTACTTTTTTTTTGCCAAAATTTGTAGGCCCATATTGGGTTTGGGCTGGGCTTGGAGTCAATAAGCTAAAACTAAAGTTTGGGATTAGGTAGAGCCTGCAGATTAGCCCCAGCTCACGCGCACCATAATTAAAGAGGGCAATTAATATTTTAGACTTTAAGCCATAGTTGTATTAGTAGTTAGAGTCAAACTTTACGCAGTCTACAAAAAGTGTTAAAATAGAGGTAAGAGATGAACAAAGTAATATCTACAAAGCTTAGTAAGTATTCACGCTGAAAAGAACCCCCCCCCCCCCCCCAATTCTTCTCACTTTTTGGAATCACTTTGAATTTGAACATTTTGGAAGAAATGAAGAAAAAGAGGTGATGGCAAATGAATAACCCTACAGTTGTCAATTCAAGTGCAGGTTCATATCAATTTTAATATTTTATGGGCGCTCTTGGCCTAATTTTTATTTTTTTTATATGTTAAATCAATTCGCGACGGCCGGTATAATCATATTTTTAGCGACGGCCAAAGAGACCATCGGTAGAGAGCTGTAGTGACGGCCACCTACAGTCGCTAAATTAATGCAGTGATCGTTGCTAAAAAAAACTGTTTTAGAGACGGTCAAGGTCTAGCCGTCACTATATATGGTTATAGACAGAGTCGGAGACCGTCGGTGAACATTACTTATGCCACCACTTTTTTTTTAATTTACGCGGAAAAATGTTTTGGCGACGGTCGATTCTTAGCTGGCCGCCGCTATAACTTTTAGCGACGGGGTTCAATAGAGACGGCAAGAATGAAATGTCTCTAACCCAATTTATTAGAAGTAGAGGATTTCGACATTTATGAGGAGGAAAGAAGTTCCATACATAGCAAACTTTACCATTCTTGAGTGTTTTTGTCTTTCTTGTAACTTATGTTAAGCCTTGGGGGTGAACCATCTGTCTAATTAATTTTTCTTCTCTACGACTATGTTTTAAAACTCGCCGAGTCGAGAGTATTTCGAGTCGACTCGGCATACAAACTCAGATTTGCATAGTCCGGCGAGTTGACTCGGAAAATCGGCCGAGTTGACTCACAATGCAGCCGAGTCACCCGTTTAAAGGCCGAGTCCAGTCAAAACTCAATTTTTTTTTTGATTTTCTAAATGTTTTTTTGTATTTGTTTCGTATTTTCAAAGTTTTTCTTAATAAATATTATTTTTTATATATTTAAATAAATAATAATCAATTTAATGACTTGCCGAGTCGACTCCCGAGTCATCGAGGTGACTCAGTCCAATGGACTTCCAAGCCGAGTCCGTGTTCCGAGTTTTAGAACATAGCTCTACGATGCTCATCAATATTATAGTTAATCCTTGATTTTGCTAATAGAATTGACTCAATTACCAAATTTCAAGTTTACTTGTATAACTTTTAAACTGAGTCAGTACGTAGCTCCAGTCCATGAGTTGACTGGTCTCTACACTCGTATGGAGAAATGATTTGCCGTCTCCATTCACCAGCACTTAATAAGTGGAGATGCATACAAGTGAGATAAGATCTCGGCCCTTCTTGGTGCACTCGGGACATGAAGTGGTTAGAGCTAAACAGATCAGGTGTGGTGGGGAAGTGGGTCTGGAGGTCTTCGAACCATGCCAGAATTTCAGCCAATAGCTGGAAGTTGACGCATGGATGTGCAGCGACTGATGCCATTCTCGAAAAGAAAGGGTTCTCTCTAGCATTTAGATGCTACATCTGCCAGAAGCAGAGCAGATAGAGATTTTTGTAGAGCGACCTCAATTACTCTATAAAATGGAGGATCCTCTCACTCTCATTACTATAGATTTGACTGATTGTTTTTTCGCCCTAAGTTCGGGTTCATGGGCCTTCGAGGTGCCAACCTAGTTGGGTTGCTGTAGGGCCGTGTTTCCCTCCTTTGTACGCCTTGTATAGTTTCTTTTTTCCTTCAATACTACATATATTTAGCAAAAAAAAAAAATCCTATAAGAGGGGTATAAGTGGGGAGACAACCACTGTCACTTGTTATATAGATAGTGGCTGTAGCAGCATCCCACCGAACAATCATGTGCCACTATGTATGCCATTTTAATAAGAAAACATAGCCATGACTAACTCCTAAGCTAAAGTAAGGTAGAATACAATAAAAATTTGTCCCGACCTCCCGTTTTCAGTGTTGTATTCTGTCCCCATTAATAAATTTCACCATATAAAAAACTTAAAAATGACTTAGCCAACATGTGCCACTCTACGCCATTTTAATAAGAAAACATAGCCAGCATGACTACCTCCTAAGCTAAAGTAAGATAAAATATGATCAAAATTTGACTTAGCCAAATCCCTTTTACCATTCGTCGCATAACCAAGTCAATAACTACATCAGTCACCAAATTTCTTCTAGACAAAATGACTCTATATCCATTCATTGAAGGCAAGACTAAGAATAAGAAGGCTAGATAGATGGGTGTAGGTGTTGATGACTTGGTAAATCTATCGACCATTTCAATGAGTTCTCACGATGTCTCTATAAATAGGCATTACTACCTTGCTGGATTACTCACCTCTAACCAGCAAGCATACTTGAAGCATAGTCTTGTCCGTTTGAGTGATTTCTAGGATCATGGGTGCTTACTTCCTTGTAATTTCTGTCCTTTTGGCCTTGGTTTACCCTTTTGCCTCTGCCTCTGATCCCAGTCCCCTCCAAGACTTCTGTGTTGCCATCAATGATCCTAAAGACGCAGGTACCTATATATGTTCTTTCTCCTAGCTTTCTTTACTAAGAATATTTGATGAGTAGTTGAAATTCTCAGATACAGAATGGATCGTTTCCTAGAGTGGATCTCAACATCCATCTTACGCAGTGGACCCACTTATTGAACGACTTAGGTTTAGAAATCGAAAACATCATCATCTTCAGTACTTCTAGAGCATATCGATCATATTTGAATTTGCATGTGTTTTTAGCTTCTCTTATAACTTTGGCGTACACAATTTGTTGATGGCTACTTGATTCAATTTTTGATTATTTATTTGTAGTGTTTGTGAACGGGAAATTCTGCAAGGACCCCATGAATGCTACTGCCAATGATTTCTTCCGTGATGGGTTCAATATACCTGGAAACACATCAAACGCAGTTGGGTCAGCAGTCACTCAAGCTACTGTGGAACAGATTGCTGGGCTTAACACCTTCGGCATCTCCTTGGTTCGTATAGACTATGCACCCTATGGTCTCAACGCACCCCACACTCACCCTCGAGCCACTGAGATCCTGACAGTCTTGGAGGGTACCCTCTACGTTGGATTTGTCACGTCTAACACTGATAATCGCCTCATCACCAAGGTCCTCAACAAGGGAGACGTGTTTGTATTCCCCATAGGATTAATCCACTTCCAATTCAATGTGGGACTCAACAATGCTGTTGCCATTGCTGCTCTAAGCAGCCAAAATCCGGGTACCATCACTATTGCTAATGCCGTTTTTGGATCAAACCCACCGATCACGGATGACGTCCTTGCCAAGGCCTTCCAAGTTGACAAGAAAATTGTTGATTATCTCCAAGCACAGTTTGGGATGAATAAATAGAATGAATACCTACTCCCCATAGCATAAAAGTGTTTGTTTTGTTTGTTTACAACCCGATGTATAAGGAGTTTGGAGTTTTTTTTGTATCCATTGTTCTCTTTGTTTACAACGCAATGTTTAAGGAGTTTATTTTTTACATCATCATCTCTCTGTGTGTGTTTTTGTCAAGTCTTAAGTCTTGAAAGATAAAACTGTATGAAAATCTTCTCCCTTCCAAATGGGCCCTTAATCAACTCATTGAACAATCCGAATGGGTGTGTTGGACACCAATGCATATGTAATTGGCGGTTAGGGTCCACGTTGCCTTTGATAGTCTTGAGAGAAAAAAACATTCCCTACCAATCGGTTTGTTTGACCGTTGGTAATTAAACACCATATTAACTACCACTTATTCCTCTTAGAAAGGCACTTTTAACGATGATCATTTCTAGGGTTATGATGTAGAACACGTAGTAGAGGAGTTCATGGAGCGTTTAGACCGTCAAAAGTCCAAACGATGCTAAAAATGACGTAACGGATATTAATGCTAAAAAGCAATAAAAATGATGTAACAGGTATTAATAAAATTATTTTTAATGTCGAAATTGCTCGGGGTTGAACTTTTATGAAAGCAAACAACGAGATCTTCAATATCTATAGGCTTTGCTCATCACGTACACCTAATTTTTTTCAAATCTAATTATTTAGTGGGTCAAAACGACAATTGTGCTATTTTAAGAGAGCTTTAATTTACAAAATTTGAGTTGTAGAAATCAGAATCATCCCTTGTCAATTCTGACATACTTCTAAGATCTACTATTTTGCATTTCTAATCTTAGTAGGAATTTCTATTTTTTAGTACTTTTTTTCTATTTTAAATGTTTTAGATTTTATTTTCTTTAGCGATTTGCCCTCTTTAAGATGGGTTGTAGTTGGATGAAAGAATCAACGAAGGTATTGTTTAAGCATTTTATTATATTTTTTCTTGTAGATTTAAGATTTCTTTTCGATTGAAGACATTGCTCTTCTTCCTGGTTGACTTTCGTGATTAACTTCACGCTTCCACTACGCCAAGTTGGCTGTCACACTAATAACTTTAGCGACTAAATTTCTAGCAACGATCAGCAACGGGCACATTGGCCATCACTAAAAACTGTTTAATTTTTTCCTGTAGTTAGAGGGTGAATGTTTCCTACAATCTTCCCCGTGTATGATAGTTATAAACTTGTGTAATGAATTTTATAAAGATAATCAAGGTTGAATTTAAATTGGGTTAGGTCAGGTATAAGGGTATGTGTACATTACTACATGCTAAGGAAACATCTCTATCTTGCAGAGGGTTGTCTATTTTAAGGATGGATATTCCGTTAACTTGAATGAGTTGATATGTACAGCTTGCCTATTTTGTTTTTAGGCTGCTTCCATCTTGCATTAAACTTAATTAGCAAAATTTCATTTTAAGGAGGTTATGAGAAAAGGAAAAATAGAACCGCTTTGTTGATTTTTCACTCGAGACTTCATTTCGCAATTTTGAGATAGATTTGAAAGCTTGACGAAGATCCACTTGAAATGGAAGAGCAAATATCAAAAGCTTTAAAACTAAGTATGGAATTGGTGTATGACAGGAGGGAACGATATGAGTCGGAGCTAGGGGCCCTCTCCCCTGACATTAGAGGGTTCGAGCCAACTAACCAGTCGCGTCGATCAGAATTTATTTGTGAATGGTATTTTTGGAAAAGTTACATAGTTTCAAATTGTGAGGGCATTTACCACAGTTTTTTAAAACTCAAAGACTCAACTCGACCTCAGTCCATTGAGTTTAGTCAAAGCGTTGACTTACGAGTCCATTCAGGCAAGTGATTACTATAATTATAAAAAGGACCCGGGTCGAGGGACTTGCCTTTTTGCACTAGTCAGCCATGGATTTCGAGAATTGAACGGTGTTTGTTGGATTCTCAGAATTCATGCCAGCGTTCTCGAGCGTGGATTCCAAGAATCCAACACTCGAAATCTACGGCTGAGAGCAGAGTGAAACAACGAGTGCAAAAGGCGAGTCCCCTGATCCCGACCCTTATAAAAATAGATAAAAATATTTGAAAATAGAAAAAATAGAAAATAACAGTAACTATATATATATATATATATATAGAAATATTTAAGAACATGAGAAGTTGTCTCTGCGACCACTTTGGTATTCTCTTCACTTATTTTTAACAAATCTTTAATTTTGTAATAGCGGAAGTTTCTACAATTCCTACCGATAAAGGAAGTGAATGCAAAAACTAAAGGAAAATGTTTTTAAATTTTGTTGACTTGCAAATCTACTCGACCCAAGTCACCCAACTCACTCGTCAAAATACCAATTCAACTCGACCTGGCGAACTGACTCATTCGAGTTTCCGAGTCAACTTTGCAAACCATTACTAGTTGAGTTATTAATTAGACTAAGTCTATATGAGATGGATTCGAGTAAACTCTGCTGAGTTTCAAGTGGCCGATCTTTGATATTTGCAGTAGATTTTTTTTTGGGTGTGATTGTTTTTCTTTTCTTTGTAATTGCCATCTTTAGTGGCCGATCTTTGATATTTGCAGTAGAGTTGGCTCAACCGAGTTTCAAGCTGATTTGTCGTATAGCTACAAACCAAATCAGTAGCCCGAGTCTGTGAGTTGAGTCGTCAAATTTTAAACTATAGTTTCTAGACTCGTCGGAGAAACGGTTTGCAGATACCAGCAGCGGAGAGGTACACAAGCACCAAATCCATGATCCACAAGATAAGGTGTAATTCATCCATATTTATCATTATCACAAGCCTATGCTGATGCTGGATAGAATGCTTGTGTTGCAACACGGCCACACGCATGGATCAAACACTTGCCACTCTTCGCGGCATTTTAATTAAAAAAACATAGCCGATGTATAATTCCTAAGATAAACATATGATTAGAAATGGACTTAGTCAAGTACCTTGTATCATTCCTCACATAACCAAGTCAAAAAAATAAAAAATAAAAACATATTTGGTTGTGCAATGAATTTCTGCTTGGTTTCTTCTAGACAAAATGACTTTTTAAAATAAAAAAACTGTGTTTTTTCTTCTTTGAACGCTTAGGTGGATGGGTGTAGTTGTTGAGAATGATCAGTTTATTCAATAAACAGCATTTACTATTTGGGAGATCAGATTAATTCAACACATACAATATTTAAGACCATTTCAATGACTTCTCACCATCTCTCTATAAATAGGTATTGTTACCTTGTTTCATATATTACTCGATCACCCCCTGACAGCCAAAAATACTTCAAGCATAGTCCTGTCTGTTTGAGAATTTGTTCTCTCTTCTTTCAATAATCAATAATGAAGATCACGGGTGCTCCATTCGTTTTAGTTTCTCTCCTCTTGGCTCTGGTTTCCTCTTTTATCTCTGCCTCTGATCCCAGTCCCCTCCAAGATTTCTGTGTTGCCATCAATGATCCTAAAGACGCAGGTATTTGTTCTTCTCTTTCTCCTAGCTTTCTTTACTTATAATATTTGATATAATCACTCATATATATTTGAATTTGTTGATAGCTGATTGTGGTTTAATCAAAATGTTTTTAATTATTTAATTGCAGTTTTTGTGAACGGAAAATTCTGCAAGGACCCCATGAAAGCCACAGCTGAGGATTTCTTCCGTGATGGGTTCAATAAACCTGGAAACACATCGAACGCAGTCGGGTCTGTAGTCACTCAAGCAACTGTGGAACAGATAGCTGGGCTCAACACCCTTGGCGTCTCGTTGGTTCGCATAGACTATGCACCCTACGGTCTCAATGCACCCCACACGCACCCTCGAGCCACTGAGATCCTGACAGTCTTGGAGGGTACCCTTTACGTCGGATTTGTCACATCCAACACTGATAACCGCCTCATCACCAAGGTCCTCAACAAGGGAGACGTGTTTGTATTCCCTGTAGGCCTAATTCACTTCCAATTCAATGTGGGGCTAAGCAATGCCGTCGCCATTGCTGCTCTAAGCAGCCAGAACCCCGGTACCATCACTATTGCTAATGCTGTCTTTGGATCGAACCCACCCATCAGGGACGATGTCCTTGCTAAGGCCTTCCAAGTTGATGAGAAAATTGTTGATTATCTCCAAGCACAGTTTGGGATGTAAACAAGATTAGATTGTTTTTTATTTTTTAAGCACAATATTGATTGTTTAAAGCTTTAAATAAGGAGTGGACCTCTGTCGCGGCGAGACGAATATAATAAATTACTCTATTTGTTTGCAGCCCGATATATAAGGAAATAGTTTGTTTTTACATTCATATCTCTCTCTCTCTCTCTCTCTCTCATGTGTGCTTTTACAACTCAATATGTTCTTAGGCCTACAGAGGCTTGTATATATTATATGTTGCTAAGATCAAATAAGAATCTTGAAAGAAAATTAATTACAGAAACATGGAAGACCTAAAAGATAAAACTATCTGAAAACATCAAGTAAAAGGGAAACGAAATAGAAAAGAAAATATTTGACCTTTCAATCCAAATGAGCCCTTAACCTAGCCATTAATGAACAGTCCGGATGGGTGAGATGGACAACAATGCACATATTTTTGGGGTTTGGGTCAACTTTGGATGATGGACCTTTGATAATCTGGAGAAAAAAATTCCCTACAGGGCGAGGGTTAGGGCATGTTTAGGGTTAGGCATTGATCACATGACATGAGGGGCCCAACGGCATATTGGACCCCGCATGGTATTTTGACCACATAACCCGTGTGTTCATATGACTTGTGGGACCTTGATAGGCAAAGACTTAGTTTGTGGGAACCCTTCTGAGTCCTGATGACTTGTGGAGCCCACCTAATAATGATGACAATTAGTCATACCCCAAACTTGAGATTGATGGGTTGACCCTGACATCCAAGGCTAAGGCATGAGGGTTTGAATATAAAAGATATGTCTAAAAATGAAAAATGACCACATGGATCATAGGTTTGGATCGCAACATAATGAAAGTACAGAGGACGACACCACCTATAGGTTTTATATGTTTAGGACAATAGCTTGCTTAGTTTAATAAGGTAAATGTCTTATAATTATATTACAAAAGGGTTATAATTTTATTACAAGCGTTATTAATTCTATGACCCGTGAGAAGGAGACCATGAGAAGGGACCCGTGACCCGTGAAAAGTTGACCAGAGAGAAGGTGTCCCGTGTGAGGTCACTCGTGAGAAGGGACGCGTGAGAAGGTGACTGTGAGAAGGGACAAATGAGAATGTGCGTGTGAAGGTATCCGTGAGAAGATTACCCATAACAAGGTGACCATAAGAAGGGACCCATGATAAGGGACCCCTTGAGAAAGTGACCGTGTGAAGGGACTTGTAAGAAGTTGATCGTGAGAAGGTGACCCATGAGAAAGTGACCGTGAGAAGGGACCCATGAGAAGGTGCTCATGTGAAGGTAACCATGAGAAGATTACCCTAGAAAAGGAACCTATGAGAAGGTGGCTGTAAAAAATGACCATGAGAAGGTGACCTTGAGAAGTAACCCGTAAGGTGTCCGTGAAATGGTGACCGTGAAAAAGTGACTGTGAGAAGGGACCC
Source organism: Euptelea pleiosperma (assembly GCA_035048495.1). Lineage (NCBI taxonomy): Eukaryota > Viridiplantae > Streptophyta > Magnoliopsida > Ranunculales > Eupteleaceae > Euptelea > Euptelea pleiosperma. The sequence continues at coordinate 12,925,540 of CM068548.1, forward strand.
ATGAGAATGTGATGGTGTGAAGGTAAGAGTGAGAAGATTACCCGTGAAAAGGGACCCGTGAGAAAGTGACCATGAGAAGGGACCAAGGAGAAGTTTACTGCGAGAAAGTGACTGTGAGAAGGGACCCCTGAGAAGGTGATCATGTCATGGTAACCATGAAAAGATTACCCGTGGTGTCCGTGACCCATGAGAAGGTGATCATGAGAAAGTGACCTTGAGAAGGGACCCGTAATGTGTCCGTGAAATGGTGAACATGAGAAAGTGACCATGAGAAGGGACCCATGAGAATGTGATCGTGTGAAGGTAACAATGAGAAGATTACCTATGAAAAGGGACCCGTGAGAAGGGACCATGAGAGTGGACCCATGAGAAGGTGACCGTGAAAAGGGATCGGTGAGAAAGTGATTGTCAGAAGGTGTCCGTGAAATGGTGACCGTGAGAAAGTGACCATGAGAAGGGACCCATGAAAGGGTGATCGTGACCTTGAGAAGGGACCCGTAAGAAGGTGACCATGAGAAGGTGTCCATGAGAAGGCGACCATGAGAAGGGACCCTTGAGATGGGACCCATGAAAAGGAGCCGTGAGAAGGGACCCGTGACAAAAGGTGACAGTGAGAAGATGACCCGTTAGAAGGTAACTTTTTTTTTTTTGCAAACCTTCTTGATACTTGCTATGGCACGTTTGTGTTTCAGTTTTGATTCAGCACAGAGCTTTTAAGTGGACTTTGTGTGGGTGTCAAACTTGAACAGTCTTAGATATTGTAATCATAGAATTAGGCCTACTTGACATTTTGAGACCGTAGCGATATACAAATTACATGAATGTGTCCATGAGCCTAAGTCTCTTCTAGTCACAAGCAAATAGCCTTAGCTTAAACTTAGAATATGTTAAATGAGCCTTAATCAAATAACCAATTGGGTGTATTTTTAAAAACATTGAATGTCTTCAATGAGCCTTACGCAATTTTAAGTAACTAGCTTTAAAACTCGTAAACTAAACACTCATCAAATTAAAGCAACTAACAACTCTTTTTAGAGAGTTCTCTCATGTTCGTCCAACTAAAGGTGAACCCGGCCCACATGATAAGATCAGTAGCTCATGACTCTTAGCCATGACTCTGTCACACTAAGTTGAATGATGAAATGTCCCTCTACTTCGTTTTGTTGACTGTAGACTCTACAAATGATCAATCTAAATATTTTGGATATCGTCTCATTCGACTAATCCTTCTGAGTTGGGATCTTCATTTAACTCTTCACATTCCTCATCGTGTATTGTGGATATTCATGGTTTCGTTCTTTTTATTTATTTATTTATTTACTTTTTCTTCAATATGCAAGTCAGGCAGGACATTTCTTTCGGAAGAAACTAAGCTAAGTTGTTAGGGTGAAGGAAGCTTTGAGACTTCTTCATATTCAACTTTTTATTTAGTCAAGAAAAGATATCTTGAGATTGAAGATATGCCTATTGAAATGGTCATTTACTCTCTAGAGATCGATTACTTAGTCGTCCAAGGCAGTGATGCCATTTCTAATGACCCATTCACTAATTAATCAGGCAGATTTTTGGCTTGTAAATCCACCTAAGGATTAGCCAAACATCTATACGGTCAGCATCCACTAAGAGTGTGCGACCTGGCTCATATATATTGTAGGCCGGTCAGCATAAATTTACTCCTAAGGGAATCATGGAGACCAAGCTTTAGGAAATGCTGGACAGTTTTCTAAATTCAGCTGCATGTCATATCCGTGTCTTTAGTCTCTCAAACAATATTGTGTTTAGAATCTTTAGATGATGCTGCTGCCTACCTCAGGAGGACATCCTTATCCTAGGATTCAAATCGTTAAATGGACATTGCAATTTGCTTCGTATATGCCTACCAGAATATCGAACGGTGTAGACCTAGGGAAGACCGAGTCCTGAGGCTGACAGCAACACAGTTCTCTTTTTTATATATGGTAATAAAAGGACTTTGTCCAATACTTTGGATAGATCAAACAAATAAATAATTCTATTATGCTAATGATGACTTGGTAAGTCTGTATACCTTCCATTCTTGAAGAATGGGACCATTTCCATGAGTTCTCTGTCTCTCTATAAATAGGCCTGCTTACCTTGTTAGATTACTCACCCACTAAAAAGCAAAAAATCTTGAAGAAGAGTCCCGTCTCTGAGAAACAATAATGGAGAAGATAATGGGTGCTCACTTCCTTCTGGCTTTTGTCCTCTTGGCCTTGGTTTCCACTTTTGCCTTTGCCTCTGATCCCAGTCCCCTCCAAGACTTCTGTGTTGCCATCGATGAACCTCATGATGGTAAGTCCATGCTCTCCTCCTTCTCCTAGCTCACTTTACTAAGATTAGTTAATGCCGGTCGGCCATTGAAGAGCATCATATATATTGACTCTTATTCTAAATTGCATGTGATTAACTTCGCTTCTTTAATTACTCATTTGCAGTGTTTGTGAATGGGAAATTCTGCAAGGACCCCAAACTTGCTACGGCTGACGACTTCTTCCTTCAGGGGCTCAATATACCTGGAGACACATCAAACCCAGTTGGATCAAATGTCACTCAAGTTAATGTTGCCCAGATAGCAGGGCTCAACACCCTCGGTATCTCCTTGGTTCGCATTGACTATGCACCCTACGGTCTCAACGCTCCCCACACACACCCTCGAGCCACCGAGATCCTAACAGTCTTGGAGGGTACGCTTTACGTTGGATTTGTCACCTCCAACCCTGATAATCGCCTCATCACTAAGGTCCTCAACAAGGGAGACGTGTTTGTATTCCCCATAGGCCTCATTCACTTCCAGTTTAATGTGGGACACACCAATGCCGTCGCCATTGCTGCTCTAAGTAGCCAGAACCCTGGTGTCATCACGATTGCGAACGCCGTATTCGGATCAAATCCACCCATCAAGGATGATGTTCTTGCCAAGGCCTTCCAAACCGACAAAAATGTTGTTGATTATCTCCAAGCACGGTTTTAGTTTGACAACAACCAGGAAGACTACTACTACCATCACTATTATTAATTTATTTGATTTCATTTCAACATTTAATATAATAAAGAAGTTTGCTTGTCTGAGTTTATCATGCGCTTACTCTTCGATGCTGCCTTCTATGTTATGAAACTTTCCTTGGGAATGGGATCATTGGACCAAATTTGCTTCAACTAGGGAACGAGATTTTCAATACTCACTGATTTGCAATGAAGAATGCTATTTTTTCTTTTGGCAAAACTCCATCGTTTAGTGGGTCTACAAGGCAATTTAAATTGGCTATCTTAAAAAAAGTTTTGTTTTAGTAATAATTCTTATTATAGAAGTTAGAATCATTCACTGTCGATTCTGACGTGTTCTAGGCTCTAGTATTCTCTCAAATGGGTGAGGAAAGGTTTGTCGAACCTCTCAAAGTGGAAATGGTAATGGGATCGTTGTGTGTATACCATCTATGAAGTGTTCACTAAAAAATGTAGACGGTAAAGGAAGTTCAATTTGTTGGCTTTAATAGAAAGAAGAGAGAAAATAAAAATATTAAAATATAGAATAGACCAAAAAATTAAGTTTTGTATAAGTAACCTATTGTTTAGGTAGCCGTTGTCCCGCCCTCCATATGACACAACATGATAGGGGGTTGAGTCATGTCCTCAACCAAATGGGTGAAGCAAGTCGAACTTATTCGGCAACACACGAAAGCCCACTGGGTCATGTTGACTCAACGACTCCTCTTGATTTGATTTGGTGAATCACATAAAATATATAAGAAATTATAAAGCAATTTATATAATTTTCAAAAATTAAAAGCTGAAACGGTTCTTAGTACTATCTCATTTTTTTAACAAATAATACCCTAAAAACTACAAGAAACCGAATCTTTCTAACTCATGAGTTTAAGTTTGTTACATGTGGATCGGGCGTCTTGATTTTTGACATTATTGTTATTTCGAGAATCCAATTTTGTGAGTATGATTTTTTTTTTTTGCAAAGTTACCTAGTTTCCAATTGTGAAGGGATTTACCAGTTTTTTAAAACTCGACCTCAAAGTCCGTGGAGTTTAGTTAAATCGTTGACTTGTGAGTCCATTAGGCGAGTGATTACTATACTTATAAAAAGACCAGGTTTGAGGGACTCGCCTTCATCCACTTATCTTCTCACTCGTGCTCTCAGCCGTGGTTTTCGAGAATCCAACTGTTGGATTGGATTCCCGAAATCCACACCAGAGTTCTTGGGGTGTGGATTAAGAGATTCCAACAACCACTGTTGGATTCTCGAAATCCACGGCCGAGAGCACGAGTGAAAAGGCAAGTGCAAAAAGGCAAGTCCCCTGATCGCGACCCTTATAAAATAGATAAAAATATTTCAATTTAGAAAAAAAGAAAAGAAAATAACAATAACTATATCTGTATAACAAAACAGGATAATTGTCTTATCTCTTATCTTATCCGGTTTCAACAAATAGTGGCTGAGATCTTATCCTCTAAATGGATGGTGGATCTCAGCCACTCACAACCAATTTTGGCCAATGCTTTGTCAGATAGTGTTGTGGGCACAAGCCACCCACTATCTATATAACAAAACATGGAAGTTGTCTCATCCCTTATCTTCTCTAGCTTAATAAGATAAAGAGTGCGCTTGAGATCAAATCCATCTATCTAATGTTGGACGGTCGGATTTTAACCACTTACTCTCATTCATTTATTCGCGTCATGTTATGATTTTCGAAAAAATCTGAAATTTCACTATACAGACTTCCATTTGGTGTACGTCCACCAAATATGTGCCGAACATAAATAAGGTTTATGGGCCCAAAAGTAAAGAGATTTGGTTTACGCTATCAATAACGGCTATTATAACGGGTTTGGATCTCCCTCAATATGCTATGTACAGTTTTAACTCTCAAAACATAACGGCCGTTATTTTTTCATTATAACAAAAATAACGGCCGTGATTTTTTGAAAAAAATATGTTAAAAAACATCCGTTATTTCTGTTTTTTTCAGTTATTTTCTGTTATAAATTTTAGTGAATATTTGAAAATAAAAATTTTAATTTTAGCATCGTCACATCTGTTCTTTTCCATTAATTTCTATTTTTGCCCATTTGCGTTACAATCCGTTAAAAGGAAATAACGGTATCGCCCCCAGTCTACTCGGCCCAACTAACTCGGTCAAGATTCTGAGTCGAGTTTACGAACCATTACTAGTTGAGTTATTAGACTGAGTTTACATGAGATGGATTGGAGTAAACTATGCAGATTCAATCCGGCCAGTTTCGAGTCAACTCAATGAGTTTTAAAGCCTTGGTTTACCAGGCTAATTACGGAGTAAGGTTTGTCCCTCCTATATAAGCTATAGTTTTCGGTGTATTTGGTATATTTTCGATTCATAAGCTATTAATCATGATGGCATGTGAACCATGCAAATGATTTTTTATTTTTTCTGTTGTGCGTGTGATTGTTTTTCTATACTTTGTATTTGTCATCGTTAGTGTTTGATCTTTGAATTTTGCAGTAGAGTTGACTCAACCGAGTTTCAAGCTGATTTGTCGTATAGCTACAAACCAAGTCAGTTGCCCGAGTCTGTGAGTTGACTCGCCGAATTTTAAACCATGGTTTCTAGACTCTTTGGAGAAACGGTTTGCCATCACCAGCACTTCACAAGTGGAGATATACACAGGCACCAAATCCACGATCCACAACGCGGTGTTGAAACGCGGCCGGCATGGATCATGCACATGCCACTGTGTGGCATTTTAGTTAGTAAAAAAAACATAGCCGATGAATAAGTCCTAATAAAGCTAAAATAAAATTAAATGTGATCAGAAATGGACTTAGTCAAGTACGTACCTTGTACCATTCATCGCATAACCAAGTCAAAAAATAAAAAATAAAACATATTTGGTTGTGCAATGAATTTGTGTTTGGTTTCTTGTAGACAAAATGACTTTATAAACTTTTTGCTGCCTAGAAAAAAACTGAGTTTTCTTCTTCTTTATTAATTAAACAACATTTAGTATTGGGAGATAAGATTAATTCAACACAGACAATATATGAGACCATTTCAATGACTTCTCACCATCTCTCTATAAATACGCATTCTTACCTTGTTTCATATATTACTCCATCACCCCCCTAACAGCCAAAAATACTTCAAGCAGAGTCTTGTCTGTCTGAGAGATTTGTTCTTTCTCTTCTTTCAGTACTCAACGATGAAGATCATGGGTACTCCCTTCTTGGTAGTTTTTGTCTTCTTGGCCTTGGTTTCCCCTTTTATCTCTGCCTCTGATCCCAGTCCCCTCCAAGATTTTTGTGTTGCCATCAATGATCCTAAAGACGCAGGTATTTGCTCTTCTCTTTCTCCTAGCATTCTTTACTTGTAATATTTGATATAATCACTCATATTAGAATTTGTTGATAGCTGATTGTGGTTTAATCAAAATGTTTTTTAATTATTTAATTGCAGTGTTTGTGAACGGGAAATTCTGCAAGGATCCCATGGAAGCTACAGCTGAGGATTTCTTCCGTGATGGGTTCAATATACCTGGAAACACATCAAACGCAGTCGGGTCAGTAGTCACTCAAGCAACTGTGGAACAGATAGCTGGGCTCAACACCCTTGGCGTCTCGTTGGTTCGCATAGACTATGCACCCTACGGTCTCAATGCTCCCCACACGCACCCTCGAGCCACTGAGATCCTGACAGTCTTGGAGGGTACCCTTTACGTCGGATTTGTCACGTCCAACACTGATAACCGCCTCATCACCAAGGTCCTCAACAAGGGAGATGTGTTTGTATTCCCAATAGGCCTAATTCACTTCCAATTCAATGTGGGGCTCAGCAATGCAGTCGCCATTGCTGCTCTAAGTAGCCAGAACCCCGGTACCATCACTATTGCTAATGCTGTCTTTGGATCGAACCCACCCATCAGGGATGATGTCCTTGCCAAGGCCTTCCAAGTTGATCAGAAAATTATTGATTATCTCCAAGCACAATTTGGGATGTAAACAAGAATAGATTGCTTTTGTTTTTTAAGCACAAGATTGATTATTTAAAGCTTTAAATAAGGAGTTGACCTCTGTTGCGGAGATACGAATATAATAAAGGGGTTTCCTCTATTTGTTTCCAACTCAATATGTAGAGTTTTTTTTACGTGCATCCATCTCTCTCTCTCTCTCTCTTGCTGAATTAGGCAATTTATTGAAAAATAAAAGTAAAATAAAAAACCTGCAACACATGATACAAGCTAGAGGCAGGGGGAGTGAAAAGCATCACAATGGATGAAGGCATCCCAATAAGGTTGGCACCCCAACTGCCAACAATCATATGCGAAGACACCCCTAAGACAAACTAGCAAAACGGTAGTATATATGGTCTGTCCGGTTCCTCTATTTCTTTGAGGAAACCGTGCTTGCCATCGCACCAATAGTTTTCTCCAAAATCTAAGCTACAGCCCTTGTTGGCCAGCTATACACGCTAAAGTTTACATCCCTCCATGTAGAATTAATCCGCATAGAAGAGAACTCATTCTTGGAATTTTCCCATCTTGCCCGCAATCTCCAAGGGACTTCATTCTTGATGTGAGCTCTAGTTGCCGCTTCCGAGTCTGCTCGAGTCTGCTTCTAACCAAATGTAATCACATCCTTTGGCTTTGGCCCACAAAGCTCTTGGATGAGGGTTTCGCATTCTGCAATGAAGTTGGTCACAACCCCTAGCCCACCACAAAGCACCCCAACACTTTACCTTCAACATTTCGGAACACCACACCGAACCCGCTGATGCCCGGATTGTCTCTGGCTGCTCCATCACAGTTTATCTTAACGATCCCCTAGGAGGACAGGTCCAAGTGCATATATTAATCCTTGATAATAGGGGCTTTTCTTGGCTTCGCATCTATACCAAAGGATTTGAGCACCATGGGATCAAGAATGGAGTTATGCATATACTTATATGATTGATGACCTGCATCTTTAATATCCAAACGAATCTTGCAAAGCATTGCCTCTACATGACAACCTGCGCTGTCCCAAATGACCTTGTTCCTAGCTGTCCAAATTCCGTCCAAGCATGACACGACAGTTGCATTCCATAGGTCTTTGATGATAGGGCTGCGGTGCTTATCCAACCCAATCATCTCAACCAAGCTGTTCTAAGACCCTTGACAATGAAATCAGGTACTAACATGCTGCCATATCCTCATGGCCACACAGCAAGTACAGAAATGGTGTTGAGTAGATTCCTCATTTCTCTTGCAGAGACTGCACCGAGAGGCCCTGTGTACACCTCTCTTTTGCAACTGAGATCTTCTGTGGGCATAGCTCAGTTCACGATCTTCTGTGGGGAATATGTATAACCAGCCAGATCAAAAATCTGCTTCACTTGATTAAGGATATGCCATGATTGGCCTGCTAATATTCAAATCTGCCACCTTTGCTTTACATGCCCTCCAAGTAGACTTAGGAGCTTGAATAACATCTTTCATTGCCTTGCTGCCCGCCCAAGCATCTCTAGCTCCAAAGATCGATACTTTCTCCGGTCCCTATAATCCACCCATAGTGGTTTTTAATTTCCGTCCATGCGCACCTAATACCTGGCCATATGGAAGAGCGGATGTGGGATGACATTAGGTCTCCTTGACCATTGAAATACTTGCCACCCATAAATTTAGCCCAATCATCATTGATATCTATCATGTGCCAAGCCATCTTCATAAGTACAGAGAGGTTAATTTTGCTAAGGCGCCTAAGGCCAAAACCTCCTTCATCTTAGGCTTACAAATCTTCTCCCAAAAGACAAATGAAGTTTCTAACGATGCTTTCACAATCTTTAATAGTGCTTGCCAGCCACTTGTAGATTGCCATGTTAAAAATAGGAATGCTACTGAGAATGGATCCAGTCAACACCACTCTTCCTTGAAAATAAATCAATCTCCCCTCCAGCCTGCGGCTCTCTTACAAATCTTGTCAACTAGAGGTCTCATAATCTTGTTAATTAACCTCTACCTTGAATCAAAGGAATCTTCCTTGATTCCAATAAGCTCTTCATTAATCATAGTTTTCCCCATTCTGATCTTGGCCATGGTGTAGAAGAAGGTAGTGTTACGGTCTCCTTCCTTGAGCCATTTGATTCTGGACTTTCGCCTCCACGTACATAGTCTCTTCTTGAAGCTGGGTATTGGACAAAGCCTCCACATTGTCTCCGAAAATTTGGACTTTTCACCAAAATTTAAAACCCTGCCTCCAAGTAATGATACTATCGAACTAGATTACAAAAAGTTCTCAAGTTACGTTTTCAAGCATATTTAAAAGATCCCCAACATAAAAAAAAACAAAAAAAGTCCAAATCAGAAATGCAGTCATTTTGAGAAGATTTTTGGAAAATTCAATTCGAATTTTCCAATTTCCAAATAGTAAGAAAGCAGGAATGAATTCAGAAGTGTTTTGTTTTAATGTGAACTCAAAGTCTAAATGACTGCTGGATTAGCAAGTCTAATGTTGAAATCCATGATTATAACTCGTTTTTGAGGTAGAATGAATGCGTGATCTTCATTTCACCCAATACTTTTCTTTTTGTTTTTTATTTGATGGAAGTGAACCAGTAGTGGCACTGTCATGAAATGGATTGACTAATCCATATAAGATCCACCCCAATATCTTGACATGAATGTATCATGCTTTTAATAACCTATTGGTTCATTCATTTACTGAGATTTTTATTTTCTCCATTCAAAGTGACCCTGTTTTCCTCTCCTTCTTTCATCATTTTATTTATAAATAAACAGTTTGCAGATACTCAGTCACTAAAAAAGAAATTATTTTTTCTTTCGGTCTTTTTATTTATTTATTTAGTTTTTCTTCAATATGCAAATCAGGTAGGAGATTTCTTTGGGAAGAAACTAAGCTAAGTTGTTAGGGTAGTAAATGAAGCTGAGAGACTCCTTCATATTCAACTTTTTATTTACTCAAGAAAGATATCTTGAGAAGGAAGATAAGCTAATACAGTTTGATGCTTATTGAAATGGTCATTTGCTCTCTAGAGATCGATTACTTAGTCGTCCAAGGCAGTGAGTCCAATATTTCTAATGACCCATTCACTAATCAGGCTGATTTTTGGCTTGTAATAAGTCCACCTAGGGATTGGCCAAACATCTATACGGTCAGCATCCACTAAGAGTGTGCCACCTGGCTCATATTGTGGGCCGGTCAGCGTAATTTTACTCCTAGGGGAATCATGGAGACCAAGTTTTAGGAAATGCTGGACAGTTTTATAAATTCATCAGCTGCATGTCATATCCTCAGGAGGACATCCTTATCCTAGGATCCAAATTGTTAAATGCACATTGGAATTTGCATCGTATCTTTCTAGCCGACTATCGAACGGTGTAGACCTAGGGAAGACCGAGTCCTGAGGCTGACAGCAACACAGCTCTCTTTTTTATATATGGTAATAAAAGGACTTTGTCCAATACTTTGGATAGATCAATTCAAAACAAATAAATAATTCTATTATGCTGATGATGACTTGGTAATTCTTTATACCTTGCAGAATGGGACCATTTCAATGAGTTCTCTCTGTCTCTCTATAAATAGGCCTGGTTACCTTGTTAGATTACTCACCCACTAAAAAGCAAAAAATACTTGAAGAAGAGTCCCGTCTGTGAGAAACAATAATAGAGAAGATAATGGGTGCTCACTTCCTTCTGGCTTTTGTCCTCTTCGCCTTGGTTTCCTCTTTTGCCTTTGCCTCTGATCCCAGTCCCCTCCAAGACTTCTGTATTGCCATCGATGAACCTCATGATGGTAAGTCCATGCTCTCCTCCTCCTAGCTTACTTTACTAAGAGTAGTTGATGCCCGTCGGCAACGATGAACCTAGGGAGCATCGTATATATTCACTTCTATTATAAATTGCATGTGATTGACTTCTCTTCTTTAATTACTCATTTACAGTGTTTGTGAATGGGAAATTCTGCAAGGACCCCAAACTTGCTACGGCTGACGACTTCTTCCTTCAGGGGCTCAATATACCTGGAGACACATCAAACCCAGTTGGATCAAATGTCACTCAAGTTAATGTTGCCCAGATAGCAGGGCTCAACACCCTCGGTATCTCCTTGGTTCGCATCGACTATGCACCCTACGGTCTCAACGCTCCCCACACACACCCTCGAGCCACCGAGATCCTAACAGTCTTGGAGGGTACCCTTTACGTTGGATTTGTCACCTCCAACACTGATAACCGCCTCATCACCAAGGTCCTTAACAAGGGAGACGTGTTTGTATTCCCCATAGGCCTCATTCACTTCCAGTTTAATGTGGGACATACCAATGCCGTCGCCATTGCTGCATTAAGTAGCCAAAACCCTGGTGTCATCACGATTGCGAACGCCGTCTTCGGATCAAATCCACCCATCAAGGATGATGTTCTTGCCAAGGCGTTCCAAATTGACAAAAATGTTGTTGATTATCTCCAAGCACGGTTTTAGTTTGACAACCAGAAAGACTAGCTACTACTACCATTACTATTATTAATTTTGTTGACTTTCAACATTTAATATAATAAAAAAAAGTTTGTTTGTCTGTGTTTGCAACCTTTATAGTATCTGTTAGGCTTTTACAAATTTCTACAAGTAAATAAATATGAGTCGTGCTGCTACTATGAACAGCTCTAAGAATTAAGGGAGTTGCACGGTTTTGACATAGCACGATCATTTTAAGAAGCGGTTGAATGGGGTCATTGGACCAAATTTGCTTCCACTAGCGAACTAGATTGGCAAAAATTCTAATACTACTTCAAGCAGATTTAAGAGAATAAAGCCCCTATACCTGTCCGAATTTAATCATGATCCCCAATAATAAAGAGATTTCATGTTTCTATATATACTGCGGAAACATGGATAAAAATAAAAATAAGAGATAATTAATAATTTGTTATAAGCTGGGAGGCCGCATGATTTCATAGAGCTTTTGGACGGTCAAAAGTCCAAAGGGTACTGAACGTGACACAAGGGACCCAACGGGCATTATCAGAATTGTTAATAGAAATCGGACAGAACGGACATTAACGGAATTGTCAACAGTGTCAGAATCGTGCAAGGCCAGACATTCTTGAAAGGAAACGATAAGATTTATATTAAAATGAAGTTAAATAGAATCAAATCCCTATCCTTCCTCCATTAATTAATAGAAAGAAGTACACATTAAGCAAAAAAGATAAAAACGCAATCCATTAGAAGCAACAAATTTAAGAAAAAGAAGAAGGCAATCCTTCAATTAAGAAATTTAAAAAAAAGAAGAAGGCAATATCCTTCAATTAAGTCTTGCTGATGGTCATTTCCCCCTCCCGACTTTATTAATTTGAATTGTGATGGTGCTTCACAGGCAATTAACCCTGGTTTTAATGGATTTGTTGTTGTTTATAGAGATTATTTGGCTTTGTTGAAGGGGTTATATTGGCAGGCCTGGGATTGCTCACTAACTTTTGGCTGAATGTCATGCCATTGTGGAGAGAGCTACCCGTGCCTTGCTCCAAGGGTGGAATCATAATTTGTTAGTATCTAATTCAGAACCTGCCATCAAAGCCTTCTCTCTTCAGATGACATTCCATGGAAAGTCAAAGCGAAATGGAACTCCAACAAGGACAAGTTTGCTTCTATTCGTCTTAGCTCAACGTGGAGATAGAGAAGTTATGTTTGGGGCCGGTTGTGGTGCTAAACTTGGAGATGGCCTTCCTCTTGGTTCTTAGTGGTGGGATGAGAGACCCTCTTTTCTATTGTCTATTGAGAATTCCTTTGTACCTATATATTATAGGTTTGAAGGTTGATCCCTTCCTTTTCTTTTTCTCTTCCTTTTTGTGCCCTTTGGGTGGCTTTTCTCCTCTTGTATTTCTTCCCCTTTTCTTTATAATATTCTTCAATTAGCGAAAAAAATCCATTAAGATTTTTAGGCATATAATGATAGAACTGATCATGAACTGTGCATCTCTGGTTTGTAAACAACCGTGCATTTCACAGATATGACCATTACCATAACTTTTCTTAGATATGTTCTAATTAATAACTTATGCTTTGCAATTAACACAGATCGATTAATAAAATAAATGCAACACTTACGAACAACCCAAAACACACTTTCATGCCAAAGAAAACTATTTTTAAAGAATAAATCGAGCCCTATTAATATACATTATTCCTTTTGTTTCTATTTAGTAATAATTTTTTAATATAGATGAAAAAACAAATAAAATAAAATAAACAAAGTTTGTCCCATGGATATGTGTCCCGGTACTATCCTACCAACGATACATACATACCCACATAGTATGATGTGTAAGGAATATTTTCATATTAAATTTGGCAAAGATTCTGTTTGACATAAAAATATTCTTGTAACCATCCCTATGAGCACTAGTGAAGTGTGAAGATGTCATGGTACGCATACTTCACCAACTACGTGAAGACTAAAAGATAGAGACAGCAAGAATCATACGATTGACGACAGGAGTCATCTGAGTAACTACTGATTTGTTAGTTAACGATTATGTACGCTCAATTAGAAAGGTAAGTGACTTAGTGGCCATATGAGTTGATTAAAATGAACAAAATATAATGGTCAAACTTAATCATTGGACAAACCCGAGTCTAAGTCAACTATATTGACTAATGGGATAGTCCAATCGATTGGACATAGCCCAATTGATTGGAGATACTGTGTAATCGATTGGAGACTGCGAGGTAGAAACTTATTTCAGCACAATCGATTGGAGACTCTGTGAAATCGATTGGAGCCTTCGGGACAGAAATCTATCTGAGCACAATCGATTAGAGATTCTGTAAAATCAATTGGAGTCTTCAGGACAAAAAGTCAAATCGATTGGAGAACCCTGTGCAATCGATTGGTGACTTCGGAACAGAAATCTTATTGAGTCCAATCTATTGGACATAGCTCAATCAATTGGACTATGCACAAAATTGGTCTTTATCAGATCCGAAATTCTTGGTTCCATCATCCCACGTTCCACACAACTCAAGGTCTTGGAATAATATAAATAGAATCCTTCTATGCCTTCTCCAAACACACAGAGACATAGAATGACTCAATCTTCAAGAGAGAGAAGAAAATATTTTATTTATTAGAGTATCCATTCGAAAAGCAAGAAGCGTATTTTTTAATTCACATCTTGTGAGCTTGTTCTCTTCTTGATCAAAGCTAAGAGCTTGATCCTTCCCTCAGCTTAGGTCTTCCACTTCTATATTCGACCTAGTAGTCGGAGTGTACTAGTGTGACTCAACACCATTTGAGCAACTTAGGGTTCAGGGTGTACTGAATCCTTCACCTTCTGCAAAGGTGAAGTGTTGAGAATTAAGATTGGAGGAGCCGATCGACGGTAGGTTTGGGGTGTACCAAACTGAACAAGTGGACAAGGCTTCTTGACTGGAAGGGCGCGTATGGATTCATAGCGTTGATTCAGAGGACGTGGATGCATTGGCAGTAAGCCTTGGCTAAGGTTGGAAATTGTATTTGCAACGGAGCTGCGTAGGTAACCTTTGTTTCGTTTAACTTTTCAGTTAGGGATACTTTCGTCTGGACGTGGTGCCGTGGTTTTTCCTTAGCTAAGGTTTCATGTAAAAATCTCTTGTCTAGTGTGATTGTTTGTTTGTGTTCCGCAATCTATTCTGATTAGATCAAATGACGAAAAGAAAATATACCACGGAGGTATATTCGATTTGAGTCGATTGTGATAATCTTTTACCAAACAACTAAGGCATGCGATTTTATTCCCTTACTAGCGTCCAGTAAAACTGTGTAGGTATAATTAATTTTAAATACCTAATCAACCCCTCCTTCTAGGTATATTGAGTTAAAGAGAACGGACTGGTAAAATTTCAATTAGTATCAGAGCGGGTATTTCTAGTTAAGGTTTAATCACCTGAATTTAGATTCTTAAGAAACCAGTCAATTTTCATTAATTTGTCAAAATACAAAGAGAATGTAGAAATACATCAAAACCTCTATTGTTTGATGGGGCTATGTCTATTCGAAGGCTGAGATGAAGGCTTTTCTAAAGTCCATTGATGAAAGAGTCTGGATGTCTGCAGTGGATGGTTGATCACCACCCACAATGGAAGTAGGAGATAAATCATTCTTAAACCTAAAAACGACTAGACAAAAGAGGACATAGATTGTTATTGTCTTAATAGCAAAGGGTTAAATGCTATTTTTAATGCTGTTAATAAGAATGAGTTTAGAAGAATCTCTACTTGTTCCCTAGCTAAAGAAGCATGAGACATACTTAGAGTCACACACGAATGAACGTCAGCCGTTAGGATCTCCAAACTTCAAATGCTGACTTCTAAGTTCGAATTCATAAGAATGGAGGAGAATGATACTTTCACTGAGTTCTATGCCCAACTGAGTGATATTGTGAACTCTGCACACAACTTGGGTGAGGTCATTCCTGAATCAAAAGTTGTTCAAAAAATTTTGAGATCCTTACTTGATAGATTTCAGGCTAAGGTCACTACAATTGAGGAGAGGAAAGATGTTGACTCTCTCAAAGTTGATGAGCTGGTTGGGTCTCTTCAAACTTGTGAGATGAATTTGAGACAGCCAAAGAAATCAAATGGAATTGCCCTTAAAGTTTCTGAAGCTCAAGATTCTGAGTCAGATGTTGACTCTGAAGTAGAAATAGCATTATTCGTGAAAAAATTCAAAAAGTTCTTTCGTTCTGAAAATGATAGGTTCAAGAACAATAAACAATTTGATAAAGCAGTGGAACATGCTAGACCTCATGAGAGAGGCAGCAGAAGTGACAGGAACCCTAGGGAAAGCCACTCAAGCGAACCCCAATGTTTCAAATGTAAGGGTCTTAGTCATTTTGCTAATGTGTGCCCAAACAAAGAAGAATACAAGGACAAGGCAAAAGCATTCAATGTCACATGGGATGAAGAATCAGAAGATCATTCCGATAATTCAGATAGCAATGAAAAGATTGATAACTATGCAGCTTTCGTTGCTCATTTCAATAGTCCCTATAGATCTCATGGAGAGTCCGAGAACAATGATGATGAGAGTTCGGAAGACTCTTATAAAGGGGACTCGAATGACTCGGCAGTTGGTATGAAAGAACTGTACAAGGAATCGATAAAATTCATAAAGGTTAATAAAATTTTATCTGACAGGGTAAATGTCTTGACTCTGAAAAAGCAGCCTTAGTAATTGACACTGAAAAATTAAAAGTGTTGATTACTAATTTAGAGCAAGAGAATGAGTCTCTATTAAAGAGGAACAAGTCATTGGAATGTGAATTCCAAACTTGCATGACATGTAAGGAATTCCTAGAAAATGAGGTTCTTAAATCAAAGAGGGATGTGTCATGATTCTCATCCAGCTCTACAAAGCTTGATGAGATTCTTCATGTGGGAAAAGTCTATGGAGACAAACATGGTTTGGGTTACAAAAACAATCAAGAAAAATGGTCTTCCTCCAAGATGATTTTTATTAAAGCCCAAGCTATTCCCACTCAGATCAATGATTAAATCAAAATTGTCAAAAGCAGTCGTCAATGCAAGTACTACAAAAACATGGGTCATGTGATCAGAAACTGTCACAAGTTGAGAAGAGGACATCAAAACCCTCTAGAAAAAATAGTGAATACCACTCAGAATGTGAAAAGTCAGAGAATTCCTATGAAGACACATTATGAGATAAATTATTTGGATGTGCTATCTAGGAAGATGAAAGACCTACTGGAAAGGTCTAGAGAATTAATCAAGGAGATTGAGTCCCTTGAGAAATTCAAACAACCTCAGAGTTATCTAACTCAAAAGAGGAAAGATCCTAAGAGAATTGATCTATCTACCAAACTCACATCTATGTGGGTTAGGAAAGATTCTCTGAAGGAAAAATGTTCGATAATGTCGTATTTCTGAGCAATGTGCTCTTTATTTCCTCTTGTTCTCTATTTTTATTCTTTTGAGGGATTTTTTGTTTTTGCTTCATTTTGAAGAATAAAGATTGAAAATATTTCAAAAAATCAAAAGATCAATTGTTCAGAAAAATGTTAAAATTATTATTTGATTATACGATTTTGATGAGCAGTAATTTCTGGGACATACCAAGAAAAAAGACTTAACTGTTGATAAAATTTCTGCTAATCTATGTATTATATCTTTTAATTATTATGATTGGTCAATTTTTACTAGTATGCATTAGAAAATTATTGAAACAGTATATCTCACATTCACATGCACACTGATTATTTCTGTGGGAATGATTTGATAAAGGTGTGAAATCTTGTATCATTGGAATTAGGAATAAACCTCTACTAATTATAATTTCAAATTAGTAGTGTTCCTGCCTTCAGTTGATTTAGAAACTGCACTATAGTCAACTGTTGGCTTCCCAATGAGACTTATTATTTTAAAGAAACAACTACCTCCACAAAAATTAGAGTGAATGCCATCTGTATGGCTCTGTTTGAAATTGAAATCTGATTCCTATTGCTGTAGAAAAGGGCTACCTACATAGAGAGTAAAAGCAACCTATATTCAAAGTAAATAAAAAAGGTGTAAAAGACAGCAAATTTGTTAGAAAAATTCTTATCCATCAACAAATACCCATATATATGAGCGTATGTGAGATCCCTTAATAACTCTAATGAAGATTTTATGATCGGATATAGGATACCTCCAAATTCTGATACTTATGAGAAATTATTGCTGAAATCTTATCCGGTACCACAGATGGACTAAGATCACTTACACTTGATGATATTACTGTTGATATTTGAATCTATGATTACTAGTGATTTGTGACTTGCGCTAATGTCTAAAAGAATTAATATTCTTAATAAAGAAAAAGATTGAACTAACCGGTTAGTTAATTCTCTTCAATAAGAATCAGTGTTTAGTGCTTATCAAGATTGACTTCATGAAGTGAATTTTAATTTTTTCTAACGTTTTATCTTTTCTTAAGAAGTTTAAAAAATAATTTTTGACTTGAAAAGTTTTAGTTGGGGGTCCTAGAAAATGAGTCTATTGGTTTTAAAATTTAAAATTTTTTTTCCCGGACCAGTCCAATCAATTGGACCTTACAGACCAATCGATTGGACATCTCCAATTGATTGGCGAGTACAACCGTATCGATTGGCCACTTAGCCCAATCGATTGGACAGTGCGAAGTTCGGTTTTATAAAATCCAAAATGGGTCATTTTCAACCCCAATCGATCCAATTGCCTCATAGATTTCTCCCAATCGATCGTAGGTACCCGATCAATTATTCCCAAAAGGTTTTGTGGAGTGATTCTCTCGATTTCATAGTTTTCTACTTCACCCTCTTCGTTGTGATTTTGGAGAGTTTTTGAGCAAAAATGGAGATATTTTAGTATTTTCTTCCATTCTTGGTGCTCATGGCGACTAATCCTCGTCGTAGGAGAGCTATTGTAATCTCTGAAGAGGAAAGTGCTGATGAAGAACCCCTGGTTCAACGGACTCAATCTCGCACCAAATGGGGTGGTTGACTCAGTGGGTCACGGTACTCAGAGCGGGGTGAATCATCCAGAGGACCTAGGAGAGCTCGGGGTCGTGCCTGTCATACTGATATTCCTTCGGTGAGTGTTCTCATCTCCCCATTCATTTCCAATTCCGCTAGAGATCTTTTGGAGCATTTCTCTGGTCGCAAATTCACTACTGAACGAGTAGTTAAATTTAACACTATTTTGGGTACTATGGTTCATTCGTTGTTCGTATCTCGTGAGTGGGTTCCTATCACTCACTTGACCATTCTATTTTACCCTGTCTTGGTTAAACTCTTTGATTCCAACATGCACTCCATTCAGTGTAATGACCCGAGTGAGCTATCCTTTCAGACTTATGTCTCTAGGGCTTACTTGACTATTACACCTGATCTAATATCTATCTTGTTGGACATATCTCATCCTTCTACCTCATATGAGTTCATTCTTAGGACTCCTGAGACGACGACTTCTAGAGTCACCTTGACCGAGACTCTCACAGGGCAGATATTTGATTGAAGTACATTTATTCCTCTTACATCTATTCTCCTTGAGTATCGGTTGTTGCACCTCATCTGTGGGTACAACATTGATCCACCTGGCCGTAGGGCACAGGTGAACACTGATTGTCTTCAGCTTCTTTACCATATTGGCACTGGATTTGTCATTGACCTTCCGAGGTTCATTTTTAGAGCTATAGTTAAAGCGGGTAGCCAGTTAGCTAACCATCAGTGTCTCCCTTTCTCTCTACTGGTGAGCTCTATCCTACTTCATCTGGATGTGCCTATTTGAGCTACTGAGGAGGTGTGCTCACCCATGGGCCCTATTGGGCATTCGACTATCAGGAAGAGCATGTCTCAGGTTCGGAGAGTGACAGAT
This sequence comes from Euptelea pleiosperma, assembly GCA_035048495.1. NCBI lineage: Eukaryota > Viridiplantae > Streptophyta > Magnoliopsida > Ranunculales > Eupteleaceae > Euptelea > Euptelea pleiosperma. Next base: position 12,944,930 of record CM068548.1, read on the forward strand.
GTACCTCTACACTTTGACGATATTTTCAATGAGGACTTGGGGGATGATACTAAGCCAGGGGGTCAGCAGCCAGATACTGAGATGCATCCTCTAGAGCCACAACCATCCTTTGTCTAGCCTCCTAAGATGCCTGCCCCTTACTCCTTTGAGTCTCTTCATCATCAGATGGTGGGATTCGACTAGCGTTTCACAGCGCATGAGGAGCGGATGGCACAGAGCTTTCGACATTTAGAGAAGGATAGGAGAGGATGTCGGGCTTCATGTATGATATGCAACGTTACATGGAGTATCAGTTCACCATGATGGGCTTTGGACAGCATCCACCAGCTCATGGCCCTGATCAGCATGATGGTACTGATCCATCTACATAGACTCCCGAAGAGAGAGACATCTTGAGAGTTATCTAGTGTTTTTATTTTTGTTATTATTGTACACTGATAAACTCAGATTGTGTATGGTTATACTCTGCTTGTGTTATATTGTGTTACAGGATATAAACCAGTATATATTTGGTTATGGATGTATATCTGCACTTGTTTCTCATGATAATATTCATTGTATGCTTATATTTCTGTACCTTTGTCAATCTGTAACAAAAAGGAAGAGAGAAAATCATAGCAGTAAAAATAAGTTAATGCATGAGATAGGGGGAGAAATTTTTTTTCAATTTCTTTACTTGTGATGTGCATAATTAACTCACTATATTTTAATGATTTATTGATTGCCGATGATATTACATGATATGTATTGTTGGCAGAATGTGCAGGGAACAGATCAAAAGTAATTACACTATATCTGTTCGATCATCTCCAAGAGAGTGTGAGATAGTGAGTGAATCATGTAAGATGGTGGGATTGTATTTTCTATTTTTTACCTTCTATATGATTAAATACTTTTTGTCAGAAAATTATCAAAAGGGGAGATTGTAAGGAATATTTTCATATTCAATTTGGCAAAGATTTTGTTTGACATAAAAACATTCTTGTAACCGTTCCTACGAGCACTAGTGTAGTGTAAAGATGTCATGGTATGCATACTTTGCCAACTACATGAAGATTAAAAGACAGAGACAGCAAGAATCAGACGGTTGACGACAGGAGTCATCTAAGTAACTACCGATTTGTCAGTCAACGATCGTGTACGCTCGATTAGGAAGGTAAGTGACTTAGTAGCCATAGGAGTTGATTAAAATAAATAAAATATAATGGTCAAACTTAGTCACTGGACAGACCCGAGTCTAAGTCAACTATATTGACTAATGGGATAGTCCAATCGATTGGACATGTATCCCCAATCGATTGGACATAACCCAATCGATAGGAGACACTGTGTAATCGATTAGAGACTGTGAGGCAGAAAATTATTTCAGCACAATCGATTGGAGACTCTGTGAAATTGATCGAAGCCTTCGGGATAGAAATCTATCTGAGCACAATTGATTGGAGTCTTCGGGACAGAAAGTTATATGAGTCAAATCGATTGGAGAACCCTGTGCAATCGATTGGTGACTTCAGAACAGAATCTTATTGAGTCCAATCGATTGGACACTTATCCCCAATCGATTGGACATGGCCCAATCGATTGGACATGGCCCAATCGATTGGACCATGCACAGAATTGATCTTTCCCATATCTGAAATTCTTGGTTCCATCATCCTACGTTTCACATGACTCAGGGTCTTAGAATTCTATAAATAGAACCCTTCTATGCCTTCTATAAACACACACAGAGACACAGAGTGACTCAATCTTCAAGAGAGAGAAAAAAATATTTTATTTATTAGATTGTCCATTCGAAAAGCAAGAAGCGTATTTTTTCATTCACATCTTGTGAGCTTGTTCTCTTCTTGATCAAAGCCAAGAGCTTGATCATTCCCTCAACTTAGGTCTTCCACTTCTATATTCGATCTAGTAGCCTAAATGTACCAGTGTGACTCAACACCATTTGAGCAACTTAGGGTTCAAGGTGTACTGAATCCTTCACCTTCTGCAAAGGCGAGAGTGTTGAGAATTAAGATCGGAGGAGCCGATCGACAGTAGGTTTGGGGTGTATCAAACTGAACAAGCGGACAAGGCTTCTTGACTGGAAGTACGCGCGTGGATTCGTAGCGTTGATTCAGAGGAAGTAGACGCATCGGCAGTAGGCCTTGGCTAAGGTTAGAAGTTGTATTTGCAACGGTGCTGCGTAGGTAACCTTTGTTTCATTTAACTTTTCAGTTAATGATACTTTCCATCTAGACGTGGTCCCGTGGTTTTTTCTTAACTAAGGTTTCCACGTAAAAATCTCTTATCTAGTGTGATTGTTTGTTTGTATTCCACAATCTATTCTAATTAGATCAAATGACGAAAAGAAAATATACTATGGAGGTATATTCGATTTGAGTCGGTTGTCATAATCTTTTACCAAATAACTAAGACATGCAATTTTATTCCCTTACCATCGTCCAGTAAAACTGTGTAGGTATAATTAATTTTAAATACCTAATCAACCCCCCTTCTAGGTATATTGAGTTAAAGAGAACGGACCGGTGAAATTTCATGATGATACTTACTTTAGGTCATTTCGGTGAATAATAACCAAACGTGAAGAGGGAAACTATGTGCTGTTTAAAATTTAAAATATGGGGAAAATTAATTTCATCAAAAAATGATAAAAAGAAGATCAATTTGTTAGCTGGCTAGCAACTATGCCCTTACTTTCTCTTTTTGTACACATAAATCATAGAGAAAGAAGAATAAAAAAAAAACCAAAAAACGTAAAAATGCATGAACAGCAACCAAAAGGCTAAAAAGCTAATCCCACTAATCAAAATCCAAAACCAACTTCCAAAACTAAACGTAACTTCAAGACCAAGAGTGACTCCTATAACATCAACAAGCTTACCAATGTTAGCTTGAATTACAGTCCTTGATTCCTTCTCAAAGAGAATTCTCTTCACATTTGCCCACACAATAAGGCCAACACCTAAATTGATCTTCTCAAAGAGTATTCTCTTCACACTTGCCCACACAATAAGAAGATGAGAGAGGGCTTGGCAAAGTACGATTGAGGAAGAGAAAGAGGGTTTGGGGAGATAGTAAGATAGTTGGGATTGGTATGGATACAATATGTGGTTTGATAGGGTGGGATATGGAACAGAAGAGTGAAGACTAAAAATAGGTCCAAAGAGAGAGAAGCTAAGAGAGAGAGGGTTTGAATGGTGTGAACCTTAGTGCAGACCCATGTTGGTAGCACTCAAATTTTTTTTTTCCTTTCAAAGATATTTTGGTAATTATAAAACTTAGGATAATTTTATAACTTTACCTACTTCCTTTTTTGAATCATACCTGTTAATCTAACCTAATAGCAATAGTGACATTGTCTCCAAATTTTAAGAACTTTCGAGCAACATTTTTTGAAGTGGGCCGTATTTTTCCTTTCAGGGGCATTTTGGTAATTTTATAATTCAATTTTAAGAACTCCTATAAGAAATAATGTTAGGTTCATCACATTGAGTATCAATTTTGTAACTTTTCAAGAATTTCCATCTCAAGATGTATTTTGGTCTTTATAACTTATTAAGGGTATTTTAGTTTTTTAACACCTCTATTAATCTTATTTCGAGTTTGTATCTTCATTAAAATTGTATGCCTTGCTACATGTAGGTTCTTAGAGAATTATGAGAAATTTTATTTTAAGGGTTTTTGGTAATTTTCTAAGTATGGAACCCTTTTTAAAGTTTTGGATAAAATCTTTAATGGCCTATGTGAGAAATAGCTTGAATTGGTTATTTCAAAAATAAAATTTTCTTTATTATCATTAAATCATTTCTAATTTTGTGATTTTATGTGGATATGGTAATGGGTCATATAAGCCAAGTGAGCTTAGGCCAAGTCCCTTTTGTGTTCATTCTTCGTATATATGTATTATGAGTCATCATTGACTATTTAAAATGGCAATTGCCCACCAACGTCATTTGAAATGGTGTTGCCCCCCCCCATATTTTTCTAGAAGGCTAAAATACCAGGCCATTTCAAATGGCCATGTGGTAGATAGATCTAATCAAATCTTCAAACAAAATATACATATCAGAGTTAAAAACCCTCTGATTATGCGAAAAAATCTCCTACGTGGGACCCATTTCAGTGGTGGGTCCTGATCCACTATAACCTCAAAAGTAAAGAAAAAAAGATGTCTAGGAAATTTTTGAGGAATAACGCACGAAATCGACTGTTTCATCTAAAAATGAATAACGAAATCCAAGGACTAGAGATTCATCAATCAGTGGTCCATCAAGTGGAGGACCAATCATCATAGGTCAGTGGTCTTGAAACAGTGTGCCAGGTGGTGCATTTTTATGCGCTGCTCCACGAGGTAAATTTTCTCGTGGAAAGAGGGTTTGTATACTAACACGTGATGGACGAAATCCCATGCAACAACTTGACTTTTACTATTCGTCTCATAACCGAGAACTGTGACAAGCCCATCTCACCAACCAGTGACAAGGATAATTTGGTAATTTCAACTGGGTGTCATATTTTTGTCAATTTGGTAACAAGCAACGCCGCAATGGAGTGCATGCAACTCCACAAAAGACAATAAAAACCAGTTTTTCTGATCTTTTGCCGGGTTGCATGTTGCATCTGTGCAACTCCATTGTGGGGTTGCTTGATATAGCATTCCTCTTTTCTCAAAAAGATAATGTTGATCCAGTCTTTGGTGGCAAAGAGTAAGAACAAGAAAAGTAGAGAGATGGGTGTAGTTGTTGAGAATGGCCAGTTAATTCCACAAACAGCATTTACTTTTGTGATCAGAATAATTCAGAGACACAACAAAAGTCTCCTTTTTTGATGACTTGGTAACTCTTTACTATTCACAATGGGACAACGATGCATGAGACTATTTCAATGAGTTCTCTCGATCTCTCTATAAATAGGCATTGTTACCTTGTTTGAATAGTGATTCAGTGAGAAAGAATAATGGAGAAGATAACCCTTTTGCCTCTTGTAGTTTCTGTTTTTTTGGCCTTGGTTTTCACTTTTGCCTCAGCCTCTGATCCCAGTCCCCTCCAAGACTTCTGTGTTGCCATCAATGACCCTAAAGATGCTGATGCTGGTACATACTCTCCTCTTTCTCGTACCTAACTTTCTTTTTATGAGTATTTGTAGAGTAGTTGAAATGATGATCGAGAGAGAGTTAATTACTATATGCCGTCTATGTTAATTTGTTTTCACAACAAACGATTACATTAATTTCCTAGAATGGACATGAACGTCCATACTTAACATGTTTTATTATGTATTTGCAGTGTTTGTGAACGGGAAAGTCTGCAAGGACCCCATGCAGGCAAAGCCTGAAGATTTCTTCTTTTGTGGGCTCAATGTGCCCGGAGACACATCACACCGAGTTGGATCCAATGTCACTCAAGCTAATGTGGCACAGATACCAGGGCTTAACACATTCGGCGTCTCCTTGGTTCGCATAGACTATGCACCCTATGGTCTCAACCCACCCCACACACACCCTCGAGCCACCGAGATTCTAACAGTTTTGGAGGGTACTCTCTACGTTGGATTTGTCACCTCCAACCCTGAAAACCGCCTCATCACCAAGGTCCTCAACAAGGGAGACGTGTTTGTATTCCCGGTAGGCCTAATTCACTTTCAATTCAATACGGAACACAGCAATGCCGTTGCTATTGCTGGTCTAAGCAGCCAAAACCCCGGTACCATCACTATCGCTGACGCCGTCTTCGGATCAAACCCACCCATCAAGGATGATGTTCTTGCCAAGGCCTTCCAACTTGATAAGAATGCTGTTGATTATCTCCAAAAACAGTTTGCAAAGAACAACTAGAATGAATACTGCGACTACTATCGGTAGATTGAATAAGAATAGATTGTTATTTGGACTTTGAATAAGCAGTTGAGCTCTGTTGCAATCCTAATATAAGGGGTTTCTTCTCTGTGTTTACAACCCGATACGAAATAAAGGAGTTTATTTTTACATCTCTCTCTCTGTTTAAAACTTGATATATTTTATATATAATTGCATTACATACATCATCTTTTTTAAGTTCAGGTGGAATATCTTAATACAAGATTAAATGCCTCCAAATAAAATTGGCCGGCAACTGACTGAAACCCAATCCAAACGGGCCTCTAACCAAGCTTTGTGAAAAATGCACATATGATCGGGCGGTTAGTTCCACTCAAGATGCTGGACATTTGATTGTGCTTGGAAAAACTTCCCTCTGAAGCCTTTGTATGACACGTGCCTACTATTGGGTTTTCAACTTATGGATCTCGGGTTGGGCCCTATGTTTTAAAAATCACCGAGGCGACTCTCGGCCAAGTCGACTCGACTCGTTTGTATTTCGAGTCGACTCGGCATACAAACTCGGATTTGCATGCCTCGACGAGTTGACTCAGAAACTCGGCCGAGTCTTTACCGAGTCAACTATTTAAAGGCCGAGGCGACTCAAAATTAGATGTTTTTTTTTCTAGTTTTTTTTTATTATATTTTATAATTCTTTAAATTTTTTTTAATAAATATTAATTTTTATATATTTAATAATTAATTTAATGAATCGCCGAGTCGACTCCCGAGTCAGAGTCTTTGAGGTGACTCGGCCCAATGGACATCTGAGTCGAGTCCGAGTTCCGAGTTTTAAAACATAGGTTGGGCCATGCATCCAAATTTTTGGTCTGACGAAAGGTTTAAAGGTTAAGGAGAGAGGCCAGATAGAACGGTGGGATAAACAGCGGCAAGATGGACAATGACCTGAGAAGGAGAAAAATAAGGGAAAGAGTTGGTAAAGAAATAGAGGTTTTGAGAAATGGAATATTATGATAGAAATTGAGAATCATCATATTATTGATAATCGCTTGAATTGGTGATTCATTGAACCTAACAAGGCTCTTATATAGAGCATTACAAGAGTGAAATAAATGAACAAAACTAAATATTAATCTATCAGAGTAAAATCTAATCCTAATCAAATCTAATCAATAATCCTAATTGATACTTTGACAACCGGGAGAATATGTGATGCGATATACACCAATATTAATTGATATGATGTATCTCACTCAATTTCTTACAATATTATTCTCTAATACTCCCTCTCAAACTCATGGGGATAGAGGATCAACGATCTTCGTTTTGCCGAAATCAAGTCCCTTGAGGATTGAATTGTCGTATATCACCATTTTGAATTTTGTTAGGATGATTGAATTACATTGATGATGTCTGCGATCGCCAGTGAAAGAAGGTGATTGCTAATCGGAGGGATTATCCATGATGGTCACGTGGGATCTTATCCCAGAGAAAAATAGATCTACGTTCGGTTTAGGCTGGACCAAACCATGGAACTTTAATCCAAATAAAGGGTTTCATTGGGCCAAAGTGAGTGGGCATCTATTTGCATCACAGGTTAGAGCTCTATGTGTCCTCAAGCAATGGACTATGTGTGGGCCTCTTATAGACCTCACAAAAAGATTGTGGACCTCTTTTGGGCCTCACTAGTGTGTGCCTTTTGGAGCATCACTGGCTTAGGCCTCTTTTTGACCAAAGAGAGTGGATGGCATCTTTGTAACGCATGGACTTAGGCTCTACGAGCCCTCAAGCCAGAGGTGGGTCTCTTTGGACCTCACAGTGCTTGGGCTTTGAAAGTCCTCAAGCTTAAGCCAAATGGGAATATGGTGGCATAACGGGCTTGCACCTCTATTGGACTACAAGCAAAAGCAAAATCTCTATTTTGTTGTCGTAGTTTAGTTGGTCATAACAAAATGGCAAACAAGAGAGGAAGGTTTCCTCTAATGGGGTTTCCAAAATTCAGAAGGTTGCTAGAGATGGTGACTCATGGAGGCAGAACACTGATAATGGTGACTGGTTGTAACTCTCGCAACGACACACAAACGTCAATAAAAAGAGGCATAATGGTGGCAATGATTCAGAAATTCTCTCCCTTGTTTTTTTAAATGGAGTTAGTGACTAGTGACAAGGCAATGGTGGTGACCCTCTGGAACCAAATCCTTTGTCAAAGAAATGGCCATCGGAAAGTGAATCACCAACATATTCAATAAGGAAGAGGCCTTCCCGTCTTTGAGAGATCCAACAATTACTTGGAAGAAGTAGAGGACATGACATTCAAACTTATTGAAGTAGAGAACAAGATGTGATTGCATGCTTTTTTGGTTTAGAAATTGAAGACGAGCAGAAAAATAAGGAGATGGTTTAAGCCAAATGGGTGAAGATGCCGCCCACCCGCTGAAAATTTGACGAACTAAAACTGGCGATCAAATGGACACATGTCTATGGATGACCCACTCTGCAGATACCATGTTAGAAATTGAAAATCTTCTTGATAATAGCTTGAATTGGTGATTACATTGAACTGGACAAGGCTCTTATATAGAGCATTAAAAGAGTCTAATAAAAGAAGGAAACTAATTCCCAATTTATCAGAATAAAATATAATTCTAATGAAATCTAAAAAATAATCCTAGCTACTTGATACATTCACAACTAGAAGAATATGGGATGAGATAACTGATAATCCTAATCAAGGCGCATCGTGCATCCAAACTGCCCTAAGTTACAACTGAATATGGAGATTTTGTTTTCAAATCCAATTTTAGAAGTTTATATCTTAGTTTTTAGTAGGTTTCTTGTTTTGGGGGATTTGATCCCATCGCCGGGCTATGCAAATCCGAGTTTGTATGCCGAGTCGACTCGAATGCCGAGTCGACTCGAAATACAATTGAGTCGAGTCGACTCGGCGAGTTTTAAAACATAAGGTTGACGCCCTAAACCAGTAGATGATCGCGTTGACTGTTGTGTTTACACATCAAAATTGTGATGATGAGATGGAACGCTTGAAAGTCCCTTTGCAGACGTTGGGCAGAGGAGGGTGTCGCTCATCCCTTTCTTTTGTGGTTTGCTCTTTTCTTCCTTGTTTCTTCGTCTCTTGCCTTGGCAGGCTCCCTCAGCCTCCAAGTGCTTTAATAAATCTCTCTTTTACCTTTCAAAAAAAAAAAAAAAAAAAAAGCCACGACAGTGGTGGTTACCCATGTCAATTTTTCCCAATTCCCTACGTTCAACAAAGTTAAGTATGAACTTCCTCAAGAAGACTATGTATTAGGCGATAGGACAAAGTTGATTTGAAACTCAAAATTCTAGAATTCCAAGGGAGTTTAAAGTTTCTAGATTTGTTCAATACTGTGGAGGAAGTTCTTGCATTCAAAGAGCTTCCTAACAGTAAACGGATTCCATTGGTCACAACTATGTTTCGAGGACAAGTCGCCGCTTAGTGACAGCAAACAATATAAAGCTTTCCTGAACTTGGCATGGAAAGACAATGTCAGGCCTCTTATTAAGTACCAATGGAATAGTTCAACGGAAGATGAAAGTTCGAATTCAAAGGTGAATTATATATATATCTCTCCATACAGGGGAGAATGATGCAGATCTAGATGTACGTGGACGTGTTGAACACACATGACCGGAATAATGTGTACCATGCATCCAAACATCCATGAGTTGCAACCGGAATAAGGTGCACCATGCATCCAAACAATATAAATTTTCTCGTGGAAAGAGGGCTTGTTTACAAACACGAGATGGTTGAAAACCCATGTCACCATTTTAATACAAAACCATAGCCGACTGGTCGATAAGGAACCTGCCAGTCTAATGTGGGATTAGAGATTTGGTCAAAAATTTAATAAGTGATTTTTACCATTTGTCGTGGCATAATTAAGAAGTAAGACAAGCCTATCTTATGACGTCATTGACTATGTCAATCAGTAGATAACGTTGCTGAACGATGCAATATAATTAAGCTTGTTTTAGAATGATTTTAAACATGTTTAAGGAGATTTGTGGATAATTTTGTAATTTCAACTGGGTGTCATATTCTAGCAAGCAACCCCTCAATGGAGACAAAAGACAAAAGATATATATTTTTTAATTCAAAGATGTAATTTTCAAGCCAGTTTTTCTGGTCTTTTAATTTGCAGTGTTGCATCTGTGTAATCCATTATTGGGTTGCTTCATAGCATTCCTCTTTTCTCAAAGATAATGTTGATCCAGTCTTTGGAGGCTAAGAGTAAGAACAAGAAAAGTATACAGATGGGTGTACGTAGTAGTTGAGAACGGCCAATTAATTCAACAAATAGCATTTACTTTCTCCTTCTTTAGATGACTACTTGGTAAGTCTTTACCAGTCACAATGGGACGTCATCGATGCATGAGACCATTTCTATGAGTTCTCTCCCATCTCTCTATAAATAGGCATTGTTACCTTGTTTCATTACTCACCCCTACCAAGCAAAACATACATAGTTTCAATAGTGATTCAGTGAGAAAGAATAATGGAGAAGATAATAGGTGCTCCCTTCCTTGTAGTCTCTGTCCTTTTGGCCTTGGTTTATCCTTTTGCCTCTGCTTCTGATCCCAGTCCCCTCCAAGACTTTTGTGTTGCCGTCGATGACACTAAAGCCGCAGGTACATATGATCTCCTCTTTCTCGTACTTTTCATTACTAAGAGTATTTGTTGATAGTAGTTGGAATGCTCGGATAGAGAGAGAGAGAGAGAGAGAGTTTATTTTTAATCTACATTCTTCTATACGATTACATTTTTTAGAATGGACCTGAACGTCCATCGCACTTAATGGATCCACGTGAAAACATGGGGCTGTAAAAAGCATCATGATCTTCAATAATTATGACCTTATCTTATATATACATATATTTCCGTATGTTTTTCGCTTCTCTAATTAACTTTTAGGGTATAGAATAGGTTGATGGATGTGTTTAATTAAAATGTTGTTTAATTATTTGTTTGCAGTGTTTGTGAACGGGAAATTCTGCAAGGACCCCATGGATGCTACGGCTGAAGATTTCTTCCGTTCTGGGCTCAATGTGCCTGGAGATACATCAAACCGAGTTGGATCAAATGTCACTCAAGCTAATGTGGCCCAGATACCAGGGCTAAACACGTTTGGCGTCTCCTTGGTTCGCATAGACTATGCACCCTATGGTCTCAACCCACCCCACACACACCCTCGAGCCACCGAGATCTTAACAGTTTTGGAGGGCACTCTCTACGTTGGATTTGTCACCTCCAACCTTGAAAACCGCCTTATCACCAAGGTCCTCAACAAGGGAGACGTGTTTGTATTCCCCGTAGGACTAATTCACTTTCAATTCAATAAGGGACACAGCAATGCCATTGCCATTGCTGCTCTAAGCAGCCAGAACCCCGGTACCATCACTATCGCTGACGCCATCTTCGGATCAAACCCACCCATCAACGATGATGTTCTTGCCAAGGCCTTCCAACTTGACAAGAATTTTGTAGATTATCTCCAAAAACAGTTTGCAAAGGACAACTAGAATGAATACTATGATCTACTACTATTTGTAGACCATATAGGAATAGATTGTTTGAAACATTGAATAAGCAGTTGACTTCTGTTGCAATCGTAATATATAATAAAGGGGTTTGTTATCTTTGTTTACAACCCGATATTTAATGAAGGAGTTTGTTTTTACATCTCTCTCTCTCTCTCTCTCTCTCTCTCTCTCTCTCTCTCTCTTTCTGTTTGTGTGTAAATATATTTTATATATAATTGCATTGCAAATTTTTTTTAAGTTCAAACACAAGGTTAAATACCCCAAAACAAGGACTAAAAAGACAAACAATAAGGGAAAAAAAACTCTTAACCCTATCCAAATGGGCCTTTAACCAACCAATTGTAACAATCGCGATGGATGAGTCGGTCGCCAAACACATATATGATTGGGTGTTTAGGGTCCACTTAAGATGCAGGACGTTTGATTTTATGACACGCGAGTACACTTAAACCTGTCCCAACCCCATGTTAAAAAGTATAATCAAGGTTGTGTTTGAGATGGGTATAGGAATCCTTTTCTAGGACCCGTCCATAGTTAAGGCAAGCTCGCTCTGACCAATAATGAATCAGGATTCATTGCAAATCAACAAGATTTTTAGGCAACTCCAGTATCCCTTAGTGTTCGCAGCAATTAAACAGATGTAAATGAAGAACGATTAAAGCATATGATGAAGAGAAGTAATATTGAATACCTTTGCAAAGTGAGCATCTCCTGATGCAGCTTCTGAAAGACAACTTCCCACTCCATACTGCACATAGAGGTACTCCTTGGGTGACAATGAAGAGGGCAATTGGCAAGAGTTGGGAGATCTCTAGTAAATCAAGGTAGCTATGGTGAAAGAACATCTTTCTTCGTCAAAGAATTGTACACATCAGCTATGAGAAGCCAAATAAGATCAGGTCAACACGAGTAAGCCATTAACTTAAGCTTCATGAAGACCCACAACACCGCTCCATGGGTCATCCGACCCACATTCTGTGGGTCTATTCGAAACCCAAGATCAAGGCATGAGGGTTAAAAGGATCAAAAACACAAAAGTACAAAATAAGCATTAATTAAGTTCAATTATGAAGAATTATATTTTCAGTGATAAAAAATTAACATTTGGTGAATAAAGTCAAACTATGGCCAATATGGTCCATGTTACTATTAACAAGCATAAAACGAGAAAAGAAATCTGCAGTTTTTCAAAACAGAAATTAGCCTGAATGATCAACTTATAAAAATCATTGCAGACTTATTTTAAATAAAAAATGATTCCAAAATTTAAAAATGTTAAACTTAGTTAGTGTAGTATAAAGGGAAAGGCTTCCATGCGCCAAGGCCGTACGGAACAAACAAAAGGGCCCTGCTTAAGCTGTGCCACATCAGCACAAAAGCTAAAAATAACCGTGCCCCAAACGTAACAGAACATGGTTGGGTTTGTGTTTTTAAGTGTACGGTTATATTAGCTTTTTACTTACGTGTCACAATTTGGGCAGGGCCGTTTTGTTTGCTCCACACGGCCCTAGTGCATGGAAGCCGCTCCCGAAAATAAAAACTAGTTAGAATAGTCTGTAAAGAAAAAAATCAAAACAAATCGGGCTTTTTTTCAAAAAGTGACCAGATTAATTAAATTCTTTGGAAAATCGATACAAAGATGAATAACTTTCGTGTTTTATAGAAAAACTAATTTTAAGGTCTTCAAAATACACTGTTGCAGGGTTCATAGAACCTTGCATTAATATCCTATAAAATGGCTCAGATAATTGGGTTAGAAAACTCAATATTTACTAGGGATGGTTCCTCTCTCACTTCAAGTATTATGTTGGTGGCAAGGGCGAGTCTCTCTTCTTAGCCAATTATTTTCGTGGGGGATGGTGTCTCTCCTACTCAAATTAGGTTTAGCTTAATTGGGTACACTTACCCCTCCAATGATATGAAAGCTCTATGAAGACAATCAAGAGTGTAGAGACGAGCTCTTCTACTCCCTGTTCCCAACACTTTCCCCGTGCTCTGTTCCTGAATGGTAAAACCAGAAGAAGAGAACACAAATAAACAATTATTATCATGTGTGAACTGACTAACTGAGATCAAATTCTTTTGTATGTGAGGAACAAGTAGAGTATCATTTAATCGAAAAAGTCCTGTAGGGGTAGAGAGTGATACTGATCCTGTATGTGAAATAGGAATCAAAGATCTGTTGCCAACCAAGACGCGATTTGTACCATTATAGGGTTTAGTATGAACAAAATTACCTTCATTGTTGGTCATATGGGCTGTTGCGCCACTATCAGGATACCACTCCGCATCTTGGGCATCCTGAATAGTGAGGGAAGTAAACGCCTCTACAGGTGGAGTGGTTTGATAGGAGTGATTGAACCTATTGCGGCATTCAATGGCAGTCTGACCGCCACGGCCACAGATTTGACATATGGAAGTCGTCATCTGTGTGGCATGATTGGATGTCACTTGTGCATGACTTCCTGAGGATGGGGTTCTATCAGTACTCTGACTTGAGCGATTGGTGTACCATTGTCCTCCATGATTTCCGTTACCTCTCTTATAATTTGTACTGGATTGTTGATCACCTTGTGGCTTTCCATTAGAGAAATTGCGATAGGTGGGTCTGTAAGTCTTGTTTGCCCCACGATAATTGTTCCGCCCATTACGACCTCCTCGTTGAGCAGTAAAGGCAGATTCATGATTGCTCTCATGAGGGGTGAGGCTTCGAAGAAGAAGCTCATGGCTGAGAAGTGATGGAATGACTTCTTTAAATGATGGAATCGGAGGTTTTGGCAATGTAGTTGTGACAAAGCTGTGATAATCTGGTCCTAGGCCTCGTAGGAACCAATATACCTTGTCGGTGTCTGGTACGGGACTGCAAATGGCTGAGAGTTGATCACAAATTGCCCTAAACTTGCAAGCATGTTCTGAGATGCTGGATGTGTCACGTTTCAACACTTGTAACTCCTCACGGAGTTGCAAATCGCAATTCTTGGATTTGTGAGCAAATGTCTCTTCCAAAATAGTCCAAACATCAAAAGCACTTTGACGATCCATGGTTACACTCATGGCTTCTTCCGTCAGAGAGGAGTTGATCAGGCTTATGATAAACCTATTAGTGAGCCTCCATGTGCGATACTTGGGGTTGCTAGTGCTGGACCCATTCTCTTGAGTAATGGTTGATGGAGGTGCTTGTGCCATTCCATCTATGTAGCCAAGAAGTTCTTGGCTTTCAAACAAAAGAAGAATTTGATTCCTCCATAGAAGATAGTTATTCCCATATAGCTTGATCGATAGCATATGAGCCATGGAAGAATACGGCTAAAGTGGTGTGGAACCCGTTGAATTCAAAGACACAATTTGATTTGCCATGGAAATTGCTTGTAGGAGCTGATAACTGTAGTTTGATGATGAGAAGGATGCTAAACGAGGTACGTACTCACAGTTATTAGGATCCTTGGTGCTCTGATACCATGAAAGGTTTTGATAAACCTTGGAGATAAACAAGAGAAGGCCGTATGAGAGAAGAGGATTTTAAGATTTGTAAAATTAAAAACTCTTTACAGAATTCTCTCTGCTTGAGAGTCTCATCTAATCAATGCTATTTATAAAATATTATTTTACAGTTGAAAGAAGAGAAAACTAAGGAGAATATCAAGCTAAAAGATATTATCAAACTGTTGGGTAACCTACTTACACGATGTGAATAGTAGAGTCCTATTCACACGTTGCTGATTTTGGCTGGGTAAGTCTTTACTTGTTCTCATATATTTGTTGCAACAATCTCCTGGTTTGAAGAGGATTCAAACTGCTGTGAGGTGGCATGCCTTGGTGACATGCCATGGGTGACACGTGGGTCCACCTTGAACAGGTTAGACCACGTAATGGCTAGATCTGTGGATGGTGGAGATTGTTTAATACTCACTAATGATTTCATCTGGACTGCTGCGGTGCCCTCTTCTTGCTCATGGTGGTGAAGTATTCTTAGAGTCTGAGCTAGGGCTCTTGCCGAAAATGCTATTATCAGACCGAAATATGGCTGGACCCTTGGCAATCTGAAGGTATTATTGCTAAGAGATTCAACGAATCCGACTTCAGGGTTCCTCACTTGAATTGCACCACCCTAATTTAGGATATCCTCCTTAACAAAGGGTGGCATACGCCTCACCCTGCGAATTCCAATCTGGCTCATATCTGGACGGAGACAAACAACATTAAAACTCTACATGTGTGTGAGGGAGACAAAATTTTTTGGATGGAGAGCCCCAAACGATCCTACTCCCTGTCTTTAGCATGGAATATGGTCTGCGAGGAAGGTTCTAGAACGCGTTGGTTTAATCTAGCCTGGTTTAAGGGTCATGCCTTCATAACCTAGAGGGGGATTGTTTCAAGCATGGTATCCTCCATCACTCCAAATGTTTGCATTCGTTGGAGATGCAATGAAAATCTAGGCCACCTTTTTTCGGTTAGTCATTGAATTTGGACTTCTGTACTTCGCAAGCTCAACTATCATAGAAAAATCAAGCAATGGGACCAAGAGATTGTTTGGGCAGTCAAGCATTTTGCTGGAAACAACCCCGCTTCGACCTTAAAAATGATGTTTTAGTACTGCAATGATCAACCATAGTTGGCTTGAGCGTAATGAGCGCATCTTCAAGAATCAATTCCAACCTTCTAACATGGTTGCCACACTAAAATAATGATGGACGCCAAAGCCCATTTGTAGTTCTTAAACCATCTTATCGAAGACAACCAGCATAATAGAGATCTTCTAGACTCCTTTGGGATTCGGTCTCCATATAAAGTCTCTGAAGTTAGGGGTACGTATATCAGGGGAGCACCCGAGGAAGGCACTTGGTGTCTCAATACGGATGGGGCTTTGTCAAATGCCTGAGCTGGTTATGGGTTCATAATCAGAGATTGGAGAGGAGTGTCATTGGTGGGAGGGCTACGAAATCTTAAAATTGTGTCGAATTCGTAGGTGGTGATTGATTGTCCCAACCACAAGACTAATTGGCCTTGCAAAGTTTGCTTTTACCTCCATCGTATTTCTTAGCTTGCTCAATATCCTTTGACCGGACAACTTTTCATTTTGCCATTAGAGAGACTAACCGTGCTGCTGACTTTTTGACTTCTTTTTGCTCCCCTATCGTAGATATTAGTCTTAATAAATATTTTAAAATACCCACAATGCCCTTGACTTAATTTTAAGACTTAAGACCTTTACCAAACAATCCAATTCAGATAGAAGTCATTAAGCTATCAGACCTTAAGCACTTTAAGCTTTTAGAACTGATAACTTAATTTACCAAACACTACCTTAGTCTTGACTCATTTCCTACTAGTGTTCTTTCAAACATTGTTGTGGAAGACGCTAAGGGGTGTAATTAATTATGTTCGATTGTAGATCTTTTCTTAATTTTAGGTAGGGGTCCTGCCTAACCCCCAACCTTTCCCTCTTAAAAAAAAAGGGTCTTTATTAGATAAATAGAGGTCAATCGAAACAGACATACGGATTAAGTTAATTACTAGATCTCCCACGAAAACTAGGAAACTAACCCAAACTGTTGCAAAAATCAAGGTTTAAAGGGGACCGTTATAACGGTATAACGGAATGGGGGCGTTACCGTTTTTTCCGTTATAATGAAAAAAACGCTCAGGGGCAAAAATGGGAAAAAATGGGGAAATAATGGAAAAAATGACGCTGAAATTCAAATTTTGAAAATTTTCAAAAATAGAAGATAACGGAATATAACGGAAAAAACGAAAATAACTGGCGTTTTTTTCACAAAAATTTCCAGAAAATAACGGTCGTTATTTTCGTTATAACTGAAAAATAACGGAAAATAACGGCCGTTATTTTCTGGGCGTTTTAACGGACCATAACATAACGGGGTAGGTCCGAATCCGTTATAACGGCCGTTATTTTCGTTATAACGGCCGTTTTTTAAACCTTGGCAAAAATTACTACGCCAGGTACGTAGACCGAAGGGAGGACTTTCTTCTACAAGCACATTAGTCACCTGGTTGGTGGTGGGACTTGGGAATTGAGGCTCAACCGAGTCCAGATCCTGTACGAGTCTTCTTTGCACGCCACGTACGTAGCTATTCTTAGAGACGGTAAAGGAGGGTAACTAAGTAATTTTACAAATTTAACCTTTTAATTATTAAAAAGAAAAAAAAAAAAAACACCTGTCTCCACCAAAACAGCAACACAGTTTGCACATCTTCATCCCCAAACCCTAACATTTGAGTCTTCTTTCGCGACAGTTGTGTAGCATAGATGATGAGGAAGCTTCCAGGCTAAAGTGGGATTAGATATGGTCAAAAAAAGTGACTTCGCAATTAAATTAAGCCTGTTTTCTTCTAGACAGAACGACTTTAAAAATGCCAAGTTAAACTATGTGACACATGAAAATATATATAAAATATTAAAAAAACGTAACTGTACAATCTTCGATCTCGTCAAGGGACTGTATTTTTTAAATCTTCGATATTTGGTAATCCACTGATCTCGTCAAGGGAGTTGCATGCACAGATGTAACCCAACTAATGACAAAAAATATATAGAATTTAATTCAAAGATGTAGTTTACAAGGTAGTTTTTCTGGTCTTTTGCAGGTTTGCATCTGTGTGCAACTCCATTATGGGGTTGCTTGCTAGCATTCCTCTATTCTCTAAGATTAGATACAATATAATGAGCGTTTATCCATATGTGGGGAACTTGAGAGGGTTTAGGTGGACCATATCCAGTCATTGGAGGCAAAAGACTAAGTAAAACAAACTTAGACAGATGGGTTTAGTTGTTGAGGATGATCAGTTAATTTATCAAACAAACAACAAAAGTCTCATTTTTTGATGGCTTAGCAAGTCTTTACCATTCAAAGTGGGACAAGGATGCATGAGACCATTTCTATGAGTTCTCTCTATCTCTCTATAAATAGGCATTGTTACATTGTTTCATTACTCACCCCCAACAAGCAAAGCTTACTTTCTACAGTGAATTGAGTGAGAAAGAATAATGGAGAAGATAACCCTTTTGCCTCTTGTAGTTTCTGTCCTACTGTTCTTGGCTTTCACTTTTGGCTCTGCCTCTGAACCCAGTCCCCTCCAAGACTTCTGTGTTGCCATCAATGATCCTAAAGATGCTGATGCTGGTACATACTCTCCTCTTTCTTGTACCTAACTTTCTTTTTATGAGTATTTGTAGAGTATGTAGTTCAAATGATGGGGTCTATGTTTGCTTTCACTACGATTACATTTCCTAGAATGGACATGAACGTCCATCATACTTAATGTGTTTTATTATTTATTTGCAGTGTTTGTGAACGGGAAATTCTGCAAGGACCCCATGCAGGCCAAGGCTGAAGATTTCTTCCTTTATGGGCTCAATGTGCCCGGAGATACATCAAACCGAGTTGGATCGAATGTCACTCAAGCTAATGTGGCACAGATACCAGGGCTTAACACATTCGGCGTCTCCCTGGTTCGCATTGACTATGCACCCTATGGTCTCAACCCACCGCACACACACCCTCGAGCCACCGAGATTCTAACGGTTTTGGAGGGTACCCTCTATGTCGGATTTGTCACCTCCAACCTTGAAAACCGCCTCATCACCAAGGTCCTCAACAAGGGAGATGTGTTTGTATTCCCCGTAGGCCTAATTCACTTTCAATTCAATACGGGACACAGCAATGCTGTTGCCATTGCTGCTCTAAGCAGCCAGAACCCCGGTACCATCACTATTGCTGACGCCGTCTTTGGAGCAAACCCACCCATCAACGATGATGTCCTTGCCAAGGCCTTCCAACTTGACAAGAATGCTGTTGATTATCTCCAAAAACAGTTTGCAAAGAACTAGAATGAATATATGCCGCGACTACTATCTGTTGACCAGATAAGAATAGATTGTTTTAAACTTTGAATATGCAGTTGACCTCTGTTGCAATATCCTAATATAATAAAGAGGTTTGTTCTCTATGTTTACAACCCGATACGTACTAAAGGAGTTTGTTTACATCTCTCTCTCTCTCTCTCTCTCTCTCTCTCTCTCTCTCTCTCTGTTTGTGTATAAATATATTTTATATATAATTGCATTTCAAACTTTTGTTATTCAAACTTTTGTTAAGTTCAAACATAAGATTAAATACCCCAAAACAAGATCTAGCCCTGCAATTGATTAAAAAGACAAATAAAAACGGGAAAAAAAACTCTTAACCCAATCCAAACGGGCCTTTAACCAACCAATCGCAACAATCCCGATGGATGAGTCGGACACCAAACACATATATGATTGGGTGTTTAGGGTCCACTTAAGATGCTGGAAATTTGATTGTCCTCCGAAAAAACTGCCCTACAAATTAAGGGTCATTGGAAGGTGTTTCCTACTTTAATTTAATGACACATACACTTAAACCTGTCCCAACCCCATGTTAATAACTAATCAAGGTAGAGTTTGAGATGGATTAGGGAAAGTTTATGGGTACATGTCATGTAAAGGAGAGGGGTATAGGAATCCTTTTCTAGGACCCGTCCATAGGGAAGGCCAGCTCTGTCCTGAGAAAACTATACCAATAATGAATCAGGATTCATTGCAAATCAACAAGATTTTAGGCAACGCCAGTTTCCCTTGCACTAATTCCACCGAAAGAACGTCAATATCAAAACCAAAACTTCCCACTCCATACTGCACGTAGAGGTACTCCTTGGGTGACAATGGAGATGGCAAGAGTTGGGAGATCTCTAGTAAATCAAGATAGCTATGGTGAAAGAACATCTTTCTTCTTCAATGAATTGTACACGTCAGCGAGGAGAAGCCAATTAAGATCAGGTCAACACGAGCAGGCCATTAACTGAAGCTTCATGAAGACCCACAACACCGCTCCATGGGTCTATTCGAAACCCAAGATCAAGGCATGAGGGTTAAAAGGGTCAAAAACACAAAAGTACCAAATAAGCATTAATTAAGTTCAATTATGAAGAATTACACTTTAGTGATAAAAAATTAACATTTGGTGAATAAAAGTCAAATTATGGTCAATATGGTCCATGTTACCATTAACAAGCATAAAACTAGAAAAGAAATCTGAAGTTTCCGAAAACAGACATTAGACTAAATCAACTTATCAAAATCATAGCAGACTTATTTTAAATCGAAAATGATTCCAAAATTTAAAAATAAATAAATAAATAACTAACTTACTGTAGTTTGTTTGAAAAATACCTAGGGTTTCAAAATATAAATTTTTGAACATAAATATCACCCACATGTGGGACAAACTAATGAAAAATTAGAAATAGAAACTGTAAAATCTAAGTCAAAGAATTTAAAAAATTCATTAAAATTTTTATTTTATTAAAATCCATGGGATTTGAAAGATATGAAATGTCCCCTAACTATCATAATGTTTGTTTAAAGAAAAATAAACTTTGGTTAAGAAACTAATAGACCAACAGAGGAGCCTTATGTTGTTTCTAGGTGTAGAAAATAAAAATAGTTAGAATAGTCTGTAATGAAAAATTCAAAACAAATCTTGCTTTTTTCAAAAAGAGACAAGATTAAATTCTTTGGAAACAGATACAAAGATGAAAAACTTTCATGTTTTATAGAAAAACTAATTTTAAGTTCTATTATCTTAATAATAGTCTCAAGACAAAAGACGCTATTTTACTGTTCGAGGAATCTTGCATTAATATCCTATAAATTGGCTCGGACAATTGGGTTAGAAAACTCAATATTTACTAGGGATGGTTCCTCTCTCACTTCGAGTATTATATTGGTGGCAAGGGCAAGTCGCTCTTTTTAGCCAACGATTTTCAATGGGGTTTGGTGTCTCTCATTTCAAATTAGGTTTAGCTTAATTGTGTACTCTAACCCCTCCAATGATTGTCTACAACTTGGGAAAGAGATTCCACTATCCCTCCTATTTTTAATTCCTCTTCAATTCCTATTGGCGATGGTTCTCATACCAAATTATGGCTGGACCATTGGCAATCTTAAGGTATTATTGCTAACAATCTGCACGAATCTGACTTCAAGGTTTCCTCACTTGAACTGCACTGCCCTAATTTAGGCTATCCTCCTTAACATAAAGTGGCATACTCCTCACCCTGCTAATTCCAATCTGACTCATATCTGGATGAAGACAAACAACATTAAAACTCTACATGGGTGTGAGGGAGACAATTATTTGGATGGAGAGCCCCAAAGGAGTCTACTCCCTGTCTTTAGCATGGAATATGGTCCGCGAGGAAGGTTCTAGAACACGTTGGTGTAATCTAGTGTGGTTTAAGGGTCATGCCTTCACAACCTAGAGCGGGGTTGTTTCAAGCATGGTATCCTCCATTACTCCAAATGTTGCTTTTGTTGGAGGTGCATTGAAAATCTAGGCCATCTTTTTTCGGTTGCTCATTGAATTTGGACTTCTTTACTTTGCAAGCTCAACTATCATAGAAAAATCAAGCAATGGGACCAAGAGATTGTTTGGGCATTCAAGCACCTTTGCTGGAAACAACCCCGTTTCGACCTTGAAAAGGATTTTTTTTATTTCCATGATCAACCATAGTTGGCTTGAGCGTAATGAGCGTATCTTCAAGAATGAATTCTGACCTTGTAAGATGGTTGCCAGTAAATAATGATGGACACCAAAGCCCATTTTGAGTTCTTAAACCTTCTTATCGAAGACAACCTGCACAATAGAGATCTTGATCTAGACTCCTTTGGGATTCAATCTCCATATAAAGTCTCAGACGTTAGGTGGTATATCATTGGGAGCGACCCAAGGAAGGCACTTGGGGTATCAATACAAATGGGCCTTTGTCACATGACCGGGTTAGTTATGGGTTCATAATTAGAAATTGGAGAGGAGTGTCATTGATGGGAGGGGCTGGTGGAACCGTGAAAGTATAGCCCTGTAAATATTCTGATTCATGAACTTAATCCTATCTTCAAAGGATTGCAATGGGCGCAAGATAGAGGGCTATGAAATCTTAACATTGTGTCAAATTCGTAGGTGGTGATTGATTGTCTCAATGCTTTCTTGCTTTTTCAAAAACTTTCGATGGTGTGATCTTCTCCATGTAGGGCTGGATTTTAACCAGAACTGTCACCACTGGAGGTTTGGAACAATAAAGAGATGTACTGTAAATATGACGTAGCGTGAATATGACCAACGTCAATATCTCGAGGTTTGTAATCCACCAAACAGATAAGAACTCTCAAAGGAGCTAAATCACAAAGTCTTATTGATCAAAAACTGTCTTTGCCTTTTGGTTTACAACCTATTTAATTTAAACGAAATAAGCCAAAGAGGAAAATTACTAAAAATGACACAATCTAGCTAAGCATAGAAACTGATAATTCTAGCGCTTAGAAACATGTCAGAATTGACGATAGTGATTCTGACTTCTATAATTAAAGTTATTGCTTGGGAGCATCAACTAACTTCATAGCTGAGTGTTGGGCGATTGCCGAAGGCTTGGAATGGGTGATTAATATGGGAAGGAAAAATATATGGATTGAAACTGACTCTCAGGCTGCTGTCCAAGCCTTTGGATCGAGGAAGATTTCGTGGCAAGTTAGACCATGTTGGGAGGCAACTCTTGCTAAGACCAACCATTGCTTCATCACTTCAACTTGGCGTGAAGTTAACTTCTCAGCGGACAAATTTGCTAATTTTGGATCTTCCTTGAATGAAGAACAATGTGAACTTTTTGTAGAGAGACCTCCACTACTTGATAAAGTGGAGGATCCTCACACTTTATACTACAGATTCGATTGAGTCTTGCCTCAAGTGTGGATCTTGAGCCTATAGGGAGACAACATAGTTGGGTTGTCGTAGGTCTTTGATTCCATCCTGAGTGCCTTGTACAGTTTCCTCTTTCTATACAATATACCTTTTGCAAAACAAAAGTTATTGCTAAAACAAAAACTTCCTAAAATAACAAAAACTTTTATTTTCACACACTAAATGATGGAATTTGGCCAAAAAATAGCTTACATCACGACAAAGTAGTAAGTATTGCTTATCTTGTCTTTTTCTTTCAAAATGTCCAACCTTGTGTGATTTTACTACTGTTCACAATTCTGTTAATACCCATTACGTCCTTTTTCCATCAAGAAGTCCGACAATGCCCGTTGTGTCCCTTTAGTACCATTTGAGCTTTTGATATCCAAAAGCTCCATAAAAGAATCTGTTGCTTGCTCTAAATCAGTCCCCCTTTCTTGAAAAGAGCTTGACCTCAAGTTATGTTCTAGATATAGCGGTTAATTAGCATGATACTCGAACATGTTTGCAACATTACAAGATTTTGAAATTCCAATGTCTTCCAGTAAATCAATTACATAGTCATTGTCATTGATTTTCTTCAAAATCTTAGACGGGCCATACTTCTTAGACTTCAATTTATTATAGATTCCGACAAGAAACCTTTCCTTACGCAAGAAAACCAATCATTGAATCACCCTCTTTGAACAATTTGAGACGTCGATGATTGTCTACAACTGCTTTATACTTAGCATTAGTCGTCTCTAGCTTCTGTCGCACTTCCTCCTACATGGTTTGCGCTTGTTCAACATGGTCTCAGCTGCAATACTCAAACCTGGACCATTTGGTAAACGTACCAACTCCACATCATGTCTTGGTGGTGTCACATATACCATCGCAAAATGTGACTTTCCTGTTGCACTATGCATTACATTGTTGTAAGAGAATTCAGCTTGAGGAAGCATATGGTATTGAATATCATTAGAAACAAGTTTTTTAAACTCTTATAGTAGCGGCTGGATTTTAACATGAACTATCACCACTGGAGGTTTAGAACAATAAAGAGATATGTATCATGACCACTATAAATATGACGCAGCGTGAAACAATAATGAGATATGACCAACATCAATAGCTAGCTTGAGATTTGGAAACCACCAAGAGAAGAACTCTTAATTAAATGAGTTAAATCACGAAATCTTATTGATCAAAAACTGCCTTTGCCATTCGACTTACAACCTATTTAATGTAAAACGAAAATAAACAAAAGAGAAAAATTACTAAAAATGACAAAATCTAGCTAGACATGGAAACTGACAATTCTAACGCCTAGAAATATGTCAAAATCGACGATGAGTGATTCTGACTTCCGTTAATACCTATTACGTCCTTTTTCCATCAACGAGTACGTTAATGTCCGTTGTGTCCCTTTAGTTCTGCTTGAGCTTTTGACGATCTAAAAGCTCCATAAAAGAATCCACTACTTGTTCTACATCACATCCGTTAATATTTCCTCTTCTAGTTTAAAACTTTAAATATTAAGTGGAAAGGACGTGGAAATCGATCTTATTTATAGTTGACGCTTTGAATGTCCAACGATCTATGCTTTTGCCTGATCCATCCTTGCATCAATACGAACATCGACAGTGGGCGACATCTTCGATGAAGGGTTAATGATCTTTCTTGTCCTCTACAAATAAAACCAGCAGGATCATTATTAGATAAATAGAGGTCAAATTAGCCATAAGGACTAAGTTACCCTTTGTTAACCACCCTTAACCAACTAACCAAGGGGTGAACGTGGGTTGGGTTTAGGCCTTGAAGTACGTGTCTGACATTTTGGCAGGGGGACCTTCAAAGTTTGAAGGAATTCCCGGGACAAGCGAATTATATCTCCAAAAATTACATCCGCCATGTAGACCAAAGGATGGACTTTTCTTCTACAAGCACATATTGGTCACCTGTTTGGTGTTGGGACTTGGGAGTTGAGACTCAACCGAGTCCGAATCCTGAATGAGTCTTCTTTGCACGGCACGTGGCTAATTTTAGAGACAGTAAGGGAGGGCGTGTCCACAAAAACAGCAACACCGGCCATTCACAGTACTCTTCATCACCAAACCCTAACATATGGTTTCTGTCTCTATATCTACTACTGTAGCATAGCTGATGTGGGATAAGATATGGTCAAAAAAAGTGACTTTTGCAACTATGCAATTAAATTAAGCTTGGTTTCTTCTAGACAGAATGACTTTAAAAAATGCCAAGTTAAAAACTATGTGCTGCCCATGAAAATATATATAAAAATTAAAAAAACAGAACTCTGTTTTTATTAATCTTTGACGTGCTTCGTGCATAATATGGTAATTAATTTCAACCGGGTGTTATATTTTTGTCAATATTTGTGTTCTTTTCTCAAGAGGAATGCTAACAAGCAACCCCTCCATGGAGTTCAATGCACGGATGTAACCCCACTAAGTACAGAAGAAATATATATTTTCATTCAAAGATGTAGTTTACCACGCAGTTTTTCTGGTTTTCTGCAGGTTTGCATCTGTGAAACTCCATTATGGGTTTGCATGCCAGCATTCCTCCTTTCTCTAAGATTAGATACGTTATAATATTTATCTATGGGGAAGTTGAGGGGGGGTGTAAGTGGACCATATGACCATATCCAGTCAATGGAGGCGAAAGACTAAGTATACGAAACGTAGAGAGATGGGTTTAGTTGTTGAGGATGATCAATTAATTCAACAAACAACGTTTACTTCCGGGAGAACAGATTAATTCAAAGAAACACAGAAGTCTCATTTTTTGATGACTTGGCAAGTATTTACCATTCAAAGTGGGACAACGATGCATGAGACCATTTCTACGAGTTCTCTCCATCTCTCTATAAATAGGCATTGTTACCTTGTTTCATTACTCACCCCCAAAAAGCCAAACCATAGTTTCAATAGTGATTCTGAGAGAAAGAATAATGGAGAAGATAACCCTTTTGCCTCTTGTAGTTTCTGTCCTTTTATCCTTGGTTTTCACTTTTGCCTCTGCCTCTGAACCCAGTCCCCTCCAAGACTTCTGTGTTGCCATCAATGATCCTAAAGATGCTGATGCCGGTACATACTCTCCTCTTTCTTGTAGCTAACTTTCTTTTTATGAGTATTTGTAGGGTAGTTGAAATAGTGCGGTCTATGTTTGTATTCACTACTCCTAGAATGTACATGAACGTGCATCATACTTAACGTGTTTTTTTATTTATTTGCAGTGTTTGTGAATGGGAAATTCTGCAAGGACCCCATGCAGGCCAAGGCTGAAGATTTCTTCCTTTATGGGCTCAATGTGCCCGGAGATACATCAAACCGAGTTGGATCCAATGTCACTCAAGCTAATGTGGCACAGATACCAGGGCTTAACACATTCGGCGTCTCCCTGGTTCGCATTGACTATGCACCCTATGGTCTCAACCCACCGCACACACATCCCCGAGCCACCGAGATTCTAACAGTTTTGGAGGGTACCCTCTATGTCGGATTTGTCACCTCCAACCTTGAAAACCGCCTCATCACCAAGGTCCTCAACAAGGGAGATGTGTTTGTATTCCCCGTAGGCCTAATTCACTTTCAATTCAATACGGGACATAGCAATGCCGTTGCCATTGCTGCTCTAAGCAGCCAGAACCCCGGTACCATCACTATTGCTGATGCCGTCTTCGGAGCAAACCCACCCATTAACGATGACGTCCTTGCCAAGGCCTTCCAACTTGACAAGAATGCTGTTGATTATCTCCAAAAACAGTTTGCAAAGAACTAGAATGAATATATGCTTCGACTACTATTGGTTGACCAGATAAGAATAGATTGTTTTAAACTTTGAATATGCAGTTGACCTCTGTTGCAATATCCTAATATAATAAAGAGGTTTGTTCTCTATGTTTACAACCCGATACGTAATAAAGGAGTTTGTTTTTACATCTCTCTCTCTCTCTCTCTTTTTTTATAAGTATAAAATTTTATTATTAAGACAATTAGAGGCTAAGGAAGCCAAAAGTCTAAAAAAATAAGAAATCAAAAATAAACAAAATTTAGCCACTCAAAAAAGAAAAAAAAGCCTCCCCCGACAATAAAATCCTCCCCTACTCCCCACCCATGCTAACCAAATCATGCCATTTGAATACCATATCCTTGAAGGATATTCCTTTCCCTTCCTCCTACAACTTTACCCAAAGGTAAACCAAAAACTTTATCTCCAACATGATTTGATCTATCCTTAGGCATTTACTCTCAAATACCCTGTTATTCCTCTCCCTCCATAAACCCCACATAATTGCTAATGGTGTCAAAGTCCACATTTTTCTCCCGAGCTTACCAAGGCCATTCACTCGCCATGTCTGAAATAATTCTTTTATCGATTTCGAAGCAACCCAAAGCACCTCAAATTCTCTGTATAACCCCGTCCAAATGAGCCATGCAATTCTACAATGTAATAATAAATGATCCACTGTTTCACCACTTTGTAGACAAAATGGGCAATGATCCAAAACCCTAACTCCTCTCCTCCACAAGAAATCCATAGTTTGTAATCTGCCTCGGACTGCGCACCATGCTAGAAATCTAGCTTTAGATGGAGCCTTACAACCCCATACTCTAGCCGCTGGAAACTCCTCTGTCTCGCCCCCCCATTGAATGTATCGTAAAATGACTTAACTGAAAATATACCTTTGTTGTCGCACATCCACCACCTAGAGTCGTTTCTCGCGCCAAGCATAGAAGCCTCCCCCACCTTGATCATGAGAGCATCCATCCGTGGCACCTCACAATCGTAGAGCTGACGGCGAAAGGCTAGCTCCCACGGCGCCGGTTGGCCATCGTTTACAACCTACATCTCACTAACTGTAACAAACTTCTTATCTGAAATGAGAAAAAGATCATGAAACTCAGATTTGAGGTTAGTCTCTGAACACCATCTATCTTCCCAAAATAGGACCTTATTTTCCCTACCCACTTTAAACATCACCCCTTCTTCAAATTTGAGTAATCCATTCATAATACCCCTCCACACCCCACAACCATATGCTCCTCTCAGCCTACCACTACTCCACCCCATGATACTCTCTCCAAACTTATCTGGAATCACTCTTCTCCACAAAGTGTCCCTCTCAACCCCAAATCTCCACAACCATTTACCTTTCAGTGCTTCATTCATATCACGTAAATCCCTAACACCTAACCCTCTCTCTCTCTCTCTCTCTCTCTCTCTCTCTCTCTCTCTCTCTCTCTCTCTCTCTCTCTCTCTCTCTCTCTCTCTCTCTCTCGCTACAACCTGGTATATATATTTTATATATAATTGCATTGAAAATATTATCTTTCGTACAGCAAAACAAGGTAGAGTTGCAACTGACTGAAAAGACAAAATAGAATGGAAACAAAAAGAAAACTCTTGGCCCAATCCAAGCAGGCCTTTGACCGAAAAATTATAGATGCAGAGGTCCTCATCAAGGGAGATGTGTTTGTATTCCCCGTAGGCCTAATTCACTTTCAATTCAATACGGGACACAGCAATGCTGTTGCCATTGCTGCTCTAAACAGCCAGAACCCCAGTAACATTACTATTGCTGACGCCGTCTTTAGAGCAAACCCACCCATCAACGATGATGTCCTTGCCAAGGCCTTCCAACTTGACAAGAATGCTGTTGATTATCTCCAAAAACAGTTTGCAAAGAACTAGAATGAATATATGCTGCGACTACTATCGGTTGACCAGATAAGAATAGATTGTTTTAAACTTTGAATATGCAGTTGACCTCTGTTGCAATATCCTAATATAATAAAGAGGTTTGTTCTCTATGTTTACAACCCGATACGTACTAAAGGAGTTTGTTTACATATCTCTCTCTCTCTCTCTCTCTCTCTCTCTCTCTCTCTCTCTCTCTCTCTCTCTCTCTCTCTCTCTCTCTCTCTCTCTCTCTCTCTCTCTCTCTGTTTGTGTATAAATATATTTTATATATAATTGCATTTCGAACTTTTGTTAAGTTCAAACATAAGATTAAATACCCCAAAACAAGATCTAGCCCTGCAACTGACAAAAAAGACAAATAAAAACGGGAAAAAAAACTCTTAACCCAATCCAAACAGGCCTTTAACCAACCAATCGCAACAATCCCGATGGATGAGTCGGACACCAAACACATATATGATTGGGTGTTTAGGGTCCACTTAAGATGCTGGAAATTTGATTGTCCTCCGAAAAAACTGCCCTACAAATTAAGGGTCATTGGAAGGTGTTTCCTACTTTCCTTTAATTTAATGACACATACACTTAAAACTGTCCCAACCCCATGTTAATAACTAATCAAGGTAGAGTTTGAGATGGATTAGGGAAAGTTTATGGGTACATGTCATGTAAAGGAGAGGGGTATAGGAGTCCTTTTCTAGGACCCGTCCATAGGGAAGGCCAGCTCTGTCCTGAGAAAACTATACCAATAATGAATCAGGATTCATTGCAAATCAACAAGATTTTAGGCAACGTCAGTTTCCCTTGCACTAATTCCACCGAAAGAACGTCAATATCAAAACCAAAACTTCCCACTCCATACTGCACGTAGAGGTACTCCTTGGGTGACAATGGAGATGGCAAGAGTTGGGAGATCTCTAGTAAATCAAGGTAGCTATGGTGAAAGAACATCTTTCTTCTTCAAATAATTGTACACATCAGCTAGGAGAAGTCAAATAAGATCAGGTCAACACGAGCAGGCCATTAACTGAAGCTTCATGAAGACCCACAACACCGCTCCATGGGTCACCCGACCCACATTCTGTGGGTCTATTCGAAACCCAAGATCAAGGCATGAGGGTTAAAAGGGTCAAAAACACAAAAGTACAAAATAAGCATTAATTGAGTTCAATTATGAAGAATTACACTTTTAGTGATCAAAAATTAACATTTGATGAATAAAAGTCAAACTATGGTCAATATGGTCCATGTTACCATTAACAAGCATAAAACTAGAAAAGAAATCTGAAGTTTCTGAAAACAGAAATTAGACTAAATCAACTTATCAAAATCATAGCAGACTTATTTTAAATTGAAAATGATTCCAAAATTTAAAAAAAAATAAAAACTAACTTACTGTAGTTTGTTTGAAAAATACCTAGGGTTTCAAAATATAAATTTTTGAACATAAATATCACCCAAATGTGGGACAAACTGATGAAAAATTAGAAATAGAAACTGTAAGTTAAAGAATTTAAAAATGCATTAAAATTCTTATTTTATTAAAATCCATGGGATTTGAACGATATGAAATGTCCCCTAACTATCATAATTTTTGTTTAAAGAAAAATAAATTTAGGTTAAGAAAATAATAGAACAACAGAGGAGTCTTATGTTGTTTCTAGGTGTAGAAAATAAAATAGTTAGAATAGTCTGTAATGAAAAATTCAAAACAAATCGTGCTTTTTTCAAAAAGAGACAAGATTAAATTCTTTGGAAACAGATACAAAGATGAAAAACTTTCATGTTTTATAGAAAAACTAATTTTAAGTTCTATATATTATCTTAATAATAGTCTCAAGACAAAAGACACTATTTTACTGTTCGAGGTATCTTGCATTAATATCCTATAAATTGGCTCGGACAATTGGGTTAGAAAACTCAATATTTACTAGGGATGGTTCCTCTCTCACTTCGAGTATTATATTGGTGGCAAGGGCGAGTCGCTCTTTTTAGCCAACGATTTTCAATGGGGTATGGTGTCTCTCATTTCAAATTAGGTTTAGCTTAATTGTGTACTCTAACCTCTCCAATGATTGTCTACAACTTGGGAAAGAGATTCCTCTATCCCTCCTATTTTTAATTCCTCTTCAATTCCTATTGGCGATGGTTCTCATACCAAATTATGGCTGGACCATTGGCAATCTTAAGGTATTATTGCTAACAATCTGCACGAATCTGACTTCAAGGTTTCCTCACTTGAACTGCACTACCCTAATTTAGGCTATCCTCCTTAACATAAAGTGGCATACTCCTCACCCTTCTAATTCCAATCTGACTCATATCTGGATGAAGACAAACAACATTAAAACTCTACATGGGTGTGAGGGAGACAATTATTTGGATGGAGAGCCCCAAAGGAGTCTGCTCCCTGTCTTTAGCATGGAATATGGTCCGCGAGGAAGGTTCTAGAACACGTTGGTGTAATCTAGTGTGGTTTAAGGGTCATGCCTTCACAACCTAGAGCGGGGTTGTTTCAAGCATGGTATCCTCCATTACTCCAAATGTTGCTTTTGTTGGAGGTGCATTGAAAATCTAGGCCATCTTTTTTCGGTTGCTCATTGAATTTGGACTTCTTTACTTTGCAAGCTCAACTATCATAGAAAAATCAAGCAATGGGACCAAGAGATTGTTTGGGCATTCAAGCACTTTGTTGGAACACAACCCCGTTTCGACCCTGAAAAGGATTTTTTTTATTTCCATGATCAACCATAGTTGGCTTCAGCGTAATGAGCGTATCGTCAAGAATCAATTCCGACCTTGTAGCATGGTTGCCAGTAAATAATGATGGACACCAAAGCCCATTTTGAGTTTTTAAACCTTCTTATCGAAGACAACCAGCACAATAGAGATCTTCTAGACTCCTTTGGGATTCAATCTCCATATAAAGTCTCAGACGTTAGGTGGTATATCATTGGGAGCCGCCCAAGGAAGGCACTTGGGGTATCAATATAAATGGGGCTTTGTCAAATGACCGGGCTAGTTATGGGTTCATAATCAGAAATTGGAGAGGAGTGTCATTGATGGGAGGGGGTCGTGAACCATGAAAGTATAGCCTTGTAAATATTCTGATTCATGAACTCAATGCTATCTTCAAAAGATTGCAATGGGCGCAAGATAGAGGGCTATGAAATCTTAAAATTGTGTCAAATTTGTAGGTGGTGATTGATTGTCTCAATGCTTTCTTGCTTTTTCAAAAACTTTCGATGGTGTGATCTTCCCCACGTAGGGCTGGATTTTAACAGGAACTGTCACCAGTACTGGAGGTTTGGAACAATAAAGAGATATGTACTATAAAAATGTCATAGCGTGAATATGACCAACATCAATATCTCAAGGTTTAGAATCTACCAAACAGATAAGAACTCTCAAAGGAGCTAAATCACAAAATCTTATTGATCAAAAACTGTTTTTACCTTTCGATTTACAAACTATTTAATTTAAACGAAAATAAGCCAAAGAGAAAAATTACTAAAAATAACACAATCTAGCTAAGCATAGAAACTGATAATTCTAGCACCTAGAAACATGTCAAAATTGACGATAGTGATTCTGACTTCTATAATTAAAGTTATTGCTTGGGAGCATCAACTAACTTCATAGCTGAGTGTTAGGCGATTGCCAAAGGCTTGGATGGGCGATTAATATGGGAAGGAAAAATATATGGATCGAAACTGATTCTTGGGCTGCTATCCAAGCCTTTGGATCGAGGAAGATTTCGTGGCAAGTTAGACCATGTTGGGAGGCAACTCTTGCTAAGACCAACCATTGCTTCATCACTTCAACCTAGCATGAAGTCAACTTCTCAGCAGACAAGTTTGCTAATTTTGGATCTTCCTTGAATGAAGAACAACGTGAACTTTTTGTAGAGAGACCTCCATTACTTGATAAAGTGGAGGATCCTCACACTTTATACTACAGATTCGATTGAGTCTTGCCTCAGGTGTGGATCTTGAGCCTATAGGGAGCCAACATAGTTGGGTTGTCGTAGGTCTTTGATTCCATCCTGAGTGCCTTGTACAGTTTCCTCTTTCTATACAATATACCTTTTGCAAAAAAAAAAGTTATTGCTAAAACGAAAACTTCCTAAAATAACAAAAACTTTTATTTTCACCCACTAAACGATAGAATTTGGCCAAAAAATAGCGTACATCACGACAAAGTGGTAACTATTGCTTATCTTGTCTTTTTCTTTCAAAATGTCCAGCCTTGTGTGATTCTACTACTGTTGACAATTCTGTTAATACCCATTACATCATTTTTCCATCAACAAGTCCGTCCATGCCCGATGCCCTTTAGTACCATTTGAGCTTTTGATGTCCAAAAGCTCCATAAAAGAATCTATTACTTGTTCTACATCAGTCCCCCCTTCTTGGAAAGAGCTCGACCTCAAGTTATGTTCTAGATATAGCGGTTCATCAGCATGATACTCAAACATGTCTGCAACATTATAAGATTTTGAAATTCCAATGTCCTCCAGTAAATCAATTACATACGCATTATCATTGATTTTCTTCAAAATCTTAGATGGGCCATACTTCTTAGACTTCAATTTATTATAGCTTCCAAC
Source organism: Euptelea pleiosperma (assembly GCA_035048495.1). NCBI lineage: Eukaryota > Viridiplantae > Streptophyta > Magnoliopsida > Ranunculales > Eupteleaceae > Euptelea > Euptelea pleiosperma. The sequence goes on from CM068548.1 coordinate 12,978,420, forward strand.
AAGAAACCTTTCCTTACGCAAGAAAACCATCATTGAATCACCCTCTTTGAACAATTTGAGACGTTAATGCTTGTCTACAGCTGCTTTATACTTAGCATTAATCGTCTCTAGCTTCTGTCACACTTCCTCCTACATGGTTTGGGCTTGTTCAGCCATGGTCTCAAACCTGGACCATTTGGTAAACGTACCAAATCCACATCATGTCTTGGTGGTGTCACATATACCATCGCAAAAGGTGACTTTCCTGTTGCACTATGCACTACATTGTTGTAAGCGAATTCAGCTCGAGGTAGCGTATGGTATTGAATATCTCTCATCGGTGGTAACTTGTTGAGCAAATCATTAGAAACAAGTTCTTTAAACTCTTACAGTAGCGGCTGAATTTTAACAGGAACTATCACCACTGGAGGTTTAGAACAATAAAGAGATATGTATCGTGACCACTGTAAATATGATGCAGCGTGAAACAATAACGAGATATGACTAGCATTAATAGCTTGAGATTTGGAAACCACCAAACAGAGAAGAACTCTCAATTAAAGGAGCTAAATCACGAAATCTTATTGATCAACAACTGCATTTGTCTTTCGGCTTACAACTTATTTAATGTAAAACGAAAATAAACAAAAGAGAAAAATTACTAAAAATGACAAAATCTAGTTAGGTATGGAAACTGATAATTCTAGCGCCTAGAAATATGTCAGAATCGACGGTGAGTGATTCTAAGTTCCGTTAATACCCATTACGTCCTTTTTCCATCAACAATTACGTTAATGCCGTTGTGTCCCTTTAGTACCGTTTGAGCTTTTGATGATCCAAAAGCTCCATAAAAGAATCCGCTACTTGTTCTACATCACACCCGTTAATATTTCCTCTTCTAGTTTAAAACTTTAAATATTAAGTGGCAAGGACGTGGAAATCGATCTTATTTATAGTTGAGGCTTTGAATGTCCAACGATCTATGCTTTTGCCTGATTCCAGCCTTGCATCAATACGAACATCGACAGTGGGCGACATCTTCGATGAAGGGTTAATGATCTTTCTTGTCCTCTACAAATAAAACCAGCAGGATCGTTATTAGATAAATCGAGGTCAAAATAGACATAAGGACTAAGTTACCCTTTGTTAACCACCCTTAACCAACTAACCAAGGGGGGAACGTGGGTTGGGTTTAGGCCCTGAAGTACGTGTCTGACATTTTGGCAGGGGGACCTTCAAAGTTTGAAGGAATTCCCGGGACAAGCGAATTATTTCTCCAAAAATTACATCCGCCATGTAGACCAAAGGATGGACTTTTCTTCTACAAGCACATATTGGTCACCTGTTTGGTGTTGGGACTTGGGAGTTGAGACTCAACCGAGTCCGAATCCTGAATGAGTCTTCTTTGCACGGCACGTGGCTAATTTTAGAGACAGTAAGGGAGGGCGTGTCCACCAAAACAGCAACACCGGCCATTCACAGTACTCTTCATCACCAAACCCTAACATATAGTATCTGTCTCTATATCTACTACTGTAGCATAGCTGATGTGGGATTAGATATGGTCAAAAAAAGTGACTTTTGCACCTATGCAATTAAATTAAGCTTGGTTTCTTCTAGACAGAATGACTTTAAAAAATGCCAAGTTAAAAACTATGTGCCGCCCATGAAAAAAAATTAAAAAAACAGAACTCTGTTTTATTAATCTTTGACGTGCTTCGCGCATAATATGGTAATTTCAACTGGGTGTTATATTTTTGTCAATATTTGTTTTCTTTTCTCAAGAGGAATGCTAACAAGCAACCCCTCCATGGAGTTCCATGCACGGATGTAACCCCACTAAATACAGAAGAAATATATATTTTCATTCAAAGATGTAGTTTACCACGCAGTTTTTCTGGTTTTCTGTAGGTTTGCATCTGTGAAACTCCATTATGGGTTTGCATGCCAGCATTCCTCCTTTCTCTAAGATTAGATACGTTACAATATTTATCTATGGGGAAGTTGAGGGGGGGGTGTAAGTGGACCATATGACCATATCCAGTCATTGGAGGCGAAAGACTAAGTATACGAAACGTAGAGAGATGGGTTTAGTTGTTGAGGATGATCAATTAATTCAAAAAACAACGTTCACTTCCGGGAGATCAGATTAATTCAAAGAAACACAGAAGTCTCATTTTTTGATGACTTAGCAAGTCTTTACCATTCAAAGTGGGACAACGATGCATGAGACCATTTCTACTAGTTCTCTCCATCTCTCTATAAATAGGCATTGTTACCTTGTTTCATTACTCACCCCCAACAAGCAAACCATAGTTTCAATATAGTGATTCAGAGAGAAAGAATAATGGAGAAGATAACCCTTTTGCCTCTTGTAGTTTCTGTCCTTTTGGCCTTGGTTTTCACTTTTGCCTCTGCCACTGAACCCAGTCCACTCCAAGACTTCTGTGTTGCCATCAATGATCCTAAAGATGCTGATGCTGGTACATACTCTCCTCTTTCTTGTAGCTAACTTTCTTTTTATGAGTATTTATTGAGTAGTTGAAATAGTGCGGTCTATGTTTGTTTTCACTACGATTACATTTCCTAGAATGGACATGAACGTCCATCATACTTAACGTGTTTTTTTATTTATTTGCAGTGTTTGTGAACGGGAAATTCTGCAAGGACCCCATGCAGGCCAAGGCTGAAGATTTCTTCCTTTATGGGCTCAATGTGCCCGGAGATACATCAAACCGAGTTGGATCCAATGTCACTCAAGCTAATGTGGCACAGATACCAGGGCTTAACACATTCGGCGTCTCCCTGGTTCGCATTGACTATGCACCCTATGGTCTCAACCCACCGCACACACACCCTCGAGCCACCGAGATTCTAACGGTTTTGGAGGGTACCCTCTATGTCGGATTTGTCACCTCCAACCTTGAAAACCGCCTCATCACCAAGGTCCTCAACAAGGGAGATGTGTTTGTATTCCCCGTAGGCCTAATTCACTTTCAATTCAATACGGGACACAGCAATGCCGTTGCCATTGCTGCTCTAAGCAGCCAGAACCCCGGGACCATCACTATTGCTGACGCCGTCTTCGGATCAAACCCACCCATCAACGATGATGTTCTTGCCAAGGCCTTCCAACTTGACAAGAATGCTGTTGATTATCTCCAAAAACAGTTTGCAAAGAACTAGAATGAATATATACTGCGACTACTATCGGTTGACCAGATAAGAATAGATTGTTTTAAACTTTGAATATGCAGTTGACCTCTGTTGCAATATCCTAATATAATAAACGGGTTTGTTCTCTATGTTTACAACCCGATACGTAATAAAGGAGTTTGTTTTTACATCTCTCTCTCTCTCTCACTCTCTTTTGATAGGTATAAAATTTTATTCCATTGAGACAATTAGAGGCTAAGGAAGCCAAAAGTCTAAAAAAATACAAGAAATCAAAAATAAACAAAATTTAGCCACTCAAAAAAGAAAAAAAGCCTCCCCCGACCATAAAATCCTCCCCTACTCCCTCCCCATACTAACCAAATCGTGCTATTTGAATACCATATCCTCGAAGGATATTCTTTTCCCTTCCTCCAACTTTACCCAGAGGTAAACCAAAGACTTTATCTCCAACATGATCTGATCTATCCTTAGGCATTTACTCTCAAATACCCTGTTATTCCTCTCCCTCCATAAAACCCAAACAATTGCTAATGGTGTCAAAGTACACATTTTTCTCCCGAGCTTACCAGGCCCTTCGCTAGCCATGTCAGAAATAACTCTTTTATCGATTTCGGAGCAACCCAAAGCACAAATTCTCTGTATAACCCCGTCCAAATGAGTCATGCAATTCTACAATGTAATAATAAATGATCCACTGTTTCACCACTTTGTAGACAAAACGGTCAATGATCCAAAACACTAACTCCTCTCCTCCACATGAAATCCATAGTTTGTAATCTGCCTCGGACTACGCACCATGCTAGAAATCTAGCTTTAGATGGAGCCGCTGGAAACTTCCCCCCCATATGCATCGTAAAATGACTTAACTGAAAATATACCTTTGTTGTCGAACATCCACAGCCTAGAGTCGTTTCTCGTGCTAAGCATAGAAGCCTCCCCCACCTTGATCATGAGAGCATCCATCCGTGGCACCTCCCAATTGTAGAGCTGACGGCAAAAGGCTAGCTCCCACGCCGGTTGGCAATCGTTTACAACCTGCATCTCACTAACTGTAGCAAACTTCTTATCTGAAATTAGAAAAAGATCATGAAACTCAGATTTGAGGTTAGTCTCTGAACACCATCTATCTTCCCAAAATAGGACCTTATTTTCCCTACCCACTTTAAACATCACCCCTTATTCAAATTTGAGTAATCCATTCATGATACCCCTCCACACCCAACAACCATATGCTCCTCTCAGCCTACCACTACTCCACCCCATGATACTCTCTCCAAACTTATCTGCAATCACTCTTCTCCACAAAGTGTCCCTCTCAACCCCAAATCTCCACAACCATTTACCTTTCAGTGCCTCATTCATATCACGTAAATCCCTAACACCTAACCCCTCTCTCTCTCTCTCTCTCTCTCTCTCTCTCTCTCTCTCTCTCTCTCTCTCTCTCTCTCTCTCTCTCTCTCTCTCGCTACAATCTGGTATATAAATTTTATATATAATTGCATTGAAAATATTATCTTTCATACAGCAAAACAAGGTAGAGTTGCAACTGACTGAAAAGAAAAAATAGAATGGAAACAAAAAGAAAACTCTTGGCCCAATCCAAGCAGGCCTTTGACCGAAAAATTTTAGATGCAGAGGACTTAGGATGCAGTCGATGTGCACCACGGAATAATTTTATCGTGGCCTTACATCGACTCATTTTTGGGGCCCACTAACCACATGGATGTTTAGTCCACCCCTGATGGATATACATACCAAAAATCAGTCTGATTAGTTTTATCTAGCCATAGAGCACTTTTTAAGGATTTATTCTAGCGGATGGATTCAAGAATATTTTTTGCATATTTTTGGGCACTTAATCCAACCACTTAAAATTAGCAATCATGTTGATTTTTGATATGTATATCCCCCAAGGGGTGGGCTAAACATCCATGCAGTTAGTGGGCCCAAAAAATGAGCTATGTAGGGCCACTAGAATCCTCTGCATCGACTGCATCCAAAGTCTCTTGCATCTAAATTTTTTTCGCCTTTGAACAACTAAATACTTCCCTATGGAGGGTTATTTGAAAGTGTTTTCTACTTTCCTTTGTATGATACGTACCCAGAAACTTGCCCAAACCCATGGGAGTCTCTCTTTCGTGCAGTTCAAATCAGTGGTGGGAAGGGAAACCTCCCTTTCTTTCATCTGTAGAAGACCCTCTCCAGATTGTCTACGGATTCACTTCTTCATTTCCTTTTGTACTTTCCTTTTTCTTGTTTCTCCCCTTGGAGGATATTTGTATCCCTCTCTCCCCCTTCTTCTTAACATAATTCTCACTTAGCAAAAAAAAGGGCACATAATTAAGTTTACAAGTACATGTCATGTAAAGGAGAGGGGCAAAGGAATCCTTTTCTATGACATCTCCATATGGAAGGCAAGCTGTATTCTAAGATAACTATATATACCAATAATGTTTCAGGATTCAGGCTACTGGTTGCTATCAAGAAATGGCCCCTTGACTATGCTATAAGTTGGGTGATGGTTTGCGCTCTTTTTGGTGTGGCATGGAATGACGGCTTTAGCGCCTTTCTATATGGATAGCAAGGCTATTAATGACGCCTGCTATTCTGGGAAAAACACCTAGCAGCAACCTTCCTTTCATGCTTGTAGCAGCTCTTCTCCTTTGGCAAGTTCATGTAGAGCAAGGGAAGCATGTCGATGTTGGGAAGTTGCTATTCCGGGAGAACAGTGTGCATCATCATGTGTGTCATGCTGCTGACGTGGAGGAAGGTCATGCAGCTGACGTGGAGGGCATGAGTCTTTGGCACATGCATTAACATCAATGTCTCATTCGCTTTGGCTGGGATCTCATCGGGAGATTTAAGAGATTAAAAAAAGCCACTTAAGGATCAAAGAAGGCCTAAGTCTTTGAGGCCCACACCCACATCTCAGCCTTAAAAAGCCCATGTTCCACCACTCCATGTACCTCTTGGCTTACTGCTGTCCCATTTCACCGATACTCAACATCATCCACAACAAGTTGTTGCCTATATGAAACACCACTAAGCTGCTATGACCGTTCAATTCAGATCTAGTTCGCAAGCTACAAATCCATCGCAAAGATTTGCCGTCACTATTACTTCACCGATGTTGTTGGATCTTCATCATCGCTTCCACAGAATGTCCTTCCTTCATCAAATCCAATTACCACCAAGTTGGATTTGATCGTCAACATCATCCACAGCAAGTTGTTGCCTATATGAAACACCATTAAGCTGCTGTCACCGCTTAATTTAGATCCAGTTCGCGAGCTACAAATCCATCACAAAGATTTACCTTCGCCAATGTTGTCAAATCTTCATCCTCGCTTCCTCAGAATGCCCTTCCTTCATCAAATCTAACCACCAAGAATGACACCAGACTGCTCTTGTCGTAACCTGGAACGCTTAACATACTTGGGAAGGGAGCCATACAATAGAAAGGAATAAAAGCTCAGAAGTTCGCTCTTCAAGCATTTGGGGTTGTCTTGTTATGCGGTTCAGAAGAGGACCACACATGTGGGGTCCAAAACAAAGGTCCACACACTTCATTGATTGCAGACTCATAAAGCCCAAGCTTGTGAGGCAAATAGATGTCCACACATTTTGGTCCAACGAAGATCTTTATCCGGATTAAATTTCGACAAGTTTCAATCTATCTTAAATTGAATATTTATATGGGATTAAATCCCGCGTGATCATTATGGATCATCATTCTGGCTGGCAACCACCTCTTTTCACTGGCTAGCACAGACATCAAGGCTTGATCAGAACGATTCAATTATCTTGGAAGACTACAAATGGTGATAGCATTCTTCAATGGCAATCAATCTTCGTGCCACCGGATTTCAGCAAACTCACGACAATTGTTGAACTCCAATCGGATGAATCAATTAGGATTAGATTTTAGGGAATTTTTGACATAACCCCCCCCCCCCCCCCCCCCCCCCCCCCCCGCATGTTATTTTGAAAATTTGACATACCCCCCACAATTTGAAAAAGCTGAGATGCCCCCCTATGACTCAGTGTTGACCCGCGTTGACTACCAAAGTTTATAATAAATGACAGAAACGCCCTTGTCTTCAACTTTGAAACAAGGGTTTGGGCTAAAACCTAAACCCAAATCGAACAGCTGTGGAGCACGACCAGCCAAGAGAATCCAATGGGTTGGCCGCCCATCTTCAGCGACCAACCCACCGGAGTCTCATCGCTAGCTGACCACTACTCCGACAACAATTTAAAACTCTAGGTTTTGAAAAAAAAAAAAAAGAAGCATACAATTTATATTTCTAAAAATTTCATTAATAAAAATGAAAAACAAGAATAAGATCAATTAAGAATTTAAGCTTTTGAGACATGGATTTTGGAAATACAGGTTCTCTCAATTTTGAAAAGAAATTGTGTTCCATCGTGAGTTTTATCTATTTTTATGATTTTTTATTTTCAATCTTTGCTTAATTCATAAAAAAAAAAAAAAAAAAAAAAAAACAAACAAACAAAAAATCTCAGGTTTACCAACAATGATTTTTAATTTTATTTTTAATCTCCTCTTTCCATGTTCGATTTGGGGTTTGGGTTTTTGCCCAAACCCTGGTTCTAAGGTTGAAGACAAGGCACTTTTATCCGCATTAATACAAAATTTGGTAGTCAACTTGGATCAACATTGGTCAAATGACAGTGGACCGAGTCATAGGGGGGTATGTCAAATTTTAAAAATAATATGGGGGGGTATGTCAAAAATTTAATCTAAGAGATTAGGATTTCCTTCCTTATTGAACTCTTGTGATGCACTATATAAGAGCTTTGAATATGTCAATGTAATCACTTAAGTTTATCAATAAACTCATTATTTATCTAATACGATCGAACATCACGGTGGGCGAAATCTTCGATGAAGGTTAATGATCTTTCTTGTCCTTTATAAAAAAAACCAGCAGGGTCATTATTAGATAAATAGAGGTCCAAACAGACATACGGACTAAGTTAAGGGTAATTTTAGTCGCAACCCTCAAAATGTGAGGACACCCGACCTGCTGAGAGCAACCCACTTAGATTTCAAACTCTGGGAGGGCTTTCCCCATTTCAGCACATGAGAGTAAGGTGTAAAACTTTTGTCACAACGGGTTTGACCCAAGCCAGTCACAACCCACAATAGGAGCCACATGGCATACTCTCAATGGACGCTGACCGTATGGATGTTTGGCAAGTCCCTCACTGGACCTGCAAACCAAAAATCAGCCTGATTAGTGATTTACCACCTTTGGATCTTTGCACCAAAATAATGCTCAATAATGATCAGATTCCTACGGTTAAAAACAACCCATGAAATGACTTCAATCCAACACTTCAAATTTACTAATCAGGCTGATATTTGGTTTGTAGGTCCACCTAGGGACTGGCCAAACATATATACGGTCAGCGCCCACTAAGAGTGTGCCACGTGACTCCTATTGTGGGTTGTGACTGGATTCGCTCACAAGACTTACAACTGGTTGTAAGCAGAAAAACAGTTGATTAGAGGGTGCGTAAAAAAAAAATTCAAGGCCATTTTCGTAATAAAAAAATATGGTAAAAAATCAAGGGTTTCGGGTGCCCTCACAATTGTTGGGGTGCGACTAAAATTACCCCTAAGTTAATGGATCTCACACGAAAACTAGGAAACTAGCCCAACCTGTCGCAAAAATTACATCCGCCGGCCAGGTAGACCAAAGGATGGACTTTCTTCTACAATCACATATTAGTCACCTGGTTGGTTTTGGGACTTGGTAGTTGAGACTCAACCGAGTCCGGATCCTGTATGAGTCTTCTTTGCACGCCACATGCCTATTCTTAGAGATGGTAAGGGAGGGTGTAACTAAGTAATTTAATAAATTAAACCCTTTACATTATAAAAAAAAAACGTACCCCGTCTCCACCAAAACAGCAACACAGTTCGCACTCTTCATCACCAAACCCTAAATGTTGAGGAAGTTTCCACGCTAGTGGGATTAGATATGGTCAAGAGAAGTGACTTGTTGTTCTAGACAGGTTGAACTATACTATGCAATTAAATTAAGCTCGGCTTCTTCTAGACAGAATGACTTTAAAAATGCCAAGTTAAACTATTTGCTGCCCATGAAAATATATTATAAAAATAAAAAATAAAAAAACAGAACTGTAGAGAGATGGGTGTAGTTGTTGACGATGAGGGGTGTAAGTAGACCACATCCAGTCATTGCAGGCAAAAGACTAAGTATAACAAACGTAGAGAGATGGGTGTAGTTGTTGAGGATAATCAATTAATTCAACAAACAACGTTTATTACTTCTGGAAGATCAGATTAATTCAAACAAACAAAAGTCGGCTTTTTTATGACTTAGCAAGTGTTTTACCATTTCTGTGACAGCGATGCATGAGACCATTTCTATGAGTTCTCTCCCATCTCTCTATAAATAGGCATTGTTACCTTGTTTCATTACTCACCCCTACCAAGCAAAACATATATAGTTTCAATAGCGATTCAGTGAGAAAGAATAATGGAGAAGATAATAGGTGCTCCCTTCCTTATAGTCTCTGTCCTTTTGGCCTTAGTTTATCCTTTTGCCTCTGCCTCTGATCCCAGTCCCCTCCAAGACTTCTGTGTTGCCATCGATGACACTAAAGCCGCAGGTACAATATGCTCTCCTCTTTCTCGTAGTTTTCTTTGACAAGAGTACTTGTTGATAGAAGTTGAAATGAACGTCCATCATACTTAATGTGCTTTATTATTTATTTGCAGTGTTTGTGAACGGGAAATTCTGCAAGGATCCCATGCAGGTGAAGGCTGAAGATTTCTTCCTTTCTGGGCTCAATGTGCCCGGAGATACATCAAACCGAGTTGGATCCAATGTCACTCAAGCTAATGTGGCACAGATACCAGGGCTTAACACATTCGGCGTCTCCTTGGTTCGCATAGACTATGCACCCTATGGTCTCAACCCACCCCACACACACCCTCGAGCCACCGAGATCCTAACAGTTTTGGAGGGTACTCTCTACGTTGGATTTGTCACCTCCAACCTTGAAAACCGCCTCATCACAAAGGTCCTCAACAAGGGAGATGTGTTTGTATTCCCGATAGGCCTAATCCACTTCCAATTCAATCCGGGACACAGCAATGCCGTTGCCATTGCTGGTCTAAGCAGCCAGAACCCCGGTACCATCACTATCGCTGATGCCGTCTTCGGATCAAACCCACCAATCAACGATGATGTTCTTGCCAAGGCCTTCCAACTTGACAAGAATTTTGTTGATTATCTCCAAAAACAGTTTGCAAAGAACTAGAATGAATACTGCAACTACTATCGGTAGACCAAATAAGAATAGATTGCTTTAATTAAACTTTGAATAAGCATATTTGACCTCTGTTGCAATCCTAATACATAATAAAGGAGTTTGTTCTCTCTCTCTCTCTCTCTCTATTTACAACCTGGTATATTTTATATATAATTGCATTGAAAATATTATCTTTTGGTCAGGTCAAGGGTCTTAACACAAGATTAAATACAACAGAACAAGATAGACCTCGACTAACTGAAAAGACAAAATAAAACGGAAACTAAAAAAGAGCCCAATCCAAGCAGGCCTTTAACCAACAGAATACTCCCTGGAGGGTTATTGGAAAATTCTTTTTGATAAGTATAATGATTTATTGAAGAAGGGTTATTGGAAATTGTTTCCTACTTTCCTTTGTATGACACGTGCCCCGAAACCTGACCAAACCCATGTTAAGAAGTAATTAAGGTTGAGTTTAAATTGGTGAGGGAAAGTTTTTAAGTACATGTTATGGAAAGGAAAGGGGCAAAAGGAATCCTTTTCTAGGACATGTCCACAGGGAAGGGAAACTCTTTTTTAAGATAACTTTATATACCAATAATGTTTTAGGATTCTGGCTACTGCTTGTTAAGATCAAGAAATGGCCCCTGACTATGCTATAAGATCAGTAAACTAGTTTCGTTGATCAAGCAGCTAAATGCAGCGTGCAAAACAAGAAGACTGTTAGGCAACGCAAGTTCCATGAGGTGCACCGTCAATTTGGTGTTCTGCATCAATGAGAATGTGCAGGGAAACCAACAGTACTGTGTGGTACAAGACCTACCACCTCAGTTTCCCTAACTATATATTTTCTTGTTTTCATTGTGAATTTATCCAAATTTGACAGGATGAATAGTCCAATTTTGCTTCTTATTCATAACCGTGTTGGCAGCACTTATTAAATGGATGTAAATGAAGAAGAATTAAAGCAGTTAATGAAGACAAGTAATGAAAATCACTATTATAATATATTCCTTTCTAACTGCACATTTGCAAAGTGAACATCTTTGATGCAAATTCTGAAACACTAATTCAACCGAAAGAAAGTCGACGTCAAAACCAAAACTTCCCCCTCCATACTGCTCGTAGAGGTACTCCTTGGGAGACAATGGAGAGGGCAATATTTGGTAGATCTCAGGTAAATCCAAAGTAGGTGGTGAAGGAATGTGTTTCTTCTTCAAAGAATAGTACACATCACCTAAGAGAAGCCAAATAAGATCAAGGTCAACAAAAGAAATCCCTAATAACGCATTAATTGAAGCATCACGAAGACCCACAGCACCCTTGCAAGCTATCCCCCACATAGATCACTAGCTCTGATACCACTATGTTAGGTAATATCCCACTTTGATACCACAATGTTGAGAATTATCCCAACGATTTGGAGTGAAAGAAAAGATGGAGATGCACGTACACCCCCAAAGGGGTAGTGCAGAGCTCCCAAATTATAACAAGAAAATGTAAAATAACACAAGAACACTTACTTTAGATTGAAAACATTTTCTGATTTTTACAACCTTTCAGTACTCTTGTCTTGCTTCTATTCCTTACACACTTTATTCTCTGCACAACCCACTTAGGTACAGCACATAAACCCCTCCTTTATATAACCAAAGCTACAACTAATGACACTTAATAACCTAACAAACTATAAAACCATTCCAAGGTTTCTAACAAACCATAAACACTTTCTTAGGTTCATTCCATATTTCCTATGTAACTAAATACATTTTCTACAACATTTACAACTTCACTTGCGAACCTCTTTTCGCAAGGTAAGAACTTGGGAAATCTATAATTAGAATTTCAATACTCCTCCTTAATTGTAAATTGGGTGTGATGGTGAATTGGTATTATCATTTAGACCGTCATTTTCAAGAATGTCTTGATCTTCATGGTTCTCATCTTCTAAAGATTCTAATACCAATTCTAATTCTTGAATATGACGTAGGAAAGCATTTTCTTCACAGACATGTTGAAACACCTTAAAATTGACAACAATAGCATGAATCATCAGTAAATTCTTCATGTATTCGAAGACAAGTCGGAAGACAGCATTTCTATTTCTTTTCCACTTGATTTCTAGGACCGTTGTACTTTTCATGTAAATGGGGATCAAAAATTTCAACAAATCCTTTGTACCATTTAGCATTATCCAGTCCACTACTTTCAGTAGAAAACGTAGGAGGCATGATATTCACCTTTTGTAACACTTTTTTCGTAATTCTCTTGAATGAAATTTTGATGGTAATCCTCTCACTGCAGTAAAGATGCAAGAATTATGTTGTAACTCTCTAAATTAACAAATTATGCACTCCAATATTTGTTGATCGTACATTACGATTCAACCACGACCTATCTAAATCATAGCACACTTTATAGGAAGAACCTTATAATTAATTCCCAAAAGTACTAAGTGGAACCACTATGGAATTTTTTCCACCAATCTTACCGCATATATAGAATCCATTTGTCAAGAGAGAAAATTGACTCAAGACAAAGTGCTAACAATTTTAACACAATTATTCCGCAATCCATAAAATTATATACCTCAAATTTGCCCCAGAATAAACAAGCCTCGTCTTTCTTTTGGAAGCTCATATATATTTATAAAATCCAAAATCGTAGAGCTCATAGCTCTGTTACCACTATGTTAGGTAATATCCCATTTTGATACCACTATGTTAGGAATTATCCCAACAGTTTGGAGTGAAAGAAAAGATGAAGATGCACACCCCCAAAGGGGCAGTGAAGAGCTCCCAAATTATAACAAGAATATATAAAATAACAGAAGAACACATACTTTTGATTATAATAATTTTCTAATTTATACAATTTTTACTCGTCTTGCTCTTTTTTTTTTTTTTCGCCAAGTATAATTGTATAAATAAAAAGGAAATGTACAAAGAGCACTAAGGAGTATCCGATAGCCACCGACATCCCAACTAGGTTGGCACCCCGATGGATCTCAGACAACAACACCTTAGGCAAAAGGAAGGCTAATCAAACCTATAGTAAACAGCATGAAGGTCCTCCATTTTACGAAGGAAAGGAGGCTGCTCTACAAAAATTTCTAATATTGCTTCACCTAACAAAGTACCATGGTTGGCTAACTTGTCTGTAGCGAAATTCGATTCTCTCCAAGTGGATGAGATGATACAATGGGTTGTTATTTTAATGGCTGACTCCCATGAAGGTCTGGCTTGCCAAGGAATTTGATGCGACCCAAAGGTTTGAACCGAAGCAACATAGTCTGTCTCTATCCAGATCTTCCTCCAACCTTTGTTAACTACCCATTCTAGGCCTTCCACGATCACCCAACACTCCGCTAGGTAGTTGGTGGTAATACTCTTGTCTTGCTTCAACTCTCAACACACTTTTTTCTCTACTTAAGTCACTTAGGTACAACACATAGACCATCTTCCTTTATATATGCGAAGCTACAAAATGACACTTAATGACCTAACATACCATAACACATTCCTAAGTTCCTAACAACCTGTAAACACTTTTCTAGTTCATTCCATATTAATTTTCTATGTAACCAAATATGTTTTCTATAATATTTACAACTTCTCATGTGCAGCTCTTTTCCCAAGGTAACAACATGGACTATCAGAAAAGCATGGCATAGCCTTTTATGGCATTTTTATGGTGTGCGATAGATGAACACCATAAAAGGCCTTTTTTGTTGTAGTGAACAAGTTGAAATTCCAAGGATGGGATTCTAAGAAGCGACAAACGTCTCTATGACTCTATTAGAAAACTTCATATTATAAATTAGGACGAGAGAAAATGTTAACAACGAAAATAGTGAAAAAGTGATTAACTATAGTTAGGTTCTAGCTACAAATAGTGAACCCATTATAGTTTTGGCCCTCAGTTGAACCTAGCATATATGAGATTTCAAAATATATGTAAATTTCCAAAAAAAACTCAGATTTTCATCCATTCATCATATCCATTGACTCTCTTCTTGTTTCACGCTTTCATAAGAATTTAAATGCATGAATGATGAAAGGATGTTTTTTCATTTATTCGATCGATGAAGAAGCTGCTACATGACTTGATGGATTCAATTTGACCAGGCCTCGAGGGCTTGTCGAGCCATTTGCTAAAAAATGATTGGCTTGTGTTGCACATAGTAAATACGTACAGAGAATTAAGTCCACAAAACTCAACATAGAAGGAATGTCAATATGTCAAGAGTAGTGTGTAACGGTTTAAACATTCACAAGCAACACAAAATATTCAACACTAACACTATAACCAATAGAATATTAAAATACCGCCACCACCCAGTTTTTATTTTTAACCTAAACAACCAAGGCCATATTTTGTTCATCCTTGGATCAATAAGACCAACACGATGAGTGACGACTTCAATGAAGGTTAATGATCTTTCATGTCCTTTACAAATAAAACCAGCAGGGTCATTATTAGATAAAGGATCAGGATCAGGGGACGTACACAAATTTCGACACAAAATTACACACCAAATCATTGGCGGGGGCCAATATATAAATTAGAAGTTTCAAAACAATAAAACAGTTCGCACCCTTCATCTCCAAAACCCAACATAGTTTTTTTCTCAATATCTGATTGAAGAGTCCAAATCTTTTGCAACCGTTGTGTAGCATCGGTGATTAGGAAGCTTTCCACGTTAAAGTGGGATTAGAACTGGTCAAGAAAAGTGACTTTTGCCATTTCTTGAATTACCGACTATATCTTCTAGACAGAATGATTTTAATATATATGCTTGACCACATTCCGATCCTACTGGATAATTTTATAATTTCAACAGATGCAGATTTGCATCTGTCCATATATGGGGAAGTTGAGGGGGGTGTAAGTGGACCATATCCAGTCGTTGGAGGCAAAAGACTAAGTATAAAAAACGTAGAGAGATGGGTGTAGTTGTTGAGGATGAACAGTTAATTCAATTTTGGAGATCAGATTAATTCAAAATAAACAAAAGTCGGCTTTTTCTATGATTTAGCAAGACCTTACCATTCAAAGTGGGACAACGATGCATGAGACCATTTCTATGAGTTCTCTCCATCTCTCTATAAATAGCTAGGCATTGTTACCTTGTTTCATTTCTCACCCCTACCAAGCAAATCATATATAGTTTCAATAGCGATTCAGTGAGAAAGAATAATGGAGAAGATAATAGGTGCTCCCTTCCTTATAGTCTCTGTCCTTTTGGCCTTAGTTTATCCTTTTGCCTCTGCCTCTGATCCCAGTCCCCTCCAAGACTTCTGTGTTGCCGTCGATGACACAAAAGCCGCAGGTACAATATGCTCTCCTCTTTCTCGTAGTTTTCTTTGATAAGAGTACTTGTTGATAGAAGTTGAAATGAACGACCATCATACTTAATGTGCTTTATTATTTATTTGCAGTGTTTGTGAACGGGAAATTCTGCAAGGACCCCATGCAGGCTAAGGCCGAAGATTTCTTCCTTTCTGGGCTCAATGTGCCCGGAGATACATCAAACCGAGTTGGATCCAATGTCACTCAAGCTAATGTGGCACAGATACCAGGGCTTAACACATTCGGCGTCTCCTTGGTTCGCATAGACTATGCACCCTATGGTCTCAACCCACCCCACACACACCCTCGAGCCACCGAGATCCTAACAGTTTTGGAGGGTACTCTCTACGTTGGATTTGTCACCTCCAACCTTGAAAACCGCCTCATCACAAAGGTCCTCAACAAGGGAGACGTGTTTGTATTCCCGATAGGCCTAATCCACTTCCAATTCAATCCGGGACACAGCAATGCCGTTGCCATTGCTGGTCTAAGCAGCCAGAACCCCGGTACCATCACTATCGCTGATGCCGTCTTCGGATCAAACCCACCAATCAACGATGATGTTCTTGCCAAGGCCTTCCAACTTGACAAGAATTTTGTTGATTATCTCCAAAAACAGTTTGCAAAGAACTAGAATGAATACTAGTACTGCGACTACTATTGGTAGATCAACTAAGAATAGATTGTTTTAAACTTTGAATAAGCAGTTGACCTCTATTGCAATCCTAGTATAATTAAGGGGTTTGTTCTGTGTGTTTAATTTAATTACGACCTGATACGTAATAAAGGAGTTTGTTTTCACATCTCTCTCTCTCTCTCTCTCTCTCTCTCTCTCTCTTTACAATCTGGTATATTTTATATATAATTGCATTGAAAATATTATCTTTTATTCAGATCAAGTAAGAGTCGTCTTAACACAAGATTTAATACAGCAAAACAAGATAGACCTCTGACTGACTGAAACCATGTTAAAAAAGTAAGAGTCGTCTTAACCCATGTCAAAAAAGTAATTAAGGTTGAGTTTATTTAACTTGGATTAGGGAAGCTTTTTAAGTACATGTCATGCAAAGGACATGTCCATAAGGAAGGGAAACTCTTTTCTAAGATAACTATATATACCAATAATGTTTCAGGATTCAGGCTATTGGATGTTATCAAGAAATGGCCCCTGCCTATGCTATAAGATCCGTAAACTAGTTTCGTTGATCAAGCAGTTAAATGCGGCGTGCAAATCAACAAGATTGTTTAGCAACGTAAGTTCAATGAGGTGGACCATCAATGGGGCGTGCTGCATCAATGAGTATGTGCAGGGAAACCAAGACTACTGTAGTATAAGTCCTACCATTTTTCCTGTTTTGCACATAAACTGCTCCTTTATATATCCAAAGCTACAACTATTGAGACTTAATGAGCCAAAAACTATAAAGACATTCCTCATTTTCTAGCAAACCATAAACACTTTCTTAGGTTCATTCCATATTTCCTATGTAATCAAATACATTTTCTAGAACTTTTAAAGCTTCACATGTAAACCTCTTTTCCCAAGGTAACAACTTGGACTATCAAAAGGACTTCTTGAACAATCTCAAACTTTCTAGAATCCTCTCCATTAATTTGAAATTAGAATTGATCAATATATTCCTCTTTAATTGTGAATTGGGTGTTATGATGAATTAGTATTATCATCTGGACCTTATTAGTCTTCAAGAATGTCTTGATCTTCATGGTTGTCATCTTCTATAGGTTCTAATACCAATTCGAATTCTTGGATTTGATGACGGGGTGAGTATTATCATCACAAACATGTAGAAGCTCCTTAAAATTGACATGATTCATCAGCAAATTCTTCTAGTATTCCAAGACAAGTCGGGAGACAAAATTTATGTTTCTTTTCTACTTGATATCTACGGGTCTTCATACTTTTCATGTAAATGGGGAACAAAATTTTCAACAAAGCCATGGTACCATTTAATATTATCCGGTCCACTACTTTCAGTATAAAAAGTAGGAGGCGTGATATTTACCTTTTGTAAAACTTCGCTTATATTTACCTTGAATGAAATTTCGATGGTTATCCTCTCAATGTTATTGTAAACAATGCAAGAATTCTGTTAACTAGGCTGAAAATGGATTGGGGGGTTCGAGTCAGATTGGTACTAATTTATTACCGATCTGATAAGAGTTTCAATCGATCTGGACCCGATCGGATCAATAAAATGCAGTTCCGGAACCGATCCGATATGCTAAAACAATTGTTATTGATCAAAGAAAAAAAAGGAAATAATGTTTTTGACATTATTTCATTCTTTTTGGCAAACAAAAATGGAAAATACATGGCCACTTCTGGTTTAGATAGGCAGGTCTTGATCTGGGATGTTGATAAAGAGCATGGAAGCCAAATGGAAGTTTTTTGGCTGTTATTGATATTATGGGAAAGTATCATGTGTGGGAATCTTCTGTTCCTTCATCTATGAAATCTCCTACAAAAACACAAATAATCTGTATTGGACTACATGTTGGATGAAGATAATCATGATCAAATGGGCTTGCTTTCAAATGTTAAACTTGAGCCACGCAAAATAATTAAGCTTCTCATAAGAAATTGTATTATGTTGCTGTAAGAATAGTGATAGAATAACAATAAAAATAAGAGAAAATAGGGCATATCAGCCCCGTCCTCTACAGTCCACTCACTCCTCCAAGGCTCCAACAATTGAAAAGAGTAAAGAAACAAATATAGAAGAAGTGTAGAAGATGAACAAACCCTAAAAGAGAAAAGAAAATTAAAGATAGTTTAGAATTAATTAAATTCTCACTACCATAACCTAGCGAAAGATTTAAGAAAATTAAATGTTTTGGTTTAAATTTTCAAATCTACATTTTGTTAGACTATAATTTTAGGAAATAGTGAAATCGTAGTTGTCAACTTGACTATTCAGTGAAAAAAAGTTCTTTTAAATATATATCCACATAATATATCTATAGAATAAAATAGGACGGAATAATCGTCCAACATAAGTAGGGGTTGGGATCGACCCACGTGTCACCTAAATCCAACGGTTCAAACAATATAATATTTTTTGGGGAGCTTTTTCCCTAAATCTCAACCTACACACTGCCCACGATCCACACAATCACAGAAATCTCCCTCTCCCTCTCTTTCTCAAGCACGATGGACGGAGTGGGGGCGTGGAGAAGGAGAGGGAATTTGGTCCCTCACTCTTATCTCTCTCTCCCACGCCTCTTATGGAAACCGACTCCTCCCAATCAGAAGAAGAAGAAGAAGAAGAAGAAGAAGAAGAAGGGTCTCTCGATCACCTCTGTCGCTGTTGCGTGGTTCTTACACCCTGCAGCTGCTACCGTGGACTGCCTTTCTCTAGGTATGAAAACCCCTTAAACACATTTCATTGTTTATTTTCAGAGCTTCTTTCATGGGTTTATGTTCAGTAGCCGTTTGCTTTCAGATTTGGGTTCCAACCCTTAGATTTTTGTGCTCCATTTGAGTTCTGAAAGTCTAAAGTAATTTACAAGTATTTTACTCAAGGGGGTTTGAGTTCTGAAATTTTGCAAATTGGTTTGAGTTCTGAATTTCTGAAGTGGGGTTGAAACCAAATTTCACAAAAAAAAAAAAAAAAAAAAAAAGAAGCTGGAAGCCAATATATAAATTAGAAGTTTTTGAATGGGAAGATTTCTGTGGTGATTTTTACCGTTATCCTCACCAAAAATCAGCCACTGATTTATCTTCCATGTCGGTAAACCAACAAAATTTGTGGTTAAGAATTTAATGGTTATTGTGGTCGATGGTTGATTTTTGAATTTCTTGCTCGACCTAGGGTTAGAGCTTTTGTGGTTTTTCCTTTTACAGTTTCAGAAATCTGTATTTTTTTATTTTTATTTTTTGCTTTTGATTTTAATTCAACCATGGGATTTAATCCTTATTTTGGGTCTGAACCCCTATCTCTTTATTTCTTAGGCTTAAACAGTGGAATGCATTTTTGTTTGGATTTCATTTCTGTTTCATCTTATTTTTGTCATAGAGATTGACAACAAGTGCTACCTCAAGTTCTTTATTTATTTTTTGCAGGCGTGTCATGTAATTTTTACCGTTGGATCTGAAAAACATATGGTTCTAACAACTTCTATGATATTTTTGTTAGCTTAGCATCTTTGTAGATGTTTTAATCTACCCTCATGTGTCATAGATTTTGATACAGATGTCCCTCAAAATGGCATCTGGCACGTTCTTTTGGGCCCACTGATTATGAATGTTTGGCTGTCCTTGACAGACATATGCACCAAAAATTAGCATGAATGGTGATTTCTAACTGTTGAATTTGAGCACTTTTCTATAATGTGCTTCACTAACATGCCTATGGATTGGTTCTAAGCCCATGATAAAAAAAAAGTACTCCAACTCAACAATTAGAAATCACCAGTCACGCTAAGTTATGGTGTACCCACCAAGGTTTGGGCAAAACACTCATGGTAACATTTCAGTTTGTGTTTTTATTTTTATTTTTATTTTTTATGTTGGGTTGGGTTTTGTGATATTTTCCAATGCTTCCCTGTTAATAGGGTTCCTGTGGACTTTTCGTTTCAATGTCTTTTTTTGAAGTGGTTACATTTTCTTTCTAAGTGATTCGATTCACTATTTTTTTTTAAGGCTCTACATGGATGGGAATCACTGAGATACTTGGATATGACGATTTGGTGTGTTGATTTAGGTTTCCTAAATTTTTTCTCTGTTTCTTTGGCTTCAACAGTAAAATTTGATTTGGAAATGCAATTGGTTTGGACGATTCAAGCGTAGGATTTGAGGAAGAGTTTAGCAAATTCCATCACCGCCAAATAAGTCGGTCTACTAAGACAAGTAGGTTTTATTTTATTTACTTGATTCCTGTTTTAAGTACCAATGATGCAAACTTCTATATCAAAAATTTAATGCAGGAGTCCACCACGTACTAGAGTGTTTCAGGTCCACTTCCTCCTGAATTTTTGCCTCACACCATGGTGGACCTATACACAACCTGAATTTTTGGCTCACACCATGGTGGACCTATACACCAACCTATACACCAAAAAATCAGTGTGACTGTGATTTCTAGCCATAGGATTAAAGCACTTATTCAACAGTAGTTGATTCATAACCCGTGCAGAAAAAATGTTTAAATCCAAAGGATAAGAATCACCAATCACTCTAATTTTTGGTGTGTGGGTACACCAAACAATCAGTGGAAAGATTGGCTTTCTACCCACTCACAGAGATGAATATCTTTTGCACATTTGAAAAAGACAATGATGGTACAGTATAACTAAAGGGAGAATGATTGCATAGTGGTAAATATTAGTAGGACTTTGATGACAGACCAAAGCATGAAGCACGTTGCAGACTTTTAGAAACCATTGACCATATGGATGTTTGGCGTATTCTCTAGGAGACTAATGATCCTGGACAAGGATCAGTCTCCTTTATTAGGAAACGTTGTTGCTTGGGAATTATTCGAAACGCTCCAAGAGAAGCAAAGATAAAGATGAAAAACAGAGTTGTCATCTTAGGATCGACTCTTTGAAGAGTGTGAGTTGTTCCTTTGTTTCTTCCCGTCTATATCTCCTACTACTCTTTCTATTTCTTGGTGTTTGGTTGGGTTTGATGTGTGAGATGGGAGCTGAAAAATTAAGGAGAAAAAAAGCTATTGTTGCTGATTTGTTGCAGTGTAGCTTTCTCCCCTCTATCTTTTAGCTATATTCTATGCAAGCAAAAACTACAATTTTTATAATCCACCCACCATACACATCCTTTCTTTCATTTTCTACTTTACGACATGTAATTAAGTACCACAATCACAAAGAAAATGCACGCTCCAGTAGTGCTGCTCTTAACCAAATATTGGTGCCTAACATCCACATATATAAGGAACAAGCACATAGGCCTTGCACTGTTAGTGCACCAATATTTGTCACAATAGTTTGAATTCATTCAAGCTGATTTGTGGTGTTTAGATCCAGCAAGGGGTGTACTAAACATTTGTTCAGTGGGTATTTGAGTATTTATGTCCACCATGATGTGCATTTTTGTTTTTCACTAGGGGATGACCCGTGCCGATGGCACTCCCGGACAAAGCGTTCACCAGAAAATTCTGGTGCCTTCGGCACTTAAATCCATTTTTAATATTGGAAAAAGACTAATGTCCAATTTTTGTGCAAGAGAAATTTGTTAGCGGATGATATCTTCCCGTGCAGGTATTGTGTTGGCCCGAAAGGCGAAACAACTATGTATACCAACGGGTCGTTGGGAATTGGGAAACCTCCAAATATTAGACCATCCAAGTCTCAACTTTCAGGCACAATTGTAATGCTTCAGATGTTAAGATATGGATATTGCATAATAGTGGTTATTGTAAAAACGTCAACAAGATATTTACCAAATCGTGATCTAGATTACTCTGGGTGAGGTGGATTGAAAGAAAAAAAAAAAGAAGTATTCATTGTAATTTTGATTTCAACATTTTGTTTTCATTTTGGATTTATTTAGTTGGGTTACTTTTATTAAGTAAACAATAATTTTATGTTTAACGCTTTATTCATTCAAGTAATTTGAACACTTTATTTATTCAAGCAAATGGGATCTTTGTTTCCCTAATGTGTACGAAAATGTATTTTAACATTTTAGGGGTTGGAAATGGATGAGTGCCAAGGAAGAATTTTTTACTCCCTAAGTATCTTGAAAGTGGATGAGAATTGAAAATTGATGATATTTTTTTACACAACCTTTTTGGGTGTTGAAAATGGATGAGTGTCGAAGGACGAATGTTATTCATCGCACTACTTTTGGAGGGAGTTTTTTGCAGACGCTTTGTTGAAGAGTGCCATTATATATATATATATATATATATATATATATATCGATCCGGTCAATATCAAATCGGAACAAGGTCGATCTGGTATCGGATTGACAATCCTTGATTCGGTACCGATCCGATAATGGAAAATAAAGATCTTGATCCAATTTTTTTGAATCAGATCGGATCTCTGGGACGATCCGGTCCATTGCCAGCCCTAGTTGTAACTCTCCAAATCAACAAATTATACAATCCAACATTTGTTCATCATACATTACGGTTCAACCACCTATCTAAATCATAAAATACTTTTTGCCAAAACACATTGAGTGTAACCACAATCTTACTACGCAGAATCCATTTGTCCAGAGAGAAAATTGACTCAAGTCAAAGATGCTAACAATTTTAACACAAAATTAGCCCCAATCCATAAAAAATATATATAACTCAAATTCGCCCCAAAATGAACAAACATCTCTTCATTTCTTTTGGAAGCTCATACTTTATAAAATCCAAAATCATAGAGCACCTAGCTCTAATTAATACCACTATATTAGGTAATAACCCACTTTGATACCACTATGTGGAGAATTATCCAAATGGTTTGGAGTGAAAGAAAAGATGAAGATGCACACCCCCAAAAGGGTAGTGCAAAGTTCCCAAATTATAACAAGAAAATATTAAATAACTCTACTTAGAACACTTTTGATTGTTAATTTTTCTAAATTTTACAATTTTTCCTCTTTTCTTGCTTCTTTTCTCTACATAACTCACTTAGGTACAACACATAGACCATCTTCCTTTATATATCCAAAGCTACAGCAAATGACCTAGCAAACCATTAATACATTCCTAAGGTCCTAACAACCCATGAACACTTTACTATGTTCATTCCATATTTTCTACGTAACCAAATACGTACGTTTTCTAGAATATTTACAACTTCTCATGTGAACCACTTTTCCCAATGTAACAACAAGACTATTAGAAATACTTCTTAAACAATCTCAAACTTTCTAGAAGGGACCTGTGTGAGAAGGGACCTGTAAGAAGGTGACGCGAAACGGGACCCGTGAGAAGGTGAATGTGAGAAAGTGACCCATGAGAAGGTGATTGTGAAAAGGGACCCGTGAGAGAAGGTGTGCATGAGAAGGTCACCAGTGAGAACGTGACCATGAGAAAGGACCCATGAGAACATGACTGTGACAAAGTGACCTGTGAGAAGATGACCTGTGAAAAGGGACCCATGAGAAGGTGACTGTGAAAAGGGACCCATGAGAAGGAACCCTTGACAAAGGAGCCGTGAGAAGGTGACCATGAGAAGATGACTCGTGAGAAGGTGACCATGAGAAGGTGACTCATGAGAAAGTGACCGTGAGATGCTGACCCATGAGAAAGTGACCATGAAAAGGGACCCATGAGAAGATGAGTGTGAGAAGATTACCCATGAGAAGGTGACCATTAGCAAGGTGACCTATGAGAAGGGACCCGTGAGAAGGTGACCATGAGATGGGACTCGTGAGAAGGGATCCGTGAGAGGGGACCAATGAGAAGGTTACCCATGAGACGTGACAAGTGAGAAGGGATCGGTGAGAAGTTGACCCGTGAGAAGTGAGTTGTGACCCGTAAGAAGTGACCTGTCATGACCCATGAGAAGGTGATCAGATTGCCGATCTCTTCACTTACCCTTACTCAAACTCCCAAGTATTTCCCCAAAGGAGAGGCCCCAATTTTTAAAAAATAGCAGTCCAATAAGTCATTAAAAAGGTATAAACTTAATTCTTGGAAGGCTTTTACCAAGATATTCAAGGCTTCAAGGTAGATTTGTCAATGTATTGAATCTCCCCGATAATCTGACATGACCCAATCTGATAACAATCAATAACATCTAACACAATATTAGTTCGATCATCAGTTCCACTAAATACGTGCAAAATTTGAAAGAGGAGTTGTCCTGAACTCCTAAATCAAGTTATCTTAAACATGCTGCATGTTCCAACACAAGCTTTTAAATCTGCAATTACTTTGTTTCCATATCAAACAATTACCAGCTTGTTTCATTAGCCGTTTTTTGAGTGCTCCAAAAAAATGGTTGAATCTAGAATCGTGCCTTAAAAAGTACTAAAATCAATGCCTATAGATTACCAATCATGGTGATTTTTGCGTGCAGGGGTGGGCTAAACATCCATGCGGTTAGAGGGGGACGTATCTCTTCCATCAACTCTACTCTAATTCCTTTGACGGTGGAAAAATACACAGATCAGATGGTTCCCCTGATAATGCCAAAGAAATCTCCTAGGTAGGGCCATTTCAGTGGTGGGCGCGAAATCTTCGAGGAAGGTTAATGATCTTTCTTGTCCTTTACAAAAAAAACCAGCAGGGTCATTATTAGATAAATAGAGGTCCAAACAGATACGGACTAAGTTAATGGATCTCACACGAAAACTAGGAAACTAACCCAAATTGTCGCAAAAATTACATCCGTCTTCCAGGTAGACCAAAGGATGGACTTTCTTCTACAATCACATATTAGTCACCTGGTTGGTTTTGGGACTTGGTTGTTGAGACTCAACCGAGTCCGGATCCTGTATGAGTCTTCTTTGCACGCCACATGCCTATTTCTTAGAGATGGTAAGGGAGGGTGTAACTAAGTAATTTAATAAATTAAACCCTTTACATTGTTAAAAAAAAAAAAAAAAACGTACCCCGTCTCCACCAAAACAGCAACACAGTTCGCACTCGCTCTTCATCACCAAACCCTAACATTCAACACCAAACCCTAAACGATGAGGAAGTTTCCACGCTAGTGGGATTAGATATGGTCAAGAGAAGTGACTTTTGTCATTTGTGTTCTAGACAGGTTGAACTATACTATGCAATTAAATTAAGCTCGGTTTCTTCTAGACAGAATGACTTTAAAAACGCCAAGTTAAACTATTTGCTGCCCATGAAAATATATTATAAAAATAAAAAAAACAGAACTGTAGACAGATGGGTTTAGTTGTTGACGATGAGGGGTGTAAGTGGACCACATCCAGTCATTGCAGGCAAAAGACTAAGTATAACAAAGGTAGAGAGATGGGTGTAGTTGTTGAGGATAATCAATTAACTCAACAAACAACGTTTATTACTTCTGGGAGATCAGATTAATTCAAACAAACAAAAGTCGGCTTTTTTATGACTTAGCAAGTCTTTTACCATTTCTGTGACAGCGATGCATGAGACCATTTCTATGAGTTCTCTCCATCTCTCTATAAATAGGCATTGTTACCTTGTTTCATTACTCACCCCTACCAAGCAAAACATATATAGTTTCAATAGTGATTCAGTGAGAAAGAATAATGGAGAAGATAATAGGTGCTCCCTTCCTTATAGTCTCTGTCCTTTTGGCCTTAGTTTATCCTTTTGCCTCCGCCTCTGATCCCAGTCCCCTCCAAGACTTCTGTGTTGCCGTCGATGACACTAAAGCCGCAGGTACAATATGCTCTCCTCTTTCTCGTAGTTTTCTTTAATAAGAGTACTTGTTGATAGAAGTTGAAATGAACGTCCATCATATATACTTAATGTGCTTTATTATTTATTTGCAGTCTTTGTGAACGGGAAATTCTGCAAGGACCCCATGCAGGCTAAGGCTGAAGATTTCTTCCTTTCTGGGCTCAATGTGCCCGGAGATACATCAAACCGAGTTGGATCCAATGTCACTCAAGCTAATGTGGCACAGATACCAGGGCTTAACACATTAGGCGTCTCCTTGGTTCGCATAGACTATGCACCCTATGGTCTCAACCCACCCCACACACACCCTCGAGCCACCGAGATCCTAACAGTTTTGGAGGGTACTCTCTACGTTGGATTTGTCACCTCCAACCTTGAAAACCGCCTCATCACAAAGGTCCTCAACAAGGGAGACGTGTTTGTATTCCCTATAGGCCTAATCCACTTCCAATTCAATCCGGGACACAGCAATGCCGTTGCCATTGCTGGTCTAAGCAGCCAGAACCCCGGTACCATCACTATCGCTGATGCCGTCTTTGGATCAAACCCACCAATCAACGATGATGTTCTTGCCAAGGCCTTCCAACTTGACAAGAATTTTGTCGATTATCTCCAAAAACAGTTTGCAAAGAACTAGAATGAATACTGCAACTACTATCGGTGGACCAAATAAGAATAGATTGTTTTAATTAAACTTTGAATAAGCATATTTGACCTCTGTTGCAATCCTAATATATAATAAAGGAGTTTGTTCTCTGTGTTTACAACCAGATACGTAATAAAGGAGTTTGTTTTCACATATCTCTCTCTCTCTCTCTCTCTCTCTCTCTCTCTCTCTCTCTCTCTATTTACAACCTGGTATATTTTACATATAATTGCATTGAAAATATTATCTTTTGCTCAGGTCAAGTCAGGGTCTTAACACAAGCTTAAATACAACTAAACAAGATAGACCTCTGACTAACTGAAAAGACAAAATAAAACGGAAACTAAAAAAGAGCCCAATCCAAGCAGGCCTTTAACCAACCGAATACTCCCTGGAGGGTTATTGGAAATTGTTTCCTACTTTCCTTTGTATGACTTGTACCCCGAAACCTGCCCAAACCCATGTTAAAAAGTAATTAAGGTTGAGTTTAAGGTGGATTAGGGAAAGTGCAAAGGAATCCTTTTCTAGGACATGTCCATAGGGAAGGGAAACTCTTTTCTAAGATTACTATATATACCAAAAATGTTGTAGGATTATGGCTACTGCTTCCTATGATCAAGAAATGGCCTCTGACTATGCTATAAGATCAGTAAACTAGTTTCGTTGATCAAGCAGTTAAATGCGCTGTGCAAAACAACAAGACTGTTAGGCAAGGCAAGTTCCATGAGGTGGGCCGTCAATTTGGCGTTCTGCAATGAGAATGTGCAGGGAAACCAAGAGTACTGTGGTATATAAGTCCTACCACCTCAGTTTCCCTAACTATTTTCCTGTTTTGCATTGTGTATTTATCCAAATTTGACAGAATGAATAGTCCAATTTTGCTTCTTATACAAAACAGTGTTGGCAGCACTTAAACGGATGTAAATGAAGAAGAATTAAAGCAGTTAATGAAGACAAGTAATGAAAATCACTATTATAATATATTCATTTCTAACTGCACATTTGCAAAGTGAACATGCATCTTTGATGCAAATTCTGAAACACTAATTCAACCAAAAGAAAGTCGACATCAAAACCAAAACTTCCCCCTCCATACTGCTCGTAGAGGTACTCCTTGGGAGACAATGGAGAGGGCAATTGTTGGGAGATCTCAGGCAAATCCAAAGTAGGTGGCGAAGGAATAATGTCTTTCTTCTTCAAAGAATAGTACACATCACCTAAGAGAAGCCAAATAAGATCAAGGTCAACACAAGAAAGCCCTAATAACGCATTAACTGAAGCATCACGAAGACCCACAGCACCCTTGCAAGCTATCCCCCACATAGATCACTAGCTCTGACACCACTATGTTGGGTAATATCTCACTTCGTTAGCACTATATATGTTGGGAATTATCCCAACGATTTGGAGTGAAAGAAAAGATGGAGATGCGCACCCCCATAGGGGTAGTGCAGAGATCCCGATTTATCACAAAAAAATATAAAATAACACAAGAACACTTACTTTAGATTGAAAACATTTTCTGATTTTTACAACCTTTCAAGTACTAGTACTCTTGTCTTGCTTCTATTCCTTACACACTTTATTCTCTGCACAACCCACTTAGGTACAGCACATAAACCCCTCCTTCATATAACCGAAGCTACAACTAATGACACTTAATGACCTAACAAAACTATAAAAGCATTCCAATGTTTCTAACAAACCATAAATACTTTCTTAGGTTCATTCCATATTTCCTATGTAACTAAATACATTTTCTACAACATTTACAACTTCACCTGTGAACCTCTTTTCCAAAGGTAACAACTTGGGAATTTATAATTAGAATTTCAATACTCCTTAATTGTAAATTGGGTGTGGTGGTGAATTGGTATTATCATTTAGACCTTCATTTTCAAGAATGTCTTGATCTTCATGGTTCTCATCTTCTAAAGGTTCTAATACCAATTGTAATTCTTGAATTCGATGATGTAAGAAAGCATTTTCATCACAGACATGTAGAAGCACCTTAAAATTGACATCAATGGCATGAATCATCAGCAAATTCTTCATGTATTCGAAGACAAGTCGGAAGACAGCATTTCTATTTCTTTTCTACTTGATTTTTAGGACTGTTGTACTTTTCATGTAAACGGGGATCAAAAATTTCAACAAAGCCTTTGTACCATTTAGCATTATCCAGTCCACTACTTTCAGTCGAAAACATAGGAGGCATGATATTCACCTTTTGTAACACTTCTTTCGTAATTCTCTTGAATGAAATTTTGATGGTAATCCTCTCATTGTAGTATAAAGATGCGAGAATTCTGTTATAACTCTCTAAATTAACAAATTATGCACTCCAATATTTGTTTATCATACATTACGATTCAACCACGACCTATCTAAATCATAGCTCACTTTATAGGAAGAACCTTATTCCCAAAAGTACTGAGTGGGACCACTATGGAATTTTTTCCACCGATCTTACCGCGTATATAGAATCCATTTGTCAAGAGAGAAAATTGACTCAAGATCAAAGTGCTAACAATTTTAACACAATTATTCCGCAATCCATAAAATTATATACCTCAAATTTGCCCCAGAATAAACAAGTGAAATTATATACCTCAAATTTGCGCCAGAATAAACAAGCGTCGTCTTTCTTTTTGAAGCTCATATATACTTTATGAAATCCAAAATCATAGAGCACCTAGCTCTGTTAATTACCACTATATTTGGTAATATCCCATTTTTATACCTCTATGTTAGGAATTATCCCAACAGTTTGGAGTGAAAGAAAAGATGAAGATGCACACCCCCAAAGGGGCAATGCAGAGCTCCCAAATTATAACAAGAAAATATAAAATAACAGAAGAACACATACTTTTGATTACAAATTTTCTAATTTATACAATTTTTACACTTGTCTTGCTTCTATTCTCTACACACTTTTTTCTCTACTTAACTCACTTAGGTACAACACATAGACCATCTTCCTTTATATATGCAAAGCTACAAAATGACAATGACCTAACATACCATAACACATTCCTAAGTTCCTCCCAACCTGTAAACACTTTTCTAGTTCATTCCATATTAATTTTCTATGTAACCAAATATGTTTTCTATAATATTTACAACTTCTCATATCCCAAGGTAACAACATGGACTATCAGAAAAGCATGGCATAGCCTTTTATGGCATTTTTATGGTATGCGATGAACACCATAAAATGTCTTTTATAGGGTTTTTTGAACGCCATAGAAGGCCTTTTTTGTTGTAGTGAACAAGTTGAAATTCCAAAGATGCATGGGATTCTAAGAAGCGACAAACGTCTCTATGACTCTATTAGAAAACTTCATATTATAAATTAGAACAAGAGAAAATGTTGTAACAACGAAAATAGTGAAAAAGTGGTTAACTATAGTTAGGTTCTAGCTAAAAATAGTGAACCCATTATAGTTTTGGCACTCAGATGAACCTAGCATATATGAGATTTCAAAAATGTATCGAAATTTCCAAAAAAAAAAAATCAGATTTTCATCCATTCATCGTGTCCATCGACTCTCTTCTTGTTTCATGCTTTCATAAGAAATTAAATGAATTATGAAAACATGTTTTTTCATTCACTCAGTCGATGAAGAAGCTGCTACATGACTTGATGGATTCAATTTAACCAGGCCTCGATGGCTTGTCGAGTCATTGGCTAAAAAATGATTGGCCTGTGTTGCATATAGTAACTATAGAGAAATAAGTCCACAAAACCTGACATAGAAGGAAGGTCAACATGTCAAGAGTAGTATGTAACGGTTTAAACCAAGGTTTAAAAAACGGCCGTTATAACAGATTCAGACCTACCCCGTTACGTTATGGACCGTTAAAACGTCCAAAAAATAACAGCCGTTATAACAGAAAATAACGACTGTTATTTTCTAGAAAATTTTGTGAAAAAAAAGTGCCCGTTATTTTCGTTTTTTTTTTATTTTTTCTGTTATTTTACGTTTTTTAAATTTTAAAATTCAAAATTTGAATTTCAGCTCCATTTTTTCCCGTTATTTCCGTTATATTCTGTTATTTTCCATTCTTTTCCCATTGTTTTACTTTTTTGCCCGAGTGTTTTTTCGTTATAACAGCCATTATAACGGAAAAAACGGTAATGCCCCCAGTCCGTTATACTGTTATAACGGTCCCCTTTAAACCTCGGTTTAAACATTCACAAGCAACACAAAATATACAATATACTAACACTATAACAACTAAGGCCATATTTTATTAATCCTTGGATCAACAAGGCCAACACGATGGGTGACGACTTCGATGAAGGTTAATGATCTTTCATGTCCTTTACAAATAAAACCAGCAGGGTCATTATTAGGTAAAGGATCGATCAGGGGACGTACAAAAGTTATGACACAAATTTTCACACCAAAAAATTGGCGGGGACCAATATATAAATTAGAAGTTTCGAAACAATAACACAGTTCGCACTCTTCATCCCCAAAACCCAACATAGTTTTTCTCTCAATATCTGATTGAAGAGTCCAAATTAATCTCCTGCAACCGTTGTGTAGCATAGGTGATTAGGAAGCTTTCCACGTTAAAGTGGGATTAGAAATGGTCGAGAAAAGTGACTTTTGCCATTTCTTGAATTACCAACTATATCTTCTAGACAGAATGATTTTAATATATATGTTTGACCATATTCCGATCCTGCTGGATAATTTTGTAATTTCAACAGATGCAAACCTGCATCTGTGCAAACTCGTCCATTATGGGGTTGCTTTCTACCATTCCTCTTTCCTCTAAGGTTTGCATCTGTCCATATATGGGGAAGTTGAGGAGGGTGTAAGTGGACCATATCCAGTCGTTGGAGGCAAAAGACTAAGTATAAAAAACGTAGAGAGATGGGTGTAGTTGTTGAGGATGAACAGTTAATTCAATTTGGGAGATCAGATTAATTCAAAACAAACAACAAAAGTCTCCTTTTTTTATGACTTAGCAAGACCTTACCATTCAAAGTGGGACAACGATGCATGAGACCATTTCTATGAGTTCTCTCCCTCTCTCTATAAATAGGCATTGTTACCTTGTTTCATTACGCACCCCTACCAAGCAAAACATATATAGTTTCAACAGTGATTCAGTGAGAAAGAATAATGGAGAAGATAATAGGTGCTCCCTTCCTTATAGTCTCTGTCCTTTTGGCCTTGGTTTATCCTTTTGCCTCTGCCTCTGATCCCAGTCCCCTCCAAGACTTCTGTGTTGCCGTCGATGACACTAAAGCCGCAGGTACAATATGCTCTCCTCTTTCTCGTAGTTTTCTTTAATAAGAATATTTGTTGATCGCAGTTGAAATGAACGTCCATCATACTTAATGTGCTTTATTATTAATTTGCAGTGTTTGTGAACGGGAAATTCTGCAAGGATCCCATGCAGGCTAAGGCTGAAGATTTCTTCCTTTCTGGGCTCAATGTGCCCGGAGATACATCAAACCGAGTTGGATCCAATGTCACTCAAGCTAATGTGGCACAGATTCCAGGGCTTAACACATTCGGCGTCTCCTTGGTTCGCATAGACTATGCACCCTATGGTCTCAACCCACCCCACACACACCCTCGAGCCACCGAGATCCTAACAGTTTTGGAGGGTACCCTCTATGTCGGATTTGTCACCTCCAACCTTGAAAACCGCCTCATCACCAAGGTCCTCAACAAGGGAGACGTGTTTGTATTCCCCATAGGCCTAATCCACTTCCAATTCAATCCGGGACACAGCAATGCCGTTGCCATTGCTGGTTTAAGCAGCCAGAACCCCGGTACCATCACTATCGCTGATGCCGTCTTCGGATCAAACCCACCCATCAACGATGATGTTCTTGCCAAGGCCTTCCAACTTGACAAGAATTTTGTTGATTATCTCCAAAAACAGTTTGCAAAGAACTAGAATAAATACTGCAACTACTATCGGTAGACCAAATAAGAATAGATTGTTTTAATTAAACTTTGAATAAGCAGTTGACCTCTGTTGCAATCCTAATATATAATAAAGGAGTTTGTTCTCTGTGTTTACAACCAGATTTGTGATAAAGGAGTTTGTTTTCACATCTCGCTCTCTCTCCTAATATATAATAAAGGAGTTTGTTCTCTGTGTTTACAACCAGATTTGTGATAAAGGAGTTTGTTTCACATCTCTCTCTCTCTCTCTCTCTCTCTCTCTCTCTCTCTCTCTCTCTATTTACAACCTGGTATAGTTACATGGTAAAAATCAACGGTCCCTAATGCTTCAGCTTCTAAACCAGTCTATGAATATCAGAATGATTTGAATTTTTTTTGAGGATGATCTCCTCACCATAGAGATCATCCTCACCAAAAATCAGCCATTGATTCATCTTCGATGTGGGTATGCCAAGATGGGGGTCAAAAAAGGGGGTCAGAAATGGGGGTCCCTTGAGCCCGACCCATTTTATATATAATTGCATTGAAAATATTATCTTTTGCTCAGGTCAAGTAAGGGTCTTAACACAAAATTAAATACAACAAAACAAGATAGACCTCGACTAACCGAAAAGAAAAAATAAAACGGAAACTAAAAAAGAAAACTGCCCAATCCAAGCAGGCCTTTAACCAACCGAATACTCCCTGGAGGGATATTGGAAATTGTTTCCTATTTTCATTTGTATGACACGTACCCCGAAACCTGCCCAAACCCATGTTAAAAAGTAATTAAGGTTGAGTTTAAGGTGGATTAGGGAAAGGTGCAAAGGAATCCTTTTCTAGGACATGTCCATAGGGAAGGAAACTCTTTTCTAAGATTACTATATATACCAAGTGTTGTAGAATTATGGCTACTGATTGCTATGATCAAGAAATGGCCCCTGGCTATGCTATAAGATCAGTAAACTAGTTTCATTGATCAAGCAGTTAAATGCGCTGTGCAAAACAACAAGACTGTTAGGCAACGCAAGTTCCATGAGGTGGGCCATCAATTTGGCGTTCTGCATCAATGAGAATGTGCAGGGAAACCAAGAGTACTGTGGTATAAGTTCTATCACCTTAGTTTCCCTAACTATTTTCCTGCTTTGCATTGTGAATTTATCCAAATTTGACAGGATGAATAGTCCAATTTTGCTTCTTATACAAAACAGTGTTGGCAGCACTTAAACGGATGTAAACGAAGAACAATTAAAGCAGTTAATGAGGACAAGTAATGAAAATCACTATTATAATGTAATCCTTTCTAATTGCACATTTGCAAAGTGAACATCTTTGATGCAAATTCTGAAACACTAATTCCTCCGGAAGAAAGTCGACGTCAAAACCAAAACTTCCCCCTCCATACTGCTCGTAGAGGTACTCCTTGGGAGACAATGGAGAGGGCAATAGTTGGGAGATCTCAGGTAAATCCAAAGTAGGTGGTGAAGGAATGTGTTTCTTCTTCAAAGAATAGTACACATCACCTAAGAGAAGCCGAATAAGATCAAGGTCAACACAAGAAAGCCCTAATAATGCATTAACTGAAGCATCACGAAGACCCATAGCACCCTTGCAAGCTATCCCCCACGTAGATCACTAGCTCTGATACCACTATGTTGGGTATTATCCCACTTTGATACCACGATGTTGGGAATTATCCCAATGATTTGGAGTGAAAGAAAAGATGGAGATGCACACCCCCAAAGGGGTA
This sequence comes from Euptelea pleiosperma, assembly GCA_035048495.1. Classification (NCBI taxonomy): domain Eukaryota; kingdom Viridiplantae; phylum Streptophyta; class Magnoliopsida; order Ranunculales; family Eupteleaceae; genus Euptelea; species Euptelea pleiosperma. Next base: position 13,012,887 of record CM068548.1, read on the forward strand.
GTGCAGAGCTCCCAAATTATAACAAGAAAATGTAAAATAACACAAGTACACTTACTTTAGATTGAAAACATCTTCTGATTTTTACAACCTTTCACTCTTGTCTTGCTTCTATTCCTTACACACTTTATTCTCTGCACAACCCACTTAGGTACAGCACATAAACCCCTTCTTTACAACATTTACAACTTCACTTGTGAGCCTCTTTTCCCAAGGTAACAACTTGGGAAATCTATAATTAGAATTTCAATACTCCTTAATTGTAAATTGGGTGTGATGGCTATGGCATACATAAAGCTATGGAAGAAGGTTGGAATCGTATTTGGGTGGAATCGGACTCCAAAGCGGCTATCAAAAGCCTATATTAATGGGAATGTAACCTGGCAAATTAAGGATTGTGGGACTTAATATGAAGGAGAGACTTGAATGGATTCGATTCAGCTCAACTTGGAGGAAAGCTAATTTTGGTGCAAACTTTTGTGCTAACTATTCCTGCAAATTGCAACAGGGTCACAAACAATGGTGGAGATTTAGACCCCAATTCTTGACCAACTTAGAGAACCCTGATAAGAGTTACTTTCATTTTGTGACTTGAGTGGGGCTTCCAATACCTCTGTATAATTTCTCTTTTTAATACAATTTCCTTATTTAGCAAAAAAAAAGTGAATTGGTATTATCATTTAGACCTTTATTTTCAAGAATGTCTTGATCTTCATGGTTCTTGTGGGTACTATAATTTTCACACGAATCTCAAGGATTGATGTGCACACCTCTCCATCAAGGATATTTCAAAGGGTGCATTATTTCTAACGTACACTCATCCCGGAAACTCATCCCGGCAACCCCAACATCTCAACTCGGGTACTCATCTTGATAACTCAAGCATCTTATCCCGGGAACTCATCCTGGCAACTCAAGCATCTCATCCTACGAACTCCAACATTTCAACCCGGGAACTCATCTTGACAACTCTAACATCTCATCCCAGGAACTCATCTTGATAACTCAAGCATCTCATCCCGGGAACTCATCCTAGCAACTCAAGCATCTCATCCCGGGAACTCTAACATCTTATCCCGGTAACTCCAACATCTCATCCCGGGAACTCATCTTGGTAACTCAAGCATCTTATCCTGAGAACTCATCTTGGCAACTCAAGCATCTCATCCCGGGAACTCCAACATCTCATCCCAGGAACTCATCCCGGCAACTCCAACATCTCATCCCGGGAACTCATCTTGGCAACTCAAGCATCTCATCCCGGGAACTCTAACATCTCATCCGGGGAATTCATCCCGGCAACTCCAACATTTTAACCCGGGAACTCATCTTGATAACTCAAGCATCTCATCCCGGGAACTCATCTTGGTAACTCAAGCATCTCATCCAGGGAACTCCAACATCTCATCCCGGGAACTCATCCCGGCAACTCCAACATCTCATCCCGATAACTCATTTTGGCAACTCAAGCATCTCATCTCGGGAACTCATCCGGGCAACTCCAACATCTCATCCCGGGAACTCATTTTGGCAACTCTAAGCATCACATCCCGACATTGTCGACGGGATCGACATTCAACTCATCCCAATAGGTTTAGTTATCATACTTAGTAGGAATGACGTTCAACACATCCCTATAATGTCAGACGGCATACTTGACGGGAGTAACATTTATCTCATCCCGACAAGGTAAAGTGACACGCTTGACAGGAAGGATATTCAAGCACATCCCGACAAGATCAAACGGCTTACTTGGCGGGAGTGACATTTATATCATCCCGACAAGGTCAAGTGACACGCTTGACATGAAGGATATTCAAGCACATCCCGGCAAGATCAAACGGCTTACTTGGCGGGAGTGACATTTATATCATCCCGACAATATCAGCAGCATACTTGGCGGGAATGGACTTCTATCAATCCCGAAAAGTATACAGAATTCTACAAACAAAATAAGTATTCTAAACTATAATAAAGTTAGTTGTTTACCTATCCATTGAATGTTAGCCACGTGGCGGTTAGTTTGACTATTACGCAGCTCCCACGTTCTCCTATTCAAATATCTGCCACAAGAAATGCCACCTCAGTCGTTTCAGATATAACTGAATAGGGGCAGTTAAGATCTAACAGGAAGAGACAGTTTCGTAACAGAATCTCTTCAGATCATAACTAACTAACAAGGAGTAGACAAGTAGAAGGTGAGTCACACTAGTTCTTGGGGTATAAATACATGACCCTCAGAATTGAGAAAAGATCTTGCTCTCCAGATCCAGATAGCTTAAACTCTGAAACATTTTACTATTTTTCTGAACCCTGTTATCATTCCTAAGCTGACTTGAGCATCGGAGAATTGTCAACAGGTACAACCGCTTCCCATCTGGAGATCATCCTATCCTTCGCGGAGGAGAAAGCAGTTTTCATCCTGAAGCACTGGAATCGTCTGATTATCATCAAGATACGAATCGTCTGACCTCGAAGAGTGTGTAGGTTAGATCAGATATTTTTCTCCCACAATTCTCATCTTCTAAAGATTCTAATGCCAATTCTAATTCTTGAATATGACGTAGGAAAGCATTTTCATCACAGACATGTTGAAGCACCTTAAAATTGACAACAATAGCATGAATCATTAGCAAATTCTTCATGTATTCGAAGACAAGTCGGAAGACAACATTTCTATTTCTTTTCTACTTGATTTCTAAGACCGTTGTACTTTTCATGTAAACTGGGATCAAAATTTTCAACAAAGCCTTTGTACCATTTAGCATTATATATATATATATATATATCCAATCCACTACTTTCAGTAGAAAACGTAGGCGGCATGATATTCACCTTTTGTACGTAACACTTCTTTCATAATTCTCTTGAATGAAATTTTGATGGTAATCCTCTCACTGCAGTAAAGATGCAAGAATTATGTTGTAACTCTCTAAATTAACAAATTATGCACTCCAATATTTGTTGATCATACATTACGATTCAACCACATCCTATCTAAATCATAGCACACTTTATAGGAAGAACCTTATTCCCAAAAGTACTGAGTGGAACCACTATGGAATTTTTTTCCACCAATCTTACTGCGTATATAGAATCCATTTATCAAGAGAGAAAATTGACTCAAGATCAAAGTGCTAACAATTTTAACACAATTATTCCGCAATCCATAAAATTATATACCTCAAATTTGCCCCAAAATAAACAAGTGTCGTCTTTCTTTTGGAAGCTCATATATACTTTATGAAATCCAAAATCATTGAGCACCTAGCTCTGTTAATTACCACTATATTAGGTAATATCCCATTTTTATACCTCTATGTTAGGAATTATCCCAACAGTTTGGAGTGAAAGAAAAGATGAAGATGCACACCCCCAAAGGGGCAGTGCAGAGCTCCCAAATTATAACAAGAAAATATAAAATAACAGAAGAACACATACTTTTGATTACAAATTTTCTAATTTATACAATTTTTACACTTGTCTTGCTTCTATTCTTTACACACTTTCTTCTCTACTTAACTCACTTAGGTACAACACATAGACCATCTTCCTTTATATATGCAAAGCTACAAAATGACAATGACCTAACATACCATAACACATTCCTAAGTTCCTAACAACCTGTAAACACTTTTCTAGTTCATTCCATATTAATTTTCTATGTAACCAAATATGTTTTCTATAATATTTACAACTTCTCATATCCCAAGGTAACAACATGGACTATCAGAAAAGCATGGCTTAGCCTTTTGTGGCATTTTTTATGGTGTGCGATGAACAACATAAAATGTCTTTTATGGCTTTTTTTGAACGCCATAAAAGGCCTTTTTTGTTGTAGTGAACAAGTTGAAATTCCAAGGATGGGATTCTAAGAAGCGACAAACGTCTCTATGACTCTATTAGAAAACTTCATATTATAAATTAGGACAAGAGAAAATGTTAACAACGAAAATAATGAAAAAGTGATTAACTATAGTTAGGTTCTAGCTACAAATAGTGAACTCATTATAGTTTTGGCCCTCAGTTGAACCTAGCATATACGAGATTTCAAAAATGTATGTAAATTTCCAAAAAATCTCAGATTTTCATCCATTCATCATATCCATTGACTCTCTTGTTTCATGCTTTCATAAGAAATTAAATGAATTATGAAAGGATGTGTTTTCATTGACTTGATCAATGAAGAAGCTGCTACATGACTTGATGGATTCAATTTAACCAAGCCTCGATAGCTTGTCGAGTCATTGGTTCAAAAATGATTGGTTTGTGTTGCACATAGTAACTACAGAGAAATAAGTCCACAAAACCCGACTTAGAAGGAAGGTCAATATGTCAAGAGTAGTGTATAAATGTTTAAACATTCACAAGCAACACAAAATATACAACACTAACACTATAACCAATAGAATATTAAAATAGCCACCACCCAGTTTTTATTTTTAACCTAAACAACCAAGGCCATATTTTGTCCATCCTTGGATCAATAGGACAAACAAGATGGGTGACGACTTCGATGAAGGTTAATGATCTGATTGAAGAGTCATTATTAGATAAAGGATCAGGATCAGGATCAGGGGACGTTCACAAATTCACACCAAAAAATTGGCAGGGGCCAATATATATAAATTAGAAGTTTCAAAACAATAACACAGTTCGCACTCTTCATCCCCAAACCCCAACATAGTTTCTCTCTCAATATCTGATTGAAGAGTCCAAATCTTTTGCAACCGTTGTGTAGCATAGGTGATTAGGAAGCTTTCCACGTTAAAGTGGGATTAGAAATGGTCAAGAAAAGTGACTTTTGCCATTTCTTGAATTACCAACTATATCTTCTGGACAGAATGATTTTAATATGTATGTTAACGTTTGACCACATTCGGATCCTGCTGGATAATTTGGTAATTTCAACAGATACAGGCTTGCATCTGTGCAACTCGTCCATTATGGGGTTGCTTTCTAGCATTCCTCTTTTCTCTAAGGTTTGCATCTGTCCATATATGGGGAAGTTGAGGGGGGAGTAAGTGGACCATATCCAGTCGTTGGAGGCGAAAGACTAAGTGAAATTTGCCTCCTTTATACTTAGTCTGTCCAAGCGTGTTTTTGTACAGCTTTTCTCTTTTTTAATACCGATTTCACTTAGCAGAAAAAAGGTGGCAAAAGACTAAGTATAACAAACGGAGATCTAGATGGGTGTAGTTGTTGAGGATGAACAGTTAATTCAATTTGGGAAATCAGATTAATTCAAAACAAAGAACAAAAGTCTCTTTTTTTATGACTTAGCAAGACCTTACCATTCAAAGTGGGACAACGATGCATGAGACCATTTCTATGAGTTCTCTCCATCTCTCTATAAATAGGCATTGTTACCTTGTTTCATTACTCACCCCTACCAAGCAAAACATATATAGTTTCAATAGTGATTCAGTGAGAAAGAATAATGGAGAAGATAATAGGTGCTCCCTTCCTTATAGTCTCGGTCCTTTTGGCCTTAGTTTATCCTTTTGCCTCTGCCTCTGATCCCAGTCCCCTCCAAGACTTCTGTGTTGCCGTCGATGACACTGAAGCCGCAGGTACAATATGCTCTCCTCTTTCTCGTAGTTTTCTTTAATAAGAGTACTTGTTGATAGAAGTTGAAATGAACGTCCAGCATATATACTTAATGTGCTTTATTATTTATTTGCAGTCTTTGTGAACGGGAAATTCTGCAAGGACCCCATGCAGGCTAAGGCTGAAGATTTCTTCCTTTCTGGGCTCAATGTGCCCGGAGATACATCAAACCGAGTTGGATCCAATGTCACTCAAGCTAATGTGGCACAGATACCAGGGCTTAACACATTCGGCGTCTCCTTGGTTCGCATAGACTATGCACCCTATGGTCTCAACCCACCCCACACACACCCTCGAGCCACCGAGATCCTAACAGTTTTGGAGGGTACTCTCTACGTTGGATTTGTCACCTCCAACCTTGAAAACCGCCTCATCACAAAGGTCCTCAACAAGGGAGACGTGTTTGTATTCCCCATAGGCCTAATCCACTTCCAATTCAATCCGGGACACAGCAATGCCGTTGCCATTGCTGGTCTAAGCAGCCAGAACCCCGGTACCATCACTATCGCTGACACCGTCTTTGGATCAAACCCACCCATCAACGATGATGTTCTTGCCAAGGCCTTCCAACTTGACAAGAATTTTGTTGATTATCTCCAAAAACAGTTTGCAAAGAACTAGAATGAATACTGCAACTACTATCGGTAGACCAAATAAGAATAGATTGTTTTAATTAAACTTCGAATAAGCATATTTGACCTCTGTTGCAATCCTAATATATAATAAAGGAGTTCGTTCTTTGTGTTTACAACCAGATACGTAATAAAGGAGTTTGTTTTTACATCTCTCTCTCTCTTTACAATCTGGTATATTTTATATATAATTGCATTGAAAATATTATCTTTTGTTCCGATCAAGAAAGAACTTCGATGACAGGGCAGCAGATCACGGCACCTGAATTTTGTACGGTTGGACAACCTCGCCCTTACCGCACACGTACACAGGTGAGTGTTTTGGCAAAAAGCACTCAAGTACTCACCTGGGTACTTGTGGGGTGAGGACTAGGTGACCAGTCCGTAAAAAATCTAGGTGTCGTGATCTGCTGCCCTGTCATCTCCTTCGATGACAGGGCCCGGTCATCAAAGTTTTATCCGATTGAGTAAAACTTCTGTCACAATGGGGTTGCAAATCACACAAAACACAGCCAATGAGTTCTCCGCACGTACACCTAAAAAGCAAAAGCACTTGTGTACGTGCCGAGAACTCATTGGCTGTGTTTTGTGTGATTTACAATTTCGTGTGATGGAAGTTTTACTCTATCCGATTTAATACAGCAAAACAAGATAGACCTCCGACTGACTGAAAAGACAAAATAAAACAGAAACATAAAAAAATAAAAATAAAAAGTCTTGACCCAAGCCAAGCAGGCCTTTAATATAACCAACCGAAATACTTCCCTACCGAGGATTATTAGAAAGTGTTTCCTACTTTCCTTTGTATGACACGAACCCTGAAACCTGCCCAAACCCATGTTAAAAAAGTAATTAAGGTTGAGTTTAAGGTGGATTAGGGAAAGTCTTTAAGTACATGTCATGTAAAGGACATGTCCATAAGGAAGGGAAATTCTTTTCTAAGATAACTATATATACCAATAATGTTTCAGGATTCAGGCTATTGGTTGTTATCAAGAAATAGCCCCAGTTGCCTATGCTATAAGATCCGTAAACTAATTTCGTTGATCACGCAGTTAAATGCGATGTGCAAATCAACAAGATTGTTAGGCAACGTAAGTTCAATGAGGTGGACCATCAATTGGGCATGCTGCATCAATGAGTATGTGCAGGGAAACCAAGACTACTGTGGATCTAAGTCCTACCACCTCCGTTTCCCTCACCATTTTTCCTATTTTGCATTGTGATTTTATCCAAATTTGACAGGATGAATAGTCCAATTTTGCTTCTTACAAAACAGTGTTGGCAGCACTTAACGTATGTAAATGAAGAACAATTAATGAAATCAAGCAATGAAAATCACTATACATTTGTAAAGTGAACATCTTTGCAAAGTAATGAAAATCACTATACATTTCTAACTATACATTTGCAAAGTGAACATCTTTGATGCAAAATTCTGAAACAATAATTTCACCGAAGGAAACTCGACATCAAAACCAAAGCTTCCCCCTCCTTACTACACGTAGAGGTACCCCTGGGAGACAATGGAGAGGGCAAGAATTGGGAGATCTCAGGTAAATCCAAAGTAGGTGGTGAAGGAATGTCTATCTTTTTTCTTCAAAGAATAGTAACTGTTATCTGAATGATATATTCACAGAAAATAGAAGTATAGGAGAGGAGAATAATAGCCTAAGATCAAGGTCAACAAAAGTGAGCCCTGATAACATATTAATTGAAGAATCACGAAAACTCACAACACCGCTGCAAGCTATCCCCACATAGAGCACCTAGTTCTTATACCACTATGTTGGGTAATATCCGACATTGATACCACTATGTTGGGAATTATCCCAACGATTTGGAGTGAAATAAAAGATGGAGATGCACACCACCAATGGGGTAGTGCAGAGAGCTCCCAAATTATAACAATAAAATGTAAAATAACACAAGAACGCTTACTTTAGATTGAAAACATTTTCTGAGTTTTACAACATTTCACTCGTCTAGCTTCTATTCTTTACACACTTTTTCCTCTGCACAACCCACTTAGGTACAGCACATAAACTCCTCCTTTATATATCCAAAGCTACAACTAATGACACTTAATGACCTAACAATAAATTATAAAGACATTCCTCAGTTTCTAGCAAACCATAAACACTTTCTTAGGTTCATTCCATATTTCCTATGTAATCAAATACATTTTCTAGAACTTTTAAAGCTTCACATGTGAACCTCTTTTTCCAAGGTAACAACTTGGACTATCAAAAGTAGAACTTCTCGAACAATCTCAAACTTTCTAGAATCCTCTCCATTAATTTACAATTAGAATTGATCAATACTCCTCTTTAATTGTGAATTGGGTGTGATGATGAATTGGTATTATCATCTGAACCTTAGTCTTCAAGAATGTCTTGATCTTCATGGTTGTCATCTTCTATAGGTTCTAATACCAATTCGAATTCTTGGATTTGATGACGGGGGTGAGTATTATCATCACAGACATGTGGAAGCTCCTTGAAATTGACATCGATGACATGATTCATCAGCAAATTCTTCAAGTATTCCAAGACAAGTCGGGAGACAATTTATGTTTCTTTTCTACTTGATATTTACGGGGTCAACTACTTTCAGTAGAAAAAGTAGGAGACGTGATATTTACCTTTTGTAAAACTTCTCTTATATTTCCCTTGGATGAAATTTCGATGGTTATCGTCTCAATGTTGTTGTAAACAATGCGAGAATTCTGTTGCAACTAGGGCTGGCAATGGATCGGGTTCGAGTCAGATTGGAACTAATTTGTTACCAATCCGATAAGAGTTCCAATCGATCCGGACCCGATCGGATCAATAAAATGCAGTTCCGGAACTGATCTAATATGCTAAAACAATTGTTATTGATCAAAGAAAAAAAAGGAAATAATGTTTTTGACATTATGTCATTCTTTTTGGCAAACAAAAATGGAAAATACATGGCCACTTTTAGATAGGCAGGTCTTGATCTAGGATGTTGATAAAAAGCATGGAAGCCAAATGGGAATTCTTTTGCTGTTATTGATATTATGGGAAAGTATCACGCGTGGGAATTTTCCGTTCCTTCATCTATGAAATCTCCTACAAAAACGCAAACAATCTGTATTGGACTACATGTTGGATGAAGATAGTCATGATCAAATGGGCTTGCTATCAAAGGTGGAAGTTGAACCATGCAAAATAAGCTTCTCGTAAGAAATTGTATTATGTTGTTGTAAGAACAGTGATAGAATAACAAAGAAAATAAGAGAAAATAGGACATATCAGCACCATCCTCTACAGTCCACGCACTCCTCCAAGGCTCCAATGATCAAAAAGAGTAAAGAAGCAAATAGAGAAGAAGTGTAGAAGATGAACAAACCCTAGAAGAGAAAAAGAAATTAAAGATATTTTAGAATTAATTAAATTCTAACTACCATAACCTAAGGAAAGATTTAAGAAAATTAAATGTTTTGGTTTAAATTTTGAAATCTACATTTTGTTAGACCATAATTTTAGGAAATAGTGAAATCATAGCTGTCAACTTGCTAATTAAATGAAAAAGTTCTTTTAAATATAGGGTCGGGCTCCGTTGACAGATCTAAAATGACAGATAAAATGACAAGGACACAATATAAGCCACATGGCACACCATTACAGGACTCTGACCGTATGGATGTTTCTCCTATTGATATTCGCTCAAAAGTACTTATTTTAAGCCATTATCCTTATAGTGATGTCAAATTCTCCTACGTAAAATTTGTCTTTTCGTCAACTTTTCCACGTAAGAGTTTCTTCCATTGCATAAAACGCATTCTTTAGACGAAAATCCACTATTTGCATGAAATAAACGTATTTCGGATAGTCCAATGTCAAGTCGTTTTAATTGAATCTCATTACGCGCTTTTTCACTTACAGGAGACCCTATCGAGCGATTCTCGAGGACTAGCGGGCCAACTATAAACCACAGAAGACTTCTATCAAAGCTTAAAGAGCCAGCAGGGTAGGATAAAAAGATATAAGACATGTATGGGCAAAGCTAAAGGATCGTAGAGTCGAAATAAGGACTAAGAGAGAAAAGAATAGTTGAAAACTAAGAGAATGACTAAGGTATTAAAGGCCACACCAATTGACATCAAAAGATAAGTTTGACTAATTGGTGGAACGGACGAGAGAAAATAAAGAAGACTAGGGTCCAAAACCCTCAAATGTTATTATTTTTGTATTTTTCTCTCACCTCTTTCATATTTCTCTCTCTATCTATCTTGGCCCATGACCCATGACCCATGACCATGACCCATGACCCATGCCCAATCCTTCGGTCCACTATCCCTCTGGCCCACTGGCCGAGTTGTGACCCATTAACCCACATGCTCACCTATTCCTTGGGCCACACCTCCACTGGCCGGCATGTGGCAATTTCCTTGACCCAACTCTATGGCCTATGACCTACCCATTTAATAGCCCAAGGCCTATGGATTCATGGCCCAATCAAAGCAAGTGGCCAACATAAACCCATGGGCTCTCACAAGCCCACATTCAAGCCAATGGGAGAAGTGGTCAACTTGACCACTTCTCATCAATCCCCAACTTCATTCCTACGGTTTCTCTCTCCCATAACAAACTACTCCCTTTAAAAGAGAGAGAAACCTTGGGTTTCTCTTTGGTTCCCTCCCCATCTTCTTTCTTCCTTCTTCTTCCTCCTCCTCTTCTCCTTCTTCAGCGAGTAACGCTAGTGAGCTGGTGGAGCGCTGTCTCCTCCTCCTCTTCTTCTCTTCTTCTTCTTCTTCTTTCATCTTCGTCGGAGTTGCAGGCAGCAACTCCGGCTGTCTTGGTCCCTTCTTCTTCTTCTTCTTCTTCTTCTTCTTGTCCCTTTCCATCGTCCAACCAACACTACTTCTTCGGCTACTTTCTTGCCGAACTGGTGCACCACCGGCAACCTTTACATCACCGTTAACCTGCCCTTCACACCACCGTTAACCTGCTGGTGTTGCATACCTGCAACACCAGCTGCCATTAACAAGAGGGGGCTTCTCCATTCTCCTCTTTCTCTTCTCCCCTTTCCTCTTCTTCTTCTTCTTCTCCTCCTCCTTCTTCTTCTTCTTCTTCTTCATCTTTCCCACCAGAGTTGCAGTCTGCAACTCTGGTTATCTGTACCTTCATTCCGCCCCTTGTTGGTTGAGCTCGCAACTAATCAACCGTTCCACTTGCAGACCGTCCTCCTGCTGCTCCGTTTCCTCCCCAGCAACTCCAACTTGCAAGTCTGCAACTCACGGTTTCATCATCTTATTTTCACCATAAACCTGCTAGACCTCCCCACCATCTTCACCGGACGCACCTGCAACTCAGGTGAACACCGGTAGGAGTGAAGCTTCAACGCATATCCATGGTACTCTCTTCGTTTTGCTGACCTACAAAATGTCTGCACAAACCAGCGGCCTTCTCTCCATCTCAACCTGTAGATCTACAGCACCAGTCTGCCACCAAGGGCCAAATCTGCAACACAGACCAGTGGTCTCCTTTGTGCTCATCACAACCAGCACCAGGCTGTGGTATTCTCCTACTCCTTTGTTGGCACGGCAACCTACTGGTGTTTCAGTAAATAAGTTGCAGCCTGCAACTTCAGATCTAGGCGTTCCTCAATCTTTTACCGGTCACCACTTGCTGCACTCAAAGCACACTACCGTGAAAAACCAGGTTGCAAGTCTTCTTGTCGTGGGTGCTCCTCAATGGACCTCCACCAAGTCTTCCCTTGCCTCTCCACCACCCATAGCAAGAATCAAGAGCAGCAACCGTGCTGCCCTCTTGATCTTCACGGTTCAGGTCCACCACCTTCTCCTTCACCAAGATCTGCTACTTCATTCTCTCGGGCACCCTCTCTGCAAGCTTCTTCATGTAGGAAATCTTTCATGGTTCGTTCTCACTAGAACCTACATCAGCGCCTCTGTCTTACCTGTGCACCTGCAACTCGATCCAAGTTTCACCTCCACAAATAGACTCTCATCACCGGACAACACCCACGTAGTTTGTTCTATCACACAACATCATTTTGATCTACGTAGAAGCTACCACAATCCAATCTGCATGCTCCACCATCTTGCTGGTTCACCCACCTGCCTGCACCATTGCAAATTGATCTTCTTTTCCTCCAACCTCTTCTTTCACTTGGCCAACCAAGGGGTGGAACGTTGTTGTTCATCCTACTCATGGTTGCACGTGCTGTCCAAGTGTACCACACAAGGCTATGTCCTCTCTCATGGGCCATTCTAGGCCAATCATTGCAGTCATTTCCAAGGTAAGATCAAAAGGTGAATTCTCTCTAGGTCCTCTCTCTACTTTTATGTAATACTTTGAACTTTTATTCAGGGGTATTAGTGTAAATTAACTATAAAATGGTAACAAATTGGCATCCTAAAATTTTTGAACTTTATTCTTTATCTACAACATGTTATAATGTCACGTAGAAATAAATTCGAGAACTTAGTCAGAACTTTTATATCATGACATGTAGGGAATTTTATTTTAATGACACTGGAATCGATTTTCATATAATTGTACTTGTATCGTAGTAATGTAGAGACATTTTGTATACTGGATAACCAACTTAATTAACTAAGATATAAATTTAAATAAATGATTATTTTAAAAATAATAATGTTTTTAAATGGCGCATGCCACCTTGACATTTTGAATCAACACGTTGTCACCATTGGGGCATTTGAGATTCTTATCACATTTTGATATTTTACAAAAAAAAAATATAATATTTTAAAAGAAATTTTAAATTAAAAATATTTTAAATAATTTTTATTATCTTTTATAAATTTAATGAGTAATCGTTGGTAAGTTTTGTTATTATTTCTTGTTTGCATGTTAATTGAGTTTATTTATTGGGGTAGGCCTTTCGGGCCAATTTAGAGATCTTTTAGGCCCAAAAATAATCTTATTTAAAGCCTACTTGATAACCATAGGCCTTATGCCCATTTTTAGCTCATACCCATCTTAAAATAAGTCATTTAATGGGTAATAAAAACCACCCATTTTAATGTTATAAAAATTAATTAAAATAAAGTCTCTTTAAAGAATATTTTTAAAATAAAATAAAAAGTTTTAAATATACTTGCTAAAATTATAAAGTTTATATTTGAAAGTTTTTCCCCATGAACTATTATAAATAGGACCTCCCGCCCTCATATCAATTCACCAATTCTCTTGAGCTCTCTCTTGCTCTCTAAACTCTCTAGAGTTCTTTTTGTTCTTGGTGGTGGAGGTTCTAGTTCTAAGTTCTAGAACTAGATAGGTACGGATATTCTCTTCTAGTTTGTAATTTATTTATTTTAAATTCTTGTTATATGATTTTAAATCTTCATAGCTTATATTTTTTATTATCTTGTTAAATGATTATATTATTCATCATCATAATGAGGCATTCTTATTTGGGTTGGGTATTAGACGGGAGTGCGCATAGGCTCTGCGGCCCGAAAGTATGGTATTAGACGAGAGTACGCATAGGTTCTGCGGCCCGAAGGTTTGACTTAGTCAGGAGTGTACATAGGTTCTGCGGCCCGAAGGTTTGGCTTAGTCGGGAGTGCGCATAGGCTCTGCGGCCCGAATGATTTGATTTAGCTGGGAGTGCGCACAGGCTCTACGGCCCAGAAGAACCCTACAGAATTAACAAGGGCTCGGTGCCCTAGGGTGAAAGACCCCAAACCCTGCAGAAGAACCTACGGGTTAGACTTGTGAAAAAAAGGAATGTGTGAAATAATTTTTAAGTTCATTCAATCAGATCATCATCATCATTTTCATCATATTTTTATATATTTGATTATATATCCCATGTGCTCTTAATCTATGCATGTGTTTAAATTAAATGAATTATAAACATGTGATTATCCTGTGGAATGTACTAGGCGAAAGCTCACAATTTATACCGAACAAAATTTAAATTTCATAAAAGAAGATGAAGATGAACCATTGACGGGGAATACACCATGGACGAGACAGAGTTTGAGGATTAAGATTATTTTATTTTATTTTTTCTTAAGGTTTATGGATGTTCAAAGATGATTTGTTTATGTTGGGATTGATTAAAATATTTTAATTTATATTTTGAGCACTATTAAATGCATATATCACTTGTTAGATTCCGTTTTAAATTGACTCTCGAATCATACGATTAAGTTAGAAAAAAAATCAACCGACTGAGTTTTGCCGATCACTTTTATAAACCTCTACAAACAATTGTAAAACTACTAAAGAATTATCAAACGTCATTTTTGGCCAAAATGCATTTGTTAAAGTTGTTTCTTATGAATATTAGAATAAAACCCCTTTAAGAAAATAATTTTTCGACATACTTCGAATTTTGACCAAAAGTTGACCGTTTTTCTTACAACCGTGAAAATTAATTTAAAAACTATCCTAAATGAGTGTTTTGACTTAAGTGCTTCACAAAAGATATTTGATATAAATATTAGGTAATTATAGAGACCATAATTAGTGATTTTGACAAAAATTAAAAGTTTGACTTTGATTTTGACTTTGGTTATTTCAACGTAATAACTTGTTTACGCTTCCGTATTATTTTGATTACTGGAGTTGAGCTGTTATCCATCAATCACGACGGTGATTCTTGGTATTTTATTTTATTTTTATTTGACATTTTATTTTTATCACACCCTAGATCTTGGATAAACGGGCTAATCAATAGGCATTTGGGTTCGATTTGGGTGCCCGGATTCGGGGCGTGACATTTTACCTCTCTCTCTATCACTCTCATTTAATTGCTTTTTTCGTTAGCATTTGTTTTTATTTGAGTTCTGTAATACTTTGATTAATTAATAAATTTATTTTGATAATTTATTTATTCATTGTGTTTCATTCTCTTTCCGTAAATTAGCTGATAAAAATCTCACTAAAAGAATATTTTAAAGTTTGATTATCACTCCACCATTCTCACATTTCCATCACTCATTGTTCTAAGTAATTTTTCTTTAATTTGTTCTTTATTTGTCCTAACCCCGAGTGCGGACGATATCCGACACGAGCCACTGTACAAGTCTGCATTTTTGTAGATTAAGTGAACCAATTCGGAGAATTTACAAATATTGTTGAACTTTAGGGTTTTCAATCTGACGACACGGAAAAACCCTAATTTCACCTATCCCATGGTAGACCTACAAACCAAAAATCAGCCTAATTCGTGGTTTATAGGCTTTGGATTGGACTTATTTTCATGGGCTGATCTCAACTGTGGGAATATGAACAGTATTTGAGGTACAAAGATGCAACACTTATAAATCACTAATCAGGCTGAGTTTTGGTTTGTAGGTTCACCATTGGATAGGACAAACATCCGTAGGGTCAGAGTCCTGTAACAGTGTGCCACCTGGCTTATATTGCGTCCCTATCATTTTACATCTGTGAATGTGACCGTGAGAAGTGACCCGTGTGAATGTGACCATGAGAAGGTGACCATGAGGACTGTGAGAATGTGACCGTGAGAAGATGACCTGTGAGAAGGTGACCATGAGGACCATGAGAAGGGACCCGCAAGAAGTTGACCATGAGAATGTGACCGTGAGAAGTAGGGCTGCAACTCGAGCAACTTGGGTCGGGTTGGAGGTCAACCTGAGCCCAACCCGACCTTCAAGACTCTAACACTGAGCCCGAACCCAACCCGATCGAGTCGGTCGGGTTAGTCGGGTTGATCGGGTTGGCACACTTTCCTTCAAAAAAAAAATAACCCATCCCTCATCCCTCATCCCTCCTCCCTCCTCCCTCACTGTACATTGATAGACAGCAGGTCCTTCACAATATATGGATTTTTTTCATGTTGATTCGAGCAATAGAAAAAGAAAAACTTCTAAAGGGGGGAAAGAGATCTAGAAAAAGAGGAGGAGCTTACCCGAGGAAGCGGCGTCGAGGGAGGAGGGCATTGACGGAAGACGATGGCTCCCTTCTTCGGTTCTTCTTTTTCTCCATGCCCTTCTTCGTCAAGTTCACTTTTCTCAGCTTTAAACCTTGGCCTTGGCTGAATCATCAAAAAAAACCAAAACACTTAATTGGCCTTGGCTTCGACCTAGGCCTTGGTGTACCTTCTGGCCGTTCTGCTGCTTCGTTTGCTCCATTACACTAGTAAAACTTGTGTCGATGTTATGATGGAAGCCAGTCACAACACTGTACTTGTCAACAGTGCTACATGTCAATTTATTGACTGTAGCACTGTACTACTGTGGATACAGATGCAATCAGAGTAAAACTTCTATCATAACAAATTGTAAATCACACAATCACACGCAAATGAGTTCTCAGCGCGTACTCAAGTCCTTTTGCAACGTACCCACCTGCTTTTGCTTTGAGGTGTACGTGCCGAGAACTCATTGGCTGTGATTATGTGATTTGCAACTCGATTGTGACAAGTTTTACTCATGCAATCAATATCCCCAAAACGAGCGGCACCAAAACGTGTGGTGCACGAAAGAGTACCACTCACCGCATGGTGCCAGGTGACATAATCTTTAGAAAAACTTATATATTGATCGGGCTCTGGTTGAGTCGGGTTTCTATAGGCCTCAACCCGAGCCCAACCCAATTTTCACTGGGTTCCAAAAATCTAGCCCGAGCCCGATAAAAGCCAACCCAACTCGAGCCCAAGTCGGGTTTAGCCCGTCGGGCTCGAGTTGAGCCCGCCCAAGTTGCAGCCCTAGTGAGAAGGGACCTGTGAGAAGTGACCCATGAGAAGGTGACATGTAAGAAGGTGACTGTGAGAAGGGACCCACAAGAAGTTGACCATGCGAAGGTGACCGTGAGAAGGGACCCGTGAGAAGATGACCTATGAAAAGGTGATCGTGAGAAGGTGACCGTGAGAAGGGATCCACGAGAAGACCATGAGAAGGTGACCGTGAGAAGGTGACTATGAGAAGTGACCTGTGTGAAGGTGATCGTGAGAAGGTGACCGTGAGAAGGTGACCATGAGAAGGGACGCATGAGAGAAGATTACCATGAGAAGGGACTAATGAGAAGGTGACCATGAGATGGGACCCGTGAGAAGGGACTAGTGAGAAGGTGACCCGTGAAACATGACTAGTGAGAGGTGACCCGTGAGAATGGACCAGTGAGAAGTTGACCCATGAACTGTGAGAAGCGAGCCGTGACCCGTTAGAAGTGACCTGTGACCCATGACCCGTGAGATGGTGATTAGATTGCCGATCTCTTCACTTACCCTTACTCGAACTCCCTAAAGGAGAGGCCCCAAGTTTAAAAAAAATAGCAGTCCAGTGAGTCATTAAAAAGGTTTAAACTTAATTCTTGGAAGGCTTTTACCAAGATATTCAAGGTAGATTTGTCAATGTAATGAATCGCCCCGATAATCTGACATGACCCAATCTGATAACAATCAATAACATCTAACACAATATTAGTTCGAGCATCAGTTCCACTAAATACGTGCAAAATTTGAAAGAGGAGTTATCCTGAACTCTAAAATCAAGTTATCTTAAACATGTTGCATGTTCCAACACAAGCTTTTAAATCTGCAATTACTTTGTTTCCATATCAAACAATTACCAGCTTTTGAGTGCTCTATCACAAAATGCCTTAAAAAGTACTAAAATCTAATGCCTATAGATTGCCAATCATGGTGATTTTTGTGTGTAGGGGTGGGCTAAATTAAACATCCATGCGGTTAGAGGGGGACGTATCTGATCTTCCATCAACTCTTCTCTAATTCCTTTGACGGTGGAAAAATATACAGATCAGATGGTTCCCTGATAATGCCAAAGAAATCTCCTAGGTAGGGCCATTTCAGTGGTGGGCCTGACCCAAATGTCAGGAAATTTGTGAGGAACGACCCTCCACAACTGTCGATATCATAAAGAATCAATCGATTGTTTCTTCTACAAAGAGTAATAACGAATTCCAACGACTTGATATCACCAATTAGGCTAATTGTTTGTGTATAGATGGTCCCGAAAGAGTGTGCCAGCTGGTGGTGCATTTTCATTTGCTCTACAGCTCTAGGGTAAATTTTCTTCTAGACAGAAGACCATGTGTGCTCACATGTCATGGATGAAACACTATGCAACTCTATTCACCATTTTAATCTATATATATTCTAAAACTCACCGAGTCGACTTGGGACACGGCCGAGTTGACTAAGAAACTCGACCGAGCAGACTCGAAACTCAAAAGTTTTTTTTGAATGTTTAAATGTCTTTAATATTTTTTCTATATTTTATAATATTTCAAACAATAAATATTATTTTTTTATAAATTTAAATATTTGATAATTAACTTAATGACTCGCCGAGTCGACTCCTGAGTCATCGAGGTGACTTGACCCAATGGACTTCCGAGTCGGAGTCCAAGTTCCGAGTTTTAACATTGATTAATACGAAAGCATAGCAGATGAGGAAGCTTCCAGACTAAAGTCGGATTAGATATGGTCAAAAAAGTTGACTTTTACTATTCGTTGCATATCCAAGCTGTGAGACAAGCTTATCTTACAAATGACTTTAAAAATGCCAAGTTAATTAAACTATGTGCTGCCTATGACGACATGCTTACTAAAGAAATTAATAAAGAATCGAGGTACCATATTTGAAGAGTTCGTGGATAATTTGGTTTTTTTTTTCTCAAGAGGAATGCTAGCAAGCAACCCTCATTGGAGTTGCATGCACGGATATGCAATTTTACTGGTATTTTTTTCAGGGTTGCATCTGTGCAACCTCATTAATGGGTTGCTTAATAGCATTACTCTTCTCAAAGATAATGTTTATCCATATGTGGGGGAAGTTGAGGGGGGGTGTAAGAGGACCGTATCCAGTCAATGGAGGCAAAAGACCAAGTATAAGAAACGTAGAGACATGGGTTTAGTCGTTGAGAATGATCAGTTAATTCAACAAACAACGTTTACTTCTGGGATATCAGATTGAAAAAACAAAAAATGAGACTTCGTAAGTCTTTCTACCATTCACAGTGGGACAACAATGCATGTGACCAGGTAAGTCTTTCTACCAATATTCAAAGTGGGACAACGATGCATGAGACCATTTCAATGAGTTCTCTCGATATCTCTATAAATAGGCATTTTTACCTTGTTTGAATACTCAGTACTCCTAACAAGCGAAACATACTTTCAAATTTCAATAGTGATATTCAGTGAGAAAGAATAATGGAGAAGATAACCCTTTTGCCTCTTGTAGTTTCTGCTTTTTTGGCCTTAGTTTTCACTTTTGCCTCTGCCTCTGATCCTAGTCCCCTCCAAGACTTCTGTGTTGCCATCAATGATCCTAAAGATGCTGATGCTGGTACATACTCTCTTTCTTGTAGCTAACTTTCTTTTTATGAGTATTTGTAGAGTAGTTCAAATGGTGCGGTCTATGTTTGTTTTCACTACGATTACATTTCCTAGAATGGACATGAACGTCCATCATACTAAACGTTTTTTATTATTTATTTGCAGTGTTTGTGAACGGGAAATTCTGCAAGGACCCCATGCAGGCTAAGGCTGAAGATTTCTTCCTTTCTGGGCTCAATGTGCCCGGAGATACATCAAACCGAGTTGGATCCAATGTCACTCAAGCTAATGTGGCACAGATACCAGGGCTTAACACATTCGGCGTCTCCTTGGTTCGCATAGACTATGCACCCTATGGTCTCAACCCACCCCACACACACCCTCGAGCCACCGAGATCCTAACAGTTTTGGAGGGTACTCTCTACGTTGGATTTGTCACCTCCAACCCTGAAAACCGCCTCATCACCAAGGTCCTCAACAAGGGAGACGTGTTTGTATTCCCGGTAGGCCTAATTCACTTTCAATTCAATACGGGACACAGCAATGCCGTTGCTATTGCTGGTCTAAGCAGCCAAAACCCCGGTACCATCACTATCGCTGACGCCGTCTTCGGATCAAACCCACCCATCAAGGATGATGTTCTTGCCAAGGCCTTCCAACTTGATAAGAATGCTGTTGATTATCTCCAAAAACAGTTTGCAAAGAACTAGAATGAATACTGCGACTACTATCGGTAGATCGAATAAGAATAGATTGTTATTTAGACTTTGAATAAGCAGTTGAGCTCTGTTGCAATCCTAATATATTAAAGGGGTTTGTTCTCTGTGTTTAATTTACAACCCGACATGTAATAAAGGAGTGTCTCTCTCTCTCTCTCTCTCTCTCTCTCTCTCTCTCTTTACAACTTGGTATATTTTTATATATAATTGCATGATCCGTAAACTAGTTTCATTCGTTGATCAAGCAGTTAATTAAATGTGTGCAAATCAACAAGATTATTTTGTTAGGCAACGCAAGTTCCATGAGATGGACCATTGGCATCAAAGATTGGTTCATCCGTCAATGCATAATATCAAGTTCTTGAATAAAAATAGTAAAATAAAAGTACTTGACTCCTCTAAGTCTAGTGAGTCAGTTTGTGTAAGTTTTGAGATCGGAAAAATTCTTTGATTTCCATTTACCTTGAATAAAAGAAGTACTGAATTGTTTATTACCTTAATACATGTTGATATTCAGGGACCATCCTTCATTCCTTCTGTGGCTATTTTCAAGTATTATGTTATTTTTGTAGATGATCATTGTCGATATATAAAACTAGTTATATATCCCATAGAAAAATCAGACCTCTTTGCTCTCTTTTACAAGTTTTAGAAAATGATAGAAACTCAATTTGATGCCAAAATAAGTCTTTTAGTGTGATAAAGAAGCTGAGTTCTCCAAAATTGAGTCTTTCAACACTCAAATTCTAGAATCATCAAACAAGTGGCATGACCCCTATACTTGGGCACAGAATGGACAGAAGGAAAGGAATTAGCATCGTCGCATCACAGATATTGATATGGGATTGCCTATACTGTTTCATAGTAAAGCACTAGCATATCTTTGGGTTGAAGCTTTTTCATAATTATTCGCCTCACAATTTAGCTCCAACGAGCCATCCACGTATGTTATTCCTTGGATACAGTGTGTCTCATAAAGGTTTCAGATGTCTTCATCCTCTACCTTGACGGATCTACATCTCTGGACATGTGTTGTGTTCGTCGACAAAGGAGCCTTCCCTTTTGCTGGTGACTCCTCATCTCTTTGTATTAAGGATATCTTGTTTAATTTTCTTCATGGACCCAGCAGATCCTACAAATTCAGTAATTGATTCTATGGAAATTTCCCTTCCTACAGCCTCTTCTTGATCGGGTTCCAATCCTCTTCGACCACAGATGTCTGTCAACTTGATAAAGCCATCTATGGACTCAAACAATAGCCCACTGAGCCTGGTTAATTTGAGTGATTCAACAGTTTTCTTCTTATAAGGATTTCTATTATAGCAAAGCGGACATCTCGCTGCTTGTTTTTCAGTCCTCAGTTTGTGTGATCATACTACTCGTGTATGTAGAAGATATCATCTTAATTAATAGGCAACAACAATATGCACTATTAGTCAATTGGCATTAGTAATGAATTCATGATGAAGGACACCATTACTTTCTTGGCATAGAACTCTTTCTTTATATCACAATTTGTTTCAAACTAAAGTATGCATTGGACCTTCTTAATTAGTTGGGCAAATATGGTAGATTGTAAGCCCATATCAACACCAATGTCTTCGGCCTAGAACTTGTCCTAGGATGGTGAATTTTTTTCCAATCCCACTCTCTATTAGAGCATTCTCGGTGGTCTTCAATATTTAACAATCACTGAACCTAATATTTCCTTCTCCATTAACTCAGTTTGTCAACACATGCATGCCCCAACTAATCAACTCTTCAATATTTAACAATCACTGAACCTAATATTTCCTTCTCCATTAACTCAATTTGTCAACACATGCATGCCCCAACTAATCAACATGCATTTCAAAGTGGTGAATCGCATCCTACACTATTTGAAAAGCATTATTGATCATTGTCACACCCCGAATCTAGGTACCTGAGCCCGACCTGAATGCTTGTGAACCAACCCATTTACCCAAGATCCAAGGTGTGATAATAAATAAAAATAAAAATACTTTGAATTAACATTCAAAAATTACTAAAATCTAGCATAAATCAAAATAAAAATCTTTTATAGAGGCACTTTGGCCGAAACATTTACTTACTAGCTTTTTGTAATTTATTTTTTGTGATCCAACTATCCAGTACCCAAAATTTGATAAAAATATAATTTTTATAAAATAAATATTGTGTTATTCTAGAAGTTATAAAAAATCATTATAAATTATTTTTGTGAATGTTCTTAGTCAAAAACAAAAATTCAAATTTTTTTCGGGCCCATTATCACATGTACAAGCATATAACTAAAATTCATAAAATCTTTATAGGAATTACCACAATACAACATAAACAAAATTTACTAACTGAGATTAAATCAATAAAAGATCTAAATTAATTATCCAATGTTTCAAAAATGATCTACAAAGTCAAGATTCAATTTATTATAATCATAAAAACTTAAGGGTAATTTTAGTCGCACCCCACAAAATGTGAGGGCACCCGAATCCCTTGGTTTCTTTACCATAATTTTTTATTATGAAAATGCCATTGGGAAATTTGTTTTATGCACCCTCTCCTCAACTGTTTTCTCTGCTCACAACGGGTTGTGTCTTGTGACCGAATCCAGTCACAACCCATAATAGGAGTCATGTGGCACACTCTTAGTGGACGTTGATCGTATGGATGTTTTGCCAGTTCCTCGGAGGACCTACAAACAAAAAATCATCCTGATTAGTAAAATTAAAGTGTTGTATTGAAGTCATTTTCATGGGTTGATTTTAACCGTAGGAATCTAAGCATTATTGAGCGTTATTTGGGTGCAAAGATCCAAAGGTTGTAAATTACTAATCAGGCTGATTTTTAGTTTGCAAGTCCAACGAGGGACTGGCCAAACATCCATACAGTTAGTGTCCACTAAGAGTGTGCCACATGGCTCATATTGTGGGTTGTGACTGGCTTTGGTCAAACCTGTTGTGACAGAAGTTTTACACGTTAAAATTGGGGAAGGGTGCCCTCACAGAGTTTGAAATCTAAGTGGGTGCTCTCAGCAGGTCGGGTGCCCTCACATTTTTAGGGGTGCGACTAAAATTACCCAAAACTCAAATGTAGTATAATCAGAATGACAAAAAAGTCTATGCATCTTCAATGAATGCCCCAATATCCTCTAATACATTGTCCTTTAGTCCATAACTTTTCTTTATTTTCAAATAATTTACAAAATATTATCAGTTAAATCATGAGCTTATGAAAACCTAGTAAGAATTATACTACGCAATATCTATAGTAATTCTATCAATTAATAGTTTATACACTGAATATAAGCATAGAACAAGAATAATAACAAATATTTTCAAATTAAATCATGATCTAAAACCAATATGTATATGCAGTGCCAATAACCCACCATGGGTCTACTCTTTTTCATATCGGGAGTAGCCAACCGAGAACTCTTCTATATGGGGTTTAGGGCTTTATACCTCAAGGCCAAGCCTTTCTTGCTGAAGAGTTTCTAACCATTGAAATCAATCCTGCACTTCCAAAATATATGCAATGCAATCAATCTAATATCCAACCATTCAAAAGATCTCTAAAATTCAAATGATATATCAAGAATAACAAAATCAAACCTATGAACATGGCCTTTTTTATGGTTTTTTTGTGGATGCCCCTACAATCACTCGAGGGGTGGTTATGGTAGTTCATGAAACGGTCTCTCTCCTTGCTCCTTCCTTGAGTAGTTCTAAATTTGATGTCCCGACTCTTATTAGATTTGGAATCTATCTTAGGCCTAAAAGAGTGCCCTCCATCAAGCCTTGCCAATGGTCTCTTCCCCAGCTGGGTTGCATCAATATCAATTATGATGGGGCTGCTAAAGGCAACCCAGGTGCTCTTCTTGGTGGTTTAAGGGGATTTAATAACTTCCTCTTGTGGAGTGTTTTGCAATTGTCGAAGGTGCAGATCTAGCCCTATCCAAAGGATTGAAGCATCTTTGGATAGAATCTGACTCTAAAGTGGCCATAAAAGCCTTTCTTAAGGACGATGTCCCAAGGAAAGTGCATACAAGATGGGATATGATTAAAACCAAGTTTGGTTGGTTTTGGTTAAGTGCCATTTGGAAGGAAGTAAATTTTGGTGTAGATTGTTGCGCCAAAATCGCTTCCAATTTCTCGAGTGGTACTGGACAATGGTTAGTTGAGTGCCCCCCTTCCTTCGTTCGGTGGAGAACCCTTCGCTAACTCACTTTAGATTTTTCTTTTAGTAGGTTTCTTATTTGTTTTAAACTCTTGTTAGTTTCTAAATGTGAGTATTAGATTTCAAAAAAGTTTCCTTACTCAAAAGATGTTTACGTGTTGCTCTAGATTGTGTTTTACCATGTTATTCTTTATTTCTTAAAATTTCTCTCGTTTTAAATTTTAAAATTCTATTATTTTCTATTTATCCTCTATTAAAAGTGATTTTTGTTATTTTACAAGGGGTGCATCTAATAACCCTCTAAAAACTTTATTAAGTTAATTATTGGCTAAAAATAGGCCAAAGGCCTATAAGTATTAACTAAGTTTCATTTAAGACCATTCTAAGGAGCAAAAGGTCTCTAAATTAGCCCTAAAGGCCTACCTAAAAATTATGATTTAACCAATATGCAACCGAACATTAGTAATTAATATTTATAAATAAATAATTAAATTTTCTAAAATTAGATAAATTAATTATTTAATTATTAAAGTTCTCTTCTCTTATTAAATATTTTATTTAATTATTAAAATTCGCTTAGGACAAAATTAAAAAAATACCCCTGAATGAAAAATTCAGGGAATTATAATCGTGGGTTTCATTCTTCTCTAACAACTCTCTCAATTTTGTGGGCTTCTCTAATGTTATGGGCTGGGTGCCCAAACACCCTCGGCTCCACATTGAATCTGTTGTGTTTTTGGGTCAAAATTTAATAACTTGGAGTGCAAAGACGTTCTAGTGCATACCGGTGTCTAGCCACTTCTGTTGCTGAAATTACGTGCCTCTGTTATCTTCTCATCAAGACAGTGAACTCTATTTTAATCATCCTACGTTACTTTTCTGTGTTAATCAAAGTGCAATTTACATCAGTGCCAACCCAGTTTTTCATGCTCGGTCCAAGCATATTGAGCTGGACTACCACTTTGTTCAGGAGAAAGTGGTGTCTAGCTCTCTTCGAGTAAGATTTCTTGCACATCGTCAACTAGTAAATATTTTAAGAAAAGTTTGCTTTGAGTTCCTTTCGAAGATATATGGTCCAAGTTGAATGTTTTTGTGATCAGCCTGCTCCACATGAGGGGGATGTTAGCGCACATGTGTGCATGACACACATAAACCATCTGAGACGTTGTCCACATGTGTGAAGTAAGGTGGGTTGTCGATCGCAAATGTTTTGGACACCACTTGCCATATCACCCAAAATTCTCTCTACAAGACCTATGTTTTAAAACTCGCCGAGTCGACTCGACTCGATCGTATTTCGAGTCGACTCGGCGTACAAACTCGGATTTGCATAGCCCGGCGAGTTGACTCGGAAACTCGTCCGAGTTGACTCAAAATTCAGCCAAGTCATCCGTTTAATGGCCAAGTCCAATCAAAACTCAATTTTTTTCTGATTTTCTAAATATTTTTGTATTTTTTTCCTATTTTTAAAGTTTTTCTTAATAAATATTATTTTTTATATATTAAATAAATAATAATCAATTTAATGACTCGCCGAGTCGACTCCCAAGTCATCGAGGTGACTCGACCCAATGGACTTCCGAGTCGAGTCCAAGTTTTAGAACATAGGTTATAACTCCTTCAAAAGAAAGTCATAAATTCAGCAATTCTAATGCAGAAAATCTACCAAGATTATTTCTTCTCAAAGAGAAAGATATCACAATGGATTACTTACCATATTTAGAGATAAGAAAAATGTGGTAACTTATTAATTTGTTGTAGTCTTCAGCTAGTTTTCAAAGAACCCTAAAGGTTGGACATCCCCTTCTCTCTCTTTCTCTCTCTCTCTCACATCTTCTTCCGTCTTGTGCTCATAAAGTACACTTAATTTGTTTTACCAGCGACCCATGAACGACTGACCCTTCGCTTGATCGACCTACGTACAAACCAAAAATCATCCTGATTGGTCATATCTAACCATTCAATCCTAGTATCCAAAAAAAAGTTCAAATCCATCGACTAGAAATCACCCCATTAAATACATTCGAAACCCTACAACAAGGTAATGGGGTGGTCGATCACTGTCTCCTATTGTAGACTGTTTCCCAAGTTTTTTGTTGAACATGTGAACGTATTCTATGTTATGAAACATACAATTGGTCCCACCTTCTACGATGCCAAAAATCAGTACCGGACGATTTTTTATTGTTTTTAGAGAATGAAAATCTTACACCTAGTCATGGGGGGGACGTATCTCTTCCATCAACTTTACTCTAATTAATTTCTTTGACGGTGGAAAAATATGCAGATCAGAAGGTTCCCTCTGATAATGCCAAAGAAATCTCCTAGGCGGGGCTCATTTCAGTGGTGGGTCCTGACCCAGATGTCTAGGAAATTTGTGAGGAACGACCCCCAACAACTGCCAACACGATAAAGAATCAATCGACTGTTTCTTCTTCAAAGGGGAATAACAAATTCCAAGTTCCAACGACTTGAGATCACCAATTAGGCTAATTGCTCGTGTGTGGGTCCATCAAGTGGTCGACCAATCATTCATGGGTCCAGTCCCAAAGAGTGCCAGATGGTACAGAAGGCCATGTGTACTCCCACGTCATGGATGAAGCAGCATGCAACTCTATTCACCATTTTAATACGAAATCGTAGCAGATGAGGAAGCTTCCAGGCTAACGTCAGATTAGATATGATCATAAAACTTGACTTTTACCATTCGTCGCATATCCAAGATGCTGCCTACGACATACTTATTAAAGAAATTAATAAAGTTTGAAGAGTTCGTGGATAATTTGGTAATTTCAACAGGGTGTCATTTCTTTATCAATTTTTATGCTTTTTTTTTCTCAAGAGGAATTAATGCTAGCAGGCAATCCTCAATGGAGTTGCATTCACGGGGTTGCATCTGTGCAACCTCATTATCGGGTTGCTCGATAGCGTTTATCCATATATGGGGAAGCTGAGTAGGGGTACGTGTAAGTTGACCATATCCAGTCACTGGAGGCAAAAGACTAAGTATAAGAAACGCAGAGAGATGGGTGTAGTTGTTGAGGATGATCGGTTAATTCAATTTGGGAGATCAGATCAATTCAAACAAGCAACAAAAGTCTCATTTTTTTATTACTTAGCAAGTCTTAACCATTCAAAGTGGGACAACGATGCATGAGACCATTTCTGTTAGTTCTCTCGATCTCTTTATAAATAGGCATTGTTACCTTGTTTCATTACTCACCCCCAACAAGCAAAGCATACTTTCAACAGTGAATTGAGTGAGAAAGAATAATGGAAAAGATAATAGGTGCCCACTTCCTTGTAGTTTCTGTCCTCTTGGCTTTGGTCTACCCTTTTACCTCTGCCTCTGATCCTAGTCCCCTCCAAGACTTCTGTGTTGCCATCAATGATCCTAAAGATGCTGATGCTGGTACATACTCTCCTCTTTCTTGTAGCTAACTTTCTTTTTATGAGTACGTGTAGAGTAGTTCAAATGGTGCGGTCTATGTTTGTTTTCACTACGATTACATTTCCTAGAATGGACATGAACGTCCATCATACTTAACGTTTTTTATTATTTATTTGCAGTGTTTGTGAACGGGAAATTCTGCAAGGACCCCATGCAGGCTAAGGCTGAAGATTTCTTCCTTTCTGGGCTCAATGTTCCCGGAGATACATCAAACCGAGTTGGATCCAATGTCACTCAAGCTAATGTGGCACAGATACCAGGGCTTAACACATTCGGCGTCTCCTTGGTTCGCATAGACTATGCACCCTATGGTCTCAACCCACCCCACACACACCCTCGAGCCACCGAGATTCTAACAGTTTTGGAGGGTACCCTCTATGTCGGATTTGTCACCTCCAACCTTGAAAACCGCCTCATCACCAAGGTCCTCAACAAGGGAGACGTGTTTGTATTCCCCATAGGCCTAATCCACTTCCAATTCAATCCGGGACACAGCAATGCCGTTGCCATTGCTGGTCTAAGCAGCCAGAACCCCGGTACCATCACTATCGCTGACGCCGTCTTCGGATCGAACCCACCTATCAACGATGATGTTCTTGCCAAGGCCTTCCAACTTGACAAGAATGCTGTTGATTATCTCCAAAAACAATTTGCAAAGGACAACTAGAATGAATACTGCGACTACTATCGGTAGACCAAATAAGAATAGATTGTTTTAAAATTTGAATAAGCAGTTGGCCTCTGTTGCAATAGGTTTAATTTGTTCTCTGTGTTTACAACCCCATACGTAATAAAGAAGTTTGTTTTTACATCTCTCTCTCTCTCTCTCTCATTACAACCTGATATATTTTATATATAATTGCATTGAAATATTATCTTTTGCTCAGGTCAAGTAAGGGTCTTAACACAAGATTAAATACAGAAAAACAAGATAGATCTGCGACTGACTGAAAAGACAAAATAAAAATGAAACAAAAAAGAAAACTCTTGGCCCAATCCAAGCAGGCCTATAACCAACCGAATACTTCCCTACCGAGGATTATTGGAAAGTGTTTCCTACTTTCCTTTCTATGACACGTACCCTGAAACCTGCCCAAACCCATGTTAAAAAAGTAATTAAGGTTGAGTTTAATGTGGATTAGGGAAAGTTTTTAAGTACATGTCATGAAAGGAAAGGGGCAAAGTAGATCCTTTTCTAGGCCATGTCCACAGGGAAGGGAAACTTTTCTCTAAGATAACTTTATATACCAATAATGTTTCAGGCTACTGGTTGCTATCAAGAAATTGCCCCTGACTATGCTATAAGATCCATTAACTCGTTTCGTTGATCAAGCAATTAAATGCGTGCAAATGAACAATATTGTTAAGAAACGCAAGTTCAATGAGGTGGACTGTCAATTGGGCGCTCTACATGGTATCAGAGTGGGTCATCCGATCTGTGCTCTATTGATTTCCTTTTGGCCCATCACTCTTCCGACAGGCAGCATCTTTGATGCCCGTCTCGTCAGGCTTGATTTATTAAAGTTTCACTCACTGTTGTCATCGTTGCCCGAACCACGAGCAACCATTTCCGCATTACTTCATCAAGGTATCACAATCTCGAGCCCTAATTTCCTTGTGAACTACATCGGGTTCTCTTTTGGTGTCACCATCAGAAGCTCCCTCGCAAGATCAAATGGCGAATGTCCCATATCATCATCGACCTCCAGATCTATGCCAAAATTAATCAAGTAATCAACATCCGAGCTCAATCAACGTTGTACCTCTGGTGGCCCACCTCAGATCGAAGAGCTTTGAGCACTACCATTGTCGACGCCTCCTCTGTTAATGCCGTTAACGCCATTGTCATTGGCGTCGTCACAACCGTAAGCCATCTCCGGCACCCTATTCTTGATGTCCGATGATGTCTCCATCACCATGAGCCTCCATGATGTCTCCATCGCCATGAGCCTCCATGTCCGACCACCTCTTTCATGGGTTTTGGAAACCCTCCAAACCCTTTTTCCATGTCGGTTCGGATGAAAAATAAATTTTAAATAAAAAAAAAAGTTTTGCTTGTGGACTTTTACAGCCCAAGCTTGTGTGAGGTCCAGGAGAGGCCCACACACCCTTCATTGCTTGTGGACTCATAGAGCCCAAGCCTGCAAGGCAAATAGATGCCCACACATTTTTGGCCCAACGATCCCTTTATTTGGATTAAAATCCGACAGGTTCTGGTCTAGCCTAAACCGAAGTTTTCTCTGGGACAAGATCCCGCGTGACCAACCATGGATCACCACTTTGGCTGACAACCATCTTCATTACTAGGAAGCACGGATTTAAAGGCTTGATCAAGGCGATTTAATCATCAAGGCAACTTAAAATGGCGATAGCATCCTTCACAAGTATACTCACTCTTCAAGGCATTGGATATCGAAAAATTCACGTCGATCGTTGATCTCCGATCCCCATGAATTTGAGGGGGAATATTAGATAATATATTATAATAAAGTCTGTAAGATACACCATATCATCTTTGGTGTATCTCATCACTTATTCTCCAGATCACTAAGTTTTGGATGAATCAATTAGGATTAGATTTGGTTGAGAGATTGTAGGAATCCAATCCTTTTGGACTCTTGTAATGCTCTATATAAGAGCTTTGAGTAAGTCTATGTAATGATCAAAAGTTATTTAATAAACTTAAGTTTCTACACGTATGTAAATGAAGAACAATTAAACTAGTTATTGAAGACAAATAATAAAAATCACTATTATACTATATTCCTTTCTAACTTTACATTTGCGAAGTGAACATATTTGATGCAAAATTCTGAAACACTAATTCCACCGAAGAAAATCGACATCAAAACCAAAACTTCTCCCTCCATACTGCACTTAGAGGTACTCCCTAGGAGATAATGGAGAGGGCAAGACTTGGGAGATCTCAGGTAAATCCAAAGTAGGTGGTGGAGGAACCTCTTTCTTCTTCGAAGAATAGTACATATCAACCAAGAGAAGCCAAATAAGATCAAGGTCAACACAAGCATGCCCTGATAACACATTAATTGAAGCATCACGAAAACCCACAACACCTACAAGTTATCCCCACATAGAGCACTAGCTCTAATACCACTATGTTGGGCAATATCCCACATAGATACCACTATTCCCAACGATTTGGAGTGGAATAAAATATGGAGATGCACACCCCCAATGGGGTAGTGCAGAGCTCCCAAATTATAACAATAAAATGTACAAGAACGCTTAGTTTAGATTGAAAACATTAATTTTCTGATTTGTTTACAACCTTTCACTCTTGTCTTGCTTCTATTCTTTACACACTTTTTTCTCTGCACATCCCATTTAGGTACAGCACATAAACTCCTCCTTTATATATCCAAAGCTACAACTAATAAGACTTAATGACCTAACAAACTATAAAGACATTCCTCAATTTCTAACAAACTATAAATACTTAGGTTCATTCCATATTTCCTATGCAACCAAATATATTTTCTCAAACATTTATAGCTTCATATGTGAACCTCTTTTTCCAAGGTAACAACGTGGACTATCAAAAGGACTTCTTGAATAATCTCAAACTCTCTAGAATTCTCTCTATTAATTTACAGTTAGAATTTCAATACTCCTTAATTCTAAATTGGGTGTGATGAGGAATTGGTATTATCATCTGACCTTAATCTTCAAGAATGTATCTTTATGGTTCACATGTTCTAAATGCTCTAAAGCTAGTTCGAAATCTTGAATTTGATGACGTGATATTTTCATCACAGATGTGTAGAAGCTACTTAAAATTGACAATGATGACATGAATAATCAATAAAATTCTTCAAGTATTCCAAGACAAGTCGGGAGACAGCATTTATGTTTCTTTTCTACTTGATCTATAGGGGCCTTCGTAGTCAAAATCTCAACAGAGCCATGATACCATTTAACATTATCCAGCCGACTTCTTTCAATAGAAAAAGTATGAGACATGATATTTACCTTTTGTAACACTTCTCTTATAATTCCCTTGAATGAAATTTCGATGGTTATTCTCTCCATGTTGAAGTAAAAACTACAAGAATTATGTTGTAATTAACTCTCCAAATCAACAAATTATGCATTCCAACTTTTGTTGATCGTACATTATATGATTCAACCGCCTATTTACATCATAGCACACTTTTTCCCAAAGACTCTGAGTGCAACCACTATGGGATTTTTCCCACCAATCTTACTGTGCAAAATCCATTTGTCAAGAGAGAAAACTGACTCAAGACAAAGATGCTAATAATTTTAACACAAAATTAGCCCCAATCCATTAAAATATATAGCTCAAATTTCTCCCAAAATGAACAAGCCACTCCTCCTTTCTTTTGAAAGCTCATATTTTATAAAATCCAACATCACAGAGCACCCAACTCTGATACCACTATGTTATGTAATATCAAATCGGGCAAACGAGGTCCGAATATCTCTTGAAATCTCTTCCAACACTTCAAATATGTTGAAACAAATGTGTTGGAAGAGACGGGGGTCAAAATCCAAGTTCCTGTTAAGAAATTGTAGTCAATTGTAGGTTTATGCATTTAAGACTTAGAAATGAAGTCAATTTCGGGACCTCGATGCCCAAATCAGACAAACGAGGTCCAAATCTCCTGAAACTTGTTTCAACACTCAAATGTATTGAAATAAATGTATTGGAAGAAACGGGGTCAAAATCTAAGGTCCGGTTGGAAAACTGTAGTCAGTTGTAGGTTTTATTTTTTCTAAGTTTTATTTTTTCTAAGTTATAACTTAAAACTTTTATTTTCTATTTTTGTTATTATTATTATACTAATTAATTAATTTTATTTTTTTTTTGCAGAGACCAACTGATGATTGAACGGATGCAGTTGTGTCTTATGTCACCGCTAAAAGCAATTTGTGTACCACTAAAAAGGGTATTTGCCACGACATAAGTCATGGATTTGGGGGGACTTTAATTAGCGGCAGCCATATGTGGGCTGGTCATCGCTACTGGTCATCACTAAAACCTTTAGCGATGGAGCTTTTAGAGGGGGACGATTCCATCAACTTTACACTATTTCCTTTGATGGTGGAATATACAGATCATATGGTTCCCCAGATAATGCGAAAGAAATCTCCTAGGTAGTGCACATTTCAATGGTGGGTCCTGACACAAATGTCTGGGAAATTTGTGAGGAACAACATACTCAACAACTGCCGATATCATAAAGAATCAATCGATCGTTTCTTCTTCAAAAAGGAATAACGAATTCCAACGACTTGAGATTACCAATTAGGCTAACAGCTCTGCGGGTTAAATTTTCTTGTGGACAGAAGGCCATGTGTACTCACATGTCATGAATCAAACACCATGCAACTCTATTCACCATTTTAATCTATATATGTTCTAAAACTCACTGAGTTGACTTGGGACACACCCGAGTTGACTCAAACACTCGACCAAGTCGACTAGAAACTCAGTTTTTTTAATGTTTAAATGATTTTAATATTTTTTCTATATTTTATAATATTTCAAAGTGTTTAATAAATATTATTTTTATATATTTAAATATTTGATAATTAATTTAATGACTCGCCGAGTCATCGAGGTGAGGTCTTCCGAGACGAGTCCAAGTTCCGAGTTTTAACATTGATTAGTACAAAAGCATAGCAGATGAGGAAGCTTCCAGGCTAAAGTTGGATTAGATATAATAAAAAAAAAAGTTCACTTTAAAAATGCTGCCTATGACATGCTTACTAAAGAATCAAGGCACCATATTTGAAGAGTTCGTGGATAATTTGGTAATTTCAACCGAGTATCATTTCTTTGTCAATAGTTATGCTCTTTTTCTAAAGAGAAATTAATGCTAGCAAGCAACCCTCAATGGAGTTGCATGAACGGATGCAATCTCATGCCAGTTTTTCTAGTTTTGCAGGGTTGCATCTGTGCAACCTCATCATGGGGTTGCTCGGTAGCATTCATCTTCACAAAAGACTAAGTATAATTAAGAAACGTAGACAGATGGGTTTAGTTGTTGAGAGTTAATTCAACAAACAACATTTACTTTTGGGATATCAGATTGAGCAATCAAAAAACGAGACTTGGTGTAAGTCTTTCTACCATTCACAGTGGGACAACAATGCATGAGACCAGGTAAGTCTTTCTACCATTCAAAGTGGGGGACAACGATGCATGAGACCATTTCTCTGAGTTCTCAAGATTTCTCTATAAATAGGCATCGTTGCCTTGTTTGAATACTCACTCCTACCAAGTAAAACATAGTTTCAATAGTGATTCAGTGAGAAAGAATAATGGAGAAGATAACCCTTTTTCCTCTTATAGTTTCTGTCCTTTTGGCCTTGGTTTTCACTTTTGCCTCTGCCTCTGATCCCAGTCCGCTCCAAGACTTCTGTGTTGCCATCAATGATCCAAAAGATGCTGATGCTGGTACATACTCTCCTCTTTCTTGTAGCTAACGTTCTTTTTATGAATATTTGTAGAGTAGTTGAAATGATGATCGAGAGAGAGTTAATTACTATATGCCGTCTATGTTAATTTGTTTTCACTACGATTACATTTCCTAGATTAATGGACATGAACGTCCGTCATACTTAACATGTTTTATTATTTATTTGCAGTGTTTGTGAACGGGAAATTCTGCAAGGACCCAATGCAGGCAAAGCCTGAAGATTTCTTCTTTTATGGGCTCAATGTGCCCGGAGATACATCAAACCGAGTTGGATCGAATGTCACTCAAGCTAATGTGGCACAGATACCAGGGCTTAACACATTCGGTGTCTCCCTGGTTCGCATTGACTATGCACCCTATGGTCTCAACCCACCGCACACACACCCTCGAGCCACCGAGATTCTAACAGTTTTGGAGGGTACCCTCTATGTCGGATTTGTCACCTCTAACCTTGAAAACCGCCTCATCACCAAGGTCCTCAACAAGGGAGACGTGTTTGTATTTCCCATAGGCCTAATCCACTTCCAATTCAATCCAGGACATAGCAATGCCGTTGCCATTGCTGGTCTAAGCAGCCAGAACCCCGGTACCATCACTATCGCTGACGCCGTCTTCGGATCGAACCCACCCATCAACGACGATGTTCTTGCCAAGGCCTTCCAACTTGACAAGAATGCTGTTGATTATCTCCAAAAACAGTTTGCAAAGAACTAGAATGAATATATGCTGCGACTACTATCGGTTGACCGGATAAGAATAGATTGTTTTAAACATTGAATATGCAGTTGACCTCTGTTGCAATATCCTAATATAATAAAGGGGTTTGTTCTCTATGTTTACAACCCGATACGTAATAAAGGAGTTTGTTTTTACATATCTCTCTCTCTCTCTCTCTCTCTCTCTCTCTGTGCAACCTGATATATTTTATATATAATTGGGCCTAATCCAAACAGGCCTTTAACGAACC
This sequence comes from Euptelea pleiosperma, assembly GCA_035048495.1. NCBI lineage: Eukaryota > Viridiplantae > Streptophyta > Magnoliopsida > Ranunculales > Eupteleaceae > Euptelea > Euptelea pleiosperma. Next base: position 13,048,202 of record CM068548.1, read on the forward strand.
GATTGTAACAGTCAGGATGGATGAGTCGGACACCAAACGCACATATGATTGGGTGCTTAAGGGCGCATAAGATATAGGAATTTGATTGTCCCCGGAAAAAAACTTCCCTATAGAGGGTCATTGGAAAGTAATTAAGGGCATGTTTGGTAGGCCACCGCATCGGAAAAATAAAATATTTGCGCATGCTAATATTCACCCGGGCGTGTTTGGCACGCATTTGCCTGCGCCGTACCCGGGCCCACGAATTTGCCCACCACGGCGGTAGTGCAGAGCTCCCAAATTATAACAATAAAATGTACTAGAACGCTTACTTAGATTAAAAACATTAATTTTCTGATTTCTTACAACCTTTCACTCTTGTCTTGCTTCTAATCTTTACACACTTTTTTCTCTGCACATCCCATTTAGGTACAGCACATAAACTCCTCCTTTATATATCCAAAGCCACAACTAATGAGACTTAACGACCTAACAAACTATAAAGACATTCTTCAGTTTCTAACAAACCATAAATACTTAGGTTCATTCCATATTTCCTATGTAACCAAATACATTTTCTAGAAAATTTACAGCTTCAGATGTGAACCCCTTTTCCCAAGGTAACAACTTGGACTATCAAAAGGACTTCTTGAATAATCTCGAACTTTCTAGAATTCTCTCCATTAATTTAGAGTTAGAATTTCAATACTCCTTAATTCTAAATTGGGTGTGATGAGGAATTGGTATTATCATATGGACCTTAATCTTCAAGAATGTATCTTTATGGTTCTCATGTTCTAAATGTTCTAATGCTAGTTCGAATTCTTGAATTCGACGACGGGATATTTTCATCACAAATGTGTAGAAGCTATTTAAAATTGACATTGATGACATGAATAATCATTAAAATTCTTCAAGCATTCCAAGACAAGTCGGGAGACAGCAATTATGTTTCTTTTCTACTTGATCTTTAGGGGGCCTTCGTACTTTTCTTGTAAACAAAGGTCAAAATCTCAACAGAGCCATGATACCATTTAACATTATCGAGTCGACTACACTCAATAGAAAAAGTAGGAGGCATGATATTTACCTTTTGTAACACTTCTCTTACAATTCCCTTGAATGAAATTTGGATGGTTATTCTCTCCATGTTGTAATAAAAACTACAAGAATTATGTTGTAACTCTCCAAATCAACATATTATGCACTCCAACATTTGTTGCTCGTACATTATATGATTCAACCGCCTATTTACATCATAGCACACTTTTTCCCAAAGACTCTGAGTGCAACCACTATGGGATTTTTCCCACCAATCTTACTATGCAAAATCCATTTGTCAAGAGAGAAAATTGACTCATGACAAAGATGCTAACAATTTTAACACAAAATTAGCTCCAATCCATTAAAATATATAGCTCAAATTTCTCCCAAAATGAACAAGCCTCTCCTCCTTTCTTTTGAAAGGTCATACTTTATAAAATCCAACATCACAGAGCACCTAACTCTGATATACCACTATGTTATGTAATATCAAATCAGGTAAACGATGTCCGAATCTCCTGAAACCTCTTCCAACACGTCAAATATGTTGAAACAAATGTGTTGGAAGAGACAGGGTCAGAATCCAAGTTCCTGTTAAGAAATTGTAGTCAATTGTAGGTTTAGACATTTAAGACTTAGAAATTAAGTCTATTTCGAGACTTCAATGTCCAAATCGGGCAACGAGATCCAAATCTCCTGAAACCTATTTCAACACTTTAAATATGTTAAAACAAATGTGTTGAAAGAGACGGAATTAAAATCCGAGGTCCGGTTGGAAAACTATAGTCAGTTGTAAGTTTTATTTTTTCTAAGTTATAACTTAACTTTTATTTTTTATTTTTGTTATTATTGTTATTCTAATTAGTTTATTATTTTTGTTTTGCAGAGACCAACTGATGATTGACCGGATGTAGTCGTGTCTTCTGTCACCGCTAAAAGCAATTTGTGCACCGCTCTAAAAGGTATTTGCCACAACATAAGTCATGGATTTGGGTGGACTTTTAGCAGCAGCCATATATGGGCTGGTCATTGCTAAAACCTTTAGTGATGGAGCTTTTAGCGGGGGACGATTCCATCAACTTTACTCTATTTCCTTTGATGGTGGAAAAATATACAAATCAAATGGTTCCCCTGATAATGTGAAAGAAATCTCCTCGGTACTGCACATTTCAATGGTGGGTCCTAACACAAATGTCTGGGAAATTTGTGAGGAATGACCTTCAACAACTGCCAATATCATAAAGAATCAATCGATCGTTTCTTCTTCAAAGAGGAATAACGAATTCCAACGACTTGAGATCAACAATTAGGCTAACAGCTCTGCAAGTTAAATTTTCTTGTGGACAGAAGGCCATGCGTACTCACATGTCATGAATCAAACACCGTGCAACTCTATTCACCATTTTAATCTATATATGTTCTATAACTCGCTGAATTGACTTGGGACACGGCCGAGTTGACCCAAAACTCGACCGAGTCGACTCGAAACTCAAAGTTTTTTTGAATGTTTAAATGTTTTTAATATTTTTTCTATATTTTAAAATATTTCAAAGTTTTTAATAAATATTATTTTTTATATATTTAAATATTTGATAATTAATTTAATGACTCGCCGAGTCATCGAGGTGACTTGACCCAATGGACTTCCGAGTCCAGTCCAAGTTCCGAGTTTTAACATTGATTAATACGAAAGCATAGCAGATGAGGAAAGCTTCCAGGCTAAAGTCGGATTAGATATAATAAAAAAAGTTGACTTTAAAAACGCTGCCTAAGACATGCTTACTAAAGAAATTAATAAAGAATCAAGCTAAGGCACCATATTTGAAGAGTTCGTGGATAATTTGGTAATTTCAACTGGTTATCATTTCTTTGTCAATATTTATGCTTTTTTTCTAAAGAGAAATTAATGCTAGCAAGCAACCCTCAATGGAGTTGCATGAACGGATGCAATCTTAATTATGCCAGTTTTTCAAGTTTTGCAGGGTTGCATCTGGGCAACCTCATTATGGGGTTGCTCGGTAGCATTCTTCTTCACAAAAGACTAAGTATAATTAAGAAACGTAGACAGATGGGTTTAGTTGTTGAGAATGATCAGTTAATTCAACGAACAACATTTACTTTTGGGATATCAGATTGAGCAATCAAAAAACGTGACTTGGTGTAAGTCTTTCTACCATTCATAGTGGGACAACAATGCCTGAGACCAGGTAAGTCTTTCTACCATTCAAAGTGGGACGATGATGGATGAGACCATTTCTATGAGTTCTCACGATTTCTCTATAAATAGGCATCGTTGCCATGTTTGAATACTCACTCCTACCAAGCAAAACATAGTTTCAATAGTGATTCAGTGAGAAAGAATAATGGAGAAGATAACCCTTTTTCCTCTTGTAGTTTCTGTCCTTTTGGCCTTGGTTTTCACTTTTGCCTCTGCCTCTGATCCCAGTCCCCTCCAAGACTTCTGTGTTGCCGTCGATGACACAAAAGCCGCAGGTACAATATGCTCTCCTCAGCTCTTTCTCGTAGTTTTCTTTAATAAGAGTATTTGTTGATAGTAGTTGAAATGAACGTCCATCATTCTTAATGTGCTTTATTATTTATTTGCAGTGTTTGTGAATGGGAAATTCTGCAAGGACCCCATGCAGGCTAAGGCCGAAGATTTCTTCTTTTATGGGCTCAATGTTCCCGGAGATACATCAAACCGAGTTGGATCGAATGTCACTCAAGCTAATGTGGCACAGATACCAGGGCTTAACACATTCGGCGTCTCCTTGGTTCGCATAGACTATGCACCCTATGGTCTCAACCCACCGCACACACACCCTCGAGCCACCGAGATCCTAACAGTTTTGGAGGGTACCCTCTATGTCGGATTTGTCACCTCTAACCTTGAAAACCGCCTCATCACCAAGGTCCTCAACAAGGGAGACGTGTTTGTATTTCCCATAGGCCTAATCCACTTCCAATTCAATCCAGGACATAGCAATGCCGTTGCCATTGCTGGTCTAAGCAGCCAGAACCCCGGTACCATCACTATCGCTGACGCCGTCTTCGGATCGAACCCACCCATCAACGACGATGTTCTTGCCAAGGCCTTCCAACTTGACAAGAATGCTGTTGATTATCTCCAAAAACAGTTTGCAAAGAACTAGAATGAATATATGCTGCGACTACTATCGGTTGACCGGATAAGAATAGATTGTTTTAAACATTGAATATGCAGTTGACCTCTGTTGCAATATCCTAATATAATAAAGGGGTTTGTTCTCTATGTTTACAACCCGATACGTAATAAAGGAGTTTGTTTTTACATCTCTCTCTCTCTCTCTCTCTCTCTCTCTGTGCAACCTGATATATTTTATATATAATTGGGCCTAATCCAAACAGGCCTGTAACGAACCGATTGTAACAGTCAGGATGGATGAGTCGGACACCAAACGCACATATGATTGGGTGGTTAGGGGCGCATAAGATGTAGGAATTTGATTGTCCCCGGAAAAAAACTTCCCTACAGAGGGTCATTGGAAAGTAATTAAGGGCATGTTTGGTAGGCCACCGCGTCGGAAAAATAAAATATTTGCGCATGCTAATATTCACCCGGGCATTTTTGGCACGCATTTGCCCACGCCAAATATTTACCCGGGTTTACAAATTTGCCCACCGCGGTGGGAAAACATTTGATCACCTCCCCCTTGAATAAATATTTTCACACCAAATAAGCCTTGGTGGGAAAATTTTATTTTCTCCCTGAAAAATCGCTATTTTCAATAAAACTGAATTTTTAATATATAAAAAAGATAAAAATGAATTTTTCTTAGATTGTGTGATTTAATATGTGGGTCTCACACTCGCCTAACCCTTATTTGACTTACTTTAATATGTGGGACCCACACAAATTGAAAAAAATAAAGTAAGCTAGCTAATAGACGTAACATATATTGTTAAATATTGATATGCACAAATATCTAACCAAGATAATATTCACCTGGCTAAATATTTGCTATTGGAACTCTTTTTCTCACATACCAAACAGGCCTTAAGGTTGAGTTTAAGGTGGCTTGGGTAAAGTATACGAGCGTCATGTAGAGGGAGGCAAAGGGGCATTGAAATCCTTTTCTAGGACCTGTCCATAGGGAAGGCAAACTGTGTCCTGAGACAACTATATAACAAAAATGATTTCAGGCTACTGATTGCTATCCAGAAATGGCACCCCACTATGCTAAAAGCATGCAAATGATCGAGATTGTCAGACAACGCCAGTTCCATGAGGTGAACCATCAATTGGGCGGTCTGTATCAATGAGCATGTGCGGGCAAACCAAGACTACTGTAGTACAAGTCCTTCCACCTCAGTTTCCCTTTCTATATTTCCTGTTTTGCATTGTATTAATCCAAATTTGATGGGATAAATAGTCCTATTTTGCTCCTTACAAAACAGTGTTGGCAGCAATTAAGCGGATGTAAATAAAGAACGATTAAAGCAGTTAATGAAGACACGTAATGAAAATCACTATTATAATATATTACTTTCTAACTGTACATTTGCAAAGTGAAAATCTCCTTGTGCAACTTCTGAAACACTAATTCCACCGAAAGAAAGTCAACATCAAAACCAAAGCTTCCCCCTCCATACTGCACATAGAGGTACTCCTTGGGCGACAATGGAGAGGGCAAGAGTTGGGAGAGCTCAGGTAAATCCAAGGTAGGTGGTGAAGGAACATTTTTCTTCAAAGAATAGTACACATCAGCTAAGAGAAGCCAAATAAGATCAGGGTCAACACAAGCAAGCCCTGATAACGCATTAACTGAAGCATCACGAAGACCCACAACACCACTGCAAGCTATCCCCACAACGAGGCCGCTGACCTTCTTGAGGACTGCTTCCAATGACGAAGCACTTCTCTTGTTCCTTGATAAGTCAGCAATCATAATGAGGGCCGCTGCTTGGACTTTCATATTGGAAGTCTCGGCCATCGAGGATTCCTCTGAAGATGTAGATGCACTCCTGTAAGGGAGTTGTAAAGGCATTCTTTCATCTCCCAATATGGGTTTCCTCCTAAATGGGGATGTGGTTAACAGTTTCCAGAAGTGGTGCCCGTCGTTGTGGAACCGGCGGGAAAAGAAATCTCCTCCACAGATCTGCACTACATTACTTACCACAAGCAAGCATCTCCGGATGGCCTGTAATCAAGAAGTTGAAATTCCATGGATGAGTTTCTAAGAAGTGACAAGGGTCTCTATGAGTTGGTTAGGAAACTTAATATCATAAATTATGACAAGAAAAAATGTTTCAACACTGAAAAGAGGGAAAAAGTGATCAACTGTAGTTAGGTTCTACAAATAGTGAGCCCATGATAGTTTCGGCATTCAGTTGAACCTAGCATGAGCTCTCAAAAATGCTGCAAGGAGATTTTACAAAAAAAACCCATATTTTCATCCATTCATCATATAAATTAAAAACTAGGCTAACTCAATAATCATATCAAATAATTTTGAAGAAATTGGGCCACTGATTAAAAGATCCTTTGCCATTGACTATATTTTTGTTTCCTATTTTTTAAAGAAATTAAGTGAATTATGAAAGGATGTGTTGTAATTGACTCGATGAAGGCTGGGCACATGACTTGGTGGATTCAATTTAACCAGGCCTTGGTACAAATTCCAAGTCAAGTTTCACAGTGGTTTGTCAAGTCATTGGCTCAAAAATGATTGGTTTGTGTTGCACATAGTAACCACAGATTCAGAGAAGTCCACAAAACCAGACATTGAAGGAAGGTCGGTACGTCGAGAGTTGTGCATAATGGTTCAGAACATGTAGAAGCAAAATAAAATATACTATACTGAGCATAACCAATAAAATATTAAAATTACGCACCACTGGGTTTTTATTTTTAACGCAAACAACTAAGTAAGGCCATATTTTGTTCATCGCTGGAAGCAATCTATTCTCATCAGTTCCTTCATCAGCAGCATCCAGAGTGTCTTGAAGATCATGAAATGTACACAACTGAATAGCCCGTTCAATTGCTTCTTTTGTTTCCTTCTCATGCCGATAGGCTTCTTCCACTTTTGCTAGTGTGGCGATCCCATTCTAAAATAAGTTCATATTGGGAAAAAGAAAGAAACAAAAAGAGTTATTTTCTCTCTCATATGGTACTGCTCACACTGAATTGATATAAGATCATAAAATAATTTGGACCATTGTCAGATGCAATAAAATCAAAGTTGCAGTTTTCTCATGTGCAACCAGCTTATAATTCCCAGTTGCAAGGTCAGTAATAGGCTTAAAACAGAGGCACTTCAGAACCAAGGAACCTTCTTTGTTGCACATTTCCACCTCTGAAAAGGCTAGAAAGCATTGCAGAAGTGATTACTTGAACATGGGAAAACTTCAAACCATTCGGCAAGAAAAATACCTCAACAATGTCCAGGGCCACCAAGCATGTTGCTTCCTTCACTGAAGCAAGTAGTGGGGTTGCAGCTATTAAGCATGAGGCGGCAAGAGACCCAACTGTCCTTCTATATCTTTTAGATTCGTTCAACTTGAACAGCATTTCCTCCCAGTGCTCCAGATACATATCAACATCATTGCAGTTGGCATCTGCCTCCTCTGCTATTTTTCGTCACAAATTAATATAAATGTGAGAACCCAATTATAAAAAGAACAAAACTAAGAAAACATCCCACTGTTTAGTGACACTAGAACTGATGATTCCACACAAAGAATAACGTATGTTGACTACTTTGTACCACTAATAAACTAAACATGTAGGCAACAAGAAATTCAGGAATAGCCAAGAAGAAAAGTCACGTATAAACACTGTAGAAAGATCATGTAGGAACCATGAAATCAATTTGCAGCGAAACTATTAATTTCATCCGCAGGTGCACATGCAAGAACTACTAATAATGGCAGGTGTGGCAGATGGGTTTCTGAGTATGTAGAGATAAACATCATGTCATAACCAATTCCAATCTTCAATGCAAGAAAATACATAAGTCAGATGACATAAATTAGCAAGTGCTAACCATTCACAAATAATAAAAAAATTATTCGTCAAATATGAATAGCAAGTTGGGATAGAAAAAAAAAAGAATGTTCACGACTTGTAACAATAGCACCATGAAACATCTCCCCATTAAGCCCAAAAAATAAGGTTTAGGATGTAGTTATCAAGCCAATATCAACTCGAAATAGGGTTTCAGGTGTAAAGTTTGGAGAGATTTCTGGAGATTCTTATTTTAGGGTTTCATCATCAGAGGAGCAAAAGAGATTGGAAGATCGGACTTGGGGTTGCATCTGCCAATTTTTAAGAAATCTGTTGGTTGGTATCTGGTCGGTTGAACCGAATATAGGTTCGAAAAAGATTTGAAGAGATCTGCTGGTATCTTCTGCTAATTTTTTAAAATCAAGGGATTTGAAGATGGCTTACAGAAAGCAGCCGTCAAGAATCAAAGGTACTGTATTATATCCTTTAAGTAATTTTTAATTTCACAGTCAATCTTTGATTCAATGAATATCAGTTAGGGGTGTCAACCCAGCCCTCTGGGAAGGGGTTGCAGCCCAGCCCAGCCCATTGAAAGCCGTAAAACGAGGCCATTTTTTATAAATTTCAAGCCCTTAGGACCGGACCAGGCCCAATTATGTAAGGCCCTTCTAAATGAGGGACGGGCCAGGGTAGTACTCAGTAGAACTACCTGGCCCCGTCTACTTCATCTATTCTTTTTTTTAAAATTACATTCCCCAAAGGTTTTTTCAGAAAACCACACTAGGTGCGCCGAATATTTAAAATTAAATCATGTTGTGCATTATTTATATAAAAATATAGAATTTTGGAAGGGTTTTGGGTCATTCCCAAATGGTTGTCATTCCAAAAGTAGGAGTGGTCCAAAACCGTTTCTATTTTGAATATTTTAGAAACGGTTTTGGGCCATTCCAAAAATTTGTGATGCCCATATTAGGATCGTTTTTTTTTTAGTGCAAATTTATAATGTATCATTTATTTTATTATGCTTTTATCAAGATTTTTAAAAATATTTTCAAACCTTGATACGTGAACACTTATGATGAAAAATCTAGGATCATTCCTTGAATCATCCACATAAATTAAACCAACACGTTTCCCAAGTTAAGTACATTTTTCAAACACCCACTTTTTTTCACTTAAGAAAATTATATTTCTTAATTCTCTCTTTCTAGGCCCTACCCTAACCCTGCCTTGGCCCTTAAGGGTAAGGCTAGGGCCTAGCCAATTCAAGCCCTCCAAGGGCTAGGGCCTCACCCTTATAAATGAAGGCCAGGCTAGGGTTGGGCTAGGCCCTACTGATGCAGGCCAAAATCCTTTTTCAAGATCATGGTTCAAAGTTTCGTCCGAAACCGAAATGTTTCGTCCATTTCATTTCAGTTTCGCTATAGGATGAAACTACATACGTTTCAGTTGATTTCCTCTTAAACCAAACGATACTTCATCTTATGTTCAAATTTGCACTAACATCTCATTTCGGCTTCGTCCAAAACCGAATGATACTTCTGATACATTTCGGTATCGCCTATGAACAATACCGAAATGATACCGTGTAATTTGAACCATGCCCAAAGTCAAGAGAAGAATTGGTTGCCAAATCAAACTAGTTGTAAGCAAGCGGAAGGAAAGATCGAGTTACAAAATAGTGTGTTAGATTCAGTTTAAAGGAAAATCAACAAAGACTTTGTTGTTTTAAGTGTAGAAACAACTAAACTCGACAAGTGATCTCAAAGAGAAAACCAAATAGAAACTAAAAAGCTTTCACTCAAATTCTATAAACCCCAATTCCTTAGCCTCTAAGATAAATAATAAATAGACTTCAACTACCTAGACAAAAACTCAAACAAACTTTGCATTCTCAAGATTCCCTAACCAACTTAACCCTTTCCCATGTAGGACTAACCTTTTCACATACAACCACCTAATAAATACATTTGACAACTTTCATAACATTAAAGATACTAATCAAAGAACTAGGTAACCAACTAATTTTATCACTTTCCTAAGTTTTACTACCACTTCCCATGCAACCTTTCTTTTCCCTATGTAACTAACAACATTTTCCCATGCCTATTGACTCCACTTTCTTTTTCCAACATTATGGACCCCAATGTTGGTTCAATCCAAGTACCCATGACTCATGGATCCAAGGTGCATCATCATCACTTCATTGACCCAAATCAAATATTGTTGTATCTAGTGATGGAGTCTCTTTTGAATGGCTTGATGGATGGGCATTGATGGTCCGATCGTGGCTTTGAAGGAATGAATGATTTTCGTTCGCAACACCTACTTTGGCCCGGCCCTTTGACAGCCCAAATATCAATTCGTGTTATATCTGTTGTCAGGGACCTACTTGTAATATCTTATATTCTACAGGGGGCCCTTGTAATATTGTAAAACTTCACTTAATATATATATTGGGTGAAATCGTGTAGGCTATTCTAAGCTCTACACGATTTCTCCTCTTCCCCCAATTCTCTTCTCCTCTCCTCTCTTCCATCTCTAACCCTAATCTCTTATTCTGGTTACGATCCAAGATTACAACATGGTATCAGAGCATGGTTATGTAACCATGGCTCAATCCTAGAGGTCTGAAGAACCCTAGGGATTGCGAAATTCGATGCGAAGGGCTTTCCAAAGAAGGAGATCATCTCCCATGGATAGCCGCAGGCTTTAGAAGAGTCTGAAACCCTAGCCGCCCACTCCAAAAGGTTGGAGAAGTTCTCCCAGACCTAGCCGCCCACTCCAGAAGCCTGGAGAAGAGCTATCAGGCATAGCCGCCTACTCCAGAAGCCTGGAGAAGAGCCAGCAAGCCTAGCCGCCCCTTCCAAAAGGTCAGAGAAGACCCTCTGGACCGAGCCGCAGGTCTCAGAGGAGTCCAGAACCTCTCCATAGTCTTCTGCCAAGTCAGAGATTATTGTTGCCCCACCCAGTCTGGGAAGTCATGGTGATCACAGCCCGGGCCTACAGATCACTACGGTGAAACTCGACGGGACCAACTACCTCGCATGGTCTCAATCTGCCAAGATGTACATCACCGGACGAGGCAAAGCCGGCTATATCACTGGACGCGTCACTACACCTGATTCCTCCGATGCTGCGTTTGAGAAGTGGGAAGCGGAAAACTCGATGGTCATGTCATGGCTGCTTCACTCCATGCATCCATCGATCAGCACAGGCTTCCTCTTTCTCCCGACTGCCAAGGATATATGGGACACTGCATCTCAGACCTACTCCCAAGATGGGAATTTTGCTAGGATGTATGAACTTCAGCAGGAGATAGCACATCTGAAGCAAGGTGATCTTCCTTTGGGATCATACTACGCTGCGTTATGCAGCAAGTGGGAAGAGGTAGATCACTACCAGACCTACACCCCTGCATGTACCAAGGATGCTACGGAGTTCCGGAAGATGATTGTGCGCGGACGCATATTCGAGTTTCTTGGCGGCTTGAACCAGAGCTATGAACAGGTTCGAGCAAACATCTTGGGCAGAGATCCACCGCCGTCGACCATTGCACAGGTCTACTCCTACATCCAGAGCGAGGACAGCAGGAGGAGAGCCATGAGCTCTAAGACAGATGCTGATGTTCCTTCATCTGAGAAGTCTGCCTTGGCCACTCAGAAATTGAGCAAACCCACATCCAAGAAGGATGGGGATCTTGATGATCGTGATCGACTCAAATGTGATCACTGTGGCAAGCGTCGCCACACTCGGGAGACCTGCTGGAGTCTTCATGGTCGTCCTGCACAGTTCTCTGGGGGGAAGCAAGGCTCCTCAAAGAAGCCCTCTGGTAGCAAACATGGAACCTCAGCTGCTCATGCCACCAGTCAAGATTCCTCTGATGTGACCCCTTCCTCTGGGCAGTCCAACACCTTCTCTAGCATGGACATTGACAGGCTTCGACAATTACTTACTCAGCTTGATGGCCCTTCCCCACCTACATCATCCTTTGCTCAGACAGGTACATCCCATTCAGCCCACCATGTGTCTACGGCACCCATTGGTCCTTCCTGGATCATTGATTCTGGTGCCTCCGATCATATGACTAGTATGCCATCCCTTTTCTCCACCTATAATATCTGCTCGGGTAAGGACAAGGTCCGTGTGGCCGATGGCACCTTCTCCTCTATCTCAGGGAAGGGCACTATCTCTGCCACACCTACTGTCTTTATCCTCTGTACTTCATGTTCCTAAATTCACCACTAACCTGCTTTCTGTTAGCCATCTTACTAAGAGCCTAAATTGCAGTGTTACCTTTTTTCCTACTCACTGTGTTTTTCAGGACTTGGAGACGAGGCGGATGATTGGCAGTGGTCGTGAGGATGGTGGATTGTACCTGCTCGATAGCCAGCCGACTTCATATTCTGTTGCACATCAGTCTAGTCCCAATGTCAGTAGTTCTAGCGTTAATAAAGACCTGTTAATGCGATGGCATAACAGGCTAGGTCATTTACCGCTTTCAGTCATGAAGAGTCTGTTACCTCAGTTTGCGTCTATTCCATTTTTTGAGTTCAACTGTGAAACTTGTGTACTTGCAAAACAATGTCGGGTGTCTTTTCCGACCAGTAATAAAAAAAGTACGTTTCCTTTACAGCTTGTGCACTCTGATGTTTGGGGACCCAATCCCACCACTTCTATATTTGGTTTTCGCTACTTTGTGGTTTTTGTGGATGACTACAGCCGTTACACTTGGATCTACCTTATGAAATAAAAAAATGAGGTGCATACTATCTTTCAGACCTTCCATAAAATGGTGTGCAATCAATTGGGCACCACCCTAAAAGTCCTACGCACTGACAATGGGGGGGAATACATGTACAGTGGCCTTGCCTCCTACTTTGAAGAGCATGGAATTCTTCATCAGACTTCATGTGCCGATACACCTCAACAAAATGGGACCGCTGAGCGAAAGCATCGCCATGTCCTGGAGGTTGCTAGGGAACTTCTTCTTGGTACTCGGGTACCCAAGGGTTATTGGGCTGACGTTGTGTTGACGACATCCTACTTGATAAATCGGATGCCCTCTCGTGTCTTGGGGTCAAAGTCTCCCCTTTCACTCATGTTTCCTTCCTGTCCTGTGTTCTCCATTCCACCTAAGGTCTTTGGTTGTGTTTGCTATGTTCACGCCCATCACAGGAAGGACAAGTTAGATCCGAAAGCCGTCCGGTGTGTGTTCCTTGGCTATTCGTCCACTCAGAAGGGATATCGGTGTTTCCATCCCTCTACCCGTCGTCGGTTTGTTTCTCTAGATGTTACATTTTTTGAGAGTCTTCCCTTCTTCTCAGTTGATCGGACTTCTCTTCAGGGGGAGCTTGGGAGTATTGACGAGAGTCCGATACCTCCACAGGGGGAGATTCCTCAACCAGTACCCCTTGATTTGCTTGATGAGTCTCCTGTACCCTTGTCCTTATCTCCTACTGACACTGTGCCACAGGATCCGCAGCTGAAGACATATGCCAGACGACGTCAAAAAGAGAAACAGTCCACCATCCAAGCTCACTGCCAGGAAATCCAACTCGATCCAGGTAATCGTGTCCTCAGTGATCCTCATGATGATATGTCTGTTGCTCCTACTATCCTTCCCATAGACATTGATGTACCTATTGCTCATCGGAAGGGTGTTCGGAACTGTGTTACCAAGCACCCTATCTCTCACTTTGTTTCCTATCAACAGCTCTCACCATCCTACAGGGCATTTGCTACTTCCCTATCCAGTGTCGCTCTGCCATCCGGTGTCTCAGATGCCCTCAGCTAGCCTCAGTGGAAAGCAACCATGCTAGAGGAGATGACAGCTCTAGAAAAGAATGGTACTTGGGATTTGGTTCCATTGCCTAGAGGAAAGAAACCCGTGGGGTGCAAGTGGGTATATACAGTGAAATACAAAGCAGATGGAAGTATCGACAGGTACAAGGCCCGTCTCGTTGCAAAAGGGTACACACAGACTTATGGGATTGACTACCAGGAGACGTTTGCTCCAGTGGCCAAGATGAACTCAGTTCGAGTTCTGTTATCTCTCGCGGCAAACTTTTCTTGGCCCCTCCACCAGTTGGATGTCAAGAATGCCTTCCTCCATGGTGATCTAGAGGAAGAGGTCTACATGACAGGTCCTCCGGGGTTCAGTCCGACTGGGAGTAAGGAACTTGTATGCAGACTGAAGAAAGCCTTGTATGGGCTTAAACAGTCACCAAGGGCTTGGTTCGAGAGGTTCAGTTCCGCAGTCAAGAAGATTGGCTACTCGCAGAGTCAGGCGGACCACACTCTCTTCATTAAGAGAAGTCAAGGTCGTCTTACTGCTCTTATTGTATATGTGGATGATATCGTGGTCACAGGAGATGACCCAGATGAGGTTTGTAGATTGAAAAAATACCTCGGCACAGAGTTCGAAATCAAGGATCTGGGAACCTTGAGATACTTTCTGGGCATTGAGGTTGCTAGGTCAAAGCAGGGTGTGTTTATCTCACAGAGAAAGTATGTACTTGATCTCCTTCGAGAGTCAGGAAACTTGGGAGCTAAATCAGCCGATACGCCTATAGAGCAGCAACATCGGCTAAATCCTGTTGATGGGGATCCCATTGCTGATGCAGGCCAGTTCCAGAGACTTGTTGGGCGTCTCATCTACCTTTCACTGACACGACCAGATATTGCATACGCAGTCAGTGTCATCAGTCAGTTCATGCATGCCCCTCGCTCTCCACATCTTGAGGCAGTACACCGAGTGTTACGCTATCTTAAGGGGGCTCCAGGGAAGGGTCTCCTGTTTAGTAAGAATGGACACCTGCGAGTTGAAGCTTATACAGACGCTGACTGGGCAGGTTCAGTCACTGACAGACGTTCCACATCAGGGTACTGCACGTATGTGGGAGGTAATCTGGTGTCTTGGCGCAGCAAGAAGCAACCAGTTGTCGTCCGCTCCAGTGCCGAAGCAGAGTACCGTTCTATGGCTCATGGTGTATGTGAGCTTCTATGGTTGAAGACTATGCTCAGTGAGCTCGGATATCCTGTCAAAGGGTCTATGCAACTGTATTGTGACAATAAAGCAGCCATCAGCATTGCTCATAATCCAGTTCAACACGACAGGACAAAGCACATTGAGGTAGACCGTCACTTCATCAAAGAGAAACTTGGTCAGGGACTTATTTGCACACCGTATGTCCATACTGCTGATCAAGTTGCAGATGTGTTAACTAAAGGTGTTACTAAAGGGATCTTAGAGCACCTGTTATCCAAGTTGGGCATGATAGATATCTTCGCACCAGCTTGAGGGGGAGTGTTGTCAGGGACCTACTTGTAATATCTTATATTCTACAGGGGGCCCTTGTAATATTGTAAAACTTCACTTAATATATATATTGGGTGAAATCGTGTAGGCTATTCTAAGCTTTACACGATTTCTCCTCTTCCCCCAATTCTCTTCTCCTCTCCTCTCTTCCATCTCTAACCCTAATCTCTTATTCTGGTTACGATCCAAGATTACAACAATATCAATTCTGGTTAGTGAGTCTTGATGAGTTCAGGTTATGTTAGGTGAAAAGCAACCCAAACCATTTCGACACTGTATTCGGGTCCAGTCAGTAGCAATTTGAGCCATGGGCCACTTAGGTTGGGTTTTGGTTTTGGTTCAATTGTAAAAAAGCTCATTTTCAGGGTCACTCTGACATAGACTTTGGGTTCAGTTTAACCCAACCTGAGCCAAACCCATAAAGCACCAAAAATAACACATAAAGCACCAAAGATTTAGCAAATTTGAAGTGGCAATTCTTATCTAAATGGCTAAGAGCATCTCCAACAGCTATCCATAGCTATTTTCATGTTTGGCTAACAATCAGCCTCTTTTACCGATAGTTTAAACAAAGAGGTGTTACCTCCGTCAGCTTCTTCAAAATAGCCAAGAGATTTAATAAAATGGCCAAAATACCCAAAACTTTTAGTAAAATTTGGTCGTAAGACTTTAAACCATATACGCAAAAAACGTGTTTTTTTCTCTTAATTTCTCCGATTTTCGGTTTCTCTCAGATATCCTCTTGTCTCTCGCTCTCTCTCTGCGTTCAGATACTCTTGTAGGGTTAGGGTTGGGATTCCAATTATTGCATGGTTATCTCCGTCTCTATTCTGTAAACTCGCGGCGAGGTTTTGATTCCCTACCGGGATGTCTCACAGAGAAACCACAATCGATTGCGTCCATCAACGCCTCGATCGCATCTCATCCAAGCGAAAGTTAGACGATTATGGGCCCAGTGACAATGACTTCAACGATTTAGTTTCTATAAGAATGATGAAAGATGAAGTTGATGCCGTCAATTTCTCTGTTAAGTTAGGTTACAACAACACTGAACAAGAACCTGATGTCAAAACCAGGGTTTCCGAGGCTCGATCAGTCCCATGCGGTGGTAGTTAGAGCGGGGGAGATATCAATCGGTCGTCAAAATCGGTGCAGTTTTAATGTATCAAAATTACCTTACTGGAACAAGTTGGCTCGGCCGAGATGGAACAAGACAAAACGAGATTTCTAACCATGAGTATTGTAAATGATGATGATAAGTAAATGCTGAAATCAAGAAATGATAAACTAAGATTTGTTTGAATGAAAATGTTGATGTGTGTTTTGACAAAAGTTAAAAAAAAAACAAGGTTTAAAATCTTGTTCCGTTTCATTGTCTCGGTAAGCTAGCAGAACGAGACGTTTTGATCGAGACAGAACGAGACAATGGAAAAACAATACTATATGTAATATGTCTCAATATGGTTAAATCATTTCTTAATGCTTCATTAAGTTACGGACTTGTTTTTTAGCATTTAGGAGTTATAAGAGTACGTATACATTATTCAATGAAAATAACATTCTAAACCAATTTTAGTACTTAAATTAAATTGTTGGCACAAGACAATGCATTCCCCTATGTATCGTCTCGGTACCTTACCGGAATGAGACAAAACGAGATTTTCAATCATGGTTTTAACTCATCTATCTGGCCCCACATGTTTGGCATGGCAATATGTTTCAACGAAATGGAGTGATCCTGTCACAGAATCTTTAATAAATTTACATTTTTTTTATAATAATAAAAAAATCAATAATAATATCAATTTACATTTTTTTTATAATAATAATATCCATCTCCAATCAACATCATTGAGAAAATCAATAAATCATTGCCTAGAAGTGTTCCCTCCTATTGAATCTACCATCACAAAGAAGAAAATAGTGAATATACCATGCAATGAAATATAGAGCTTTTGTTTTAGAAAAGAAACTAAACAAAAAAAGGAGGGGGTCCAAAAGTGGGGCCACACAGTCATCAAACTAAGGCTAAGCCAGCAAGACTTGGACTAACCCCCACTGGCCCATTCATTCAGCTTTCCAAACATGCCCTAAGAGTTTAAAAATCTTGAAGCTCTTGAAGACATGAAGTGCTTCTTGAACCTCCACAGAGTAATACTCTTTTTCCCTTGGAAAATTATATAATTATACAATATTACTGGATACCTCCCTATGTGCATATGTAATATCATCTCTATTGTGCATTTGTAAAATCAACTACAATTCACTTTGGATTAATCATGGCCGTTGATTTATTTGAACCATAATTCAACTTAAGACTCTCTGTAAGACAAACTAGCCAAGATCAGTAACTAAAACCGACTTAATACTCACAAATTACAGTTAACAGCTTAAAGTACACTTCAAACCAATCTAAGACAAAGAAAGAGTAGGGAATTGATTGGGTTCACCGCTGACTCCCTCTGACCATCATCACTGTGTGTCTATTTTGCTCTTATTTGAAATCCCTTGTTGTGTTGGACAGTTTTCTGCACCCAAGCAACAAGACCTTTTTTTGCTTTGCAAACATTTGCCGCTGCAGACAACTGCAGTGTCTGTAGTTTGCAAGCTGCAAACTATAGACAGACAACCTAGTAATTGTTTGCCGCTGCAAACTATTACAGTGTCTGTAGGTTGCGAGCTGAAAACTAAATTCCAAAATTTAGTACCTTGGCTGCGTCTTTTTACTGAATTCTATATTGTCCCCTGCATTTATCTAGACTCCTTGCAGATCTCCCCCTACTTTAACATATGATCACATTATTTGATTGATTAGAACAGCAAAAACGTAAGTTACGCTGCAAACACTCTACAATAATCCTATTCTCTCTAGAAAAAAACTATCATTTTTCCCTTTTAATCAATCGAATAACATGATTTTGACACGGTAGGGGGAAATATGCAAGAAATCCAGATAATGTATGGGAATCCTTCCAATTACCAAACCTTGGGTGAAATATACAAACACGACGAAAACTAAGGGACATTTGTACAAAAGTCACATTCCTATTTTTTTTCTATTCAACCAAGGCATGCTCAACTGCAAATGTTAATTCCACAAAAAATAATGCGCATAGTTGTGCAATGAAAAACCAATTACCTGACTCCATGCAACGTGATACAAAACTTTGATCCTTTCTTGCCTTCTTTTCCATATCAGATACCTTACATTTGACATGTATAGAATATGACTCTGCCTGAGTGGGCATTGCACAGGCCTCGCGTTTTGATGCCTTGGCAATTTCAGCTACAGCCTAAAAGAAAAGAATGTCATTATAATGAGAAAGATATTTAAGAACATGCAAATATAAACAGTGTGTAAACAATAGGACAAATGCAGTAAACAATAACAACCAAACCAAGAATCAAAGGGCATTTTTTGGAGCAAAACATGAGGTCTCCATGGAAAGTACTGGCTAGAGCAGCAGGGCAACTAAAATTCAATCAGTAGACAAGCCCGGGCATGGGCTTCTTTCATAGACTCCAAAATTCAATTGAGATTTTTAAGCTGATCCGAGCATTCTTTTTGACCCACTCAACTTTTGTATGACACATGTCGACATGTAAGACCCGGATGACTACAGTTTTCATTCAAAACTAAAAGCTAAACAAGACTCGCGAGTTTTATAATTTGGGTGAGTGAACGAGCCACATGAGAGCATGGAAAACTTCACCAACTAAGGAATTTTCAGCACCACCGCCAAATCATTTTTGACTCGGTGTTTGACCCTCAAGGGATGCTTTTGTAATTCCCTAGGGTGGGTTCTTGTTTGGATAACCCTTTGTTTTCCTTTCCTCTCTATATTTTTTTGGGGTTCCCCCTCCCCTCAAATAAAATCTCTTTACTTATCAAAATTATTAAAAAAAAAAAAAAAGGTGTAATCTAGACAATTCGTGTCAATTATTCAAATGTACATAAGAGTACTACATGGAGAAGGCCTTATCGCCAATTTTACACCGATAATTAAAATTTGTATAGGAAAATCATTTTGGATAATAGAAAGAATAATTTAAATTTTCACTTCAAAGAATATAAGCACAGCCTATGAGGAATTTTCTTTTATCAATAAATAAATAAAATTTATATGACATATTATCAGAAATAACGGAGATGTACAAAACTGCACAAAACTATAATGGAATAAAATTTATTACACTATGAAATTATGAGAGATTAATAGAGAAAAAATTACGACAAGGAACAACAATATCAGAAAACCAGTTTGGTTTCATGCCAAAGAGGTCAACAATTGAGGCTATCTTCGTACTTAGACAGGAAAAGTTTCGAGAAAACAAAAAGAATCTAAACATGATTTTTATTGACTTAGAAAAAGCATATGATAAGGTTCCTAGAGAGTTAATTTGGAATGTATTATGGGGTAAAGGAATCTGAGTGATAATATTGACATAAATAAAGACGAATGTGGGACAGTAAATAATGTGAGAACAGTCGATGGTGAGACAAGCGAGTTCCCAAATACTACGGGTTTGCACCAAGGATCGGCCCTAAATCAGTACCCCTTTGCAGTAACTATGGATGGATTAAATGCACATAGTCAAGGAGAGATCCCTTGGTGTATCTATTTACAGATGATGTAGTTTTGATTGATGAGACTAAGAAGGGTGTAAATGCAAAATTAAAACTATGAAAGGAGACTTTAGAAACTAAGGGTTTAAAGATAAGTAGGCCCAAGACATAATACATTCAGTGTTAACATTAGTAAATATACTGGTAGGGATAAGCCATGATGGACAAAAATCAAAAGTGATAAATTTTGTTTTTTAGGTTTAGTTATTCACAATGACTGAGAGATCTAGGTGGATAGACCCATCGAAAAAATGTTGGGTTTCGTGCCGGAGATCCGCATAGAGGCCTAGCGGTTCACTGTGTTCGAGGTCAAATGCCGGAATGTCTTCACTCCATATCTTAGGGAGACTAATCGCAGGAAAAAAACGGAAATGCTCGCACCGAAGAAGATTCTAGCCTGGTGCCGAGAAGTGCTTTTGGAGGCTCCCTTGGCAGTTCAGGCGACATTCTGGAGGAAGACGGTGTACCAGGGGATCACGTATGTGGCTGATATCCAGGCTAACGCTAAGGGAAGGTTTGTTCGCATCATGGAGTTCTCTAACTTTAAGAGTAACGTCTCGCTTTACGTCCCGAAGGGCCTACGCAGGACTGGCTGGAAGGCTTTCGCTGACATGATTGGAAATTTTTTGAGTTACAAAAGCCAGACTCTAACTCAACCACCGATTCAGTCCTCAACCCTTTCAGAACCTCTGGTTTCTGGCGAAGTGGTTGCAGTGGAGGGAGACTGAAAATCATCTCTAGCTATCCTCCATCCCAGTCGAGGGTGTTCGGAAAATGGAGTAAAGCCATCATCTGCGAAGCTGACAAGATCAACACCCCCTAGGAAGAAGTTGGGAGGGTCATATCGAAGCTGGCTGGATTTCCTCATACCACTCAACTCATACCCTGCGGTTGCAAACAAGGGCTCCTTTTTGTCCATGACCAGCGCAGATTTCTAACTCTTCTTGGGGTGGGTTCTCTAGTGGTGGGTTGCTCGAAGATTACCATTAGACGATGGTGGCCGACTCTGAATGCAGTTGATTTTCATGGCGGCTCCTCTCCGGGATGGATTAGGGTTTTGGATCTCCCTTTTCACTTGTGGAACGAGAACTTCTTTGATAGCATTGGCAAAATAGCTGGGGGATTACTGGATATTGATGTTCAATCGTTAAGGGGAACAGATTTTAGGGTAGCCAGATTGCTAGTCGGAGGCAAGGCAGCCGGAATCCCCAGATCAAAAGAGATCGTAGACATGGGTTGTTTCTTCTTCGTCACGTTAGAGGTTGTGTCTTCAGTTAATCCCGCCTTTATGGCGTCGTCCTTGGCTCCACCAACAACGGCTGAGGGATTTATAGCCCACAGATCAGTTCCCGACATGCCGCCAAGTTCTACTGGATCTCCGGTCTCTCTAGTTCCGGAAACAGTGATGAATAGCGGTTCGATCGCGAAGACCCTGCCTCAGCTGTTGCCAATGGCAGAGGAGGGTTCTATGGCCCTTGGTTCTCGGTCTCACCAGATAACAGGAATCCCAACGCTGGGAGAGAAGGAACCAATAGCTAACGAAGGTTCTGCTCTTGACGGCGACAATGGTACATCGGAGAACCAGTGGAAGACAGTGCGTAACAGGGGAGACACGTGTCACCAGGTCAGCAGGAGGAGGCGCATGCCGAAGAACCACACATGCCAGCGGCAAGGGTACGTGGCAACTGCCGTACAGGTAGAAAACCAAGTGGAGAAGCTCCGTTCGCACCTCTACTGCAGGACGACGAAGCTTTTGAAATTCAAACGGATATCGAGAGACCCTCGTCTACTTTAAAGGTGAATCTCGAGTCTTCGGGATAGCAGGAGGAGGCGCATGTCGAAGAATCACGCATGCCAGCGGCAGGGGTACGTGGCAACTGCCGTACGGGTAGAGGACCAAGTGGAGAAGCTCCGTTCGCGCCTCTACTGCAGGAGGACGAAGCTTTTGAAAATCAGACGGATATTGAGAGACCCTCGTCTACTTCAAAGGTGAATCTCGGGTCTTCGGAGCTCGACGGGGCGGATGACCCGACTCGACCGTTCAATCAGGTACCTACAGTCCGGGCCTATTCAAACTTCAAATTTCCCTATACAAGGATGGGGTATGGGACGGGTTTGTCTCACACAAGTCCCCTGGGCCGATTTTTTAAGCCCGAACGTATGGGCCGATCGAGTGGGCCCAATGTCTGCTAGGCGATTACAATCCACAGGCCTTCTACATCAGGCACATCTTTCTTTAGAGGCCCTCCTTCTGAACCCTCAATCGACGATGGTAATTTAAGTCAATTCCCGAGATCCCTCCATAGCCTTCTGCTGCTGCGTTGAAATCCAAAGGTAACGAGATCGTACCTCTAGCAGATTCTTTTCCCTTATATGCTTCTCCCTCACCGGTCTTACCGGTTCATGTGCTCTCCCGTACCCCTCTCCTCTCAAGGGGAGGGAGATATTCCCCACTCTCGATTATGCACGACCCTGGCTGGTTTTGGTCAACAATATGAAGCGTCGTCCAGCAGACATGGGGGATGTGGTGTGAAGGACAAATCTTTCCGCGCCAGGACTAACTTTTACTTTCAAGGGTCGGGGGATGCTACTCCGAAGTTAGGAGTCGGGTTTCAAGGCATTCATGCCCAGGATAGCGTAACCGCTGAGAGAGAGCTAGCTATTGTTACGTTACCAGATCATACCGTCGATCAGTGCGACCCTGAAGCCACCACGGTGGACTGGTTATTGGCCAATATATGGGGTATAGGGGAGCTGTTAGGCCTCTCTTGTGAAGGTTTTGAGGAAGAAGTAGTAAAACTCCTCAAAACAATTATTCTCAAGGCTCAAAATAAGCAGGAATGCAGGGGCTTGCAGATGATTATGAAGGAGGGGCATCAAGAGGGAGGGTTCTTCCAGTGGCAGAGACTCCCCCACATGTTCGTAACAAGTCTTTTCTAGTTGAGGCGGGAGAATCTTCTCAGTATGGGCAGGAGGGCCAGGAAATGTCGCAGCCCTCCACAGCTCCGAGGGAGAAATCTGCTAGGCTATCTCGAGAACTTCAGCGGCTAGCTTGTAACTTAAACCTTGGTCTCGAGGCAAATAGTGGTGGTCGCAGGAAAGGGAGGAAGATTCACTATTGTTAATGATGACTAAGATAATGTCCTGGAATGTTTGTGACTTGGGGAATAAAGACAAAAGAAGCGTAGTCAAGAGCACCATTCGTCGATGAGGGGCGAAAGTGGTTATTCTTCAGGAGACTAAACTGGACAAGATGGAGACCTCGATCGTTAAAAGAGTTTTGTGGTATCAGGGATGTAGGATGGCATGATCTCTCGGCCATCGGGACATCAGGCGGCATTATTATTCTGTGGGATAAAAACATTCTAGAGGTCAAAGACGTTCTCATCGGGGCGTACTTGGATAAAGTGGCAGAATGGTGGATTAGCTTTAATTTCGCCGGGAAGGCAAGGAAGGTTTTGCAGAGGAAGTTAAAAGCTTTGAAATGTGATTAAAAAGTGGAATAAGGAGGTCATTGGGAGGACTGATTTGCGACGGGCTTCTATTCTCGAGGAAATTTCTTCTCTTGACAGGGAGGAGGAGGGGCCTCTTTCCGTCAAGGCAAACAGTAGGAGAAATAACCTCAAGGCAGAGTACAATCACATGGATAAAATGGAGGAGATTAGCTGAAAACAGAAGTCCCGGATTCGGTGGTTGAAAGAGGGGGACAACAACACCAAGTTCTTTCATAAGATGGCCCACATTCATAGAAGGAGAAACTTCATAGCTCGCCTCAAGATTAACAGGACTACGATGGAGGACGAGGAAAGCATTAGAAGGGAAGCAGTGGAATTTTATGATGACTTATATTCCGAATCTCCAGTTAAGAGACCGCTTCTAGAAGGACTCTCTTTTGATAGAATTAGTTCCGAAGATAGGGATTGGGTGTAAAGATCGTTTACTGAAGAAGAGATTCGTATGGCCATTGATGACCACGCAGGAGACAAAGCTCCGGGACCAGACGGTTTTACCATTGCTTTCTTCAAGGTTTATTGGGCCATGGTGAGGGAGGACGTGATGAAAGTGGTCCAAGAATTTTATGAGGAAGGCTATTTGGACTACACGTCTAATAGCACCTTCATCGCTCTTATACCCAAAAAGCAAGGGGTCGAGGATATAGCGGGGTTCAGACCTATCAGCTTAGTGGGCAGCGTCTACAAAATCCTAGCCAAGACTCTAACATCCAGAATCCGAAGAGTGTTGGCCTCTGTCATTTCTCCGCTGCAAGGCGCTTTTGTGAAAGGGAGGCAGATTTTGGACGGGATTCTTTTAGCCAACGAGTGTATTGATTCAAGAAGAAGGGTGGGGGTCCCGAGGCTAGTTTGCAAACTAGACATGAAAAAGGCCTACGACCATGTCAGTTGGAGCTTTGTAGACTACATGCTTGAGAGCTTGGGCTTCGGGTATAAATGGAGAAGCTGGATTGGCACGTGCATTTCATCGGCCTCTTTCTCTATCCTCATCAATGGGTCTCCGGCTGGGTATTTTCGGAGTTCGAGGGGGCTGAGACAAGGGGATCCCCTATCTCCCTACCTGTTCTTCATAGTCGTTGAAGCTCTAGAAAGGATGATCTCTAGAGCAACGGAGAATGGGGTTATTCAAGGCTTCAAGGTGGGCGAAGGAGTTGAGGCGGTCTCCCATCTCGAATTTGCAAACGATACCTTGATTTTCCTAGGGGACTCTCCCTTCCAATTACGTATGTCGAGGGGCGTTCTTGTGTGCTTTGAAGCTGTGTCGGGGCTTAAGGTGAATATGGCCAAGAGCACGATCCCTACAAATCTAAAGCTATCTGGGACCCAGTCACGAATAGGTTTGGTAGTAAGCTAGCTCTCTGGAAATCTAAGTACTTATCCAAAGGAGGAAAAGTGGTTCTGCTGAAACACTACCTTTCCAGTCTGCCTCTTTACATAATGTCATTATTCACTATTCCTAGAAGCATCGCAAAGGCCCTAGAGAGAATTATGAGGAATTTTCTTTGGCACGACCAGGAAGGGAGAAGCAAGTACCATTTGGTTAATTGGAAATCTGTATGTCGTCCTAAGGAAGAGGGAGATCTAGGGATCAGGAGTCTATCCCAGATGAATACGGCCTTACTGGGCAAATGGCTATGGAGATTTGGGGAGGAAGCCGATAGCTTATGGAGAAAGGCTCCTGTTGGTAAGTATGGGGTGATGGAGCATGATTGATCAGGGAGAATAGTCTTGTCCTCGTACGGCTGCAACGTCTGGAAGGGTATCATGAAGACTCGTGAAAAGTTTGACACAGGTATCTCTTACAAGGTGGGAACTGGGGACAGAGTTCGTTTTTGGGAAGATCGATGGTGTGGAGATAGGCCTCTTAAGGAAGACTTCCCTGAGCTTTATTCCATTACTAACAAAAAGAATAGCGTTGTTTCCCTATGCTCAATTCAAGAAAGCGAGTCTTCAGCTTGGGATCTGGGTTTCAGGAGACGTCTCAACGATTGGGAGATCGGTGCAATATCCAGGTTGCTTACCCGTCTTCAGGAGCAGTATCTATCCCCATCCAGACCTGACAAGCGTATTTGGAGATGGGCGAAAGATGGCAGGTTCTCGGTCCTCTCCTTCTACAGTTCCCTTAGGTCCCATAACGAGACTTGCTTCCTGACTTCGTTTGTGTGGGGTTCTAAGGTGCCGTCTAAGATTGCCTTTTTCTACTGGGCAGCCTCCCTGGATAAAATCCTTACCGTGAACAATGTGATCGCCCGCAAAGTGATCATTGTTGATTTTTGTTCCATGTGCAAGCATAGTGGAGAATCAGTGGATCATCTTTTCCTTCACTGCACCGTGGCTAGGGCGATATGGACGGCTTTTGTGGCTAAGTTCAGAGTGCTTTGGGTGTTCCCATCCTCCTTGATGCAACTCATTAAAAGCTGGATCAACACTTCTTTATCTACTAAAGGTCGCATATTATGGCGTATGACCCCTTTCGCTATATGCTGGGGCCTATGGAAGGAACGCAATTCTCGTGTCTTCAAAGGCATCGAGGCTCCCAAGGAGACCATCATTCTCAACATCAAAGGGCTTCTGTTCTTATGGTCCCAAACCTTCAAAGAATGCCGCGGTCTGTTCTTTGAGGATTTCGTGTTCCGATGGGATTTGATATGTAGTCGAGATTTAGATTAGTTTTGGGGATCCCCTTCTCTTTCTCTATTCCTTTTGTAGCTATGTTCCTTGTTCCCTAGCCTTTGGACAGTCTCCTCGACCTCTTTGGCCCTTTGTATTGCTCTTTTATTTTAATAACATCCTACACTTATCAAAAAAAAAAAACTATATAGGACAGTCGTGAGACCGGCATGCGTAGGCAATTAAGAAACAACATTTTTATAGAATGAGTGGGAAAACTAGGAAAGACGAAATCAAAAATGAGCATCCCTATGAATAGCCCTAACAAGAGATAAAATAAGATAGAGTCAATTGAAATGGTTGGTTAGGGCATATGCAACAAAGACCAGCAATAGCACCAATGATAATGAGTGCTTTGGTGCAGGTTGAAGGCCTTAAAAGAGAGAGGAAGATAGAAAATGACATGGATGGAGGTAGTAAGAAAAAATTTGAAGACTTATGCTTTGATAGAAGATATAGCTCTAAATAGAGTCGAATGGAAAAATAAGACTCATGTTGCCGACCACAAACATTTGGGACGATGATGCTAATGATGATAATGATGAAGCAGCAAGGTTATCGACAAACAAGACTTGTCTAAGTCACTTAGCTTCTTTTTGTCCAACTCACTTCTCTTTCAGTTTCGGAACCACGTGCATATAAAGCATCTTTTACTAGTCGATACAAATTGTGAGCTGGATTTGTCCTGTTCCAGCTAATGATGACATAAAATGCATTTACCATCCATCATATGGAAAATATGGGTGTCTCCAGCAGTGTAAACTTAACTCAAAAGTAAGCCAAGTTAACTTGACTTGAAATTATGCATCTTAAATTTGTGTACATCCATGTATATATGAATAAGATTAAAAATAAAAATTTAAATGATATATCAAAAATATGAGACATAACTACTTAGCAAATAGGAAAAAATCATGTAGTGTCTTTTTCTAAGCTTTGATTTAAGAGATCTTGGAGTCAATCAAATGGTGACATAGCCCTATCCATGCATGCACTAATATTTTAGAGGTAGATCAAGGAAACTCACCTTTCTATTTGTATTTTATTAATGAAGAACACATGTGAAAAAGTTAACAAGCGCTTCCAACAACATTGTTTTCTGAAAAAAGAAATTGTTAAATAGAAAACGTCTATCCCCTTACAATAGTAGGTTTCGAGAAAAAAAAATTGAGTTAAAAATATGGTGAAACAAGATGTCTGGGGATAAAACTTGTGAGAGAATTTGAAGGAAGCAATAACATGGAGAGAGAGAGCAAGAACTACTTCCTACTCCCACTTCATGCAACTAAGATTTGACCTTTGGAATTTGAATTTGTATCAAGTTGACTGTTGATTTTTTATCATCAGCTATTTGATTCAAAAGGATTAATACTTCAAGTTGCACCATACTAGACCACCACCCAATGGAAGTTTACTTTGTCCCCTAACCATTTAATGGAAAATAAAGAATTATGTGTTACCAACAGATTTGAGGTTCCTACGAGAACATGCCACAGAGATCATACTATTGAGGGCTGGTCTCATTGTCTACAGAATGAGCAAAGTGAAAATCGACCCACTTCATCATAAAAAGATCCATATTTTCCATGCCCACATAAAACATGTGTAGCAACTCGTCCTTCTAAGAAAAATTTGAAGTAAATTCCGTGTGTTGTCAATTCCAGAACAACCATGGGTATTTATGTAATCTCTACAATGATGATTGCCGAGGACTTGGAGAGCGGGACTCAATGATTCTGAGAAAGGCTATGAGGCGATCCTTGATGCACAGCGGGGTCTTGAGTTCGTGGACTTATGAAAGCTGCTAAAGTCTCACTTAAACTTATTTGAAGCCCCCCAGACTATTATGAGAAACCCCCATTTGCCTAAACCCTAAATATGTGTTTTCAGCAAAGGAGTCAACCAGACTTGGAGACGGGGCGATCAGTGGGAAATGACCACCGATCAGAAGGACCGATCGCCCGATCAGGCCGATCGACCAGCCTTGAGTTTCCTCGAATCATGTGCGCTCCCCTCTCCTTCCCTTTAACTATAAATACCATCTCCCCCTAACCTTCATACTAACCAATTCACTCTACATTCTCGAGTTCATCTCCAAGAGAAATTTGTTTGTGTTCTCCTTACCTCCTTCGGTGGTTCTCCTAGCTGGCTTATGTGGGAGATCGGATTTGGTGACTTGCCCTCTTCGGTTCTAAGGGAACTTCGCGTGGTTGGTATGAGCTGCATATCGAAGTAGCTTGGCTTTGCGTTTCAACAACATCGAAGCTTCATTCCTCTTTGATCTCGATTGGGAGGTAACTTTGGCTGTTAATAGAGAGGTTTTCTTAGAGAAACTCTCCAGATAATCCTACATACTGTTGTTCTACTTGAGTCAAGAGGAATCTTGACTAAGCTGGAGTTTGGTTGAGTCCAACTCCATTTACATCGATTGCGATCGAGACCGAGTCCTTTACCCTATTCAATATTGTAAGGTTGCTTAGATATTGAATTAAAAATGTGCTAAGCTCATAGGAGCTATTTGGAAAGTAGACGTAGGTGTTGATTCACCGAACCACTATAAATTCTTATATTGTGGATTCCTGTCTCTTTCACTTATTACTTTCAATTGACTTTTCTGTTATATGCAAGCATATTAGTAATAAACTTAGAATAATTTTAAATTACACTTATTCACCCCCCCCCCCCCCTCTAGATCTTCTCGTATAAATATCAAGGGAACTTCAAATTTTCATTATTCTCAGACTCTTCCGTACCACGAGGCCCACATAGATAGAGAAAGACTAGACTTGAAAAGGAAAAAGCTATCTAGCGTTCACATCACCTGAGGTCCATCTCCAACATATAATCAAGACTTAAGAGTCCATCTCAAGGTTCTAAGTAGCTCTTTACATTTGTTTTGTGGAAGAAAACTAATTACATGAATAACCTGGACTAGACTTGCAAGACCAAATAAAGGGCACCAAACTGAGCTTTATTCTTTCCATTTGGTGTCATCCAGATCAACGAATTACTATCTCAATATTCTGACATACCTCGCCAAAGAAAATCCACTTCGACAACCTAAAAAGATAACCAAGTTCTTGCAACAAAGACATTACGAATCCAGATGTTCTTTATATATGGGTAACAATAATCTATGTGCGACGCATAGGGAAGCTTTTCTATGTATAACATGATTTGATACCACATACCCCATGAAGTTTGGCCCACCCCTTCATGAACCTAACCCAAAAATCAGCTTAACTGGTGAGTCCTAGCCATTAAATTAAATGTTTTTGATTTCACGAATAGAGCCATAGAGCACATGGGTGAAAGAATTGTTTCCATACCTATTCTGAAATGTTATGCTCAATTCCAATGGCTATGAATCACTAAACAGGCTCATCTTAGGGATTTGGTTCAGTGGACCAAACATGCATTGGGATCAATGATCCGTAAACCGTGCCACATGACACCAAACCACTTCAAGAACACAGGAGCTTTCCTAATCTATATGTACACATTACCTGGACCCTACACACACCCAAGCACACATGCATGCACAGACATATTAAAGTGTACCAAATTCAAACTGAAAAGAATGTGGACATACGGATCACTAGAATCCAGTGCCCTACAATCCAGTTTGCAATAAAAGGGGAAAAAATCCACTAAAAAATTCTAGACCTATTGAGTAGTCCTTCCAAAGCCACCAGATAAACAGGTGCATTATTCTGTTTAGAATAGAGATAGCAATGAAAAAAAAATGCGGAAATGAAAGTTCCAATACGTTGAAATAAGAAAACACAGTTTATAAATACAACCTTCAAAAAGGAAATAGTTAAATTTGGGTGCTGATGCCTGCCAAGAACCTCAAGCTCCAATGAAACAGACCGCATCTGTCAAAAAATATATGTCAATAGGACATGATATTCAAAGAGCACTGAATCTAGCAAAGATAAAATAAAAGCCAAGGTGAATTTTGTTAAAAAGCAAAAGCTTAATAGCAACATACGTGTCAATAGAGAAATTCCTAAGGAAGCTTCACAATTTCAGAAACTGTGTAAAACTAGTAATATATCTGGAATGAAAACAAAGCGAACAACAGAAAAGGAAGACAAATCTTTCCAAATTGGTAGAAGCAACAAACACAACTTCAGGTCAAAACTCTACAAAGAAAACAAGTCTTGGAATATAGAAATTAAAAACTATACCGGTTCCTCTAGTAATGGCAATATTTCATTGGCTACTCCAATATAGGAAAGCATAGCAGCAAGCACATTTGGCACATGAGGATTGAGATCCAAATGACGTAATTGCCGACATAAGGAATCAATGATATAGTCTGCATTAGCCACAACTAAGTGCCCTGCCTGCATAAGGAACATAACAACATCATCCATGAACCACATAATTCACAAAGCGAAGATTATACAATGAAAAACTCACAGTAGGATGGCCAGAAGAAGCACAAATGACATGTAAGACAGCGTCAGAAGCATTTCTTATTTGATAGCTTGAACAAATAAGATTCTCAAGTAATAGATAAAGAGAAGAATGAAGAAATCCACTAGAAGCAAAATCTTTCCCAAGACACACATTGAAGATGCCTATTCCATCAATTATAACCTGTTTGGAAGATAACAAACTACAATCAGTACCATGTAAACAAAAGAACTGCCTATATAACTTGATAAACCATATGCATGGGTCAAGAAAGTAATAAAGGGAAAGGTGCTTTCCTGGTGTAATATAGCTGTGTCGCGGAAAAAGTGCAATGTAATGTCTTCTGCTTCACTGCCCAGTTCTAGAGAAACTTGCTGATCTATTGGAAGATCCCACACTTCTGGAGACAGATATTCATGTAAAATACTTCCAATACAATCAATCAAATGTCCCCTTGCATATTTTCCCTCACAAACCTTCCAAACAGATTTATTAAGAACATTTTCAGGTTTGTAAGTCTGACTGTCAGCACATCCTCCATCATATCCATGTATATCTTCCTCTTTCATCCTAGACTTCTGAAACATCCTGGCATACATATCAACTGACTGATCTGATATACCATATATTATCTCATTCAAAAGACAGGCTGCAGTACTTGCTTGACGCAGTAACTGTCCTGAACCACTTCTGATATACCAAGACTGCCAACTTTCTTTACTGTGTCCCTTCATCCGGACCTCAGACACCAACTTACGCAAATAATTCAGTGGAATATCAGTGATAATAGATAAGGACACTTCACTTCTGGGGTCTAGTCATAAGCAGAAACGATATACATAGAGTAAGTAGAAGACAAAAACAACAATCTAAACAAAATGTAGATTTCAAGAACTAAGATGACCTGACATGATGGATAAACCAACAAGTCTAAGAATTCCCGCAAGAGCCTGGTATAGTTTCTGACTGCCAACATAAACGAACCAAGGAGGCATGTGTGGAACATCATAATCTTGACGTACACTTGCCAGGGGGGTTTTTGAATCTTTATCCTGAAAACCTGGGATCTCAGAGACTTCAGATGAAGCAGCATTAACAATTCCGCGGTTGGCATAGTTCACGAGAGAGCCAGCTTTTAACTCAGCAATAGAGTGCAAGTATCCAACTGAGAATGGCTTTGCTAAAATAAACTTGTCAAGAGAACCAGCAAATACTGAATTTTGATTCAGACAGACTGTTAAGGCATCGAAGAAGCGAGCGGCTGTTATCTGCAATGTCCAATTATAAAACACTAATGCTCATTTTCAATGTGATAATGACAAAAAACTGAAATCCAATAGCACTGATATCAGAAAGAAACAAGAATTTACAGAGCAGTTACACCACAAAGAAGAGAAGAAAAGGAAAAAAATGAGCTAAAAAAAACACTATTCTGTCAATGCAAATGTGACACCAAATCCAATCTTCCAATCGTGAAGATAATATCTCTAAGTAAAACTCAACCATGACTGTCATAATGTATCCCATGGCTTAGTGGCCAAGATCTTCAAGCTTATACAGTTATACCAAGACTGAATCAACTCCAAAACCAATAAATGACTAGTGAAACTTTTCTGTTGAGCACCTATTTTTCACTTATAGACATGAAGGGATCAGAAGATAGTACTTTAGATCTGCACTGATTATCGAGAAGCATAACTTTGAGGTACAGACTACAATATAAGCATGATAACATGAGCCCTGATGTATCACTTAAGGTGTACCAACACAGGACCAAAAAGATAAGCCCACGAGATCACGAAAATGCCCATACAGTAGCCCATCGTGAGCTGGAGTCATGGCCAGCAATGCCTGGAATTTCTAAATTAGATTAGGAGTTATCTTTCCTGTTTTAGTACTAGTCTTGGGGAGGAATTAGTTTCTAAATTTAAAAGTCAGTAGGAGTTTCCTTATTTTGTTACTAGTAGGTACATTTTTAAATTAGGAAACCTGTTTCTTTTCCAATTTTAAGTAGAATTCTGAATAAAAACAGGCTGCCAACCTATTAGCCTATAAATGCTCATACAACCCCTACTATGAGAAACAATTGAAAATTTGAATGAAGAAATTATAAAGCTATTGCTTTCACAGAGGTGTGACTCCTCTGTTTTGATGGTGTGACTGTTGTAATTTAGGTTGCGATCAGTATAGAAAAGATAAGAGAGAAGAAGAGAAATATTAATGGAGGCAGAAGAAGGTGAAGGTAGAGAAGAAGAAGAAGAAGAAGAAGAGGCTGTAGGAAGAGTAGAGAATGAAATAGTTAATTCATTCTCTCTCTTTCACACACACACTATATATATATGATGGGTATAAACCCGACAAAGGAGTAGCTCTATTCACTTGACACTATTCACGCGGCACTATTCACGTGAATAGTGAAAACCCAAAAAGAACACCACGTGGGAAGTGGGACGCAGCCCACTTGAGACACCCACGTGGGTGTAGTACATAAACTCCAACACTCCCCCTCAAGCTGGTGCGAAGATATCTATCATGCCCAGCTTGCCAATCAAGGTATGAAGAATAGACTTATTTACCTCCTTTGTGAGTATGTCGGCAACCTGTTCCTGTATTCTCACATATGGAGTACAAATCAATCCTTCTTGAAGTTTCTCTTTGATGAAGTGACAATCAACTTCAATATGTTTGGTCATATCATGTTGGACTGGGTTGTGAGTAATGCTGATGGCAGCCTTGTTGTCACAGTAAAGGAACTGGGATTCCAAGTGACAGAGCCGATGAACCTGCTCAATCTGTATCAGTATATGCTTCCACTCTAAAGTGTCCATGTCGCCCGAATAGTATGCTACAACTTGGAGAGCCCTTGAGGTACCGAAGAACTCAGTCACCTGCCTCAAGATGTGATGACCGTGGTGCATGCATAAACTAACTGATAACACTAATAATGTAAGCAATATCCGAACGGGTGTGTGCCAAGTAGATCAGCCTGCCAACCAATCGTTGAAACATAGCGACATCCTTAAGGGTGTCACCCTCCTCAGAATTCAGCCGATGGTTCTGATCAATTGGAGTCTCTGCTGGTCGAGCTCCCAAATACCTAGTCTCATCCAGAAGGTCCAATACATACCTCCATTGAGAGATGAAGATGCCCTTCTGAGACCGAGCAACTTCAATTCCCAGGAAGTATTTCAGTGACCCCAAATCCTTTCTCAAACTCTGAGGACAAGGTCTTCATCTTCTTTATCTCCTTAGGATCATTCCCAGTGATGACAATGTCATCAACATAGACGATAAGTGCCGTGGTACTAATCTGCTGGTGCTTCACAAACAACGTATGATCGGCCTAACTCTACTTGTAGCCCACTCGTCTGATCGCATTGCTAAACCGCTCGAACCATACCCTTGGAGACTGCTTTAGCCCATACAGGGCTTTCCTTGACTTGCACACCTTGTCGTCACTTTCAGCAAGTGTCAACCCAGGTGGTAGTTTCATGTACACCTCCTCTGTCAAATCTCCATGCAGAAACGCATTCATATCTAATTGATGCAATGGCCAGGATAGGTTGGCAGCTAAAGATAGAATAACTCTGACTGAGTTCATCTTGGCCAAAGGTGCAAAAGTCTCTTGATAGTCTACTCCATATGTCTGAGTGAATCCCTACGAGCCGTGCCTTGTATCATTCGACTGACCTGTCAGCTTTATGCTTCACTGTAAAGACCCATTTGCACCCCACAAGTTTCTTTCATCTAGGTAGTTGAACAAGTTCCCATGTTTTGTTCTTCTCAAGAGCCTGCATTTCATCCATCATAACTTCTATCCACTTTGGGTAACTAAGTGCGTCTGCAACACTGAAAGGCCAAATAGAAGAGACAATACTGACAAAATTCTGATATGACGGAGACAGAGACTGATACGAGACAAAATATAAGATAGGGTATTCCGTACACGTACGTACACCCTTCCGAAGTGCAATAGGGAGGTCAATATCAATGCTCATATGATCATCAGAAGTAGGAGATGCATATGGCTCAAGAACAGAAATAGGAACTGAGGCAGAGACAGAAGCAATACCTGGAATTAGATCCGATGGGAGACTTGTAGATATAGGCGCAGGGACAGTGGCTTGACATTTCTTCTTGGTTCTGACATATACACGCACATCAGCTACAGTAGTGGAAGTGTCCTTGTCACTAGACTGAGGTCCCGGCATAGGAATAGAGACAGGTAGAGGGCCGGGAACACTCTCTTCTGCAACATCATGCTCCCCCTGAAGAGAGGTCTGCTCACCAAAGAAGGGGATGGACTCAGCGAATGAGACATTCATAGAAATGAAGCGACGATGGGTAGCAGGGTGATAACATTTGTACCCTTTTTTTATTAGAGAGGTACCCCAAGAAGATACACTTCAGGCCCGCGGATCTAACTTGTCCCTCAAAGAATAATGAATATAGACATAACAAGAACACCCAAAGACCTTTAGTGGAACAACGAAAGTCAGGCGGTCAGGAACCAGGAGATAGGGGAGTCTAAAATCTGAGAACCCAAAAGGGCATACGATCGATGAGACAAGAAGCAAGTAAGAGAAACTCAGACCAATAGTGTTTTGGAGACTGCATGCCTAACCGGAGAGCACACTCAACTTTAAGAAGGTGACGGTTTTTTCTCTCAGCCGTCCCATTCTGTTGAGGTGTAGAAGGGCACGAGGTCTGATGAACAATGCCATGAGATGTAAAGTAGGATTTAAGACCCCCATCAAGGTGTTCCCCCCCCCCCCCCCCCATCCCCCATTGTCAGAGCGAAGAATCTTAAGAGTGGTATGGAACTGAGTGGTAACCATCTCATGGAACTCTTGGAAAAAAAAGAATACAACATCTTTGGTTCGCAAGGTACAACCACTGAAGTCATCTACAAAGGTAATAAAGTATCGATATCCAAACAAATAAGTCATGGGCGCGGGGCCCAACACATCAGAATGCACAATAGAAAAAATAATACTTTTATCCTCACTATTGGGAAAAACAGAATGACAATGTTTTGTTAGTTCACATGTTTCACAATGAAAGGGAACTGTAGAAACAGAAGAGAAAGCAGAAAATACACACTTTAAGACTAACACGGGTACATGACCTAGCCGGTTATGCCAAAACATTAACTGGTCTTGATTGACTCTACTACTACTACTGATGCTGGACTAGTGTGCAGATGAAGAAACCAAAAAATCCAGGATGTATAAGCCACCGTCATCACGTCCACTACCAATCATCCGCCTCGACTCCAAATCCTAAAAACACGCAGTGAGAAGGAAAAAATGTTACACTGCAGTTAAGACTTTTGGTAAGACTACTGACGGATAGTAAATTAGCGATGAATTGAGGAACATATAAACGGAAGACAGAGAACTGGTGTGGCATGAACATCCCCTTTTTCTAGAGATAAAGGAATAGGTGCCATCGGCTATCTGAACTTTGTCATGACCAGAGCAAATACCATAACTAGATAAAATGGATGACATACCAGTGATGTGATCAGATGCCCCTGAATCAATGATCCAAGAAGGGCTGGAAGGTACAGTAGAGGCTGAAAAAGCAGTCCTAGTACCTGTATGAGCAAATGCAGACATGGAAGTGGAGGCCTGGCCATTGAGTTGGGCCATCATGCGGCGAAGTCGCTCAAAATCTGCAGGGGA
The DNA here is from genome assembly GCA_035048495.1 of Euptelea pleiosperma. Taxonomy (NCBI): domain Eukaryota; kingdom Viridiplantae; phylum Streptophyta; class Magnoliopsida; order Ranunculales; family Eupteleaceae; genus Euptelea; species Euptelea pleiosperma. Next base: position 13,084,455 of record CM068548.1, read on the forward strand.
GAACGAGTCCGTGTCCCCAGAAGAGGTAGACACTGGTGATGCGATGTCCTGAGTGTGCTGAGTGAGGTCCCTGTTTTGTTGATTGATGACGAGAAGTCGGGGCCTGTCCTAGGGAATGTCCATGAAGCTTCTAGCAAGTGGCTTGGATATGGCCCATGCGACCGCAGTGATGACATTTGGGTCTGGGTCGGTCCCCAGACTCCTTCGAATTGGATGTCGAGCCCTTCTGATTGGTAGCAACTAGGGCAGAGTGGTTCTGAGTATCACTCCCACTGTGGAGTTGCATGGCAGAGCGGCGGCTGTCCTCCCCCCGAATGTAACCATAGACCTGTGCTAGAGAAGTAGGAGCAGGATCCCTACCAAGGATCTGAACACGAACTCCCTCAAAGCTCGGATGAATGCCGGATAGAAACAGAAAGGTCCAAGAACGTTCAACCATCGCATTGAAGGACTTGACGTCATCTGCGCACTTGGGAGAGTTAACTCTGGTAATGATCGATCTCCTCCCATTTGCTTCGAAGGGAAGCATAATATGTACCAAGCTTCATCTCCCCCTGACGAAGACAAGATATCTCTTGCTCTAGTTCATAGAGCTTGGCGAAATTGCCCACCTGGGAGTATACGTGAGATACGGCATCCCAAATGTCTTTGGCCATTGGTAGGAACATAAACCCTTTGCTGATCTAGGTTTGCATCGAGTGAAGAAGCCAAGACATGACAGTCAGGTTCTCCATAACCCAAATCCGGTGAGATTTGTCCCTCGGATCTGGTTCTTTAGTAGCACCGGTCAAATACTCACTATAGCCACGGCCCTCAATGTACATGAGTGCGGAAGTCTTCCATTCTAGGAAGTTGGTGCCATCGAGCTTCACAGTGGTGATGCAGAGCTGAGGGTTGTGATCTCCATGAGAGCCATGAGTCACAGGACGATCCTTAGAGGAAGAGCCAGAAATCCCATATGTGGCCTCGAGGAGCTCATTGGAGTAGGACCACCAAAAATAGCAGGTAGTGTACCGGAGGCTCCCACAAAACCGAAGCGAGGTCTAGAGGATCCCTAAAGGCCCAATGAGTGGTGCGCCTAGGACATGAGGGCCCAGAGAGGTCTAATTTGGAAGAAAATCAAAACCCAAAAAATAGCCGGGGGATTCGGGTGATTTTTGGACACTAGGGTTCCGACGGTCAGAATTCGTCGAACCAAGTTTCAAACTGTTCCACGAGCAGTACTGAAGAGGGCGGCAAGGTCAGAGGGGCCTGTTGTTGCGCGAATCTCACAAATATCCAAAACCCGAAAATCTGAAAATCGGGCCGATTTTTGGAAACTGATGATCCGACGGTTGGAAAAATGTGAGACAACTTTCTGACAGTCCCTAAGTGAATACTGGAGAGGGCGACTAGGGTAGAAAACCCGACCGTGGTGCGGATCTCAAGAAAATAACATGTTGACTGAAAAAACATGTTCACCGGAAAAACGCTAGAAAAGCTTGAGAAGAAGACAAACTAGATCTCTGATGTGGCTGAGAGAAAAAACTAACCAGGAAATAAGAGCCTCTGGTATTTTGCCTCATGATTAATCCCCGAATAGCGCAGGAATGATCTCTGTGATTTCCTGAAAAGTTCTCATCGACTCCGGATGCTCATCTTAGATCCGAATGGAGTCTCTAGGGGGACAAAGACACAACCCCTAGAGCTACCATGCTCTGATACCATGTTGTAATTTAGTGTTGTAATCTTGGATCGTAACCAGGATAAAAGATTAGGGTTAGAGATGGAAGAGAGGAGAGGAAAAGAGAATTGGGAGAAGAGGAGAAATCGTGTAGAGCTTAGAATAGCCTACACGATTTCACCCAATATATATATTAAGTGAAGTTTTACAATATTACAAGGGCCCCCTGTAGAATATAAGATATTACAAGTAGGTCCCTGACAACACTCCCCCTCAAGCTGGTGCGAAGATATCTATCATGCCTAGCTTGGATAACAGGTGCTCTAAGATCCCTTTAGTAACACCTTTAGTTAACACATCTGCAACTTGATTAGCAGTATGGACATACGGTGTGCAAATAAGTCCCTGACCAAGCTTCTCTTTGATGAAGTGACGGTCTACCTCAATGTGCTTTGTCCTGTCGTGTTGAACTGGATTATAAGCAATGCTGATGGCTGCTTTATTGTCACAATACAGTTGCATAGACCCTTTGACAGGATATCCGAGCTCAATGAGCATAGTCTTCAACCATAGAAGCTCACATACACCATGAGCCATAGAACGGTACTCTGCTTCGGCACTGGAGCGGACGACAACTGGTTGCTTCTTGCTGCGCCAAGACACCAGATTACCTCCCACATACGTGCAGTACCCTGATGTGGAACGTCTGTCAGTGACTGAACCTGCCCAGTCAGCGTCTGTATAAGCTTCAACTCGCAGGTATCCATTCTTACTAAACAGGATACCCTTCCCAGGAGCCCCCTTAAGATAGCGTAACACTTGGTATGCTACTTCAAGATGTGGAGAGCGAGGGGCATGCATGAACTGACTGATGACATTGACTGCATATGCAATATCTGGTCGTGTCAGCAAAAGGTAGATGAGACGCCCAACAAGTCTCTGGAATTGGCCTGCATCAGCAATGGGATCCCCATCAACAAGATTCAGCCGATGTTGCTGCTCTATAGGCGTATCGGCTAGTTTAGTTCCCAAGTTTCCTGACTCTCGAAGGAGATCGAGTACATACTTTCTTTGTGAGATGAACACACCCTGCTTTGACCTAGCAACCTCAATGCCCAGAAAGTATCTCAAGGTTCCCAGATCCTTGATTTCGAACTCTGTGCCGAGGTATTTTTTCAATCTGCAAACCTCATCTGGGTCATCTCTTGTGACCACGATATCATCCACATACACAATAAGAGCAGTAAGACGACCTTGACTTCTCTTAATGAAAAGAGTGTGGTCCGCCTGACTCTGCGAGTAGCCAATCTTCTTGACCGCGGAACTGAACCTCTCGAACCAAGCCCTTGGTGACTGTTTAAGCCCAAACAAGGCTTTCTTCAGTCTGCACATAAGTTCCTTACTCCCAGTCGGACTGAACCCCGGAGGACCTGTCATGTAGACCTCTTCCTCTAGATCACCATGGAGGAAGGCATTCTTGACATCCAACTGGTGGAGGGGCCAAGAAAAATTTGCCGCGATAGATAACAGAACTCGAATTGAGTTCATCTTGGCCACAGGAGCAAACGTCTCCTGGTAGTCAATCCCATAAGTCTGTGTGTACCCTTTTACAACGAGACGGGCCTTAAACCTGTCGATGCTTCCATCTGCTTTGTATTTCACTGTATATACCCACTTGCACCCCACTGGTTTCTTTCCTCTAGGCAATGGAACCAAATCCCAAGTACCATTCTTTTCTAGAGCTGCCATCTCCTCTAGCATGGCTGCTTTCCACTGCGACTGGCTGAGGGCATCTGAGACACCGGATAGCAGAGCGACACTGGATAGGAAAGTAGCAAATGCCCTGTAGGATGGTGAGAGCTGCTGATAGGAAACAAAGTGAGAGATAGGGTGCTTGGTAACACAGTTCCGAACACCCTTCCGATGAGCAATAGGTACATCAATGTATATGGGAAGGATAGTAGGAGCAACAGACATATCATCATGAGGATCACTGAGGACACGATTACCTGGATCGAGTTGGATATCCTGGCAGTGAGCTTGGATGGTGGACTTTTTCTCTTTTTGACGTCGTCTGACATATGTCTTCAGCTGCGGATCCTGTGGCACAGTGTCAGTAGGAGATAAGGACAAGGGTACAGGAGACTCATCAGGCAAATCAAGGGGTACTGGTTGAGGAATCTCCCCCTGTGGAGGTATCGGACTCTCGTCAATACTCCCAAGCTCCCCCTGAAGAGAAGTCCGATTAACTGAGAAGAAGGGAAGACACTCTAAAAAGGTAACATCTAGAGAAACAAACCGACGACGGGTAGAGGGATGGAAACACCGATATCCCTTCTGAGTGGACGAATAGCCAAGGAACACACATCGAACGGCTTTCGGATCTAACTTGCAATTCCTGTGATGGGCGTGAACATAGCAAACACAACCAAAGACCTTAGGTGAAATGGAGAACACAGGACAGGAAGGAAACAGGAGTGAAAGGGGAGACTTCGACCCCAAGACATGAGAGGGCATCCGATTTATCAAGTAAGATGCCGTCAACACAGCGTCAGCCCAATAACCCTTGGGTACCCGAGTACCAAGAAGAAGTGCCCTAGCAACCTCCAGGACATGGCGATGCTTTCGCTCAGCGGTCCCATTCTGTTGAGGTGTATCGGCACATGAAGTCTGATGAAGAATTCCATGCTCTTCAAAGTAGGAGGCAAGGCCACTGTACATGTATTCCCCCCCCATTGTCAGTGCGTAGGACTTTTAGGGTGGTGCTCAATTGATTGCACACCATTTTATGGAAAGTCTGAAAGATAGTATGGACCTCATTTTTTTATTTCATAAGGTAGATCCAAGTGTAACGACTATAGTCATCCACAAAAACCACAAAGTAGCGAAAACCAAAGATAGAAGTGGTGGGATTGGGTCCCCAAACATCAGAGTGCACAAGCTGTAAAGGAAACGTACTTTTTTTATTACTGGTCGAAAAGACACCCGACATTGTTTTGCAAGTACACAAGTTTCACAGTTGAACTCAAAAAATGGAATAGACGCAAACTGAGGTAACAGACTCTTCATGACTGAAAGCGGTAAATGACCTAGCCTTTTATGCCATCGCATTAACAGGTCTTTATTAAAGCTAGAACTACTGACATTGGCACTAGACTGATGTGCAACAGAATATGAAGTCGGCTGGCTATCGAGCAGGTACAATCCACCATCCTCACGACCACTGCCAATCATCCGCCTCGTCTCCAAGTCCTGAAAAACACAGTGAGTAGGAAAAAAGGTAACACTGCAGTTTAGGCTCTTAGTAAGATGGCTAACAGAAAGCAGGTTAGTGGTGAATTTAGGAACATGAAGTACAAAGGATAAAAACAAAGTGGGTGTGGCAGAGATAGTGCCCTTCCCTAAGATAGAGGAGAAGGTGCCATCGGCCACGCGGACCTTGTCCTTACCTGAACAGATACTATAGGTGGAGAAAAGGGATGGCATACCAGTCATATGATCAGAGGCACCAGAGTCAATGATCCAGGAAGGACCAATGGGTGCCGTAGACACATGGTGGGCTGAATAGGATGTACCTGTCTGAGCAAAGGATGATGAAGGTGGGGAAGGGCCATCAAGCTGAGTAAGTAATTGTCGAAGCCTGTCAATGTCCATGCTAGAGAAGGTGTTGGACTGCCCAGAGGAAGGGGTCACATCAGAGGAATCTTGGCTGGTGGCATGAGCGGCTGAGGTTTCATGTTTGCTACCAGAGGGCTTCTTTGAGGAGCCTTGCTTCCCCCCAGAGAACTGTGCAGGACGACCATGAAGACTCCAACAGGTCTCCCGAGTGTGGCGACGCTTGCCACAGTGATCACATCTGAGTCGATCACGATCATCAAGATCCCCATCCTTCTTGGATGTTGGTTTGCTCAATTTCTGAGTGACCAAGGCAGACTTCTCAGATAAAGGAACATCAACGAGCTCATGGCTCTCCTCCTGCTATCCTCGCTCTGGATGTAGGAATAGACCTGTGCAATGGTCAACGGCGGTGGATCTCTGCCCAAGATGTTGGCTCGAACCTGCTCATAGCTCTGGTTCAAGCCGCCAAGAAACTCGAATATGCGTCCGCGCAAAATCATCTTTCGGAACTCCGTAGCATCCTTGGTACGTGCAGGGGTGTAGGTCTGGTAGTGATCTACATCTTCCCACTTGCTGCGTAACGCAGCGTGTAGTATGATCCCAAAGGAAGATCGCCTTGCTTCATATGTGCTATCTCCTGCTGAAGTTCATACATCCTAGCAAAATTTCCATCTTAGGAGTAGGTCTGAGATGCCGTGTCCCATATATCCTTGGCAGTCGGGAGAAAGAGGAAGCCTGTGCTGATAGATGGATGCATGGAATGAAGCAGCCATGACATGACCATCGAGTTTTCCGCTTCTTACTTCTTCAAACGTGGCATTGGAGGAATCAGGTGCAGTGATGCGTCCAGTGATATAGCCGGCTTTGCCTCGTCCGGTGATGTACATCTTGGCAGATTGACACCATGCGAGGTAGTTGGTCCCGTCGAGTTTCACCGTAGTGATCTGTAGGCCCGGGCTGTGATCACCATGACTTCCCAGACTGGGTGGGGCAACAATGATCTCTGACTTGGCAGAAGATGACTCCTCAGATGTACTCATGGTAGTAGATAAGACTTTTCTGATAAAAAATCACCCGAACTGCTGCTGCGGAGGTGCAAATCACCTTCTTTTTATTTTTAAAGCCTCCTGCTCGCGTTGCTCGCAGGATTCAGACATTTTTGGAACAACTCCTTTATAGATTTTCTATTGGAGAAAAAACCACTCGTGGGAAACTTGTGAATGGTTCTGATGACCTAAAAAGGTTCCTGGATAGGTGCGGTAGCACTAGGGAGAGGTTTCGGGCTCCTCTGAGACCTGCGGCCTAGGTCCGGAGGGTCTTCTCTGACCTTTTGGAAGGGGCGGTTAGGCTTGGTGGCTCTTTTCCAGCCTTCTGGAGTGGGCGGCTATGCCTGATAGCTCTTCTCCAGGCTTCTGGAGTGGGCAGCTAGGCCTGGGAGAACTTCTCCAACCTTTTGGAGTGGACAGCTAGGGTTTCAGACTCTTCTAAAGCCTGCAGCTATCCATGGGAGATGATCTCCTTCTTTGGAAAGCCCTTCGCATCGAATTTCGCAATCCCTAGGGTTCTTCAGACCTCTAGGATTGAGCCATGGTTACATAACCATGCTCTGATACCATGTTGTAATCTTGGATCGTAACCAGGATAAGTGATTAGGGTTAGAGATGGAAGAGAGGAAAGGAGAAGAGAATTGGGGGAAGAGGAGAAATTGTGTAGAGCTTAGAATAGCCTACACGATTTAACCCAATATATATATTAAGTGAAGTTTTACAATATTACAAGGGCCCCCTGTAGAATATAAGATATTACAAGTAGGTCCCTGACAACATTTAAGTTGTGATCAGTATAAAAAAAATTAGAGAGAAGAAGATAAATATTAATGGAGGCGGAAGATGGTGAAGGTAGAGAAGAAGAAGAGGTTGTGGGAAGAGTAGAGAATGAAATAGTTAATTCATTCTCTCTCACACACACACACTATATATATAAATATATATATATATATGATGGGTATAAACCCTACAAAGGAGTAGCGCTATTCAGGTGACACTATTCATGCGGCACTATTTACGTGAATAGTGAAAACCCAAAAAAGAACACCGCGTGGGAAGTGGGACGCAGCCCACTTGAGACACCCACGTGGGTGTATTACATAAACTCCAACAGTGACTCCATACTTGGGTGCTCTAGAGTTTCTTTGAAGTGGTGAGACTCCACTTCCCAATCCATCTTTTCTATATCTCTATAACTATAAGATGTGAGAAGAAGATGTGGAAAGGAGGGAAGGTCTTATACATCTATCAATACATGTAACCTCTTTAACTATAAGATGTGAGAAGAAGAAATTGTTTGATTATTGTTGTTCTTCGTTTAGGGGTGTGCCTCCTACATGTTTTGGTGGTGCGACTCCATCAACAATTCCTTGTGTGGTGCGACTCCATACTAGTGGAACCCTTAGTGGTGAGACTCCACTTACTTATCTCTTTCTATTCTTCATCTTTATTTCTCTGCAGAATTTCGTACTTAGGTTTTTGTTCTTCTAGTTTTTCCATCACTTCTCAGCTGATAAAAACCAATCTTTACAATAAACCCCTAAACAGTGATAACCTGTGGCACCAAGATACTTCAAAATTGATGTAGAACAAGTAGCGGATTCTTTCATGGACTTGTCGATGGAAATAGGATATAACGGGCATTAACAGAATTGTCAACGGTGTCAGAACCACACAAGGCCGGATATGCTTGAAAGGAAACGACAACATAAGCAATAGTCACAACGTTGTGATGTACGCTGTTATTAGGCCAAATTCCATCGCTTAGTGGGTGAAAACGGCAATTTTGCTATTTTAGAAAGTTTTTGTTTTAGAAATAACTTTAATTATAGAAGTCGGAATCACTCACCGTCAATTCTGACATGTTTCTAGGCGTTAGTATTATCAGTTTCCATGCTTAGTTAGATTTTGTCATTTTTAGTAATTTTCCTCTTTTACTTATTTTCGTTTTATATTAAATAGGTTGTAAGCTGAAGGGCAGACAGTTTTTTATCAATAAGATTTCGTGATTTGGCTCCTTTGAGAGTTCTTCTCTGTTTGGTGGATTCCAAACCTCGAGATATTGACGTTGGTCATATCTCTTTATTGTTTCACGCTGCGTCGAAAATTGGTGTAGAATCCATGCCATATGCGTGTCAGATACTTCCATTTTCAGTGTAACTGTCGTGTCCATACCATGTCATTATGTATATCCTTAACATATCTGGGTCATGGTTCAAAGTACTAAGGTATCATTTGAGTATCGTTCATGGGTGATACCAAAACGTATCGGAAATATCGTTCGCTTTGGACAGAACTTCGTGAAATCAAAACGAAATGTTAGTGCAAATATACACATAAGATTAAGTATCGTTCGATTTCAGACGAAACCAACCTAAACATATGTAGTTTCGTCCTATAGCGAAAACGAAACGAAACGAAGTGTTTCGGTTTCAACTGAAATTTTGAACCATGATCTGGGTAACATAGATGATAATCTATTCTATCCTCAAACCCTAATCCTAGACCCTATACCCTACCTCCTATATAAATCCAAACTCCTAAAATATGTCTCTCAGTCCTAACCAGAATTTTGAAGCATATCTGCCCTTATACCCCTATTCAATTCTAGTTGTCCGGCATCTCTTCTCATCTATGTCGAAATTCTACACATGGAGATCTTGCAGGTCGGCGAGATCAAACAATCAATATTTTACACTTATAGATAGTCAAAAGCAAAATGTAGTACATGGCCCATAGATAAAATCATCCAAACAATGCAACCTATAGATGTAAACGAAGAGCCGTGTTGAGAGCTTTCCGGGGGAGAGAATAGAATATGACATTCTTTTGTATAGCTATCAGCTGTGAGACCCATTAAATCGTTTGTTCAACACCCTCCAAGAAAGTTCTTCATGTATTAGAGTGAAAGAGTGTAAAAACGAAATAAATAAATGCATGCATACACACTACTGGTGTTGAGTTATGATGTTCAAACAATAAAAAAAAACAGTTAAAACACATAAATATATGGTTTATTGCACTTCTGTTTAACCAAACTGTGAGGTGCAATGCGGACAGCTTGAATTTGGCTAAGCATAAGGCGCAGTTCTCTAATGAGATGCTCAGCCAATTCCCCTTAAGTTTAGCTAAGCAGAATTACTAAACAGGTAAGAAATTCAAAGCACTTACAGGAGATCGAAGAAGATGGTCCACCACAAGTTGAGGGCCCGCATAGTACATCACCGAAAGTAATCGCTGAGCATGTGACAACGCAATTGTTTCCTCACTTCCAAGCACAACTTTCGGAAGTTTTTCAATCAGCCTGTTGGAAGAACATGACTTAGTTCTGAACCCTCCCATTAGATGAAATGTCCACTTAACAGGAAACACAAACCTGTTAAAAATTTCAGCAATTTCACGTTCTATAATATGTTTCTGACCCAACATGAAAAAAGATTCAAGGAACTCTTGTGCAGCTACAGACACATCCTCTGAATCATCACAAACCAGAACGCATAAGCACTCCTGCAATAAAAATAGTCAATAACAAATGTTATGTACGAATCTACAGAGTTTAAGAGAAAAATTAGGACTTTGTGCCGAAGCAGGAGTGATTGTTTTAAGGAAGCCCCAAGTTTTGGAATGCCTCGAACGTATTCATAATATATTGTACAAACGCTTCCCATGAGAAAATTAAATTATTTTAAAGGATATACATATAAATATTATTTGTCACAAGTTCAAATAATCTGATAAATTAGTGATTGATAAATTCTGTTTGAAGTTTGTATATTATTTTTGTAGTAGGATACATCATCTTCAGAACTACTAACTTCTTCACAATGTAAGAAAATCATTGAGCATTGTTTTCGAAATTTCCTATCAAATACTTGTTTAATGAAACAAGATTCCGTTTCAAACAGGTTGGTGTTTTTCTGTCATCTTAGAACCTCAAGTCCAAGCGCTCCCAACTCAGAAACGTGGAAGCAAAGGAAAATTGACTTCCTCTTTTTAAAGGAAGTCATTTAGTGGGGGAATTTGGCAAGTTAGTTTCCGTGGGGCCCATTTTCCTAATGAACCAAAAACAGGAAAACGACGTTTTCCCGCTTTTAGTTTTCCTTCCAGAAAATCAAGACGAACCAAACGCAGCCAAAGATTACAACAAGGGAAAAACATTCCCAAGATACAAAGAGAAACAAAAGGAGAAGAAAGACTAGCCAATGGGAGTTCAATTGGCTAAGTCAATACTTTCTAATTACAAATAAAATCTTATAACTTCACATCCTGAAGATGTCCAATCCATCGGAATCTGCCCGCAAACCTAGGGCAAAGACATCAATCTTCAAAGATCTAACTATTTCGTTCCAATACCTCAACATAAAGCAAAGGGTACAGTATTATAAGGAATTGTCCCCTCAAACCAAAGGGCCTACTAAACCAAGCAAACAAGAAACCCCACACCTCCCAAGCAAACTTGCTATAAATAAAAATGTGATTGACTCCCTCCTCTGAGGCTTTACACACAACGCATCAGTTTAAACTCATCATTTTGCAGTGATTAAGATTGTCCACAATTAAACTTTTGTCCAACACCACCATCCATAGGAAAGCCTTCACCCTAGAAGGAACTGGCTTTCTCCAAATAGACTCCATTATGAACTCCCCCCTTGTGCCACAAAACCACCCTGACCGCAAGAATCCCAAAAAGACAACACTAAAAAAATAATTTGCAACTGAACAACAAACACGATAATTCTCCCCATCAGGATCAATGAAACCACAGCAAGTGATTAAAAAAGATAATAAACTCGTCAATCACACTATCGAAGGGATCTCCTAAAAGAAGGTTACCTCAAAATTATTCCTTTTGTTCCAACAAAATAATAGATTCACTGACCATCATGATTTTAAATGTGGGAATGTTTCGTATCATTTCGTAAGAGAACCAAAACTAAACATACAATGTCTCAGTTTGTTTCGCAAAGACAAACCGAGACATTACGATACAATAAAAAAAAATATGATTTCATGATTTTGGAAATGTTTCGGAAAAATTTCGTTGTTTCGCCATTCTTTCAATGTTTCGTTTCGTTTCGTTTTGAAGTTTGTCTCAGTTTTTCACTTGACTGAGACATTCCTTCGATACGAAATTTTAAATCTTGCTAGACTCGAGATCAATCTATAAAGATGAGGGCACACATTGCAAAGTTTACCCACACCACTCCATTCCTCCTCCTCAAACCTAACTCTCCATTCCCCAGTATAAAACATATACCTTTTACAAAATCTTCATGAACCTTCATAATCCTCTTCCTAACTCCACATAGAAATGGGGAGTAGAAAAGGAAAAAAAAATATATGGAGTAGTGATACCACCCGATATTTCTCAAAATCCAAGATATGTATAATGATATAAATTTCTATCCAATATGTTAATACCATGACCTATCTTCTACTTTTTGTAAGCTAAAGTATTTTTTGGTCTACACAAAGCTAAATTAATGAAACTTCCAACGTTTGCAAAGTCTTGAAGTAAGATCTTTTTACAACATACAATTCCATATATATTTTCCTAACAAATCAATAATAAATAAAAAAGGATGCAAGAAAATTGTGTCCAAGTATTCATGTTGTACCGGTATCAAATCGGCAACGTATCATGTCAATATGCTATCAAATTGACTTAGTTCAATAAAATTAATATGAATTATATCAGAGTGATACATGGTTTCAAGTTTCGGTAGTGGACGAAACCACTTTGGTTACCGAAACTGATAAAAACCAATTTTTTATTCATAAAATGTCACTTGGTTTCAGTTAGTTTCGGATCGAAACAATCGAAACGTTTCGGTTTCACCCATGGACGAAACCAAAACGAAACCAGTCACTTTAAACCATGGAGTGATAAGATACCAAACTGAAATAACACTTGCATGTAAAATTACAAAAATATGATATTAATTCATCACATTTTGATGAAAATTCATAATATTATGATATTATTAACTGAGATGTTCAAAACCCAATATAAAATATATAGAGATTAAGTAAATACGAAAATAATTCGACCGAACCTTAAAACCTACTTTAGAGCTTAGAAATCACTCCATTGATATTCATTGCACTTGAGTCAATTTGGCCAGCTCCATTTAATTTTTTTACGATTAAAAACACTATCTTCATCCTTTAAAATCTCGTGGGTGTGATTTTTCTCTCCACACTTCCGCAAGTTCAATTGTCTCTTCAATTTAGATTAAGGCTAAATGTGTATAAATGCATCAAATATACGGATTTATGTCACACAAGATTGTTATATTAAATTCATTTTTATAAGATAAAATTCAAAAATTCTAGGATATGCTCCTTTTCTTCCACCCTAAACATCCATATTTGTGTTTGGTCTACTTATATGTTGTGTAGCCAAGATTTAAAATATCATTCTGTCCATTTTCTCAATAAATTGAAGCAACAAGATGTCTTGATCGAGATGGAACAAGACAATGAAAATATATATATATAAGATAAAACCATTTTTTAATGCTTAACTAGGCTAAAATTTGCTTTAGCATTCATATGTAGGTGCCGGAGCAACTATAATTGCTTCAGCGAGAGCTGTTGTCAGTATTGAAAATGTCCTTAGTTCCTCGATCCATTATGTGGCATGAAATTAATCATTGGCTAAACAATCGTTTATAAAAGATACTTGTACCATTAAAAAGGGTTCTAAATCAATTTAAGAACCTAAGTCAAGGTTTTGGCATGAGATGATACACCCTACTATATATCGTCCAGTGTTAAACGGCATTTGAGGCATACGCCTTGGGGCTCACCTCAAGCCGAGGCTTTCCCAATGCCCTGAGGCTTATTAAAAAATCTTAGAAGATTGTGAGGCATACGCCTCGTATGTTGAGGCTTTAAAAAAAAAAGCTTAAGCCTCACACCTTTTATACATTTTAACACCTTGTTGGGGGCAACCGTACCTTAAAAAAATTCGTTTCATTTCTTTCTTTTTTGTTTTTACTTAAATCATAGTTAAGTAATAATAACATATTCTGGGTTAAATAAAAGCAACAAACATCTATTTCCCCAATTAAAATAGATTAATGTTGTTTTTCAACAAATTCACTTAAAATATCTTCTTCTTTTTGAATTATCCTATTATTTATTAATTTTCTTATTTTTAGTATTCGGTTAAAAAGGCATTTATGAGGCTTACGCTACACTTTCGGACATTCAAACCCATCACCCCATGTCCCCGCCATTTGAAAAAACTGGTATCATCTTAGTAACCTACCAAAAGGCGACCTATTAGCCACGACACAACAAGATTTGAACCATGTGTGTAGCTCCAGTGCTCCAATCGATATATAACTTGGTTGGATTATTTTTCATGTTTATTAAGTATTTTATTTAAATTCTTAATCGATACGATGTGTAATGGGCAATCTGGATTAATTCTATTTATGATTGGACTTTCATAATTAAGAATTAAAATTCTAAAAATACAGCATATATTTTTAAATAATTAGGAAACCCCTAGGGTAACAAATGTATGCATTAATGATATGTTCAATGCTTATTAACAGTCTTTATGGTTTTCTAATTTTTTGCAAAAAGCCATAGACATCCATAAACTTCTTAAAGTTAATTCAGATTTTCAATGATCAAAGTTAACCTGAAACTGAAGTTTAGAAACTCGCATGTCAATATGGTACCCTAAGCATGTTGAAGCATTTTTTGGCATTACAACTAACTGGGGATCAACTTCATTCAATCATTATATGCCAATTTAAATATGCTGAAACATATAGACAAGGTTCCCGGCTCACCAAAAGCATTAACCTGCTCTTCTTCAGTGTATAACTGCACTTTGATAACAGTCCTTGTATAGCATCTAAAAGTCCTCGCCTCACCTTTTTTGCAGGATGGACACAAAGCTGACATACGCAATATTAAACATTTAGCACTTCAATTATGGAAGTAAGAACAACTCTATTTCTGCATGAGACATTGAGGTCAACGAATGATCACAGTACGTGATTACTACTAGAAAGGACGAGAAACATACATGTGGAAAAGTTCCAGACAACAGTTTATCCACATGCGCCGAAGTTTCCTCAATCCAATCAGTTGTGCGATTCACATACAAAGATCCTACATTGTTGCGATCACCAGCACTGTTTTTCCCTTTAAAATCAAATTTGGGGGTAACATTAACGACTGCCCGACCATTAGAATCTCCTGCTAATGTTTCACCCTGATCTTGAGCATAAATAGGCAAGTGTCGGAGTGCCTCCATAAACGATTGGGTTGATTTATGATGAGAGCCGCTAATGTCACTTATGGACATATCAAGGCCAGAAAGATTAGCCTCATCCTCAAGGACTATCATAAGGAACTCAGCCAAACCTCTTGCTGCTTGAGCAATGGCATCCGTGCTTCCAGCAGGACCACTGATCATTGTCTTTGAGACGTGCAAAACTTTTGCAAATTGACTTACAACACCAGGTAAAAAGAAAGCTAGTGCATCTGCAGTACCAACCTGCAAGAAGAAAGCCAGAGATACATTATTTATTGGCAAAATTAATGAAATCCTATTATATCTTTGTGTACACACAAGCAGGCTGCACGGGCAAGCATGAAAAAGGATTTGTTGAACTTAAACCACATCATTTAGATGCACTTATTAGTCATTTTCTTTTACACAATATGGAAGAGATATTCTTGACTGACACCTACAAATCATCGTATAGGAACAGAGATAAATTTTAGAGGAAAAAAAAAACAGAGAGAGAATATGAAATCTACAAAAATTCAATCACGACTGTCCCACGTATCTATTTCCAAACGAAGTTTATTGTGCTTGAAGATGAAAAATGGTCATAATTTTTTTCACTACAACATGATGAATGTATAATTTTGTCAATAAATATAGGTTTAACTGATTTGGCTTTCATTCTTGAATGTGGTAAAAATTCTATAAATTTTTGTTTTCAAATCCTATGATTCAAGTCCATATGAAACCTATTTAACAAAGAACATAAAATGCAGCAGGTTTCACTCAGCATGGAATCACACATGGTTTCATGATTATTATTGCTTTTTCTATAAATTTGGTCATAGGAATTGGAGAGAAATAGAACATGTGCCAGGTTTAGAGTCCCCATCAAGATGGTTGTGCAAACTTAACTTTGATGGTTGTTTGTTTGGGAACACTGGCTCAAGGGACTGGTGGGGTGGTTAGGGATGATAAAGGTGTGATTCTTAAAGATTTTCCAGCATGAATGGTAAGGTGAATCTAGTGAAGTTGAGGGCTGGCACTTTTGTATATCTTTTCATCTTCTAGTCACTCTTAGGGCCTCCTCCTTGAAAGAACCCGAAGTTGTTCTTCACCCTGTCTATACAAACAAATATACATAGTTGAAGATCAAGAGGGGATTGAACTTGTCAATATGAGTATTAAATAGCCTTAAGCTCACTTAAGCATGGTCTGGAGGCAGTAAATAAACAAAGAGGCGGAAAAGGACTCATGGACCACGAGAGATTGAGAGCTAAGTACGGTAAGAAGTGAGTGAGCAAGCTTTAGTACACCTATATGCCTGGTTCTAGGATGTAAGTGGATTTGAGGCAACATATAACATCTGATTCCCGCCACACATGTCCCATACACCTATCCAAATTTGTGAGTGAAGTAAGCATTAGCAGCTATGTAACAAGGACACGGACACGTGTGTCGGTGCCCGACATGGATACGGAGTGTCAGACATGCTAAACCCCACAAACCCAATATGTCGACATATCCGTACGGTTCATTCTTTATGCTGAAAGATGCATCTTTTAAATACTTTAGTCCATGGTAAGTATGCAATATAGAAAGAATGTATTTAGATTAACTGATATACATCAAAATCACATAAACCATATACAAATAATAGTTGGATACAAAATTTTCTAATAGAATGAGATTTGTTTGAAAGTGTGTAGGTGTCCAACACGTGAATACGGCAAGATGTCGACACAGCAAATTCTTAGAAAACAGTGTCCTTGTTACATAGATTAGCAGGATTCAAAGTGTACTTTGCACAGTGGAACTATGACCGGCTCCAATGGCCAATCACCGTATGTTTGTATTGAGAGAAGCATGATTATCATCCCTAGGTAATGTCTTAAATCACCTCAATGTTTTTCTCTGTATTATTGTTACAAAGTTACCTTAGCAACAAGCACACGAAGTGTCAAAAAGGCTTCTATACGCAGCTTCGCACTTCCACGATGTCCTCGTGCAACCTCCGTATCTGCAGTCTTTGCATAGATTTTAAAAATAAATAAGAAAAAAAGAACAATATTTTTCCTTAGAGCAATTATGCATAAACAAGAGAAAGATATAAGAAAACGGGAGACCAGAAAATAAATACAGCTAGCAGTATCAAGAATTGAAACAATAATTTACTGAATTGAAGTTCTACGTACTTTGAGAAGAAGTGAGAGCCAGTGCCCAACAGCAGCAGAAGCATTTTGTGACTGAAGAAATGCAAGTAAACATTCCTGCGGTTCTGACTTGTCTCTCGAAGTAGTAACAGGTGGAATTCGTAGAGTGCTGCTTGCTACAAGAGTAGGCAGATGAGAAATCTGTTTACAAATGCAAGACTCAACAGAGCAGGGGCGTATTCCCAGAAGCAGTGCTCGGAAACACCTAATTATTCCTTCACGAAATTCTTCAGCAGCATCAGATGATGAAAGCAATGCCCCATTTGTTAATTTTTTCAGCACTATAACCATCTGCAAAAGCATCCCTTCATGAAGCAGATCAACAAACTCCCTCAAGAAATACTAACATAAACATTATAGAAAACAGATTCTAGGAATACATATCATATATGAAGGAACAATCTGAAAAACGATGTAGTAGGATAGCAAGTGATTTTGGGTTTACAGAGAGTATTTCTCCACACCTTTGCAACTAAAAACTCTCCGTCTGATCAGTTACCATTTGCAATTTTAGCTCACAAATAGACCACAAAACTAACGTAGTATCAATTATCCAACAAACTGGAGGTTTAAAAGGTTTAAAAGGCCCAAAGCATATCTAGCTCAAACCATGATCACAAACATGCATCTACAATGGCCATATGCACCATCCCTCAGTTGAATGAAAAAGAGAGTGCATACAGAAAGCATTGTAAATCTATGTTATATGCGCTACCTCAGAACAAACAAATGAAAAAAGGACCACAGGATTAAACATGAACTTTCAGTGCCATGCTTGATCTTCTTGGCAATAAATAAAATGAAGGTTCCATAAAAACGAAGAATGAGAAATATCTTGTAAACATTAACAGCAAAGAACAAAAGAGTTAATCCTCACTGTAGTTCCAGTACAACTTCATACAGAGGTAATGAAATTAATTTGTAGGCAACACATCATCCAAGGCTCTAAACTGTCATCCTCGTGCCATAAACAGGATACAGGCAAAAACAAATATATGGCTTCTCAAGTTCCATAATCCCTGGATGGGTTCAAGGTCCTTAACTTTTATTAAATGACATTTCATTACAAGGAAAGCAAAGAGAATTGTACAATGAAAAGGAAACACATAACAAGCTGGGGAAAGGATTCCATGATATTGCTGTTAATTAATTAGGGTTTCATGCCCTTATCAATAAAATTTATACATCAAAAAAAATCAGGGTTTGATGGAGAATGACAGAGAGAAATTGTTTGGGGGACAACAATTTCATACAACATTTTTGACAACAAAAATTGGCACAGGCCAATGTATATATTAGAAGTCTTGGAATGGGGTGATTTTTGGCGAGGTTGGCCTCTACTCTTCACAAAAATTCAAATCATTCCGATATTCGTAGATCGGTTTACAAGTTGAAGAATTATCAACCGTCTATTTTTATCTTTAACTTGAAAACCACATTTGATGGGGTTAGAAATTTCAGAATGTGCTGAATTTTTGCAGGGGTGGTCTATATGATGAGGAGATCGTCCTCACAAAAAATCAGCTATTGATTCATCTCCCATGTGGGTACGTCAAAATGTTATATGAAATTGTTGTCCCCCGATCCTGACCCTATATATATAACAATAAGAACAAAATTACTGTACGGCGGTCCGACCCTTAGAGGCCATTGGTCTTCGGCCTGCGACCCCCCAGTGACCTTAGGTTGGTACATTAATTACATCAACAATAATAGCTAACACTCCCCCTCAAGCTAGAGACTAAACATCATGCATCTCCAGCTTGAAAAAATCAAATCCAGCAAGCTTTTAACAAGGCCTTGATGCAGGACATTTAACCAATACTCCCCAAAAGCCGCGACTGTTGGTAGCGTGAGATTAAATTCCTTTATCTCATAGGATCTATCTAGGTTCTCGATCGACACGACCCTTCATGGGCCCATATCACACAGGCCACCCCACCCCGAGTGTGCTCCATATTACACAGGCTGCCCCACTCGAGCCCGGTGTGAAAATGCCCCTGCATTAATCACCCCCGGTGAGGAGACTCGAACACGAGACCTCCCGCTCTGATACCACTTTGATGCAGGACATTTAACCAATACTCCCCAAAAGCCGCGACTGTTGGTAGCGTGAGATTAAATTCCTTTATCTCATAGGATCTATCTAGGTTCTCGATCGACACGACCCTTCGTGGGCCCATATCACACAGGCCACCCCACCCCGAGTGTGCTCCATATTACACAGGCTGCCCCACTCGAGCCCGGTGTGAAAATGCCCCTGCATTAGGCCTTTGTGAACATATCTGCTAACTGACCCTCTGTCTTCATATACAGAGTAGAGACGTCACCACAAATCACTTTGTCTCAAACAAAGTGACAATCTATCGCAATGTGCTCCATCCTTTCATGAAACACCGGATTCAGGGCTATATGAATAGCCACTTGGCTATCACAGTACAACTTCATAGGAATATCCACTCCAGCACCCAATTCTTGATAAAGATGCTTCAACCAGATCAACTCACAACTTATATGAGTCATTGCTTTATACTCAGCTTCCGCAATGGATCTAACAACCACAGATTGTTTCTCCCTCCTCCAAGACACTAGATTTCTACCAAAAAACATGCAGTAACCCGTGGTTGACCTTCTATTAGAAAGTGAACCAACCCAGTCAGCATCCGTATAGCCAACCACTCTGATATGACCATGAGATCTATACAACAAACCACAACCAAGATCACCTTTCAAGTATCTGACTACACGGATAATTGTATCCCAATGCGGAACACGAGGCAAATGCATAAACTGACTAATCAAACTAACTGCAAAGGAAATGCCGGGTCTAGTAATAGTCAAATAGTTCAACTTGCCAACAAGTCTCCGATATCGATGTGGATCATCAAACAAATCACCATGATCACATACAAGCTTCGCATTAGGGTCCATCGGAGTATCAATTGATTTTGACCCCAATAAACTTGTCTCCTCGAGAATATCAAGAACATATTTTCGTTAAGACAAATTGATCCCCTGGCTCGACTTAGCAACCTCAATGCCTAGAAAATATCAAAGCTTTCCATGATCTTCAGTATGAAACTGCCTCTGTAGAAACTCCTTTAAGCACTGAATAGCTTAAGTGTCATCTCTTGTAACTACTATGTCATCAACGTACACAACTAACACAATGGTTCGATCACATGTTTTCTTCACAAAGATAGAATGATAGGATTGACATTGTGTCAACCCAAACTAAACTACAACCTCATTGAATTTTCCAAACCATGCACATGGTGACTGCTTCAGCCCATAAATCACCTTCTTCAGGCGGCACACACTCCCAGACTCCCCCTGAGCAATAAACCCAGGTGGTTGCTCCATATAGACCTCTTTCTGTAGATCACCATGCAAGAAGGCATTCTTTACATCAAGTTGATGTAACGACCAATGCAAAGAAGCTTCTAAGGAAATAATCACACGAATAGAGGCAATCTTGGTAATCGATGAAAAGGTCTCACTATAACCAACACCATAAGACTGAGTACACCCTTTAGCAACAAGACGAGCCTTCAATCTCTCGATAGACCCATCCAGGAGGAACTTCACAATGCACCAAACAACAACCAACAACATGCTACCCCGAAGGTAAAGTAACTAGATCCCATGTACCATTGGAATGTAACGCATCCATCTCAGCAACTATAGCCCCACGCCACCTAGAAGAGAAAAGAGCTTCCTGAAGATTGTTAGAAACAGAAACAGAAACAGAAACAGACAACACAGAAACAGAGAAAGAACAATAGGCAGGAGACAAAGAATCAAACAACGCAAATTGAGATATAGGATGTTTAGTGCATGAACGTGTACCTTTCCGTAATGAAATGGAAATGTCAGAAGTAGATGCAGGCAAGACAGGATCCCTCGACGAAGAATCAGATGGTGGAAGACACGAGTTCGAGGCAGACGCGGGAAGGTAGCGATGACGTACATAAGTGCGTAGCGGTGGTGCTGTCGGAGCTGACACATCGGAATCCTACAGACCAGATGAAGGACCAATCTCAATAGAAAGAGGAAGAAGGTGAGATTCAAAGTCAATCGAGCACTCATCAGAAAAGAACGATACATGCTCAAAGAAAGTGACATCGAGACACACAAAGTTCCGACTAAAGACAGGGTCAAAACAACGATAACCCTTCTGAGTACGAGAATATCCACGAAAAACACACTTAAGAGCATGAGGATCTAATTTATCACCTCCAGGACCAAGAGGCTGAACAAAACAGACACACCCAAAGACACGTGGAGAAAAAGGAAACAGAGGACTACCTGGAAAAAGGATAGAGAATGGTGATTGACCATGGAGAACAGGCATGGGCATGCGGTTGATGAGATAGCACGTTGTAAGAACTGCATCACTCTAAAACAATTTAGGAACATTCATTTCAAACAACAAAACATGAATAACCTCAAGTAAATGACAGTTCTTCCGATAAGGTACTCCATTTTGTTGAGTCGTATGTGAACAAGAAGTCTGATGTATTACCATGAGATTTTAAATATGAATGAAATGGTAAGGAGTCATATTCTTTAGCATTATCAGAACAAAATTGCACACCAAATTGAGTCTGAATTTCTGTATGAAACAATTTGAAAATAGAGAA
The DNA here is from genome assembly GCA_035048495.1 of Euptelea pleiosperma. Taxonomy (NCBI): domain Eukaryota; kingdom Viridiplantae; phylum Streptophyta; class Magnoliopsida; order Ranunculales; family Eupteleaceae; genus Euptelea; species Euptelea pleiosperma. The sequence goes on from CM068548.1 coordinate 13,105,895, forward strand.
CAACTCATCTTCAAAGGTAGGGTACTCATTCGTCATTTGATGAAGAAATGGACACCTTACCAGCTTCTTCTTGGCAATGTTATTTGAACTTGTGGCCTCAATCAGTCGGATAGGATCTATCTCTATCAACATCGATCTTTCATTAAGTAGAACCATGTCATTCTTGAAAAATCATCCACAAAAGTAACAAAATATCTATACCCATTACGCGATGGAACCCAAATGGGTCCCCACACATTTGAATGAACTAAAGCAAAAGGTCTAACAACTTAAGGAACAACTCTAGAAGGAAAAGAAACGCTATGATGTTTTCCTAACTGACAAGACTTACACTCTAAACCAGACACATCACTCAATGAAAGAACAATGATCTTCAAAGAATGTACCAAAGGATGACCAAGCCAACAATGCCATTGATGCGGTGTAAGAGAAGACATCTGAAATGCAAGACTCCCCCTCACCATCAAAATAGTAGAGGCCACCAGACTCACGCCCTCCACCAATCCTCCTCTTTGTCTTGAGATCCTAAAAAACACAATAAGAAGGATAATAGGTCATTGAACAATCCAATAATCTAGTAAGTGTACTAACATGGATAAGACTTGATGAAAATTTAAGAACATACAAGACAGAAGATAAAGGTAAAGACTGACTAAGAGAAGCTTGACCTATACCGAACACCTTTGAAGTTGTGCCATCGGCTAAAGTAACACACTGAGAAGAAGAAGTATACTAGATGGAGGAAAGCACACATGTAGTCCGATCATATGATCCGAGGCTCCAGAATCAATGACCCAAAGAATACCCAAAAACTTGGGAAACGAGACATGCAATACCTGAGTGGGCAAGAGTAGCGGTATTGGAGGATGAAGCACCGTACTTTCGTGGATGAGTGAGTTTAGCATATTCGTCATGAGAAATGGTCACAACCTCCGAGTTAGCCGCAAATGACTGAACAGGTGCACCAGATGTAGAATCAGGAGTAGTAATCCCACTGTCACCACATGAAGCATGATTCGCCCAGTTGGCTGATTTACCATGTAACTCCCAGCAATAATCCATTGTATGGCCATCTATATCATAGTGTATACAATGACGAAGCCCACCATGCCATCGTCCACGACCACTACTGGAATCGCGATCTCATATACCACCTCTGCCACCATTATGTCCTCTACCACGACCACCACTGTCACCAAAAACCACCAATGTTGATCTGTCAACAAAACCACCACCAACCTCTGATACCGAGGCGGACTGAAGTCGAGCAAAAACTTCAGTCATACTAAGGAGCTCCCTCTCCCCAAGAGTTGAGCATGAACTAGCTCATATTCTGGCCGAAGGCCAGAAAGAAAACGTGCAACATCAAAGTCCTCACGTTGTTTATGTTGCCTCTCGAGATCAGAAATGAAAGACTGGTAGACGTTTAGTTCATTTCGAATATTCTGAAAAGATGAATAATATTCTACAAAAGGCTTCTCACACTGCTGCAAGGAGAAATACTCTTCAACCAACTGATAAGTCCGGGTAATGTTATTCTCACCAGAATACATCCCCCCAACATGCTCCCAAATCTCCTTTGCACTATTCAAAGACACCAGATTAATACTAATTTTAGGATCCATACTATTCCACAACCAGGTCATAATTTAGACACTCTCCTGTACATACTCTGAATAATTATTGGCATCAGAATTCAACTTTTCATGCAAATATTTCAACTTTCATTTAGTTGTAAGAAACACTTCAACAGACTTGGCCCAAGGAACATAATTACCTCCATTGAGCTTGATAGAAGTCATCTGGACATTAAAAACATCACTAGGCACCACAATACTAGATTTGTTCTCCATTATTACGACCAAAAATCACCATTAAACCCGTAGGATCTCACAAATACCCACAAAAGTCACTAATAGATGCCTTAAATACCTAGGAAGGGTTCTTTTTTACAGGTGCGATTTGCCCAAAGAGTTCCACCTCCTAGGGCTACAAAATACACGAAGACCTTGTAGATAACACACGGAGAACAAATCTCTAACTTTTTTACACCCGACGATTTACTCTGAGAGCACTTCTCTCAACTTCAATTTCACTGGGGGTAACACTTGCACTCACCACGGAGACCACATTCTTCATTAATCTTGCATAATGGTCTCTTCACAATACAACCCCTATTGGTTTCACACAAGACCCTAAAACTCAAATCTAGAGTTTCATAGACAAACCCTATATTTTAATATCCCACCAAGAAATAATAAAGAAGAGGAACAGAAAGATAGAACGAGGAAGAAGATGAAACCCTAGATCAGTATAGAACCTAGCTCTGATACCATGTTAATTAATTAGGGTTTTGTGGAGAATGAGAGAGAGAAGAATTGGGGAGAAAGAGGGAATCGTACGGAACAACTAACCTTCTCTCCATACGTCCCCTAATATATACATAACATAAAACAATAAGAACAAAATTACTGAAATACCCCTAAGAAACGTACAGACGTTGTACGGCTGCCTCAGGCCCCAAACCCCCGGTGGCCCTGGGCCAGAATATTAATTACATTAATAATTGCTAATAGATAAATGCCCATTTCTAAAAACCCTTTGCTACTTTCCCTCCTAATGCAACCACATATAGCTTCTACCACATGCCACCCTCCTGCAAATGCTTAAGACTCATTCTTAGTTAGAATTCAACATAAGTCTGTTGTGCTTTTTGATCGATTGGTTTAGTACATTGTTTTACAAGTAATAAGGATAAAAAATTTCAGCAAATGTATGGATACACTGAATTGTCCAGCCGCAAAACTGTAAACTGATGAGTTTTATTTCAACAATTAAACCCAACAATTATTGATTAAACTCACTTTTCCCAGTACCATCCTCTAAGAGTAGAACATAACAAATTTACAAAATAACAATAATAATAATAATAATAATAATAATAATAATAATAATAATAATAAATAATAATAAACATTCAAAAGTGGAATTATTTATACAGCCACAATCTTAGACCATGAATCTTTAACAGGAAAAAAAATCGATCCAAATCAATGTATTTCGAATTGAAATACCTGATTCACAGACCCTAAATGGCATTTCTTCAGAAGCTCCTCAAGACACAAAAGCACACCTTCTGCCACGCTATCACTAACCGCATGTGGCATTTTTGGGACATTGAGCATCCCAAATGTCCCTTCAGAATCAACCTTTTGCGGGGATCTGGAGCTGACAGCTGCATCCAGGAGAAGCAGCAATGGGAACAAGGCATAACTGAGAAATGAAACATACCCACGTGTCAAAAATCAGGAAGAATGAATATATGATTCAAACATCAAAAATCCAAGTTTCTTATTTTCACTAACATAAGCGAAGGAAATTGGATTACATAACATTTTCACAAAAGAAAAATATATAAGGGCTTGTCTGAAATCAAGGTTTAAAATTTCGGTTTCGTATGCCATTTCGGTGAGGATCCAAACCGAAATTTCGAGTGCAACTTTGTAAAATTTCGAAATTGAAATTATTGATGAAAATTCATTCGATCAAAATTTCACGAAAACTTCGTTCATGAAAAAAATCAAAATTTTACATAAAATTTCAAAAATCAAAATTTATAAAATTTCAAATTTTCATGGAATTTCACGAAATTTTTTGAAATTTCGAAAAAAAAAATGTAAATTTCAACGAAATTTTGAAAATTTTAGGAAATTTAAGTCCAAAAATTTGGAATTTCTGAAATTTTTATGGGTTTCAGTTTTGGCGTAGCCCGAAACTGTCGAACATTTTACCAAAATTTAAAACCCTACTCTGAAACTCTGAATCACCATCCTAGCACCAATATAAAATATCTCCTAGAGCTTGTTTGGGAAAAAACTATCTTTTTCTTTCTCTGGTGTAAGCAATCCAAACGGACCTTATTAGTTTAAGTCAAAACCAGAACCTAAACAAATTCCGAATTCACTCTAATGGAATTCTGACAAAAAACTAGAAGAAGAAAAAGATGAAGAAGCGAAATCAAGTACTTAAGGTGTAGTTCGGATTGCCATTCTTGTACCTTAGTGTGCAAAAGAATCTATTTTAGTGCAAAATTGGCGATCCAAACAAACTCCAACGAAGTTCAACCAACAAGGAAACAACGGCGCTCAATCACAATCGAAGGATGGAAGAAACTTACTCGAGAAATGGCTGCAAATCATGAGCTGGAGCTCTGCGAAGAAGCTCAGAAAGTTCAGAGATCGACGCAACATTTTTCTTAGGATTGTGGAGAAACTCGAGAAGGTCTAAGCAGTAGGGTTTGAGTTGAGAGAAAACTCTACTTAGGGTTTCGTCATCGTTAGTGGTGCTGTTGCTGCTGAAACCTCCGTTCTCATCTAAAATTTCTTCTTCCATTATAAAGTTACGGTCTTGAAAATCGAAGAGAAACGAAAGCCTCTCTCTTCACCTTCCGAATTGCAGAGAATTCTTTGTTCTGATTTTTGAACGGTTCGGTTAAGAAGAACCGCGAAGGAGAGACCTCTCTAGAACGGGGCTCTACGGGACCCACCTCTTTAAGCCGGGCACCCACAAAATAAACTAATTTTGAGGACTAAATTGCCCTTTCCCAGCGTTCATAGTTTTGTTTGGGCACCCACACTGAAAAAAATGAGAGAAAGAAGAAGAGGAGGACGCCGTCGCAATAGGTACGTCTCTTTCTCTCTCTCTTTCTCTCTCTCTCCGCCGTAGGTAAGCCAGGCACCCCAACCACCGTGTTGGCGGTGGTGGAGTTGGTGGTGGTGATGGTGGTGATGGTAGAGTGGTGGTGGTAGAGTTGATGGTAGAGTGGTGGTGGTGTTCATGGTGGAGTTGATGGTAGTGGTGGCTGTGGAGTTAGTGGTGGTGGTGGTAAAGTGGTAGTAGAGTGGTCGTAGAGTGGTGGTTTGGAGCACCCCATACTCCCACAAAAGGATGGACAATTTGCGGCAAGCCAGCATTTTTTTTTTTTTTGCCTCCACGCCCTAGAACTACCATGGCCATCATGGCACCCACGCCCAGGAGCCCAAGTCAAAAAAAAATTTTGGATTTTAATGTGGGTGCCCAGCAAAATGGGGTGCCCAAACAGGGGCCCTCTAATTGGCGTGGGTGCCCAACCGAAAAAGGTGGGCACCCGTAGAGCTACCCCTCTGGAACATGGAGAAAGAGTTCCCGCCCAACTTTTCCGAGGGTATAATTGTCTTTTCAAGATTATCCCGACATCGGGGATGTTTGGTAACAAGTCTTAAGTTGTGCTGCAAGAGGCCATCCCGGTCTTTTTAATTACATATGCACTCTTACCATACCAATAAAATTTCTGTCCGGTTTAACTTTGCACCAGGCAACTGTACATGATATATCTATTGGTGAGGTTCATTGTATGAATATGGGGCTAGGTTTGCACTTGCTCAACCTCCAAATCCTGAAAGTCCCAATTTCAGGTGGGGTTTAGTGCCATGTGTTCGGTCCAACGTAATCAGGGTGCAGGGCAACCACTATGTATAGTTTAATCAGTTTCCTGCCAAGGATTTAGATTGTATATGATTCCATCTGTAATCCATCTATTCTACTATTTAGGTTGTGCTTGGTTCGTCGGAACTAGGTTTCCAAGATTTGGGTTTTCTAGGAAGTGTCCCGAGAATCAGTTTTCCTCTTGTTTAGTTGACATCAATAGCTCACTGAACTACTGCGCATCAATGCCCTTCTCATTGTTCTTTTAATCGATCCCACTCTTGTGCTGGTGCAGTAACTCAATAAAAGAAGTGAGAACTCAAAAGTGAATCGGATTAGATCTACTAAACATTACAGATCCAGAACTAGATCCACAAATCTCTCACTACAGTCACTTCAGCCTCCTCTGATCTCACTACACATACATCTTCTCTCACTAAACCGGAGAGCGATGTAACCGAACGTCCAATGATCATCGAATCACCACCATCAGAATTAACAACAAATAAAACCCACATCGCTCTTATATCCAAAAAAACCCATCAAAACCCTTCAATAATTTCAAGAAATCTAATGATAAATCTACACCAAAACAAAAACAAAGATATGGGTACGCACTTTTCGGCGAGAAGACGATAAGCCCTTTTGATATCGTTGGAAGAAGCGGTAGACGAGAGGCCAAGCACGACGTAATGGTCCTGCTCGCGATTGAATGTTGCCGATGCTACTTTTCATCATCGGCGGAGACAAAGCAAGCTGAGAATCTAACAGATGCAACAATAGCAACCGTTCTAGTGGTTTTTGCAACGACAAAATGGAGGTAGAAAGAGAGAGAGAGAGAGAGAGAGAGAGAGAGAGAGAGAGAGAGAGAGAGAGAGAGAGAGAGACGTGCATAGCTCGATCCAGAGAGTCGACTTTCGCCTATGAGGAGCATAAGTCATTTTCACTTAAAATGGGGGGCAGGAAATGGTTTTTTGTGGGGCCCACCTTTCCACTTATAAACCAAACAGACATAAAATGACACTTTTTGGAGTTTTCGTTTTCTTTTCCTGGAAAAATGTCAAACCAAACACAGCCTTAAAGAGCAAAGGCCCTTCTCGCGTTCTACCAAAATGCCTCAATATTTCAAAAATACCCTTATTTTTGCTTTTATTTTGTTTAATTTATTCACTTAACATGGGTTCTTCGGTCTTTTGTGTCATATCACACATCACCCTTACAGCTCATTCAATGCTTCTCTCTTATTAAAATAATTTTAAAAAAATCATTATTCCTAATATGGTCCTCAAATTCCTTTAATTTATAAACATTGTTTTTTTTCATTTTTTGAAATGTTTTACTTTATAAGGGTGTGTTTTGATCTTTCAACTCAACATGATATTGAAATCCAACGTGACTAGAACTCTGTCCCTAAAAAATATTTGACGGTGGTAACAATGATGATGGACCCACAGTGTGAGCCACATGGCACACTATTAGAGGCTATTGACCATATGGATGTTTGGCCATCCCTAGATGGACTTACCTGACAAAAATAGGCCTGATTAGTGATTGCTAACTTTTGAATCTGAGTAACCCAAATAATGTTAAAAATCCACTATAAAAAATAAGCCATGAAAAGAACTCTAATCCAACGAATATAAATTACAAATCACGATGAATTTTGATATATATGTCTAACTAGGGATGGGCAAAACATCCATATGGTTAATAGTCTCTAAGAGTGTGCCACGTGGCTCATAATATGGCCCATCATCAATGGTGCCAAAACTCAATGTTTGAAATAAAATAATTAAATATCTTAGGTACATGCCCCATTATGAAAAAGTAATGATCACATAATCGATCCAAGGTCCATGGACTTGCATGGTGGTGTTCCATAGAGAGAGTCTATGGAAAAGGATAATTGTAGATTCTCTTTAGGTATGAACAAGCATTAAAAGAAGATAATTGATAGAGAAAATGAAGAATATTATATTTAATTTAGAACATAAGGATCAAATTGTTGATAAAAATAATCGATATATTGAAGCATGCGGCAAAGATTTACACGCAAAATATATTTGAGAAGTTTCGAGTTCAATTAAAAGAGGTACTTCGCTACAAAGCCGAGGAGAGAGTAAGGGATGGTGATTACCACACTTACTTAATTACGATCAAGGTGGTTGAACCCGAGTAGTTTATTGTAAAGTTGAAGGCAGAAACATATGAGAGATATTGCGGATGCCAACATTTCAAGTTCATGGGTATACTTCGTAGTCATGTTCTAAAAATATTTTCCCATCTTGAGGTTGATGAAATTAATCACATCACATTTTATTTTGAAACAATTGGATGAAAGGACCTAACAAGTTTAGGGTGATAGATAGATCCATACAAGATAATCATGATTGTCCTGAAGCATTTGAGCTTAGCCATCTATGTCGAAGATTAACACAAGTGTGTTGTGTTACTTTGAAATCGGATAAATTGTATAAAATGGCAATTGAAGACATCGAAGGGCTTTTCACGCGGGTTTTGGAAGAACATAATAAGATGATTGCACGTGGTAGTATTGACAATGCCTCATTTTTGGATTCGAAAAATGAAGAAGATATTAGAAACGGTAAATCATGTCAAATATTGATTCAAGATCCTCATATATCACAAACAAAGGGTAGGCCGAAAGATCATAAAGGGAAAGGGAAGGCTAATAGTAGTGGTAGGTTGAAGAGCTCCATTAAGGTGGCATTGAGCAAAAAAAGGAAAAGATGTACGTTGTGTAAAGTTGAGGGACACAACAGACAAAAATGTCCGAAAAATACGACTAGAACATCGATTGATCTAAATGAACTAAGTAAAAAAAATCATTTATATTATTTTTTAACATTTTTTTGTTTGACAATTTTATATATGATGAAAAGTTATAACAATTTATTGTAATTTTTATATAGCTTTGGATGAACATGCAATTGAGGACTTGGGCTGCGATTATGATGGTTCTATAAAGAACATGTCAATTTGATCTGAAGGTCAATTAACAGACTCTCTTTACCATAAAGAGAAACAAATTGCACATCTGGGTTCTAAAGTATTGATATTATTGTTGTAGGTTGGAGATCTGCCACTTGGTATTTTGGGAGTGAGTTCATTTATTTTTGCTTCCTTCTATTATCTCGTGTTGGTGGACTAGCTAGTGAATGTATAATTTGATTTGAAGGTTAGTGAATGGAAACCTTTCATTTTTCAGATCAAAACTGAATGGTCTTCCATGACTGTGACTGATTCAATTTGTTATTTACAAATATTCTTTCCAGATTATGTACATTCTGACCTTTGATCCATGCTCTTTTATGGCAACAAGGAAGGTACTAATGGCTGTTGAAATGCATCTCTGATTGGAAGACCATCAATTAGAAGACCATCAATCTTATGTAAGGATGTTTATGGCCCATTTCCATATAATTACGATGGAAGCTTGAATCACAAGCTGATGCATTCTTTTTGGGTTATGCTATATATATATATATGCAGGATCATAAAAAGTGGATCTCAAGTTCCCCCCAAAACCAATTGTTTCTTCTGCTACAAAGGGCCTCATTAATCAAGTGAGACCTTTCTACTGTGAAGGACCTTGTGTGCCAAACAAACATGACTTGTGTTTAAATAGTGAGCGATGACTAATTGGTTTTAATTGCTTCTTTCCATCAGAAGCTTGTGGTCTAGGATTTGCAGAGGAATGAGTTTGATCTTTTTGTCCCAAGTCCTAGAAGCAGCGTTGGTGTCACTAAGATGGGCACAATAAGGCTAGGTGGTCTAGGATTAGAAGGAACATGTAATGTTACTGTGATGTTTTTATGGTTGTAATGAAGTATAGCGGGCCGAGGGAGAAGAATCTATATATAGATCAACATAGATTACTGTCTGGGTCATTTAGTTATGATTTGATGGGCCAAGTCTTCTCTTGTATGTATACCTCCTTTCTCTTCATATTGAGTTTTTTTTAACGTTCTTTTAGACTTCCTTGCATGTTTCATTATACATGTGCTTGTCCAACAACAAGGTTTTTGTATGTGTTCAATGTTGTTTTGAAACAACATTGATATCTACTTTTTCTCTGTTTCGTCATTGAGTTGTTACAGCCATGTTTTTTTCCTTAAGAAGTTTGAATGTAATAATTTGTCAATTTTAACAATGAAACCGACCAACCAACCTTAGATGGGTCAACCAAATTAAAATAAGGTATCTGAGATTGAGAATTCAGACTGAATGATCATTTTACTATCTTCATCGATCTTCCAATTTAAATTAGGTATACCTTGTTACATTCGTTTAATGTATTTTCAGGGATGTAATGTGATTTGAGAATTACATAGGTTATCTTCTGATCTTGATGTTACAATTAATTTTGTATAAATATCCAAAGCAACTCCTTTACTCCTTTACACCCCATCTCTTCCTTAAACACCATAAAATGAAACAAAGAAGGCAACACAAAACCCAGCACACAACACACACTACTCCCCACCAAAGACAAGAAATCAGCAAAATTAAGCACCAAAAGAGCTACCAAGCTCACCCCCAAAATCATTACCCATCTCAACCAAAAGCAATACCTTCCATCACAAAATCGCATTAGTTTCTTCTCCGAAAGCAAACTAATATAGAATTCCAAATCCTGTGTACAATAAAGATCGACTATCGACAGAAGGTTCAAAATATTGACATCAAACAATTGTAGTTTCTTGCCTTGTCACGAAGTAATGCAAAAAGTGGAAGGTGTTACCACGTGGTTAAATACAAAGAGAATAGATGGAGCACACAATGTCATTATCCGTGGAGTCGGATCATCATCATGAAATTCCATTATCATACAAAATGCTACAATCTTGTCACTAGGACTTATTTACCTAAATCTAAGGTGTCTGAAATAATCTATTTTTTTGAAATTAGGTAAATAATCCAAGCAATTAGAATCACTATGCAAATCGTCTTCCAGAAGCCATTGCCATTGTTACCCTTAACTTGTGTTTGTAATTGTGGAGCATATGGCTCAACAACACGTGGAGAAGCCAACTCATCTTGCAATAATATTTGCAAAATTACACAAATATGAGAAATATTGAACACACATACTAACAAAAACATGTTTTCTACATACATCTTGCTTAGAAGACGAAGACGACGACTGTCCCTCCTCCACGGTTCTTTTATTCATAAAAAAATTTTTAAATGCACGTTGTGCCTCTTCAATTATTGAAAATTACTTGAATCTTGCATTTGGATACAACTTGGATTTTACATTGTTCCCATGAACAATAAAGTCTTGGACGGTACCCTCTCCAAACCACATACCATTTTGTCTTTGCCATATCTGAAAAGGACATGAAATAATTTAACATAATACCAATCTCAAAAGGGTACCCATCTCAAAATATAAACTTTCTATCTATTAATTTCAACCTAGTGCATAAACCCTATGAAAATTATTTTTTGAATTCAACCAGTAGATCAAATTAGGTTCAACATCAAAATTATCTTTAGAATGCAACTTCATCCTGGGATATAATTAAACTCCACCAGTATTGAGCTTTTATCATGGCTTTTTTGGTCCCAAGTCCCAATCAGATGGGGTTATCTTAAGTTGGAAGCTGGTGAATTTTATCCTAGCATAATCCTTTTAAAACCACATATAAGGGTACCAAATGTGGCATGATTAACTCATGTTTGCAGATCAAATTTTTTTTTCTTCTTTTAAAGAATAAAGTTGTAGATAGAAAAAAGATGTAACAAGGAATGCCTAAAACTTTTTCAAATGTGGAAGCACCATTTTTGTTACTCACCATTGTCATTTGGCCCCCCCCCCCCCGACCGCATGGATGTTTATCCCACCCCTTGGTGGATATGCAAACAAATAATAACCCTGATTGTTAAATAAAAAACCATTAGATTTTAGAACATTTTAAAGCGTGCTTATAGCAGTTGAATTCAACCATTTTTTTGAGTAATAAAACCGACTAAAAATCATCGGCTAAAAATTCAACCATTTTAGATATTTTTACAGCGGGCTTATAGCAGTTGAATTCAAACATTTTTTTGTACTTAAACCAACAGCTAAAAATCATGAAACCAACGGATTTTTAGTATGAATGTCTACTAAGGGGTGGACTAAACATCCTGCAGTCAGTGGACTATGTTGAATTCAACCATTTTTTAGTACTTAAACCAACGGCTAAAAATCATGAAACCAACAGATTTTTAATATGAATGTCTACTAAGGGGCGGACTAAACATCCTATGGTCAGTGGACCCAGATGACAACGTTGAATAACCCAAAATAGGGTAAACGGATTGATGATTTCCATCACAGGGAGATGAGATGAGAGAGATGATGTCACACCCCGGATTTCGACTACACAAATCCCAAGGTGTGTGCCGCGTGTCCTGAATCCAACCCTTGCATTCAAGACGCGCAAGGCAAAACTCGTCCGCACATCTAATCAGAGTTGCAAAAATCAGAGTAAATTTTTCATTTTTTTTTCAAAACAGTAGAAGCGCGAACTTACTAGACTTACGACTATGCTCGGACTACAAAATTGTATTGATCAATTGTAAGACAAGGTATAAACTAAAGTTATCCTAGAGAGTCATCATGATATTGTACTATAGAGATTCATAATAGATTCAGTGATATAATATTTATATAAACAAGAAAATCCGAATATTCTAAAGGTAACAAACTAAACAACTATACCACTACAATTGAAATCTGCTCCACTGCATCTAGATCCCTTTCCACGATCAATTTGAATAACTCTTTCAATTCTTTCTCAATTTTTCGATTCTTTTCTGCAAGATGACTGTGAGTGGGTGAGCTTTTATCAAAAAGCTCGTGAGTATGTCCAACTTCTAACAACATGTCAGGGGATAAAACAATTTATAAATACAAAATGGGCCAGTTTCATGGAAACCCGAGTAGAAACATTTAATGCAACTAAACAGGTTTGAAAGTCAACGTTACAATAGAATCCACGATAGCAAAATGGAAATATGTATAGTGGCAGTTAAACCAATTTTATAAAGTAATTAAATTCATACACCACCGTAGTACAGAATGATCATGAGATGCAGTTTTATAAATCATAATAGTAGCAGGCCCAAGTTGTAACCTCTCATCCCATAATAAGTGTTACTCATGAGTCTACCTATAACATTTAATATATTATCCAATTTTCTCTTATCCCTTATCCAACATCCTTTTTCCACTTTATAATCGGGACTCCGTCCCACAAGTTTTTTTGGACGCCACTAGAAATACGACTGATTTTCTCACTGCCCCTGTCAGGGTCTCTCTCAAAGTAACCAAGTAACCATCATCTATAATCAATCCATCTCCAAATATCCACTATAATACATAGCTCCCAAGGTCATCGGCTGGAGTCTGTCTCGTGATCGATTTCTACCATTGGTCATACGTCGACAACTGCGGATTTGCTAAGGATCCAGAGCTCATCCAGTGAGGTTGCCCACCTACACCCGCGTCTAAATGTCCATCGAGCAAGCATGTATCTCTAGGGTCCGCGTGATCACACAAATAAAATCATGATTATCTTGTTAAATGCAATGGCATCTAAATTCAGAATCCATTCATCAAACTATGTAATCATGCAAACATTCGTAAAAAGTGCAAGTAATTGTAGATACATAATTGATAAGCAAATAAATGCAATTCAAATATGTAATTTAAAACATTTGATTCAAGATCATTTTCAAATAAAATAATAGTAGAATATTTTATTTCATATCAAATGCAATTGATAATTCGATTTTTTGGTTTTGGGAGGCCTAATACAAGGCACGAAGAAGAAGGGGGACCACTCACCGTTGAACGCTCAGATTCCTCTTTGATGGTTGAGTACTCTTCTGCTTCTTCAGAGTTTTGGCAATTTTGATCTTTGCCTCCAAGTTCTCTTTCTTCTTTCTCTACTCTCTTCTTCGAGATTGAATGACGACACTATGAAAGAGTTTAAAGAGATAGTTTAAGATAGAGATTTAGAGAGAATTCTAAGTAAATAGAAACATAACCGATAAATCGGACTAGTTTAAATGAATGACTTTTGCTACGGACAAGACTCTATGCAAACCCTAACTCCATTCGGTTAATCCGACTAATCACGGTTCAATGAAAGACCTCTGATGCAAATCCCATTCTAACTAAAAATCATAGGATTGCCTTATGTAGATAAGACGACACCCTAATCTCAATTGGGTACTTAGAGGCTCGACAATTGATCGATTAAACAATGGTAAATTCAATTTAGATAATCGGACCCACGTTTGATTAAATAGGATTCGATTAATTCGAATTGATTAGAATTTGATAATGAGGTTTCTGATAAAATTCTAACAGACGAAAAAGCCTATATTCTAACTCATTTAGAAATCTAGGTAATTTTCTTTAATTTACATTTTATAATCTCTAAATAAGTTTATATTATTTCTCCTAATTTTATTTCATTTTATTTATAATTATTTTGGGCCCCCCCTGTAATTCATATTGATTATAAATATTTAATTTAATATTATTATATTTTTTATAATTTTTTTTATTCTTGGAAATAACCTACATTTATTTATTTAATGAATTAATATATTTCTTGGGTCAAGTCGGGTGTGGACTGGGTCTGCCTAGGCACGGCCTGGGCATGGCTGAGCATGGCTGGGCATGACCTGGGCACGGCCTGGGCATGAGTAGGTATGGCCTGGGCATTTTGCCAAGCATTAGGGACCTGAGTCAACTCGTTGAGTCAATTGGGCAGATTCTAATCCTCATAATACATGGTATATACACTCATGATGACGCAAGTGGGTCCCACCAACCCAATGGAGGATTGTGATCTTCATGCGGGCCAATGGCCACCAAAAAGTGGAGCCCACAGGTAGTGGGGCTCACACACCAACTCACTTCTAAACATCAACTTTTATGGTCTACTAATTTGGCTCATAGACCCATAAACGTTTGGTACATCCTAGGCGGGATTAACATACTCATTAATACTCCACTCTAGCCCATCAACTCAACCGAGCCCACTAATATCGCAACGCATTCGATTTGCACATGGTGAGGTCCAAACCCTAAGTCACAAAAAATGCGAGTTCACTGACCCATGGAAAGGTTGGTTCACTTTTGCGGATCATCCACCACACATCAGCCACAATGGGGATCTCAAGGTGTTTCACCACATGATGGACTCGTAGACAAAAAATCCGCGACATATATGATTTAGGGGCGTTGGGTTGGTGGTCAATTACATGGACTGGTTTTGACCATGGGCTTTAATGTGCATCATGACCATTAATCAAGAAAACAACTAACACTTATTTTATTTGTAAAACCTCTAACATTTGTTTTAAAACAACTAATATTTGATTTACTCTTTTAAAATAACTAACACACAGTGTTATTAATTACAACAACAAACAATTATTTTATTACTTAAAACAATTATCATTTAATTATTATTTCTAACTTTTAACATGTATTTATTTTCAACACAAATATAGCTAATTACTAACACTAATTTCATATATATATATATGTTTTAAAACTCGCCGAGTCGATTCGGGACTCGGCCGAGTCGACTCGATCGTATTTCGAGTCGACTCGGCATACAAACTCGGATTTGCATAGTCCGGCGAGGTGACTCGGAAAATCGTCCGAGTTGACTCACAATTCAGCCGAGTCACCCGTTTAAAGGCTGAGTCCAATCAAAATTCAATTTTTTTTTTTTCTGATTTTCTAAATGTTTTTTTTGTATTTGTTTCCTATTTTCAAAGTTTTTCTTAATAAACTTTATTTTTTATATATTTAAATAAACAAAAATCAATTTAATGACTCGCCGAGTCGACTCCCGAGTCATCGAGGTGACTCGGCCCAATGGACTTCCGAGCCGAGTCCGAGTTCTGAGTTTTAGAACATAGATATATATATATACATCCTTTTAAACTAAACACTAACAACTAACATTTTAAAACAACTAACATATTACTTAAAATAACTTAACTTTTCCGAAACAACTAACATTTAACTATTATGTATTTATCTTCAAAAAGAAATGTAACTAACAACTAACATTTATTAAAATCTAACATTAGTCGTTAATAGAAAAATAAAACAACTAACTTCTAACTTCCATTTTATTATTATATTATTTCCTTTTCAAGTGTTGAATCAAAACAGGGGCACCGCCCCACTACAAAAGATCACCACATGATGGGTCCCACGGCTACCTAGTGACCCCACCAACCGAACACACACACAAAACGTACACAATTCTATACTGCCACACACTAGAGAAAAACTCAACATAAACTTAATTTGAATGCCAACTAAACTTTGACACAATGAAATTTAGGATGCTCCGTTTTGGGCTTCAACCTGAACCCAAAACAGAGACAAAAGAAACAATTCAAAGAAAGGTGAAGACTAACCATTGGATGCGTGACTTTTGCCTGGATGGACCTCAAATGGCTGGTTCCAGATGAAGTTCTGATGCGTTGGATGTTTTGTTTCACTTCAAGTGGACCGGCGCTAGACGTTGGACAGAGGTATGACAAGTTCAAATGGAGCTCGGTCTGCCACGGTTGGAGCAAAATCGTTGCATCAATGAATGATGAGCTGGTGCAAGAATAGATGCAGCTCACAACGCAAGTCAGCAACCACGTGGCTCTGAAACAAGGAGTTGCCATCCATGGTCGGTGGAACGAACGATCCTGATCTGCGACCAAATGGCATTGCTGTATCATGCATGTAGATCGGCCGGAGATGGAGATAGGGTGGAAGCTGCCATGGTGATGAGGAGATGAGGCCGAAGAGGATGTTTGGGAGGATGGTTTCTCTTGACTCAAGGTCAAGGACAACCATGGTGGTAGTTTTGGATGAAGGTGAGACACCAAGAATAGAGGCTCTATAGGTTGGTCGGAAAGATGGAGGGGAGTACCAGGTGTTGGCGGGAGAGAAAACAGAGAAGGGAAATGGGTAGAAAACTGGTTAAGGATTTAGGGTTTGGTCTTGAAGAGTTGATGTGGATGATTTTAAACGTTGGATTGAAATCCTTTTCAATGGGTTGGATCTTCAACTACAGGATGATGGAGGGGAGGTGTAGAATGATGAAGGGATAGAGTTGAGGTGGTGAAAGGTATTGGTAGAGTGAAGAGGATACGTGGTTCACGTTCCGAGGTGGGGACCATGCTAGGCTGAAGGCGCATGGTTCATGTTGGACTGTGATTAGCGCCAGGGGATGAGAGGTGGATGGAGAGGAGGTGTTGCTACATGGTGATTGGGTTGAGAGGGTTGGCGAGGATTTCTAACGGTTGCTGCTGCATGCAAGAGGTTGACGCATGCATGATAGTGGGAGAGTCCGCACGTACAACTGCCAGCCAAGGTGTACCATGAAATGTCGAGCTGTGGTTTGATGCAAGGTGGAAAGATGATGGAGTGAAGGCACGTGGCTGGGAGGCATGAGTAAGATGGTCCCTCCGCGTCCATGAGATGTTGCTCTCCGATTGGAAGATGTCAATTATGACCGATACAATAGTGCGGTATAGCATGGGTTGGAAATCGAATCATATGCTGGAGTTCTAAACGATGACACCTGTGAAGCAGATGGGTAGAGACGGTGACAAGTGGTAGGTTGGCCACGGTTGGGGTCCAGAGAATGGCTCTGTTGACCCACGAAGATGAATGGATCGGGATGTGGTTGTTCGGGTATACGGCCAAGAAGGGTGGCCAAACATGCTCAATAGGGTTCGAGTAGGTTGCGGTGCACCATGCATACACCCAACTTAATGCACGTGGAGATGATCGAGTTTATCCAAGTGGTCCCACTGCCCTAAAGTGGAAAGATCAACACTATTGGGTCGAAGTAGGTTTCACAAGCGACAAGCCTACACGACAAATATTAATGGAAGTGATGATTTTGGGCCCTCCGATCATGCGGTGTGACCAGATCGCATGATCTACAGCTCACGTCAAACATCCGGGCGATCCCATTGATCACTCAAGAGGTAGATGAATCCACACTCTAAATTGATCTTGCTAGATAAAAACGACGGATTTATCCATAACAGATCAAAGCCATTAGATCCCGTGGTCTTTATAGACCACACTATCCAAGGTTGATCTCGCCGATCGAGGTGGGTCCATAGATAAGCACAGGTCTGATTGAATCGTGGTGGAATCACACACCAAAATACAATCCGGTGAATGGTCCGAAATGGGTCCGTACCTTAATATGAGGCCCGTGGGTATCTAAATGGACTCGAAAGTCTCTCAAAAGTCTAAAAAGCCCACTCGAAAATCTGGGGTATTACAGATGAGAAAGAGAGAGAGGGAGGGGCGCGAGAGAGATGAGAGTGTTACCTGTGAGAGAGGAGTGAAGACCAGAGTGCTTCGACTTTGGTTTCACCAAAACCGGAGAGTCGAGAAAATGCCGATGCCTTCTCCCTTTTACTACAGCGTCGAGAATAGCGATTCTTCCCTCTCTGACCCTTTCACTGGTTTGAAAATTGTGAATGGTAGGGTTTGAAAATGGGAGAGAACATAGGAGTCGTCAACTACAGAGAGAGGAGAGAGATAGATGAGAGGGGAGTGAAAATATGAGAGGGGCCAATGGCTATGAGAGAGGAGTGAACCTAATCTGATCTTGCTCCTGCTGGTTTGAAAATGGGAAAAGGGTGGAGAATAGGGTTTGAACATGGTTTGCTTGGAGAGAGAGAGAGAGAGAGAGGACAAGACGTCGCTCCAGTTGCCCCAGAGAACCTCTTCAGTTACTGCCACATGTCGGGCTCCATTTAATGCAGATCAAACGAAGGGAAGACTCGACGTGGATGTGGCTTGGCGAGAGGCGAGCGTGCATTTGTCTGTGAGGTGAATCCCTCTATTTTAGCCGTGGGATTAGAGTCCCAGCCATCTGTGGCTGCTGGATCCTGTATAGAGCGCGGTAACTTTTTCCTGCCAATAGAGCCCGACCCATTTAGTAATTAATTAGCACCAATAATCGTATCTAAAAAACTTTAACACTCATTTTTCTATGTAACTCACTTCTCTTTAACTAAATAATTTAGAAAAAGAGATATTTAAAGCAAACCCTAACTCTTATATTTATCGCACTTGATGAAATGATTTCTATTCGCTTGACTTAAGAGGACTTCTTGCGATCCTGAAACACATCCAATTGAGCGCTCCTTTCATCAACATCCAAAGGATTGTTCCCACTATTATTTACTTATTACGAATTTTCTCCCACAATGATATAGAAGAGAACATCCAACTCACTAAGGCATCAAATCTTCCAATTAACAACCACAGAAATAAAAGCGCCCTGGAATCTACACTGGAATCGAAGCATGCAATAGTAGATCATCGTCCACCCGAATTAGATACACCCAAATCTCCAATTAGATATAATCATATGAGTTTTTCACTAAAAAAGTCCTCTTGATATGTATGGGAGTTGTTCCGTTTGAATGGCGGGTCATACCCTTTGCATATCTAAAGGCCATAGATCAACACCCAAAAATACAGGTTGAGTGCCAAGAAACATATCTAGTGGTCTTACATGCACCTAATTTTTAGATGCCACTTCCAATTGTAAGGAGCTTCTACACAAGTTCTTTCTCCCTCTCCCACTTTCAATGCCAACCAAGGGGGTACGGATCCATAGCATCCATACTGGCAAACTGACCCAATATCATTGTAATCGATAGAATAAATCATCAGATGGTTGATCAAGGCAGTCCATGAATTGTGTTGGGCTTCACGACCATTTACCTCTAGAGATTGTCCTTCTGGATCATAGATACTCCTTGTAGGATTGTAGAGACCAACGCAATTGACACTCCACAAAAGAGGCCATCAATGTGGTAATGTTCACACATTCCAGGATTTGTCTGATGCATGATCTGATACTTGGTCATTTAAATTAAAACGGATGAATCTGCGGCAACTTGATAATATTTCCATGAAGAAAACACAATCATTATTGAGATTTTGAAATGGTCTCTCAACCTCCAATAATGTGGACCCGCAAATTAAGATCTAGGATTCACCTTAAAGATTAAATTCAGATCCTTATTTCACAAAAGCCAAATCATCATGATCAAATCAAGACAAATAAAAGAAGGAAGACTGACCAATGGTAGGGATTGCAACCCACTTAGAAGAACCGTAGTAGCATCTAAAGGGAATTAATGCTATGATGAAAGAGTTGACACTTCGGACAAAAAACTATTTAGTTTCATTTTGAGAGTGCATGTCAAGGAAATTTTTAACAACTTTTATGAATATCATTAGTATTAAAGCTTGTCAAGTATGTTCTTTTTAGATTACTTGTTTTAAGCCTAACATGCTTGGCAAGTTGTGTATCTTTTGATGAATAAGTTTGACCATAACAAGTTGTATATTGAAGATAATTAGTGGTAGTACTTACATTTTGACTTTATATTTTGTTAAGCATGTGACGTACTCGATGAGCACTCCAAATTTACAGTTAATGTACTCATGCAATTCATGCATATCCAAAATACCGCCCAAAAGCTTCTTAATGAAAAGAAAATGACACATTAAACGGTGGATGAGTAGACTAAATCCCATGACACATCTAAGGAAAATGATATATTATATTATTGGCTAAATCCTGTGTGACAAAACACAAATGTAACTATCTTAGAGTGTGTTAGTTAGGCTAAAAATGTGTCAATGGTTGCATCACTCAAGTACTACTTGAAGACTATAGAAATGAAGCTTGTGGACTTAAAAGATTGAAGACTGATTCATCTGAAGACTTAGAACTTTGTTTGATTACCCAAATCAACATATATAGGATGATAAGTGACTTAGAGACCCTAAAAATAAGTGCTAGAACTAAGTCATATGAGCAAGAAAATCAGTTTCATGGCCTGAAGGGCATTTTATATTGGAGCTAGAGTGCTCAATCAATTGGGGGACCTAGTCCAATCAATTGGACTTGACCCCAATCGATTAGACTTCTCAGACAAAATAAAAAACTATTTGATTACTACCTAATCGATTGGACCTGTTTCCCAATTAATCAAGCACGTAAACTATTTTTAAACTTGAAAAGAGTCCCAATAATGCTTCAATACTTCTTACGCTTATTATATATTGATGATTTAAGGTTGAAAATCCTAAGCATTCAATCAACCTAAGTAATTCAAGCACAAAGAGTCATCAAGATTCAAGAAAAAAAATCTAGGTAATTTCATTCCATCTTTTTGGGGTTTATATTGTATGATCAAAGCTTGAGAACATGAATTCTTTCAATATCTTTTTAGCTTGATCAACCTCCATTTAGAACCATTTTCATATCTAAACCTAGATGTTAGAGAGACAACAAGGTTTGTGTTACTCAAAATTCAACAAAGACTAAAATAAAAATGTATATATATATTTTTCACATCTAATTTTCTTCTTCATTTGTTCAACAAAATTTGTGTATGATATGAGAATAAAATACTTAAATTTTACCGAATCTTTGAAAAGTTTGATTGTCTCATATATTTTTCCAAAAAGTTAGAGAAATCGCATACAATACACGAGATTACTAACTATAGTGGATCTACTGAAAAAGAAAAAAAGCCCGATTGGTGAACCATATACATCTATCCATTGATCTTTGGCGTGCCATTGTTTTTTTCTTCTTTGTGGTTGGTGGTTGCCATGCATTTTGTGATCAATCATTGATTTTCTCAATAGATTGGTCTCTCCTCAATCCACTAGGATTCAAGTCGTTGGGCAAATATGGAGGTCAATGTGTAAAACGCTTTTACAATATCAACATATCGATTAGTAATAAATGATCTAGACCATTGGTGGTAGTGGTTGTTTGATGTATGTGTACAGTGATTTCTGGATGGACCACTGCCATTTGGGTTCATGCAGTTTAATTTGCTAACCGGAGTGATTTAACTTGGTCCCCATGAATACCTTCAAATACTACTTGGCCAGCGAACTTACCATACGGCCTAGGGGATCATAGATGTAACAACTAATACACGTGAATTCAGATTATTGGGAGTTGTCTAATTTCGTCAACATTTTCACCCATTGAGAGACCGTAAGGACGTGTTTGATTACATAGAAAATTTTCCTGAGAAAACACATCTGGGAAATGCCTTAAATGGCTGATTGATTACAACTAAGAACACATATTTCAACCGTGTGAGAAAATAAAAGCTTATGTTGAGATGGAAATGAATTCCCACCTATCTGGATGGGAAATGAATTCCGAGTAGGGAAAATTATCCAGATTTAAAAGGCTTGGCAGGGAAAATTATACAGATTAAGAATGGTTATCTAGCAATGGACAATTGTGTTTTCCCAAGGAAAATGCAATTTTCCCACTTGGCACAGAAAATTTTCCCTAGAAAATACATCTAGGAAATGCCTTAAATGGTTGATTGATCATAACTGAGAACACATATTTCAATCATGTGAAGAAATAAAGCCGTATTTTCAGGTGAAAATGAATTCTCACCTTTCTGGATTGGAAATGAATTCTGGGCTTAGTAGGGAAAATTATCCAAATTTAAATGGCTTGGTAAGGAAAATTATACAGATTTAAAATGGTTATCTAACAATGGACAGTTGTGTTTTCCCAAGGAAAATACAATTTTCCCACTTTGCAATCGAACATGCCCTAAGTGAATTCAAGGTCTTTAGATTTCTCAAGTACACGTGGCACAGATCAAAACATATATATGACAACAAAGTAAACTACATAAAAAAAATGTATTTTTATTTTTTTGGTATCACGCGGTATCGGGGACTGTTAGAACACCAGACTAAGTCCCCGTGGACACGGGTAAAGCCGCTGCCCAGCCCACTCCGCATCATTTAAACGCTTGGGCAAGCCCAGCTGGTGGCATTTCCTCGAGGGGAGGGGGGATTCGAACTCAGGACCTGCACTTCCTGAGGCGTAGTCCTAGCCATCTGCGCCCAACCCTTGGGGTTAAACTACATAAAATTAGGAACATTGATACAAGATTCATACATCTAATAAAACATTAAACACTGACGTTGTTTGCATTCATTGGACTTGGATTCACTGTCTCTCTCCTGCAAAGTCTTCCCACATGCTTCAGCAACCTCACAAACAAGCGAATAGTATGCCCCAAGAGAAGAATGGCCATCACGCCCACCCATGCCAAGATTGAAACTCCAATTACAGTATTGAATATCCTGTTCTCATGATTTGGTGTTAAGACCATTAGGGCAAATAAGTATGTTATTGCCGTTGATGTAATTGCCACCCACATCATCACCATCAAAACCCACATAAAAATCCTATGCTTAAAAGGTAATCCACTTATGAGCAATAGGATTATGCTTAGAGATGTAATGAAAGCCGTCGTGTTGACACCCAAGAACCTAGGATATGCTTCTGGGTAAATCTCAGCCATTATGGACCATCCCGCAAGGTGTTGTGGAAGCGGTGCACTAGTATCCGAGGGAGCGTTTATCAAATGGTCCTGCCAAACACCACCGGGCGGGTTTACTCCGGCTTGGAATGCCATGGTTGCAATTAGTGATGCCACCACCATTAATGTGCTCTTCTTCTTTTTCAGCCAATCATCGTGCTTCGTAAGGTTCTTCTCCCAACTGCTCCCTTGTGAGGGTGGTGGATCTTGATCATCATGTACTACTAAAGACAAGTCCCTGGCAATAATGACTCCAGTTTCACGTGCCCCCAATGGTATATCTCTGGCTCGTAACGTTCCGGAATCCCGAAGATAGTCGCTAATTGCCATATCATTCAAATTTCTTGGACTTCTTGCTAAAACATCCAAGGCTGTGAATCCGCTCTCGTTCAAGGTGTTGACTTTTATTGCAGTACTGCTTACCAAAAACTTTACGGCCTGCAAAAATTTGATTATTACATTCTTGTGAAGGGAAATTAAGAGAGAAATTTGCCACATCCTTGATAATATTTATACTGTATCTGAATCTGATTATACGCACGGGTCACCTCTTTGATATGGGTAGGAGTGTTAATAAGCCTAGTGGCCCAATGGGCTTTTATAGGGCTGGCACTGGGCTGAACTAATAGGCTTAGAGGCCAGACTTGGTCTTGCTTTTAAGGCCCTGTTAAATAATTGGTGGAGTTGACGTGGATTTTAATAAAAAGAAGCTTATACCCAGCTCAAACCTGAAGGCTGAGTCTGTTATGCTCAGAGTCTCAGACCAGCCCTATGCTTAAATATTTAGGCCCATCACAAACTAAGCTGGGCCTGGGGCTGATATCACCCCTATTGATGGCTCACATTGCAATAATCATATCTGGCCATTAAATACCTAAACCACTACGGATCATCAAGAGATGAATTGGCATGATGGGCTCTTTAGCCCAACATATTTTGATCAAGACGTGGGCCCTGGGCCAAGCCTGGGTTTAATATTTTTTAGGGGGCCCTTAGATATAGCATTTTTTCTTCATCAAACCAGCATTGAGAAACTTAAGGGTCGAGCTTGAATTTTGTGGATTGTAAATCATGCTAGGGTGTTTTCTTTATAATTAGCTCTACATAGAATTAAATGGAGAAATAGATCCAAGTTCCCCACGTTGTAAAGGAGTAAAAGGACAAAACGTGGTACAGACCAAGGTTTAAAGGAGGCAGTTTTAACGGTATAACGGACTGGGGGCGTTACCGTTAAAACGGCCATTAAAATGGATTGTAATGGCCAGGGGCAAAGATTGAAAAAATAGATTTTAACGAAAAAAATGGTGCTGGAATTCAAATTTAAAAATTTGAAATTGAAAATTTCAAAAACAAAAAAACGAAATTTAATGGAAAAAGCAGCTGTTTGTTTTAAAAAAAAATTCCAGATTTTAACAGCTGTTAAAACGATTTTAACGGCCGTTTTTTCTTTTTCAAAGTGTAAAAACGATTTTTAGTAACGGGCTTGGGGATGAGTTACCGTTTTAACGGCCATTAAACCTTTTAAATGGCGTTTTTTGTAAACCAGGGTACAGAACAAGGTTTAAAAGGTTCAAAACTGGTTCAGCAGTAGCCCAGCCTTATTTTGAACCATCATTTTTACTGCTAAATTTAGGTCCATATTTGATAGGGTTAGAATTTTTCGCTCATCTGCATGTTATCCCCAGAATCGCTAGTCATTTTATAAGTCAAAAAGCATTAGTAACTTTATCCCACCCTAGGTATGATACTTGTTTGTGGTCCGAGGGCCGGCTACATAGATCCTATATATTCATTATACATACCTCAATCTGCTTCTCCATTACTGCAAGATGCAAGACAGTATTCCCATCCACATCCATCAAGTTCACAAACTGATCATCACCCATCAAGTTCACCAACAGCTTTAGCGCTTCGATGTGGTCATATTTCACACAAAGATGTAAAATGGTCTCGCTTCGATTTGCCACGATTCGAGCAGCTGCGGGTCTGATTCGAACTAACTCATTTAAGACACCGATCTGACCTTTCATGGCTGCTAGATGGAGTGGGGTTCTTCCATCTCGATCACGAGCAAGGCAAACATCGGAGTCAATGCATAACAACTCTTTTACAATATCAACGTATCCTTTTGCCGATGCCAAGTGAAGGGGTGTAGATTTCCATGAGTCGGGCTCTCGAGCAAGTTCAGGCTTATGACTTAGAATCGCTCTAACAAAATCGAGGTGACCGAGCATTGCTGCTATGTGCAAAGGAGTGTCGTGAACACCAGCCACAATAATTCTATCGAGAAGGAGTGAATCTTCTTTAAGTAATTCAAGCAAGGAAGTTACACTCCCTTTCAGTGCTGCTTCATGAAGCCTTCTCTCCATTCTTTCCCTCTCTCGATCGCTAGCCAGCTCGCTCAAAGTGAACAGGAACTAGTTTTATATAATTTTCAAAAACTGGCTGCTTTAAATAGATTGTTTATAATACGCGAGAACAATATACGCTGATAAAATACATGAATTGTACCAAATCTTTGAAAAATTTCACGTATAATAAATTTTTTTCCAAAAATTGAAAAAATCAGCCTGATTGGTCATTTCTAATGGTTGGACGACAATTCACATAGACTACTGATGACTTCATAATGTCATTATCTCATCACATCGATGATAGACGTTTTTGAGAAGTCACAGCTGCCAATCAAAACTAAATATCTTCAAGGCGGCTGAGACGACTTTTCAAAAACGTGTATTAACGATGTGATAGCATATGTTAAAGGCCCTCTATAAGCAAAATATCATGGACGTATGGGCTACGTGGCACACTCTTAGAGATCACTGATTGTATGGATATTTGGTTCATCCTTAGGTACATAGTGATAGTTAGCAATTCGTTCGACGTACACAAAAATGGTATGGAAAATGTTCAAGTGTAATTTAGAGTTGTCGTTCACACAAAAAATAAAAAATAAAAAAATTTGGGGTTGTCTTTCAAAAATTCGATTAAAAATTTAACGAATAATAAAATAAAAAATAAAAATTTACTATTTTTACATATTTAATTTTTATTTCAATAGTTCATAATAATTCATATATATTTGGGATTTTTAAAAAAATATTACTTTATTAATAATAATCTGACTTTTTTTAAATGTAAATAGTTTTAACGACTATATAACAGCAACATTATTGGACGGTTATACTATTAAAACAAACCATTTAAGACCCAGTCACATCTGATCATTTCAATTTGGACGGATGAAGTCATCCGATTATACATTGGTTTTTGACGAAGGAGATGTCTTGGCCGGGTTCGAATAATTGAATAGCCAATAACATCTATAACAATATATAAAGTAAAGCAACCTTCCTGATCGTTATTTGAAGCTCGAAGATTGGTTACCGTTTATAGCCTCTACTTTATAAAAAAGGCTCAAGCTCTCAGGACCTCCTTTTTTTTTTTTCTGACACCTCTAGGTGTTCGTGCGCTCGGCCGTGGATTTCACGAATCCAATGGTGGTTGCTGTCATGAATCCAACGGTGGTTGAAGCTGGAAGATTTTGGTTGCTAAAATCTAACTGCCAGAAATCACTAATCAAGTTGATTCTTCGTGAATAGGTCCACTAAAGAGATGGGCAAAGCATTCATCAGGCTAGTTTGAAGTGCCAGAGTGGGGGGAAAAAATCGTGAATAATCTTACCCACACAAACCCCAATAAATCAACTATTGTATCAAGCCTGATGAACGTGAAACCAAATCGGCTACAATTTCGACCACTGATCTTTGTCAAAGATCCTAATCTCCACACTAGGATGGGTGTACCTGCCAAATACACTCCGAGCAAATTCAGGCTTATGAGTTAGAATCGCTCTAGCAAAATCGAGGTGACCGAGCATTGCTGCTATGTGCAGAGTGTCGTGAACACCAGCCACAATAAATCTATCGCGAGAAGGAGTGGATCTTCTTTAAGTAATCCAAGCAAGGTAGATACGTACTCCCTTTCAAGGTTATAATTTCGTGATTAAGGTCAGGTAGGCCCGGTAGGGGACTGCCTAACCCCATGCTTGCTTACAAAAAGTATAAGGGATGTGTGTTGATGAATAAGACTTTGATGATGGATGCGCGAGCGACATCTGTATGGGCTAGGTGGCACACACTCTTAGAGATCACTGACTGTATGGATATTTGGCCCATCCCTAGATAGACCCATATAGTTAACAATTCGGCATACGGCAAAAATATGGTACGGGAACAGTTCAATAGTATAATTCGGGGTTGTCATTTAAAAAATTCTATAAAGAATAAAATAAAAACAATAATTTTTATTTTTTATTTTATCGCATAAAAACTTCTTTTTTTTTTTCAAAATTGTTCAGAATAATGGAAAATTTTCGAAAGGAACCCAAGTTTAAGGGTATTTTTAAAAAAGAATCGTATTTTTTGAAATTTATCAAAACAAACCTATGACGTCAAACCGTTTGGCGTATGCTCAAAAAATATTTCAATGACAGATTTGCCCTTGTCTTGTCGCCTGAAAAAATGTCAAATTGCTGTCAAACGCCATACTGTTAGGCGACGGTTATTAACAGTCGCCAAACCGTTCAGCGTCGGCTATTAACAGTCGCCAAATAGCCGACGCTGAACGGTTTGGCGACTGTAAATAACCGTCGCCAAACAGTATGGTGACTGTTAATAACTGTCGCCAAACAGTATGGTGTCTAACAACAATTTGACCTTTTTTCATACACAACTTTGGTGTACCCATGTGGAAGATAAATCATTGGCTGATTTTTGGTGAGGATGATCTCCTCACCGTTAGATCACATATTCTGAAATTTCTACCATCATGAAACGTGGGTTTCAAGTTAACACGGTAAAAAATAAATGCCTAACAGTATGGCGTGTCATTTTGTAAACTGCCAAACAGCTTGGTGGTTTACAAAATGATATGCCATATTGTACGGCGGCTTATAACAACATATGCCAAACCGTTTGGCGTATCGTTTGAAGAGGGCAATTCGGCAATGTTAAAGTTTCGTAAGAATACGCCAAATGGTTCGGCGTCTTAGGTTTATTTTGACAAATTTCAAAAAATACGGTTCTTTTTGGAAAATAACCTTAAACTTAGGTTCGTTTTGAAAATTTTCCGTCAGAATAATTTGTGTATAATACGATTCATAAAATATACACACATTTTACCATATTTTTTAAAAGTTCGCATGCAGTAGAATATGTGTTTCAAAAAAATTGAAAAAAATAACAGATACTACACTAATTATACATACACCCAACATGGCAGCTCAAATGGTTGGTGTGTATCCTCCTCTTTGGAGAGGTTGTGGGGTCAAACCCACACAGGTAGATTTCCTCCTTTGAGCAATATGCCAGGAATAGAAATCCCCTTTACCGGCTTGACCGGTCCATACAGGTTTCACCTGCCAATCCGTGGGGCCTTCCCACGATGGTGACTACAAAAAAAGAATGAAAGAAAAAAAGAATTATACATGAACTTAATAACTATAGATGGACCTACTGACCAAATTAAAATCAGCGTTATATCCCGTTATAATGCTATTTACCAGAAAAAGGATATCAATTATAACAACTGTTAGTTCCGTTGTGACCGCCGTTGTTTTTGGAAATTTAACTTTTTTTTACTACTGTTGGGGTTTTAAAAATAATAATAAATATTATAAATATTCTGAAGTGTTTTTTTACTGAGACATAACTGAACCCTGAAGTCGACTCCCTTTTTATTAGACACCGAAATCCTAAGACCAACCTCTTGACCTTCATCCGTGTGGGTATTTGGTCCATCCCAAGTGAGCTCGATGGGTGATTTTTAACCTTTCGATATGATTACCGGCCCCCAAATAATGCTCATGATTAAAAACAACCCATGAAAAAGACTCCAATCCAACGACTAGAAATCACTAATCAATCTAATATTTGTGCTATTACTTAGTCATTGAAAGATTCATTTGGAGCAACAGAATATTCTCTTTTCACCAATGATATTTGATTGCCAATTAAAGGATGGGCTAACACAATATTCTACTTCTACTTTAAGTCTTATGGTTCCCTGGTAATTGTATAGCTGACAACTCCGTAGGAAGCTAAACATTGTTTTTCGGAAATTGTATGTAGGCCACGTATGCGGAGTTAGAAAGTTGTATTTATTAATTATTAATAAAATTAGAAAGAGATAGGTGTCGACAGCCGAGAGAGGGCGGGGAAGGTGAATATAGAAAGGTGAGGAGCTATCTCTTTGGGGGGTGGGGGGTGGGGAGAGAGGGGTTATAGAGAAAGGGGGCAAAAGGAGAGAACCTAGAGAGGTGAAGGTGAGAAAGAGGAGAAGGAAGCAAGGATGAGAGAGAACTAGAAAAGAATGAGAGAGTGAAAAGAATCACCTGTAACAACAGAAGAAGAATAGTACCTGAGATCATCCTCACCAAAAATCAGCATGCTAATTAAAACTCCTAACCATATCAAATATGGACCTAAATTTAACGGTGAAAATGGATGGTACATAATTTTTCAACTAGCAATCCACTTTTCATAAGGTAACAAATGTAAGAATGAGTTGATTTTTTTGTGAGGTACGGTTGATAAAATCAGCGCCTTTAAAGCCCATGTCCATTTGTCATATTATATTAGTTGCTATATATGAAAGAGTCTGTCTAGAGCTACACCCATTTCTTACATCCACTTCTTACACCCAAGGGTGGAGTCTACATGGAGATCCTGTTGGTCAATCCAACTGCACAATGAGTTTTTCATACTATGGTTACCCTTCTCACAAAAATCAGGACATTTCGACATAACCTCATGAAAGTTTGAATTTAATTTAAAAAATCCAGACCATCCTTGAACCATTATTTTTGGTCGATTTTTTTATATGGTTAGCAATGTTGAAGTGAACTGATTTTTTTTTTTTTGACATTCCTAACCTCACGAAAATATGACTCTAATTTAAAAATCCAGACCATCCAAATATTAATCCATTATTTTCGGTCAATTTTTTATATATGGTTAGCAACGTCGAAGTGAACTGATTTTTGGCAACGATATGATATGATCATCATGGCAATAGGAAAACTCAAAGTGCGTTTGGCTTGTCGAACACGATCTCCATGTGGGCCCCACCACCTGGTGTAAGAAATAGGTGTAGCTCTAGACGGACTCTAGCAGCTATATATAATAATGGGTACGTAATGTGGAAGCTTAGGTTAATACCCGGTTAATAAGACTGATACATTTAATAAGCAAGCAAAATTTAAAAAACATATACACCATTTATTCAAGATTAATACCTGGGTAATAATTTATAAAAAGTACTAGGGTAACCATCAAACACTGATGTGGTTTCAATTCATTGGACTTGGATATTCACTGTTTTTCTGATCTCCTGCAAAGTCTTCCCACCTTCTTTAGCAACCTCACAAGCAAGCGAATGGTATGCCCCAGGAGAAGAAGTGCCATTAAGCCCAACCATGCCAAGATTGAAACTCCAATTACAGTACTGAATAACATGTTCTCATGATCTGGTGTTAAGACCATTAGGGCAAATAAGTATGTTATTGCCGTTGATGTAATTGCCACCCACATCATCACCATCAAAACCCACATAAAAATCCTATGCTTAAAAGGTAATCCACTTATGAGCAATAGGATTATGCTTAGAGATGTGACGAAAGCCGTCGTGTTGACACCCAAGAACCTAGGATATGCTTCTGGGTAAATCTCAGCCATTATGGACCATCCCGCAAGGTGTTGTGGAAGCGGTGCAGCAGTATCTGAGGGAGCGTTTATCAAATTGTCCTGCCAAACACCACCGGGCGGGTTTACTCCGGCTTGGAATGCCATGGTTGCAATTAGTGATGCCACCACCATTAATGTGCTCTTCTTCTTTTTCAGCCAATTATCGTGCTTCTTAAGGTTCTTCTCCCAACTGCTCCCTTGTGAGGGTGGTGGATCTTGATCATCATGTACTACTAAAGACAAATCCCTGGCCCTAACGACTCCAGTTTCACGTGCCCCCAATGGTATATCTCTGGCTCGTAATGTTCCGAAATCCCGAAGATAGTCGCTGATTGCCATATCATTCAAATTTCTTGGACTTCTTGCTAAAACATCCAAGGCTGTGAATCCGCTCACGTTCAAGGTGTTGACTTTTATTGCAGTACTGCTTAGCAAAAACTTTATGGCCTGCACATTTTTCACTCTTAAATTCTTGTGAAGGGAAATTAAGAGAGTGATCGATTTAGTACATCAAGCTTAGAAGTATCTTTGATAATTCGAAAAAAATATCCGATATCCCAATTCGATTCAATATCCAACTGATATTCTGAATCAATATATATCCAAATTCGAATGCGATTGACTTATCGGATATCCAATAATATATATATATAGGTGAGGATCGGGGGACAACAATTTCATACACCGTTTTTTGCAACAAAAATTGGGGCAGGCCAATTTATAAATTAGAAGTATTAGAATGGGATGATTTTTGGCAAGGACGGTCTCTATGGTGAGGAGATCATGCTCACAAAAATTCAAATCATTCTGATATTCATAGACTGATTTAAAAGTGAAGAATTACATGGACTGTTTATTTTTATCGTTAACAGGTATGAAATTGTTGTCAAAAACGTTGTATGAAATTGTTGTCCCCTGATCCTGACCCCAAAATCGTTAAGAACATTTGAATCCACAACGTTTGAAATTGGGTTCCAAGTACATGTACATGATGAAAAATGTTTGAATCCAATGACTAGAAATTACTAATAAAACTGATTTTGGTGTGAAGGTGCACCAACGATCGGCCACATTCATGGGGTCAGTGGACCCGGAAAAGAGCCAGATGCCTTTTTTTTTTTGGCCATGTAGAGTTGCATGCGATCCCTGGTTCAGCCACAGCCCAGCCAATGTGCACTTTAAATTAACCTTGCTTTTGTTAATTACTGCATATATTATCATCATTCATACCTCAATCTGCTTCTCAGCTACTGCAAGATGCAAGACAGTGTTGCCATCCTCATCCTTCCTGTTCGCAAACTGATCATCACTTATTGCTTTTACCAACAACTTCAGCGTTTCAAGACGGTCATATTTCACACACAGGTGTAGAATCGTCTCTCCTCGATCCACCACGATTCGAGTCGCTTCAGGTCTGGTCCGAACTAACTCCTCCAAGACACCAACATGGCCTTTGATAGCTGCTAAATGGAGAGGGTTTCTTCCATCTCGATCACGAACAAGACAAATATCGGGGTTGATATGTAATAACTCCTTTACAATATCAACATACCCTTTTGCCGCTGCTAAGTGAAGCGGCGAAGATCTCCGTGAGTCGAGCTCGCGAGCAAGTTCAGGCTTACGACTTAAAATCTCTCTAACAAAATCAATGTGACCGAGCATCGCTGCAATGTGCAAAGGGGTGTCGCTGACACAAGCTACGATAACCCTATCGAGAACAAGTGCATCTTCTTGAAGCAATTCAAGCAAGGAAGTTACACTCCCTTCAATTGCTGCTTCACGAAGTCTTTTCTCCATTCTCCCACCCTCTCTATGGCTAGCTTGCTCACAGAGGGAACTCTTTATTGCTTTAAATACATAATTTGTTTATAATTAAAAGACTTGAAGTCAACTGTTTCAAGTCAAGTCCTGCAAAAAAATTTAAATAACTCTCTCCAATCTATTCTAGGCCGAGTGTTGAACGAGTCGCAAGTTCTTGCATGTGTCAGCGCGTCTGAAGTCAAGATGATGTGATATCGATCTGACCATTTTAAATTGGTTAGGTTAAGTCATCTGATCAAACATTGGTTTTCGACCAAATAGATTTCTTGGTACGCCACTCATTAAGTGGTGGGTATAACCTAACTCAAAGCGTGATATGATTAAATAGCACATTTAACAATTTTTTTTGCTAGTTGACGAGTTGTATTAAAAGATAAGGTTGTAAAATTACAAGAGTTGAAAGAAAGAGAAGGTAAAAAAAAAAAAAACAAGAAGGAAAAGCCACCAAACCAATGAGCAGAAAAATAAAAAGAAAGACAAATGAGAGCAACAACCATCAAACCTATAATAAGTTATAGGGTTCTCGACAGACAAGAGAAAAGAGGGTATCTCATCCCACCACTGAGATGATCTCCAACATGATGTATGGTTGGATTATCCCACATGATCTCCATGTGGGCCCACCATCAGGTGTAAGAACTGGATGTAAGAAATGGATGTAGCTATAGACAGACTCAATTTCAAAATGGACTTTTTTTGTGAAGACATTAGCAGATGGTGTGTTATCGCACACGTTTGGTCTGACGTCTTGTTAGTATACATAGTTGTTTCGCCTTTCCCCAACAGGTCAATCTTTTGGGGTAAATATTAATGGTTGTATGTACGATTCAATTTATGGTCTGATTGTCCAACATGATCTACATGTAGCCCGACCACTAGGTGTACGAATTTGATGTAAGAAATCAAGAAGAAACTTAAAGTTAAAAAAATAAAAACAAAAACAAAAGAATATAATCTACATCTCTAAGTAGATTTGGTGTACTTCTACATGTGTGGTGTCTTCATTGTTGTCTCCACTTGTTCAGAGAGAGAGAGAGAGAGAGAGAGAGAGAGAGAGAGAGAGAGAGAGAGAGAGAGAGAGAGAGAGAGAGAGAGAGAGAGAGAGAGAGAGAGAGAGAGAGAGAGAGAGAGAGATATGAATGGTGGCAATTGGCAAAGGTTTTTTGGCTGTCCGATTCCTAAGCGAGGTTAGGTGAAAGTCGGGATTAGAATTGTGATTGGCTTGACTTGCTCTTTTCCTATATTCTTAAGTAGGATTGACCACCACTGACTTCATTTAGTGAAGCTGTTCCATTTTTTATTTATGATGGGAGTAAGAAAGAGAGTAAAAACTATTAGAGGGAGAAGTATTGCCAACCTTGAGAAGATCTGAGTTGTTCGTTAAGGTTAAGGGGGTGTTTGGATCGCCATTTTTAGATTGAAAAAGTCTTTTTTTTTTAACAAAAGACTTTTCCCAAAATAATAGATTGTTTGGATGACCATTTTTTAAGTGTACTTTTATTATTTGAGCATTCAGGTAGATCACACGTGCCCTTCAACTAATAACATATAATGGCTTGCATCGTTAAGATGTTATAACTTATAACATCTTCTTTTAAACCTTGATGTGTCAACTCATTGGAATATCTACCAATTCACGAGATTCAACCCATGAGGAGGTTCGAAGTCTGGAGATCGGAGGTTATATTGGTGGGCATTGATCCCAATCCGGATTGGTCCAATTTTGAATGCCTAAAAAGTGACTGTCATCTAAATCGTACACCTGTCACCTCGAGATTCATAAAAGTAGGATTTTGTCATTAGTAACTCGGACTGATTCACCCCAATCTAGCATTTCAAGCCCTTTGCCAACTTTGTTAACTTACAGAAAGTTTTGTTTAGCGGAAGGAGAGCCAACTTATCGAGGAAAGCCAACTTAGATGAAGGAGGCTAGTTTACTCTGCAAGTCAGCGTAATTCCATTGATAGACGCAGCTCTCACTTTCTTCGGATGGGACAGTTCCCACCTATTGTTGATGGGACAGTTCCTACTTGCTCAGGAAGTGACATGCTTGCTAGAAATAATGAAAAAAGAGACATAATTAAGTGCTATATTTGCACACGCTAACAACGCAATACTACCACCATGCTTGGTAGGTAAAAGACAACACATCTCATCTACCATTAGGGCCTTTATAAATAGAGGTTTCCCTCTGTGGGGGAAATCGATGTCAGACGATTCGTATCTCGATGATGATCCGGCAAATTTGATGCTTCAGGACAAAACTTCTTCTCCACCGCGGAAGATAAGATAATCTTCGAACAGGACGTGGTTGTACCTGTTGACAACACTCCGACACTCAAGTCAGTCTAGGATGTTTTAACAGGGTTTAGGAAATATAGAAAAGATAATTCAGAGTTAGACTATCTAGATCTGGAGAGCAAGCTCCATTTCTCAGTTCTGAGTATCATGTATTTATACCCTCAGAACTGACGTAACTCACCTTCTACGTATCCACTTCTTGTTAGTTAGATCCGATCTGAAGAGATTCTGTTATGAAACTGCTTCTTCTTGTTAGATCCTAACTTCCCCTATTCAGTTATATCTGAAACAACTGAGGTGGCATTCCTCGTGGTAGATATTTGAATGGGGGAATGCGGGAATGGGCATTATAGTCAAACTTACCACCACATGGCAATCATATAACAAATAAGTCAATAATTAACTTGATTATAGTTTAAAATACTTATCTTGTTCGTGGAATTTTGTTTACTTGTCGGGATGGGTAAATAGTCATTCCTGTCAAGCGCGCTGTTGAACTTGCCAGGTTACATTATGTGTCTTTCCTGCCAAGTCCACTGATGAACTTGTTTGGATACGTTATGCGTCATTCCTGCCAAGTCTGATGTTTGACCTTGTCGAGTTGAGTAGAATGTCAATCCTGTCAAATATGTTGTGTAACTTGTTGGGATGAGTTGTACGTCATTCCTACCAAGTTTGATATTATGACCTTGTCGGGTTGAGTTAAATATCAATCCCGTCAAGCATGCAGATAATTAATGTGTTGGGAAAGATTGAATGCTTTTTCGACATATTAATTGCTGAAGTTTCAGTACGTTCCGTTACTGATCCTGTCCCGAGATATTCCCTTCTGATCACTCCATTCGACACGTGGTTCTTCCATTAATGGATGACGTGTGACAGGAATGGACTGGTTGTGGCCTCCGACGATTTCTTCGGCGCATTTATTCACGCATGTTGGATGACACCAGGTGTCAATCGTTCGTACCTCGCACATGCCAAGCCAGTGACACGTGTTAGCGTATTACTTGTTGAAAAATACGGAAGCTCTCTTTCTCTATCTTTTCTCTCTCTAAGATTACCAGTTCATTCCCAATGCGAGAAACCAACTTTCAAGTTTACCATTAAGAACAATTAATCGATCATTCAACTCGAACATTGAGGTGTTTGGTCAAATTTATTCATTGTTCACCAAAGTGGGACTATACATTTCAGGTGCCATATGTGGGAACGTACAGTAAGCCTGTGCTTTCTTGAGATTTGGGGGCAGTCATGTGAAGGTTGAGTGACGATTAGCCATCCTCAGAACCAACTTACCATACAACTTGAGCATCCCCAAGTTTCTCATGTTTGATCCGATTGTGTGACATCAATAGTTTGATCATGAGAGTAGAACTCTTGCACAGTTTAATCAAGTGACATTGCTTCTTCAATGCGGTTTGAACACAATGCAACTACTGAATGCCCCCAGACCAACTCATCATGTAGGAACAATCCTTTGATCAAAACTATTGGCACAAAATTAACTTCTTGATTAACCTATTTGCAAAATAAGACAATCCACCAATCGAACACCCCGGGCGCCGACATGTACCCACAAAAGCCTACATCCCCGATGAAGTAAAGCTCTCGGTGCTGACTTACCAAATTCGAACACCTAAACAAGAATGCTACAAAATTTCTTAGGTACAAAAACCATATGTAAATAACCAAATAATTTTAACCGAACAACCTCCCCAGAGGCGATACGTGGATCAGCAATAGCTAGTGATAAGAATATTCCCAAGTTGCTAAAAGGACTTCCTCCCGAAAACCCTTTCTTGGCAAAATGGGAATAAGGGGCAAATGTGTGTGCCTAAAAAGTGATTGACATCTGGGTTGTACGCATGTTGCCTTGTGATTTATAAAAATAGGATTTGGTTACTAATAACTTGGATCCAAATATAACAACTCAGACCAGCTCACCCCAATCCAATATTTTAAGCCTTTCGTCGACTTTGTTAACTTACATGCACAGGGTTTGGTTTAGCAGAGGGGAGAGTCGACCTATCGAGGAAAGCCAGCTCAAGAGAAAGAGCATAGCTACTTAGCAAGTCGGTATGATTCCATCGGTAGATGTGGCTCTTAATTGCTCTAGATGGGACATTTTTCACCTACTCTAGATATGATAGTTCTTATTTGCTCGAGATAGAACGTGACCTACTTACTCAGAATGATGAAAAAATTAATATGCGTGTTTGTCGTCCCCACACACATCCCCACCAAGGCATCTATAAATAAAGGTTATCCCTTACTCAGAAATGGGTTAAAAAATTTCACTACGGAAGTTCTCTCTTTTTTAAGGTACATATTTTGAGTATTGGCTAATTATGTGTGACAAAATAAGTTCATCATAGTCTTTATTTGTGTGTGGTAGGTTATGTGACTGTTCAACGTCTATATCACTCAATCCCACTAGAAGATTCAAAAACATTGAAGTTAATTTGGCTGAAGAGTAATAAGCTTCACATTGATCACATATATATATAAGTGACTTTAATCTTTAATATCTAAGTAACCGTAGATTATTGATTTTTGTACCTGAAAGAGGACTCGATCGATGACACATTCTTAGAGAACACTAACCGTATGGATGTTTGGGCCATCCCTAAGTGTACCTATATACAAAAAAAATCAGTCTGATTAGAGATTTCTAAGCAATTGGAGTCGTTTTCATGGGTTGATTTTTAATTGTGGAATTTGACTAATATTTTGGGTTATTAAGGGTACAAAGATCCAAATGTTTGAATCACTAATCAAGCTGAGTTTCGATATGTAGATCCGACTAGAGATGGGACTGACATCAATGATGTCAGTGGTACGTAAGAGTGTGCCACGTGGCTCATACTGTGGCCTGTCATCAACGTTCTGCTCTTAATATTCAACCACAAAAGGTATAGATGAGACGAGTAAAACTTCGCCCCCAATATGATCCACGTGGTACACTCTTAAAGGACGCTGACCATATGGATATTTGGCCAATCCCTAGGTGGACCTATAAACCAAACATCAGCCTGATTAGTGATTTCAATCGTTTGGCTCCGTGTACCCCAAATAATGGTCCATATTCCATAATGCTCAAATTCAGAAATCACTAATCAGGTTGACGCTGGCTTTGTTGATCCACCGGATTGGCCAATCATCCATACGGTCAGTGTCCTCTGAAAATGTGCCTCGTGGCAGTCAATGACAGTCACCGGCGGTCAGCCAAGTTTTATTTGATGAGACAGTGCGATTGATTTGAACAAGAAAATATGAATTCAAGAGTAAACCTTCGCTCGCACCGGGCTGTGAGCGAAGCCGAGCACAGCACACAATACGTGCCACATGGCACACTCTTGGAGGGTGCTGACCGTATGGATGTTTGGCCAATCACTAGTTGGACCTACAAACCAAAAATAAACCTGATCCCCTATTTCTAAGCATTAAATTGAAGTCATTTTCATGGGTTCATTTTAACAGTAGGAATTTGAGCATTATTGAGCGTTATTTGAGTGCAAATATATAAAGGTTTCAATCACTAATCAGGCTGATTTTTGGTTTACAGGTCCATCGAGGGACTGGCCAAACATCCATACGGTCATCATCCTCTAAGAGTGTGACACGTGTCTCATATTGTGTGCTGTGTTCGGCTTCACTCAAAGCCCGGTGTGAGCGAAGGTTTACTCTTCATGAATAAAGCTGACTCATTGGTTGCACGGTCAGCATTGATTGAATTTTGCTTGACTAGACTCGACTCTGAGAGAATATTACAATGGTCAACACAACGAATTAGTGTACAAAATCAAGCACACAATAATTGCTTCTTCATTTTCTTACGTGCACGGGACGAGAGAATCCCCGTACCAATCATGATCCACAGTGGCGGTTAATACAGTGGACCCTGATCGCCCACTAGCGTGGCCAGTGGACGGACGACCAAACCCGGCGGCATCGCAGATTGGGCTAAGTCGGCTGACCACCGTTTGGCAACCGGTGACTCACACGTGTCACGGGCCACAATCCCCCCTTAAAACCCCTTAAAACCCTAATCTTCCTCCAATACATCCCCTCCCTCTCTCCTCTCGATTCCATTTTTCGCGAAGAAGCCGTCCCGATTTCTGTTCCGACCCCTTCTGTCTCTGTCCATCTCTACTGTAAATAGAATCTATCTTCTTTAATTTCTTTCAATACAAAACCCTAGATTTTACCTGCAACATCTGCTCTCTCCAGCTGATTTTTCTTATCGGCACTCGGAGATGGAAGGGATGATGATGAATGTCTTCGATTCTCCGGTAAGAATCATCACCATCGCTGAATCAGATCTTTCTTGCAAGAAATGATCGATCAGTTGGATCCAAAATCTGGTCTGGTGAAAGCAAAAAATCGTAAAATTACTGTAATCTCAACCTAGGTATCATAAGAAAATAAGAAGATAATTGTAGAGGTTTGGAAATTAGTGTACAGTTTGGAAATTAGGGTTAGGGTTAGGGTTAGAGTCATTTTGGAGAATTTTTTTCGATTCTGTACAGTTAGGGTTGAAGAGGGGCTGAGGGAATTGATTCGATTTTGCTTTTTTCGTTCTGAAATTGGCGAAGATGAGTTTTAGCACTGCTGAGGAAGATTCCGCACCGGAAATCCACCTCCCGGCTGATATAGACTGGGATATGCTCGACAAATCCAAGTTTTTCTTTCTTGGTGCCGCCCTCTTCTCCGGCGTCTCCGCCACTTTGTACCCTGTAGTGGTCTTGAAAACTCGACAACAGATCTGTTACGATCAGGTTTCTTGCATCAAAAGAGCATTTGCTATTGTGGGTCAGGAGGGTTTTCGCGGCCTCTACAGAGGGTTTGGAACTTCCCTAATGGGAACAATTCCTGCTCGAGCGCTATACATGACAGCGCTCGAGGTCACGAAGAGTAATGTCGGACCTGCCATGGTCCGATTAGGGGTTTTAGATCCGACTGCAGCGGCATTTGCTAATGCCGCTGCAGGCCTAAATGCTGCCATGGCAGCACAGCTTGTATGGACCCCTATCGATGTCGTGAGTCAACGACTCATGGTCCAAGGTAGCAATATCCCCAATGCATCCCCTTGTAAATATCGCGGTGGAATTGACGCATTCCGGAAAATTCTCAATGCCGATGGTGTTCGTGGTTTGTATCGGGGTTTCGGGATGTCGATATTAACCTATGCACCATCAAATGCAGTGTGGTGGGCATCATACTCCATTTCGCAGAGACTCATTTGGGGTGGAATTGGTTGCTGTTTATGCAAAAAAGACA
This sequence comes from Euptelea pleiosperma, assembly GCA_035048495.1. Lineage (NCBI taxonomy): Eukaryota > Viridiplantae > Streptophyta > Magnoliopsida > Ranunculales > Eupteleaceae > Euptelea > Euptelea pleiosperma. The sequence goes on from CM068548.1 coordinate 13,145,983, forward strand.
ATGAGAGTAAAGAGAATAGTAGCAGTTTTCGGCCGGATTCGAAGACTATAGTAGCAGTTCAAGGATTGAGTGCAGCAATGGCGGGAGGTGTTTCAGCTTTAATTACAATGCCGCTCGATACAATTAAGACAAGATTGCAGGTTCTGGATGGAGAAGATACGGGGCGGCGAGGGCGACCACTGACAATCAGGCAGACGGTTAGGAATTTGATTAGGGAAGGGGGCTGGACAGCTTGCTACAGAGGATTGGGACCTCGGTGGGCTTCAATGTCACTGTCTGCAACTACCATGATCACTACATATGAGTTTTTGAAACGGCTCTCCGCGAAGAACCAGGAGAGCTTGACATGATCAACAGATGAAGAGAAATGGAAAATTTTATTTTTCCTTTCTTTTAATCCATATTTTTTGGTCTATCTTTTTTTTCTCTTTGGTGCCTTATGTTGGTTTTGTTAGCCTGCCTGCCCAGAGGGCTGATTAATGTTTTTTTTTCTTTTCAATATCTATCTTTGTGTTTTTTTTTTTATCTTGTATATTTAAATATAAAGAATCTTATCTTTCAAGACAAGATGTGTATGGAATATTATCTTGCTGCTTGCCACATGATCAATTTATCCTAATCATTCCTAACCGTCCGATCGACGAGTCGGCTAAATAAATTCTTCGAAAATATCTAAGTGGGTCAATGGAAGGTTTGGATTATTAAGTTAAATTTGTTTGTATGCTTATTGTTGTGAACTTGATTAACAATAGAGTAATTCCAACACAATATTCCACTTGATTTCTGACCCCTCTCGGGAGTCGGACTCAGGGTCGTGGATTTTGAGAATCCAACTGTGGTTGATAGCGCTGAGCTGGCATTCATTTAATGAAAAACGGGGGTCCACGGAACCTGAGTGGGCCACCTAGTGGATGAGTAAACCTTGTGTCACAAGTATGTTGTGATGGAAGCCAGTCACAGCACTCAATACGAGCCACGTGGCATACGATCAGAGGGAGATGAGCGTATGGATGTTTGGCCAGTCCCTCGGTGGACCTACAAACCAAAAATCAGCCTGACCTTTGGAGTTTTGGACCCAAATAACGCTCAATAATGCTCAAATTCCTACCTTTAAAATCAACCCATGAAAACAACTTCAATGAAATCGGTTAGAAATCACTAATCAAGCTGAGGTTTTTGTGTACCAGTCCACCGAGGGACTGGCCAAACATCCATACGTCATCATCCTCTAATAGTATGCCACGTGGCTCATATTGAATGCTGTGACCGGCTTCAGTCACAACATCTTGTGACACAAGTTTTACTTCTAGTGGATGGGCAGCATGGCCACTCGGTGGATGGGCAGAATTGTTAAGATTATAGTGCACAGTGGACCCTGCCTCCCATGACTTAGATTACACATTTCTAGCCGCTTATAGTTGATGAATGAACTTTTTCACCATGTAACGTCAACAATGGATGGAAAAAAATTAAGGTGGGTCTCATTGTATAATATTAGGTTCCATAGAGGATGATGGACCTGATCAGACCAATCATAAAACAGATGACTTTATTAACCTACTGAAAAGTTGGTACTTGATCGGATGGCTATAATTTCTTTATAAAAGTCTATAAGTTACTTATTTTTGTGTTGCCAAACGCCCCCTTATCTTCTAAACGATTATAGAGAGAGAAAGAGATTATAATTTGTTGAAACCGAAATTTTGGCAAAATTTTGAAATTTCACTAAAACAACGGAAATAAACACCTATTTTATTAAGGGAATAAAATTAAGGGTATAATGGTACTTTAAACTTTTGAAGGTCATTATAGTCATTTAAAAAATATTGAGATGTCCATTAATGGGCGTTTATGGTCAATGATGTTGACCACGGTCAAAGGGTCAGACGCAAATATTTTAAAAACATTGGGTGATATTCAAATTGCATCAATAAAGGGGGCAAGCCAAAAATCCCTTTTTTATTTATAAAATTTCCATTGTTTTAGCTAATTTTTTGTCCGAAATTTCAGTTTGGACCTAGCACAAACTCAAGTCGAAATAAAAATTTCAATCCTTGGGTTCAGCGGACTCACCTTTTGCACTCGTGCTCTTGGCCGTGGATTTCATGAATTAAACAGTAGTTAGATTCTCGGCCTGGATTCTCGAAATCCACGGCTGAGAGCACGAATAAAAAAACGAGTCCAAACAGGTGAGTCCCTAGAGCCTGGTCCCGTGGGGATATATGGGAAGGAAAAAGATGTAACAAGGTATGTCTGAAACTGTTTCAAATGCGGAAGCACCATGGTTACTTACATCTGCCATCTGGACCCACTGACCGCATGGATGTTTATCCCACCCCTTGGTGGATATACAAACAAAAAATCATCCTGATTGGTATTCTATAACCATTAGATTTTAGCACTTTTTAAGGCGTTTTTATAGCCGTTGAATGCAACCATTATTTTTGTACTAAAACCAACAGCTAAAAATCATCAAACAAACTGATATTTGGTAAGACTGTCTATTAAGGGGTGGGCTAAAAATCCATACGGTCAATGGGCCCAGACGACAGCGGTAACTACCAAAAATGACGCTTCCGCAATTGAAAAGATCTCAGGTATACCTTGTTACATCACGACCCATATGGGAATTGAAGTAGATTTTCTGACAAACCCGAATACATCCAGAGAGACGTGTATTTTAATGAATCCAAGTGGGGCAAAACAGCGGGCTGAAACGAAACCGTATGCCCGCTTGTACTCAACCCATACACATTTCTATGGATGGATCATCAAATCACACATGAAACCGTGGGCTTAAAACCTTTCTCGTAACTGTACGAATACACAGAAAAGGAAAAAATATATATAAAAAGGTTTACCGCAAAAACAGGAGAGAAGTCTGCACAGTCAGGAATTTTCTTACACGGGGCAACTGATGTGACAGGCAGGTTTATTGGTAAATATGTTAATACATATTTTTATAGAATATTTATTAACATATTCTATAAAAATAATTAAAAAAATAAAAAAGGTAAAATATTGCTAATTTTTTGTCTTATAAAACGAAGTTAAACATGAAACTCGGTAATAATTCGAAAAAGTTCATCAACTATTTGAGAATAATTTGATCATGTTAAAACATGTGCGAATTTTTCCTAACCTTCGAATAGGACGTTGTTCAGTTCGTTTTTTTTTTTTGGATAATTCATACAGTTCACGTGTAATTCACAAATAATTCGAGAATATACTATGCTACTAATTGCTACAGAAGCTCAAGATGTAATCAATCGGACCTCCCACGTGCGTGTCGACTCATTTGCCTTTTATCTTGGATTGTTTAGAAAAATTCAGGCGGATAATCGTGTTATGACATAGTTAGCAATTCGGCATATGGCAAAGATTTGGAACGGGAAAAGTTCGAGTTTAATTCAGTTTCAGGATATAAAAATTCGGTCATTGTTGAAGTGTTATGTTCGTTTAACCCTCTTCTTTTTTTTAGTTACCATCGGATGAAGTCAGGTGAAACCTAGACCCAATCAAGCCGGTAAAGGGGATTTCTACTCCTGGCACACTGCTCAAAGGAAGAAACCTGCCTGTGTGGGTTTGACCCCACGACCTCCCGAAAGAGGTGGATACACACCAACCATTTGAGCTCCCATGTTGGGTGTTATGTTCGTTTAACCCTAAAAAGATTGAATTTTACCAGTTTTTATTTTCTACAGTTGTTCAATACATTTTTATTTTTAAAAAATAGAAAATGCGTGTATTAAATGTGAATAATAAGCGTTTTATTCGTTTAACCTTAAAATTTATGTTTTTACGATTTTTATATTATATGGCTGTATTAAACGTTTCTTTAAAAAAAATGCAAAAAAACCGCGTATTTACTAACTAGGGGTAGTTGATAGGGACGGGATATTGGTACCTGCGTTTTCGCTCAGTAAACCCAAAAATCCCCCTCCCACCTTTTTCACTCGTCACACCCATTAAAAAAAAATCCAAAAAAAATTGCAAAAAAAAAGAAAAAAAAAAGGGGGGGAGAAGAAGAAGAAGGGGAAACTAAAAGAAGAAGAAGATGAAGAAGAAGAGGAGGAGGACGACGACGCCGCCGCTACCTCAGTTACGTGTCTCTCTCTCTCTCTCACCCTTTCCCTCTCGATTCTAGGCTGCCAAGTGTGGAATTCCACACTCGACCTCGGAGGCTGCCGAGGCAGCCCAGAATTGAGAGAGAGAGAGACGTACCTCCGGCGGTGGTAGCGGCGGCGTCTTCCTCCTCTTTTTCTTCTTCTTCTCCTCCTCTATTTTTCCTCTTCTTTTTTTTTTTTTTTTTTTTTTTTGGTGTTTTTGGTGGATGGGTGTGATGAGTGATGGGTTGACTGAGCGAAAACGCTGGTGCCAATATCCCGTCCCTAGTGGATACCACCTACACACGCTTCTCTTGTCTTGGTGGGACCATACCGAGTCTTTTTTTTCTTTTTCTTTTCCCTACAATTGCTGTCTGAAGTAGGTGGATTGGATAAGATATTGGCCCATTGGTGCATGTAAGATTAGATTTAAAAAGAGGACAAAAAAAAATTGATAAATGATATGGTGTCCTCATGAAGCGTACTATCTGTTATTGGTACATAGTTGTCTGTTCCTCTAGACTGGTCCATACAAATATTCGAGTAAAACTTGCCTGACCATGGGTGGTCTGGTAGCTACCTGATGATAGGTGCTGTGTGGATTTCGTACGGGCCAAACAGGGTGGAGTGCTCGGCACGTACGCCGAGGTCATTTTGATTTTGTATTAAAAAAATTGTAAAACAAATCCTAAAAAACTCACCTGGGTACTTGTTTGGTGAGGCTGTGTTTGTCAGTCCGTACAAAATCCACGTGCCGAGCACTGCACCTATCGTCAGGTAGCTACCAGACCACCCGTGGCATCGTGGATACTTTCTCAGTCAGGACACCCTCATGGGTTCAAAAAAGTTATGTTTCCTGCATTGGGTTGTCAACGGGGAGAAAAATTTTGATTCTGACATTTTTTGATCCAGCCGTCCGAGCCACACCTAAAATGCCGCGTGGCATTCTCTTAGAGATTGTTATTGGAGTTTTTTGTGTGGCTGTGCAGCCAGCACTCCGCCTCTGTTAGACCTATAGACCCTTTGATGTACATTGTTACGCCTCCCACTAATAGCTTAAGCTTATAGAGTAAAGTAGTTGTCAACATGGTATCAGAGCATGAAGTTCCAGTAGGTCGCTGATTCGAATCTTGGCAAAGTGCTGAGAGGACGTGTTATTAGAGTATGTTGTGTGGGTGAGTGGCCAGCACTCCGCTTCTGTTAGACCCATGGACCCTTTGATATACAGTGTTACGCCTCCCTCTAACAGCTTAAGCTTTTAGACTAAAGTGGTTGCCAACATAGACCAATGACCATATGGATGTTTGGCCCATCCCAATCAGGTTGATCTTTGGTTTGTAGGTCCACCTAGGGATGGGCTGAACATCCATAGTCATTAGTCTCTTAAGAGTGTGACTTGTGGAGTTTTTAGGTGTTGCCCGGATGCCTGGATCAAAAAAAAATTCTCGTCAATGGGTTGGGTCCTGATCAGAACAAGATCGGATTGAGTCAGCTACTGAATAGGAAGTTTGTAAACCAGGGTACCAGAATTATTGGGTTTAGATGACAGTCGATTTCATCAATCAATGTTAACTATTTCTATAGTTATAGCACATCTAAATCAATTGAGGAGTCCAAATTGGATTTAGGAAAATGATGCAGATTGAGATCTGTTATGACCCAAGCTTTATAAGGGTTTAGCTTTCCCCCTCCACTATCACTTAGGTGCTTTTGGAGTATTCGTTAGGTTAGGTTCTTAAAATTTGGCGTCAGAGCCAACCTCACGAGTTCTAGTCACGGGAGGGCCGACCTAGGTAAAGGGCTAGCTCAAACAGGGAAAATAGGTGGGCCTCACTCAAAAAGAGAAAATAGGAGTACCCAAAAATATATACTGGGACCCACTCAAAAAAAATGAGAAAAAAGGGTACCAATGTGACAGCCACCTCAGAGTGGAGCACCGGGGACGTAGGCCCTTAGAGCATAGTGGAATGTTATGACCCAAACTATATAAGGACTAACTTTCTGCTCCACTATCACCTAAGAATTTTTGGAGTACTGGTTAGGTTACTAACAAAATGATTCAACTAGGTGGGTAACAGGTTGAAAGATCTCAAAGTGCAACGAAAGGACCAAATGACGTGGATTAAGGAAGCGATGAAGAAAATTTCAAGACCCAGTTTAACGAAAGATGTGACCCTAGATAGAATGGGATGGCAGAACATGATTCATGAAGCCGACCCGAAGTCGACCCGAAGTAATAGATAGAGAGCTATAATATTACCCTTGGTTTTTTAATTTATACAGATCCAAATAAAAGCACAGAATAATAAAAATAAATTAAATTTCAAAGACCTAGCCCAGTCTTTTAATCTGTAATAACTTAGAGAAAATAATATATATCCAGAGTTATAGCTTTGTTGCAGGTCATCACAGTTTTGCTTGTACTATGCACTAAGAAATGTACAAGGTGCAAGTCCACACAACTGGCCATTGCAAGGGGAATGCAAGCGTCGTCAGTCTTCCTCATCTTCACTGTCTTCTGGCAGCCCAACGTCATCTCCAATTCCTTCGAGGAGTGAGTCTACATCCTCCCCTAATTCCGCCAACCTCACGCTTAGCTTCTCCACCTTGCTCTGCTCTTGCCCAAGGCACACAAGCAGATCATTCAGTTCTGCCTCACTTTCCTTCTGGGCTTCTTCCCTTGCCTCCGCCTTTATGACATCGAGGTCTGGGTATGGTTCACTCCCTCCCTTCCTCAAAGCTTTCACCTCCGACTCCAGCTGGAAGTTGGCCTGTTCAAGACTGTTGTAAGCATCCGATAGGCTCTTCAGATCGGATTCCATCTTACCAGCTAAGTTGTGGTACATGGATGCCTCGGCTTCAATCTTGGCTTTCTCCGACTTCAGCATCTCTACCCGTTGCATTGCTTCTTGAAGATCTCTGCGGAGGGCCTCAGTCTGGACTCTTTCTCGGCCTCCACTTGCTCTCTGATCAGACCCAGAAGCACCACCTCCACCTGTCTTGGCCAAGTCCTCGGCCAAAGTCGCATTCCGACCCAGAAGGTCCTTACAAAACAAGTGTGCCAACGGTTCAGGAATGTGGGTATATGCATTCAGATGTATGCGTGATGATGGAAAAATGAAAATATAAAAAAAAGATATAAGAGGTATCATGGCAATGCGGCACAAATACAAGGAGCGGGGAGCCAGTCCGTAGGTGGTACCACGTGAGATCTCCTAGGTCCAAGAATCCTCCCCACCACATGACATCAGATGGCTTGGGGTCATCGGATGGGCTGGTTTTGCAATGGGATTTTCTTCAGTGGGCCCAACAATCTGAGCCTCACTAGCGTGTGCCAGGTGAAACAGAGCTGGGCCAAGAACCAGCAAGCTATATATAATACAAACTGAACTGGGGCATGCTGACCACCCAATCCCCCAAAAGTACACTATGTGGACGATGGAAGATTAAGCATAAATTTCATGCTACAAATATTTTTTGACAAAAGGTGAAATTTATTAAAATGAAGGAAAAAATCTCACACAAGCTATATAAAATGGTACCTGCATTTCACTGCACTGCTTCTCCACAAACGATTTCAGCCGCTTGATATAGTCACCATCACTCTCCCCATCCTTCTGCTCCAATTTTGCCGGCACCACAGCTACCTTGCTCTTTGGATGACTGAAAATCTCCACAATGCTTTCTCTAATATCTGCCTCCAGCTTCCTAACGAAAGTAACAAATTGCGCATCAAAAATTGACATGAGAACCGGATGTTTGTCATGCTTCTGATCAGTTTCATCATTCTCATCAACATCTTCAATCTCCACCATACTAGCGGCATTAGATCTTGTCAGCGGCTTACGATATTGGCCTGGCTTTGAGGAGACGAAAAGAAAGCTTTTCTGCAAATCGTCAAACTTTAAAAAGTACGAGGTAAGCCCGATCTTCTGGCTAATGGCATCAACCACCATAAAAGCATCCCTACTGCTGTCAGCAGATTTATTGTAGAGAACACACTCCCCCAAGAGAATGGCGGCTAACCCTCTAGTGTACACAGTCGCAGATGGGCTCGACACCAGCTCAAGAAGATATGTGAGGTGGGGCCGCAAATCTAGAAAGGAATGAACTGCATTCGGGCAATCTGCAAGCCAATTGACTAGCAGTCGCAGGATAGTGGGTTGGACATATGAGTCTCCAGCTGAAGTTGATTTCTTGTGGTCAATGTCTTTATTTTTCATTGAGGAGGCAAGAGCCAAGTACTTCACTATGCGATGCATGAGTGGCTCTGGAGCACCTAAGGATGGCAGGGGTGCCTCAAGTTCGACTCGTAGAACCTGTGATATTTCAGCACATATCAGAAAAGGATAACAGGCAACCACATTCTTCCTGCTCAAAGATTCCAAGTTTCTAGAGCATATGTGGGTCCTTTCAAATATTAAACCTGAAAGCATTTGTAGCGGCCAATAAAACTAAAACCTGGAAAGATAGCTTATCAATTGAAAAAAAGAATAAAAATTGGAATGATAGCTTGAGAACAATTAGGTCATCTTCCAAGAATCATGGGCATTTTCTCTATCCTTCTTTATTTTTATGATATTGTTTATTTTAATATGTTATAAACAATGTTCTTGAAAGCAAAAGGCAAAGTAGGTTGGTCAAGGCATAACCCTCATATGGATAACAGGCTGTAATTTAGGAGACATAAAAGTATGATACAATATAGAAAACGAAAGAAAGAATGAAAAATGGAGAATAACTAAAAAGGGAAAAATATACACTTTTTGCTAAGCGGAAAAACATACACTCTAGTACATGAAATGTCGAGAATTTATGATTCATTTATCATTGCTTTTACCATCAAGCATATATATGAAGAAGATGGGAGTGCACCCACTAAAGAATTTTATGATGCAACCACAATGAAGTTAGACTATCTACAACGACAAAGAAAATATACACCCTAAAATAGTCAACTGAAGTAGAAGATCTATAACTGTTGTGTGTTTTAGAGTTTCAGCTTACCCTGCAAAGCTTGAGGATCGCTCTAACCCTCAACTCCAGGTGAGCTTTGAGATCCTCCATAACTTTCTAAAGAAATGTTTCTATGACCCAGTTTTCCCATATTTTATGATCATACTAGAAGAAATGGAAGATAGAGAAGAAAAGGAAATGAGATTGCATACCCGTTCCTTGCACTGGATGTTGTCCTCTAGTATATGAGAAAGAACACTAGCAGCTCTGCCACAAGTCTGCAGTTGAAAACATTAGCCGATAGTTGTCGGAGGAGCAAGCACTTAACAATTTAGGTTTTACTTGGTGGCAATCAACAAATATGAGCTAATTCACATATTGAAAAGTATGAGAGTTTGTTATGTTCTGAGTACGCTTATGGGCATATCCTGCTCAAGCTCCATAATAACAGAAACTAGTAATTTGTTCATTTTCTGAATATGAGTTGGATACTCCCAAACTGGTTTCTAGCCACTTAGTGACACCAAACCAAATGCCAGTTGTTTAAGGAGAGTGCTGCAATGCATCCCAATCAATCCAACTCAACATCTCCAATACAAGAACACCACATTAGTCTTTATTAAAATTGTTGTTTGACTGCCTTCCAATATTTCTGGGTGAAAAACTCAAAAATTTGTGTTTACCTCTAGATCTCCATCAGTCTCACTCACAGTAAGACCACGTAGTAGCATGCTGTTAGGGAAAAACAAAAGTTCAGGAAGATTATTTATCAAAGAGCTGCAATTTTAATCTAAAATGGTGAATAGTGTAAAGGTAGATTTGACTAATACAACAAAACTAAATAAATCACAACGTATTCAATGCACTTAATGGTCATAATGTAACAAACCTTCCGAATGACATTTTAACATCCTCCTCTAGAGGAGCATGAGTCATTGAATGTGGCTGAGGAGTCATTGTGGATGCTAATATTACTTGACCGTCAGTATTTTTCTGCATCAACCAAAAGTGGAGTAACCATCAAACATAAATCACGATCAGAAAAGGTTCACAGACAAGCACTAAACCTCTGGGGCGACGTTTCTTTTGCTGATGTATTATTTGAATATAAAATAAGATATCAATTTTCAAAACACCATAAAAATATCATGCAATCTCAGTTGGTGACGACACATTTTTTCTCATTGATGCTGTTAAACGTGTCTTCAGTCACAAATGTCTGAGAGACACAAAACTAATATTATATACTATTTTCATTTTGAAACTTGAATTCCCACAGTCTCTTTGCTAATAAGTTGAAATTTTATATTTGTTCCCTATTAATTCGAAGAAAGGAACCCCGACCTATGCATTCAGACATGTTTTGTGCTTTACTATCCCACAAGACAGCTCCATCTGTGATACTTTCACAAGCCAAATGCAGTGGAAGGTAAGTTTTTTTCCCGTGTAACAAGGACACTTCATTTTCAGAAAATTTGCAGAATCACATTCAAGAGTCGGACAAAAGCCGGCACACTTTTGCAAACATATACTTATTTATTCAAATATTTTGTTTTCAGCTACTGTTTATATATTTTTTCTATAATTTTAATCTATCTTAACCTATCTAAATGCACATTCAATGAAATCTGGGATAGCCCCAAGAGGAGATAAAATAATGGAAAGTAAATTGAGATGGTTTGGGCATGTATACCAAATATAACAATGGCACCAGTGAGATGAAGCATTAGTGCAAGTTGAAGACCATAAAATGAGCGAGGAAGGCCGAAAATGATATGGATTGAGGTAGTAAGAAAACATTTGAAGACATGAATTGATGGAAGATATAGCTTTAAATAAAGTCAAATGGCGAAAGAGGTTTCATGATGATGAGCCTATCTAAATAAATTTCCTCTACATTGTGTATTTAACATGAACTAAAGCATTTAAAGAAAATATCTGACAGTGACGTGCATGTTCGTGTCTATGTTACATAGGTTTTTGCATTTTAACAATGCAGGATAGAGAATATTTACAGGATATGGTCACTTCAAAAAAAAAAATACATCAGCAGTTACTTCCACAGAAACTCAAACTTCTCATTTCTCAGCATAATACAATCACCATAAATGGCCAAGACATTCCTGCTTATTTCAAAGGGTCCGCAGGGAAAGTTTACCACATTGAACAGATGTAGTTTCTGAAACATGGTTAGTGAGTTCTAGAATATTCTAGTTCACCATAAGAGACCAACCTCACAGAAGCACTTGAAAACATAGTCAGCCGCTATGAACTCTTGCGCACTAGAAGTCCGCAAAATGATCCGAAGAATTGAATTCAGGGCAGGTTCAACATGTGGTTCCTCTCCAAGAACTTTACTCGCAAAGGCATCAAGATTTTGAGGATGCCTGGCAACCAAATCACCAATGCATCGTAGTGCCTGGAAAAGTTCATATAATTTAAATGGAAATCACATACAACCATTTTGTTGCCTATAGGCTTGAGCATAGAAAAAAGAAACACAACAAACAACAACCACCAAAATAAAACATAAAATAGCTTTCCATTAGGAATATCTACTAAATCAATAAGAATATAATATTACAACTCAAGAATGAAGCTATGTTAGTTAATATCACTTAAATGTTTATAAAGCTCCCTAGAATGCACTGGAAAATTGTTCAAGACACGAAATACAATATTTTCCCAATTTGTAAGTGAATTAATGAACCTGTTATTACTAGGAACAATTTTATGATCCCTCTTCAGTTGTGATCTCTTACACAAGTTCCAATTAATTCTAGCGGGTTGGAATTAAAAAGAAAGATGAAAAAAAGGTGTCAAGGAGTTCTTTAGTCAACCATATTTATCCCTTTCAGGTAAATGATATCATTGTTGCCTTCATCCTCAATTTACGTTTCGCAATTTTCCAGAAAATATTTTGAGCAAAGTTCTGGAAATTGCCTTTTTTGGTTTCTCCAGTTATGGTGAAAGGGCACGTTTTTGGGCTCCCACTGGATTCAATTTGAAAAAATTCAGCTGAGTCTAGATTTTCTCACTAGAAATTACAACCAAACTTCACGAAATCATAGGCCCCTGCATATGATATTATGATGAACCCATGAAGATTTTCAGTAAGTCCATGATGCAATGCTTTTAAATCTCAGTTCCAGCATTATTTTTGGCCTCGTTAAGATTGAAACAAAATTTCAATGTTTCACGGAAATTTTGGTCAACTACAAGAAATTTTGTATTGGGCTTCAGTCAAAATGGGTCAAATTTTTTGAAATTGCTCAAAACAGAAATACCTTGCATCATGGACTTATTTTCAGGAAGTTGTTACATTGTTCATGACAAATAAGCATTCAGATACAGATATAAATTATATCCGGAGCGAATCCTCATACTCTATTTCAAGCAGTCAACATACCAGAGTTCATGAGACAGATGGTCTATAGGGGAAAGGTTATGTAAAAATACATTTATTACTTCTCCACGCAATATTTTGGATGATGCTCTTTTTCTCGATTGGTAAAGCTTGGATGATTTTGCCCATTTTTATCCTTAATTATTGATATTATTTTTTGATAAGTATAGATTCCTTAATTGTTGATTCCCACAGCAGTGATCCATTAAAGAAGCCATTTGTTATGATCTGAGGTGCCATGAAGAAAATACTTACAAAAGTCAATTCAGCTCAAACAATCATTAAAATAACAACATGGTTGAATAGGATTTGAAATATCACCCATATCACCATCTAAAACCATCATAAGCACATTTACTCTAATAACACAATCTTGGATTGAATCAATTCATTCAAAGTATAAAATGCAATATAATAGACATAAAATAGTGCAACTCAGGGCCAAAATTTTCCATAGATCCCTCTCATATAACTTAGAATACCAATAGGAACAGGCCAAATGGGTCCTGAAAGAAATGCATCCATCTTACCGCACAACGCACAGCAACCGCAGCCCATTGGCTCTCAACTCCCAACATTAGAAGATGGTCCAAAAGTTTTCTCTGCACTTGATCCAAAAATGCAAGTGGGTAAGACATTTTCCAGGTTAGAGGTTTAAAAGGTACAGATTAAATTAGTTTAAGGGTTTGACACAAACCTGAGACAAGACTGTTTGATTAGACAGCCTGTTGGCATCTTTTCCAGGTTCAGCCACCGCTCCTCCAATCAATAGCAACTCAATGGTTTCTAGTGCGCTGAGCAGATTTACTGTCTACTGGCATGGTGTTTGTTTTTAGACACAACAAAACTTGACCAGTAAGCATCGTGCGACAGCATATTCTTGGTGTCATTGAGCAATAAAAGATCTAACTGCAGTGGAAATAATACCAAGCAAATGAATTTATAATCCATTTTACAAGTATCTTACCTTTTGTTGGGTGAAACTATAGGCACTACCTCGGAGCTTCAAAATTGATATTAAAGGCTCAAAACCCATAGTTTCCCTCAGTAATATCTGAAACACATAAAAAAGTTGGTTACTACCAGTACCAGCTAAGAACAGTATGAATTAACAGCAACAAAAGCCACAAACCTGATTGGATGTACTGCTACGAAGGAGATTATTCAGCAATTCAAGACAGTCCTGTGTAGTAACGGAAATATAAGTGTCACCAACAATGGGTTCATAGATTTCTGAAATTACTCCTTCAATGCTTAAAAGCAAACAATAAGAGGAATGGAACATGGGATCAATTAAATCACCATGACACATAACATATGGAATCAGATATTGCAATGAATAGGCTAAGATCAAGCTTTGGAAGCGAAAGCACAAAGAAAATACGATGAAAGAAAAAAAGTTCTTTTCCTTTTCATTGATCAAATATTAGTTTGGTCCCTCCCCCCTCCCTCTCCACATCCACCCCAGTTGAATGTTAAAAGATTTCATTTGGGTGCCCCGATCAAAAATCCAATGGCACTCTCGCAATTAAATATTGTCATCCGTTGGACAATCATTTTCAGATGGCATCACCAGAAAAGCCATCACCATCAACGAAATTTCCCTTGAATGAAAGCAACTTATAAGATCATCATTAGTGAAATTATGTACCATATCATTTTCAATAGACTAAATAGCATCCCGGTATTGCAGTCAAATAAAAAATGACAAAAGCCACTTCCATAAGATACTTTCTTAAGCCCTTGCTTCCAGCTCAGGCCAAAGGTAACATTTCCATCATTATGATTTTGCCAACCCTGCCGTTTTACTTTGAATATGAAACACTGCATATGCATTCGTCTTTACTTATTTTCCAAGTGTAAATTTGTCTAGTGGTCCATATAAAGTTCAACCATGCGGTTGAGGTGATGTCTACGTAAAGAAAGGTCATTCACCTAGCACTGCATGATACGCTCAGTTATAGGCTAACAAAGTTGTCTCAGTGAAAGGAAAGAAACCGGCACCCCAGCAAACTTTCTGCACTTTGTTTGCAACAAAATAGTAAAAGTATAAGGTTCTGAGTTCTAAATGTATAACATTTATACAAAGCAAGTAGGCAACAAAATCCCAATAAACAACAGGCTGCTCATGGTAATTGGTAGGCATATCCGCAAACAAGATTGGATAAGTTGGCTGACCTATAAAGGTCAAAGTTCCAAGGAAATCACCTGCACAACAACACCACCTTCAGAACCTCCTTCTTCTTTAATAATGCTAAAGATTTTCTCGAATGCACCTTCAAAGACCACAATTTTTTGAATTTCCTGAAATTTGAGGAATCCACTGGTTAGTAGGAAAATAACATTTTGACCTTAACCAAAAACTTGTTAACAACTGCATGGGGAAAGGAATCACCTCAGCTTCTCGAGTCAAGTAAGTGAGTAGTAACAAAGCCTCATTTCGAATAACCTACCAGGCACACTCAGCAGACAGCACAATCAGTTTTGGGAAGATCCATCAACAGCATGAGCAGCACAAAACTGATTCTTTTTTCATAAAGGAAAAGTTCCAAAAATCAAATATTACAAAAACAAAGTCTAATATCATTATATTTGTTTGTCATATAAAGGTGGAAGACAATTCAGGGAGTTAAAACACAAAATCTCAAGGCTCAAGTAAGCTCTAGGTACAGTACTTTGCTCTTTTATCGTAACTTCTTGAAAGGAAACCCTATAATAGAATTTGATGAAGCAAAAATATCAAACAGTGATACCTCGCGATCCATAAGCATATCCATAAGACGAGTTATTCCACGAGGAATGGTAAGAATTGCTTCTTGTAACCTGAAACAGGAATCTCAGAAAAAATTCATCTCAAGATGACTAAGTGAATCCAGAATTCTAACAGCACTGAAACATGGCTAAAGATGCTTCTCAATGTAGCTATGATCAGGGTACCTATTTGGAGAATTTGTAAGAAGGGCTGTCAAAAGTTGAAGTGTATAGTATCGGACATAGAAGTCCTCCTCCACCTGCCCAAGTACCATAACGATAAGTTGTACAGCTATATACACAACACTGAGAGATTATTTGAATCTAGAGACAAAATAAACCAAGGGAACCCTCACCAACAAACTTAGAAGAAGAGAAATGTTTTCTGCTTCTCTGGAAAGCAAATCAGAGTTCATTAAAGTTGGTTGGACTTCATTCTTTATTCCTTGCGCAGGATCAATGGGAGTCAAAGCGCTTACAAGAGTTTCCAGGGCACCTCGAACCTTCAGATGTCCAATGAAAGAATATATTATCAGACCAGTAAGTACCAACAAAAAGGAAAGAAAATGTTTATAATAAAAAGTAATGAAACAAGTTCCCAGGAAAGAAAGAACAGACATAGCTAATCAGACAAAATAAACCATCCATGCAGATGAAGAAAGGCTACCAAACACAGAAGATATGTGTGACTTATTTTCTGTAAATTGCAGTATGGTAGGTTGCATGAAGCACAGAAATGGTTTTTCTATGCTGATAAAAGGAATAATATCTCAACAATACCACACAAGGTAAGGGTGTGAGCACCGTGTGAAAATCTAGTCTGGTATTTTTTCCAGACAACATTTCAGCAATACAGCATAGTTCATCTTTCAAGTCAGAAGCTAATTTGCATTGCTGGACTTGGTATCTAACTGAAAATAGAAACCAAATGGTTGACTGAATCAAGCTTCCATAAGAGAAAAATAAACATAGAACAGAAGAGAAGATCTACAAACCATCTCTACATCATCACGCTCTTCCTTTAAGACACCCATAAGCACTGGGAAGCCTGTGACCAAAAGTAACAGAAGCATATTATATTTATATATGATATGCATGAGGGAATATAAATAACATTTTCTGTTTTTTCTACACATGATAGAAGCACTTACCCATTGCCCCAAATGCTAGCTGGGCAGAACGACTTTCCGCTACAACAGACTGAAGTTCAGCTATAGCAGCACGTCTGTCCTCTGCTATGACACCATTGCTTATACGGTCGAGCAAGCGTTCAACATAGCTATTGAAATTTGAAACAAGCCATGAAATAGATTAATTACAGAAATAAAATAAAAACCTCAAACAACAATGAACCTCTTTAGCGATAAACAATAAGTAGATATAAGGTTAAGAGGACCAAACGCACACCAATGATACATAAGTAGAAAAATGTTCCAAATTTAGCTGATTGAACAAGCGAGAAAAAAGTGGACTTTTGACTAGGAAAGAGAGCAATCCTAGCCAAATTACAGTAACCTTTTATAATTAAACAGAAGTAAATATTTGGTAGTTGATAAAAAGAAGTCTGAGTTGCATGGTGTATAGGCACAACATTGGTTCCAGGTAAACATACACGTTAACCAAAAACAAATTTAGAGAAATAATAGTATATCATTATCATCATCGTCACAGCCTTATCCTAACCATCTGGGGTCAGCTAGATGACCCTAAACAGTTGGGGTAACAATGCAAGCACAGAGGAAAAATTTCCTAGTAGGTAGCTCTGACCTGTCTGTGTGCATATTTTTGAAACCTCAAAAATATAAAACAATTTTTCCAAAGGAAGCGAAGATTATAATTTCTACAAACTTGTTAAAATTGCAAACAAATGCATGAAATTTTCAATAACAAGCCAAATTCTCAAGTTGAAAGTGTCATCATGTACAAGCACTCATGAGCATTGGATGATGGTATCTCATCAGATAAAATGCATGTCCAACAAAAAAGGCCTAAGTTTCCACACGTAATATGAAATACGACACTCGATAGACAGTAATTCATATGCACTAACCATAGAGTAAGTGACTAGATAAGCAAGTGCAAGAAAGCACTGTATGCTGTTTTATAATTCATGCTGTATGTTGTTACTAAATTCAACACAGCATATCCCAAGCCTTGTGAAAAGATGAAGCTACTTAACTACTCCAAAACCAAAAAATAACTTTTCATGAAATAAGAATTCATGCACACTTTATGCTTCTTCTAGGCTCTTTACTTGGAATAACTATGCTCAATTTCAGCCTAGGAATTTGGGATAACTACAGCTTAATTGGTACAACAGAAAGTTCCCAAGAAAGAGAAGTTCCACGAAAAATCTCTCTTAAGTTGTCATTAGGAATCTCCCAAGTTGACTTGGTTCTGTATATAGCAAGTCAACTTAATGCTAGGAAACAAGACTTGGTCAAATGAACACAGAGGATAAGTCTGACATGGATTTTCATTCTTTCATTTCCAAAACATTGGTGTCCGACTATTCTTGGCCAATTATGAATCCCCAGCTGAGTCCCAAATTGGAAACCTCTATTCTGTTTGATTTAAGACACCAGAAAACTCTTCCACGAACTCACATTGTAGACACATGCAATCAGCAAATTGCAATTGCATATCCTAAATCAGAACTGTCTATCCTAAAACCCTCAATCTCCACAACAAGACGTTCTAGCGAAGTTTTTAAAATTTGCGAAGTTTTCGAAACTCTTGGGTTGACATTTCAAAATCTCGACCAATTTATTTACGTCTTATAAAATTCCTACACTAACATCATCAAAACTTCAGGATTTCATTTCGGTTTCGGCCAGGATTGAAATTGACATTTGAAACCCGGCTTCTATCATAAATTTGTGGTGGGTGTAAGTCTCTATGTATTACTTATAACGTTAAAAATTTGCGGCTTCTACAGTTGGATTTTCTTTATTCTAGGTAATAAAATTCAAACGAAAAATGAAGCATAACAAAGTGAGATTAGTTAAAAGAAGATTAAGCGTACAAAAAGAACGGATGAACACCATATAAACTTAGTAATGCAGTAAACAAAACACTTACACAAATACTTCAAAACGAATATCTCATCAAAATTGAAAACCAAACTGATTAGAATTTACCTATCATCATTCGAATCAGGACTCTCGTTTCCGAAAACAAGCCCACCAACACCCTGCACGAGATTTTTCCCAACTTAATTCCATACTAAACATAGAAACACAAAGAACCAATTTGAAAGGGGGGGAAATCATTATAATTATACCTAAAGAGCCTCTCTTACAGTCCATTCAACTTAAAGACCAGAAATCGTTAGAAATCTTAAATCGTTGTTCCTTGATCAAACCCTAACGATATCGAATGCTACTTGTGGAGCACAAAAGAGGCAGAAACAACAGAAAATGAAGAGAAAGTAATCGAAACTTTCTAAATGTACCTGAGCGACTGCGTTGAGATTTATACGACCGAGCTTGAAATCCATCGGATTTACAGTAACAAATTCGATAAAAAGATAATATTTTTCTCAGATTTTGATCGAAGAATCAGTTCTATTTGACCTAATTATGAGCTCCAATCGAGAACTTTATCTAACAAAGAATCAGAACTGAAAGCGTTCTCGAATGCAGATCGATTGCTTCTTTGCTACAACGAAGGCCTTTTCTGTAATCAAAGATCAGAAGAAGATCGCCAAACCTTCGAGTCTTCGACTTCTTCCGTAAAAGAGTTGCATGTGAATAGAAGTGGCAATTTTGCAAAGGGTAGCCAAAAACTGCTGGAATTAAGTAATGTTTACATGCACCATGGATCATTGTAGTAAAATGGTGATGTGAGTAAATGTCTATCTGGACCGTTGAATTTATAATATCCCCTCTGTTATCGTTATTACCGAGAACAATCGAATCGATCAGATGTTCTTGACTAATAAATGATGAATACTTGTGAGTCTTGTGACCATGTTTAAAAAAACGACGGTATAACGAAACTAACGGCGGTTATAATAGTAACACCCCAACCCCACATCCAAAACGTTATTTTAGAAAAAAAAATTAGTTATAACAGAAATAGGGCCGTTATTTTAGAAAAAAAATTATATAAGGTTGTCGAGGTTATTTTAAAAAAATAAATGTACAGTTTTTTATTTAAATGTAACTGATGTGACCCGTTATAACGGACATAATACTGACACTGAATGTCCGTTATAGCGTTGTAACAAACCATTTAAAACCTTTTGGCTGTCACTCTGGGGAGAAGTTCCTCGCACGTCATCTCACCTAGCACTGCAATTTGGGCGGGCCCAACCCCTTCTAGTTGGGCTTGGGTTGGGCTCAAGTAGAGTTTTTCGAACCGGACCAAAATTGGTTGGACTCGGGCAACCCCACTAAACTCGAGTACTGGACTGTAGGGTTGTCGTTTAAAGCATGGTTTAAAAAATAGTCGTTATAACGAAAAAACAGCTGTTATAACAGATTCGGACCTCCCCATTATGTCATGTATCGTTTTAACACTCAGAAAATAATGGCAGCTATTTCCGTTATAATCGCCATTATTTTCGGTTAAAATAAAAATAGCGACAGTTACTTTCTGAAAAAAAAATTGTAAAAAAACACCCGTTTTTTCTATTTTTTTCCTTCCAAAATTTATTGCAAATTTGAAATTCAAATTTTGAATTTTAGAGACTTCTTTTTTTCGTTTTTGCCCCTATGCATTACAATCCATTATAACGGCGTTATAACGAGAACAAAAAACGGTAACACCCCTAGTCCGTTATACCATTATAATGGCCCTGTTTAAAGCTTGGTTTAAAGAAGGGGAGAGAAACATTTGACACACGCACATTGTGTAAAGACAAAAGAACCTTGATCAAACGAAATAATTTTAAGAAAACAAAAATGAATAGAGAGACATTTTTGGAGTGACAAATTGCGTGACTAACTTAAGAAGGGCTTTCGTACATTATAGAGTAGAATAGAAATATTTCAAATCAAATGACCTAGGTGTATTCCACTTTTTCTTCTCTTCAGTCTCACCATCGTCCTCAATCACCTCTATCGACGCTGTCCTGATAGGTAAGATTGTTGTTTCCTACCTCTCTCTCTTTTTCGTCTGGTCGTAATAGTTAGAATGTGAGAATTTGCAAGGACGAAATCTTTTTATCAAATGAGCATGAGAAGTAGATGTCAATGCAGCCATAAAAACGAAATCTCTCTGGTTCTCTTTCTCAGAATGGGAGTATGGCTGCATTGGTAATATTTGACATACCCCCTATGACTTGGTCTATTGTCATTTGACCAGTGTTGACACGAGTTGACTATCAATTTTTTTATTAAAGGACTAAAATGCCCTTGTCTTCAACGTTGGAACAAGGGTTTGCCCAAACCCCAAATCAATTAATGATTGTGTTTATCCAATTAAAATTTCTTGGGATAAAGCGTTGCAAATAATGTTGATGACTCTCGAACTTGCACATTACATGGTATCACTGTAGAGTTTGTACATTGAATTGGGACCCTAACTTGACTCAAAGATCTAGAAATCACTGAAAAGTTCGTACAAAAATTTATAATCAACGGAAACATCTCTCTCAAGAAGACAATCCTCTCTCTCTCTTTAATCATTTGCAACTTAAGCAAAACCCTGCTATTTTATTATCATATTGAATATTATAAAAAATTTTATATATTATATTTTCATATTTTACGCCATTTATATATGACTATTGGGCACCCAAAGCACTTCTCGACAAAGCATTTGTCAAAATTGGGTGTGAATGGCTGAGATCCACCGTTCAGTTGGGGGATAAGATCTCTGCCTTTCTTTGTGAAGCCTATAAGAGGGGAAGACAACTTTCCTGTTTTGTTATATAGATATCTTAAGTCTTCAAATTTGGTTGTTTGCTCATATTTAGGTTGTACCATTGTAACGATCTAAGGTAGTAAAGGTAAGTCTCATGGGTCAAAGATCGTTGACTTGACAAAGATATCTTAAGTCTTCATGAAGCCTATAAGAGGGGAAGACAACTTTCCTGTTTTGTTATATAGATATCTTAAGTCTTCAAATTTGGTTGTTTGCTCATATTTAGGTTGTACCATTGTAACGATCTAAGGTAGTAAAGGTAAGTCTCATGGGTCAAAGATCGTTGACTTGACAAAGATTCTAGTCAAAGTCGTCAAAATATAGGAGATAGGGTGTTGTTGGTCATAAAATTGAAAATCTCATATAATGGTCCAACGAGAAAACAGACATCACCATTAGACTCAGAAGCATCGAAAAACATAGTATAGACTGTGAGCACGCTAAAATTAAAGCTTTCTATAAAAAGTTACAAAATTTCAGAAACTGTACAAGAAATAGGTTAAAAAGTTGAGATTTTACTTGAATAATATTTTAAAAGATCCAACCGTATAAATGGATAGAGCATTGAAAAATATGAACATAGACTGTAGGCACGCTGAAATTGGAGATCAATAAGGTCTCGATCGGACGATTGAAATAAAATAATTATAAATTATAATTAATATTAATTAAAAATATAAATTGAATATTGAAATAAAATGAACGTACGGTACATCATAACATGTTCACCTTTTCACTTATCCGAATCACGGATTCGGTGATAGAGTTAAGCATATTTTATATATATGCAATTTATATATATATAAAATATATATAATTAAATGTAGACCATCATGGTGTATTACTATATCATACAGCGCCTCACACCATATCGTGTTGCTTGTTAACAGATGTCCTAGCCATTGCATGCAAGAGACACATGTCTCTTTTCATGAATTTACAATTTTGCCCTTTTCTCAATTAAAATTAAATTTTAGAAAACAAAACCACTATTTTCCATTTTCAAACCTAAACCAGCCCAACAATGGAGCTGGCATGAATGCACTCCTTTGCATGTTTAAGACTAAGATTCAACTATGTTGAAGAGGATTGCGGGTGTTTCGATTTGGCATGGGAATCAGCCGGAGTTTAAAAAAAAAAAGTAAGTAATTTTTATTTTCTTATTCATGTCTTCTTCACTTTGCCTTTTTCTTTTATTTTTAATACTAAGCTGTGATTGAAATCCAGCATGTATTGTACGAATTTTTGTTTAAAATTTTATATTTTTAGTATATCTATTCAGAAGTTTTTTTCTGCTTTACTTTTTATTTTGTTTTCCTTTGTTAATGGAAAACATGGTGGTGATCTGAAATTTTTCAGATTTTCATCACATCTTCTTCAACGTCATTGTGTGAATCGGATTACAAGCTTTTGGCCGATTCATGTGGACCGATTATTTGGTCCCATGGCAACCAGCCGTGGCAATGTTATGAACTAAATCGGAGCTAGGGTTTGGGCGTGTTGTTTTTTATGAAATCATGGAAATTTTGGCTCGTTTTTATGAGGAGTTGCAGGGAGATTTTGGGTCGTTTTTAAACTACAATATTTGATTGCTTTTTTAGGATTAAGATACTTACAATGGGGATTTTTCTGGACTGTTGTAAAGAACACAGTCCAGATTTTTCTTTCACAATTTGTGACTCAAAATCCGAGTATAATGCCCTTTAAACTAAAGATAAAGTAGGGGTTCCTGATTGAGGAATGTCCAATAGCCTTAGTGAATTCCAATAGATGGTTTTTAGACCATTGGTGGCCATGGGTGTGTGCTGAAACGCAGCACACTTCTGTGTATTTCTAGCACCTTTTTGGGTTGAAAATTTTGGGTGTTAAACCCAGAACTTTTAGTCAAAACATGGGTAAATTGTAGGGGAGGGTAAAACGTTTTCTTTTGGTGGGACCTACATTGTTTTGGTCCACCTCCATGGCCAAAACGAGGGATGAATTACAAGTCTCTGTTTTGAGTTTCTTGGTTGCCCAAAACAGAGCACCGTAGGTTGAGAGAAATGCATAAAACAAAAGAAAAAAATAAAATAAGCATGGGCTTAAATTGTGGCCCATTATAACTTTGAGGAAACCCATTTGGTTGGCCTATTTCAAGAACCAAGAATGAAAACAAAATGAAACAATAAATAAATAAAAGAAATCTATAAATCCAATGGTTAGAAAACCATCTAGGTAAAACAAACCTCTAGTGAATTTTGCTACTAATCCAACAGTCAGAAATTATTTTATGTGTGGGTCCATCAAGCGGTGGACCATTTGGTAATTACCAATCAAAATTGATTTTTGGTTTAATCGGGCCCATCAAAAGGTGGACCACCTAGAGGTCATGTTTATGGCTGATTTTCGGAGGACGGGCCTGCAATAGTGAATTTAGCTATTTCATGGGAACCACAAGATTTGTTCTTGTGTATGGGCCCATCTAAAGTAGACCAGACCGAGATATGGATCTGACTTGATCCAGATCCGACCCAAACCCAAATTGAAATCTTGTTGGGTTAATGTGACCCAAACTTAACCCGGATCGACCCGACCTGATTAAAGAATAATATAATAATAAACCGAAAGGAAATAAGAAGAAAATATTAAGTAACTTGGGCAAAATAAAAATAATGATAATGGGGATTTATAGAAATTTAATATAGGGTTATCGAAGCTTTCATTGAAATTGAATTTCTTCTTCTTTCTACATTTTTATTATCAAACATGAAGAAGAGGACGCTGCACAAGAAAATGATCAGAGATCGATATTTAAAACATTCAAGAACCTTCGAGTCGTTGACGTTGTAGCTGAACCAGCGAAAGAACAAGCCGTACTTGTAGCTATTGGAAGACATTTTGGATTAGCGTTGTAAGGTGGGTGGCTTCTTATCCTCTTAATAATTGTCTCATATTTATTTTGAAATCTTGCAAATTTATGCATATTGTTATATGATCTGATTTATGAATTAAGTTAGAAAATCTAATTATTTTCTAGAACTTAG
The DNA here is from genome assembly GCA_035048495.1 of Euptelea pleiosperma. Lineage (NCBI taxonomy): Eukaryota > Viridiplantae > Streptophyta > Magnoliopsida > Ranunculales > Eupteleaceae > Euptelea > Euptelea pleiosperma. The sequence continues at coordinate 13,170,096 of CM068548.1, forward strand.
AATTTCTCATTATTGAGTTTTTAGAAGGGGAATTTTTGAAAGTCAAAAGTATTATGGAAGATTTTTATCGAAACATCTCTCTCTATTTCATTTAATGAAAGAAAAGAGTGATTGTACGTGGTTTGACATAGATTGTGAGTGGTTATGGGACGAGAGTTCCTAGTTGATTGAAGTATGTGGTGCGTGAAGTCCCCAATTAGCGGGTGATGGTGATAGACCGCCCGAGACTTAGAACTTAGTTAACGGGTGAGGGTGATAGACCGCCCGAGACTTAGAACTTAGTTAACGGGTGATGGTGATAGACCGCCCGGGATATATGTTTTGGATGATGAGTCACATGAGCTTCAACGAATAATAATCCGAATGAGGGAGGCTGGTCCTAAGACGACGGAACATATAAGATGTGACTGGGGAATTCAGCACACATATTTGTATGCAAAAGTTTTTCAGGAAGAGAAAGAAAGTTATTTGGATTAAAAATTGTTAATTATTATTTATATTATATAATATATCATTAGATGATCTGGAAAATGATCAGTTGAACTACTGTAGGAGTGATTCGATGCTATTTTCCGGAGGCAACGGATTTCTCTAAGTTATGAATAATGATCTTATTCTCTTAGGTAGAATGGGCCTGTCTTTTAGAATATTCTCATTTTTCATATCCAGAAAGTTCCAGTTCTCTTTTCTAGATTATCATCTCTGTAGTGGTACGTCTTGGAAGTCTAGATCTGATAGAGGTTTACATTGTATGCCTCGATGAGGCGATAGACGTGAAGGTTACGGTCCCCCGGTCCCTGGATAGTTTTAAGGATCCTTGAAATGTTTGCAGACGTCGAATGATTGACCATCGTTGTTCTTTTGACCTGTGTATTCAGTGTCGTGGTCAAAGGCCATCTCCTGAGCCTAAATTCACGGGCTTGTAGTGTGCTCCTCACACGCAGCGCAAATATCCGTCCGACTGCAAATCAGGATACCAACGGTGGGGTTCCACACTGGTTAAGTATTGGGACAAAAGAAATGATTGCTAGACTAAGACTAATACTAGTCGTGACCTCTTCACTCTAAGATGAATAGACTACCCGCCTTGTGTTGTTATTAGTCGGTGATGGATGAGATATAGATGTTATTGATATAATGTTTAAATGCTATTTGATTTATAATTTTATTAGTACGTTTTAAATTCTGTCATTTAGTGCTAAATAAAATTGTTAGTTTGAATTTTCGTTCTTGCACTTTTGTTTCTTTTAAAATGAAATGTATTTTGTTGATTATATTATTTTGTATTTATGATGATTATTTTAAGGATACTTAGTTACCTGCGAGCTTTTTTAAAAAAGCTCACACCCCCCCAGATCTCTTGCAGAGAAGAACCTATGGACTTATTCAGGCTTGTTTTGAAGTGAAGTCTAGTTGCAGTGAAGCAGATTTCAGGTTATGAACTCGTGATTGAGTATGTATTTATATTTAGATTCTTGTGCAGTAGTATATATTATTAACTTCACACATTATTTCTATTGTATAATGTTGAGTAGGTTTGTGCTTCCGTATAAAATAAAAAAAATATCCCTGAAATTTATAACTTGGGTTAGATGTGAGAGTGAGTTTGTTTTGCGTGCCTTGGATTCAGGACACGTGGCTAACACCTCGAGATTCGTGTGGTCCGAATTCGGGGCGTTACAACCATAGCAATTTGGCATATTACAAAAATATAGCATGGAAAGAATTTGAGTATCATTTGGGTTTGTCATCCAAAAATTTATTTCAAAATTTGGGCAAAAAGTAAAATAAAATAAAAAAAATTAATAGAAAATAATGAAACAATAATTACTTTGCATTTTGTGTTAAAATTTAATTTTTTTAATAATTCAGACTAATGTGTATAACCAGAGAATAATACGGTTCCTCATAAAATATATGAATTTTATCAAATGTTTGAAAAGTTTGGCCATATAATAACTTTTTTTTTGCGTGAAAAATTCATAAAATTCGCATATAATACGTGAACTTACTATCAATATCTCGTCCATACTATGATCTTTTGTTCATAATTACTATGTTGTAAGAGTTTCTTACAGACTATATATTTGCAAGCATGGTAAGATATTTCTCTTGTTCAGAAGTTAAGATTAGTTAGGCATGAAACTCTAATTCTATTATATATCCAAACAACAAATGAATTCCAAGAAAATACATATGGTACAACTAAACAACAAAGTTTTAAAAACTATTTGCAAGCAGGATAAGATATTTCTCTTATACAGAAGTTACTTTTTACAAGATTAGTTAGGTACGTTGGAAACTAAGGGTGCGTTTGATATGCTTGCAAATTGGGTATGCAAATAGGTTTACGCGTGCAATCGTTTTCCACGCATGTTTAGTACGCGTGCATTCGACGATTTGCACATGCACACAAGCAAATGAATGCTCACCCTCTTTAGTAATTAAAAACCCATTTCACCCCTTGAGCAATCGTTTACACAACAAGGTTGTGTAAACGATTTGCATAAGATATAAATTAAAATCCAATATTTTCTCAAATCAAGCCCTATCTTCCCCCCCGCAAAAAAAAAAAAAAAAAAAAAACAGAAATAATAGAAAAGGGGCCTTGAAATTAAAAATTTTTAAAACGAGAAACATGAAAAAAAAATAATGGCCCTTTTTTTCACAAATGTTTTAAAAAAATAATAGTCGTTATTTTCGTTACAACAGAAAATAACAATTGTTATTTTTTTACCATTTTAACAGTACATAATGTAACCAGGGGGGTTTCCGAATCCGTTACAATGACCGTTATTTTTGCCATAACAGATTCGGACCTCCCTTCTTACGTTATATATCGTTAAAACGTTGAAAAATAATGACCATTATTTTCTGAAAAATTTTGTGAAAAAAAAAAACGTCTGTTATTTCTGTTATTGCCCATTATTATTCCGTTTTTTTTTCGTTTTTGAAAATTTGAAATTCGTGTTCAAATATGTTGGGCCTATGTATTAAGTACGAATTTTCTTTTCCCTACTTAGTATGTGGGGCCCACATATTGTGCTTTCCTAAGTGAGCATGCGCGCGGACCAAATAGTAGTAAATATGATTTTGAAATTTGCATATGCAAAGTTAGTGCGAACCAAACGCAAGAAAATAGTATGGGTGAACAAACCATTGCATGGACAAACCATTGCACACGTAATGGTATGCATGCCTACCAAACAGACCCTAATTATTCTATTATATCTCCAAACAACAAAATTGAAATTCATTTAAAATTCAAGAAAATCTTAAAAAGAGAAATTTCAATTATTGAAATCTAAATTTCTAGAAATCACAAGTTCTTGAATTATTATTTTCAATTCCAAATCCATGTCTGGTGACCAAACATACCATGGACTCTTTATTTCACTTTTTGAACTCAAGATTTTCTTTTGAGCATTACGTTTCTCAAGAAGTTGGGAGCATGACCTTTTCAATGAGAAAAACAAAGTAGCCTTCTTGAGAATCTGACCTTGTTTACATGTTCCAATAGCCTCTCCCACTTGTAGCAGAGGGAGACCTCACCTTCTCGAACCAACCCCAATACCCGCTGATCCTTTCCATAATGCCAAACACTTCATTAAAACATCCCCCAATTTCCCTTCATTAATCGCATCGTAGACCTTCTCTATATGCTCTCCTGGACTAACCTTCTTCACACCGCTGAGAAGCTCGGTCCCAACTTCGGTCCTTGTGAATCGGTATATAGGATAAGTCCTACATTTCTTAATTCTATTTGCTATAGGGAAATCGCCATTATCGAATCTCTCCCTTGCCTTTGCTATCTCCTCTCCCAACCTCGCCTTCAATTCATCTTCAAAGATTGGTATCCGCTTAAATATTGAATAACCGCTTTCGCTCTCTTCTTTATTTTCAGGATCATTAAGCGCCTTCTTAACAAGTACTTCACGCAATTGGAGAAAAAGTGAGTAAGATGGGTTCGTGGGATCGTCCAGGTAGGAGAAGACCGGCTGCTGTTCGACGACCTGCAAGAGGTCTTCTCGAATAAACGGGCTTGGAGCAATGACGACCCATCTTCGGCAGCATAAAGAGTTTTCTTTATTACTTGGAGAAGGACATGCTTTACGACTTCCCTCATGTTCTCCTCCAAATGTCGCAGATCGATTGCCTGGCAAAGAGCCACGATGTACGTCGCAGACATGAGCTTTAAGATATCTACAGCTTCGGCGCTCTTCCTCGCAGAAATCAAACCGAGGGAGTTCACATCCTGGTTGTGTTGTTCGGCGCTTTGGACATGCGTGGTGACCGGATCCGCCAAGTATTGGAGCTCCGAGCAATAGGCAGCCATGGCAATCTCTGCACCTTTGAACCCATAGTCCAAGCTTGGGTTAGGCCCGCCACTCAGATTCGAAGGCAAGCCATTGTTGTAGTAATCGCAAACGAGTTCAGAGAATTGAGCAAACATGAGTTTCCCAATAGCAGCGATGGCAATTCTTATATTATCCATCGAGACTCCAATTGGCGTCCCTTGAAAATTCCCTCCTTGCAGAGCGATGTCACGAGCGACATCAATCAATGGATTATCATTGACGGAGTTGATTTCCCGTTCGATTGAATGAGTTGCCATGCGAATTACCTCAATCTGTGGCCCAAGCCACTGCGGAGAGGTTCGGAGTGCATAGCGGTCCTTTTTGGGCATTGTAAGTAGGTCTTTCTCGTTCCGGATCATTATTTCTTTCATGTAATCACTCTCATCAAGAAGAAACTCCATGATTGCAGCTGCTTCTATTTGCCCTGGGTGGTGCTTGAGTATATGAGTCAGCGGGTCGGTGAACTCAGACTTTCCATGCATAACCTCACAGAACAACGCAGAGAGAATTTCTGCAAGGAGAGACAAGATATTCGCATCGAAACACACTGTCGCAGCCACCGCCGACCCGACTGCCGTGCCATTCACAAGCGCTAGACCTTCCTTCGCCTGTAGTTCGAATGGAGTAGGAATTCCAACTCTCTTCAATGCTTCTGTAGCCGTGATTTCTTCACCTTCTAGTGTAACTACTTTCGAATTATGCCGGCCCGTAATTAATCCAGCAATATAGGACAACGGCATGAGATCACCTGATGCGGTGATACTTCCTCTAAGAGGCAATTTTGGAATCAAGTTTGTGTTCATGAGCTTAGCCAAGGCTTCAAGTATCTCCCACCGTATACCAGAATACCCTTGCATCAGCGTGTTTGTCCGAACAAGCATGGCTGCTTTGGCAAAATTCAAGGGAAGATTGTCTTTCCCAATCACACCAGCATTGAGGAACCGAATGAGCTCGGTCTGAAGATCAGTCGTTTTGTTTGTTCGTCGGTGTGATGTGGCACCAAATCCTGTTGTCACGCCATTTGTATCACGTGCACTATTGTCCGCAACCCAATTGGCACTTTTTGCCACACGGTCCCTTGCGACAGCTTCGTTGAGCTTAACCTTCACGTCAGACCGACGACCAATGGCAGTGACCTGAGCAACACTGAGGTTGGTGCCCTGGAGATCAACGGTTTGGGCCTGCTTGAATTGTGACACCATGCGATAGACTTCATCGAAGTGGGAGCACTGAAGAACCTCAGCGGCTTTCTTCCAGTGTGCCGGGTTTTTTCCATCTTTGGGGAGAGGGAGTGTGGGGGGACGGCAATCGTCGATTAGGCGGGGGATAGCAGTGCCCGCCATTGACGGAATTTGAAAGGTAAAGTTGGTTAAGGAGGAGATGACAGAGTATGGATGGTTTGTGAAAGTGTACATAAAATATTGAGAGAGGACTGAGAGTGAGACGTGGGGTTGGGCTACGTCCCGGTCTGGATTGGGCGATCTTGATCAGGATTGGAGCCCACCGATCCGATACAAACCAGCTCTGTCTCGCTAGAGATCTCAATTTTAGAAAGGAGTACAGTGCATTTTGGGAAGGGGGGAGAATTTTTTTTTGCTTTATTTTTCATAATGGACGCTTGAAGGAATCGCCAGTACTCATTTTTCTAAATTTATTAAAAACCATCTCTTTCACCGAAGACTTAGAGCCCCAACCAACAACCCCTTGATGATAAGTTCCTGCAAGCAAGAGAGCCTTGACAGATCCTACAATGAATATTTTATGGGAGTGGGTGAGGAAGGAGTCTATTAAAGGAAACAAATGTCAATAACTTGAAGCAGTCAATCAGGAACTTATCAATCAGAACATATATATATATATATACATGGTGGGAGTTGGTGATGAGGAAGCCCTAATGATCTGATCAATCGATCACATTCTTTGGATCGAGAAAAATAAAAAATAAAAAAAACGCCTCATCACTCTGATGCATGGTTTAAAACACGGCCGTTATAATGGATTCGGGCCTCCCCGGTTACGTTACGTACCGTTAAAACACCCAGAAAATAACGGATGTTATTTTCGTTATAACGGCTGTATTTTCTGTTATAACAAAAATAACGACCTTCATTTTCCGGAAAAAGTTGTGGAAAAAAACGACGGTCGTTATTTCCGTTTTGTTTTTTTCTTTTAGAAAATTTGAATTCCAGTGCCATTCTTTTGTTTTTTTTTTTTTTTTTCTGTTGTTTTTTCATTTTTACCCTTGAGCATTATAATTTGTTATAACGAAAAAACGGCAATGTCTCCAGTCCGTTATACCATTAAAACGGCCCCTTTTAAACCTTGCTTTGATGTTCTGCATGTTTGATAGATCACCCATTTAGGTCAGATGGTTCAGATAATACAGTCAGGGATGCTTCTGATTCACATGAGATTTCAGTGTATTCATTATTCATTATTCATGGATTTGATCACTCAGCATTGCAGGATCGATGGTCAAGAACATCGCCCTGTCCAATGTGCTACATTAATCATCATATGTGCATGCATGAAAGTCCGCCGCACACCATAGCAACATTTAGTTTGGAGTTTGCTACCAATCAAGGTTCTAAATTTCGGTTTGGATAAAAATTCAGTGAGGTCGAAAATCAAAATTTCGGCTGAAATTTTCAGATTCGGTGTAGAAGTTATATTTCGGAGATTCCAGTACTCATCGAAAATGAAATTTTGACATTTCGGTCACAGAGAAAATTTCTCTGGTTTCGTACAAAAGCAACATCAGATTGTGGCGCCATGTGATTGGTCACAGCGGCTTCGCTGCAATTTTAAAACAATAGACCACCAACCCAGTGGACCCCAAGAGCGGTCTTCCATTGTCGTTCAAGTGACAAGCGGCAGTTAAAGTAAAGTAAAACTTCTATCACAAGAAATTGTAAATCACACAATCACCAGCGAATGAGTTCTCGGCACGTACACAAATGCTTTGCCACGTACCATGAACTTTTTTTTAGGTGTACGTGCCGAGTTCTCATTGGCTGTGATTGTGTGATTGTGTGATTTGCAATCCGATTGTGACAGAAGTTTTACTCGATAAAGTGGGGCAGGGGCAGGGGCAGGGGCAGAGGCGGCGGCAGGCGTCCAAGACTTTAAGAGGGTGGTCATTTTCTCTTTTGGCTTGGTTAAAAGGGTAATTTTAAAAGGGTTGTGACGTAACAAGGTGGACCTGATGCCATATGGGCCCACTGACCACATGGATGTTTAGCGGCTTTAGACAACCCTTTAGTAGACATTCCTACGAAAAAATCTGCTTGGTTGATGATTTTTAGCCATTCGATTTAGTACGCAATTTTTTTTTTTTGTGTGGATCTTACAAAGGGCGGGCCAAACATATATATACGGTCAGTGGCCTCAAAGAGTGACACCAAGAAAAACTTTGATCTCTAAGTAGACATCAAAGTTTGATATTCATCGCCTTAAAAATGCTACGCGGCGTATTATTTTGGCCCCGCTGACCCATGGATGTTTGGCCTATCTATCGGAGCATACACACCAAAAATCAGCCTGATTGATGATTTCTAGCTATATTATGCATAGTACCCAAAAAACATGTTTGAATCCTACGGCTAGAATCAGTCTTAAAAAAGTGCTAAAATCTAATGGCTATAGATAACCAGTCATGGTCTTCCTTTTTGGTGTGTACAGGAGAAACTTTGTTGACAGAAACAACATGAACCACGTGGTAACTCTTAAGAGGAAAAAGATGAAAAATCAAATGAAAAAGAAACCATGAAAAAGACTAATCCAATGGATAGAAATTACTAATTATGATAAATTTTCGTAGGTTGGTCCACCTAGAGATGGGCAAAACAGCTATATGGTCAATGGTCTTTGAATCCATGCCATGTGTAAGATGCTGCCACGCATAAGATGCACAGACATCTCACGTGGCGGCCCCCTAGTTCCATTTAATACAAGGTTTTAAGTGTTAATTGAGAAACTTGGAGATGATTACAAAAAAAAAAATTTAAACTTGAAAATTAAATAAAAAATAAAATAGATCTCCAAAATTCCATAAGATATTTTTCCAAATCTTGATGACAATGTTGAAGTTCGGCTGGCGGTTGAGAGAGTGTCATGGTCATTGTTGGCGACGAGGGGAGGGCAACTCCGCGGTAGCTCTCCGTCTACCCCAATCGAATAGGGAAGAGGATGATGTGAGATGCTCTTCAAGGTTTTCAAAATAAAAATGTCAAAAAACAGTTAATAAAATGGGAAAATTTTAAGATAAAGAGGACTTTGAATGCAGTCAATGCAGAGGGGTCTCGTGGCCCCAAGTGGCTCATTTTCTTGGGTCCGCTAACCGAATGGATGTTTAGGATATGCATACCAAAAATCAGCTTGGTCGATAATTTCTAGCCATTGGATTAAGAGCCCATAAAGTGCAAAAAACATGCTTGAATCCAATATCTACAATCAATCCTAAAAAATTGCTAAAATCTATGGCTCGAGAAAGTCATTGAGACTGATTTTTGGTATATATATCCACCAAGGGGTGAGGTAAACATCCATGCAGTTAGTGGGCCCCAAAAATGAACTTTGTAGGGCCACGAGACCCCTCTCCATCGACTGCATTCAAAGTCCTCTGCATCTAAAACTTTTCCAATAAAATTTCCCTATCCTATGTGGCCTATGAAAATGGTTTTCTATTTGATTGATGGTCAGGATTAGCCACATCAACCATTCATATTGCAAGGAAATGTTGAGACGAGAAGCCTAGGCCGACAGACCACACAAGTTTTTTCCCTTGAAAATCAGTTTGATTGATGAATTCTAGCCATTAGATACAGTACCCAAAAATACATGTTTGAATCCAGACGGCCAGAATCATTCCTTAAAAAAAGTGCTAATGCCTATAGAATCATAGATAACCACCAATCCTGGTATTTTTGGTGTATATGGGAGTCTCAACATCCATGCGGTCAGTGGGCCCCAAAAAAGAGCTACACAGAGATAAGTAGGGTCACTGGTTCAAAAATAATTTACGTACCCATAAAAGCACGTGGGGCACTAGGACAAGATCTTTTAGCACTAGGACAAATAAAAGGAGTGGCGCACCATCATTCATATCTAGTCATCTAGGTCCCCAGTTGGCGTGGTGCTGAGACTGTGAAGACCCCACAAACCATGGTTTTAATTATAATGCCATGGCAACGGTAGCTCTCTAACTGTAAAACCGTTATAATTAACTATAATGATCGTTATTACATTCATTAACTAACCGTTATTTATGCTTAACTATGACCATCCTTTGACCCATTATAGAGGACGTTATAACGATCAAATTCTCATCGGATATCCGATAAGTTCGAATTCGAATATCAGTCGGGGAATTCGATTATATGTGATTCGAATAATATATATCCGTTGACACAGCCTAATGAAAATTTGATTCAGCAATATCTCAAATAAATTTAGAAATCTTAGCATCCATACAAATATTTCTAACACATTTGGAGAGAAATGGTTTCATTTTTAGCTGGTAAACCAAAACTCCGTACAAATTTAGCTAAGAAATGTAAAACCTCCCACATTTTTCCAAACCCCTACTAGAACAAAGGAACATAACACATTAATTCCTTGTTTACATGTTCCAGTAGCCTCTCCCACTTGTAGCAGAGGGAGACCTAACATTCTCAAACCACCCCCAATACTGAGGGTTGCATTGTGCCGGTGACGACACGGTCGGCCTCGGCGTAAACGGACCTGCTGATCCTCTCCAAAATGTCAAACACTTCATTAAAACATCCCCCAATTTCCCTTCGTTAATCGCATCGTAAACCTTCTCTATATGCTCTCCTGGACTAGTCTTCTTCGCACCGCTAAGAAGCTCCGTCCCGACGTCGGTCCTTATGAATTGGTATATCGGATAAGTCCTGCATTTCTTAATTCTATTTGGTATTGGGAAATCGCCATTATCGAATCTCTCCCTTGCCTTCACTATCTCCTCTCCCAATCTTGCCTTCAATTCATCTTGAAAGATTGGTATCTGCTTAAATATTGAATAACCGCTTTCGCTCCCTTCTAATTTATTTTCAGGATCATTAAGCGCTTTCTCAACAAGCACTTCACGCAGTTGGAGGAAAAGTGAGTAAGATGGGTTCGTGGGATCGTCAAGGTAGGAGAAGACTGGCTGGTTTTCTATGACCTGCAAGAGCTCCTTCTCGCAGAAACGGGCTTCAAGCAATGACCCATCCTCAGCAGTATAAAGAGTTTTCCTTGCAACTTGTTGAAGAACATGCTTTACGATTTCCCTCATATTCTCCTCCAAATGACGTAGATCGATCGCCTGGCAAAGCGCCACCATGTATGTCGCGGACATGAGCTTTAAGATTTCAATAGCTTCTGCACTCTTTCTTGCGGAAATCAAACCGAGGGAGTTCACATCCTGGTTGTGTTGTTCGGCGCTTTGGACATGCGTCGTCACCGGGTTAGCCAAGTATTGGAGCTCCGAGCAGTAAGCGGCCATGGCAATTTCTGCACCTTTGAACCCATAGTCCAAACTTGGGTTAGGTCCACCACTCAGATTGGAAGGCAAGCCATTGTTGTAGTAATCGCAGACAAGTTCAGAGAATTGAGCAAACATGAGCTTCCCAATAGCAGCGAGGGCAATCCTTAGATTATCCATGGAGACCCCAATTGGTGTCCCTTGAAAATTCCCTCCGTGCAGAGCGAGATCACGAGAGACGTCGATCAATGGGTTATCATTGACGGAGTTGATTTCCCTTTCGATCGAATGAGTTGCCATGCGAATTACCTCAATCTGTGGCCCAAGCCACTGCGGAGACGTTCGGAGCGCATAGCGATCCTGTTTGGGCTTTGTAAGTGGGTCTTTCTCAAGCCGGATCATTATTTCTTTCATGTAATCACTCTCATCAAGGAGAAACTCCATGATTGCAGCTGCTTCAATCTGCCCTGGGTGGTGCTTGAGCTCATGAGTCAGCGGGTCGGTGAACTCGGACTTTCCATGCATAACTTCACAGAACAACGCAGAGAGAATTTCTGCAAGCAGAGCCAAGATATTCGCATCGAAACACACTGTCGCAGCTACCGCGGACCCGACCGCCGTGCCATTCACAAGCGCTAGACCTTCCTTCGCCTGTAGTTCAAAGGGAGTAGAGATTCCAGCTCGCTTCAATGCTTCCATAGCTGTAATCTCTTCACCTTCTAACGTGACGACTTTCGAATTATGCCGGCCAGTGAGTAATCCAGCAATGTAGGACAATGGAACGAGATCACCCGATGCAGTGATTGTTCCTCTAAGTGGCAATTTTGGAATCAAGTTTTGGTTCATGAGCTTAGCCATGGCTTCAAGTATCTCCCATCGTATACCAGAGTACCCTTGCATCAGCGTGTTTGTTCGAACAAGCATCGCTACTTTCGAATAACTTGAGGGAAGATTTTCTTTCCCAATCACACCAGCATTGAGAAACCGAATGAGCTCGGTCTGGAGATCAGTGGTCTTGTCTGTACGTCGGTGTGATGTAGCGCCAAATCCTGTTGTTACACCATATGTATCAGTCCCTAGAGCAATATTGTCCGCAACCCATTGGGCACTTTTTGCCACACGGTCCCTTGCGACGGCTCCGTCGAGGTTAACCTTCACGTCGGACCGACTAGCAATTGCGGCGACATGAGCAACACTGAGGGTGGTGCCTTGGAGATCAACGGTTTGGACCTGCTTGAATTGTGACACCATGCGATGGACTTCGTCGAAGTGGGAACACTGAAGGGCCTCAGCAGCTTTCTTCCAGTGTGCCGGGATTGACGCATGGGAGTTTCCCGTTGGGCAAAATGGGTTTTTTCCATCTATGTGGAGAGGGATTGTGGGGGGACGGTTGGCGTCGATTGGCCGTGGGATACCGTTGCCCTCCATTACCGGAATTTGATCGGAAATTTTGGTTGAGGAGGAGGAGATGATAGGGTGAGAGTTGGGGATGGTTGGATAGTGTAAATTGTTTTGAGATTAGAAAGGAGAGGGAGGTGTATATATAGTGAGGACTGAGAGGAATGGGGTTGGGCTGCGTCAACGGTCAAGTGTGGGTTGTTGGACTCCAAGCACTTGCATGGAAGGGGGTTGGAACTTGGAAGATATCCTTATTTTTCCTCTAAAAAACTGAGGGATGGTTGGTGGGCAGTGCACAGTCACTTTCTTTTGGCATTTTTCTATTTGACCGTTGACCCAGAAGAGATGCGTGTTAGTCATGGTTTTAAAAACGGCCGTTTAAACGGTAACGCCCCAAGCCCGTTTCCGTTAAAACCACTTAAACATGTTTTAACGGTTTTGAAAAAAATGGCCGTTTTTTGTTTTAATGGCCGCTAAAATCGTTTAAACAGCCGTTTAATTCTGAAAAATTTTGTGAAAAAAAAGGCCATTAAATCCGTTAAAATCCGTTTAATTTCCTTTAAAATCTGTTAAATTCCTTTTTTTTTTTTTTTTTTTCAAATTTCAAAATTTGAATTTCAGCGCCATTTTTTTTCCCGTTATTTTCCGTTAAAATCGTTAAAACTTAAAACCATTAAAATCCGTTTAATTCCTTTTTTTCCATTTTTGCCCGTCCGTTTCAATCCGTTCAAACAGTAACGCCCCCAGTCCGTTTAACCGTTAAAACGGCCACCTTTAAACCTTGGTGTTAGTTATTTCATTGATGTATTTGCCCCATATGCTGTTCAACCTCGAATTACCCTTGAGTGGACAGTTAAGATGTTCAAAGCATGGGTTTAAAATGGCCGTTTAAACGGTAACGCCCCAAGCCGGTTACCCTAAAAATCGTTAAAACCAGTTTTTGGTGCTTTGAATTTAACGGCCATTACATTCTGAAAAATTTTGTGAAAATAAACGGCCGTTAAATTCCATTAAATTCTAATTTTTTTTTCATTTTTGAAATTTTCAATTTCAAAATTTGAATTTCAGTGCCATTTTTCCCATTTTTCTATTAAAATCCATTAAACTCCATTTTTACCCCTGGCCGTTGCAATCCCTTTTAACGGTAACACCCCCAGTCTGGTATACCGTTAAAATGGTCTCCTTTAAACCTTGGTTCAAAGTATAGTTAGCAAATCTCCCTTTAAAATCCAACTTATTGAAGAAATAAAAATATCGATATTTGAAAAAAATATTTCGAACCACGGGGTAAACATTGCGAAAAAAAAGAAACACAAAATATTCAATAATCATAATTTTAAAATTTTCAAAACTCATTCTTGTGTTTTAAGAATTAGAGAATCATTTTTATTTATAATATATGTCACTTATTTTGTATTATTTATAAATTTTATTTTTAAAGATTAAAAGATTCTCACACATATGGAGACCTTGATAAATGAGAAATATATTTTGCTTCTATTATACTTATATCACTACTCAGTCCCATCATGCGTGTAGGTGTTGTTTGGACTTAAAAAAACATTCAATCTGAAGTCCTCACTAATCAATCTTCTGACTATCTCATCTTTTTTATCATTTTTTTTTGGGGGTATTATAGTAAGTAGGAACTAGGAAGGAGTCCACTTTGATTGGTGATTTCTAACCATTGGATTTGAGCATTTTATTGTTGTGATTCTTAGCAGTAAGATTTGACCTTTTTTTTGAATGGGAGACAGCAATTTTTTATTTTATTTTTGGCCAAGCACCTCAACAAAGACTTTTTCTCTTTATAAGAAAATAATGCAAGATATATACCAGCTTGAGAGTCCCCAACAACCCCATGAAAACAAAGGATACCCCCACAATTACTTATAAGAAGATCATGCAACCACCTTGAGAGTCCCCCAACAACCCCATGTAAACAAAGGCTACCCCACAATTATTAACGCCGAATAGGACCAAAACTTAGATTGAAAATGTCCAAGAGATAATTTTCTTTTTTCTCCAAGTAAGAAAGCCTGTAAGAGATCTATGTATATGGTGGGAGTTGGTGAGGAAGGAGTCTATTGTGAAATCCCACTAGACTACTTCCTCTCCACATCATTTTTTAATTTTCTTTTTGTGGGTGGATGAGCTCTTTCTTCCACTACGAAGTTGTCTCGTCACCTCCTCTAGTGGGCATATCAATTGAGGTATTAAGGACGGAAGAAGTCATTAGGGCTGGCAATGGGTCGGAACCTTTTTTTTTTTTATTATCGGATCGGTACTAGATCAAAGATTGTTGATCTGATCTCTTATCAGATCGGTACGGGATCGACCAGGTTTCGATCAGATACTGACCACCCGATATATATAAAGCACAAGGCACATGCTCCTGTGACTAGCCTTTTGTGATAGGCTCATGGGACAGGCCTTGTGGGGTGTGGATTCTGAGAATCCAATGGTGGTTTGCTCTGGCAAAAAGTGAATACCAGCTCAGCGCTATCATAACCGTTGGATTCTAAGAATCCATTCTTGACAAGGCCTGTCCCGTGAGCCTGTCAAAAAAGACTTGTCACGGGAGCCCGATTGAATCGGATTTCTTATTGGATCGATACCAAATCAGTACCAAACCTGATCCATTGCCAGCCCTGGATGCCGTACTCCCCACATTTGCGTTACAATATTCAAAGCAGGTTGTTGGACCCGGTGTTTGGTGGATCCCACCAAGAAAATTTTGATATCACTTATTGATAGGGAAAGCATGGCATAGTCAATCGGAAAATTTTGATATATCGTAGGGTAGGTTAATAAGTCGTGTAGGAACAGTCCACCAATCTGTGCCGTCCAATTAAGACCGTAACATCATTTTCAGTTTTGGTGGTTGCTACTAACTCCAGATTGCATGCAACGGATAATGATATATGCTCAGCTCAGCCAAAATGTCACGAACTGGTCCTCAAAAGTTCCATGGTGGATTCAATCAAAACCTGAGTTTGCATATGGATTTTTAGAAGAATATCAAGACTACCAACCCTGTAGGCCCCAGGAACTGATTGCCATCCTTATCGTCACGATACACGTGGACGAGTGGGCCCCAGCATTTCATGTGTCTCACGGGCCGGGGGATGCCTTTAGCCAAAATAGGACCCACCATATAACCACACCAACCCATTCAAGGTGTAAAAGGGGGCGCCGTTATAACGGTATAACGGATTGGTGGTGTTACCATTTTCTCGTTATAATGGATTGTAACGCACGGGTAAAAATGGTTGGTAGTACCAAACAGCTGAATAAAATTGTCGTTTGTCAAAATGAACCCCATAAATTGAAACTGTGTGTGTGTCAGGCATTGGGCGGTGGATACCATTGCTCGTCATTGCCGGAATAGCTTTGAGATTACAAAGAAGGGATCTGGATACATAGTGAAGACCATATAGTAAAATCTCGAATTATTCATGAATAATTCTCGAACCGTATGAATTACTATTAAATAAATAATTTTTAAAAAATGAACCAAACAACGTCCTAATCAAGGGTTTGGAAAAATTCGTGCATTTTTTAACATGATCAAATATTTTCTAATAATTCACGAACATTTTTGAATTATTCCCGGATCATTCAGTTTTGAACAAAAAAAATCATTTTATAAGACAAAAAATTGTGAATATTTTACGTTTTGGAGTTTTTTTTTGCTGAATTTTAATCAACGTACATTTTCCGTACCGTATTTTTTGCCACAATTGTGTGGACTGAGAAGTGGGGTTGGGGTGCGTCAACGATCAAATCTTTTTGAGACTACGATATTATAGTGAGCAAGAACCAGGAAGGACACACGTTTTTTGTGTGTTTCACGGAAGATTAATTAGTTGTTATGAACTTTAACATCGTGTTTACGAACACTGGCGGAGCTAGGAAGGTGCCAGGGGGGAACGTGTTTACAAACACTGACGGAGCTAAGAAAGGGCTGGGGGGAACGTGTTTTCGAACACTGGCAGAGTTAGTAAGGGGGCAGGGGGGCCACGTGCCCACCCCCTACGTCCTAATCAAGGGTTTGGAAAAAGTCGTGCATTTTTTAACATGAACGAATATTTTCTAATAATTCATAGAATTATTCCCGGATCATTCAGTTTTGAATATGAAAAATCATTTTATAAGACAAAAATTGCAAATATTTTACTTTTTGGAGTTTTTTTTTTTTGCCGAATTTTAATCGACCATTTCCCGTACCGTATTTTTTGCAACAATAGTGTGGACTGAGGAGTGGGGTTGGGGTGCGTCAACGATCAAGTCTTTTCGAGACTACGATATTATAATAAGCAAGAACCAGGAAAGACACGTTTTTGTGTTTCACAGAAGATTAATTAGTTGCTATGAACTTTATAACAACGTGTTTACGAACACTGGTGGAGCTAGTAAGGGGCCAAGGGGGCCACGTGCCCCTACCCCCCAACTTTCAAAATTTTAATTTCTAAAAGTGCCCTTAAATTTTAATTTAGTGCCTCCCTTCATATTTTAATCCTTTAAACCATCCAATACATGACCACCCCTTCAATCGACGACAAATTAAACGCACACACAAGAATGGCACTGTTGTAGCCATTTGATCAATCGACTTTCTTGTTCATCCTTGCCCGTGCGAGCCGATAGGTCAGAGAGCTAATAACAACCAATAGGAATCCAAGGAAGCGCGATGGTTTTGAAGTAAAGTGATCAATGTATCATTATCATTAATCTTTTTTTCTTTTTTTGAAAGTTAAATATATTGATATAGAAGGGAAAGGTACAAAGAACCATGAAGTCGAGGAGACCTCTGCTACAAAGGCACAAAACAAAACGGGAGGAAGAAGCTATGGATTCCTCAACTACAGTTAAGATGGTCCTTAACTCTAGTTGCTTTTTAATATTAGGACAGTTGTCGTTTAACTAGTTGTGTCCTGATAAAAAAATTTCTCCCAACAACCCTGAAAGCAAAGGTTAACCACCCAATGTTTGATGAAGAGGAGAAGACAAAGACTAAGGTTGAAAATGTCCCAAGGGATAATTTTCTCTCCAACAAACAAAGCCTGTGTGTATGGATATGTGATGGGAGATGGTGAAGACGGAGTCCTATTCTGAGACAAAACTCAACAGGACTACTTCCTCTTAACACCGTTTTTATTTTATTTTGATAAAAGCTAGAGTTAGGCACGGCACCTATCGGCTATATTAATAAAAACGAAATTACGTGTAGATGAATATAATTACGATCTCTATTTAGGTGTAAACTCTTTTTCCACATCAATAAAGTTTTCCTCCCTCAGTGGGAGATTCATTAAAAAATAAATAAATTGTTGAACCCGGTATTTGGTGTAGGAAATTATTAGATAACGACCTGATAGGTTAGTCCTAATCATGTTTTAAAAATGGCCGTTATAACAATTCAGACCTCCCCCCGTTACCTCGCATACTGTTAAAATGCCCAGATAATAACGGCTGTTATTTTCTGAAAAAAGTTGAGGAAAAAAAGGCCGTCATTTCCATTATTTTCCATTTTTTTGAATTCCAGCTCCATTTTTTCCGTTATTTTCCAATTTTTTTCCCTGAGTAACAGCGGTTGTAACAGAAAAATGGTAACGCCACCAGTCCGTTGTACCGTTCGGCCCCTTTTAAACCTTGGTCCTAATGATTACATTCTTTGGATGGTTAGGGAAAACATGAAGCAGTCAATCAGAAACTTTATTCAGTCGGTTATTTTTTTCTGTTGATGGAAAATTAACATCTCATCACTTGGATGTTCCCTTGATCGAATCATCGAAAAACATCTCATGAGAATTCAGTGGATTCGTTATTCATGGATTTGTGTCCGCTTATGTGGGTATATTTGATCACTGATTATTGCAGGATCCACGGCCAAGAATAGGGCCGTTATTTTAGAAAAAATAACGCCCCAAGCCCATTTCCATCAAGCACGTTTTGACACTTTGAATTTAATGACCATTTTTTTTTGGTTTTAACAGCCGTAAAAATCGTTTTCAAAGCCGTTAAATTCTGAAAAATTTTGTAAAAAAAAAAACGGCCGTTAAATCTGTCAAATTCCATTTTTTTGTTTAATTTCAAAATTTGAATTTCAGCACCACTTTTTCCATTTTTTTCCGTTAAAATCCATTTTTTTTAATTTTTCCCATTTTTGCCCCTGTCCGTTTCAACGGTAGCGTGCCGATAGATACGATTTATGGTAAATCCACTGAGGTTGAGCCGGGGGAATCCTACCGGTCGAATGGTACCTACTTCAACCTATCAGTCGAGTGCAGGCCTTCCCGTTCCAAGTCGAGTCCAGTCCGTTAAACAGTTAAAACGGCCTCCTTTAAACCAAAAATAACATTTTTGACCTTAACCAAAAACTTGTTAAAAACTGCATGGGGAAAGGAATCACCTCAGCTTCACGAGTCAAGTAAGTGAGTAGTAACAAAGCCTCATTTCGAATAACCTAGCAGGCACTCAGCAGACAGCACAATCAGTTTTGGGAAGATCCATCAACAGCATGAGCAGCACAAAACTGATTCTTTTTTCATAAAGGAAAAGTTCCAAAAATCAAATATTACAAAAACAAAGTCTAATATCATTATATTTGTTTGTCATATAAAGGTGGAAGACAATTCAGGGAGTTAAAACACAAAATCTCAAGGCTCAAGTAAGCACTAGGTACAGTACTTTGCTCTTTTATCATAACTTCTTGAAAGGAAACCCTATAATAGAATTTGATGAAGTAAAAATATCAAACAGTAATACCTCGCGATCCATAAGCATATCCATAAGACGAGTTATTCCACGAGGAATGGTAAGAATTGCTTCTTGTAACCTGAAACAGGAATCTCGGAAAAATTTCATCTCAAGATGACTCAGTGAATCCAGAATTCTAACAGCACTGAAACATGGCTAAAGATGCATCTCAATGTAGCTATGATCAGGGTACCTATTTGGAGAATTTGTAAGAAGGGCTGTCAAAAGTTGAAGTGTATAGTATCGGACATAGAAGTCCTCCTCCACCTGCCCAAGTACCATAATGATAAGTTCTACAGCTATATACACAACACTCAGAGATTATTTGAATCTAGAGACAAAATAAGCCAAGGGAACCCTCACCAACAAACTTAGAAGAAGAGAAATGTTTTCTGCTTCTCTGGAAAGCAAATCAGAGTTCATTAAAGTCGGTGGCTTTATTCCTTGTGCAGGATCAACGGGAGTCAAAGCGCTTACAAGAGTTTCCAGGGCACCACGAACCTTCAGATGTCCAATGAAAGAATATATTATCAGACCAGTAAGTACCAACAAAAAGGAAAGAAAATGTTTATAATAAAAAGTAATGAAACAAGTTCCCAGGAAAGAAAGAATAGAAATAGCTAATCAGACAAAATAAACCACCCATGCAGATGAAGAAAGGCTACCAAACACAGAAGATATGTGTGACTTATTTTCTGTAAATTGCAGTATGGTAGATTGCATGAAGCACAGAAATGGTTTTTCTATACTGATAAAAGGAATAATATCTCAACAATACCACACAGGGTAAGGGTGTGAGCACCCTGTGAAAATCTAGTCCGGTATTTTTTCCAGACAACATTTCAGCAATACAGCATAGTTCATCTTTCAAGTCAGGAGCTAATTTCCATTGCTGGACTTGGTATCTAACTGAAAATAGAAACCAAATGGTTGACTGAATCAAGCTTCCATAAGAGAAAAATGAACATAGAACAGAAGAGAAGATCTACAAACCATCTCTACATCATCACGCTCTTCCTTTAAGACACCCATAAGCACTGGGAAGCCTGTGACCAAAAGTAACAGAAGCATATTATATTTATATATGTTATGCATGAGGGAATATAAATAACATGTTACTGTTTTTCTACACATGATAGAAGCACTTACCCATTGCCCCAAATGCTAGCTGGGTAGAACGACTTTCTGCTACAACAGACTGAAGTTCAGCTATAGCAGCACGTCTGTCCTCTGCTATGACACCATTGCTTATACGGTCGAGCAAGCGTTCAACATAGCTATTGAAATTGAAACAAGCCATGCAATAGATTAATTACAGAAATAAAATAAAAACCTCAAACAACAATGAATCTCTTTGGCGATAAACAATAAGTAGATATAAGGTTAGGACGACCAAACGCACACCAATGATAGATAAGTAGAAAAATGTTCCAAATTTAGTTGATTGAACAAGCGAGAAAAAAGTGGACTTTTGACTAGGAAAGAGAGCAATCCTAGCCAAATTACAGTAACCTTTTATAATTAAACAGAAGTAAATATTTGGTAGTTGATAAAAAGAAGTCTGAGTTGCATGGTGTATAGGCACAACATTGGTTCCTGGTAAACATACACGTTAACCGAAAAAAAATTTAGAGAAATAATAGTATATCATTATCATCATCGTCACAGCCTTATCCTAACCATCTGGGGTCAGCTAGATGACCCTAAACAGTTGGGGTAACAATGCAAGCACAGAGGAAAAATTCCTAGTAGGTAGCTCAGACCTGTCTGTGTGCATATTTTTGAAACCTCAAAAAGATAAAACAATTTTTCCCAAGGAAGCAAAGATTATAATTTCTACAAACTTGTTAAAATTGCAAACAAATGCATGAAATTTTCAATAACAAGCCAAATTCTAAAGTTGAAAGTGTCATCATGTACAAGCACTCATAAGCATTGGATGATGGTATCTCATCAGATAAAATGCATGTCCAACAAAAAACGCCTAAGTTTCCACATGTAATATGAAATACGACACTCGATAGACAGTAATTCATATGCGCTAACCATAGAGTAAGTGACTAGATAAGCAAGTACAAGAAAGCACTGTATGCTGTTTTATAATTCATGCTGTATGTTGTTACTAAATTCAACACAGCATATCCCAAGCCTTGAGAAAAGATGAAGCTATTTAACTACTCCAAAACCAAAAAATAACTTTTCATGAAATAAGAATTCATGCACACTTTATGCTTCTTCTAGGCTCTTTACTTGGAATAACTATGCTCAATTTCAGCCTAGGAATTTGGGATAACTACAGCTTAATTGGTACAACAGAAAGTTCCCAAGAAAGAGAAGTTCCACGAAAAATCTCTCTTAAGTTGTCATTAGGAATCTCCCAAGTTGACTTGGTTCTGTATATAGCAAGTCAACTTAATGCTAGGAAACAAGACTTGGTCAAATGAACACAGAGGATAAGTCTGACATGGATTTTCATTCTTTCATTTCCAAAACAATGGAGTCCGACTATTCTTGGCCAATTAGGAATCCCCAGCTGAGTCCCAAATTGGAAACCTCTATTCTGTTTGATTTAAGACACCAGAAAACTCTTCCACGAACTCACATTGTAGACACATGCAATCAGCAAATTGCAATTGCATATCCTAAATCAGAACTGTCTATCCTAAAACCCTCAATCTCCACAACAAGACGTTCTAGCGAAGTTTTTAAAATTTGCGAAGTTTTCGAAACTCTTGGGTTGACATTTCAAAATCTCGACCAATTTATTTACGTCTTATAAAATTCCTACACTAACATCATCAAAACTTCAGGATTTCATTTCGGTTTCGGCCAGGATTGAAATTGACATTTGAAACCCGGCTTCTATCATAAATTTGTGCTGGGTGTAAGTCTCTATGTATTACTTATAACGTTAAAAATTTGCGGCTTCTACAGTTGGATTTTCTTTATTCTAGGTAATAAAATTCAAACGAAAAATGAAGCATAACAAAGTGAGATTAGTTAAAAGAAGATTAAGCGTACAAAAAGAACGGATGAACACCATATAAACTTAGTAATGCAGTAAACAAAACACTTACACAAATACTTCAAAACGAATAACTCATCAAAATTGAAAACCAAACTGATTAGAATTTACCTATCATCATTCGAATCAGGACTCTCGTTTCCGAAAACAAGCCCACCAACACCCTGCACGAGATTTTTCCCAACTTAATTCCATACTAAACATAGAAACACAAAGAACCAATTTGAAAGGGGGGGAAATCATTATAATTATATCTAAAGAGCCTCTCTTACAGTCCATTCAACTTAAAGACCAGAAATCGTTAGAAATCTTAAATCGTTGTTCCTTGATCAAACCCTAACGATATCGAATGCTACTTGTGGAGCACAAAAGAGGCAGAAACAACAGAAAATGAAGAGAAAGTAATCGAAACTTTCTAAATGTACCTGAGCGACTGCGTTGAGATTTATACGACCGAGCTTGAAATCCATCGGATTTACAGTAACAAATTCGATAAAAAGATAATATTTATCTCAGATTTTAATCGAAGAATCAGTTCTATTTGACCTAATTATGAGCTCCAATCGAGAACTTTATCTAACAAAGAATCAGAACTGAAAGCGTTCTCGAATGCAGATCAATCGCTTCTTTGCTACAACGAAGGCCTTTTCTGTAATCAAAGATCAGAAGAAGATCGCCAAACCTTCGAGTCTTCGACTTCTTCCGTAAAAGAGTTGCATGTGAATAGAAGTGGCAATTTTGCAGAGGGTAGCCAAAAACTGCTGGAATTAAGTAATGTTTACATGCAACATGGATCATTGTAGTAAAATGGTCATGTAAGTAAGTGTCTATCTGGACCGTTGAATTTATAATATCCCCTCTGTTATCGTTATTACCGAGAACAATCGAATCGATCAGATGTTCTTGACTAATAAATGATGAATACTTGTGAGTCTTGTGACCATGTTTAAAAAAACGACGGTATAACGAAACTAACGGCGGTTATAACAGTAACACCCCAACCCCACATCCAAAACGCTATTAAAAAAAAATAGTTTTAACAGAAATAGGGCCGTTATTTTAGAAAAAAAATTATATAAGGTTGTCTAGGTTATTTTTAAAAAATAAATGTACAATTTTTTATTTAAATGTAACTGATGTGACCCGTTATAACGGACATAATACTAACACTGAATGTCCGTTATAGCGTTGTACCAAACCATTTAAAACCTTTTGGCTGTCACTCTGGGGAGAAGTTCCTCGCACGTCATCTCACCTAGCACTGCAATTTGGGCGGGCCCAACCCCTTCTAGTTGGGCTTGGGTTGGGCTCAAGTAGAGTTTTTCGAACCGGACCAAAAATGGTTGGACTCCGGCAACCCCACTAAACTCGAGTACTGGACTGTAGGGTTGTCGTTTAAAGCATGGTTTAAAAAATAGTCCTTATAACGAAATAACAGCCGTTGTAACGGATTCGGACCTCCCCATTATGTCATGTATCGTTTTAACACTCAGAAAATAATGGCAGCTATTTCCGTTATAATGGCCATTATTTTTGGTTAAAATAAAAATAGCGACAGTTATTTTCTGAAAAAAAATTGTAAAAAAACACCCATTTTTTCTATTCTTTTCGTTCCAAAATTTATTGCAAATTTGAAATTCAAATTTTGAATTTTAGAGACTTCTTTTTTTCGTCTTTGCCCCTGTGCGTTACAATCCATTATTATCCGTTATACCATTATAATGGCCCTATTTAAAGCTTGGTTTAAAGAAGGGGAGAGAAACATTTGACACACGCACATTGTGTAAAGACAAAAGAACCTTGATCAAACAAAATAATTTTAAGAAAACAAAAATGAAAATAGAGACATTTTTGGAGTGACAAATTGCGTGACTAACTTAAGAAGGGCTTTCGTTCGTTATAGAGTAGAATAGAAATATTTCAAATCAAATGACCTAGGTGTATTCCACTTTTCCTTCCCTTCAGTCTCACCATCGTCCTCAATCACCTCCGTCGACGCTGTCCTCATAGGTAAGATTGTTGTAAGAGTTTCTTACAGAAGTTAAGATTAGTTAGGTATGAAACTCCAATTCTATTATATATTCAAACAACTAACTTGGAATTCATTTAGAATTCCAAGAAAATCCATATGGTACAACCAAACAACAGAGTTTTAAAAACTATTTGCAAGCAGGATAAGATATTTCTCTTATACAGAAGTTACTATTTACAAGATTAGTTAAGTACGTCGGAAACTAATGGTGTGTTTGATACGCGTGCAAATTGGGTGTGCAAATAGGTTTACGTGTGCAACCGTTTCTCACGCATGTTTGGTACGCGTGCATTCGACGATTTGCACATGCACACAAGCAATTCGCTCACCCTCTTTAGCAATTAAAAACCCATTTCACCCCCTGAGCAATTGTTTACACAACCTTCTCGTGTAAATGACTTGCATAAGATATATATTAAAATTAAATATTTTCTCAAATCAAGCCCTATCTTTCCCCAAATAAAAAAAAAAAAAAAAAAGAAATAATGGAAAAATGGCCTTGAAATTTAAAATTTTAAAAACGAGAAAAATGAAAAAAAAAAAAAAACCAAAAAATAATGGCTATTTTTTTCACAAATGTTTTCAAAAAATAATAATCATTATTTTCGTTACAACAAAAAATAACAATCGTTACTTTTCTACCATTTTCATGTGTGTGTTCGGACCTCCCTTGTTACGTTATATACCGTTAAAACGTTGAAAAAAATATACTAGAAAATAACGACCATTATTTTCTGAAAAATTTTGTTAAAAAAAAACGTCCGTTATTTCTGTCATTGCCCGTTATTATTCTATTTTTTTTCGTTTTTGAAATTTTGAAATTCATGTTCAAATATGTTGGGCCTCCGTTACAACGACCATTATTTTTGCTATGACAGATTCGGACCTCCCTTGCTACGTTATATACCGGAAAATAACGACCATTATTTTCTAAACAATTTTGTGAAAAAAAAAATGTTCGTTATTTCTATTATTGCCCATTATTATTCTGTTATTTTTTTCGTTTTTGAAAATTTAAAATTCATGTTCAAATATGTTGGGCCCGAATTTTTTTTCCCTACTTAGTATGTGGGGCCCACATGTTGTGCTTTCCTAAGGGAGCATGCGTGCGGACCAAATGGTATTAAATATGAACAATGCGTAAATTTTGAAATTTGCATATGCAAAATTAGTGCAAACCAAACGCAAGAAAATAGAATGGGTGTGCAAACCATTGCACGGATAAACCATTACACGCTTAATAGTTTGCATGCGTTCCAAACAGACCCTAATAATTCTGTTATATCTCCAAACAACTAAATTGAAATTCATTTAGAATTCTAAGAAAATCCAAACGAGAAATTTCAATTATTGAAATCTAAATTTTTAGAAATCACAAGTTCTTGAATTATTATTTTCAATTCCAAATCCACGTCTCGTGACCAAACATACCGTGGCACTCTTTATTTCACTTTCTGAACTCAAGATTTTCTTTTGAGCATTACGTTCTCAAGAAGTTGGGAGCATGACCTTTTTGGTGAGAAAAACAAAGTTGCCTTCTTTAGAATCTGACCTTGTTTACATGTTCCAAAAGCCTCTCCCACTTGTAGCAGAGGGAGACCTCACCTTCTCAAACCAACCCCAATACTCAGGGTTAAAATGTGCCGGTGAAGACAATGTCGGCCTTGGTGTAAATGGACCCGCTGATCCTTTCCATAATGCCAAACACTTCATTAAAACATCCCCCAATTTTCCTTCATTAATCGCATCGTAGACCTTCTCTATATGCTCTCCTGGACTAACCTTCTTCACACCGCTGAGAAGCTCGGTCCCAATTTCGGTCCTTGTGAATCGGTATATCGGATAAGTCCTACATTTCTTAATTCTATTTGCTATAGGGAAATCGCCATTATCGAATCTCTCCCTTGCCTTTGCTATCTCCTCTCCCAACCTCGCCTTCAATTCATCTTCAAAGATTGGTATCCGCTTAAATATTGAATAACCGCTTTCGCTCTCTTCTTTATTTTCAGGATCATGAACCGCCTTCTCAACAAGTACTTCACGCAATTGGAGAAAAAGTGAGTAAGATGGGTTCGTGGGATCGTCTAGGTAGGAGAAGACCGGCTGCTGTTCGACGACCTGCAAGAGGTCCTTCTCGAAGAAACGGGCTTGGAGCAATGACGACCCATCTTCGGCAGCATAAAGAGTTTTCTTTACTACTTGGAGAAGGACATGCTTTACGACTTCCCTCATGTTCTCCTCCAAATGTCGCAGATCGATTGCCTGGCAAAGAGCCACGATGTATGTCGCAGACATGAGCTTTAAGATATCTACAGCTTCAGCGCTCTTTCTCGCGGAAATCAAACCGAGGGAGTTCACATCCTGGTTGTGTTGTTCGGTGCTTTGGACATGCGTGGTGACCGGGTTAGCCAAGTATTGGAGCTCCGAGCAGTAAGCGGCCATGGCAATTTCTGCACCTTTGAACCCATAGTCCAAGCTTGGGTTAGGCCCGCCACTCAGATTCGAAGGCAAGCCATTGTTGTAGTAATCGCAAACGAGTTCAGAGAATTGAGCAAACATGAGTTTCCCAATAGCAGCGATGGCAATTCTTATATTATCCATCGAGACTCCAATTGGCGTCCCTTGAAAATTCCCTCCTTGCAGAGTGATGTCACGAGCGACATCAATCAATGGATTATCATTGACGGAGTTGATTTCCCGTTCGATTGAATGAGTTGCCATGCGAATTACCTCAATCTGTGGCCCAAGCCACTGCGGAGAGGTTCGGAGTGCATAGCGGTCCTGTTTGGGCATTGTAAGTGGGTCTTTCTCGTTCCGGATCATTATTTCTTTCATGTAATCACTCTCATCAAGAAGAAACTCCATGATTGCAGCTGCTTCTATCTGCCCTGGGTGGTGCTTGAGTATATGAGTCAGCGGGTCGGTGAACTCAGACTTTCCATGCATAACCTCACAGAACAACGCAGAGAGAATTTCTGCAAGGAGAGACAAGATATTCGCATCGAAACACACTGTCGCAGCCACCGCGGACCCGACTGCCGTGCCATTCACAAGCGCTAGACCTTCCTTCGCCTGTAGTTCGAATGGAGTAGGAATTCCAACTCTCTTCAATGCTTCCATAGCCGTGATTTCTTCACCTTCTAGTGTGACTACTTTCGAATTATGCCGGCCCGTAATTAATCCAGCAATATAGGACAACGGCATGAGATCACCTGATGCGGTGATACTTCCTCTAAGAGGCAATTTTGGAATCAAGTTTGTGTTCATGAGCTTAGCCAAGGCTTCAAGTATCTCCCACCGTATACCAGAATACCCTTGCATCAGCGTGTTTGTCCGAACAAGCATGGCTGCTTTGGCAAAACTCAAGGGAAGATTGTCTTTCCCAATCACACCAGCATTGAGGAATCGAATGAGCTCGGTCTGAAGATCAGTCGCTTTGTTTGTTCGTCGGTGTGATGTGGCACCAAATCCTGTTGTCGCGCCATATGTATCACGTGCACTATTGTCCGCAACCCAATTGGCACTTTTTGCCACACGGTCCCTTGCGACAGCTTCGTTGAGCTTAACCTTCACGTCAGACCGACGAGCAATGGCAGTGACCTGAGCAACACTGAGGTTGGTGCCCTGGAGATCAACGGTTTGGGCCTGCTTGAATTGTGACACCATGCGATAGACTTCATCGAAGTGGGAGCACTGAAGAGCCTCAGCGGCTTTCTTCCAGTGTGCCGGGCTTTTTCCATCTTTGGGGAGAAGGAGTGCGGGGGGACGACAATCGTCGATTGAGCGGGGGATAGCAGTGCCCGCCATTGACGGAATTTGAAAGGTAAAGTTGGTTAAGGAGGAGATGTGAGAGTGAGTATGGATGGTTTGTGAACTGTATATATGAGAGGACTGAGAGTGAGATGTGGGGTTGGGCTACGTCAACGGTCAAGTTTTTTGAAATTATGGGTTGTTGGATTCTATAGACACTTGGTTGAGTAACGTCTTGGTGAACATTGTGGGGTTGGGCTACGTCCCGGTCTGGATTGGGCGATCTTGATCGGGATCGGAGCCCACCGATCCGATACAAACCAGCTCTGTCTCGCCAGAGATCTCAATTTTACAAAGGAGTACAGTGCATTTCGGGAAAGGGGGAGAATTTTTTTTGCTTTATTTTTCATAATGGACGCTTGAAGGAATCGCCAGTAGTCATTTTTCTAAATTTATTAAAAACCATCTCTCTCACCAAAGACTTACAGCCCCAACCAACAACCCCTTGATGATAAGTTCCTGCAAGCAAGAAAGTCTTGACAGATCCTACAATGAATATTTTATGGGAGTGGGTGAGGAAGGAGTCTATTAAAGGAAACAAATGTCAATAACTTGAAGCAGTCAATCACGTGCTGCCACAATCTGCTGATCAAAAAGCATTTCTGGTTTTGTGCAAAAGCAACATCAGATTGTGGCGCCATGTGATTGGTCACAGCTGCTTCGCTGCAATTTTAAAACAATAGACCACCAACCCAGTGGACCCCAAGAGCGGTCTTCCCTTGTCGTTCAAGTGGTAAGTGGCAAGGGGCAGTTAAAAACTTAAAGTAGAGTAAAACTTCTGTCACAAGAAATTGTAAATCACACGATCACAAGCCAATGAGTTCTCGACACGTACACAAGTGCTTGCAACGTACCATGTGCTTTTTAGGTGTACGTGCCGAGAACTCATTGGCTGTGATTGTGTGATTTGCAATCCCGATTGTGACAGAAGTTTTACTCGTTAAAGTGGGGCAGTGGCAGAGGCGGCGGCAGGCGTCCAAGACTTTAAGAAAGGAGGTGGCGGGTCATATTTGAGAGAGGGTGGTCATTTTCTCTTTGGCTTGGTTAAAAGGGTAATTTTGAAAGGGTTGTGATGTAACAAGGTAGACCTGTCAGGTATAGTGATTTATTTTGTTACTCACCCCTACCATATGGGCCCACTGACCACTGGATGTTTAACAGCTTTAGCCTACGCGTTTGTAGACATTTCTACAGAAAATCAGCTTTGTTGATGATTTTTAGCCATTCGATTTAGTACCCAATTTTTTTTTGTGTAGATAAAACAAAGGGAGGGCCAAACATATATACGGTCAGTGGCCTCAAAGAGTGCCACCAAGAAAAACTTTGATCTCTAAGTAGACATCAAAGATTGATATTCATCCCCTTAAAAATGCTACGCGGCGTATTATTTTGGCCCCCGCTGACCCATGGGTGTTTGGCCTATCTATTGGAGCATACACACCAAAAATCACCAGGAAAGACATATTTTTGTGTTTCACGGAAGATTAATTAGTTGTTATGAACTTTATAACAACGTGTTTACAAACACTGGCAGAGCTAGGAAGGGCCAGGGGGGAACGTGTTTACAAACACTTGCGGAGCTAATAAAGGAACGTGTTTATGAACACTGGCAGAGCAAGTAAGGAGGGCAAGGGGGACCACGGGTCCCCGACCCCCCAACTTTCAAAATTTTGATTTCTAAAAGTACCCTTAAATTTTAATTTAGTGCCCCTTCGTATTTTAATCCTTCAAACCATCCGATACATGACCACCTCTTCAATCCACGACAAACTAAACACACACCCACAAGAATGGCAATGTTGTAGCCATTCGATCAATCGACTTTCTTGTTTATCCTTGCCCGAGCTAATAACAACCAATAGGAATCGAAGGAAGCGCGATGGTTTAGAAGTAAAGTGAACAATGTATCATTATCATTAATCTTTTTCTATTTTTTTGGTGAAGGTATCATTATCATTAATCAATTTATGTCGACACCTACCAAAAGAAAATTCATGCACCCACCTTGTCGACAACCTCGGTTAAGATGCTCCTTAACTATAGTTGCTTTTTAATATTAGAACAGTTGGCGTTTAACTAGTTGTGTCCTGATAAAAAAATTTCTCCCAACAACCCTGAAAGCAAAGGTTAACCACCCAATGTTTGATGAAGAGGAGAAGACAAAGACTTAGGTTGAAAATGTCCCAAGGGATAATTTTCTCTCCAACAAACAAAGCCTGTGTATGGATATGTGATGGGAGATGGTGAAGACGGAGTCCTATTCTGAGACAAAACTCAACAGGACTACTTCCTCTTAACACCGTTTTTATTTTATTTTATTTTGATAAAAGCTAGAGTTAGGCACGGCACCTATCGGCTATATTAATAAAAACGAAATTACGTGTAGATGAATATAATTACGATCTCTATTTAGGCGTAAACTCTTTTTCCACATCAATAAAGTTTTCCTCCCTCAGTGGGAGATTCATTAAAAAATAAATAAATTGTTGAACCCGGTATTTGGTGGATCCCACCTAGGAAATTATTAGATAACGACCTGATAGGTTAGTCCTAATCATGTTTTAAAAATGGCCGTTATAACAGATTCAGACCTCCCCCGTTACCTTGCGTACTGTTAAAACCCCAGATAATAACGGCCGTTATTTTCTGAAAAAAGTTGAGGAAAAAAAGGCCGTTATTTTCATTATTTTCCATTTTTTTGAATTCCAGCTCCATTTTTTCTGTTATTTTCCAATTTTTTTCCCTGAGTAACGGCCGTTGTAACAGAAAAATGGTAACGCCACCAGTCCGTTGTACCGTTCGGCCCCTTTTAAACCTTGGTCCTAATGATTACATTCTTTGGATGGTTAGGGAAAACATGAAGCAGTCAATCAGAAACTTAATTCAGTCGGTTACTTTTTTTCTGTTGATCGAAAATTAACATCATCACCTGGATGTTCCCTTGATCCAATCATCGAAAAACATCTCATGAGAATTCAGTGTATTCGTTATTCATGGATTTGTGTCCGCTTATGTGGGTATATTTGATCACTGATTATTGCAGGATCGACGGCCAAGAACATCGCCCCATCAAGAGTGCTACAATCATCATATGTGCATATGTGAACCCGGCATTGGCATACCGCAATTTAGTTTGGAGTTTGAATCCAAACCTGACATTAGTATGGATTTTGAAAAGAAAACCTAGACCACCAACCCAGTGGACCCCATGAGCGGTCAGCCATCCTCATGCACATGATGCACTTGCAAGAGCGGGACCCAGCACTTCATGTGTCTCACGGGTGTATGTCGTTAGCCCAAAATGGGATCCCACCTACCATATAATTAATCTCTCTCTCTCTTCGTGTGGGTCATCTTCCAAAGCAATAATGCAGATTGCAGAGTAAGAGATATCTCAGTGGTACTGCTGGGTCTTATTTTCCGAGTAAAACTTCTATCGATCATAGCGTTCTGACAGATGCTTCTGTCACAATGCAAAACCACAGGCCACGTGGCACATTCTTAGTAGACGCTGACTGTATGGATGTTAGGCCAGTCCCTAAGTGGATCACCAAACCAAAAATCATCCTGATTAGTGATTTCTAAGCGATCCGATTGAAGTTATTTTCATGGGTTGATTTTAACGGTAAGAATTCGAGCATTATTTGGGTGCAAAGATCCAAAGGTTGTAAATCACTAATCAGGCTGATTTTTGGTTGACAGGTCCACCGTGGGACTGGCCGAACATCCATACGGCCAGCGTCGACTAAAAGCGTACCACGTGTCATGTGTTTTGCATTGTGACAGAAGCATCTGTCTGAAGGCTGTGATAGAAGTTTTACACCTATTTTCCACGAGCAGAAACACGATAAGACGTACGTGCACGAGATCCTTGCCCTCTTGCTCATTGGAGAAGAAATTTTTTTCCCGTGAGAATTCGGGCTCCAATGGACTAGTGGGTGCATACATAATAATTATAAAATTTTATAAAGGTAGGATTGGAAAAAAAATTAAGGGAAAAATTACAAAAGTTAAAATTAATTCCGAAAAATGTTACAAAGCTTTCAAACATGCCCATACATTACATATTTATGTCATCAGAAAGGTTTTTCTTGATTTCTTCTATACGTTTCTTTTTCAGAAAGGCTTATCTTGCAGTGAGCGACATCAATCTTCTTCTTATTCTTTTTTCCGAGTAAACTATAAACAACCATAACTTGACCATTTGAAATTATATTTTTGGAGATAACCTATGCTCATGGGGTGTCTCGAAAATATCTACGCCTCGGCATTTTTTCGAGTACAAAAAAGCTCATTTTAAGGGACTAACCACCATTTTTAGAAAGATTGAATTTTTGGCGTTATTTTCAGTAGAAGACAAGATCTTCTTCTTAGTAGGAAGTGATAGAGGCATTCACATCATCAACCTCGCCTTCTTGGTGTTGATTAAGGCATCCAATGATCGACAAACAAGAGAAAGTTCATCCCAAAGAACAACGATACAACCCAACCTAACAACAGGCTTCGTCATATCCTTGGGTTAGAAACGGCGGAGACAAGATTTTGCTCAAGGGGTACACGATCCTTGTAGTATACTAAGGGACAACACGTGACACATTTTTAGAGATCACTAATTGTATTGATATTTGGCACATCCTCAGGTGAACACCAAAATTCATCCTGATTAGTAATTTTTATAGGTTGAATTAGAGTCTTTTTCATGTTTTGTTTTCAACCGTGGATTATGAGCATTATTTGTAGTACTCAGATCTAAAGGTTAAAAATCAGTAATCAGGCAGATTTTTGTTTTGAAGGTAAGTCTACCTAACTAGGGATTGGCTAAACATCCATATGGTGCATGCCCTCTAATTGTCTGCCATGTGGTTCACACTGTGCTCTGGCATCAACGTTGACGATGGACGTCCATCATCAAAGTTCTGCTGGTAAAAGCTACGGAGGGAAAAAAAAAATTTGATGTTTGAGAAGAGATGAAATAAATAGGAGAGGCCTGTAGAGCATTTCTAAAAGATGATTTTTTAGAAACCTACTTAAGCCTAACCATTAATCAACAAGAGTCTTATTTAATCCGGATCATAGAAACTAACTTAAAAGGTTTTAACAGCCGTTTAAAAGGGAAACGCCCCAAGCCCATTTCCGTTAAGCACGTTTTGACGCTTTGAATTCAATGACCATTTTTTTTGGTTTTAACAGCCGTAAAAATCGTTTTCAAAGCAGTTAAATTCTGAAAAATTTTGTAAAAAAAAAAAAACGGCCGTTAAATCTGTCAAATTCCATTTTTTTGTTTAATTTCAAATTTTGAATTTCAGCACCACTTTTTCCATTTTTTTCCGTTAAAATCCATTTTTTTTAATTTTTCCCATTTTTGCCCCTGTCCGTTTCAACGGTAGCGTGCCGATAGATACGATTTATGGTAAATCCACTGAGGTCGAGCCGGGGGAATCCAACCGGTCGAATGGTACCTACTTCAACCTATCAGTCGAGTGCAGGCCTTCCCATTCCAAGTCGAGTCCAGTCCGTTAAACAGTTAAAACGGCCTCCTTTAAGCCAAAAATAACATTTTTAACCTTAACCAAAAACTTGTTAAAAACTGCATGGGGAAAGGAATCACCTCAGCTTCACGAGTCAAGTAAGTGAGTAGTAACAAAGCCTCATTTCGAATAACCTAGCAGGCACTCAGCAGACAGCACAATCAGTTTTGGGAGGATCCATCAACAGCATGAGCAGCACAAAACTGAATCTTTTTTCATAAAGGAAAAGTTCCAAAAATCAAATATTACAAAAACAAAGTCTAATATCATTATATTTGTTTGTCATATAAAGGTGGAAGACAATTCAGGGAGTTAAAACACAAAATCTCAAGGCTCAAGTAAGCTCTAGGTACAGTACTTTGCTCTTTTATAGTAACTTCTTGAAAGGAAACCCTATAATAGAATTTGATGAAGTAAAAATATCAAACAGTAATACCTCGCGATCCATAAGCATATCCATAAGACGAGTTATTCCACGAGGAATGGTAAGAATTGCTTCTTGTAACCTGAAACAGGAATCTCAGAAAAATTTCATCTCAAGATGACTCAGTGAATCCAGAATTCTAACAGCACTGAAACATGGCTAAAGATACATCTCAATGTAGCTATGATCAGGGTACCTATTTGGAGAATTTGTCAGAAGGGCTGTCAAAAGTTGAAGTGTATAGTATCGGACATAGAAGTCCTCCTCCACCTGCCCAAGTACCATAATGATAAGTTCTACAGCTATATACACAACACTGAGAGATTATTTGAATCTAGAGACAAAATAAGCCAAGGGAACCCTCACCAACAAACTTAGAAGAAGAGAAATGTTTTCTGCTTCTCTGGAAAGCAAATCAGAGTTCATTAAAGTCGGTTGGACTTCATTCTTTATTCCTTGTGCAGGATCAACGGGAGTCAAAGCGCTTACAAGAGTTTCCAGGGCACCTCGAACCTTCAGATGTCCAATGAAAGAATATATTATCAGACCAGTAAGTACCAACAAAAAGGAAAGAAAATGTTTATAATAAAAAGTAATGAAACAAGTTCCCAGGAAAGAAAGAATAGAAATAGCTAATCAGACAAAATAAACCATCCATGCAGATGAAGAAAGGCTACCAAACACAGAAGATATGTGTGACTTATTTTCTGTAAATTGCAGTATGGTAGGTTGCATGAAGCACAGAAATGGTTTTTCTATGCTGATAAAAGGAATAATATCTCAACAATACCACACAAGGTAAGGGTGTGAGCACCCTGTGAAAATCTAGTCTGGTATTTTTTCCAGACAACATTTCAGCAATACAGCATAGTTCATCTTTCAAGTCGGGAGCTAATTTGCATTGCTGGACTAGGTATCTAACTGAAAATAGAAACCAAATGGTTGACTGAATCAAGCTTCCATAAGAGAAAAATAAACATAGAACAGAAGAGAAGATCTACAAACCATCTCTACATCATCACGCTCTTCCTTTAAGACACCCATAAGCACTGGGAAGCCTGTGACCAAAAGTAACAGAAGCATATTATATTTATATATGATATGCATGAGGGAATATAAATAACATGTTACTGTTTTTCTACACATGATAGAAGCACTTACCCATTGGCTAGCTGGGCAGAACGACTTTCTGCTACAACAGACTGAAGTTCAGCTATAGCAGCACGTCTGTCCTCTGCTATGACACCATTGCTTATACGGTCGAGCAAGCGTTCAACATAGCTATTGAAATTTGAAACAAGCCATGAAATAGATTAATTACAGAAATAAAATAAAAACCTCAAACAACAATGAATCTCTTTGGCGATAAACAATAAGTAGATATAAGGTTAGGACGACCAAACGCACACCAATGATAGATAAGTAGAAAAATGTTCCAAATTTAGTTGATTGAACAAGCGAGAAAAAAGTTGACTTTTGACTAGGAAAGAGAGCAATCCTAGCCAAATTACAGTAACCTTTTATAATTAAACAGAAGTAAATATTTGGTAGTTGATAAAAAGAAGTCTGAGTTGCATGGTGTATAGGCACAACATTGGTTCCAGGTAAACATACACGTTAACCGAAAAAAAATTTAGAGAAATAATAGTATATCATTATCATCATCGTCAAAGCCTTATCCTAACCATCTGGGGTCAGCTAGATGACCCTAAACAGTTGGGGTAACAATGCAAGCACAGAGGAAAATTTCCTAGTAGGTAGCTCAGACCTGTCTGTGTGCATATTTTTGAAACCTCAAAAAGATAAAACAATTTTTCCCAAGGAAGCAAAGATTATAATTTCTACAAACTTGTTAAAATTGCAAACAAATGCATGAAATTTTCAATAACAAGCCAAATTCTCAAGTTGAAAGTGTCATCATGTACAAGCACTCATAAGCATTGGATGATGGTATCTCATCAGATAAAATGCATGTCCAACAAAAAACGCCTAAGTTTCCACATGTAATATGAAATACGACACTCGATAGACAGTAATTCATATGCGCTAACCATAGAGTAAGTGACTAGATAAGCAAGTACAAGAAAGCACTGTATGCTGTTTTATAATTCATGCTGTATGTTGTTACTAAATTCAACACAGCATATCCCAAGCCTTGAGAAAAGATGAAGCTATTTAACTACTCCAAAACCAAAAAATAACTTTTCATGAAATAAGAATTCATGCACACTTTATGCTTCTTCTAGGCTCTTTACTTGGAATAACTATGCTCAATTTCAGCCTAGGAATTTGGGATAACTACAGCTTCATTGGTACAACAGAAAGTTCCCAAGAAAGAGAAGTTCCACGAAAAATCTCTCTTAAGTTGTCATTAGGAATCTCCCAAGTTGACTTGGTTCTGTATATAGCAAGTCAACTTAATGCTAGGAAACAAGACTTGGTCAAATCAACACAGAGGATAAGTCTGACATGGATTTTCATTCTTTCATTTCCAAAACATTGGTGTCCGACTATTCTTGGCCAATTATGAATCCCCAGCTGAGTCCCAAATTGGAAACCTCTATTCTGTTTGATTTAAGACACCAGAAAACTCTTCCACGAACTCACATTGTAGACACATGCAATCAGCAAATTGCAATTGCATATCCTAAATCAGAACTGTCTATCCTAAAACCCTCAATCTCCACAACAAGACGTTCTAGCGAAGTTTTTAAAATTTGCGAAGTTTTCGAAACTCTTGGGTTGACATTTCAAAATCTCGACCAATTTATTTACGTCTTATAAAATTCCTACACTAACATCATCAAAACTTCAGGATTTCATTTCGGTTTCGGCCAGGATTGAAATTGACATTTGAAACCCGGCTTCTATCATAAATTTGTGCTGGGTGTAAGTCTCTATGTATTACTTATAACGTTAAAAATTTGCGGCTTCTACAGTTGGATTTTCTTTATTCTAGGTAATAAAATTCAAACGAAAAATGAAGCATAACAAAGTGAGATTAGTTAAAAGAAGATTAAGCGTACAAAAAGAACGGATGAACACCATATAAACTTAGTAATGCAGTAAACAAAACACTTACACAAATACTTCAAAACGAATATCTCATCAAAATTGAAAACCAAACTGATTAGAATTTACCTATCATCATTCGAATCAGGACTCTCGTTTCCGAAAACAAGCCCACCAACACCCTGCACGAGATTTTTCCCAACTTAATTCCATACTAAACATAGAAACACAAAGAACCAATTTGAAAGGGGGGGAAATCATTATAATTATATCTAAAGAGCCTCTCTTACAGTCCATTCAACTTAAAGACCAGAAATCGTTAGAAATCTCAAATCGTTCTTCCTTGATCAAACCCTAACGATATCGAATGCTACTTGTGGAGCACAAAAGAGGCAGAAACAACAGAAAATGAAGAGAAAGTAATCGTAACTTTCTAAATGTACCTGAGCGACTGCGTTGAGATTTATACGACCGAGCTTGAAATCCATCGGATTTACAGTAACAAATTCGATAAAAAGATAATATTTTTCTCAGATTTTGATCGAAGAATCAGTTCTATTTGACCTAATTATGAGCTCCAATCGAGAACTTTATCTAACAAAGAATCAGAACTGAAAGCGTTCTCGAATGCAGATCGATTGCTTCTTTGCTACAACGAAGGCCTTTTCTGTAATCAAAGATCAGAAGAAGATCGCCAAACCTTCGAGACTTCGACTTCTTCCGTAAAAGAGTTGCATGTGAATAGAAGTGGCAATTTTGCAAAGGGTAGCCAAAAACTGCTGGAATTAAGTAATGTTTACATGCACCATGGATCATTGTAGTAAAATGGTGATGTGAGTAAATGTCTATCTGGACCGTTGAATTTATAATAAACCCTCTGTTATCGTTATTACCGAGAACAATCGAATCGATCAGATGTTCTTGACTAATAAATGATGAATAGTTGTGAGTCTTGTAACCATGTTTAAAAAAACGACGGTATAACGAAACTAACGGCGGTTAGAACAGTAACACCCCAACCCCACATCCAAAACGCTGATAAAAAAAAATTAGTTTTAACAGAAATAGGGCCATTATTTTAGAAAAAAATTATACAAGGTTGTCGAGGTTATTTTAAAAAATTAAATGTACAATTTTTTATTTAAATGTAACTGATGTGACCCGTTATAACGGACATAATACTAACACTGAATGTCCGTTATAGCGCTATAACAAACCATTTAAAACCTTTTGGCTGTCACTCTGGGGAGAAGTTCCTCGCACGTCATCTCACCTAGCACTGCAATTTTGGCGGGCCCAACCCCTTCTAGTTGGGCTCAAGTAGAGTTTTTCGAACCGGACCAAAAATGGTTGGACTCGGGCAACCCCACTAAACTCGAGTACTGGACTGTAGGGTTGTCGTTTAAAGCATGGTTTAAAAAATAGTCCTTATAACGAAATAACAGCCGTTGTAACGGATTCGGACCTCCCCATTATGTCATGTATCGTTTTAAAACTAGAAAATAATGGCAGCTATTTCCGTTATAATGGCCATTATTTTCGATTAAAATAAAAATAGCGACAGTTATTTTCTGAAAAAAAAATTGTTAAAAAACACCCATTTTTTCTATTCTTTTCGTTCCAAAATTTATTGCAAATTTGAAATTCAAATTTTGAATTTTAGAGACTTCTTTTTTTCGTCTTTGCCCCTGTGCGTTACAATCCATTATTATCCGTTATACCATTATAATGGCCCTGTTTAAAGCTTGGTTTAAAGAAGGGGAGAGAAACATTTGACACACGGACATTGTATAAAGACAAAAGAACCTTGATCAAACAAAATAATTTTAAGAAAACAAAAATGAAAAGAGAGACATTTTTGGAGTGACAAATTGCGTGACTAACTTAAGAAGGGCTTTCGTTCGTTATAGAGTAGAATAGAAATATTTCAAATAAAATGACTGTGGGTACCATAATTTTCACACGAATCTCAAGGATTGATGTGCACATATCTCGAGGTGTGCATCCATCGAAGATATTTCAAATGGTGCATTATTTCTAACGTACACTCATCCCGGGAACTCATCTCGGCAACTCCAACATCTCAACCCGGGAACTCATCTTGATAACTCAAGCATCTCATCCCGGGAACTCATCCTGGCAACTCAAATATCTCATCCCGGGAACTCCAACATCTCATCCCGGGAACTCATCCTGGCAACTCAAGTATCTCATCCCGGGAACTCCAACATCTTATCCCGGGAACTCATCCTGGCAATTCAAGTATCTCATCCCGGGAACTCATCCCGGCAACTCAAATATCTCATCCCAGGAACTTATCCTGGCAACTCAAGTATC
This sequence comes from Euptelea pleiosperma, assembly GCA_035048495.1. Lineage (NCBI taxonomy): Eukaryota > Viridiplantae > Streptophyta > Magnoliopsida > Ranunculales > Eupteleaceae > Euptelea > Euptelea pleiosperma. The sequence goes on from CM068548.1 coordinate 13,209,266, forward strand.
TCATCCTGGGAACTCCAACATCTCATCCCGGGAACTCATCTTGGCAACTCAAGTATCTCATCCCGGGAACTCATCCCGGTAACTCAAACATCTCATCCCGGGAACTCATCTTGGCAACTCAAGTATCTCATCCCGGGAACTCCAACATCTCATCCCGGGAACTCATCTTGGCAACTTAAGCATCTCATCCCGGGAACTCATCCCGGCAAGGTCACATGACTGGCTGGATGCATTTATCCCGACAAGGTCACCAGACTTACTTGACGGGATCTATTTCAATCTCATCCCGGCAAAACCAGATGAGGTCAAATGATTTACGTGGCAGGATCTCTTACGTACGAGGTAAGTATTCTGAACACAATCGATTTCTTAACTAATGAATATTGACCACATGGCAGCTAGTTGAACTATCACAAATTCGACACCCCCTTATCCGAATACCTGACACGAAAGATGCCACCTCAGTGTCACTTCAGTTATTTCAGGTATAACCAAATCAAGGAAGTCAAGATATAACCATAAGATTCTGTTTTATAACAGAATCCATCTGAGTCATCGTTGACTGATAATGATTAGACACGTGGAGTTGACTGATAATGATTAGACACGTGGAAGGTGAGTCACGCCAGTTCAAGTGTATAAATATGAGACCCTCAGGACTGAGAATGGATCTTGCTCTCCAGATCCAGATAGCCTAAACTCTGAAACCTTTTACTATTTTCTTGAAACCTGTTACATTTCCTAAGCTGACTTGAGCGTCGGAGCCTTGTCAACAGGTACAACCAAATCTCATCTGGAGATCATCATATCTTTCGCAGAGGAGAAAGCAGTTTCATCCTGGAGCATCAGAGTTGTCCGATCATCACCAAAATTCGAATCGTCTGACCTCGAAGATTGTGTGGGTTAGATCAGATATTTTTCCCCCACAATGACCTAGGTGTATTCCACTTTTCCTTCCCTTCAGTCTCACCATCGTCCTCAATCACCTCCGTCGACGTTGTCCTCATAGGTAAGATTGTTGTTTCCTACCCTCTCTCTCTTTTTCGTCTGGTGGCAATAGCTAGAACCTGAGAATTTGCAAGGACAAAATCTTCTTATCAAATGAGCATGGGAAGTAGATGTCAATGCAGCCATAAAAACGAAATCTCTTTGGTTCTCTTTCTCAGAATGGGATTATGGCAGCATTGGTAATATTTGACATACCCCCCTATGACTTGGTCTATTGTCATTTGACCAGTGTTGACACGAGTTGACTATCAATTTTTTTTTATTAAAGGACTAAAATGCCCTTGTCTTCAACCTTGGAACAAGGGTTTACCCAGACCCCAAGTCAATTGGTTGTGTTTATCCAATTAAAATTTCTTGGGACAAAGCTTTGCAAATAATGATGATGACTCTCGAACTTGCAGATTACATGGTATCACTGTACAATTTGTACATTGAATTGGGACCTAACTTGACCCAAAGATCTAGAAATCACTGAAAAGTTCATACAAAAATTTATAATCAACGAAAACATCTCTCTCAAGAAGACAATCCTCTCTCTCTCTCTTTAATCATTTGCAACTTAAGCAAAACCCTGCTATTTTATTATCATACTGAATATCATAATGATTTTTTTATATATTATATTTTCATATTTTACGCCATTTATATATGACTAGTAGGCACCCAAAGCACTTCTCGACAAAGCGCTTGTCAAAATTGGGTGTGAATGGCTGAGATCCACCGTTCAGTTGGGGGATGAGATCTCTGCCTTTCTTTATGAAGCCTATAAGAGGGGAAGACAGCTTTCCTGTTTTGTTATATAGATATCTTAAGTCTTCAAATTTGGTTGTTTGCTCAAGTTTAGGTCGTACCATAGCAATTTGGCATATTACAAAAATACAGCATGGAAAGAATTTGAGTATCATTCGGGTTTGTCATCCAAAAATTTATTTCAAAATTTGGGCAAAAAGTAAAATAAAATAAAATAAATTAATAGAAAATAATGAAACAATAACTACTTTGCATTTTGTGTTAAAATTTAATTTTTTAATAATTCAGACTAATGTCTATAACCTGAGAATAATATGGTTCCTCATAAAATATATGAATTTTATCAAATGTTTGAAAAGTTTGGCCATATAATAACATTTTTTTTGCGTGAAAAATTTATAAAATTCGCATATAATACGTGAACTTACTATCAATATCTCGTCCATACTATGATCTTTTGTTCATAATTACTATGTTGTAAGAGTTTCTTACAGAAGTTAAGATTAGTTAGGTATGAAACTCTAATTCTATTATATATCCAAACAACTAACTTGGAATTTATTTAGAATTTCAAGAAAATCCATGTGGTACAACCAAACAACAGAGTTTTAAAAACTATTTGCAAGCAGGATAAGATATTTCTCTTATACAGAAGTTACTATTTACAAGATTAGTTAGGTACGTCGGAAACTAATGGTGTGTTTGATACGCATGCAAATTCGATGTGCAAATAGGTTTACGTGTGCAACCGTTTCCTACGCATGTTTGGTACGCGTGCATTCAACGATTTGCACATGCACATAAGCAAATGAATGCTAACCCTCTTTAGTAATTAAAAACCCATTTCACCCCCTGAGCAATTGTTTACACAACATTCTTGTGTAAATGACTTGCATAAGATATAAATTAAATTTAAATATTTTCTCAAATCAAGCCCTATCTTTCCCCAAATAAAAAAAAAAAAAAAAACAGAAATAATGAAAAAATGGCCTTGAATTTTAAATTTTAAAAACGAGAAAAATGGAAAAAAAAAGCCAAAAAATAATGGCCATTTTTTTCACAAATATTTTCAAAAAATAATAGTCATTATTTTTGTTACAACAGAAAATAACAATCGTTACTTTTTTACCATTTTCATGTGTGTGTGTTCGGACCTCCCTTGTTACGTTATATACCGTTAAAACGTTGAAAAAAATATACTAGAAAATAACGACCATTATTTTCTGAAAAATTTTGTGAAAAAAAAAATGTCCGTTATTTCTGTCATTGCCCGTTATTATTCTATTTTATTTCGTTTTTGAAATTTTGAAATTCATGTTCAAATATGTTGGGCCTCTGTTACTACGACCATTATTTTTGCTATGACAGATTCGGACCTCCCTTGCTACGTAATATACCGGAAAATAACGACCATTATTTTCTAAACAATTTTGTGAAAAAAAAAAATGTTCGTTATTTCTGTTATTGCCCATTATTATTCTGTTGTTTTTTTCGTTTTTGAAAATTTAAAATTCATGTTCAAATATGTTGGGCCCATGTATTAAGTACGAATTTTTTTTCCCTACTTAGTATGTGGGGCCCACATATTGTGCTTTCCTAAGTAAGCATGCGTGCGGACCAAATGGTAGTAATTATGAACAATACGTAAATTTTGAAATTTGCATATGCAAAGTTAGTGCAAACCAAACGCAAGAAAATAGAATGGGTGCGCAAACCATTACACGGGTAAATTATTACACGCTTAATAGTTTGCATGCGTTCCAAACAGACCCTAATAAGTCTGTTATATCTCCAAATAACTAAATTGAAATTCATTTAGAATTCCAAGAAAATCCAATCGAGAAATTTCAATTATTGAAATCTAAATTTCTAGAAATCACAAGTTCTTGAATTATTATTTTCAATTCCAAATCCACGTCTCGTGACCAAACATACCGAGGCACTCTTTATTTCACTTTCTGAACTCAAGATTTTCTTTTGAGCATTACGTTCTCAAGGAGTTGGGAGCATGACCTTTTTGTTGGGAGCATTTTTGGTGAGAAAAACAAAGTTGCCTTGTTGAGAATCTGACCTTGTTTACATGTTCCAAAAGCCTCTCCCACTTGTAGCAGAGGGAGACCTCACCTTCTCAAACCAACCCCAATACTCAGGGTTAAAATGTGCCGGTGAAGACAATGTCGGCCTTGGTGTAAATGGACCCGCTGATCCTTTCCATAATGCCAAACACTTCATTAAAACATCCCCCAATTTTCCTTCATTAATCGCATCGTAGACCTTCTCTATATGCTCTCCTGGACTAACCTTCTTCACACCGCTGAGAAGCTCGGTCCCAATTTCGGTCCTTGTGAATCGGTATATAGGATAAGTCCTACATTTCTTAATTCTATTTGCTATAGGGAAATCGCCATTATCGAATCTCTCCCTTGCCTTTGCTATCTCCTCTCCCAACCTCGCCTTCAATTCATCTTCAAAGATTGGTATCCGCTTAAATATTGAATAACCACTTTCGCTCTCTTCTTTATTTTCAGGATCATGAAGCGCCTTCTCAACAAGTACTTCACGCAATTGGAGAAAAAGAGAGTAAGATGGGTTCGTGGGATCGTCCAGGTAGGAGAAGACCGGCTGCTGTTCGACGACCTGCAAGAGGTCCTTCTCGAAGAAACGGGCTGGGAGCAATGACGACCCATCTTCGGCAGCATAAAGAGTTTTCTTTACTACTTGGAGAAGGACATGCTTTACGACTTCCCTCATGTTCTCCTCCAAATGTCGCAGATCGATTGCCTGGCAAAGAGCCACGATGTATGTCGCAGACATGAGCTTTAAGATATCTACAGCTTCAGCGCTCTTTCTTGCGGAAATCAAACCGAGGGAGTTCACATCCTGGTTGTGTTGTTCGGTGCTTTGGACATGCGTGGTGACCGGGTTAGCCAAGTATTGGAGCTCCGAGCAGTAAGCGGCCATGGCAATTTCTGCACCTTTGAACCCATAGTCCAAGCTTGGGTTAGGCCCGCCACTCAGATTCGAAGGCAAGCCATTGTTGTAGTAATCGCAAACGAGTTCAGAGAATTGAGCAAACATGAGTTTCCCAATAGCAGCGATGGCAATTCTTATATTATCCATCGAGACTCCAATTGGCGTCCCTTGAAAATTCCCTCCTTGCAGAGAGATGTCACGAGCGACATCAATCAATGGATTATCATTGACGGAGTTGATTTCCCGTTCGATTGAATGAGTTGCCATGCGAATTACCTCAATCTGTGGCCCAAGCCACTGCGGAGAGGTTCGGAGTGCATAGCGGTCCTGTTTGGGCATTGTAAGTGGGTCTTTCTCGTTCCGGATCATTATTTCTCTCATGTAATCACTCTCATCAAGAAGAAACTCCATGATTGCAGCTGCTTCTATCTGCCCTGGGTGATGCTTGAGTATATGAGTCAGCGGGTCGGTGAACTCAGACTTTCCATGCATAACCTCACAGAACAACGCAGAGAGAATTTCTGCAAGGAGAGACAAGATATTCGCATCGAAACACACTGTCGCAGCCACCGCCGACCCGACTGCCGTGCCATTCACAAGTGCTAGACCTTCCTTCGCCTGTAGTTCGAATGGAGTAGGAATTCCAACTCTCTTCAATGCTTCCATAGCCGTGATTTCTTCACCTTCTAGTGTGACTACTTTCGAATTATGCCGGCCCGTAATTAATCCAGCAATATAGGACAACGGCATGAGATCACCTGATGCGGTGATACTTCCTCTAAGAGGCAATTTTGGAATCAAGTTTGTGTTCATGAGCTTAGCCAAGGCTTCAAGTATCTCCCACCGTATACCAGAATACCCTTGCATCAGCGTGTTTGTCCGAACAAGCATGGCTGCTTTGGCAAAACTCAAGGGAAGATTGTCTTTCCCAATCACACCAGCATTGAGGAATCGAATGAGCTCGGTCTGAAGATCAGTCGTTTTGTTTGTTCGTCGGTGTGATGTGGCACCAAATCCTGTTGTCGCGCCATATGTATCACGTGCACTATTGTCCGCAACCCAATTGGCACTTTTTGCCACACGGTCCCTTGCGACAGCTTCGTTGAGCTTAACCTTCACGTCAGACCGATGAGCAATGGCAGTGACCTGAGCAACACTGAGGTTGGTGCCCTGGAGATCAACGGTTTGGGCCTGCTTGAATTGTGACACCATGCGATAGACTTCATCGAAGTGGGAGCACTGAAGAGCCTCAGCGGCTTTCTTCCAGTGTGCCGGGCTTTTTCCATCTTTGGGGAGAGGGAGTGTGGGGGGACGACAATCGTCGATTGAGCGGGGGATAGCAGTGCCCGCCATTGACGGAATTTGAAAGGTAAAGTTGGTTAAGGAGGAGATGAGAGAGTGAGTATGGATGGTTTGTGAAGTGTATATATTGAGGACTGAGAGTGAGATGTGGGGTTGAGCTACGTCAATGGTCAAGTTTTTTGAAATTGTGGGTTGTTGGATTCTATAGACACTTGGTTGAGTCACGTCTTGGTGAACCTTGTGGGGTTGGGCTACGTCCCGGTCTGGATTGGGCGATCTTGATCGGGATCGGAGCCCACCGATCCGATACTAACCAGCTCTGTCTCGCCAGAGATCTCAATTTTACAAAGGAGTACAGTGCATTTTGGGAAAGGGGGAGAATTTTTTTTTGCTTTATTTTTCATAATGGACGCTTGAAGGAATCGCCAGTAGTCATTTTTCTAAATTTATTAAAACCATCTCTCTCACCGAAGACTTAGAGCCCCAACCAACAACCCCTTGATGATAAGTTCCTGCAAGCAAGAAAGCCTTGACAGATCCTACAATGAATATTTTATGGGAGTGGGTGAGGAAGGAGTCTATTAAAGGAAACAAATGTCAATAACTTGAAGCAGTCAATCACATGCCGCCACAATCTGCTGATCAAAAAGCATTTCTGGTTTTGTACAAAAGCAACTTCAGATTATGGCGCCATGTGATTGGTCACAGCTGCTTCGCTGCAATTTTAAAACAATAGACCACCAACCCAGTGGACCCCAAGAGCGGTCTTCCCTTGTCGTTCAAGTGGTAAGTGGTAAGTGGCAAGGGGCAGTTAAAAACTTAAAGTAGAGTAAAACTTCTGTCACAAGAAATTGTAAATCACACGATCACAAGCCAATGAGTTCTCGGCACGTACACAAGTGCGTGCAACGTACCATGTGCTTTTTAGTGTACGTGCCGAGAACTCATTGGCTGTGATTGTGTGATTTGCAATCCCGATTGTGACAGAAGTTTTACTCGTTAAAGTGGGGCAGTGGCAGAGGCGGCGGCAGGCGTCCAAGACTTTAAGAAAGGAGGTGGCGGGTCATATTTGAGAGAGGGTGGTCATTTTCTCTTTGGCTTGGTTAAAAGGGTAATTTTGAAAGGGTTGTGATGTAACAAGGTAGACCTGATACCAAAGGTGTCAGGTATAGTGATTTATTTTGTTACTCACCCCTACCATATGGGCCCACTGACCACTGGATGTTTAACAGCTTTAGCCTACGCGTTAGTAGACATTTCTACAGAAAATCAGCTTGGTTGATGATTTTTAGCCATTCGATTTAGTACCCAATTTTTGTTTGTGTAGATAAAACAAAGGGAGGGCCAAACATATATACGGTCAGTGGCCTCAAAGAGTGCCACCAAGAAAAACTTTGATCTCTAAGTAGACATCAAAGTTTGATATTCATCCCCTTAAAAATGCTACGCGGCGTATTATTTTGGCCCCCGCTGACCCATGGGTGTTTGGCCTATCTATTGGAGCATACACACCAAAAATCACCAGGAAAGACATGTTTTTGTGTTTCACGGAAGATTAATTAGTTGTTATGAACTTTATAACAACGTGTTTACAAACACTGGCAGAGCTAGGAAGGGGCCAGGGGGGAACGTGTTTACAAACACTTGCGGAGCTAATAAAGGGTCAGGGGGCCAGGAACGTGTTTACGAACACTGGCAGAGCAAGTAAGGGGGGCAAGGGGGACCACGGGTCCCCCACCCCCCAACTTTCAAAATTTTGATTTCTAAAAGTACCCTTAAATTTTAATTTAGTGCCCCTTCGTATTTTAATCCTTCAAACCATCCGATACATGACCACCTCTTCAATCCACGACAAACTAAACACACACCCACAAGAATGGCAATGTTGTAGCCATTCGATCAATCGACTTTCTTGTTTATCCTTGCCCTTGCGAGCTGATGGGTTAGAGAGCTAATAACAACCAATAGGAATCGAAGGAAGCGTGATGGTTTAGAAGTAAAGTGAACAATGTATCATTATCATTAATCTTTTTCTTTTTTTTGGTGAAGGTATCATTATCATTAATCAATTTTTTTTTGGCGTTTAACTAGTTGTGTCCTGATAAAAAAATTTCTCCCAACAACCCTGAAAGCAAAGGTTAACCACCCAATGTTTGACGATGAGGAGAAGACCAAGGGTCCAAGACTTAGGTTGAAAATGTCCCAAGGGATAATTTTCTCTCCAACCAACAAAGCCTGTGTGTATGGATATGTGATGGGAGATGGTGAAGACGGAGTCATATTCTGAGACAAAACTCAACAAGACTACTTCCTCTTAACACCGTTTTTATTTAATTTTATTATTTTTATTTTTTATTTATTTATTTATTTTATTTTGATAAGCTAGAGTTAGGCACGGCACCTATTGGCTATATTAATAAAAAAGAAACTACGTGTAGATGAATATAATTACAATCTCTATTTAGGTATAAACTCTTTTTCCACATCAATAAAGTTCCCCTCCCTCGGTGGGAGATTCATTAAAAAGTAAATAAATTGTTGAACCCGGTATTTGGTATATCCCACTTAGGAAATTATTAGATACCGACCTGATAGGTTAGTTCTAATCATGTTTTAAAAATGGCCATTATAACGGACTCAGACCTCCGCCCGTTACCTTGCGTACTGTTAAAATGCCCAGATAATAACGGCCGTTATTTTCTGAAGAAAGTTGAGGAAAAAAAGGCCGTTATTTCCATTATTTTCCATTTTTTTGAATTCCAGCTCCATTTTTTCCGTTATTTTCCAATTTTTTTCCCTGAGTAACGGCCGTTGTAACAGAAAAAAGGTAACGCCCCCAGTCCATTGTACCGTTATAGCGGCCCCTTTTAAACCTTGGTCCTAATGATCACATTCTTTGGATGGTTAGGGAAAACATGAAGCAGTCAATCAGAAACTTAATTCAGTCAGTTATTTTTTTTTTCTGTTGATCGAAAATTAACATCTCATCACTTGGATGTTCCCTTGATCGAATCATCGAAAAACATCTCATGAGAATTCAGTGTATTCGTTATTCATGGATTTGTGTCCGCTTATGTGGGTATATTTGATCACTGATCATTGACGGCCAATAACATCGCCCCATCAAGAGTGCTACAATCATCATATGTGCATATGTGAACCCGGCATTGGAATATTGCAATTTAGTTTGGAGTTTGAATCCAAACCTGACATTAGTATGGATTTTGAAAAGAAAACCTAGACCACCAACCCAGTGGACGCCATGATCGTTCAGCCATCCTCATGCACATGATGGACTTGCAAGAGCGGGACCCAGCACTTCATGTGTCTCACGGGTGTATGTCGTTAGCCCAAAATAGGATCCCACCCACCATATAATTAATCTCTCTCTCTCTCTCTCTCCGTGTGGGTCATCTTCCAAAGCAATAATGCAGAGTAAGAACTATGTCAGTGGTACTGCTGGGTCTTATTTTCTGAGTAAAACTTCTATCGATCATAGCGTTCTGACAGATGCTTCTGTCACAATGCAAAACCACAGGCCACGTGGCACACTCTTAGTAGACGCTGACTGTATGGATGTTTGGCCAGTCCCTAAGTGGATCACTAAACCAAAAATCATCCTGATTAGTGATTTCTAAGCGATCCGATTGAAGTTATTTTCATGGGTTGATTTTAACGGTAAGAATTTGAGCATTATTTGGGTGCAAAGATCCACAGGTTGTAAATCACTAATCAGCCTGCTTTTTGGTTTATAGGTCCATCGAGGGACTGGCCAAACATCCATACGGCCAGCGTCCACTAAAAGTGTACCACGTGTCATGTGTTTTGCATTATGACAGAAGCATCCGTCTGAACGCTGTGATAGAAGTTTTATACCTATTTTCCTCGAGCAGAGACACGATAAGACGTACGTGCACGAGATCCTTGCCCTCTTGCTCATTGGAAAAGAAAATTTTTTTTTCCGGTGAGATTTCGGGCTTCAATGGACTAGTGGGTGCAAACATAATAATTATAAAATTTTATAAATGTAGGATTGGAAAAAAAATTAAGGGAAAATTTTCAAAATATTGCAAAAGTTAAAATTAATTCCGAAAAATGTTAGCTTTCAAACATGCCCAACATTACATATTTATTTCATCAGAAAGGTTTTTCTTGATTTCTTCTATACCTTTATATTTAAGAAAGGCTTATCTTGCAGCAAGCGACATCAATCTTCGTCTTATTCTTTTTCCGTGTAAACTATAAACAACAATAACTTGACCATTTGAAATTATATTTTTGGAGATAACCTATGCTCATGGGGTGTCTCGGAGATATCTACGACTTGGTGTTTTTTCGAGTAAAAAAGAAGCTCATTTTAAGGGACTAATCGCCATTTTTAGAAAGATTGAATTTTTGGCGATATTTTCAATAGAATACAAGATCTTCTTCTTAGTAAGAAGCAATAGAGGCTTTCACATCATCAACCTCACCTTCTTGGTGTAGATCAAGGCATCCAATTATCGACCAACGAGAGAAAGTTCATCCCAAAGAACAACGATACAACCCAACCTAACAACAAGGCTTCGTCATATCCTTGGGTTAGAAACAGCGGCGGAGACAAGATTTTGTTCAAAAGGGACACAATCCTTGTAGTATACTAGGGGACGACACATGACACATTTTTAGAGATCACTAATTGTATTGATATTTGGCCCATCAAGTGAACACCAAAATTCATCCTGATTAGTAATTTTTATACGTTGAATTAGAGTCTTTTTCATATTTTGTTTTCAACCGTGGATTATGAGCATTATTTGTAGTACTCAGATCTAAAGGTTAAAAATCACTGATCAGGCAGATTTTTGTTTTGTAGGTAGGTCTACCGTGGATGCGTGACCTCTAATAGTCTGCCATGTGGTTCACACTGTGGTCTGGCATCAACGTTGACGATGATCGTCCATCATCAAAGTTCTGCTAGTAAAAGCTACGGAGGGAAAAAAAATTGATGTTCGAGAAGAGATGAAATAAATAGGAAAGAGGATTGTAGAGCATTTCTAAAAGGTGATTTTTTAGAAACCTACTTAATCCTAACCACTGATCAACAAGAGTCTTATTTAATCCGGATCATAGAAACTAACTTAAAACCCAAGTAAACTAAAAATAGAAATTAACAATAACTAAGTTGATGAACTTGTGTCTTCAAGTTGTTGAACTTGTGCCCCAAGCCCATTTCTATTAAAACAGTTTAAACACGTTTTGACGCTTTGAATTTAATGACCGTTTTTTTTTTTTTTTTTTTTTTTAATGGCCATTAAAATCGTTTTAAAAGCCGTTAAATTCTGAAAAGTTTTGTAAAAATAAAAACGGCAATTAAATCTGTTAAATTCCTTTTTTTTTTTTTTATTTTTAAAATTTGAATTTCAACGCCACTTTTTCTGTTTTTTTCCTGTTAAAATCATTAAATTCCATTAAAATCTATTTTTTTCCATTTTTTTCTATTTTTGCCCTTGGCCGTTTCAATTCGTTTTAACATAGTGTGTCGATAGATACGGTTTATGGTTGATCCACTGAGGTCGAGCCAGGGGAATCCTACTGGTCGAGTGGGTACCTACTTCAACCTATCAGTTGAGTGCAGGCCTTCCTATTCCAAGTCGAGTCCCACTCCGTTAAACCGTTAAAACGGCCTCCTTTAAACTTTGGCTTGACCTTTATATAAGAAAGAGAAAAAGAAACCCTACTTAATACTAGCTATTGATAAACACAAGCCTTATTTAGGGGGTATTTGGGAACACAAAAATAAGTAACTTATTGACTTTTATAAGCAAAAAAGTTAAAAAGTTAGTTTGGATTTGTTTCATATTTTAGCTTTTGAAAAGTTAAAAACTAACTTAAAACTGAAGCTAAAAATTTTAGCTTTTAACTTCTAAGAGAAATAACTTCTCAAAAATTAGAATCCCTCCGACATTTGAATTTCTATGACATTTTTGGAAGTAAAAAATTAACTTGTAACTTCTACTATAAGCAAAAGTGCTTTTACTTCTCGTTCCCAAACGCCCCCTTAATCTGGACTATAGAAACAAACTTAAAACTCTAAGTAAACTGAAAATAAAAAATTAGCTACTAATAGAAACCATAATTAAGCCACTTAAACTAAAAAAGAATCGTATTGATTTTTTTTTTTTATCTTACATTTTGAATGTTGGAATTGCACAATTTGTTATAGGGTTAGGCTTTGATTCGTTGTAGTACCATCCATGGTTTAAAAAACAGCCGTCATAACAGATTCGGACCTACCCCGTTACGTTATGGACCGTTAAAATGCCCAAAAAATAATGGCCATTATAACAAAAATAACAGCTGTTATAACGAAAATGACGGCCGTTATTTTTTCTGTTATAAAGAAAATAACGACCGTTATTTTCTAGAAATTTTGTGAAAAAAACAGCTGTTATTTTCGTTTTTTCCATTATTTTCCATTTTTGAATTTTCGAAATTCAAAATTTGAATTTCAGCGCATTTTTTTCTATTTTTTCCCGTTATTTTCCATTATTCCCATTTTCTCCATTATATTCTGTTATTTTCCCTTTTTTTTTTTTTTCCGTTTTTGCCTCTGAGCGTTTTTTTCGTTATAACGGAAAAAACGGTAATGCCCCCAGTCCGTTATACCGTTATAACGGTCCCCTTTAAACCTTGGTACCATCAACTTGCAAACGCTTTTCCCACGTGATAAACTTGATTTTTTTTAGGATGATTAACATAAATTTGATGATTCAAAGAAGGGTAATTTAGTAATACCCCCTAAACCTTGGTACCATCAACTTGCAAACGCTTTTCCTATGTGATAAACTTGATTTCTTCTAGGATGATTAACATAAATTTGATGATTCAAAGAAGGGTAATTTAGTAATACCCCTACGATTCCAAAGTAATTGGTATTACCCCCTTAACTTTTGAACTGCCGGAAAACCCCCTGGACCAAGTCCCGCCCTCTTTGACTCACGGGAATCCATCATAATAGATACAAAAAGACAGTTTTGCCTATATATTCTTCTTTTACTTTTAACTTCACTGTGTTTGCAGCCGTTTCTCCTAGCCACCGTCCCCACCAACACCGATACCACTATCATCTACAAATTTTTGATGCACCATTGATTGTACCATTCAGGTGCGAATGTATGGCGAATGACGCACAATTCGGAGAGAGGCGGAGAAAGTAGCGGCACAAGATTTCGTTTTGTTGTGCTTTATCTCTGAAATAAATAAAAAGTTTTTTATTCTCTTTCTTTTTCTGATTAAAACCCAGAAAACGAATTGAACTTGCGAAAAATTGCAGAAAAGAAAACCAACTTTAATTCATTTACAAAAAAGAATACAAGTTTTCGCAAATCCCAAAAAAGAAAACGAAACGCTCTTTAAAAGGGCGTTTCATGACGTGGCACATGTTTATTAAAAAAACCCCTTTAAAAGGGCGTTTTTTCTGACAAACGCCCTTTTAAATGGCGTTTTTCAGTAATAAACGCCTTTTTGAAAAACGTCTGTCAGTGTCAGTCCGACATCTGACAACCTGACAGACGTTATTTTAAAGGGCGTGTGTCAGTAGAAAACGCCCTTTTAAAGGGCGTTTTTTACTGACAAACGCCCTTTTAAAGGGCATTTTTTGATACTCCAATTTTTACGCCCATTTTGGCATACCCAGAAGATGAATCAATGGCTGATTTTTGGTGAGGATGATCTCTACGGTGAGGAGATCATCCTCACAAAAATTCAGATCATTCCGATATTCGTAGATTGGTTTAGAAGTTGAAGAATTATGGGACGTTTTTTAAAATTTCTCAAGAATAAACGCCCTTTAAAAGGGTGTTTGTCAGACGTGTCAGCCATCAGTCATTCGTTAGTCAGTCGACGACTGATTGGACTGACAGCAGACGAAACGCCTTTTCAAAGGACGTTTCGTTTTCTTTTTTGGGATTTGCGAAAAGTTGTATTCTTTTTTGTAAATAAATTAAAGTTTATTTTCTTTTCTGCAATTTTCCGTTGAACTTATCGATTAGAAAGCGAAGAAAAGACTCAAGAGAGCCCTCGAAACAAAAATGGAGTGAAGCTCTTGATATGGCGATCCTCTGGGTTTTTATAGTTGAGCGAAGCTATAGATCTAAACCAGATCTCATCAGATTTCTATAGTTGATCGATCCTCTCGTTTAGTTTTAATTTGGGTACGTTATCCATAATTTCCTGCATCCGTGCTCTTTTCAACAACACTTTGACCTTCATGCTGACATTTGTTCATGGGCACATTGAAAAGCATGCTTTTGTTTTGTTTGTTGAATTTGTAATGTTTTGACTCCTTGCATCGGATATGCAGTTGGCTGTTTGCTTAGTTTTTAAACATCTAAGAAAATCATTCGTTGTTCTTTTATAAGATCCCATCTTACGTTGTTCTTTTACAAGATCCCATCTTGTATCTACGTTGTTCTTTTACAAGATCCCATCTTGTATCTATGGATAACATCCTCTGGTTTAGAAAGCGAGTTTTTTCAACGTCGTTGGCTGAGCGCATGCTGCTTCTAAGAAAGGAACAATCGGCTGCGTGGATACGTCGTGGTGGTGATAGTGGTGGCGGTGGTGGTGAGGACAGTGGCCAAGAGAAAAGGTATAAACACAGAGGGCGGGATTTGGTCAAGGGGGTCTTCGGGCAGTTCAAAAGTAAAAGGGTAGTACAAATTACTTTGGAATCGTAGGGGATATTATTAAATTACCGGAAAATTTTCGAAACAAACCTAAGTTTAATGGTATTTTTCAAAAGGAACCGTATTTTTTAAAATTTGTCAAAACAAACCTAGGACGCCGAACCGGTCGGCGTATCTTCGGAAAATTAAGGAAATGGCAGTTTTGCCCTCACTATTCGCCAAACTGAACGGCGGGAGTTATTAACTGTCGCCGAATCGTTCGGCGTCAGCTAATAAAACTCGCCATACCATTCGGCGTATCTTGATAAATATCGCCATACAGTATGGCGACTTTTAAAAGAGAACGCCAAACCGTTCGGCGACAGTTTATAACTCACGCCAAACGGTTCGGCGGCAGTTAACGACCCTCGCCAATTCTTTCCACTAACAGCCAAATTTGACCGTTTTTTTAACGTTAAAAATATATCCGTTGAAGAATGTATCCGTTGGAAGGTTTAATTTAAATTCACTCTTACTCCTCTTGGCTCAATTGTTCTCTCTCAATCTCTCAAACTCTTAATTGTTCTCTCAAATTCTCTTATACTCAATCTCTTCTAATTCTCTCATATTTTGTACAATTCACTACCTACAATTTTTTTATTTTTTTAAAATTAGAAATGACGGCAAAAGCGATTATTTGTCGATACGGAGGCCAACTACAAGGGGAAACATATGTTGATGGATTTGAACGGATGTTATTCGAGTCGCCGGGCATCGCGTTGTCAGAATTTCGAGAGAAAGTTGCTATGCAATGTGAAATTCAGCAAAATTTTATCCTACGGTCAGTTATTACATTTGGTTCAGAAAAACATATGATTGACATTGTTAACAATCAATCTTTACAACATATATTTGACATTAATTTAACTTCTCCATATATAATTTTTTATGTTTGTCCAATACCACTTGAAAATATTACTTTTGAAAATCGATCGAATTATGGTCACACAAGTGTTCAAGGTGAGCCTAGCTCATCAAATCAATTTCGAACTGATGACCACAATTCGATTGTAGATGATGAAAATGAAAATGAAAATCTTGTTGATGATGAAGAAGAAGACACAGATGATGATCCGCAAGCCTATGGATATTGCTCATCACCAACAAATGTTAATGTGAATGCTATATATATTGGTAAAGTTTATGATAATGTAATTCAATTTAGGCTTTCAATTTTAAATTTAGCAGTAAAAGATAATTTTACAGTAAAATATGTGATAAATAATAGAGAAAAAGTTATAGTTACATGTGATGATCCAAATTGCCCATGGCGTGTATATGCTAAAAGAATGGCTAATGGTGACATGTTTAGCATTATAACTTTTAACAATAGCCACACATGTTTAGGGAGGAGTGATTCAGTCGATCATCCTCAAGCAACTGTTAATTGGATAAAAGAAAAAATTAAAGGTCGTTTAGCTGATAACCAATTTTATAATCCAATAGAAATTATAAATGATATGAAACGCGAATATGGGGTAGAAGTCTCCTATAACAAAGCTTGGAAAGCTAGAGAGAAAGCACTAGAAGACATTCATTGTTGTATAATAGAGGCTTATAGGAGTATGGATCATTACTGTCATACCATTTTAGAAACAAATCCTGGTAGTTTTTGTTTTCTTAAAACTAACCAAAATAGAAATTTTGAACGAATTTTTATTTGTTTTAAAGCAAGTATTAATGGATTTAAAAATGGATGCAAACCTATTGTAGGATTAGATGGTACATTTTTAAAGGGAAAATATCAAGGTATCTTGCTTGCAGCTACTACTGTTGATCCTGATGGTGGTACTTTTCCATTGGCATATGCAGTAGTTGAAGCTGAAGATAAACATACTTGGGATTGGTTTTTAAATTGTTTTGAAATGGCTATTAGACCTGTGGATTCTCAATTATCGTTTATTTCTAATAGACAAAAAGGACTAATACAGGCTGTTGCTAATCGTTTTCCTTCACATTACCGTTTTTTCTGTATGAGACATTTTGAACAAAATTTAAAAAAACGATATAAATAACCAATGTTTTGTAAGTTATTAATGAGAGCAGCTAAAGCATATAATTTAATAGATTGTGAAAATATTTTACAAACCATTAAAAATGAGAATTTAGAAATTTTTGAATGGATTATTAATGGTAATCAACAGTCACACAACTTAAGTTATTGGGCGACAGCTCATTCTCCTATTCCAAGACATAAGATATTAACATCTAATTTTGCAGAATCCTTTAATGCATGGATTAAGAAACTGCGTTCCAAATCAATAACAGAATTATTAGATGGAATTAGGTGTAAAATAATAAAATGTATGGAAAAAAGAATGAAGAGAAGCAAAAAATGGACAACACAACTTGTCCCAACTGCTCATAAAGAAATTGATAGCAAAATAAAAAAATCAAGAACTATGACCATTTTGGCTATTGATAACATAAAATTTGAGATTAAAGATCATGAAAAATCAAGAGATGAAGTGATAAACTTAGATAACAGAACTTGTACATGTGGAGAATGGCATGACACTTTGATTCCGTGTCCACATGCTATAGCTGCAAATAGATACAAAAGATGGGATGTTTATCAATTTTGTCCTCCTGAACTATCAGTTGAAAGGTACCAACAAGTTTATGCAACTTGTATGGAAGGAATCCCAAGCCCATATCAATTGCAAAATTCTTTTGAGAGTTCAATGCAAATATTACCACCATTGACTCGACGTCGTCCTGGTCGTCCTAAGGTAAATCGACGAAACACCGACATTCGAGAAGTACGACCACTACATTGCAGTCGTTGTGGTGGTATTGGACATAACCGATCAACTTGTACAAATCCAATTTGAAAATAAAGCCTTATTTGAAGAAAAAAAAACATTTCCTACAGAAGAGATGACTACGATAAAAGGTACGATATCTTTTCTAAAGTCTTATTTTTCACTACATAATCTAACTTGAGCGTCGGAGTGGTTTCTTTGCAGGTGGAGGAGTTTCAACTTGGAGTATGTGTAATACCCTGACCCGCACCCTAGGGTAATTTTGTAAATTTTTAGCTTGTGAGTATTTTGAATCTCAAATCGGTAAACGTCTTTCATCATAAGGTAAGTAACACTGACTGTAGTTATGAGATATGCCATCACTACTACCATGTAGTTGCTTGTTACTAGGCTCCGGCTCACGGTTTTATACCGATTAACTTTCAGACGAAGAAGGGACGTTTGAAGTTGTTGGTACGATCATGGATGAAGACGAAAATGACGAGGAGATCGGGAATGACGTCTAATGTCTTTAGCATGTGTTAAGCATTTGACTTTCAATAGGTGATCCATGGTTGAGACATGGAAATTTCAGAATGTATCTTGTGTGAACATAGAATGGATATTATCCTAGGATCTTTTAATAAGAATTTATCATTATTTTATATCATTATTTGAGATCAGCCCATGAAAACAAGTCCAATCCAATGCCTATAAATCACTAATCAGGCTGATTTTCGGTTTGTAAGTCCACTTAGGGATTGACCAAACATCCATATAGTCAGAGTCCTCTAAGAGTGTGCCACGTGGCTCATATTGTGTCCAGTAAGTAGAGCCTGAGCATGCGGAGGCAGCATTATTGGTAGTCACCGCTGCCATATGGGCTCACTGACTGCATCGATGTTTATCCCACCCCTTGGTGGATATACAGACCAAAAATCAGCACTATTGGTTGTCACCGCTGCCATTTGGGTTCACTGACCGCATGGATGTTTATCCCACCCCTTGGTGGATATACAGACCAAAAATCACCTTGATTGATAATCTATAACCATTAGATTTTAACACTTTTTAGAAAATTTTGAGGGGCTATACCTCTTATAGCCGTTGAATGCAACTATTTTTTAGTACTAAAACCAACGGCTAAAAATCATTCAACAAGCTGATTTTTTGTACGAATGTCTATTAAGGGGTGGGATAAACATCCATGCGGTCAGTGCGCCCAGATGGCAGTGGTGACTACCAAAAATGCCGCTTCAGCAAATGAAAAGATCCCAGGTATACAATAGACGGTCCACGGATTCTTCAACTTGTAAACCATTCTACAGATCTTAGAATGATCTGAATTTTTTTTAAGGTGATCTCTTCACCATAAAGACCATCCTCACCAACAATGATTCCATTCAAACAATTTTAACCCCAACTTTAGAGTAAAAAAATGTGGGTTAAAAGTTAGAGAAGTAAAAAAATATTAACAGTGAAAAGTTAAAAAAAAAAAAAAAGGTTGGTTAATAGTAAATTTTTTATTACTGTTACCAAGATGTAAAAATATTTGACTTACCTGAGGGGCCGGAAAGTTTCTTCGGGAGCACAAACCACCGAGTTACGACGGGCTTTCAGCGGACAAGGAGGCGGAGGAAGTCGCCGGAAGAGTTTTTCCTTTGGCGTATAACAAAAGGAACCGCCGAACCGTTTGGCGTATCCATTCAGAAACCGCCAAACCGTATGGCGATATTCCAAGAAAAACGCCAGAAGGTTAGGCGATATTCTAAGCGATACGCCATACCGTTTGGCGTATCTTTGCACCGCCAACGTTCTCATTTATTCCAAGGGCAATTTTGGTATTTTTAAAATCCGCCCAACGGTTCGGCGTTCTAGGTTTGTTTTGACAAATATACAAAAATACGGTTCTTTTTGGAAAATACCCTAAAATTCGGGTTCGTTTCAAAAATTTTCCGTTAAATTACCCTTCAAAGAAGGGTCGGGCTCCGTTGACAGGTGAAAAATGATAGGATTCTGTACAGGGACACAATATAAGCCACGTGGCACACTCTTAGAGGAATCTGACTGTATGGATGTTTTTCCAATCCCATGGTGGACCTACAAACCAAAAATCAGTCTGATTAGTGATTTATTGGCTTTGGTTTGGACTTATTTTCATGGGCTGATCTCAACTGTGGGAATTTGAGCAGTATTTGAGGTACAATGATCCAACGCCTATAAATCAATAATCAGGCTGATTTTTGGTCTGTAAGTCCTCCCTGGGATTGGACAAACATCCATACGGTCAGATGCCTCTAAGAGTGTACCACGTGGCTTATATTGTATCCCTGTACAGAATCCTGTCATTTTTTTTACCTGTCAACGGAGCCCGACCCTTCAAAGAATAATGTTCAGTTATAGGCTCGGGCTCCGAGGACCCCCTTTTCTTACCCTTCTCGGTGTTAGTGCGCTCGGCCGTGGAATTCACGAATCCAACGGTGGATGTCAACGCCCCAAAAGTGCAAAAAAGTGATGCCAGCTCGGGTCAGAAATCTCGAAGGATATGCCACATGGATCATATTGTGATCGGTCAGCAACGTTGCTGACCGATCCCGGTCAACTAAGTTTTACCCGGGTCACTAAGAATAAAGGAGAATAGGCTTTAGATGAGGGCATATTCGTCATTGAAAGACTTTTAGGGTTTCATCATTTCCTTATGTAGGTTAGGAATCATTGAGGGTTTGGTAGCTACAACTGTTCATAAGCTCTGGATCTCGTCTTCTCCCTTAATATTCTGTCTTTAGATATCTTGCTCTACCCTGTCCTCCTTTGGCCCCCAATATGAAACGACGACATGATCCTGGAGATCAACCTTTTGGCCCCAATATGGAACGAAGACACGATCCCGGGGATCAAGGGGAAGAACGAGAAGTAAGTCTTTGCAATGTAATCTCACAAGTTCATACGTATTTTTTATTTTTTGTTAGGCTAGCAGGTCAATGTGAATCGTTTGACCCAAATTGTGGTATCGATACTTAGCATGGCTTCTTTTTTTAATTATTATGGGCATGTCAATATGAATCGTTTGTTATTTCCTTTTTTTTTTTTTTTTTGATGGTTGATGATTCAAAAGTTAATTCTCCTTTTATAAATGTGTTTGTTTGGTGATGCTAGCTATTGTTGCTTAGTTTGCTCAAGTAGTCGGATTTTATTACGTTAATCTTTGTTTTACTGTTTACATACCATTGCTTACCAGGTTTCCTGGTCTTATTTGTCCTTATTTTTATGATCCAGATTTGATTTTTCTTTTTACCAAATTGATTCGATGAGTTCTGTAACATTACATTTTTTTTTAGTTTGTTTAAATTTTTTATTTTATTAATTAGTTTGTCTCTTGCAGGAATTGTTGACTATAATAACCTTTCCTCACAAAGTTTACTCAGACTGAAGTGGATTTGAACAAGGTAATAAATATTCTTTTATACTTTGCATTTTATGTTATATATTTTTATAGTCTTCTTATGTTTTGCATTAATTCTCTTGAGTTGGTTTCTTATAATTTTGTAGTTATGTTATTGAGAGTGAAATTTAATAGGGTCTCTTTTGGACTGCTAGAAAAAAAGTTCTATGATCGTTCTTTGGACATGTTGCATTCATTTTCATTAATCTTCAAAGTGTTAAATTCAGGTACGTGGTTGAGAGCCTCGCTGAAGAATGTGAAGAAAGAGTAGGACATGTCATGAAATTCCTTTACAAACTTGAATTGTTGGAGGACAAAGTTCAATGGTCATTTTCACATTGAACCAATATCACTAGCTTGTTAACCACTTATGCTCCTACAACAGACAGTCAACATAGCACACAAATTGAACATGGTAAAGCTAATGTTACTCTTCTTGTCAATGAAAATGTTGGGGACAATATTCATACTATTCATGATGAAAAAATTCAAGAAATTATATAGATGACACATGTTCGAGCAACAAGGAATAACTAAAATTATGTTCGTATTGTTATATGATTGATTATGATATGTTATTTTACATTTTATTATATCATCGCATGTTTTAATTGGAAAAATTTTTATTTTTGTATTTGCCAATCCATTTTTCATATAAATGTTGTTAATGTATTACACATACACACTACGACATATGCATAACTTCATTGTGCATGCTCGTAATCTTGTATGTTAGGGTTTTCACGTGATTTTTTATGAATTATACAATAGATTATGCTGTTCTAGTTCTGGTTTAGGTTTTTTCTTGGTTTTTAGGACAATTATTGATATTCATTAATTAATAACATTGTTATAGTTCTGATTTCATCTGTTAGGGTTTTCATCTTATTTTGTTTGATTTATTTTTCTTATGAATTATACATGTATTCAATTTACTGATTTGATTACCTTTGGAAAAATGGATGAAAACGCATTTCAGCCAAATGGATGTGTTAGGGTTATCTTGAGAACGACACTGTTGGATTCTAATTTAATAGCTATGGCATATAAATTTGAAATTTGACATAACATCTTAAGGATCTAGCCATTTAGGATCTAAAGTTGACCTTAGGACCACATTATACACGCCACATCACCCTTACAGAAGAAAAAGAATATGATGTGATATGTATTGGTAGCAATCCATGTGCGACTGGCAATAGTGTGGCAACGAGTTGGCTTTGACATGGATTGGGGTCAAATCAATCCTGACATAGTTTTAACTGGAACTGACCTGAAACCAGTAAGATCCAAACCCCAAACCAGTTTGGTCATTTTGTTATTAGGTCTATCCATTGCCACCCAATTGGATATGTCATGGTTTTAATGGGTCAATCATAACCCCAACTCAATATGAACCTGGAACCTATTTGGTTCTGTCAATCTTGCATGGCTGTAATTGCTTGCAGCCTTGCACTAATGATAGACCAGTTACATGGTTGTCATTGTAGGATTCTTTTTTCTCTAGAAAAAGATAGTTCTTGTGAGGCTATGCAGAGAATTGGCAAGCTTTTTCTCCCACTGATCATGAATAAAAGTTATCTAAATTATTATATTCTAATTGTAAAGCCATATAGATTAAAGGTGGTCTTAGAGGATTATTAACATTATTAATATCAAATTTTGTCTCCCCCTCTTATCCGGCCTCATAAAGTTTTGGCATGAAGTTTTGAGCGTGTTTTAATTGGAATAGACTGAATTATAGATCAATTTTGACATTATTTGGAATAAACTAATTTAATCCATAAATTTAATAATCTTCTCATTTGTTTAAATGAGTTTATCTTATATTTTTAGGCTTTCATTGTTTATTACTCAAATCTATATTACTTCTTGTATAGGAAGTGGAAAAGATTGTACCTCTTGAATTAAAGGCACAACGAAAGAAGGGAAAACAACTCAAGTTATATTTACTGAGAAGCACAAGGACTTCGTTGAGAAAATATCAAAATTGATGAAGGAAACAGCTTAATTATGCATGGTTCTAGCCATTCTGATTGCTACAATAGTGTTTGTTCCAGCTTACACTGTACAAGATTAGAGACAACAAGAACAGTGACAACGGCACCCAATTTTCTTACATAATAACTCCATGATTGTCTACAAATCAGTTGCACTAGCCACTCATTGCTACAGTAGATCTCGCCCCTAGTTGCTGTTAGCAAGATTTTTAGTGAGGTTCAGCCTACTAGATACAGAGCTTCATGTGATAAGAGTGTGCTGCGTTTTCCCACTGTTATTCGTGAATTTGTTGTAATGCACTCTGCTTTCATGCTGTTCTCATCAAATTTGTTGTAATGCAGATGGCTTGAAGCTCTGCTACTTTTTAGGATTTTTGGTTTGTTCTCCTAGGATTGAAGCATTTTATTATTAAATAAATGAAGCAGGTCAACAATGGTTGTGTGAAAAATGTGGATCATTCAGAAGTGTTTTATGGTTTTATTCACGTTCTGGTGCTTTTTTGGGTGATTTTGTTCAAGAGATCCAAAGTGTGGTCGAATTTCTGCTGAAATGTGGAATTTCAGTTGTCTGCTGATTTCTTTGGAGGGTTACGTGCAATTAACCCCCAATAACAATGCCATTTCAGGAGGACCGGAGCTTTTAAAAAGTTTGTAAGAGATCTGGTTTTTGTGCAAAAGAATTCCGAAAAGTTGCTATGGTGATTGGTGACTCAGAATTTGCCGTTTATGTAGATTTCTTCTTGGGTTTTGATTTGTTTAAGAGTGCCATGTGGCTCATAATGTGGTCCATCATTAACATAATACCTATTATTTGTGTGTTAAAAATTAAATGTTTTTCTAGAAACTATTATCTTGTCATTATCATGGAGCATGGTGGTGTCATTTTTTCATTGGCCAAAATATGTACCTCGACCAATATGAACCATGTGGCACAATCTTTGAGAACAATGATCGTATGGATGTTTGGCCCATCCATAGGTGGACCCACATACCAAAATCAGCCTAATTAGTGATTTAAACATTTAGATTTTATACAAAAAATAATACTTAATTTCTACGGTTAAAAATCAATCTATGAAAACAACTCCAATCGAATGCTTCGAAATCACAAATCACTAATCAGGCTGATTTGTTGTATGTAGGTCCACATAGGAATGGGTTAAACATCCATACGATCAATGGTCTCTAATAATGTATTGGTTTTTCCAAAGACATGTCGGTTTTTCCTAAGACGCCCTTACTATCATTCACTTGCAGCTCATGTGCCGCTCCTTCATAGTTAGTACCATGGTTTTAAAAATGGTCGTTTAAAAGGTTTTAACGGCCATTTAAACAGTAACGCCCCAAGCCCGTTTCCGTTAAAACCGTTTAAACATGTTTTATCGGTTTTGAAAAAAATGGCCGTTTTTTTGTTTTAACGGCTGTTAAAATCGTTTAAATGGCCGTTAAAGTCATTAAACAGCCTTTTAATTCTGAAAATTTTGTGAAAAAAATCGGCCGTTAAATCCGTTTAATTCGGTTAAAATTTGTTTAATTTCCGTTAAATTCTGATTTTTTTTTAATTTTTAAATTTCAAGGCCAATTTTTCCATTTTTTTCCGTTAAAATTGTTAAAACCTGTTAAATTCCATTTTTTCCCATTTTTTTCTATTTTTGCCCCTTTCAATCCGTTTTAACAGCTGTTTAAACGGTAACACCCCCAGTCCGTTTAACCGTTTAAACGGCCTCCTTTAAACCTTGGTTAGTACTATTATAAGGCAATTGCAGTGTGGGTCATGTTTTGCCCTCCTATGACTATCACGGTGGGCCATAAATATCTCATACTATCGTGAGTTCTTTTTTTTTTTTATTATTATTTTATTTCTTACAATAGTTGCCTCTTCTGTGATTTGAATCCATGACGTGATGCTAGCTCTGATGCCAAATGTTAAGATCCAAACCAAGGTTTAAAAGGGGCTGTTATAACGGTATAACGGACTGGGGGTGTTACTGTTTTCTGGTATAACGAATTGTAACGCTCAGGGGCAAAAATAGAAAATAACAGAAATGACGGGAAAAATGGTAATGAAATTTAAATTTTCAAAAATAAAAAATAACAGAATCTAACAGAAAAATAAAGGAAAATAACAGCCATTTTTTTCACTTTTTTTTTTTTCAGAAACGCTCATTAGAAAGAAAATAACGGCCATTATATTTTGGGCGTTTTAATTGTACGGAACTTAACGAGGGAGGTCCGAATCTGTTATAACGGCCGTTTTTTAAACCAACAAACCAAAAGCACCTAACTGAAAGAAGAGCGGAAAGCGAAGGTCTTAACTTAAGATGTCATCAGTCACACACGCCTTCGGCTCTCTTTCATCTTCCGAGTTGGTGTCTCACTTGTCTCATCCATTTCTCTCAAGGGTCAGGCTCTAGTTACCGCCCCTAAACTGACAGGCTCCAGTTACAAGGACACGATATGAGCCACGTGGGACACTCTTTGAGGACTCTGACCGTATGGATGGTTGGCCAATCCCTAGGTGGACCTACAAACCAAAAATCAGCCTGATTAGTGATTTCTAGGCGTTGGATATTTGTACCTCAAATACTGCTCAAATTCTTACAGTTGAGATTAACCCTTGAAAATAAGTCCAATCCAACGCCTATTGTGTCCTGTAACCGGAGCCTGAGCCTTCTCTCTCTTAAAGGTGCCATCTTCCCAGGTCTTGCAAGCTTTAAATGCACGGTATATACATGCTTTAGGGTTTCAATTTCTTCTTTGGGAGAGCTTCTGCACTTTTTCTTTTTCACTTTCCTTTTTTTCTTTTTTGCTTTTGTCGGATAGTGATACTAAACTCGCGTAGAGCGGACAAAAGGAGTAAAACTTCTGTCACAACGGATTGCACATCACACAATCACAAGCCAACGAGTTCTTGATATGTACACCTCAGAGCAAAAGTACGTTAGTACGTGCCGAGAAGTCATTGGCTTGTGATTGTGTGATTTGCAATCCGTTGTGATAGAAGTTTTACTCGGACAAAAGTGGTCTGTGACGCAGCTCCTACCACCGAATACAAGACACCTGTCACAATAAAAATGACAGCGTTGCAACATTAAACAGATTCTTTCGGACTTCAGTCTTAACTCTTAAGCCTAGATCGTGAGCGAGCCACGACATTTCCATTCTGATTCTGAACGAGTAAAACTTCTGTCACAATCGGATTGCAAATCACACAATCACAGCCAATGAGTTCTCGGAACGTACACCTAAAAGCAAAAGCACATGGTACGTTGCAAAGCACTTGTGTACGTGCCGAGAACTCATTGGCTTGTGATTGTATGATTTACAATTTCTTGTGATAGAAGTGTTACTCATTCTGAACAACCAAGCACGTGCATCTCACGTGCTGTTCCACTAGTCGAGTAAACCTTTGCTCACACCTGTATGCGATCAAATCCGATTACACACCACAATATGAGCCACGTGGCATCTTATTAGAGGACGATGACTGTATGGATGTTTGGCCAGTCCCTCATTGGACCTGAAAACCAAAAATCAGCCTGATTAGTTATGTCATACCTTTTGATCTAGTACCCCAAATAATGGTCAATAATGCTCTAAATTCTACGGTTAAAAGCAACTCGTGCAAATGACTCCAATCCAACGCATAGAAATCACTAATCAAGCTAATTTTTGGTTTACAGATCCACCGAGGGACTACCCAAACATCAATACGGTCATAGTCCTCTAAGAGTGTGCCCCGTGGCTCATATTGTGATGTGTGATCGGCCTTTGCTCACACATACATGTGAGCGAAGATTTTCTCTCATTTATATCTCTAGACAGAGCTTGCCATCGATGAGTATGACAGACTTGAGGGGTATCCTATCCTCAGAGATGAAGACGACGGGATCTGTTGCTTCAGCAGAGCGATTGAGCTCTAAACTTTGAATTTACAACCTATTGGACCTTACCAAACCAAACTGACAAGAGGTTGATGCGGTTCACATTCCTGTATAATTTTGTGAAGTTGGTTTTTGATTTACGGTGATTTTGGATATGTTTTGAGGCAAGGTGTTTTTTTTTTTTGGTGTTACAACAGTTTATCGAAGAAGGAGATTGATTGCGATCTGCGAAGCTGCCAAGGGAATTCTAGTCTCGATCGAGATCGCCTTAATTGGTGGAAGCTCCGTGTGGGGAGGAACGACTGAGATCCTCTCAAGGTAAAGACACTCTTATCTCTGCAGATCTCAAAAGAGATTCTTCTGATCGCCACTCTTTTTTGTTTTGGATACTTCTTTTTCGCCTGTTTTGTTATCGAAGTAGGGATGGCGCACTGCGCGCAACATGTTTGTTAAAATGTTGTAATGTCAAGAGAGCTGTTTTTTTTTTTTTTTTTTTTTTTGCGTTTAATCTTATTAATAAGGGTTGGTCTTCTTTATTGCTTCTTAGTTCTTATGGTAGTACAACCAGTAAAATTCAAAAGTTAGGTCCCATTTGTTTTTTGTTTTTTTGCTGATTTTTCATTGCTTAGTTCTCTGAATTTGGCGACAATACTCCAATTCAATTAAGTGCTCCCTTTTGAATTTGTTGCTTTGTTTCTGTTCTTTTGGCGTTTGCTCTCATGGTTTGGTTGTAATTCACATTTCTTCATGAATTTGTTAGTTGATGTTTCTGGTGATATATTGATCTAGCAGTAGGACTGGATTGTTTAGCACAGAAATTGCAACTTCTCTTAAAACCAACTTCACTACTCTCTTGAAAACTTCAATTTCTTCTCTTGGTAACACAATTCAAAGAAAGTGAAATGAAAATGTCTATATAAACATTTCCAATGATATATTGTATCGTCCTGACACTGTTGTATCATCACCCCCTAGATCTAGACTGTTGGATGGTCTTCGGGATTTATGGTGTGAGTCTCGAGGGCCATCAGTATTGGGGAAATAGGACAATGATCACTAGGGTTGATAGTAACACTGCCCCAAGGTTATCGAGCTTCCTCACCATTGATCAACAACTCTAAAAGTTGTTATCAGAGAATAAAATCATGGTCGATGGTGTTTCATGCTGAAAACACTACCATGAAACTGTTTCCTACAATAATTGTATTGCAAAATTTGCTTCTTATAGACTATTAAGTTTATGCATCTTACTTGAAAGTATAATCAACTAGTACCTTGATTTGACAGTTGCCTTTTTTGAATGGACCTGGCACTTTAACCCCCTTCCGAAACTTGGACTTGAGGAAGGGGAGTAAAACTTCTATCACAACAAATTGTAAATCACACAATCACAAGCCAATGAGTTCTCGGCACGTACACAAGTGCTTTTGCAACGTACCCATGAGCTTTTGCTTTGAGGTGTACATGCCGAGAACTCATTGGCTGTGATTGTGTGATTTGCAACTTTGTTGTGACAGAAGTTTTACTTGAGGAAGGGGGCTCTCATGCCTTCTAGCTTGCATATGTCCAGTATGACGGGAGCTTGCATTAAAGGCATTTTTCTGTACATAGAATGGCAGTTAAAAGATCCTTTATGGTTCCGAGTAAAGATAGAGAAAATAGTCTATAATGATTGCCTTATTTGTGGAATACTCATGCAAAAAATCTCGATTGTTTCCTTGTCCCTAACCCTAACCACTCAGGAATTTTTGTTTAGGGCTTTATTAACTTCTTTTTTAATTTTTAAGGATCCTTTTAAGTCGAAAGATTAAAGAGGAACAATAGAAGTCAAAAGAGTCCATCTACCGCTACACCCATGTCTTACATCCAATTCTTACACCTGGTGGTGGAGCCCACATGGAGATCATGTTGGACAATCCAACCATACATTGAGTAGTCCTTGTCGTGATGACCATCATCACCAAAAATAGGCCATTTTGATGTTGTTTACCATTTAAAAATTGTACACAAAATAATGGTTTAATTGGATGGTCTGAATTTTTCAAATTAAAGTCAATTTTTGCATGAGGCTAGAATGTCGAAATGTTCTGATTTTTTGCGAGGAAGGTAATGATAGTATGACAAACTCACTGTGCGGTTGGATTGTCCAACATTATTTCTATTTGGGCCCTACCACCAGGTGTAAAAATTGGATTTAAGAAATGGGTGTAGCTCTAGACAGACTCAAGTAAAAAAATAAAAAAAAATGACTCAGTTGATGGTGGAACTATGTTAAAATGATCTTCTATCTTTGCGGAAAGACGATAAGAAATAACAAGAAACATATTATAATAAGTAGTATAAATGCCCATTAATTATTATTTTTATATTGTAGTATTTAACATTTAGGAAAAACCGAATAGTGCAAACATAGGAGTCATTGTTTCCACTTGAAAATGTGCCCCATGTTTTTATTCAAATTGTATTATTCAAGCTATATATTGTACTCAAATTGTAAGATTCACATAGATATCGTAAGATTTTTATCTAAAGGGATTCAAACATAAAATTCAAATTGTTTGGGTTAAGATTTGATTTAAATCGTAAATTGTAGGATTAATAACACTGCCCATAACGAATAAACCACTGATCCTTTTTGGTAGGAACACCAATAACTAGCCAACAATCCTTACCATTCCCCTCTACTTCTTTAGTGCGCATGCCTCTCGCTAGTGGTTATATATGTGGTAGGGTCATATTTTGAAACAAAACTTTAGGCTTCAAATAATCGTCAAGAAGAGGGTCAAATTTGGAAACAAAACTTCGATTTTCAAATGACCGTTGGGAAGAGGGTTAAATTGGAAAACAACACTTCCGGCTTCAAATAATCATCACGAGGGTCACTTCGATCTATTTTGTTAGTATAGATAGAATACACACGCGCGTGTATCGTGTGCTTTTTCATTAGTTTAATACTATTCATCCTACTATGATCAACATTGAATGCCCAACTGTCATATTAAATGGGCAATTAAGTGTACGGAATCCCAATGAACTCATAAATTGTTTTGTTACTCTGCATCAAACCCCAAATTTTACAACTGTAATCATCATGCTTGCTCCCTTCTTTTCTTCTCATTTGAAAGAATGACGTTGGCTTAATTGCAGAGTTGCTCCATCTCTATCACCCCTTCAACCCAAAGAAGAAGATGAAGAATAAGAAAGAGATGGAAGGTTTGTTATTGTTCTTTCACTAGTATTTTTTGCATAATTTGAGGTTGGACTAGGAGGGCAAAAACCCGTCGATTGTTCTTAGAGACGAAATTTATTTTTAAGCATGTTGGCAAAATGCAGATATAACATGGCTTGAAAATTTTCTATTTTTTTTAAACTATTTTTGGTGTTGCATATAGAGTCGCATGTTGCTCAAGTGACGAAAGAGTTAGAACTCTTCTCTCTCTTAATAGTGGAAATGGATGGCATTGGGAAAGAATGTGAAAGAAACAGGTAAAAGCCCATATTTCTTTTCCTCTCTTATAATATAGTTCTTTTCTTCCGTATAATCGGTGTACATTGAGTATATTTCTAATCATTTCTAATCATATACTATTTAACTGGCCCATAACATGCTTGATCCGACCCAACTCCAGCCCCTCGTGGGTTCATTGGGTATAGGGAAAATCTTGTTACAAACCTGGCCCAACCCAATTAACAAATTATAGAGCAGTGGAAGAAGAATGATAGGGGACAGAGATTGTGTTTGAAGAAGAAATCGAGAACAAAAAAGTCCATAAAATTTGAAAATTTTAAACAAAAATGAAGAGCTAGGATTTGGGTTCATGAGCTTGGGATTCACATGGTAGACACCTAGGTATGGTTGTTAATGGATTGCGTTGACCTGAAGATCGAATAATAACAGTGGGTCTCGTGATATTGGGTCCAATGGTTCAGGTTTGGATTTGAGAGTCATGATTTGATAAGCTATTGGATTAGTTGCAAATCGACTATAATCTGACCTGATGCATATATCAAAGAAATGTATTTTAATGACACATTGCTATTTGTTTTTTGACTTCAAAATTTGTAGCATTTTCTTTAAAGTTTATTCATGATCTAATTTGGTTTACGCTCCATGAATACAGACCAATCGTATGTCACATTGCAGTCGAACATCGCCAAGAAAAAATTTTCAATCTCATACATGGGCTGAGCAGACATATGAAGCTATTGGTTGTTTATAGAGTTGAGTTAAATTGCATCTTGAATTTGGCTGCAAAGTTAGCACCTTCTTCTCAACTCAATTCTGTCCCTGGTGCAGCCTTACAAATGCAGTGAAAATTACAATGGTTCAAGGTATTTGTTTTTATCTTTCTAGCCCATATTTCAACATGTTATTTGAATGAAAATTATGGAATAATGTAAAAGGTCTCGATTTAGTGGACTTTAAAGATGGTCTATCGTACTCATAACTACGGATACAATGCATACAAAGGAGTAAAAATTTCAATGACTGTCGAACATCGAATTTGGATCTTATAAACTCCAAACTCTTTAAAGTTTAAGAGATTTCTTAGTTGGGACCCATCAACTAGTGGGTTCCTTCCCTTACTAATGCAAAAAATAAAGGGTGGTGCAATTAGACAGCTTTGCTTCTCGTTAGTTTTTTGCATGCAAGTTCTTCAATGTGTTTTAATTGGCATAAGTTAAATTACAGATCAAATTTGACATTTTTTTGAATAAAATAATCTGATCCATAAAATTAAGAATCTTCTTATTTGTTTAAATGATTGTATCTTGTAATTTTAGGCTTTTCTTGTTTATTACTCATATTCAAATTACTTTTTCTAGGAAGTGGAAAAGATTATAAGTCCTGCAGTAAAGGCACAGCGAAATTAAGAGGGGTAAACAGCTCAAGTTATATTTACTAAGAAGCACAAAGACTTAGTTGAGAAAATGAAGAAATTGGTGAAAGATAAGGCTCAATTATGAATGGTACTAGTCGCTCTCATTGCTACAGTAGTGTTTGCTGCAGCTTTCACTATACAACATCAAGGGCAGCAAGAACAGTGACAACGGCATCCCAATTTTCTTATATAAAACTCTTTCATGTGTTTTGCCAAATCAGATATGCTAGCTACTCTCATTGCTACAGTTGTGTTTGTTGCAATTTTCACTGTACCAAGTGACAACGTCAGTGACAGCAAGAATAATGACGACAACACTCAATTTTTTCACATCAATTTTCTTAGATAACTCCATAGTTTTCACCAAATCAGATGCACTAGCTGCCCTCCTTTCAACGTCATCACTAATGTCGTACATCCTCAATTCACATTATGTGGAAGAAGATTTTCTAGAGTCATTGCCTAAGAGGTTGATAATTGGTTTTGTCACTATTTTCTTCTTTATAACCACCATGATGATAGCCTTTAGTGCAGCCCTTTTTATTGTACTTGGCCATAGATTGACATGGAATTATATGCCAATCGCTTTAATCACTGGTGTCCTCGTGACCTTGTTTGCATTGTTGCAGTTTCTCTTATTTGTCAAAATAGTTCTTTCTACATATGGATCTGTCATCTTCTAGTGACAGTAAATATATGTTTTACTAGTTCAATGGAACTGGAAAGAATTCTATGTATTGGAGTTCCTATATAGAGGTGAATTATGAGTAGCATTTTTAGAATTTCATTTTGTTGAGGTGATACACATAATGAGTAATCTTAGATCGACATATAAGGCCCTGGTTGTTTGCCAAAAGTTTGCAAACTTTTGCATCGATTTTCGCTCAAGATCGTGCTTGGTTATGTCTGGGCTCTATTGTAACTTTTGCTCTGACCCACCACCATATTTAACTAAAGGACAGTGCAAAACTATGCTCTACTTACTTTTATCATTGAAAACTTTTGCAAACCCTCCTCAGCCCATCCCTTTTCTCCTTTGACAAACCCTCTTCCCAACCAAACTTTGATACTCTCTCTTCATATTCACTAGTTGTTTTGAAAGCTTATCTTTTTTCGGAGATTTATCGTAGGATCAATTGAAGATTATTCGATCTCTTCGCTGCTTGTTGCTGTTAGTGAGATTTTCGGTTAAAGAAGTTCATCCCACTTGATACAGAGCTTCATGCGATACGAATGTGCTGCACTTTACTGCTTTCTTCTGCTCAAAGTTGTTGAAATGCAGATTGCTTTAAGGTTTTGTAATTTTATGTATTTTGGTTTGTTCTCCTAGAATTGAAGCATTTTATTGTTCAATAAAGCAGCAAAACATTCATTAGTTGTATGAAAAATGTGGATCTTTCAGAATTGTTTTGGGTTTTCTTCATATTCTGGTGTTTTTTGGGTGATTTCATTCAAGATATACGATGTGCGGTCCAAATTCTGGTGCAATATGGAATTTCATTTGTGCTTTGCTGAATTATTTGGAGGATTACGTGCAGTTAACCCCCCAATAAGAACGCCATTTTGGGAGAACCAGAGCTTTCCCAAAGTTTGTTGGGTCTCGGTCTGAAATTTGGTTTGTGTAAAAAAATCAGTTTTTTTATTCTAATTTGTGTTTCTGCAGTTTAATATGTCTTGATCTTTAATGATTTTGTCAAAGAATTCTGAAAAGCTGCTAGGGTGGTTTGGAGAATTTGCCGTTATATGTGGATTTCTTTTTGGTTTCTGATTTGTTTATGAAGAATTAATGTGGAAGAAATTTGGGGTTTTGGTTTGGTGTGCGTTAAAAAGTACCCATTGGTTTCATTTACAGTCTTCCTTCATTGAGAGTTGTATGACTATGATTCTCTCTTCTGTGCATTCTGTTTTTGAATTGCTCTCCTCACTTGGAGCAAGTGAACATTTCCAAAAGTTTTAAGGGTCACCACCAACAGGTGCAAAAGTTTGCATTTGTAAACGTTTGCAAAATGCTAACTTTACCAAGCAAACAAGCAGGGCCTTGCTTGGTTCGCTGTACTGAGATGCATTTTGCACTCCAGTGCAAATGCAGTGAGTGGCAATGCACCCACTTGCTATGGGTTTTCGGCTGCACTTGCATCTATTTTGTTAAGGAGTTTGCAAGGGCTTGGCAACCACTTGCATTCCAGCTCATTTGCACGCCCTGACCAATCATTTGCATTTTAAAATTGTGGCAGGTGAGTGCATTTGCATCCCAGTGCAGTGAACCAAGCATGGCCTCGGTGTTTTTTCCAACAAGTACGCAAAATAAAGAATGAATAATCCTACATTAACTCTGTTTTTATGTGTACTGGTGGGTGGCACGTGCACGAGTGATTATAGGGGCGTTTTGGAAGAGATGGCAAAATAGAAAAGTTTCAAGTTTCAACCCAAAGGCAGTTTTAGAAACGGAGGCAAAATAGGAACAGTTTTAGAAATTTATCAACTTAAGGTTAGTTAGGACCCAGACATCATTAAGCCTTACCTCACTGATAACATCCTTGACTCCATTAAAGGTATACCCATCCCATACAACTCTACCCGTGACCTGCCTGCTGGGGCCCCTCCCCAACAGGAAGATTCATAGTCAGTTCCGCAGGCTTCCATGTGATCACAGAGTTTTTCCACTTCTGTCTTCTTTGTGGTTCTTGTTGACCCGTAAACCTGTGGCAGAATTGATGTCATTTGCAGCGTCGAAGGCTGCTTTATATTGCATGATGCTTTCAGCTGTTCTGGTAATGTACCGGAAGGTGCTTTGATTTCTGGCTGTCCATATGTTCTAAATAATGAATGGAACCAAGTGGGGGGTATGGAGGTCTTCCAAAGCTTGAGCCACTTTGCTCAACAGGAATTTAATCCATTCAGTCCTGTTGTTCTTATGAGATAACCGTTGAGCGGCTTTAGGGAAGGCTACCCTCCAGCTGATGGTTGTGGCGCAAGGACAATCTATAAAAAGGTGGTCCATGGATTCAGGTTTATCAGGGCATCTGGAGGAGCCAGGGTCTACTAGAATCCTTCCGAGGTTAAGATGGGCTCGGGTGGGGAGTCAGCCATGAGATGATTTTAATTTTGGGCGGGGGCCAAGCTTAACTTTGATCGCTCGGTAATTAATTAAATACGTCAAGCAGCAATGGGAGGGGTGATAGGGAATGAATGAAGGTCAGATCATTGTAGTATTCGCAGGCAAGATTGGGAGAACCTCCATCACAGTAGCTGAGTGCAGAGCGCTGTAAGGAGGAGTTGACTTGGCCACTGAGCGTTATAATTCATTATAACTTCCGTTATAACGGAAAAAAATGATAATGCCCCCAGGCCGTTATACCGTTATAACGGCCCCTTTTAAACCTTTGGTTTTAAATTTCCCTTGTTCGTTCCTTATGATCCCTCCAATCACTGCATTGCCTTCTTTGATCTGTTTGGCAAAGTTGTACTTCATCCATCCTGAAGCTGGTGGCTTAATCTTTTCATGTATGGTTGAGAGAGAGCGATAGTAAAATTCTACATCGCACATGTGGCTTTTGCTATGATCTTCCATTTTATTTACAATATCATGGAATACAACAATGTTTCTAGCAAGCCCCATAGGCTAGAGATTGAAGGGAAAATATATTTTTTTCCTTTTATCTGAGCTACTAAGCAAACAATCTCACCCATTTGAACTAAGAAAGTGGAGTAGGATCTTTGTTGTGAACTTCATGTAATAGGGGGACAAAAAAATTCAAGTCAATATTTGGACGAATCGATGAGTGGCCCTCTAAAAATGCAACGTAAAGCAAAAAAAAAAAAATTTTGGGCCCACTGACAGCATGGATGTTTATCCCACCCCTTGGTGGATATACACACGAAAGCTCACCCTGATTGGTAATCTCCAGCCATTAGATTTTTGTGCTTTTTAAAGCATTATTCTAGCCGTTTGATTCAACAAATTATTTGAGTACTAAAACCAACGACTAAAAATCAGCAAACAAGCTGATTTTTTTGTTTGAATGTCTATTAAGGGGTGGGCTAAACATCCATTCGGTCAGTGGGCCCGGCTGATTTTGCTATGTAAATAACGAGTAGGAGAAACATATAACATTGAATGGATGTAATATACAATGATCAGGCTCTTTTGGTGAATGCACTAGGGCTGGCAATGGATCAGATCAAACCCGAGACCAGATCCGAAAAAATTGGGTCTGGAACTTTATTTTTTGTTATCGGATTGGTACCGGATCGACCTTGTCCCGATCTGATATAGACCCGATATCTATACTATATATAATATATATTATATAGATATATATATATTTACTTGCATAAATGTATTTAAATATATGTCTAATGGGATTATACATGTATATATATTATATACATATGGGATCGAAAGGATCGGATCGGTTTTGAAACTGAATTTTATTGATCCGATCGGGTCCGAATTAATTGGATTTCTTATCGGATCGGTACCAAATCAGTACCAATCCGACTTGAACCCGATCCATTGCCAGCCCTAGTATGCACACTAAGGCACATTGAATACCTTGTATAACATACCTTATTAAGGAAGTCAATGGATCAGGTATTAGTTGATCCGAATCTGACTCAAATACTAAGCAAGAGTTCAAGACCAAAAATTGCCCAACCAAAGTAGCTGGGATATTTAATAGAAAAGTTGTACACCCTGACCCAGGTGCTTAAGAGACCAGCCCAACTATTAAGTGGCTGGTACAGAAGATGGGTTCAAACTCGAATAATCAGATTTAAGTCGGATACCCATTGAGCATTGGTTTGGGAAAAATCTAAACTGTACAATCCAATGCATTGGTCAGTCAGTTGATATTGTTGGAACAGTGTCATTTTCAGATTTTGGCCCATGTATAGGTTTGTTCAAAACTTTGGATCGTTGGGGTTCGGACTAATGGCCATGTGTGTCATTAGTTAGAAAAGAAAGAAGCCATGAATGCTTGGAGTTCAAAAATGGGCAGAAATTCATGCAAATGTTCAAGACTCACCGTTAAGAGTCCTACTAAAAGATAATTTGAGTGAAAAAGTTGTTTCCCTCTTAATTAATTGATAGTAAAAGTCCAACAAATGTGCTCGCAAATTTAATTGTTAATATGGCATTGATAAGACATCTAAGCTAGTTTACAAAAAAACAAAAACATCTAACATTGTAAAAAATTATGAATTTTTGTTTGCAGCCACTTTATGGTACAACTACTACATATTTGTGAATACACATTATTGAGTCGCTACTAACCCTTTTTAACGGTGTGATTGCTCAACGAGTTTTAAAATAGATAATATTATA
Source organism: Euptelea pleiosperma (assembly GCA_035048495.1). NCBI lineage: Eukaryota > Viridiplantae > Streptophyta > Magnoliopsida > Ranunculales > Eupteleaceae > Euptelea > Euptelea pleiosperma. The sequence continues at coordinate 13,246,286 of CM068548.1, forward strand.
TTTTTAAATAGGTAAAATGCACATTAGTAACTCTATTGATCTACTAACCATTTTAAGAGATCATTAGGTAAGTAGGTCATTTGTAGATTGCGGAAGGTGTTAGACATCCCAATATATCCGTATTTAAATGGTTACTTATTCTTGTGCCCTCAATCATCCTTTCAAGTTACAAGTTAAAAAAGAAATGTAATATAGATTTTTAATATGATTTTTTAAACAAATTAAAGAAAAGATAAACTAACATAAATAAACTATGAAAAAATGAATTAAAATAAAAAACTAAACGTATAATAATCTAAAGTTAAGTAAATAAAATTAAAAATAAGCAAAAAAAAAGAAAAAGGAGTAGTGTGGCTTAGCCATCCCATGTGGTTACATTGTTAGAGAGAAAAATGGACTAACATAAAAAAATATGAAAAAAGAATTAGAATAAATAACTAACTAAACATATAATAATCTAAAATTAAACAAACAAAAGAAAAGATAAAAAAAAAAAATAAATGGCTTAGCCGTCCAATGTGATTATATTGTTAAAGAGAGAAAGAATGATCAACATTAAAGGAAAAATCAACATCAAGAGGGTATAAGAAAAGAAACTAAAAAAAGCTTAAAAAACTAGATAAATAAATAAAAATAAAAAAAGAGTAAGTAGCATAGCCTTCACATATGATTGTATTATTAGAGATAAAGATCAATATCAAGAAAAATATCAAATCAAGAGAATATAGGGAAATAACCTTAAAAAGCTTGATAAACAAAATAAAAGATAAATAAAAAAGAAAAAAGAGTAAGGTGACATAGCTTTCTCATGTGGTTCAATTATTAAATAGAGAAAAAAATATTTATTTTAAGAAAAATATCAACATTAATAGAAAATAAGAAAATAAACTAAAGACAAACAACTATAAACAAGCTAAATAAACAACATAAAAGACAAATAAAAAATGAATGAAAGAAAAATAAATGAGGTAGGATAAATTGACCACCCCTGTGTAGTTTATATGGTACCTTACAAATAGTTTTTATTATTTACTTAGTTTTTTTTTCTTCTTCTTGTAAGAAAAAAAATAAAGTGATCAAGAACAATTAATAGTTCTTCCTCGTTTCATTTACTCTCTTAAAATAAGAGATCTTTAGAGAATTATTTTTAAAAATTTTTAAAAAGTTTTAAGAAGCTAAGAGACTATTTGTAAGAATTTTTCTAGGCCTAAAGAAATGAGAGATGGGGTATTTTTAAGTGAAACGTAAGGGTTTAGAATAAAGGTTATAATAATTTGGTCACTTGAGAGTAAAAGAGTAAAATAAAGTTTATCTTATATAGATATCCTAAGGAATTTTCTAATTTGTTAAGAAAAAATTTGATAATTTAGAAAGTTAAAAGGTATGAAAAATTTATTTGTGAAAAAAAAAAAAAAAAAAGATGTGCATAAAATAGAAAAATAAGAGAGTTAATGAGTTATGTAAATAAGCTTGAATACTATCATCAAAGGTGTATCATGATGTATGAACCTTGGTGTATCTACTTACATCAAGACCACACATCTAAATTTTGATTAATCATTAATAAAATACTTATTTTAGGTCCAAAATTGACAAGACAAAAATATTTTAAATGATCCTTTAAAGTACTTTTCAATAATGAATATCTCATTTAAACAAAAAATAAAAAATTGAGATCATTTAAGAATTAGTCAAACAAAAGTCTTGATCTTATAATTGAGCCATTAAATTTTAGTGAAACCACTTTTCTTTAAAAGATGGAGTAGTTAGAAACAAATACTTTTGATTTTGATTAAATTTAACGGTTAAATCAAATATATAAGTATTTTTATTATCATTTATTAATAAAGTTAAACATTTGACTAAATTCTCATAACTTAAGATTGGGCTTTCTAATAATGATTTTGAATTCTAAAAGTATTATCTAAGGGTGGTTGATGATTTTAAATAGAGTTCTATGATTGGTTAGGAATATCCAAAGGATTAAAAAGAGTTGAGTAATCCATCAACTAATAGAGAAAAAGATCAAGATCGTAGATTATTAAGTTAGAAAATCGTGCCAAAATAAGGTATTTACCTTTTGTCCCTTTGTCCAGAATACTAATGACACTCTAATTTCACACTACGCAAATCTCGAAGACCAGCCACTCTTCTGTATCTAGGGGTGATTATACGATCGTTTCCTTTAATTAAAATAATGCTACATGAACTATCTCGACCTTTAGAAAAGATAGAGACCAGTTGATCTAGATTACATGGTTGTAATCTTCCAACAATTTAAAAGTATTTATATATTGTCAACATGCATTGAGGAACAAACCTTAAGAGCTTCACTTTAGAGAATATTATTTGGAACTACGTCTCCCATTGTCAAACCCTTTGATAAGAATCTAAATGAAAAAGAGACTTGTACATATATACAAGTTCAACGAAGGGACGATTAGTTGGGTGAAGAGTATCTCATCTACCTAACCTATTTATTAGTCAACTCCATTCATTTATGGATTCCTAGGGACCCATTGCCTAGTTATTTTAAAGCATGAATCACGAAAAGTTTCTTGATAAATCATATAATTAATTGGTATTTGTGTTTATTAATGATTTAGAAAATGTAAAGTTTCTCTCTCTAAATTCTCTAGTGTGATAAATTAAATTAATGGACTGGAACCAAGCGAAAGTAATTTAAACTAGGGTTAATAGGTGTTAAAGAAGGTTTATAATGGCTGGATTGAATGGAAGACGTTTAATCAGGTTATAGGAAACCTATGACCCTAATAACAATATGTTGAAGGGTTAAAATTAGGAACCAAGAGTTTTTGGTTTGGACAGGTAATCAGTACAACAATATTCATAAAGAACCGATAGTGCACATCAGTCAAGGATCAATATAATCACATTGATTGACTATTTGTCTGGGTTTTAAATTTTGTCAAAATGTCCAAAATTTTAGTTTCGGGCTTAAAAAATATATTTTACAGAAATTTCAAATTTTCGGTCTGAAATTTTGTTGAAATCTATTAAATCTTTTTTAAAAAATATGAAATTTCATGAATGTCGTACAAAATATTAGAGATATTGAAAATATCTCGCGAATCTCATCGATTGTGCAATCGTCGGTAGCACGAATGTTTTTTGAAAATTCATGTGAAATTTCAATTTTTTTTCAAAAATTTTGAAGTTTTCATGAAATTTCGTCAATAATCTTGATTTCAAAAATTTTCATAGTTTCGACCGAAATTTTGGTTTTGGCCCTCACTCCTTTAGAAGTCCTCAGCATCTTCTAAGGGATTTCACACTGATTTTTGGTGTGTAGGTCCACCAAGGAATGGACTAAACATCCATGGGGTCAGTGGGCCAAAAAGAGTGCGTTACATGGCAGTTTGAGGACTTCTATATCAAATTTTGATGCAGATCCGTATCGTAGAACAACTCTCTTCTACCATTGTCAAACTTTTTTTTCAGAATTAAATGAGGGAGTTCATCCATACATTTGTAAAGAAATTGTGCATGTGCATCTAATTACTATGCTATCTTAAAAGGAGAAGTTAGAATTAAATGGGGACTGTGTCAATTAGTATTTATGGAGAAATATGGCATGTGTGCGACCAGGAATCAAAGAAAGTTTAGGGGGTGTTTGTATCGTCAATTTTCAAAAAATATTTATTTTAAAAAATGACTTTTCTGAAAATATATTTTTGAAAATGTGTTTTTCTTAAAACGGTCGTTTGGATCATCCTTAATGTAAAATTTCTTTATCTTCTTTAAGTGGCCCCACCAATATAATGTCTATTTTTCGGAAGGGAACTTCTACGAAAACCTGTTTCTTCGTTTATTATGTTCATTGAGCTACCAAAAATTTTAAAAAGTCTATTTTTACTTGAAAAACAGCTTTCAGCTATTTTGTATACAAAGACTTTTTGGTTTAAAAAATATATTTTTATGGAATAAATACTTTTTAAAAAATGGTCATCCAAACAATCTATTATTTTTGAAAAATCTTTTTGTGAAAAAAAAAAGACTTTTTCAACTAAAAAAATGGCGATCCAAACAGACTTTAATAGGAAATACATTATTATTTTTATTTTGGGATTTTTATTTTTTTTGTAATCAAGATTGTATTGAAAAAGGAAGGGGAAAACAAACTCAACCCCAAGGAGAAATTTTTTGAAGCTGTGATCATGCACCCAATGATCGCGCACCACATATACCTGGGTTTATTAAAAAAAACTTTTTAAAAAGCGTCTACCAACTTTTTAAATAGACTAGTAATGAAAGCCCGTGCTTTAAAAATAAAAAATACAAACTAACAACAATTAATTTTTATATCTACATCTAATTGTAGTAGGAAATAATACAGAAAAATTGTTTAACTATTCAATTTCCTTTCATCCTCTCTAAACATGATAAGAAAATAAAAAATAATTGCTAACACAAAAAGAAAATAAAAAATAAGTTTTTATAATCTTCATTTTTACATTCAAGCATCGCACAACAGCACATCCACTATGTCCATAATAGTGACGACCCTTTCATCAGTTATCCCCATCTTTGGATTATTTTTACTCACAATCCTCTCTTCGTTATCTTCAACAACATCCTCTTAGCCTGTAAAACATGATAAGAAAAAAATTCATAATTTTCGTTTTTACCTTCAAAGATTTATAAAATTCTAAAAAATTAAACCCTACAAATAAACAAACAATCATTCTGAAGTCTAAATATAAACATGAATGTAAATAATTGAATAACAATTCTTTGAAAGGCCCAAATCAAGTATTCAGCATAGACGACTCATTGAAGGAAAAAAAAAATTTAGAAGAGATGGTAAAGATATCGAACCATATTGGCTTTTCTCTTGCTTTTGTGTCTTCGTCATTCGAAAAAGTTCAGTCGGTGAGAGAAAATGTGAGAACCCTGCCTAAACCTTAATATTTATATATGACCGAATTAATGGCTAATTAAATGGACATTTATTTATTAATGAAATATGGAGAGACATTAGATGTCAATATGGAAGTGATGTTAATGGGAAAAACGTTTCAATTGAAACAAAAATAGAATGTTGTGAAAATTGAATGAATGAGATGGAAAGCCATTAGAAAGCCATAATAGAAGTGGTGGTAATAGGATAAACGTTTTGATTGAAACATAAATAGAAGGTTATGAATGTTATGTTTTGAAAATAAAAGGGTGTTAAGAGACATTAAGAAAGACGAATTTAAGAACGAATGAATAAATAATTTAAGAAAGAAATAGAGAATTAATGAATAAATAATTAAGATTTTAAAGAAAAATAAATTGAGTTGGTTAAAAGTCTAAAAAGTCCTTAATGTTTGAGATGTAATACTTAAAATGTCAATGGGTGTTTTTGGAAAAGACAAAAAAGATAGAGTAGAATCAAGTGGATGAAAGAGAAAAGAGAATTTTAAGTTGTTGACATGGCACTCTGCAGGAGGAGAGTGCCACGTCAACTTGATGTGGAGGAGAGAGAACGATGCTACTCGCTTCTCTGCTATAGTATAGATATATAGATTATTAAAACAAACCAAACCCAATGGAAACCTCGTCGCAATGTAACAAGCTGTAGCTCCATTTTTTTTACTTAGCGCTGCCATCTGGGCCCACTGACCGTATGGATGTTTAGCCCACCCCTTGGTGGATATATGCACCAAAACTCACCAGGATTGGTAATCTCTACCCATTACATTTTAGTGCTTTTTAAAGCGTTCTTCTAGCCGTTGGATTCAACCAATTTTTTTAGTACTAAAACCAATGACTAAAAATCATCAAACAATTTGATTTTTGGTATGCATGTTTACCAAGGGGTGGGTAGTGGGCCCAAATGACAGTGGTGTAGGGCTGCAACTTGGGCGGGCTCAACAAGAGCCCGACGGGTTAAACTCAACATTAAGGTTGGGTTAACCCTTTCAGAACTTGGGTCGGGCTCCGGCCAGATTTTTGGTAATCCGATCAAATCAGATTGAGCTAGGGTTGAGGCTTGGCCCAACCTTACCCAACCCGAACCAAGATACAAACTACATACATGTATTAGTATACCGACAAACATCCACACTACATTCTGGCAAATGCTGCCCAATGGATGTTTGTGCCGAGCAAACTACAACCCATTGAAAGGGCGTCCTCGACGAGCTCTCCCTCTGATCATCAACATCGCACCCTCCTCTCCTCCGATCCTTGATCAGGTATGTTGACTCTATATTTTTTTCTTTTTTCATTTGTTTATTTTTTATTTTTTGAGTAAGACTGATGGCAGTCCTCATTGGCCCCAACATGAGCCACGTGGCACACCCTGGTTGAATTCGACGGTTAGAATCATGTCTTAAAAAGTACTAAAATCTAAAGGCTAGAGATTACCAATAATGGTGATTTTTGGTGTGCATATCCAAACATAAAGTGGATCGATCGATTGAAGCTGTCACGGACACTATAAGATTCAAAGAAGTAAACTAATAAATCATGCTATTCAGCTTTGAAGATAGCCCAGAATGCAAAAGCATGGTATGGTAGTTAAATGGTGGGCAGGAAAACGTCGAAGTAGAGATTCATTTCGGCAAGCAAATCAATTTGAGTACATTAGTACTTTCAGTATCTTCATATTTCATACAAAGGTAATATGTCAGTTGTTTCAGCATTGTAAATTCATTTTTTTTATCTTCCCAATTTTATAACAAAGAATTATACAAAAACACCTGATTGGGCTGCGGCTCTCGACAGGCAACAACTCCTCACAGAGAGCTTTTAACTGCTGCAACTTCAAAAACAGGGACAACTGATCTTAAAAGGTCATAGCTGGATACTTCTAGGCTTCAGCTCAAGTTTAGGCCCAGCAGTCACCTCGTCTCCGAATCTGAAAGTGGCATTCAAAACAATCAAGGACAGGCAGAGGGAGTTTATATGACAAAGTTTATGTGCTAATGTTATCAAATTTGGTAGCTATGAAGATTATCTAAATTGTTCACTTATATCAGAATTCAAGACTCGAAAGAGGTAGAAAATAAGAAACAAATACTAGAGGAAGAAGAAGTAAAGACAGCTTCGATAGTCTAGGGAAAACACATTGTCACAAACTGGGGCCAACTTTTTAGGAAGATGACAAATGTAACCCCCCAGCCCCTCATGTTCAGTGGAACAGAGCATTCCCATAGATTGGAGATGTAGAATAAGATAAAAATGGCTAATGGCAAAATCTTTCAGTTGGGTAAAATACAAACATCATGAGAAGAAAGATTTCTCAGCGTAATCTGAATTGAAGGCCTGAAAATGAAAAGCTGAAATTTTCATTTCCAAGCAGTAGAATTCAACTAAAAGAGCCTCGCAAATACATCTAAATGGTAATCATAGGACGCTGTAAGAGTAGGGAGATTTGATGTTTCAAAACATTACCAGGATGTGAATCATTTTCTTTGTTTTCTGCGACATGCTGTTCCAAGAACAATTGAATGGTCCTCCAATAAGCATCCCCACCAACAAGCCATGTGTCCATGTGCATACCAGTTGGAAATTCGACAAAAGAGCAGTGCCTGTTACGAGCAGCTGCTTTGGCATAAAGCATTTGCATGTGGGACGGGGGAACCATCTCATCTTGCAACCCAGAGAGGAATAGGATTGGCCGCCTGATCTGCAGTAAGTTCAAATTATAAAGCAATAGAGAAAACGCTAAATCAAAGAAGAAGAAGAAACACAGAAAAAGGTGCATAAACTCCATCCTCTTTCTCTTCAGAAGCATTGCAGGTGCAATTTATGGTATTGGGTATTATAAGATCAGAATGTATCGGAGTATGGATGCAGCCTCACCTGGCCAATAGTATCAATTGTACTCCATGGAGAACGAACGAAATAATTCAGAACCCTTGGACCTTTAGAACCACTGCCTCCTACGAACCACTTCAGGAAGGGTAGTAGAACTCCAGCCAAGTCCAGGATAGATGTGAAAGTGTTCTCTAATATCAGAGCAGCAATCTGCATCTCAGGACAAGACAAAATTGATGTGTTTAGGAGATGTGAACAGCACAGAGATGCACATTTGGAGCATCTTAAATCTCAGCTGCATTCAATGACAAGAAAATAATGAAACACATGAATCAGAAACTTGATTGGATGAAAATAATGCAGGTATTACAACCAACTTCATGATGAAGTCATGAAAGCAGGATGTCATAGAGAAGTCATCAAAGACAATGCTGCAGATTATGTTGCTTGTTGGCAAACCATATCATATTTTGATAAGCAGCTGCAGTGTGATTGCATGGCTCCAGCTGACTGTTCCTGGATACTGGAAGGATTGAATTGGCTAAGGACAAGATAAAACCAAAAAATATCATGAAATGACCACAATCAGATTGAAAAAATCTGATGAGGAAATAAAAAGGGAAAAAATAATTAGAACAAACTCCAACTGATAGCAATTGTGTGTGAAAGCAAAGCAACACTCTAAGGAAGTGAGGAAACCTTTCTCAGTTAGCATGAGAAAAGTGTTCATAGCATACAATTTTAACTACAAAGATGATGAACTCATATGCTATATATATATATAGAGAGAGAGAGAGAGAGATCTACATAAATCCATAAGCATGCCCATATGTTCATTGCACTTTGAACTTGAGATTGTAGTCTCAAATTCATGTGTTATTCCAGATGAGGCAACCGAGAAAAGAGTCAAATGAATTTGTGACAAACACATTCCAAGAAAAGTGGTACTATACCTCTAATCCCGCAGGGATTATGTCATCTTTTAGATGCCATAACTAGCTATCCAGATATCTTATTGAGGACTTAAAACTAGTTTACAGGGTTTTATTTCTCGTACAATACTCATTGAGAGAGCATTATAAAGGAGATTAATTTAACTTGGTATATAAACTTTGCCGTTAGGCTTTTGTTTGTTTGAGAACTTATTGGGGTTTCTGCGGAAACCCTTGAAGGAAGTTTTATCCACGTTTCCCTCTAAGAATACCAGTTCTGATGGTGATTAGAGTTTTCCTCTTTCAATTTTGCCAGCCAATTTTCTTGCTAAATAGCAAGGATTCTTTTTCTCTGCATCACTGCAATATTGTAGACGAACAGCATCCAATCTATAATGGTACATCTCCAAGTCAGACTTTGTAAAGGCTGATTCAGCCTGTGTCAACCAAATTCAATGAGGTAGAATTCACATTTCATAATGATTGATTCAAGTTGTGTCGGACTCACATCGAATATTTTGGCAAACCTTGTCAGCCCCCTAAACCAAGATTTTACACCTCAGTAAAGTCTTGTGCAATAATTAGCAGGTTTGAACAGTATAGATGTATAGTAGTAACTTGAAATAAAGGCTCATTCTCTGCCCAAGAAAAAAGCTAGTGAGAAATTTTTCTAGAAAAAAAAATACCTGGTCGGGATTGTTTTTGGTAAGAACAGCTCCAACTGCACCCCCTAGTGACCTTCCAAAAACAACTATTCTAGATGTGTCAATGTCAGTTCTTTGAGTCAGATGATCCAATGCAGCCTAACCAAAACATAGAAAAAAAATTACCGACCAAACTCAATAGTTATAATCTAAACAACAAATGTAGAAATGGAAACGAATGATAGCTTTGACAGGAAAAACAAACCTGAGCATCCCTTGTAATGCCCTGTTGAGAAGGGTAGCCATCACTCGCTCCATATCTGTTTTTAATTGCAGTAACATTTGTGTTCTCTCAGTTGAATGAGTTGCATGAGTGTAAATGGAGGGCCAACTGTCAATAAGATCATGGGCCACTAGATAAAACCCTTCAAACATGGAAAGAAGATGCTTACCCTCTGTAAGACAGCATAAACACATTGCATTGCAATCTCTGCAACATTACGCGAACCATTTCCAGACGATGGGCAATATCTGCAAGATATTGGTAAAGGCCTTTCAAAAGAAACTGATCCAAATTGAACATACAAGGTAACAAACACTGAACCCAACACTAGTCAGATCCAAATTAACAGAAAATAAGGATACTGCCAGCATTTTCTTGGAAATAAAGAATGGTCGGACCTGCAATAACAACGTGGATACAGCCCTGTCAGTTATCCTAAAATGTCGATAATATCAAAAGAACAACACATCATAGAAGTCAAAATTCTGATAAAATATGAGATGAGCACCAATCAAGAACAGCAACAGACTAGACAGTATGCAAGGAAAATAACTACAGGGAAAGAAGCATCCAACATGCAAATGATCCTCAATAGCCATCCAAAGCCGCGTTCACACTTTGACCTACTCCCCTTTTATGCTTACGCTTCGCCGAAGTCAAAAAAAAAATTGCAAGGATTAATTGTGTTAGCTTGATTAAGATTATATTTTGTTGTGATTTGCCTAAGATCAATTGTCTTTCTATATTAGGATTCTTGTAATCTCGATTTATATCCTTGATTATGTTTGATGTAGTATCCAACCCATAATTAATAAGTTTTAAAGCAGCATTCACACACTTTGACCTACTTCCCATTTAATGCTTACACCTGGAATAAGTCAAAAATTTGCAAGGACGAAAGGTAGCCTACAGACTCAAGCGACAAAAATGTGCTGTTCCCGTTCATAAGAATCACTACATTTGGATTTCTAATTGTTGGTACTAAGGTAACGCTAACCCTAACCATAGATCCAATTTCCCACAAAAAAATGAAAAAGATAAATAAATAAATAAGAAGCAAAACCTCCAAATCATGGAATCGGAAACACAAAAAGGTAAAACCCTAGCTCTGAACCCCCTAATAATTACTCCAACAAATATGAAACTGAAGAAAAGAGTTCAAAAAAGAGTCATAAAAAAAATTAATTTAAATCCTCAAAACAAACAGAAATCTAAACCTAACCCTAGTCTTAATTCCTCCTTTAATCAAGAACAACAGAAGCAGCAGGCACGGAATGAAATGACCTCTGCAGAGGGGGAAGAGCTTGATGAACCATGCGTGGAGACGAACTCCATCGGAGGATCTTAACCAGACATCCTCGTATTTAAGTTGGAGACGAGAGGGCGTGACAGGGTAGGACTTGCTGTGACCAGGCAGCACCGGCACGTAAACTAACTTCTCCTGAAATGCCACCAGCAACGCCACCCCCGCCACCACTATTCCTCCCATTCCGTACAACAACAAATTCACGTACGACGCCATCTCTGAGTCTCTCTCTCTCCCTCTTTCTTCCTTCGTTGGAGAGAGAAATTTGTAGGAACGACGACCAAAACGACCAATAAGAATGAAAGAACAAAGCAACGAGCTGGTTCGGTCTTGGGTGTCTGCTTTTCTTTGCCAGAGGCGGAGTAAAACTTTGCTGACCACTAAATGACTGCCCCCGATGACCGCCCACAATATGAACCACGCGGCACACATTTAGAGAACGCTGGCCGTATGGATGTTTGGTCAATACCTAGATGAGCCTACAAACCAAAAATCAGCTTGATTAGTGATTTTAAAGCGTTGTTTCATTGTACCCAAATAATGGCCAATAATGCTCAACTTCGTAATGTTAAAATCAACCCAAGAAAATGACAAGGATCCAACGCTTAGATATCACTAATCAGGCTGATTTTTGGTTTGTAAGCCCATCTTGAGATTGGCCAAACATTCATACGGTCAGCATCCTCTAAAAGTCTGCCAAGTGGCTCATATTGTAGGCGGACATTGGGGGCGGTGAGCGAAGTGTTACTCAGAAAACTTACATCTGCTGGAAATGGGAAAGTAATAGGTGGACATTGGAGACCACCATCAGATGGGTCCCACAACCTTATGTCGTCCATAAATCAAAGAAACTAAGGCTCTGCTTGGTATTCTGTAAATGAATACATTTTACAAAAGAATGCAAATGCATTAAGTCACCGTGCATTAGTTTACAGTTGCTTGATAGCAACGGAGAAAAACTCCATAAATTAATACATCCCAATTAACACAGTGATTTTCTACTTAAATCAATTTTTCACGCCCCTCCGCAAGAACATGTGTCCTCACCGTAACCTCATTCACTCCAACGCCCACCTCCTACTAGTAACACTTCGATAACCGCCCTCGATGACTGCCCAGAATATAAGCCACATGGCACACTTTTAGAAGATGCTAACGTATGGATGCTTGACCAATCCCTAGATGGGCCTACAAACCAAAAATCAGCCTGATTAGTGATTTAAAACCTTTGGATCCTTGTATCCAAATAATGGTGAAGAATGATCAAATTCTCACGGTTAAAATCAACCCATGAAAATCTCCAATCCGATGCTTATAAATCATTAATAGGATCCTTGTACCCAAATAATGGTGAAGAATGATCAAATTCCCACGGTTAAAAATCAACCAATGAAAATCTCCAATCCAACGCTTTTAAATCACTAATCAGGCTGATTTTTGGTTTGTAGGCCCATCTAGGGATGGTTTGTAGATAATTACATATCTACACATTATGATTGCGTAGGCCCCACTATGGGCCTCACAAATTTTAGATCGTGCCAGTACTTGATTGATCTATGACTATGCATCTCTTTGAGTAAAACTTACTGACCACCGATAAGCACTGACTACCCATAATATGAGCCACGAGATACACTCTTAGAGGACGTTGACCGTATAGATGTTTGGCCAGTCCCTAAGTGGACCCACAAACAAAAAATCAGCCCGATTAGTGATTTTAAGCCTTTGGATCTTTGTACCCAAATAATGGTAAATAATGCTGACTTCGCTCACACGGGGCTGTGACCGAAGCCAATCACAGCCCACAATACAAGACACGTGGCATATTATTATAGGGTGATGACCATATGGATGTTTGTCCAGTCCCTTGGTGGACCTGCATACCAAAAATTAGCCTAATTAGTGATTTACAACCTTTAGATCTTTGCAACCAAATAATGCTCAAATTCCTACAGCTAAAATCAACCCATGAAAATAACTTCAATCCATCGCTTAAAAATCACTGATCAGGTTTATTTTTGGTTTGTAGGTCCACCTAGTGATTGACCAAACATCCATACGATCAGCGTCTAGTAAGAGTATGCCACGTGGACCGAATCATGGGCTGTGATCTGCTTGGCTCACATCCCCATGTGAGCCAAGGTTTACTCATTTCCTTTCTCTTTTCCGTTCTAAATTTGAAAGTTCAATTTTTTTATTTTTCTTAAAAAAATAAAAAAATCATTCATTTTTTAGTCATTTACTTTTCTAATTTTTTATCCTATTTCATTGCATCTTCTGCATTGTGATTCAACTAGTTTTTTTCAGCATTTCAATGCAAGACTTTTACCTCAAGTGATGCGCAGCCGCCGCATTCATTTACAGTGGTTCCACTTTACCATGGTAACCAAGCACTAAAATTTGTAGGACGCACTGTAAACGAATGCATTTGCATCGATATACGGTATACCAAGCAGAGCCTTATCTTGGTACACTATAAATGAATGCATTTTGCAAATGCATTAAGTTACAATGCATTAGTTTACGATGCGTTAGTTTACGGTTGCTTGGCAGCAATCGATAAAAACTCCGTAAACTAATGCATCTTGATTAGCACTCAAGAACATCGCTGTCCTCGCCCTAATCTCATTCACTCCTCCAAAGCCACCACCTCTGAGTAAAACTTTGCTGACTGCCCCATGATGACCTCCCTTGATTACTGCCCACAATATGAGCCACATGGCACATTTTTAGTGGGCGTTGACAGTTTGGATGCTTGGCCAATCCCTAGAATGGCCTAGAAACCAAAAATCAGCCCGATTAGTGATTTAAAACCTTTGGATCCATGTACCCAAATAATGGTGAATAATGCTCAAATTACCACGGTTAAAATCAACCCATGAAAATGGCTCCAATCCAACGCTTATAAATCACTAATTGGGCCCATTTTTTGGTTTGTAGGCCCATATAGGGATTGGCTTGTAGATTATCAGTCCTATAAGAAATTGCCCTGTGGCTTATACTGTGGGTGGTCAGGTAAGATTTACTAACCTATGGATGTTTAACTTTGGCTATACCTAAGGATCAAAAGTCAGTCTACTTAGTGATTTCTAACCGTTGGATTGGAGTTTTTTTCCTAGATCTATTAGGTGGACCTATGGACTAAAAGGCAGGGGAGTATCGCTCTACCGACACCATTTGGCATCCGGTCTATGGTGTCCTTTGTCATAGCACAACTTTTTCTTTTCTTTTGGGAAATGATCTAACACGGTATACCTAAAATGTTTTCAAATGCGGAAGCATGATTTTTGTTACTCACTACTATCATCTAGGCCTACTGACCGCATGGATGTTTGTCCTACCCCCTACTCGATATACACACCAAAATCCAAACTGATTGGTAATCTCTAACCATTAGATTTTAGTACTTTTTAACGCGTGCTTATAACTGTTGAATTCAACCATTTAATTTGTTTGAGTATTAAAACCAATGGCTAGAATCATCAATCAAGTTGATTTTTTGTATGAATGTCAAGCAAGGGGTGGGCTAAACATCCATGCGGTCGGTGGGCCCAAATGGCAGTGCGCTTCCACATTTGAAAAAAATCTCAGGTATACCCCTTCTTTTCCATTCCAGATCTGAAAGTTCACTTTTTTTCTCTCTTCTCCGGCGGTTTAAGGCGGAGAGAGTAATTTTCCGACGACAGATCAGACGTGCTTCACCAACATGTAATAGAGTGGGTTCATCTCGTGATGTTCATCCCCCAACAGCCACGTGTCCGCCGAAAATCGAAACTTTGCTAAACGGTTGTCCCTACGCGAGAGAAGCTTTGCCAAGCTCTTGCATTGTGATTCAGCGGGTTCTTTTTAGGGTTTCAATGCAAGACTTTTACCTTACGGGATGCACAACAGTCGCATTCATTTACAGAGGGTCCCACTTTGCCATGGTAACCAAGCATCGAAATTTGTAGGGCGCACTGTAAACCAATGCAAATGCATCCGTTTACTGCGTACCTTGGTACACGTGAACCAATGCAAAATACATTTCTTTATTGTGGAACCTCAATCATAGGTGCTTGGTTACCCTATATGCAAATGTAGGCTCGCTGCATTGAAATTCCAAACCTTGCATCCACGTTCCATCTCACCTAATAAGTTGCTGCATTGCAACACAGGATAAAACCCATGAAATTACAATGCGGCGACTTTATTCTCACTCTCTCTCTCTCTCTCTTGTTATTGTGCGATCTCTTCTCTCGTCCTCTCTCTTGTTATCGTGCGATCTCTTCTCTCGTCCTCTCTCTTGTTCACACAAGTTCTTGTTTGGATTTGCACTGAATGATAATCGCACCAAACTTTGCAAGCTGATCCTGCTGTTTTCATGTGCGCAGAGTAGATCATTAGTGGATATTTGAGAGCAAATGAAACAGAGACCTTGTTACTGACATCGATCGATCCGACATCTCCTTTGAAGAAAGAAGAAGAAGAGTTCGAAGCTAATGAGAGTCCTCTAAAAGCTCCAACCAGGATGAAGCTCATTGCTGTCATTGTTTCTCTGCAAATCCTTCAAAAGGGGGAAATCAAGTTATCGTCAATCTCTGTTAGCTTATGAAACAAAAATTCTACAATAATTGCAGTTAAATCAACCTTAAAATATAAAAGCAGAATTTCTCACATAGGTTTTGATCTGCTTATTCTAATTTAGAGTTTGGGTTCGAAGTCTGACTCTGGAGTCTAGACTCTCCACCTGAAGCAATTGAGAAGAGGGACTCTCACGTGTGATCGTTGTTTGCTCTGGATGGACACATGTGTAGCTTATCCAAAAGCGAACTTTACTCTTTTTTCCTTTTTGCTACTTAGCACTGCCCATTGAACTATACTAGACATTCATACAAAAAATCAGCGTGTTTGATCATTTTTAGCCGTTGGTTTTAGTACTCACAAAAATGGTTTAATTTAACGGCTAAAATCACGTCTTAAAAAGTATTAAATCTAATGGCTATAGATTAGGGACTTAGGAAACGATGGCCTATTGTCTTTATACTGAGGTAGGGACTCAGGAATGTGGGGACCGGTGATGCACCATTAAGGGGTCCCACCTAAGAAGATATCCGTGCCAAGGAGTAAAACTTGCCTGATCGCCCATCACAATATGAGCCACGTGGCACCTTTTTACAGGACCTTGACCGCATGGATGTTTGGCCAATCCCTGCTAGGTGGACACAGAAACCAAAAAATCAACTTGATTAATGATTTCTAAGCATTGGATTAGAGTCATTTTGGGGGGTTGATTTTAACCGTGGGAATTGAACATTATTTAGGTTACTCTTGTAATCACTAATCAGACTGATATTCTGCTTGTAGGTCCACCGAGGGACTGTCCAAACATCTATATGGTCAAGTCCTCTGAGAGTGTGCCACGTGGCTCATATTGTGGGTGGTCAGGACTGCCTTGACCGTCAATTAGGCAAGTCCTTACTGGATTGCGATGTTGACCTTTGATTAAATATAAATTTCTTTTTAGATGTTGCATAAATTTGCAATGCATAGACTTACCAAGCACAATATATTAATTTACGGAGTTTTTTCTAATTATTACCAAGCAACCGTATACGAATGCATTGTAAATTAATACACCGTAACTGAATGCATTTGTATTCATTTGCAAAATACATTTATTTACAGCATACCAAGCAGAGCCTAACCAACAAACTGACCGCTTCCGTCGATTAAAACTTCTATCATAAAGGATTGCAAATGACACAATCACAAGCCAATGAGTTCTCGGCACGTACCCAAGTGCTTTTTGCAACGTACCCATATGCTTTTGCTTTGGGGTGTGAGAACTCATTGGTTTGTGATTGTGTGATTTGCAATCCGTTGTGACAGAAGTTTTACTCCCGTCCTTGGCTATGACATAGGTTTTTGCGGGCAATACAGTGAGCCGCTCCATTACTTGAGTAGTACAAAGCAAGGTGTAAAAAACGGCCGTTATAACGAAAATAACGGCTGTTATTACGGATTCGGACCTACCCCGTTACGTTATGGACCGTTAAAACGTCCAAAAAATAACGGCCATTATAACGAAAATAACGACAGTTATTTTCTGAAAAATTTTGTGAAAAAAAAAGGCCGTTATTTTTCATTTTTTTCCGTTATTTTTCATTTTTTATTTCAGCACCTTTTTTTCCGTTAATTTCCCATTTTTTCTGTTTTTGCTCCTGAGCGTTTTTTTTTCGTTATAACGGAAAAAACAGTAACGCCCCCAGTCCGTTATACCATAACAGTCCCCTTTAAACCTTGGTACAAAGTTTAAAAAGAAACAAAACCTTAGATACCTTCAAAACATCAGCAGTATGGGCAATAGAAGAACTGCCCAAATCCAACGAACTTGCTGTCAAGCTCTTGATGACCACCTGGGCATCCGACTCCACAATCACAGACGACACTACAAAAGGAGAGAGCTGGGTGAGTCCTCATTTTAGGGCTCTAACCTCGGCTTCTTCAGCTGACTGGGCTCGACCACGTGCCCCTTCTGCTAAGAGACAATGGTTAGATGCATCTCTCACAATAAAGCCAAGACCAGCTATGCTAGTTTTACAATCCCACAACCTAACCAAACATATTTTTTCTTTGCGAGAAACTTACCGGATTAGATGATTATAACCATCCGATTTGTTGAATCCTTCTACCTTTTCGTCGGATTGGATGACTTTGAACGAGTAAAACTTATCTAATCATGGACGATCAGGGAAGCCCCTGACCGCCCCCAATATGTGCCACGTGAACACTCTTAGAGGACATTGACCGTATGGATAATTGACCAATCCCTAGGTGAACCTAGAAACCAAAAATCAACCTAATTAGTGATTTCAGACCTTTGGATCCTTGTACCACAAATAATGGTCAATAATGCTCAAATTCACAGGGTTGAAATCAACCCATTAAAATGACTTCAATCCAACGCTTATAAATCACTAATCATGTCGATTTTGGTCTATAGGGCCACCTACAAATTGAGCAAACATCCATACGGTTGGTTTCTAAAAATGTACTACGTGGCTCATTTGTCACTCACTACTTCTATCTGGGCCCACTGACCGCATAGATGTTTAGCCCACCCCTTGGTGGTAATCTCTTACCATTAGATTTTGTTACTTTTTAAGGTGTGGTTATAGTCGTTGGGTTCAACCATTATTTTTTAGTACTAAAACAAACGGCAAAAATCCAACAAAACAAGATGATATTTTGGTAGGAATTTCTACTAAGGGGTGGGCTAAACCATGGTTTTAAAAATGGCTGTTTAAACGGTTTTAACGGCCGTTTAAACGGTAACACCCCAAGCCCGTTTCCGTTAAAACCATTTAAACACGTTTTATCGGTTTTGAATAAAACGGCCATTAAAATCGTTTAAACAGCCGTATAATTCTGAAAAATTTTGTGAAAAAACGGCCGTTAAATCTGTTTAATTTCCGTTAAATTCAGTTAAATTCCTTTTTTTTTTTAATTTTTAAATTTCAAAATCTGAATTTCAGGGCCATTTTTCCGTCAAAATCCATTAAAATCTGTTAAATTCTATTTTTTCCATTTTTGCCCCTGGCCGTTTCAATCCGTTTTAACCGCCCTTTAAACGGTTTAAACAGTAATGCCCCCAGTCCATTTAACCGTTAAAATGGCCTCCATTTAAACCTTGGGCTAAACATCCATGCAGTCAGAGGGCTTAGATCAATATACAATGTTACATGACCCAAAGGAAAAAGATGTAACAAGGCATATCTCACACTTTTTGGTGTGCGGAAGCACGATTTTTGTTACTCATCGCTTCCATCTGAGCCCACTGATATTTCCCACCTGCCTTCCTTCTATAATAGTGCGAGGGTCTGACAGAGGCTCGCCCTAACTAATCAAGTAGGGAGAGAGTCTGAAAGACCTATAGCGTTCTTATTCATTCTTTTGGCTCGCGTATGTAGCTCGCATGGTCTAGTGCATACCTACATAGAAGAGACCGTTGTTCTCTGACTTTCTAAGGTCTAACCTTTCGCTCCCCCTACTGAAGAGGGGCAAGCCACTTCGCACCACTGATAGACTGCGGCCAGTAGAGGTTGAACGAATCACTTCATTGGCTTACTGCAAATCCATTATTTGGATCCCCTGAAAGAGCTGGAGATCACTTCGCTTCACCGTCTTACCGCCTTCCCTCTTACCGAATAACATCGAATTGAGTCCCGGTACTCGTCGTTAGGGGATCACCTAGACATTGCTTACTCCATGGGAGTGATCAGTCGATTTATGGACAAGCCGAGATCATCTCACTTTTCTGCGAATACATCAAAACCTCACCGGGAAGGTTTTGATTCTTGCCTACGTACGCCATCCTCTCTTCAGTTGTCTCGTTACTTTGCTACTGATATCAATAAGACACTAGATGATTCTGATTGGATTTCGAACATTGTCCCCATGCCCAGCGTAGAAAACATGAGCGCAGTAATCTTGCTTTCAAGCTGGAGTTTGCTGGACGTGTTCGTTGGAGGAAGAACGGGTAATGGCTACACTGTAGAGAATAAGTTGCTTTTATGATGGCCCATCTTCAGGGGGGGGGAGATTCTGAATCAGAGGACATCGAAGCCCGACCAACCTTTCCGCAGTCGAATCTATCTCTTGATTCATTCTTCCCTTTTACCCATCCATCCATTTGTTCACTGAAGCTGTGAGTCTTGTGTACGATATAGGATGTACTCCTGTGCCCAAGGAGGAGCCAGGATTGTGGGGTCACAATCAATTAGTAGAACCACCTACAATATGAGTCACGTGGCATATTCTTAGATATTTCTGACCGTAAGGATGTTTGGCTCAACCCTAGATGCACATATAGACCAAATATTAGGCTGATTAGTGATTTATAAGCGTTGGATTGGAGCCATTTTCATGGGTTGATTTTTAACCGTGAAATTTGAGGACTATTTGGGGTACAAAGATCCAATGGTTTGAAACCAGTACTCGGGCTGATTTTTGGTCTGTATGTCCACCTAGGGACTGCCCAAATATCCATACGGTCGGCGTCCTCTAATAGGGGGCATTTTGTAGGGGCACTAAGTGTGGTGTGGGGTTGGGGGGGGGGGGGGGGGACGACCATATAGATAGCCTTTCCTTGATGTAGAAGGAAATCAAGCTAATACGACATTATTAACCATACGATCAAACTGTTCACATATCAATGGTCAATACAGGAGACCCCCTCATACTTGCTTGGCTGCTGTGACCACAGCCAAACTCCACCTAGCTTTTGTTTCTTTTAGTCTGTTTTCCCCAACCTAAATGAACTTTGAATGACAAATCTGAAACTGTCCACAATATCAGACATAAGATATTAAGCTGATAGTATTGCCCAAACCTTGGAGATCATATTCGTAGCTTATAGAACTTATAAACAGAACCTCTATAAAAGTCTCAACGTTCCAAAAAGATCAAAGGAGGAAAACAGTTAGTAGTACACTTCCATGTCTTGTCATCTTTTCTTATAAAAGTTAAAAACCACCATGCATGAAACGTCGAAAGCAAAGTAACAAAGCCAAGGATGAATTGCCATGGGAACACCAGACAGCCGGTTTCTGTTGACGGTCATCATCATCATCATCATCATCATGCATACCCCAAAACCAAACCATTGATGTGGTCGTTAGATGACAGGAACACGGTGCTGGGACCCATTACACATCATGCCCCCTCCACTTTGAATGGTCCCACCCAAGTGAGGAGGGTAGCCTGAGAACCTGTGATTAGGTTGCCGGAACATGCTGTCGCTGTTGGAGACACTAGTTATGTCATAGCAGGAAGTGGTGGAAGCACCAGCATTGCTTGTTTCCGACTGTATAACTTCCGAGTCCGAGGCATTTTGGCCGTCAGTGGTGGGAGCAGACTTGGAATGCTGCGGCTTCTTTGTGTTGAGAAAACGTCCACCAGATCCCCTAGCCCTTTTCAATGCATGAAGATGCCGAGACTCGTGAAGATATGGCTGTGAATAATCGGAAGTCACATACAAATAAATGTTGATGGCTATAGGTAGTGGATGGTGGATAGATACGTTTTTTTTTAATAAATTAACGTACCTTCCGAGCTTTGAGGAGTTTGTTTTGAGCCTCAAGCTTGGCACGGGCCTGCCTCCGTCTGATGATCCCACGGTACTGTTTTGCATTGACAAAAATGGGTTCATCTTCTGCAAGATCAAGAGGCAGTGGGACTCGTGCAGGTGCGACACCCACCATTTGGTGATGAATCTGTTTAAGTTCCAATAATAAATACATCACAAACAAACAGCAGGTGGACTAACTTGTCAAAAACCAAAAAAAAAAAGAGCTGGTGGACTAGGAAAACAGAAAAAAAAAAGCATCCTTGATCACGATTCTCAATGTTGTCAAGACATGTTTCTCAATGGCTGTGGAACGTTCTTTGGGTCGTCATAACACATTACTCGAGGGCTGAGATGACATGTTTCCTAAGAGTGGTACGACACATTTACCAAACTCGTGAAATGTTTATCAAGGTCCCCAATAAGTACATCACAGGTATCAGTTTCTCTCCCAAGCTTTCCAAAGCAAATTGCAGGTGTTCAGCTTTCTCTCTTGGGCTCTCTAGAGAAAATCGCAGGTGTTCATATTTCTATCACATGTATCCAGGTGTTCATATTTCTAGACCAAGCATAGGTGTTTGTGACCTAGTGGCTAATGATGAAATTTGAACTTAGTATGTTGTCTCCTTCTGAGATACCCGTCTTTGAATGACTTCCATTAAACTCAATGGGACTAATTACATACCTTGGTCTAAATCTGTACAAGTTTTCCTCACAACTAGAGGGAAACTCATTTATTTGACAACAAAACAACATTCGGAAAGAGACCAATAATTATGAAGACTTCGAGAAAATGTGTAGATTTGTCGACCTAGTTGTGGAACAGTATGGATTGACAACCAAGTGTAAATGTGATGTTTTTGGACACAGTAAGAGAAATATGGGAGGAAGTTCTAGACATGTATTCTGGTGAGAATAATTTTACACGTATCAATTTTTCAGGAATTTTATATTCTACAACAAGGTGATAAAAGTCTTAGTAAATATTATCTTCGCATGCGGGGAATAATTGATGAGTTAAACGTATATCAGCCAATTACTACTAATATGGAGATCCAGTAAAGACAACGACAGGAGTATCGAGTTATGAAGTTTCTTTTTGACCTAGAAACTAAATTTGAACATGTGCTCATATATAATAATTATGAGTGTCGACTAAAGTAAGTTCCAGATACTAGTTCGACTTCGTCCTCTCTCTATTCTTCTCCGTCCTCTTCCCATCTCAAAACCCTAATTTACTTTACAAGGAGTAACTATAAATATATTTCCCTGTTTATATAAGGAACTAAGGGCTTCACCAAAAAACAACACAGCCAAAGACAAGGACAATTGAAAAACACACATAAATACTCAATTGGCACCTTACCACATACTCATGGGATTAAGTTCATTAGGCAACTGGGTTACAATGTATGCATGTCTTCAAGAAGCAACCTACCCCATCATCATCATCATACGTTCCCAAATGTTTGGGGTTGCCAACATGAATCTTACAAACTGATTTTGTAATATGGCTGCAACTTGGGCGGGCTCAACCCAACTTCGGGTTGGGCTTGGGTCAGCTTTTTCACAAGCTGGGATGGACTCGGGGTGAGGCCTCAAGCAACCCAACCCATTTAATACTCGACCAATTCATATATGAGTTGGGATAAACTTACATCCAGTGATGGGACCCACATGGAGTCATGTTGGATAATCTAACCATCCTCGCAATGTTGATCATCACCACCAAAAATAATCAATTCAAACATTACTTACCAAATTGGATGGTCCAGATCTTCCAAATTCAAGTCAACTTTTCATGAGGCTAAATGTCAAAATGGACTAATATTTTGTGAGGATCAACTCCACCACCAAAAATCAATAAATTCTAACAATACTTACCATATGAAACATTAACTTAGATTGGATGGTCCAAATCTTCCAAATTCAAGTCAACTTTTCATAAGGCTAAATGTCAGAATGGACTGATATTTTGTGAAGATGAACTCCACCTTATGGACGACCCCAACCTGGTTTGTATAAGGAACTAAACTCCACAAGTTGACCATTGCTATCTCTCTCTTGCACTCATCAGCAAGAGGGTTTGCATAGTTGGATATGCTTTCAAGAGCGAAGAAAGGATCTTATGGCTCAAGGCTTTTGTGTTAGGTGTCATTTATTCTGCAAGGAGTACTATTATACAAGGATTTTACTATTGCCAAAGCTGCACGCTCTGGGTGATTGCAGAGGAGCAGTGGGCACCGGGACGCCAGAGCCAATGGCGTTTTTTGTGCGTACAAGTACGCACAGTTTGTAGAGTACAACTTACATTGGGGCTACTTCTGGTATTTCATTGTACCGGAGAATATACATTCTCTAAAGGGGTGTTGGGGTTTCACTTGTACATTGAGAAAGATGAAACTATTGTAACCCTAATTCTTTAGAGTTAGTGAAAGAGCTCTTCTAACCGTGGACATGAGCACACTACCGAACCACGTAAATTGTTGTGTGTAATTGATCTTTTCGGTTCTCTATTTTTGCTGGCCTGTGGAAGATCGATTTTCAACAAAGACCATGCTCCCTTTCAGGTTTGATTCATTTCCTCAGAGCCACTTAGGAAGCTGTAAGGGAAAACCATCTCTTATGTCTAACCAAGGGGAATCTGACCTAGAGTAAATCCACCTGATAAAAAATCTACACCACTGGATACACAAAGCCTTCCAACGATGAAATGGCCAGGGTAAATTTGTCCAAGTTTTGACCTGTTAGATCTGCTAGTATTATGGTAAAAGTAGCTAGATTGGAAAATTCATCTTTCTCGTGGTAGATGCAATGGAAGGCGGATTTGTATGGTAGGATCACTGTCCATTACTAGCTACTAAACCAGTTAGGCTCACTTGAGACCATATTAAAGCTTCTTAACTTAAAATAAAATGGAAATAATTTTCACAATGGACCTTGCATGATTACGTTACTGGGTCAAGTTCTGTTCATCAGCCATGGATGATGGATGCATCTATTTCTTGTTATTAAAGAGAAGGGTAGACACCATCCACTCAGTCCCACAACTCCCACCTAAGTAGATCCACGAGGCCAGAGTAAAACCCAATCAATTATTGACTGCAATCATCTGGAATTCTACGATTAACCAACCTGATCGGGTTGCTCTCAGACTGAGCATCTCAGGCCCGACCTCATGTTAGCTTGGGCTTGGGCTTGGGCTTGGGCTTGGGCGGGGGCTGAATGCTTTGAAGCTCAGACTGACCACCAATCCAATCCAATCCAAACTGCCCAATTTGCAGCCCTATTTTGTAGGGATTTCAACAACCCAACTCAGATTAAAGATTCCAACCAATCACTCTACAGGATGAAAGTAACCAGGCTGGAAGTATATGTAAATCAATGGTAAACAAAGAGCAGATACATGATGGTACTTACAATAGCCTGTGGTCCATAAGCAGCCAGAAAGTATGGATCAGCATAAGGGTATGGAATGCGAGCCTGAAATGGAAATGACAAGAAGCATTAGATCCACTGTCACACTTGGAAAAACCATCCACAGACACACATAAGCTTCATCTTACCACTGACTGGCTATAATCGACTTGTGAACGAGGGAAGACAAAATCTGGAGTTCCCAGTGACAGAACTGATTTCATGTCACCTTCCACACGCCTTCCATGAGTTTCATCATATCCTGAGTGAGTGGAACAGCAAAAGTTAAAATTACAAAAGAAAGGATGCAATAAACTTCGTCACCTCGAGAAGGAAAATCCCCAGTAAATTTGTGAATACCTTGTGAAGAACACCAGGGTGGCAAGTTCTACCGAGAAAAGATACTATATTACATAGCTTCAATTGGGATGGAAAATGAAGAACAGGGAGAATGGGAAAAAATGATGTAAATAATTATAGACTCTAAGAAACTAATAGATGACTATAGACAGTTACCAAAAATGTGACTTTCAAGTCTTGAGATGGAGAATAAAGATCAATAGCTCCAGCCAGCTTAGTTATAAATCTCAGGAAATTTGAAACCTTACCCGATCTGCCCAACAGAGATGATCTCCGTTTTTTTTTTATGAAAGGAATCAGAGTTTAAAAAAGTGTTCGCAGCATGCGCCTCAAGCAAGGCGTCCCTAGAACACCCTGAGGCTTATTAAAAATTCGCAAAAACTCGTGAGGCATATACCTCGTTTACTGAGGCGTTATAAACAAAAGATGTACACCTTACGTCTTTTTTAATCCCCATGTCAGAGGTGCGCATGTCACATATATGCCGGTTGTGATACTTTTTAAGTTGTACCACAAAAAATTCAGTTCATTTCTTTTTTCTCACCATCATATAACCCCTAGTTAAATGGCAATATGCTAATTTACATTAAATAACAGCAAACCCATTATACGAAATAAATCAACGTTTCTTTTTATGAGATCTTTAGATTAAGTAGGGAATTTTACCCATTGTTAGATTTTGTAAATGTCTGGTCAACTAAGTTTTCAACAATGTCGGGAAGGTCCTTTGGTATTCCTCTTCACTCTCCCCTTTATGTTGGCCTTGGGTGATATTGAAGGAAAGCAACAGGAGGATCTTTCAAGACAGGGAAATCAACTTCTCTGTGTATCAAAATCAAGTGGAAGTTGATTAGGCAGACCATAAATCTGATGTAATTTCGATACCGGTTGGCAGACTTTGAAGTCGACTGGAAACTGATCGTGGAAAGTAAAGCCTTAAATATGATAGCAGCACCTAGATAGATAGACAGTTGGGTTCCGTGAAATCAAACTTTGACAGGTACACCTCAGGTGACAGCGGCTCAACAAGTATTAAGATAGCAAAGGAGTTCGCTCAGAACAATCTAGTCAGATTGGATCTACAGATTCAAATAAGGTTGAGGCAAGAGCTAAGTTTTGAAGTTGTTCACTACTTCACTGCAATCTCTTCTCCTCTTTTTTGACAAGTAAAATTACCAAGGGCCTAAGAAAATATGCCATAAAGCACCCTTAAAAGTATTAGAAAAGACAACGTAACTACAATAAATAACTAATAGTGTATAGAATTGAGAGTAATTTGTACCAGATTGAGCTGAAATGCATTGCCCATTAGGGTTGCCTTCCCCCATAGTCGCCACTTCATTGTGAGATTGACCAGTTGATTGAGTTGATGAGGAGTCCTGGTCCTGCAGTGGAAAGCCTAATTGCTTCACATTATGAAAATGTTGACGTGGAGAGTCCATGTTCAAGCTTAGACTCTTGGATAGGCAAGATTGTGGAATTTGCGATCCAGTGGAATTCCACCATGATGGGCAACTAACAACACAGGGAGACATTGAATGGATGGAACTTTGATCAGACTCTTTCCTGGATATGTTTTGCATGCTTCTAGGCTTTTCCTGACTTTTACAATGTGTGTCCAGAAGGAGATGCAGGATCTTCTAAATCCTCACTAATGTTTTAGAAGACCACTTTAGCTTCTTGCTTTGAAAATGCCTGCTCAAAGGAAACCCAGCACCCAAATGGGTTTTATCAGATTTGACACAGAAACATAGTTTCAATATTAAAATTAATGCACCACGTGTCAAAAAGGTAAAAAAAAAAGGAAAATAGTAAAACTTCAATCATTTCGATTTGTTTGAAAGGGGAAAAAAGAAAGATAATATCTATCCCTAAATATTAATCAATCACCCTATTCAAAGAATCCCCATTCCAGAACCGTACGTGAGATTTTCATCTCATACGGCTCCTCCCTTCTGCCCCAATTCTTGACTGGAGGGGACACCAAAGGCCTCTGCCCTTCCGTCCCTTGGATAGATAGAGAGGGAGGGCAGAACTTTTGGTTTTTTCATGGGGGGCACTATAGAATGCTAAAACAGACCCTAGTTAGCAATTCGGCATACAGCAAAAAATATGTTACGGAAAAAGTTCGAGTATAATTTGGATGTGTCATTCGAAAATACATTTAAAAATTCAGCAAAGAATAAAATACAAGAATTAAAAAAAAAAATCAACGTTTTTTGCATTTTTTCACATTTCAAAATCAGTTCATTTCAATAATTCGCTAAAATTCACATATAAGAAGGGTGTAATATGGTTCTGCATAGAATACGTGAATTCAAACAAATCTTTGAAAAATACAGAAGCATAATATGTTCTGTTACAAATTCGTCATATACGCATATAAAGTGCGTATTGAATGGTAAATTGCTAACTAGGAAACAGACATGTAAATGCCAGATGCCCCTTCTAAGAATATAAACCACCAAGAGTATAAAGCAGCAATCCACTATTTGAATTTGAAGATAAATTTTTAATAATTTATCAAAAAGACTGCCTAAATGATCGAAAAGTAAAAGAACAAAAGAATGGAAGAAAGCTCACTAAGGCCTCCCATATAATTTAAATGACCTCATCAAAATACAAACAATTCTCCAAAGAGGTATGACTTGTGAGCTGAATCTTGTAGACAGCATGAGACATTCTTCATCATTACCTATGGCACATAACTAAGAAAAGAAATCTATACTCACTGCTACCATGATTGCACATTGTAACTTCTAGGCTTTTGTTTAACTTGTTTTAAAGATTGACCGTCAGCTACAAGAAACCAGATGAGTACAGTAACGTAATGGCACCAAGAAGGCCATCAGCGACAGAAACCTTTACATAGATATGTAACAAGGAAACAGTGTCAATGTAAATGTCAGGATGTGTCAACATGTGTCCATGCATCAATGTGTCAGACACATGTGTCTGACACAGTGAAAAACCCTAAAAGTGTCATGTCCCTGTCACATAGCTATGTAGCCTTTTGTAACCGTTAGAGAGAAAAGTCCATGAACACTGACACACATGTTAAGCTATACCATGCCTTTGGTGGACATCAAAAGAAAAGATTCCAACACTTCTATCTTTCTAAGCGTTCAAAATGAAATTAAAATGCTAAGAAAAGCAAAGGATGATCTCAGAGCTAGAAATGAAATTAAAAGAGTATAGAGGTTGTCCACAGCATAACAAGCACATTTGAAAAGTGAAAAATGCACTCCCAAGCATAGTCACAGATCTCCTTGCAAATTTCTTGGCACAAAAGAATATGGAATAATTTATACATTTGCTTTATCTTGGGTTTTTATCAGGAAAACCTCGGGATAACTTAATATGAAATATAAATACACATATTTGAATTCATGAGTAATCATTGTACCCCGCTGTCTCTCTCGTTTAGTTGTTTTTATTTTATTTTCACATTATTTTTATTCATTTTAGGAAGTTTTACTTCTGCGCTTTATATTTAGTTCAATGTCTGCAAGAATTACCAATTTTAAAACATGGACTTACATAGGTAGCTGAATATCATTGTAACAGGTTGGTATCACTTTTCAGCCATAGTGGGATCACATCATTCAAGACAAAGACTACTTGTGATACCATCCGAGTTTCTTACTGATAATATTTGTATCATTCACAAATTCCTTTGTACTTTCTCTTTGATTCTTAAAGTGCAGTCCAAAATTCTTCCCCCATGTTAGCATTTCAGACTTTTCAGCTTTTTTCCCAATCCATTAGAAGAATGGTGCACCCCCTGGGTAAGCAACATAAAGCTACAGGATTACCAATTGCAAGATAATGAGTGATCTTGTGACCCATTTAGTGCAAAAGTACAAGCAAAGCTTGGTTATATGAAACTTAAACAGCTGTGCAAATCACCTCTTTCAGTATTCAGCGATTTTATTTCTTAAGGTAGGTTCTTCAAAATAATTTATGAAACATGAACAAACTTATGGTTCAGATCTGATTAGATTTAACTCGTTAATTACAGCCTCCCCACATCAGAAAGAATAACCTCTTGTTAAGAAGAAAAGAAAAAGAAAGATCCATGAAATATGAATTGATTTTGTAGAAGAAAAGAGTAGTACCTGTACATGAGTCTGTTTCGAGAGAGCTCTAACAAACATAACCCTCTTTAGGATTATATACATCATGTAGGCTTAATGAGGCTTATATACATGAACTCCCCTTTTTGGTGCTTCTATACATGTAGACCTTCCATGGGTTCGTTTATATGGTTTCCCATTTTGTGAATGTTATACAAAATAGAAAGAAAAAGATAAATGCTTTTAATCTTCTCTTCCTCAGAAGATGTGAAGATGCTTTTTGTGAGTCTTCTCTCTCTTCTTTTCTACCTCTCTTGTATGCCTGATGTGAATCTCAACGTATTTGAGAGAGAGCAAAAAAATTCCATGTTTATTTAAAGAGTGTACTAAGGTACAACTCCTTATTAGCTAATGATTGAGAGTTATTTTCTCAATATACCTCTCGCCATAAAAGATTTTAATTCGGATCATCCCCTCCCAAGGATGGTGACATGCACCTCTCTTTAATAAAAAGAGAGTTCTCTAACAAGCCAAGACATAATAGTTTTTGTCAAGGTTTATCCCTAATTTATTGCGGTATCTCCTTACAAAATAAGGGTTTACCTTACTTTTAACAGAGTGGATTCACTTCAGGTTTCCACGTCGCAACCTATAATTGGATCACTCTTGAAAAGGGTGTTATCAAAACCATTTTACTGCAGATTGTCATGTAGTACAGGTGCTCCACTCTTTGGACTTGTGGGTTTCCACATCGACAAACCATGTGTCATCCATTGGGTTGGTTCTATGGTTTTAGGTACCGGCTAGAACAAGTTGACTCAAGACTGAGACATGGTCCGGGGAAACTGACTTGCATGAGACAATCTCTCTCTTGTTCATCTTCACATTCCCATACAAGTCGATTCAGAGATCTAAGCCCCAGACTAGTCAACCCTAGAAACCAAGTTTAAAAAACCATGATTGGTTCCTTTCAAGGTTTAAAATTTCGTTTCGAAAGAATGTCTCGGTCAAGTGAAAAACCGAGACAAACTCCGAAACAAAACGAAACATTGAAAAAATAGTGAAAAAACGAAATTTCCAAAACATTCCAAAACATGACGAAATATTACGAAACATTTTCAAAATCATTAAATTATATTTTTAATTATTTTGGATTGTGACGAACTGTCTCGGCGAAACAAACCGATACATTACGAAACATTCCGAAACATTACGAAACGAAATGAAACATTCCGAAATTTTAAACTGGTTCCCTCCAATTTTCAAAGCAACGACCATGTGTTGGTCAAAGACGATTCCCTTCTTAGGACCACGTGTCGGTCAAAGACGATTCCCTTCTTAGGGAACCCTCTTTTTATTGCAGCCAAGAGCCAACCACATATCAACCACTCATTAAACATCAATAGGTTGCCTCCTTGAAAGAAACCTAACACCTTAGAGGAAAGGTCGAAGATTTAGGTGATGGTACCATTGATCAAAACCACCATTAACTCACCATTGCAAGGGGCACAGTGGGAGAAATTTCAGCACGGCCAATCACATGTTTGCCGAAGAGCTTTCCACGGCGTCACCACATTAAAAACCCTTCCCCCACTTTTCTTTTACCGCGGCTGCATTAATTGAAGCTGTCAAAGGGTCAGGTGTTTATACACTTGAACCCTTACTTTATTTTGGGGCGACGACACCACGACAAGGGACTCAGTAAAAGGAATATCATCATGACCAAACACATGTCAACTTAGAGTGTTATTTCATGCTGCCCCAGTGAAACCCCCTCCCCCTCTCTTTTGCCACGACTACATCAATTGCAGTCGTCTAGGGATCGAGTGTTTATACACTTTTACCCCAAATTTTATTTTGTGGTGCATCAAGGTTGAGGCGGCTGAGGGCTTTAGTCGACCAGATTTGGCTTCCAATAAACCACATATGAAATTACCACTGAACAAATCTTACAATTTTTTCACATTTTATGATTTCATAACAATACTTTGCATTCTAAACGACACAAAGTTATGTGCTGTGCAGCCACCCTAGTTACACGAGACAACAGATGTGCATGCTGCAGCCACCTTGTCAAAAAAATTTGCATACCACATAAATCACTTTGAGCAGGTCATATAAAAAATCTAGTCAATCCTCATAATCAAGGCATCAAACCTTCATCCATGTTTTTGCAAATATACTGCTAGTATAATTTGCATAAACTTGATAATATCACTCGCAATAAAAATATTTTTACCGACAACAAACAAGGTATGATAATAATAGAAATCACCCATTACCGTCACAACTCCAAACAACATAATCTCCAGAAACCTTTAAAACACAATAATTAAGTCAAATAGATGCAATCGAGAAGCATTTTTTTAAGATGAGAAGCTTAGCAAAAAGAAATTTTACAATCAAACATTTTTACCCACTACCAATTGAGAAGCTCCTCAATGATCTCTTGATCCCAATAAATGTTAAAGAAGATATGCAACATTTTATTACCTTAATAGGTATCATCAAGCTCACAAAAGAAGGCAGGCACATCCAATCAGTAACACGAAATCCAGAAGAGAAAATAAGAACCATTGCCGGAACATATCATTGCTAAACCTAAAGACAAATTTCCACACCTTATCACAACTTTAACCACCACTTTAGCTGTAGCAGTTGCAATTGGGTGGATTTCTCAGAAGTATGCATTGAGTTATTTTTCAGTTAGTCTTATCACTGAAGGAGATTTTAATGCATCTTCCCTTAGTTAAGCACGCACTTGAATGCTGTGCCTCCACAACACATCGTTCCTCACCAAGACCATAAGACAAAGTTGTGTCAATAATAGCTTTACTAATACACACTTAAGCTACAAGATTAGAACCTCTCTGCTACACGGAGAAGAGATCAGAGACATTTTGGCTTAATCATACCAGTTTTCAGAAATAAGTGGATAAAACATGATGGGGTTAAAGTGCCACTTCAACAAATTGGACAATACCATTCCACCAACAGCTCTCCCACTAAGGAGTCCATAGCCCTTCCCATCCACAACCATGTTTGACAGATCAATGAATAAAATTTATTTTCAACATGCATACTGACACTCATGAGTCCCTCTTAGACTCTAAATTCAAACATACAAGAACACCTACAAAAGGATTACCAACATTTTCTAATGTTTAACAATGGGTAACAAACCAACCCAAAAAACCACTCAAACTCAAAATTTACATCTTTGTAGACTTGAAACAGAAAATTCAGTCTTCCAATCGAATCAAACCGCGAAAAAATAGGAAGTTGTACACGATCACAGAGCAATTTCAATACATAGAAAAAAAAATGCAGCATGCAAAACCAAGAACCAGCATAAACAGAATTCAGGACCCACAAAATGAATCAAACAACAAACACATATGTTGCTCAAATACTAACCAAACCGATCTTAATAACAAGAAAACTCAATAACCCATTAGTTATCTACCAAATTGAGCAAAATTACACCCATTATCGTCCAAAATAATAATAATAATAATAATAATAATAAAATTAATAATTAAAAATTTTAAAATCTCTCTGAAAAGAAGAGAAATGAAAAACCCACAACAAACCAATCATAGTAAATAAAAAGCACAAAATAGTAATTACATTTTTAGTAAAATAAGTATCATAAAGACACCCACAACCAAAATCTAAAGTGAAAATACCCAAAACAACTAAAAGACTAAAAACCAACAAATCTTACCAAAACTCCTTTCCCAACTTCAACAACATCATGATCATCATCATCTCAAAAACAAATAAAACCAAAAAAATGAGTAAAAAGAAGATAAACAAAATAAAGAAAAACTAAAATCTCCAATTTGTTAAGAAGTCAAAACAAAGGAAACATGAAAAGGAGGAGACAAGATAAGAAGAACAAGAAGAAGAAAAAATAAGTAATAATAGAGAGAGAGAGAGAGAGAGAGAGGGGGGAGACCTTTGGGATTTGGTAAAGAGAGAGAAGTGATGAGAGGAGATGTTGGGATGGATCTGGGCATGTCTCCTCTGTTGAAACCCCCCCTTCTTTCTTTCTTGGCTTTGCTGCTAAAACTCTGCTATCTCCCGAAAACAACGGCCCATTGTTGCTTTGCTTTGCTCCTGAACTCTTTAAGGAAACACAACAAACACCCCTCTTCCCAACAGGTCCACCACCACCTTCACCACCACCACCACCTTTTTTAATTATATTTTTCTGTTCTTTAAGTAACCACGCCAGAACTTTTCGCCCCCTTCCTTTAACACACTTCGGCCTTCAGCACTTCAGCCGCCCTCTCTCCTGTGTTTTTTATTTGCAAAACTTTGATACGACAGCTCCCCACTAATTGCCCACCTGGGTCTCTTTTATTTTCGAAATTGCCCCCCAAACATGCTTCCCAAGTCAATTCCAAAATTCACACCAACTTCCTATAAAAAAAATAAAAAATGAAAGAAAATATTTGATATTCGAGTACGAAATGTTGTGTGGACTGTGGATATTGATATGTGACCATAGTTAGGGTTTCGGATTTTTCATTAAAACATGCTTTAAAAAAATTAAGTCAAAATTAATTTAAAAATAAAATATTGACAACATTTTGTCTTATAAAATGATTTTTCATGTTCAAAATTAAATAATTCGGAAAAGCTCGTGAATTATTCGAGAATGACTCCATCATGTTCAAAATTTGCAATTTTTTTCCAAACATTTGAATACGACAACAATTTGAGAATTTATTATTTATGTAGCCCAATTACAAACGGTTCGGATATGGATCCAAGTAGGATGATTTAATTTGGATTTGGGGTTGGATTCAGATACTAGATTTAGCTAATCAAAATTGTTAGATCCAGGTTTAAGACTTAGTGGATCCGACCGATATTTCTATGTGAGTTGGATCCAAATCTTCCCATGTGAATGGTTCAGATTGGGGTCATGTGTTATATACTAGTGGGTGGCCCGTGCCACTGCACTCCCTGACAAAGCATTTGCCAAAATTTGGTAAGCGGCTAAGATCCACTGCCCGTTTTGGGGGATAAAATCTTGGCCCTTCTTTGTTGAAGCCTATAAGAGGGGGTATAAGTGGGGAGGCAACTACTCTGTTTTATTATATAGATGGATCATGCTATTCAAAGTTGGATATGGCCAGGATTTACTTAGATCTGACCCATTTCATGCCCTAATACCCATTCTTGGCCACCCTCTTGGGGTAGTGTAGTTGTATAAGTATAATACTGTCTGGGAACTGATCCCACGAGGTGATGATCATACCCATTTGATCAATAACAAAGGACTGATCAGATGGTAGGATCATGGGATGGTTTGGAAAAGCACCATTGGGTCAAGTGATTTTTGTCCATAGAAGTAGGTACCCTAACCAAATAAATACTCCATATTAATGAAGTGGTGACCCATCTCTATAGTGCCGGCACCACCACTTATGCATCCTTTTAATACTTGAAATCATAGTTTAAAAAACGGCCGTTTAAACGGTTTTAACAGTTGTTTAAATGGTAACGCCCCAAGCCCGTTTCCGTTAAACCTGTTTAAACACATTTTAACGTTTTTGGATTTAACGGTCGTTTTTTTGTTTTAACGGCCGTTAAAATCGTTTAAACAGCCGTTAAATTCTGAAAAATTTTGTGAAAAAAACGGCGTTAATTCTGTTAAATTCAATTTTTTTTTTTTAATTTTCAAATTTCAAATTTCAAAATTTGAACTTCAGCTCCAATTTTTTCAGTTAAAATCCATTTTTTCAGTTTTCCATTTTTGCCCCTGGCCGTTTCAATCCGTTTTAACGGTTTAAACGGTAACGTCCCCAGTCCGTTTAGTCGTTAAAACGGCCTCCTTTAAACCTTGCTTGAAATGCCTTCTAGTGTAGATACACCCCAGATGAAATTGTAATTTTTAAGCAAAATAGAGGGTAAGTTAGACTTTTTACTAATGTTCTTGACCAAATCAGTCTATAGGCTAGAGTCTAGGCAGGCTCAACAACTCAAGTAGGCTGTAGACCGCAGTCAAGTGTACTTGACCTATCAGCCTCATTAAGACATAAACAGCGCTTTGCCTTCAACCACTACATCAAATGACAAAAATGGCCTATCTTCTCACCTAAACATTTTGTCTCTGGTGACAAAGGAGTTTTTGCTTCAATGACTCATGTGTTTTTCCCATCAGGAGCAGGACTCTTGGTAAAAATATCTTTCAAGTCCCCCCTCCCAAAATGTACCCTCAAGGCCTTAACCAACCTATGTTAAGCCCTTGGTTAAGGGGTGGTTAACAAGGGGTACGTGTCAGACATTTTGGGAGGGGGACTTCAAACTTTCCAGCCCCAATCTTCTCGCATTTTCCATATTATGATTTAGCCTTGTGTCAAGGACGTAGCGAATTGTATGTGCCGCGTGGCACTTTCCAAGATGTTTTGCCATTTGGACGCAGACCTATGTACTAAAAATCAATCCGATAATGCTGTGTTTGGGATTGCGATAAACCTAACTTATAGCTTATTTCTTTTTGGGCCAAGCTTCAGACTAGACTTCTATGAATACTGGGTTTAGGTGTAATCCGACGATTTTGTCATTTAAATCAACTAGTAAAGATTAGGGTTATTTTTGGTACTTTGAAAGTTTTATATCAGGTTTAGTGTTCATTTATGATTTGTCTTAATGAATAAAGAGATATTTCAAGTATTATAGAAGTTTTACTTCAATTTGAATTTCAACACATGCTGAGTAAAAGTGTTGGGCGCATAAGCCCGTGTGTTGCACATTAGTGATTGTAGGGGCGTTTTGGAAGACCTTCAAACTGAAAGTTTCAAGCCAATGGATAGTTTTGAAAGATTAATTTGGAGGGGCGAAATTTGTAAATTATAGCAACTCAAGGCACAATTAGAAAATCAAAATTAAAAAATTATCAATGTAATGTATATATTAGTTGAAAGTGTTGTTTTGAAAATTCAGAAAAATTGGCATATTAAATGGTTATTTTAGAAATATCTATTCTACTTAATAATAGACGAAGGCCCTTCTTGCTCGTCTCACGCTAAACGCCAATATCCCAAAAATACACATGTGTTTGCTTCTTTTGTGTTCTTTAAAGTAGAAGGGTTCTTCCATTTTTTTGGTGTCAAAGCATACGTCGCCCTATCTGCAACATCACCTTGCAACTCATTCATTGCTACTCTTTTATTAAAAAGGATTTTAAAAAAAAATCCTTATATTACTTAAATTGAAAAACATTGTTTCTTTCATTTTTTTAAATTTCTTTATTTTATAAGGGTGTTTTGGTCATTCAATATTTTACATTTTAACTCAACTATTAAAGCATTTATTAAATATCCACGTGGCACTGATCTTTGTCCCTAAAAAAATATTAGATAATGCTGTCCATCGTCAAAGTTGATGACAAACCTACTGGTGAGCCACGTGGCACAATATTAGAGGCTACTGGCCGTATGGATGTTTGGCCCATCTCTAAATGGACTTACGTAACAAAATCAGCCTGATTAGTATTTTCTAACTTTGGATATGAGTCCCCCAAATAATGTTAGAATCCAAGATTTAAAATAAAACCATGAAAAAGACTCTAATCCAACTGATGGAAATTACTAATCCAAATGAATTTTGGTATGTAGGTCCAACTAGGTATTGGCCAAACATCTACATCGCCATGGTCTCTAAGACCGTACCAGTGTAAGCTGCTGCCACGCGTAAGGTGCACTTGCATCGCACTTGAGGTCCCCCTAGTGGAAGTAATGGCATAGTAACTCATTAGGAGCCTATGTGAATGTATGTGATGTGTTATTGTAGTTTTGCCTTTAAAATAGTAATAGAATTTATCCATATAAAAGTTAAAAAAAATCAAACAATGTTCAATATATTTCTACCTACTTTTGTATTTTATATTTTTGATTTGAACAACACCAAGCCCTTATCGTTAATCAACTAATTAAGTACGCGACACGTGTATTGCACCAAGTGATCCTACGGGCATTTTTAGAAGAAGTGGCAAAATAGGAAAATTTCAACCCAAAGAGTAATCTTGGAAAAACCCACAAAATATGAACAGGTTTGGGAAGCAATTGGAAGACAGGGTTGAAAGATTAGTTTGGAGGGGCAAATCTAAAAATTGTGATAACTCAGGGACAAGTGAGAAAAGTAAAATTCTCAAGTTGCCCATGTCATTTTGATGATGTCAATGGATACGAAGGCAAGTGGTTGAAATAGTCCCTGCTTTAGCCATTGCCTTTATAGCATCATGGTGCCTAGGTGAACGTCGTGTGATCATCACGTGGCAACCAAGTTTTGGCTTTAAAATAGTAATAGATACATAAGTACACCATTAAGCAGTATACCCATGTAAGTTAATAGACTGCATACCTGATCTCGACCCTACATCTTATTGACTTTTACAGCAAAATTGTGATTGTTTCATTCTTATTAAATAACAATAAAATAAAATAAAAATAGGTTGCTTTCAAAAAAAAATAAAATAAAATAAAAATAAAAAGAATTGTGTTAGGTTGAAACCTTGTACTGTAATTAACAGCTAAGAGGTATACACCCTTGTAACAATATTCTATTTGTGAGATGGTAGGTCCCATCTAAAGGAATGATCTCATAGAATGATCATGACCATCGGTTCTATTTACCTTTTTTATTTTAAATTTTTGTTATTACCGAATAGTTTGGGGTTAAAGAGTTGACCAATTGTTGCTACAAGCCATTAAGGGCATGTTTGTTTACTATGAAATTGATTAACTTTTCCCATTTTCATACGTTTGGTTCGACCAAGTCACCTGACAAAACAAGTTGCGCCAAAGTAAAAAAAGTATTAACTCTCATCCCTAGTATCGGGATGTTGCGCCATGGTGCAACATTGTTGATGATTCGGTGTGTTAAACAAATTTTCATGTGGAGCCCAGCTGAAATGTAGGACCCGCATCATATAAAATGTGGGACCTCGATACGCTGACACCAAGCATATTGTGGGGGCTCATATGGACATGTGCAATCCTGATATGCATGGCAGTGACTTTGTAGGACCTACTTGATACACACGTGGTTTGATGTGAGGTCTACACAGTATGGCATATATTTATTTTTAGAGCAAGATGCAACAAACTTTTGTATACGAGCAATTAATAGATGTAATAGAATTCATTATTAGACCAAACACTCTAATGAGTATATTGTGTAAAATTCATTTTGCACAACACACATCCTATGCATGTTTTCGAGTTAAACATATTCAAATTTTCAGTAAACAAACAAACCCTAAGTTTTTATAACATTTTTTTTTATGGTTCCACCAATAATTAGTGACCTAAATTAATTAGTGCTTCTCCAATCAGGGCCGTCTCTACCATAAGGCCAATAAGGCGGTCGCCTTAGGCCCCAGGTGAGAGAAGGCCCCAGCCCTTTACCCACCCCTTGTTGGATATACAAACCAAAAATTAACCTGATTGGTTATCTCTAGCTATAGATTTTAATTCTTCTTAGAATTGATTCTAGCCAATGGATTCAAGCATATTTTTTGAGTAATAAATCCAATGATTAGAAATCATCAATCAAGCTGATTTTTAATGTGTTTATCCACCAATAGGTTGGCTGAACATCCACACAGTCATTAGGCCCAAAAAATGATCTATGTAAGGCCGCGAGAGTCCTCTACATGGATTGCAATGGGAGTCCTCTGCATCTAAATTTTTTGCCGTAGCTTTTGATTATCATAAATAGTTGTTAAATAAGATTGTCTACTATACAATGAGTTAAAATTTTTAATTAATACCATACATATTAATATATTAAAAATTTAAAATTTAAATATAAAAAGGCCTCATACGGAGTTTTTGCCTTAAGCCTCAACTTGCCTCCAATTCAGCTATGCTGGACAGCTAAGCCACGAAAACATAGAAACATCCAAACAGGGCCTAAAGTTTGCTGCATAATATTTTGTACGTTTCCTTCGAGGTCAAGAAAAACTTTATGATAGCAACACTGCTAGTTTTTTGGGTAGGTCCCCACCATTCAAGTTTTAACCACAAGACCACCTGGCAAGACCTGCACGATAATTTAGGTAGGACCTCTATCCTATGCAGACCAAGAAGTCCACAAGAGTTCCAACAAGGGGAAGACACATATTAACCATATGCACTAAAGAGCCGAGTATGGTGAGGCTTCAACATGTTGGTTGAACAAGCCCTATTTCTCTACCTAGAATTGATCTTTGGTCTTAATAATGCACAGCTACGGCAAAATTGGTCTGGTTGAGATGGATTGAAGGGACACTCTTGTACCTATTGCTGGAGAAATCTTTGATCTTGGCATTTTTTTATTGGGTGTTCCGGTACCTAAAAATACCACGTGGCACATTCTTAGAGATCATTGAACCTAAAAATACCACGTGGCACATTCTTAGAGATCATTGACCGTACATAATCTTGTTGGTGGTACATAATCTTTTGATTCGAGTCTTTTTCATGGTAGGGGTACTCAGATCCAACACCTATAAACCACCAATCAAGATGATTTTTGGTATGTAGGTCTACTTAGGGATTGTTAAAAAACCCATGAAGTCAATGAGGCCCTGCTTGGTTCGTTACACTGGGTTGCATTTTACACCCTTGTGCAAATGCAGTGAGTTGCATGGCAGTCATTTACCATAGTTTTTGGACTGCACATAGCTCATTTGCGTGCTACAACCAATCACGTAATCCCAGAACTTTGTCAAGTGGGTGCATTGCATCTAATTTAGGTGCAGCCGAGACGCCCAGGTAAAAAAAAGTCAGAATAGAAAATTTTCTTATTGCTTTGAGATAATTGTTGCTCCCGACGTTTTTTCAGATACAGGTGTCTGGGCTGCAGATCTCTTAAAAAACACTGACCTGGGTATGTTTGCGGTGAAGCCGAGGTAGTCAGCCCGTACAAAATTCACGTGCCGAGATCTGCGGCCTTGTCATTACCTAAAACATTTGGATGCAGGCGTCTGGGCAGCACCTAAAACACCACGTGGAACATTCTTATAGACCAAGGACTGTATGGATGTTTGGACGATCGATCCCTAGGTGGACCTACAGACCAAAAATCTGGCAATTTATATCCGTTCCTCAAAAATAATGCTCCAATCTGACAGGACTAAAATCCGACGGTTAGAAATTACAGTCATAAGGTCATTGGTCGCTAAGAGTGCGCCAAGTGGCCTTCAATTGTAGTTGCTTTCTCTCCATTGTTGAAGTACAGTTAAGTGCCACCGACAGACGCGCTTAGTGATTTCAGGGGGTTCCGGGCCTCAACATCGGTACGAGGTAGCGAGGACAATTCTGTAATATCTGAACACAACGAGGGCATTATCCAATGATAAGAGACCTAACAAACGACGACCCCAAAGACCTATATTCAATTGGGCTGTGTTGTAGATAGGGTTCTGTTTTGGTATATTTAGGGGAGATTTTAGTGGAGAGATAGAGACGTTTTGTCGTGTAGTAGACCCTTTGTTCCCTACTTAATTTTAGCCGAACCCAAGTCAACTTTGGAGGGGACAAATGACAAATAACTCCTGCCCCAATAGAGTTAGCAACAAGACTCCGTCGCTGGTGGCAAGGGAGCATAATGCCACGTCGGCTTGCCTTAGAAAACAGAGAAAGAGATAGACGTTAACTCTTCGACAGCACTTCCCAACCACTCATTGAATTCTTCTAGGGTATTGAAGTTTTACTGTGTCAACCGCACATATATTTATGTCTTATTTGCACACATGACCTCATTGATTTGGACCGCCGGATTGGTATAGTGCAACAATCTGATCGATTCATTCGATAATCTTAACCATCCGATTTAGATTTGCCTCACTGATGAGACATTCTCATCGCAATTCCATCTTGACTGTGGTCAACATTAGTCTCTACCGTCTAGATTGTTCTGAAGAACATACATGGTTGAGATTCTTTTAATGTGTTCATATGTACCTTCGTAATCCTCTTGGTGGGACCCATGGGATAGTGGGGTCTTGACTCTTGATCATGAAGTGCAGTACCTACGAAGTTAGGTGAAGTTGTCCATCACGCTGTCTTCCCAAGTCGCAACCAAAACAGAATAAATCTTTGATGATAAACGTCATCATGACGGACTGCAAATGATCCTATGGATGTTCGTCCCATCTCTATATTGACCTGACTAGTGATTTACAACCCTCCAAATAATGATCAAATTTCACGGTTTAAAATTGTTATAAATCACAAATCAGGCTAATTTTTGGTCTGTGGGTCTACCTAGGGATGGGCCAAACATCTATACGGTAAGTAGTCTATAAGAATGTGACACGTGTTTCATATGTGGTCCGTCATCAAAGATGTAGAACCCACGAAGTCAATTATGAGGAAGAAAGATGATGGGTACTTTGGCCAATTTTAAATCTTGGGATAACCTTGGAATGTGTGTAAGGTTGGAATAAAAGGGCATTGAATAAATAAATGAAAGAGACGTGCGTGTACATGCTACATACATGTACATGACTTACTTTAATGGATGTACATGACATGGGGCACATCGTGTCATGATGTCATCAACCAAGGTTGGGATATATATATATATAGGAGAAAAGATGTAACAAGGTATGCCTGAAACTGTTTCATTTGCCGAAGCGGCATTTTTGGTAGTCACCGCTGCCATTTGGGTCCACTGACCGCATGGATGTTTATCCCACCCCTTGATGGATATACAGACCAAAAATCACCTTGATTGGTAATATATAACCTTTATATTTTAACACTTCTTAGTACTTTTTAAGGCATTCTTATAGCCGTTGAGTGCAACCATTTTTTAGTACTAAAACCAAAAGCTGATTTTTTGTATGAAGGTCTATTAAGGTTGGGCTAAACATCCATGCGGTCAGTGGACCCAGATGGCAGTGGTGACTATAAAAAATGCCGCTTCCGCAAATGAAAAGATCTCAGGTATACCTTGTTACATCACGACCCTATATATATTCTCTATATATATAGAGAGAGAGAGAGAGATCTGGTGTTTCCCGAGTGAACCTTCGCTCCCAGCATGCTGTGAGCGAAGCCAATCACAGCCCACGATACGAGCCATGTGGCACACTCTTAGAGGGCGCTGACCGTATGGATGTTTTTCCAGGCCCTAGGTGGACCCGAAAACCAAGAATCAGCCTGGTTAGTGATCTAAACTTTGGATCTTTGCTCCCAAATAACGCTCAAATTCATACGGTTAAAACCAACCTATGAAAATAACATCAATCCCACGCTTAGAAATAACTGATCAGGTTTATTTTTTGTTTGTAGGTCCACCTAATGATTGGCCAAACATTCATACAGTGAGCGTCTACTAAGTGTACGCCACGTGGCTCATATTGTGTGCTGTGAAGGTTTACTCGTGTTTCCCTACCCCACAACAAAGTTTTAGCAGGGTTTAAGAATGCCATGGCTATGGCTGTGAGGCACATTAACTAACACATAACCACCTTTTTCTCTTTGAACTTTCTTGAGTAAAATTTGCATGACCGTCGTTCATAATATGAGTCAAGTGGCACATTTTTAGAGGATACCGACAGTATGGATGTTTGACCAATCCTTAGGTGGACCTACAAATAAAAAATAAACCTGATTAGTAATTTCTAAGCATTGGATTAGAGTCATTTTCATGGGTTGATTTTAACCGTGGGAATTTGAGCATTATTTGGGGTACAAGATCTTTTTTTTTTGTAATTTGGGGTACAAGATCGAAAGCTTTGAAATCACTAATGAGACTGATTTTTGATTTGCAGGTCCATCTAGGGATTGGACAAACATCCATATGGTCAATGTCCTCTAAAAACATACCACGTGTCTCATATTGTGCACGATCAGGGCTTATATGACCGTCGTCGGTCATCCAAGTTTTATTAGGATTTTTATTTATTGATGGACTTTCTTAGGCTTTAAGCAATCATTTGGGAGATGAAATCAAATTAACCACCCCCTCATCCCCTTATTCATTTGGTAGGGCTTCTTCACCATTACCATTATAATCTAAATCATGATTAGGTGTATAAAATGTGTCTAGTTCCAATTGCAACATCGGGCGATTCTGTCTATCTTCGCGTAATCATGCTTTTTGAGTGCTCGTTCCATGCGCGCGCTAAGTCATAATCTAATTTGATTAGTGATGGGATACACAGGATGTGTGTTTTCTACATTGGTGCAAGCATTAGCGGGTCAATAGTATCCTTGTCTTTGCGCGATGTCGGTCGCTTAAAAATTAATTTTGAAATTTGAGACAATTAACCACAGTTACTTTAGAAGAGGGATTTTAGGGGCGTTTGGTATCACGAAAATAAGTAGTTTCTTG
The DNA here is from genome assembly GCA_035048495.1 of Euptelea pleiosperma. Classification (NCBI taxonomy): domain Eukaryota; kingdom Viridiplantae; phylum Streptophyta; class Magnoliopsida; order Ranunculales; family Eupteleaceae; genus Euptelea; species Euptelea pleiosperma. The sequence continues at coordinate 13,289,525 of CM068548.1, forward strand.
ACTTTTATAAGCTAAAAAGTTAGTTTGGATGTGTTTCATATTTTAACTTTTGAAAAGTTAAAAACTAACGTAAAATTGAAGCTAATCTTTTTAGGTTTTAACTTCTACGAGAAATTACTTCTCAAAAATTAGAAGACATTTTGGAGGTAAAAAATCAACTAGTGACATCTACTACAAGTAGAAGTGCTTTTATGTCTCGTTCCCAAACGCCCCTTTAATTTTTAAGAACATTTGTCGGTGCAACCGGGGAAGTGCTGCACGGTACCAGCATATAAATATCCTTTGTGAGGATGGTTTGTGCTTGATCGAGAAAAATCCTTTGTGAGCATAGAAAAATCCACATGATTAGTGATTTTTAGGCGTTGGATTGGAGTTATTTTCATGGGTTGATTTTAACCACGGGAATTTGAGCATTATTGACTATTTTTGGGGGTACAAATATCAAAAGGTTTGAAATTAATAATCAGGCTGATTTTTGGTTTGTAGGTCCACCTATGGATTGGCAAAACATCGATATGGTCAGAGTCCTCTAAGAGTGTGCCACATGGCTCATAATGTGGGCTGTCAGCAAAGTTTTACTCCGGAAAATGTGATCAAGAGGTTGACAATTAAGAAAAAGGTCAGTGTTAGGATCACTAAACTATTTTGGTCTTTGATCATCTAAGAACTGGCCGGCCCACTGAATGAGCATCCAGATCAATAAAAATATTGCCAATTGTGTGTGATTCCAATGCTACGTACCAAGGTTTTAACCATCGTTTAAAAAAACAAACGGACCTCCTCTGTTACGTTACATACTGTTCAAACGAAAAAAAAACGACCATTTTTTATGAAAATATTTGTTAAAAAAATGCCCGTTATTTCTGTTATTTTTTCATTATAAATTTTACTGAAAATTTAAAATTTAAATTTTTAATTTTGAATTTAGATCCGTTATTTTCCATTTTCCCATTTTTGGTCATGTGCTACAGACAACCAATATATAGTGCCTAAAACGATAATTTCCTTTCTCTTGCACAACTATACACAACGATCCGAGCAAATCGTCGATGATGGGCCATACGGATGTTTATCCCATCCCTAGGTGGACCTACATACCAAAAATCAGTCTGATTAAGTATTTCTAACCTTTGGGTCTGAGTACCCCAAAATTATGCTCGAATCCACAGTTAAAAATTTATCCATGAAAAAGACGACAATCCATCGGTTATGAATCGCTAATCAGGCTGATTTTTGATATATATGTCCATCGTGACGGGCCAAATATCAATAGTCATTAACCTTGGGCCCTATCACACAAGGGGGGCGACTGGGTTGGGGTAAGATAGGCGATGGGACCGGCAAGGATAGCAATCCAGTCTTCCATTTCTCTCGAACAGTGACCGGTCAACTTTTTGCCTTCGTCCCGAGGCAGGCTAATCGAGTAGCCCTAGAAGCATGTGTTCAAGCTCGTTACGAGGGACGTGATCTTGCTCAGGAAGGTAATGATACTCTCCCGTCTCTTTAAAAAATGCCACGTGGCTCACATTGCGTTCCGTGATCAAAGAATTATTCCCAACATCCCATTATCCTCTATGTAACGTAGTACAAACATGATTGGAATACTTTTTTTATGGATTTGTCTCCTTGTACCCAGCATGTCTCGAAAGTCATGTCTTCACATGAAACCAAATACACACCCTTATACGCTTACCAAAGAATAATTCCAATCACACCCAACATGGCAGCTCAAATGGTTGGTGTGTATCCCCTCCTCTTTCGAGAAGTCATGAGGTCAAACCCACACAGGTAGATTTCCTCCTTTGAGCAGTGTGCCAGAGTAGAAATCCCTTTTACCTGCTTGACCAGGTCGTACAGGTTTCACCTGCTAATCCGTGGGCCCTGACTTTACAAAAAAAAAAAAAAATAATTCCAATCAATAGTTTACAAAAATTGCCGTTTGGATGAAGTGATTGTTTTGGGGTACTTGGACTTTTAGTCTCCGTAAGGATCTTTTGTTAGTTCGAGTTTTCTAAGTACAATTTTTTACTCTTTATCTCACCCACGTTTTTAAATTGGGCACCCACTCCCATTTTAGGGCCCACATTTGGGCACTCATATTTGATGGGCACCTAATTCGTCTTATCCAAACCCCACCCCACCGTCCTTTATCTTTCCTCTCCTCCCCACACCACTTCATCATCTCCATTGCACCATCGCACCACCACCACCATGATTGTCGCCCCCTACCATCACCTCCCTTCTCCACCGCACCAGCGCCACGATCGCCACCTAACAGCCCATGCGTAGAGAGAGGGGAAGAGAGAGAGAGAGAGAGATGTGGGGTGGGATGGCCATTGGACCTACCTCCTTCGTCCTCCTCTCGACCATCAGAGAGAGAGAGAGAGGACGGTAGGGTGGTTTTCTGGAGGACAGGTGGGTGCCTAAACTAAAAATTCTTTCTTTTTTTACAAAAGTTTAAAATTATTTTTTGTTTAAAAAACTTTCGTTAAATTTATTATACCCTAATTATTTAGTAGCGACTAATGTAACCCTGTTATAACTATCCTAGTGGTAACATTAAGGGGCCATTTTACCATTATAATGGACTGTAGAGAATAAATCCCACACACCCTCGAGATACACGCTTCCTATGAACTTAGCGATGAGGCCTTGATAGTGTTGTTCCCGACTACTAATGCTAGTGGATCCGAGGTACTCAAGAGCAGGGTCTGCAGTGCCTGACTACAACTCCCAAGTTTTCCAAGGTCGCTATTGCCTTTGGACTGTGATGAATCTTTCTTGGTTCCGAGATGGCCAAGAGAATATGATCCGAGGATACCAAGAGTAATCCTGCAATAACTCAAATGGTGGAAATCCACCAGATGAGCCTTCGACGCATAAGTCACTATACTTCACTAATCAAGTCTAATTATCCCAGATTTTGTCCCTGATACTGTAGCAGGCACCTTTATTTATAGTATTTCTCATGAGATATTATATATATGAACCAATAGGCATCTGCCACGTATTTCCAAGTATTTAACAGAATTGACCGCCTCAGGATATTCATGAACACTGTGTGATCCGAGACTCCCGAGAGTAATCTGAGATACCCAAGTAGGTGTCTGTGATACCCGAGTGATATTCCGAGATCACTGAGAATGATTCATGTGAACATTGCCCATATAACTTTGAATGATCCTCACTCTCGGTTTTGTTTATTATAATCCGAGTGTATACATGTCACTATTTAAAGGGCTAACAGGAGAGTAGTTCGAGGTCAAATAAGAAAGTGAGCCGAGACCTCCGAGGTCAAATAAGAAAGGGAGCCGAGACCCCCGAGAACTAATAGAAAGGGATCCGAGACCCCCGAGGACTAATAGAAAATAAGCCGAGACCCCCGAGGACTAATAGGAATATGGGCTGAGAGTATACATGTCAGCACCAGAGACCACCACGTGTATGGCCGAGAGTATGTATGTGTCATCACCGGAGACTGCCATGTGTATGATCCAGATTTTACCACCCACACGGACCATTTAAAAACTTGGTTTAAAGAGTTGACGATTTAGCTCGATCAGCTTTTTGCGCAAAGTAATTTAAATTTAGAAACCAAACAGGGCTCACTCGACTTGAGTAAATCATGGAACTCATGGTCAGTAACCAATCTTCAAGCTCCATATCAACCATACAATCCTGCTTACCAAAAAAAAACGAACCATATTAAAACGGTAATTAAAAGTAGCCCCCACGTACACAAGACTAGGGCACAAGTAGGGGTGTTCATGGTCCGGGCTAGAGATTGATTCTTCGGCCGGATAACTAATTGGGCCCAGCTTGGAATTAACAAGCTAAACCCACATGGCCTGATGGGCCCTTAATATAGCTAAGAGTGTTAGGCTGACTTTATCCTAAAGAGAGCCCGAGTTTGATGTCCCCCCTTCCCCTCCCTAAATGCTACGTGGAGTACTCTTTAGGGCCCACTGACCTTATGGACGTTTGGTCCACCACTTGATGGATCTACACATCAAAAATAAATTCAATCGGTAATTTCTAATCATTAGATTTAGCATTTTAATATGGCCATTTTTGGCTGTTGGATAAATGTTAGAAATCATCGATCAAGCTGATTTCTTTTATGTGAAGTGGACCAAACATCCATAAGGTCAGTGGGCCCTAAAGTCAGCAGCTCCAACAGGTGGAATTTCGATCAGTGGGATGGATAGCAGGTACAGTGGTCCAACAGGTAGACGTCCTTTGGTCCCGCCACTTCAGTTTCCACCAGTTAAAACTCTGTTTTTGCAGGGGAAAATTTTCTGTTTTGTCACCCGAGCGAAATTTCCTTCCCTCTAAAATTTAAATTTTCTACCGTTAATGTTGCTGCGAAGTTCAAATGTTGGAACAGAAGTCCCCAAAATGCAATTCTCTTCCAAATACCTGATTGGATTATCCGAGCGCCTCATTTTCTACAGACCCCACAACAACTGTTTCAACACATTGCTTCATCAGACCCAACAACAACTACCCCCGATCCAAAATCCTCACCAATCTGATCTGGGTATCATCTCAATAGACTCCCCCACTTACACTAATCTCCTCCAATCCTCCACCAGAGCTGGATCTCTGATCCATGGCAAGCTCATTCACTCCCACATGATCAAAACGTCTTTCCATCCATGTCTTTTCCTGCAGAACAATCTTCTCAATCTGTACTGCAAATGTGGTGAAATTGATCTCGCCAACCAATTGTTTGAGCGAATGCCGAAACGAGATGTAGTTTCGTGGAATTCGCTAATTTCTGGATATTCTCAGATGGGTTTCTACCGAAAAGCCATTGATGTGTTCAACGAAGCAAGAATGTCTCACGTCAAACTGGATAAATTCACTTACGCTAGTGCTTTAAGTGTCTGTGCTCGAACTGGCAATCTGGAATTGGGTAAGCTCATTCACGGGTTGATAATCGTTAGTGGATTGGGCTTACGAGTCTTTTTGACCAATTCGCTTATCGACATGTACTCAAAGTGTGGTAGGATCGATTACGCTAAGTTTTTGTTTGATAATTCTGACGAGTTAGACGATGTTTCGTGGAATTCCTTGATTGCGGGTTATGCCCGGACCAATTTGAATGAAGAAACGTTGGGAGTTCTAGTTCGGATGCAACAATCTGGGCTGAAGTTGAATAGTTTCGCGCTGGGTAGTGTCCTAAAGGCATGCTGCTCAAGCTTCAAAGGGTCAAAAGAATTTGGGAAGATGCTTCATGGTTGTGTAGTCAAACTTGGGTTAGATTTAGATGTTGTTGTCGGGACCGCATTGCTTGACATGTATGCAAAGATTGGGGAATTGGACAATGCAACCACAATTTTTAAACTCATGCCTGACCAGAATGTCGTCATGTTTAATGCAATGATTGCTGGATTTTTCCGTTTGGAGACTGAAATTTCTGAAAAATTTGCAGATGAAGCCATGAGTCTCTTCTCCGAGATGCGAAGAAGAGGAATAAAGCCCTCAAAATTTACATTCTCAAGTATACTCAAAGCATGTAATGCGGTTGAAGCTTTTGAATATGGAAAGCAAATTCATGCTCAAATCTTTAAGAACAATTGTCAATCCGACGAGTTTATTGGAAGTGCACTTATTGACTTGTACTCGATCTCTGGTTCGACCGAGGATGGATTCAGATGTTTTCATTCAACCCCGAAACTAGATATTGTCTCATGGACTTCCATGATTGCAGGGTGTGTTCGAAATGGGCAACTTGAGCATGCGCTGAGTCTGTTTTATCAATTGCTGGCATCCAGAAGAAAACCAGATGAGTTCACGATTTCGAGCGTATTAAGCGCTTGTGCGAATTTGGCTGCTGCAAGATCCGGTGAGCAGATCCAAGGCCATGCTGTGAAAACTGGAATTGGATGGTTCACAATTGTTGGAAACTCACAGATATGCATGTATGCAAAGTCGGGGGATATCGATGCTGCTAATTTGACATTCAAGGAGATGGAGAACCGTGATGTCGTATCTTGGTCGGTGATGATCGGAAGCCATGCACAACATGGTTGTGCAAGGGAAGCTCTGAGCCTCTTTGAGGTGATGAAGGGCTGTGGGATTGCACCAAACCAAATTACATTCCTTGGCGTTCTTACTGCCTGTAGCCATGGAGGGCTCGTGGAGGAAGGATTCGGGTAATTCTCAAATTTGTGAGGTGCAATTTGCTAATTTGGAAATCTCAAATGGGCTTAACTTATTTGCAGGGGGGGGGGGGGGGGGGGGGAACACCATGCTTTTCCTGCACACCACATCTGACACCCATTTTTTAAAGAGATACCTTACATGAGTTCAGTGTAAGATGACTGAAATACTCCATTTGTTATAAATTGGCAGGTACTTTGAAAGCATGAAAAGAAACCATTGCATGAGTCCGAATGTAAAGCACTGTGCGTGTATTGTTGACCTCCTCGGTCGTGCTGGAAGACTGGCTGATGCTGAGAGCTTCATTATGAACTCAGGCTTCGAGGATGACCCTGTGATGTGGCGAGCCTTGTTGGGTGCTTGCCGGGTCCATGGGGACACAGTCACTGGAAAACTTGTTGCAGAGCGAGTCATTGAGCTCGAACCTCAAGCTGCTGCATCTTATGTTCTTCTGTATAACATCTACTCAGACGCAGGTATACAATTGCCAGCCACAAAAATCAGAAACTTGATGAAAGATAGAGGCGTTAAGAAGGAACCTGGTCTAAGTTGGATTGAGATTGGGACAACAGTTCATTCTTTTGTGGTGGGTGATAGGTCCCACCCGAAGAGCCGGATAATTTACAGAAGGTTGGAAGAAATGTTAGGGAAGATAAAGGAAATGGGTTATGTTGATGAGAAGTCTGTTTTCGATGCCTCCGAACAAGAACATAACGACAGTTTGGTGGTGAACTACCACAGTGAGAAGTTAGCTGTAGCCCTTGGGATGATCAATTTGCCAAAATCAGCTCCTATAAGAGTTATGAAGAACTTGAGGGTCTGCCGAGATTGCCATACAACAATGAAGTTTCTTTCAAAATTGGAAGGGAGAGAGATCATTCTCAGAGACCCAATTCGATTCCATCGCTTCAGAGAAGGTTCTTGTTCTTGTAGAGACTATTGGTAATGGGTTGGAAAGCAGATGATGCTCACACTGATAACAGAACAACTCGGGCAGCCTTACCATGACTCATGAGTGAGATGGAAGTATTACATTATTGACAGAACATACTTTCAGTCTTGCTTGTTTTGTGAATTTTTATGCGGAATGCTCCGTGTGTCTACATTCATTCAATGGATTTATATTAAGATATAAGAGCACTGCATGATACTATTCCATTGGAGAGTGATTACGAGGGTGGAACACTTAGGTCCTACTTTCTCAGCCGGTTTTGGGAGGTATTACCGATGCATTTTAGTGCCTAATCTATTGGGTTTGAAGGTTTCACCAACCTCATGAACCTATTTCTCTATAAAGATTAGTATCTTGTTGACCTTAGAAGATTTTAAAAGCCCTAATACTTGGACATCATCTAATATCATCCTTTGGTTTGGAAGGCAAATGACTGTCGAAGCTATACTATATAATGGAAGTAGTCAGGTGTATGTTATTAAATTTTGATACTTTTGAGTAACCTTCATTCCTCCAATCAATAGACTAGTACGGTATGCTGTCAAGCCAGCTAGCCTGTAAATAAACTCTTTGCATTCCTTCCATGGTGAGAAATGTTGAGCCTTGACGGTTTGTGTGGAGATTGAATACTTCCTTTTCCTGCTACTGTAAGTTTGTCAATAATATTACATATGTATTCATTTTTATTCCTTAAGCAATTATCCAGTGTACTGGATATTATAATAAGGTCATTCAAATTTACCTTTTTCTGACCATGGTTTTGTTGCTTTTGGATGAGCAGGCAAGCTAGAGATGTGATAAAAGCTAAACAAGTGGGGAATAAAAAATCAAATACTCAGATTTTTGCTGTTCCGGTGAGTGCGAGTTCTATACTGCATATGCCATACTCTTCATATACTGATAAAAGAAGAAAAACTTTATTTCACATGAAAAGAATGGTGGTAATATAATTTTTTGAAATGGGATAACATAATAATTTTTTGTTTTCAATTATTTGTGAGAGTTTAAATATCTATACTGCAATTCTTCTCCCTTAAGTTAGAGTGAAATTCCATCTTTTCTAGCTTTCACATTGTAAAACTGATTTGCTCTCTGGTGGTTTCAGCAAATATATCAGTGTTTTGGTCTTCACTATGAACATTAGGAAGGGTGGAGGGGACTGAAATTCCCAAAATATAGCATGTCCCGTGCATGTCTTATATATTAGAACCATGACTGTTACATGTTTAGCTGAAACTTTGATCTGTTAGATTTATTTCCAAGTTTAAAGCACCCACAGGACTAATTGTTACACTGCTAATTTGGGGAGGTAGATCTGCTTTAACAATGGCTGAAGTTGAAGATCATCGTGAACCCATCCATCCTTTCTTTGCATCCAGCAGCCCTGAGATGTCATCACATACTCTGTAGAGATTGTCGATCACCTGGCACTTCTACATCTGAAGCCTATTGTACACTTACAATGCTGCTTTGACTAGGAGATTGTAAAGAAGACTAAGGGATTGTCTGGTTGCCGTTTTTTATTAACATGGTAAAACGTATTTTTTGTTAATAATATGTTACAAAATGTTATGTTGAATGTGTTTTGACACAAAAATGCTTTTTAATTTTTCTTTTTCCATCAAGTAGTGGACCAAACATCCATAAGGTCAGTGGGCCCTAAAGTCAGCAGCTCCATGTGGCATTTTTGGAATGGGGTTCTCGTGTGTGTGTATATATAATGGGCTGGGATAGAATGACTAATGGAATTCTTACTAATGGGCGTGGGGCCCACATGCGGATGAGTTTTGGTGAGGGTGATCTCCTCACCATGGAGATCACCCTCACCAAAAATCAGTAATTTTTAAAACTTCTGACCCTACCAAATATGGACCTAAATTTAACGGTGAAAATGGATGGTCCAAAATTTTTCAATTTGCAATCTACTTTTCACAAGGCTACAAACGTTGGAATGGGCTGATTTTTTTGTGGTTGATATCCACATTGAGAAGAATATTATCACCAAAAATCATCCCTTAACCCATCCTCATGTGGGCCCCACATCCATTAGTAAGAATTCCATTAGTCACTCTATATATATATATATATATATATAGAGAGAGAGAGAGAGAGAGAGAGAGAGAGATTAACTAAAAGTAAAAAATTAAAGGGAGAGATTAACTAAAAGTAAAAAATTAAAGGGTATTTTAGTAACAACCCCCTGAAATTTGAAAGTAATTTGTAATACCCCTTATACTTTCAATCTTTAGGATTACCCCCCTTGACCTAGTTTAACCATCATTTGACTAACATTAAAATGTGAAAAATGCATCATGCTCCTGTTAATGCACCTATGAAAGGACCATAATATTGCAATTACAATGCTAATGATGTGTGATTCAAGTCCATTTTAACTCAAGTCAATCACTGTTAAACTAGGTAAAGGGGGGTAATCCTAATTTTTGAAAGTATAAGGGGGCATGACAAATTACTTTCAAATTTCAGGAGGGTGTTACTAAAATACCCAAAATTAAATCATAATCATGTTCTCATTGTCTTCTTCAACTTAATCAAAATCTTTCTCTCTGTCCAAAAAGATGTTATAAATCAGGTGGTTGCAAATTCAATCATCAGATGGAGATTAAGTTACTGCAGAAGATCTATAGCCTTTAGATGTGTTTCATGTGCACCAACGTGCTTATAGACTGTAGTACCATTTCTCCAATACCTACTTAGAATATATATCAACATCCATGCAATGAACCAAAATGCCTTTATTTGCTTCTTTTTATTTCATCCATTGCTTCAACAGACAAGGGAAGACTCACAAAATGGAGAGAGAGAGAGAGAGAGAGAGAGCTAAGAAAACTAGATTAATTAAGCATACCATTAGCATCAGCATATGCAAAAACAAAAAACAAAAGTAAACTATAAGTACCAACATGTCCAATCTAATCTCCTCTTCCTGAAGCAGAATCAGATGACTCCGATGAACTGAAAGAAAAGCGTCGTAGATGAAAGGAGGATGGATTTCCTCTACTCTCTTGTGCTATCTTGGTCACTTATACGGCCATGGAGGTGGCGGAGAGCTATAATGATAAACCGGGTAGGGGTGGTACGGTGGCGGTGGCGGTGGGGACTTGTACATGACATAAGGATATGGAGCCCACTTGTGCTTGTGATGGTGCTTTGGTGGTGGGGGAGATTTATACATGTACACTAGTGGTGGCGGTGGGGACTTGTACGTGACATACGGATACGGAGCCCACTTATGCTTGTGATGGTGCTTTGGCGGAGGAGGAGATTTATACTTGTACACTGGTGGAGGTGGCGACTTGTACTTATATATAGGCGGGGGCGGAGGCGGAGGCGGAGGCGGAGACAAGTACTTGTATATGGGTGGGGGAGGTGGCGGAGACATATACCTATATAAGGGTCTTGGTGGCGGCGGTGACTTGTATTTGTATATGGGTGGTGGAGGAGATTTATAGTTGTATATAGGTGGGGGCGGGGGTGGTGATTTATACTTGTATACGGGTAGCGGCGGAGACTTGTATACGTGATGTGGTGGTGGTGGTGGAGATTTATAAGAAAACCATGAACCGAATTGTTGGGATAATGTAGTTCCAGTCGCCGGAGAGGCTGAGGAGAGGAGAAGAGCTAAGAAGAGATAGAAAAGAGCATGTAATGGACCCATTGTTCCAAAGTTGGTTTGAAGAAGAAGACGAAGCTTTTGGTGCTTATTTATATGATCCGTAAGTGAATAAGACAATAGAAGCACTAATTGGGTCTGCAAAGCTACCATTCCTTTTGCAGGAGGGCGTATGCACGTAAATAAAGCATGTCTACACAAGTTGTACATCTACATGGATAGCTTTTGATCCACGCTTGACCATGGCTCCGCTCGTGCCAAGCCGCTTTCGAGCTTTTCGTTGCACCCATGCATGCACGTTGTAGTCTTGCTTATAGTTAGTACTTTTAAAATGATAATACACTCCAATAGGGTCGGATCTACACTGGATCATTGCCTTGATAGTTGATTCATTCTGTTAAAAATTGACCTTTCAAGAATCAGCAAAATAGAGAATCTAAAGATCAATCACATAGACAGAACAAATTTACGTGGCTCACGGCAATGTGCTTACGTCCACAGGTGAGAAGAGTTCTTTCACTATCTCAAAAAATTTAGGGTTACAATAGTTTCCTCTCTCTCTCTCTCTCTCTCTCTCTCTCTCTCTCTCTCAATGTTCAAGTGAAAACTCCAATGCCTTATTAGAGAATTTATAGAAATCGCTGGTACAAAAAAATACCCAAAGTACTCTTAATCAAGGTTTAAAGGAGGCCGTTTTAATGGTTAAATGGACTGGGGGCATTACCATTTAAACGGCCATTAAAACGGATTGAAACAGCCCGGGGCAAAAATGGAAAAAAAATGGGAAAAAACGGAATTAAACGGATTTTAACGGTTCTAACGGAAAAAATGGCGCCGAAATTCAAATTTTGCAATTTGAAAAAAAAAGAAAAAAAGGATTTTAACGGAAATTAAACGGATTTAACGGCCATTTTTTTCACAAAATTTTTCAGAATTAAACGGCTGTTTAAACAATTTTAATGGCCGTTTAAACGATTTTAACGGCCATTTTTTTAAACGATTTTAACAGAAACGGGCATGGGGCATTACCGTTTAAACGGCCGTTTTTAAAACCATGCTCTTAATACAAGTTGTACCGAAACACGAACTATACGGGCCACTTGCCGAAGTCGCGGCTTAATTAACAATACAATCCCCGCAGAACAGTACTTCCTACAGATTTTATTTTGGACCACTTCAATAACCATTTCGTTTTGATCACCCAAAAGAACTTAGATGGTTGTGATCATCCAATCATGTTGAACTTTAATCTAGTAGGTGGGTCCCACCCCTGCATGTGTGTCAAGTGTCCTGACACGGTCAAGGCTATAGGTTTACACTAAGATATTGAGTGGTTAAGCCAAATACAAGCCAAGCTGAAGACAAAACGAATCGAGCTTAGGCATGGGCAAGGCCTCAAGAAGGAAAGTTGACAAGGGGGTGTGTGTGTCTGGTTTGTAGGAGTTGAATGGAAGATAAGGCTAGGAAACTATAATGTGAGGAACGCGCGTGGCTGATTTTGAGTTGTACAAAAGCTGAAAAGGGAATTATTTTCCAACGCAAGCTTTTGTCAGACCTCTAAAATTAAGGGCACTACTACCCTCTGCTTCCCATAACATACTTAGGTTTGAAGGGACAGTTCTGTTTCTACTGGAATTCTTCTCCTTGACCAACTGTGCTGATGGGGTTTGATTTGCTACTTCTTACTTGAGTGTTAGTCACCAACATTTACTAACAATCAAAGGGATAACCCTATTTTAAAGTACAGGGCATCTTACTAATGTGTGTGTGAGAGAGAGAGAGAGAGAGGAAACTAAGAAGAAGGGTGGGTGCCCACACAGAACAGGGGCATTTTGGTCCCATGTGGGTGCCCAGCCGAAAGACGTGGGAGCCCGTAGAGCGACCCTTAGAAGAAACTTTGACAATCATAGCACTATTATATATGTCAGCTCCCATCAAAAATCTGCTTCTTTGCATCAACAGCCTCTTTGAACAAACTACTCACTTGTGACAACTTGATTGCTAGGAATTGGATTTTGGCTAATTATTGTGCTATGTGTAAGTCCAATGGGAAAAGTACAGTTCACCTGCTTCTACATTTTGATTTGGCTACACAAATTTGGTCGTACTTTTTGGCTCATGTAGGTCTCCATTGGGTCATGCCGAGGTCGGTAGATGCTGTGCTAAGAGGGTGGCCCAAGATTGATCTCTCAGCTAGGGGTAAGATTTTGTGGAGGATGATCTCATTTGCAGTTATATGGGGCATTTGGTGGGAGCGGAATATGAGGATTTTTAGATGAGAAGAATGCTCTTTCCAGGATATCATCATTAGTGTTAAGGCTTCTCTCCATAGTTGGGGAAGCATTTTCACTGAGATGAGGGGCACCTTTTTTGGTGATATGGTTTTCAGGTTTAATACTTTATTGATGAGATAGGGTCGGTATTTGGATTTGGCCTTGCCTCTGTATTTTTTGTTTTCTTTTTGTTTTTTTTGCTTCTGTTTTAACCCAAGCTGGGGCCATCCCCTTTGTATTCTCAAGATCCTCTCTATCTCTTTTATATATTGATCTTTTGTCAGTTTCACTTCCTATTGGTTCTGGTCCCATTACAGTTCCAAGTCCAGTATTAAAACAGGCAGAAATGGGATGCTTTGGATATATCAGTAAATCGGGTACCCATTTATTTTGGACTACGTTCAAACATAAAACTTCAAACCTCAAAATTCATTCACCCGCACGAAAAAGCTCGTTCATAAAATCCTTGTTCTAGGCAAAGGAGGTGGTTCAGGTTGTCGCAGTTTAACCCATAAGAAAGCTACCACGATTTCAGCCATCTTCGATCTTAGCCAAGGATGAGCTCCAGATTCATAAATCTAGCGAACCACCTTCAAAATCAGCTTCCCTTCTATAAAAACCCACCTTCCTACCTCATATACAACCTTTAATACCACACTACATGGGGTATTATGTCCGGCTCACTTCGAACAGATCGATTTAGACTTGCCCAATTGCTAAACCACATCTTGAGTGAGCTGAAATGGACTACTTGTGTCGATCAATAAGGACAATTTCATTTCTCATCCTTGATCAATCAATGCCTTAGATGAAAATGTGGATACACCCAATCATGAGGTGGCTCAACAAAATTGGAATGATCAGAGAGACCATAGACCAACGTGTTGACAAGGAATAGAAACTATCCCAACCATTATTACTTGGAACATGACCCGATCAGAGGATGCACCCCTTTCAATCCTGGGTTTGATCCCAGGTTTCTTTATTAAAAAGAAAACAAAAAAAGAATAGGTTCTACAAGCTGTAGCAAAGGAAAAACAAACAGAAAAATAAAAAGACACCCAAGCACGATTCTCTGAGATTTTACAAATACAGAAGGTATCAAAGTGACATACGAGGTTATTGAGGTTTCCATGGCTACAGAGAGTGCTCTTGAATTATTAAATCTTCGATGTACCACTGGGGCTTCTCCCTAAAAAATCATCTCAAGCAATCTCTCAAAAGTCTGCTATTTACATGCACCTTAGAACCATTGGTGAACACAGATGGCCGGCCAGCCAGCTAGGGGATTAGTAATCTCTTCCTCTGTACTGCATTTCCTGTACATATTAAGTACCGAATCCCGTTAGAGAGACTTTCAAGACAAGTCAGGAAAAGCAATGCAAAAAAGGGACCACAGCATTCCATATTACATGCATCGGATGGAATACCAAAGAGATCTAATCTCGCGTTCACAACTGTGAATAATGAACACAAGAAATTCATAAAAAGAAAGTAATACTGGGCAAACAAAAAGAACATGAACATTGTTAGTCTTACAGGGGGATAGCTGTACACAACTGGCCTAGGATGCGCAAAAAACATCTGCTGCCCATACTGTGCAATAAATGACAAGTAAATTTTTCAGTGTTTACAGGGATATGTAATATGAAACGCCCACACAGGGCCTCTGGAAAAAAATTGTAAATGCAAGTCAATGGTATACCAGAGGTCCATTTGGATGGACATATGACTGAGGCGGTTGGATTGGTGCAGCCTGCGGATTGTAAAGAACAGGTTGGGTTCCACCATATGAGTGTCCAAACTGCAGACATCATGAAATATAGCTGTTAATTTTAAAAAGGAAATATTAGATCTGAAAATAGATACAAGCCAGAATAAGGATAGCGATAATAATTAGAACAATAATAATAGCATGCACACTTAACAATATCTACAAAGGCGTGTTAGGCTTAACTGAATCTCAAGGTACAGCCTCTGGCTCAAACCCCCCCTGAGGTTCACGCCTCAAACTGTGAAAGGCAGACCACAAGCCCTGAGGCTCAACCTTATTTTGGGGACAAGTGCCGCGTGAAATGAAAATAGGTCAGTCAATAGGACCAAGACTGAAAAAAATAAAAAAATATATGTTGAAATGAAAGCTAATATTTTTTATTTGTTGTCTAGCATATCTAGGGTTCTTGAAACCTTTTTAAGGCTCTTTTTCACATTAAGAGCATATCCAATATATGTTGAATGGTTTGTCCTCTTTTGGTGGTAGCCCAATAAAGCTTATACTTATCAAAATATATATATATATATATATATGTTGAATGGTTTTTTAAGCCACTGACTTGGAATGTAGTTTTGCTCTTTATTTCTTCACAACTGTTTCTTTGGTTTTTTTGGTTTGTGATGACTAAAAAGTAAATCTAAATTGAAGTATTTTCTCGCCACTACTAACTGATTTTTCCTATGAGACGGTTAAATCACTTATACATACAAACACGCATATATATTACATAGTTAGCACCTCCAGACCATGATGCATGAGATGTATGGTTCATGGTCACTTTTTTTGGCAATTAAATGTTAATTGGAAATGAGAAAAATTACAGAAAACTCGTAAAAAATAATGAAAAATCATGATATATGACAGTATATGACATGGACCTCTACATGTATTGTCATGCGGACCCAACTTCTGAGGAAGCAGCTGAAGGCACCTCTGGTCTGCAGTATCAAGCAGAACTCCCTAACATATTAACACCACTAATATTCAATGTACATGAAAAACATATCTAAATGATTTGACCATCACAAATAAAAAATAAATAAATATAGTAGAGGCAAGATAAAAATTTGATAAAAAAAAAACCTCAAGCAGAGGGAATGGGTTTTGAGGGTTTTGAATATGTGATTTCTATGGTGGTTTTTAGGTTAGAGTTTATCTACAGCAATGTTCGAACATTTACAAGACATGATCTTGTTTTGTTGAGGGGGTTTCAAGCCGTTGAGGTGAAGCCAGCATATGTTGAGAGGGATGGCACTTTCTCTGGTTGCATTCTTGGTGGCATGATTTTGATTATTATGTTGGGCAGTTGGGAACAACAGTGGGATCAAATGCATAGGGCCTGGTTTGAAAGTCTGACTTTCTTGTGCATTAAGGCAGGGTTTATGGTGTGACTCTTCTATTTTGGCACTGCGTTGTTTATTGCAAAAGGATTGCATGGAGGTTCAGAGGAGAGGGGCCCACATTGGTGTGGATGATCTCCTCACCATGGAGATAATCCTCAAAAAAAATCAGAGAGAGAGACAGAGAGATCCAGGCTGGAGGTGGTAATCACATTAGATAGGTAATTTCCCCTAAATAAATAGATATTTCCAGTAGAATAGAAATTCTTCTACTTGGATAACATAAGATGGGATTTGAGAGAGAGATCCAGGTTGGAGGTGTAATCACATTAGATTGGTAATTTCCCCTGAATAAGTGGACATTTCCAGTAGATTAGAAATGCTTCTACTGGATAACATGAGATAGGGATTAAGAGGAGATTTCTAGTAGAAATGCGAAGAAACACAAATCAAAGATTACTGCTCAGAGCTTATAATTATAGTTTGGGTCGGGTCATAGATAGGAGGATAGATGTAAGAGAAGAATTTTAGCCCGGAAATTCTGATGTACGTAAGTCCCTAAAGGTTCCACAACCAAAGAATATTGAACACTTAGAGATTTAAATAACTAATTGGATCCATCCGAACAAAAAAAAATTCAAAGAGAGCAATTGCTCAAAATAGATGTGCTGAGCAGCAGCCTTTGGAATCTCCTACTTGGACACAAACTTCTAATAACTATGACTTGCTAAAGGCCTAAAACCAACTTTTTTCTATAATCAAATACCCTCTAAAACTGCAACTTATTATTTTATTTGAAATAAAAGATTTCCCTAAACCAAACATAACTCATATTAGAGCTTACTATAACTACTTGCTGAAAAGTTGAGATAGTTCTAGAAAAGGACATGGAGCTCTTAAAATGAAATATACTAAAAACAATTTGAAACTAACCTATAAACCGAAACAAAAAGTTGTTGAAAACACAGAATATTCCACACTCTTAAACACTACGCCAGAATTTTCTAAAAATCTTTTTAAGTACTTGGAATGGGCCACACATCTGGCCTTCCTTATTTTTCTTCGCCATGCCTTTCGTAAGGGGTCTCGTTCCACATCACACTCCCACATGATGCAACTAAGCCCTTTCTTTGTGGGTTTGTGAGATGATATTTTCATTCATCAGCTACCCGAGAATCTTATGACAAAGCAGATACTTGAGAGTTCCACTGGTGAGTGTTTTGACATCAGCTAACAAAGGAATATCAAATATGTTCTGCAAAGTGGATGCAGAAAGCAAAAATTGAATCTTTCAAAATAGGCAGGATGGTTTTGAGGGACATAGTAGAAGGTGCATGTTGGCTTGTTACTCCACAACATAGTTTTCTATCCATGTAAAAGGTTTTTCAAAAGGATTATATTAAAGTGTTTATACATCTAGGTTAGATTGAAAGTTTTAGAGTAGATAACCCTGGTGTTCAAATCACATCTTCAATCCAGTAATAACACTCGTGTTTAGGTAATGCTTAATTCTCAAGGAACGTACTGCACACTTGATTTTCATATTTTATAGCAATGAATTACCTTTGGGAAGAGTTTGATTATGGAGATATGAGTGGATGACAGTACACCTACAAAAGCCTTCATGAGGTTCGAAAGGAGATCCACTCAATGGACGAGTTAAATTGTGTCCCTTGGTTGGGGTATCACATTCAACAGGCAACTCTGTCAGTACTCCTGTATAGTTATGTACGTATTTCAAATGCCTAGATCCGTTAAGGAGATCTTTAAGACACTAGATGAAAGTTATATGATTCACAACATTCTCCACTAACAATATAATAATTACACAATTCAGATAACACAGAAGAGACAATGTGTTCAACGAGCTTCTTTCAATACGGGATACTGATATTAAAAGTTTCACATGAAAAACAATAACTACTTTCTACATAATAAGGTTCATTGTAGATGAGCAACGAAATGAAAACTAATAGTACATAAAAATACTATGTGACAGTATGAAGAAAGAAAATAAATTAGCACTTTTCTATCTAAAAGTTTGAACCGGCAAAATTGAAGTATAAAAAAATACTTTTGAGACAAGTAAACAGTACAAACAATATATAGGTAATAAATTGCAACCAAGAGCTCACCCCGATGCCCACTGGTAGGCTGTGCATATGTGGGACAGCAGAAACATTAGTTGGTAAATAATTGGAACCTTCAGAAACTGGGGAAGGAGACCTTAAAGGTGTTTGTGATGGGGTGAAACTCTTTGCATTGGGATTGAACTTAAATTCCTGGATCACAACATTTCACAAAAACAAAGTATGACAAGATTCATTAGTTACATATTGAAAAGACGGCTGAAATTAGCAAGAGAGCGTTGCAAAAGAGAGAAAAAACACAGAGATATACATAAATGGTATAATCAGTATCACCTTAGCATAAGGATTCAATGTTGATTTTTCTGAGGATAACGACCCTATGGATGAGCTTGGTGACAAACCAGGAGCACTTGAAGCCGGGACCACACTGACACACTCTGAAGTGGCTGATGTAGAGCCAACAGGATGTTGACGAGGGTTTACATTTTGGGCTGCATCACATGCTTTGCCAGATCCTGCAAAATCTGCCAATTCACCTAATGAACCTGTGCATTCTTGACCCTTCGAGGAAACACAAGATGAAGGAGCATATGCGGTGGCATTGGGAGATAATCCCACTTTATCAGAGCTAGCTTTCTTCATGTTCGACAGTGACTGTCCATCTACATCAAGTAATTGCATTTTCCCATGGTCAACCGCCTATCTTCATTGCAAAAGTAAAATAGACCTTGACTCAAAATGATCAAATATAGTTTGGTGAAACAGAGAAGAACCATACAAATTTAACTGAATCAATTGATACTACCAGCAAAGTGACAGATTTATGCCAACTAAAGGATAAAAGCCTACCATCTAATGAGTTCGATGGGAATTCTAAAAGGACCTGGGGAAGAAGTAACCATCCTACTCTTCCAGGTGAGAAATGCTAGAAGCTAAAAGTTAAATTCAGATGAAATTGTGAGTACTCCAAGATAACCCACAGTCAAAGACTTGGGCTTGGGCCGGGAAAGTGCCAAGCCCAAGTACTCGTTCTTATTGTCTCAGCCGAAACAGTCCCGAGATTGAGTTGGACTTGGGCTCCTTACTGTCTCGGGCGGGAAAGTGCCGAGAACGAGTTGACTAGCCTGAGTCAACTCAGTCATTGCCAGGGACGATCTACGTCCCAAGACCTAAAACCATGCTTCTCATTGTATGACCAAAAAAATGATCAACCTCTAACAGATTCCCTAATATGATCAATAACATTACCAAGTCTCTAAGGAGCATCATCTACACCCTTAGCCCAACTAATAGCATTGGCTGATTATACCCAGACCCCTCCAGTATCTCTTTGATCTTGAATATTTATATACATGATACCTAGATTGTATTAACCTAAATGACTCACTCCACGAAGCAGTACTAGCTCTTCTGTTTTTTTTCTCTATCGATGAAGCAGTACTAGTTGAAATAGGTTAAATTCCCATTTTATTGCCAATGAATGCAGAAGTCAAAGAAAGAACAAACGAATTTAGGATCAAAGTTATTAGTTTACAAAACGAAAACAAATAGATTTGAAACAGAAAAAAATATGTCATTATAATATCTCTCCAAAGAACCACCTACACATAGTCAAACACAAACCATTATAAGTAAACAGACACAGAACGCAGATTATGCAAATATAGAACACAATATATATGACATGACGTGGAACACAAAAAAAGGAGCTCCTACTCACCCTCCGGTTTTGAAGTTTGAGCCTCCTCATTAACCTGCATTAAGTAGTATAAAGATAAAGAAAATAAAGTGGATGTAAGAATGATACCATGAGCATCTAAGCCAAAGAATAATCAAAGAACATATAAGTCTGCAACAAGACCAGTTGTGCAATAATACTCAATATCTAACTCACAATTTTCCTTTCTGTAAACTCCTTTGCACATTTTTTTCCTCCATGCTGTTCTCTGAACCGGTTCTCATTAACCCTAAGATTTCATAAAGTAAAATTAAGGGATTAATTGGAAAATGATTTCTTAATTTCTCTTCATGAAAATATCATTTAACTTAGACCCCCAAACACACAAAACAAAAAATAGAATAGCATAATTAGAAACCTGCTCTCCCCATCCAATCGTCTAGCTTGATCACTGGAACCAAAGTGGTGTAGGTCCCTGCCAGCATTTACTTGAGAAGATAGTTCTTCATCCTGCATAGCACAAGCAAATAAAAGGAACATGGAATATTAGCTATATGGGAATGCTAGAATATTTGCAGTTCACAGATCATATCTGAGCATAGTAACTCACTCCTTGCCAAGAAATGTACAGTGGTGCAGGCACAGCACTAGAAATGTTTATAGTTGCAATTCACAAAAGAAGCAGGACTTCAAATAATCCATCACATAGATTCAGTACCTTTTCCAATCAAGATCCAGTTTTAAACACAAGAAATAATTGAAAACTTTCAGGGTACTCCACATGTTCGCGTTTTGCTTCGACTCAACCATAGTTATCGAAGTGGGAAGTGATTAAGTGAAAGCAAATAGCAAGGCTCAAAAAATCCATCTATGAAACGATTAGAGAAATAATCCGGAAGCGAATAAGAAAAGAACAATTGGGAAGCGATGAGAAACTTGGGCCAATGATTGGGAACTTAATTCCTCCACTCTTCTCCTCTAATAACGTCGACAGAAAACCAGAACAAAAATATCCTGGCTCAACCATGGAATTAGGAAACTAAAGAAAGAGAAGAAGTGCAGGTAAGTTCCCATTTTGAAAGAATGTGGTTTGCTTTCCACAAAATGGGAAACTGAATTTGAACGTTTCAAATAATGTTACTACCAAGAAGGAAAACTCGTTTGCATACAGTTCTAGAATTGTTTCCCCAGCAAAAATTGCATTTCGACCATATTTCCTAGTCGTTTCCCATAAAATGGGGAATCCAAAACCTGCGAAATGCACTTTCCATTTACTTGTTTGCAGCAAACCACCATAAAGACAATGTTTTTATCATCATACAGCCCATACTCTAAGAAGTAAGATTGTCTTATTATGTAAAAAAATGACAAGAAAATAGTAATAAACCTTTCTGCAGCTATCCAATATATTAAACAATTCATATAAAGAAAATGAATGGTCAAGGGCCTACCATTGGAAAGGAGGTCAATGACAGCTGAGCTACATCCTTGCTTTTCTCTCTGGCCACATTGGAAAAGGACCTGCAAATAACAGAACCAGAGGAGCTCCCAAAGGTTTCAGGATTGTGAGAATCCAACATTATGTCCTCATTTTCTTCGAAGCCGCTATCATCAACCCCCCTAAATACTGATGAGAATCTGGTCTCCTCATCAATATCAAAATTTTCATGAAAATGAAGACCTCTTTCCTGTTGAATAGATCACCAGTTATGTCAAAACTCGAGAAGAAACAAACAATATGGAAAGCTCATCAGATCAAATCAAAGTGTGAATGTTAAGGTAAAGTCACCTCTGCTAAATGAAGATCTTGGGTTTCCTCGCCCTCAATTTCTCTTGCTATTCTTAAAGCTTCCCTTTCCAGCTCTCTCGTTTGAGGACCTCTCTCAAGTTTTGTTGTATAGAGTTCCTCATCAAACGTGCTCTTTACTCCAAATAATGCTTCATTAGTTTCAAACTGATCCCAGTTCCTGAGTAGGAAATAATGCATATAATATTCCAATTAAATAGACAATCAAATAAAAGAGAAAGATGCTCAGAAGATAATGAACTCAATCATAATTTAATGTTTAGGAATGCTTAAAAGTAAGATGGAAAAGAAAGAGTAAGATTTATTACACGATACGCATTAACTGAAAAAGAATCATGGGAGAAAAGAAATGGAAGCGAGATGAGATTTACGCACTCCAAAGTGACTGAGTGAGGAATCCAGAGATCCCAAATCTGGATTTTCAATGCTTATATCCTTGAACTATTCCCCCAATGACTTAAAAAGTTGAAGGTTTTAATAATAACAACACCTATTCTTGATGCATCCGAGCAATATTATACCATGCATAACAAATAACAATAGGGCATTATGGATGTAGACCTAAGAAGCTGGACACTCTTATCTAGCACTTGCACCTGCTCCTAAATGGCAAATCCATCCTCTGAGGCAGACATGGCCAATTCAGACTCCAGACATCAGTTCATGACAGATGTATAAATTGGTATCTCTAGCAACATGAATGACTTCCACTGATCAATATTAATTGAGATGCAACAGGTAATGAATTTAATGCATAAATAAGCTTATAAAAAGATTTTAAACCAATTAAATGACCCTACAATCCGTTATATTAAAAAAGGTATATCTTTTCTTACTAGTGCACACCAATACCTACTGATACACACAAATACTCTATGATACTTTATATAGAAAATAGCATGTCTGACATAGATCCTATATCCACTAAAATACTCATGTACTTGTCTGTACTAAATTAAGGTTGAAACTTGATATGTAATTTTACCTTTGTTTTATTTTAATTTTAAAAATTTTAATTACATAAGTTAGTTGAAATTTAGTTATTTAAATTTCAATTAACAACAAATTTTAATCGTAGATACACGATTTTAAATGTAAATCTATCTTAGATCTATGATTTGAACCGTAGATTTAAATCAAATCTGGCCTACATCAACCATAATTTATATTTCAATTAAACATCTAAAAATCACCTATTAGGTTCGTTCATTAAGAGATTGTTCAAACATGTACGGCAGAAATACAGTATGAGACAAGTTCAAGTATAATTCGTGTTTGTCACTCAAAAAACCATTAAAAAATTCAGCAAAAAATAAAAATGAAAGAGTGATAATTTGTGATATTTTCTCAAAAAATTATTTTCTGAATAATTAGTGAATTATTTGGCCAACCCAAAAGTGCGCAAATTTTTCCAAACAATTAAAAGCTTCAGCCTTATTATATGTTTCCTCAAAAATTAGAAAAATTGACAAATAATTCGCAAACTTATCAACTATAGGCTTCTTCTTCATCCACTCTCTCATTTATTCATCTCCTCACTCCATGTTCATGAATGGGGATAGTGATTTGATCCCACAATCATGTAAACAGAGAAGCAACCTGAAATATTGCCTCTAAAACAAAGAACACTACATTTTGCTTTATTCAGCGAACAGTTGGGTGTGCAGGTCCAAACCATTGCCTATATACAAAACTAAAATGTGCAAGTCCCACTCACAAATTGGCAAACTTGCTAACCATTGTCTCTCTTAACAGTTTAGCTAGCCTATGACCCAACAGGATAAGAGCCCACCCTTCCCAGCTACCATTCCGAAAACAAACCACTACACAACATGCTGCACATATTTTCTCCAACTTCTCCCATGTTTCAATGGAAACCCCACGAAAATATTCGGTTGACCATAACTCTCCCTTGCATTCCGAGAAATCCATAAACTCTTCCAAGATCAGATCACCAAAGTTTGCTCCGTACAAATATTCTAGTCATAATGAAATCAAACTAAGGATAAATGATCTAAAAACCAAGCATCCTTTGCAGGTTTCTCATAAAACCCATGCCATCCATGTATTATATAGCCTCCAACACACTCAAAAGCACCTACGCAAACCATTCAGTGCAATTGCTACGGAATCATCCATATACGTTATATAATTGTTTCGCTGCGTAAGTCCTTCAAAAACAGCTCCAGTATCACTAGTTCTAAAGTTCGCAGTAAGAGCTAAACTTTAGTGGGAAATATTCTGAAGGTACTATTATCAACATATAACATCAATGGCTTGTGATTTTTCTTTTTAAAGTTCTAATAGCCAACCCATTAATTTGAGATAAGGCGTAGATTTTTTTTTTCGTTTTGAGACAAGGCGTAGATGACGATGATGATTAAAAAAAGTTCCAATTCCTGAAAAATTGACCGGGTAATAACTTCAATAACTGAAAGAAAAAAAAATATATATGGAAAGATAAGCATGCATTCAATTATATTTGTCTGAAGGGTTAAACTGAAACTGAAAGATGAACTAGTCATGTCAATGACTGTCGATAAAGCAGCCATGTCAAACAGCATTTGATAGAGGAGTTATTCCTGCTATGCAAGAAGAATAAAAAAGGTAAGACTATACTAAAGCAATATTGATTGGACCAATTGGAATTCTGAAGGGATGACAATGAGACCATAAGCAAGGTTTGGCTATGATTATAATCAAATTACAAAAAGTATTATAACAACCTCTTCCAGGTGCCATTAAATATATTGTCCAGTTCAAGACATTGAGGATCATCTTCATCAGGGGTCCAGCGTTCCAGCTCTCTCTCCACCACAAAATGAGACTGTGATATGGAGGAGTCTATCATAATATCCTGTCGTCTTTCATGTTGGAGCCTATTTGTCAATTCATTCCCGGTCACAGATACCCCCTGACATAACACAAGCACATTAGTGATCAAGGAGTAAAAACTGTAAACCATTGAGCCACTTTCTCCAAAAATCACATGATAGAAATCTCTTAATTACTATCAAAATTATATGCATTAGATAATAGTACCACTATCTATTGTGTATGATTGGTCTGCAATCAACAAATGTCTCAGATACTTTAACTGAAATTGAGATAGAAAATGCAGTAAAACCTTGGCTATAACTTGCACAAGTTCTTTAGCAGGTATAATCCAAGTCTTTGGAGGAGCCTTGCTAACAGACTTCTGTCCTCGGACGGAACTGTCCTTGGTTAACCGAGCCATTTTTAGGATAATTCCTGCAAGTAACAAGCAACTGAATATCGAGAAAGCAAATGATTATAATACAGGTGAACCTTATTTAATTTTCGAAAAAGGAAGCTGAGGAAAGAAAACCAACCAAAACTCATAATCCTTTGAATTGCAATACAAAAACATGACCAGGAAAAAATATTCAAAAGCACCAAGACATACCAAAATCTTTTTCAGCGTTTGTTGCATGAAATATTCCAGAGAATATAGATCCATTTTTCACCTGGACTTCCACATGATGTCCAATAAGACATGTTGTCGAATATATTAGCCGATCACGTGAAGGACTTTCATATCCTCCGACTTTGCTGCCATTCAGAACACCTGTTCAACGGAGCTTTTAGAAAGGACAAGGTAACAAGACAATAAATTAAGAATAACAGTTTTAACCTGCATTTATACAATTGCTGGGGTTTGACTTCCCAGACTGCAACTTACTGTCCAGCCGAGTCCCTATCTCCCTTTCAACTCTTTGATGGCCAAATCCATTGGCAGAAGGCCCAGGCTGTACAACTTGTTGCATACTCATTCTCCGCAGCAGCTTATAACCAACTGAAAACCAGTTCAGAAAAGTTAAGTACTACTGACATGTAAATATATTTCGGATGCACAAACCAAGGGCAGGCAAATAAAAAGATTGATAATTTGGAAACATGGTATTAGTATTAAACACTGGCCAAAATTAACCGTCGATTTATGACTTGGAAAAATGAAGTTTACCTATAATATTTGGGTCGGGCTCCAGTGACAGCCCTAAAATGACAGGCTCCCGTTACAGGACACAATATGAGCCACATGGCACACTCTTAGAGGACTCTGACCGTATAGATGTTTAGCCAATCCCTAGGAGGACATACAAACCAAAAATCAGCCTGATTAGTGATTTCTAGGCATTGGATTGGACTTATTCAGCATGGTATTAAAATTACCGAAGTTTTGGCAAATTTTGTCGAATTTTGTTGATTTATTACCTTTTGAAGTGAAGTTTATCTGTAATATTTCAGTGAATTTTACCATTCAGGACCGAAACTTTAAAATAGATGAGAAGTGTTTAAAATCCATTTTATAAAAATTATTTTTCTTTGTAATTTCCTGTTTCTTTCCTACATTTATGCTACATTAGTATTGCAAATGCGTAAGGCATCATTTGTCCACACTTCTCTATGTTGGCAAATATTTACAAACTTCTCCATATCGGAACATCTTCAAATTAATTCTGAATTTTAACTAAGCAAAATTTTGGGCGGAGTCGAAGTTTATACCTTGCTATTTAGGACCAAAACTTTAAAACAGATAAAAATTGTTTCATACGCTTGTATCCTTCGTTTTTGCAAAATTTCTTTCTTTTGGGAGATTTCTAGGTGAAAAGCGACCACGTCATTTAAGGGTTTTTTGGTCAAAAAAGAATTGTAGAGATAATGTCAAAAGAATGAATTTAACTATAGGTTGAACAAGACAAGCTTAACTATAGGTTGAATGAGTTTTATCTTAAATGATTCAGGACCAATCACCCCATCAAGAAAAGTCCATAATGTCAAAAGAATTCTAGGAATCCCACCCTATATTAAAGGAGTGGCTTGTTCGTGGAGAGGAAGTCGTTCGAGTTAGAGACTCAATAGGGAAGCAAGGGCATCGCCTTGAGTATCACAGAATGGAGACAGGGTTTTTGGAGTAGACCATGTCTGAGAAGGAGCATTATGGATTAGGAAGGTGATGATGGAATTAGAGAAGAAGATAGGAGGACCCCAAATTAGTAAAATCAAGGGTAAATAGCTCCTTTATAGCTGAACAAAGATTTAGGTAGTGTTTGGGAATGCTTTTTGGGAAGCACTTCTCCAACTTTTGGCGTTGAGAAGCGTTGAGAAGTGCTTAGCATAAATAACTATTTGGTTTGCAAAAGCACTTTGGCTTCCAACATCTAAAAGAAGCTCGAAATTCTTTTTTGAGCAACACCTCAGAGGGTGTTTTGTTGCCATTGTTGGTCTTTTGGGTGTTTTTTTCCTTTTGATTGATAAGTTTTTCTCTGTGCATATGTTGGCTGTGAAAAAATGGGTTTGAAGTTTTAAGATGATGGATAAGATTGATTTGGGGCATTTATGGAGAAATTTCATATGGGGTTTTGGTCTTCGGTTCTGAGGAGTCAATATGAAGATAGAGATGAGAGTTGGTCGTGGGTTTTGGAATGATGTTAAGGCATGGTTGTGGCAGTTTTTGGTGTTTGGTTTTGATTACTTGATGATGAACACCGTGCTTCAAAATGATTGTTAATGGCAGTGAAAGCGACGGAAAACTACATAACAAAAGGGTAGTGGCTCAGTATGTGGTGATGGTGGCAGCAACAGGGTGGAGTTGGTGCTGATGATGGCAACAATAGAGTGGAGTCGGTGGTGGTGGTCGTGGTGAGAGAAAAGAGAGAGGTTAGAGGAGGAAGAGAAAGAAGAGGGTTAAACAAGAGAAGAATATATGTTTTGCAACTCAATTTGGCGATTGATGGTTGAACCATGAATGAGCATTTGGGTTATAGAATTTGCAGTCGCTACTCGCTAAAAGTGACTGACTTATTAAAGTAGTTGGGAGTTGAAACAATATTCTTCCAAGCAACTATATGATAAAACCAACTTGGACGAAAGTGTAGAGAGTGGATACAGCTCCATTTCAATGGAAGTGCTCAAGGATCCTCAGGCCTAGCAAGCATAGGTGTAGTATTTAAAAACGAGTTTGTTGCAATCCTCAAGGTGTACTCACACCAAACAGTGTAATGAAATACACACTCCAATGAAGCAGAGATTGAAAACTCCTTCATGCTCTAAAAAAGGATCATTTTACAGGGCAACAGACAAAGGAGCTTGTGCTACAAGGCTTTTACTATTTTTAGTCAAATGATACTATCTATATTAAAGTTTGAATTCAATAAATACAGGACCACTCAACATACCCTAGGCACGCTATAAGATTGCATAAAAATCATCATGCCAAGAAAGGAGGGACAATAAATGCTACGTATTCAATAGGAAATCCATATCAATATCACAGAAAATCAAATCTACCCAATAGATCCAGCAACGCAGAAGCTAGTTTCAGTTAAGTATCACCCTAATTAATGGTTATGAAGTGAAACAAAACTACATCAAGAACAACTAACACCAATGACGATCAAATCAAAAGGGAAAAAGGCTATCCCAACACGACCAGAAAACCACACTAATAATTAGAATTAATTGCTATAGTATTTAAAACATTATTGGTGTCGAGCATACAAGCAAATAAACAATAATAGAAAATCAAATCCAAGAACTTGCATGGTTTCAATCTTCGAAAACCTCAAAAGGTAACAACTTCAAGAGCCAAATAAATTCATGTGTAAGATAATACCAAAATAAATATAATAGAAGAAAAAAATATGACTCGTAAAACCAAGAAAATGTGCATGAAGGAACGCATTTTAAGAGCAAAAAAATACTGAAATCAAACCAGAAAAACACCCAAATTGAAGGGGAAACAAGAGAACAAACAAAATGAAATACGCAGGAAAAAAAAAAAGGAGACCTAGAAAAGGGTTGATGATCCTTACCGATCAAATTCGATTGTTCTCAATTTATCTTGTTCTTCTTCTGATTCTCGGAGGAAAGAAGAGAGCAGGTTTACTACTCTAGGTAAGGGTTTCAAGACCAAAAACAGAGAAACAAAAGCGAAAAGACGAATCACGAAGTTCCACTGCAACGGGAGAGAAGATGTGGATCGAAAGGTCGATCGATCAGGGATGGAGAGAGAAAAGAGAGGTTTTTTTAGGGTTCCACTAAGAAAGAGGGCAAAAAGAACAAAAATACGAGTTAAAACACAGTTCGGAGTCGGACATGGAACGAGGACTGAAATGAGAAATTGGTTGAATTAGTAAGAACCCCCTGTAAATGTTTAAATCAAGGTTAATCCTTTGACCATCAGTCAATATTGTTGACTAACACTCAAAAGGTGGAAGAAGCGATATTTATGATATTTCACTCTTGACACCGTAATTTGAGATAATTACATTTAGGTATTTTTGCAAGGGTGGCAATGTAACAAGCTGTAGCTTAAGCCTAGCACCATTTTTGTCAATCACTGCTGCCATCTGGGCCCACTGACAGCATGGATGTTTAGCCCACCACTTGATGAATATACACACCAAATATCACCATGATTGGTAATCTCTAACCATTAGATTTTAGTACTTTTAGGGTGTGATTTTAGCCATTGAATTCAACCATTTTTTTAATCTATATAACAAAACAGGACGGTTGTCTTGTGGGTAAGTGGTGGCTGAGATCCACTGCACATGGACGGCTAAGATTTGTTGGTTCTAATAGTTCTTTGGCGCCCTTGGCACTATTTTTTAGGCCATTCCTGTCTATCGTCAGAAGCAAGTCAAAAGCGAAGAAGCGCTTCTAGGGTCGCAGAAGAAGAGAAGCTCTGTCGTTAGAAGAAGAAGAAGGGGGTCGCCATTTCCGCCTCCGCCTCGCCTCACTCTTGCAACTTCATCTCTCTCTCTCTCTCTCTCTCTCTCTCACCACTGATCTTTCTAACCTTTTTTCTGACCTCTGTATCCATCAAGAAGAGTCATTTTTTCCTAATGTCAGTGGTGATCATGCTTGAATCTGAGGTGTTAGAACTTAGGTTTTGGATCCTCGGTTTGGGATTTTTGTTGAATATCTGATTTGGGTATTAGAACCACGGTTTGTCAACAGTTTGGGGTTTTTTATGAGCCCAGTGATCATGCTTGGAGGTCCATTTGAGCGGTCAGTGATCACAAATCAGACTTATTTTTGTTCTGTAGGTTCACAAGGGGTAGGCAAATGGATTGCCATGTGGCATACTCTTTCAGACTTATTTTTAGCCATCCTATTGGTTGAATCCAATGGGTAGAAATCGCAAATCAAAACTTTCAGGGGAATGGGGGTCTTTCCATCATAAAGTCGTTAGACTTATTAATGGTCTGCAGGTTCACAAGGGGTGTTGGTTTTTTTTTTTTGTAAATCTTATTTCTGGGTTTATATTTCCCATTTTTATTTCTGTTTTTGGTGGGTTTGATGCTAGGTTTGGATTTGTGTAGGGTTTCCCACTGACCGTATGAATGTTTAGCAACCTGATTGGTGGTTCTCCATCTCAGGTTTCTTTTTTTGTTTTTGTTCAGCTCAGGAGAGCCTATCAAAAAAATATGACGTGTTAATGGTTGTGATCATCCGATCGAGCAATTTCTAGCCATTACAGCTCAAAGGGAAGAGGTAAAAAACAGCACTGATTTCTTTTTTTATTGTTGTTCTCTGGGTGAATGGTTGTGATGATTCTCTTGGCATCTGTCTTCGCATTTGTATTTGTTTAGGTTAAATTTCTGAGTATATGGGTTTGCAAGCGTTGTAAATGTTGTCGGAGATCTGAATTTCTGATTTGGGGATCTCTTTAAAGATCTTTCCTATAGATGTATACATTAAGATGGTACTAATACAATTAAGTTGTTTAGAACCCAAATGTTAGTAACATGGGTAATTAAGGTTTAGAACCCATTTAGACTAAACCTTTCAAGTTTCTTGAAATTGAATACAGAATCAGGGAGCTTCACTATAACAGTATCATCAAGAACCTTTCTTAAAGAGTTGATGTTGCTCAAGTGGGTAATTAAGGTTTAGAACCCATTTAGACTAAACATTTCAAGTTAATTAAAGTTGAATACAGAATTAGGAAGTTTCACTATAACAGTATCATGTTGCTCAAGTCCTCTGTTATTAAGTTTTTCAAGACGTCTCAATCCAGAAATATTATTTGGTAGTTCCATAAGATTTGAATAGTTTTTCATGTTCAAGTGTCGATTACGCTCACTTTTCTGTCTTGCACAGGTATTTTTGGATTCTAAATCATGTTCTACACATATTGAACCTAGCAGATAGCTGAAAGATTTATTGAACCAAAAGTGATGCTCAAATGCAATGTGACCAGGTTCGTGACAGATTAGGCATTTCATAGTTGCGTTTCTCTATCTTTATTATTTTTCTATTGGGTTTTCTCAAACTTTGAATTTGCTCTTTTTATCTTTTATGTTAATATGAGATTAATGTTTTTATAATCTTTTTGGAATGTTTTATGTGTTAGGAATCATTATAATGTTTTTACTATATTAGGCTATTTTGTGAGGTCTGTTTGAACGATAAGAGCTTTTAGAATTCCTGAAGTGCTTGCTGAATTCTTTATGTTTTGAGATTCAATCCGCCCGTACCTACTATTTTATATTGATTTACGTATTTAACTTTGTGCTATCTTTTATGTAATTTACTCATTTATGTTTTTGCTTTATTTTTGGCAGAGATTGAAGCCGCTACACAGTAGATTTTCATTAAAGAGGTACTGGCTTCTAATCTCATTTGATTATTTCTTTATTGGGTCTTTTTCATTTTCTCTTTTGCTTATAATGAAATGGTTTTGGGGTGGGTTTCGATGGTGGTGGACTTTAGATCTGCGTGATCATGGTAGGATGGGCAAAATACAAAGGTTTTATTTAACTTTATATATTATGTAAAACATATGTTTCAGTACCCTCCCTTCACCGTTCTGGATGCCTTAGCATCAATTACCATATGGTGTAGTTTATGAATTGTGCTTAGGGTCTCTGACCTTGGAATTTAGAGGGCGACATTTTTCGCCTTTAGCCGCGAAGCCGCGAGTATGTTTTAGATCTTGAAGTTTAAATTGAAAAGCTTCTCTAATGACCTAAAATATATGTTTGGGATTCACTTTTCATAATTGCACTCTATTTTAGTATATAGAGATTATTAGTGTACTTTATGCATATGTTCACGCCTACCAGCATGATCAATTACTAAGAAAGTTTTAGGGAGAGTAACTGAAAGTAACATGTGTAGGGAGCACCTTATGCACCATCACTGCTCATGGGAGATGCACGGACAAAACCATACTCATGGGAATATGTTGCCTTCCCTGCCTCCTGGCTCAGAACTTCCAAGTTCTTGCCCACTACAGGTATACATTGCTCTCCAACTATCCATTTATTCTCGGTAACATAAATCGACCAATGATATCATCTAACCAAAGATGGCCACAGTGTTCTCTTTGTTCGCCTCTCTCCATTGTCCCACGTTGCTTTGTTTTTATATGCATGTTTAGTGATGCTCTGCTAATTATTAATGATAATGAGATTGTGTGTGATCTTATTAACCAGGACATGTGGACAATGTATATGGACACTGGCCTCATTTGCACATTTCTTCAAGCGTCACAGGTTGTTGAGATCTGAGGCATCATTGCATCCCGGAGTTGTTTAGTGATTCAGACCACTATCTAGGTCATTTAACATCACCAGCCTGCCCTTTAATAGTTGGTCCTTTGTTTTTAATAAACTCCAATACAATGAAGATCCTTATATGGTCCTCCTACAAACATGTCTTAGGTTTCTAAAGCAAGGTAATCTTTGAAGTTATTGATGTAAGTAATATTGGTAGTCAAGTTCTTAGTTATATGTATTTTCAATTTGTGACATTTCCAGGTTAGTACATGCTGCATTCTATATGTTGGCAGTTTATATTAAACATGCTATATTCTTTGCTATACTATATCGCTTAATGTGATATTGATTTTTTATTATAAACCTCTATTTTTATCTGAAATTAGGAATTGGTTTGAGTGCTGAAGGCAACCGATTTTTGCAAATGCTTTGTCGGGGAGTGCCGTGGGCACGGGCAATTTACTAGTCTATATAACAAAACAGGGAAGTTGTCTCCCCACTTATACCCCCTCTTATCTATTTAGACAAAGAAGGGCTGAGATCTTATCCCCCAAATAGATGGTGGATCTCAGCCATTCACACCCAACTTTGACAAACGCTTTGTTGGAGAGTGCCGTGGGCACTGGGCACTGGGCACCCACTATCTATATAACAAGTGACAGTGGTTGTCTTATACCCCTCTTATCTTATATGGCTTCAATAATGAGTGACTGAGATACACTATGCTTCATATCGATGGCTGAGATTAACTTCCATCCGATTTTGACAAACACTTTGTCGGAAAGTACCGCGGGCACGGGCCACCCGTACATATAACAAGACAACTCAGTTGTATTCTCTTATCTTATCCATCCATCTAATGTGGACGGTTAGATAAAGAGTGGTTGAGATCAAATCCATCGATCTAATGTGGATGGTTAGATTTAAGCCACTCAATCCGCCTCATTTGAGCTCAATTTATTCAAAATTTGAATTTCAACACTGTTATTTTTTGTTATTTATGTTATTTTTCTATTTCTCCCTCTGTGCGTTACAATCCGTTATAATGGAAAAAAATGGTAACACCCCAGTCCGTTATACTGTTTGAGTGCTGAAGACACCCAATTTTTGCAAACACTTTTGTCGGAGAGTGCCGTGGGCACGGGCCATTTACTATTCTATATAACAAAACACATTGGTTGTCTCCCTACTTATACCTCCTCTTATAAGCATCAACAAAGAATGGCAGAGATCTAATCCTCTCCCAAATGGACGGTGGATCTCCGGCACTCACCTGATTTTGGCAAATTCTTTGTTGAGGAGTGCCGATGGCACAGGGCACCCACTAGTCTATAGAACAAAACAGGGAAGTTGTCTTATCTCTTATCTTATCTTGCTTCATAAGATAAAGAGTGGCTGAGATCAAATCCATCCATCAAATGTGGATGGTTAGATTTCAGCCACTCAATCCCCCTCATTTGAACTCTTGCGCAAAAGATTGAAAATTTATTGAAAACCTGAAAATTTGAATTCAGCGCTATTATTATTTTTGTTTTGCTCCAATGCGTTACGGTAACACTCCCAGACCGTTAGACCATTTGATTGCCGAAGGCACCCAATTTTTACAAACGCTTTTGTCCGAGAGTGCCATGGGCACGGGCCATTTACTAGTACTAAACAAACGGCTATAAATCATCAAACAAGCTGATTTTTGGTATGAATGTCTACCATGGAGTGGCTAAACATCCATGTGGTCGGGCTCACATGGCAGCGGTAACAGAAATGGTGTCTGGCGTAAACTGCAGCTTGTCACACACAACCCTTTTTGCAACACCCCTCAGAATCTATACTACTTTAAAGCAAAAATCGGAGTTGAGGCACGCCTCGCTCACACGGGCATTCACAAGACACACACTCACGTGCACGCCCCTTAGTTAAAAATAAATAGTAATACTCCTTTATACTTTCAAATGGGCTAGGCTAACCCAAAGAACTTTAAGACCTAACCAATTCTGGGCCAACTTGGGCTATGAAATTCAGCTCGTGGGCTAAGTTTGCGCCTAATTTGAAAGGCCCAACTGCTTTCCAAGCCAGGCAAAACTTGGCTCATATGGCACAACAATCCTGTACTATGCTTGAGACATGACTAAGTAGCTATTTTGCATGGATGGTTATACAACACAGAGAACATTAGTGTAGAGGGGCAGCCCTTGTTTTAAGTGATGCTCTTTAGGTCAAACAATGTGTGAAGCAAAAAATATTACTTTTACTAATTAAGGGTGCGTTTGGAATGCGTCCCAGAACACCGGCACGGCCCGTCGAACTGGCAAATGGGTCCCCAAGACAGTCTAGGCCAACAATGACCTGAATTTCTTTTTTCAAAAAAAAAAAAAAAAAAAAAAAAAGCTAGAGAAAGTCGAACAGGCGATGCTTTTGACTAACAGGTCGAACTGGCCAACCACCGACTGGATGGGCGGTTCAGGTTTTAAAATCATTGCTCATCAGTTTTTCGAGACTATTTTTTAGTAGTTGCTAAATAAAAATTTTCATTTTGACTTACATTGTCATTCTTGAATAAATTTCATCGACACCAATTAAAAAATTGTTTCCCCCCCTTTTTAGTCTACATGTTCTTGGCGACTTCATCTTCAAGTGGTCTTTGTTAGGACAACAGCCAAAATAGAAGGCCCCCTAAGCTACCCCTGGATTTATGCCATGTGACAGTCACTGGCCTTGATGCCGATTGAGTGATCCTAGCCATCTGATTTGAGTGTTTCCTCCATTGGGCCTAAATTTGGAATAGAAACACAAAGGAAAAAGGGTATCAAAATTGGGTCTAGGCCCATGGGACAACAAATGATGTTTTTGGGCTTTGGCTTCATCAAAAGACAACCCAAGACTTCATGGGTCCAGGTGATGTTAACAAGTACCACGCGGCCAAAACTCTGGACTAGCTTAAGGGCTCTCCCTGTGCATGACGCTTAGGCTATTTTTCCCCTTTCAAAAGGGTAATGATTTTAATGCAATGTGTAGCTATGTGGGTAGGGCCTGCAATAGGCTCTAGCCCAGGTCTACAATCCTGGGCTGGGCCTCAGCTACCTTGGACCTGGCGTTGTTTTTTTTTGCTAGATAAGGAAACTCAAGGATACATATGTCATGTGGAGCCTGATGGTGCTAGAGTACTGTACAATTGGGCGTGTTTGATTGCACAGAAATTTTTTTCGAGAAAATACATCTGGGAAATGCCTTAAAATAGTTGATTGATTGCAACTGAAAACACATATTTCAATCACATGAGAAAATAAAGGTGTATTTTTCAGGTGGAAATGAATTCTCACCTATCTGAACGGGAAATGAATTCCGAGCTTAGTAGGAAAAATTATCCAGACTTAAATGGCTTGGTAGGAAAAATTATATAGATTTAAAATGGCTACCTAACAATGGACAGTTGTGTTTTCCCAAGGAAAGTGCAATTTTCTCCCTTGGCAATCAAACACGCCCTTAAGGGTGTTTTTGTACTTTTACATAGAGAGACAGAAACCCTAGTTTCATCTTGGAGTCATATATACCTCGATCAAAGACGATCATTCATTGTATTGTTTCTTTTTGCCTCAGAACATAATGGAATTGGTGTGGATCCATGGACTTACCTCAATCTAGAGGGAACCACGTAAATCTCTATCTATGTGTTGTAGTTATTGCATCTTTGTAGTAATATTTTGTTTCTATCCCGGTGCGGCCTCATGTGAGGTAGCCAGCCAAGCCTTGATCGAGCATACAATCAGAGCTGGTTCGAACAAGTGTTGATAGTGTGGGACAAGGGTCGTTCGGAGGTCTGAGGGAGGCAGCAACACCAATTGCTAGAGCAGGTGGAGGAGCTGTCTGGGTGGGCCATGCCATGATGTGGAGGTGGAGCCCATCCATTCTATCGATTGCAGAGGTGAGCATGTCCCTGACTTCTCCTTGGTCACAACAGTGTATAAGGCCTGTAGAGGTGACAGTGGAGGGCACAAGGCTCTTCCCTTCTAGTCGAGAAATCACGACAAGGCGCCCGACCTCACTTGCTTGCTCGTGTAAACGCTCCAGGCCAGCACGATCGGCCGCTGACCCTTTGGTTACTGAGTAGATACAGATGAAACCCTATACAATGTAGCAAAAAATAAAAAGTGATATGTGAAGTAAGAAGACATGGGACTCCATTCGAAAATTGGACTAATTAGGAATCCTTGACTTGTCAAAATGTTTGCACACAAACGTTTATGGCATTTGCGGGTGCTTGGTGGCATGGCATCCAACAAATATTTGCATTAGACCCAATAATTTTTTGCCAAAAAGTGGTCTAATGTTTGCAGCCAAAAAGTGGTTGCAAACAGCTGCAAAAAATAGGCAAATGGCTCTCTCATCCCCGAGTCCCCCAACAACAGCTCTCCCCTCCCCAACCATACAAATAGTTTCCCAACAAATGTTTGTCATTGCAAAAAAATTTCTGCAAACTACAGACAGGATACCAAGCAGGGGCCTTAGATGCAAACACAAGGATATATGTACTTTTTTAGGTGTGTTTGGTTGCAGTGATAATGCTAACACAAGGATACAAGTACTTTTGGGAGGTGTTTGGTTGCAAGGATAAATATAGCAGTCATTGTTTTTTTTTTTGATAAGCATATATCAGTCATTGTTAAAACGGGATAATTTTTTCTTTTTTTGTTTGTGATGAATCTATGGAGTGGATTATGTCCACCTCCCATTGTGCATCATTAAAAATTAAAATTATCCCGCACTGCTGTATTCGACGACAAACAAGGTTTTCTCTTGAGCAGGCATAAGAATAAAAAGTTTTTACCTCCTCGGTTCGCTTGATGTCCATTCCAAAACGATTTTCCCCTGGCTCCAGAGTCAACACAATCGGAACATCCGCAACTCCAGGCAGAAACCATAGACGTATTCCTTGCACAATGTTGATAGCCGTGTTGTAATTTTGTTGCCTGCCCCAGCCCATTTCTTGCCTGGCCGAACTCTTTTTCTCCTTTCGTTAATAAATTTTAAAATAGAAAACGAGATAAGTTTTCGAGATCATTAAGCTTTCAAGTTTGTTCAAAATTGCAGCAAAATGAAATGGGTGTTTGATTGCAGTCAAATCTATTATGAATGGACTACCACCTCCAATACGCATACTCAACGTTTGGCTTCATGGGTTTTAAGGTATGCGGAATACACATCCATCTCCAACAGGCACCAAAATGTGATATAACAGGTCCTTCACTTGTTGGGTAGTACAGGTCTATTCATAATAGACGTATCGCTGCAACCAAACACCCCAAAGGAGAGGGAGAGAGAACAGTACTGAGGTAACTATTTGCTCTGTTTGTATATTAACAAAGATGAGAGGCGCCCCCGAAGAAACTGCTGCAGAAAACCAGGCCATGGATCTGGCCGTGGTCGTCCCGACGCTGTGCTCGCCTGCCAGTGGCATGAAGAGAATGGAGCTGATGACGGTAGATTGCTGGTCGCCCAAGTAGGTCCCCACCTTCTTCTTCCAATTGTATTTCACTGCTTTCTTGTTGAAGCCCCTACTGTCCACATTAACCACCTTCCTGCTCATTTCTGCATGGTCACATAATCCTACTGTTTATTTTGATTATTCACTGTATAATAAGTGTGTATGCATCACCACCATCGTCCGTTTCACGATCACCGTTTGATGAAGTTGTGGACCCATGTATATAAACTGGTTATTCAGTTCATACACTGATCAGATGGTGAAGATCAATCAATCTTGTTGACTTTTGTCATTTGTAAACCACATTTATGTTCTATAGAAATGGATATTGATATTAGATTTCTTTACAAGAGAAAGAGAAAAATCCTACCATATAGTTCAGTACACTGTTCGCCGGTGAGATCTCCCAATACCGCTACATGTCTGTCATCGGAGGCAGCTCTAATCGTAAATCTTCTTTGAAGCTTGTTGCCCTTCTGCACAATGGAAGCCCGGAGCTTGAGATTGGAGTCCCCCCTCCGGACCTTGACCCATATGAACTCCATGTTTCGATTAAGCCTACCGAGCTGTGAACTAAGATCTGACCTACCCTTCACCGGCACGAACGTTTCACAGTCTTCCTCGGCAACCCCTTCGATTATATCGCCCGGTAAAGGCATGCTCTCATCCCAGTCTTCCGGCATGTCTTGCTTCACTTGTTTCACACACACTAGTTTCTGAACACTGCCCATTTCCTTTTGAAACGCAGAAGAATGCTTTTGCATGCTATGTTCTTAATCATGGAGGAAAACTTAAATGGTGTGTGAGAGATAGGACGGACTAAGGACTACGGACGTTTCAAAGAAGTGGGATTTTAGTTATTTACGTCCAAACCATAGTGAGGGTGGTTTTACATGCTATTTTTGTCTCTGTTGTTACATTTTTATATATAGTATCGCCAAGTTGGACGGCCTTTTGTGTTTTTGTTACTAAGCTCTACTTCGCTAAGACAGATGCAAAACACTGGGCCTATAAAAGCAACCCAACTGGCCCATAGCAGATTGGGCCTAGAAGCCCAATCAGGCGAATCTGAGCCATTAACTCCGCTAGCGTTGACCCACATGCAAAAGGGTTGTCAATGGATCAAGTCTGGATCTGGTTGTGAACCGATAACCTGTTGAATCAGTTCCAAATCGACTCTGATACAATATATTTATATTGATAAAACCTATTAGATAAGTTCTAGATCAATGGGTCAACCCTGATATCTGAATCCGATCCATTGACAGCCGTAATTACAACATCTGGTGTGGTATTTACGTTGTTTATTGCTATCGGAGAGACCTCAAATGGTGGGTATCGTATGTAAACAATGTATATAGCAATGTCAGAGATGGTCTTGTTTATAAGATGGATCATCGATAATACCTACAAATAAAAAGCAACAGCAACACCAGATAAAACAACGGAAGGTGCAATGAGCTGGTAACTTACAAATGAGATCTTTAATCAAATTATAGTTAATGTTACAAACCACAGCTTTGAATAATCGATGCGCTGTTCATAACATCAGGGAGTAAATTGAAATTAAAAGATAACGAGAGTAAGATAAAGTACAATATGGGATCCCAGTTCCCCGTAACCCGTGTTTACCTGCATTTATAGGCCTTTCATGATGCCAATTGGACTTACAAGTAGATGATGCCTGAAAGCCAGAGGCTTCCACTTAACAAACAACCTGTTTCTTCTTCTGTCCATCTGGATCGGAAGGTACCAGGAGAAAGAGCACCATCACTACCACAATGGTCATCTGCCATGCTCCATGCTCAAGACCCTACAGGGACAAGGATTTAAATATGACTTCAGCTTTGGCAATTAAAGGATGGGCAAAAATAAGATTACACCAACGAGAAGGCGGCAAGTAGGTATCTGGATGTTGGCTCTCATAGGGCAATGCTGAGGGATGCTTGAATTGGGAAAATAAGTTGGACTGACGTAACTTGAATGTGTAATATCCCAGGCCCATAGTTAGTTGTGCAAAACATATCCAGGTCGTAATAATTTAAAAGGCACCTTTCTGTGTGTATATATATATATATATATATATATATATATATATATATATTGGGAGAAGTTTTACATCAGCTGCCAACCTGACAAAACCCTCTTCCTTTATCCGGGATTGGAACCGGTGATGCAGTGTAAACCACTACACCGGCAGAGTAGCCCCAATAAGTGACAAAATGAGGGAAAGTCGATTGAGATGGTTTGGCCATGTACAACGAAGACCAATGACAATACCAGTGAGGAGGAATGTGCAAGTCGAAGGGCCAAAAAACGTGTTCTTATCGGAGGTGGTAATCCATTCATAATAGACTTGGCTGCAATCAAACAACCAATATTTCATTTTGCTGCAATTTTTTAACAAACTTGAAAGCTTAATGATCTCAAAAACTTATCTCATTTTCTATTTTAAAATTTATTAACAAAAGGAGAAAACGAGTTCTACCGGGTGAGAAATGAGCTAGGGCAGACGACAAAATTACAAAACGGCTATCCACATTATGCACGGAATACGTCTATGGTCTCTGCCTAGAGTTGCAGATGTTTTGATTGTGTTGACTCTGGAGCCAGGAGAAAACCGGTATGGAATGGACATCAAGCGAACCGAGGAGGTTAAAAAAGTTTTAATCTTAAGCCTGCTCAAGAGAAAACCTTGTTTTTCGTTGAATACAGCAGTGCGGGATAATTTTAATTTTTTTAATGACTCTACGAGGAGGTAAAAAATATTTAATTTAAGCCTGCTAAAGTGAAAAATCAAAGTTTTTTTTTCAGTTCATTGGAAAAAAATCACTTGACGCACAATGGGAGGTGGACATAATCCAGACTCCATAGATTCAATCCATCACAAACAAAAAAGAACAATTGTGCCATTTTAACCATGACTGATAGATTTATCTGAATATCTTAAGGCTTCAACTGCCTTAAGGTACAGATAATGATTTCTACTTACATTGTTTCCAAAGAGACTCTGTATATGGCAGTCCACTCCAATCCCATTGTTCTCTGGTTACCAACATTCATAAGTTGCTTTCTTCACAAACAACTTCCATGTTGATTTGTTTTCTGTGATAAGAAGTTTTTGGATAATATTCTCTACATGCATATAGAGGTCAATTGTTTCTACTTAGCTGTAATATGATGATATTTTGTCATGATTATAATTCTTGGTTTTTCTTTCTACTGTGAATTCTTTTGACCCCACAATACCTTCCACTGAGATTTTTTTTTTTTTGTTTCATTTCCAAGAATGGATCTTTTTGAGGAGTTTTAAGTATACAGTAGCTATAACCACAATACTGGGGAGGAAAAACTACTGAGAAATAAGTAGAAGGTTCCCTCAAATGATTTGAATTATTCTATTATGTTGGATAACATATAACAATTAAATATTCCCTAGTGCCTCGATTTTCTTCAAACTCAGGGATACAATTTATAGTCATTACATGGTCTATACTCCAGTCTCTAGATCGTGGGAGGCCTAGAGGAACCCTAGAGTTGTTGTCATTGTGGGCGTCCTCGCTGACATCATCGAGCCGTACGGATAGGGTCGACATGGTCGCCTGAAACCCCCCCCTCCCTACTAGATCTCGATTTTTTGAGATTTTTGGTGATTTTTTGAACCCTTATTCG
This sequence comes from Euptelea pleiosperma, assembly GCA_035048495.1. Classification (NCBI taxonomy): domain Eukaryota; kingdom Viridiplantae; phylum Streptophyta; class Magnoliopsida; order Ranunculales; family Eupteleaceae; genus Euptelea; species Euptelea pleiosperma. Next base: position 13,330,921 of record CM068548.1, read on the forward strand.
ATGCCTTTTTGCTGATTTTCAGAAAAATCGAAAAAATCAATTTTTCTTCTCAGCAGCTTGTGGAACCATACGGCAACTCTTTCGGGGGGCTTGTTGCTTCGTTTTAGGCCCCCTCCTATCTTATCTTCAGATCCATAGGTGGATCTCTTGGATCCATGGAGGTTTGAAGTCTGTGGCTTGACTTTTCTCCCCACCTATTGCTGCCGACGACTTTTTTGGGGGCAAGAAGCATTGTCAACGCACTATCCTCCTTCATGAATGATCGTAATATGTCCTCTTCATATTTTTAGACTATATTTGGCTGTGATTTGGGTCCTCCATGGTGTTTTCGTTGCTCTGTGGTTGTTTAGCAAGTGCCATTTACATGGAGGGACTTGTTCTCTCCTTCACCGCTCCCACCAATGGCTCCATGTGCCTTCAGATTTGTTCCTGAGGTATTATTCTTGTTTCTTTGTCATTTGTTGCTTTTCGTGTTACTGTTATTTGGTTATTTGGAGCGGTAATGTCGACTTTGAATGAGTATGGGGCATCCGATGTGTCCTCCGACCTTCCCGGACTACCGTTTCAGACCCAATGTCGTTTGAAAATCCTAGTTTGCACATTACTACTATCAAGTTGGCTGGAAAAAATTAATTGGAGTGGTCTAGAGCTGCAAAAATGTTTATTGGTGGTCGTAGGAAACAAGGGTACATCACTGGGCGATTACAAGCACCCGCCGAAACAAATCCTACGTTTGAACAATGAGAGACAAGTAATTTAACGGTTATGTCATGGCTTCTTAATTCTACGGAGTCCCACATTAACAGAGGATGCATGTTTCTTTCCACGACTAAGGAAATTTGGGATGCAACAGCCCAGACTTATTCGCAACAACAGAATGTCGCCCGTGGGTATCAGTTGTGCCAGAGTGTTGTCACTCTCCGTCAAGGGGATTTGCCCTTGGCTGATTATTTTGCTAAGCTGCGTGGTGTATGGAAAGAACTTGATTATTATCAGGTCTTTACACCTAAGTGCCCGGAGGATGGTTTGCAGTATCAGAAGTTGGTTGAATAGAACCGGATATATTCGTTTTTTGCCGACTTGAATGCTGATTTTAAGTTAGCCGATGTCCAGTTGCTTAATAAAGAAACCTTGATATCTCTCAATCAAGTATATGCATATGTTCAGAGTGATGACAGCCATAGGGATGTCATGTCTCCTTATCCTAGCCATGAAAAGTCCGGCCTGGCTGCCTTCCTGCCTCCTTCAAAAACCCTTGAGTCTAAGCAAGAAAGGCCACACCAGGGATCGGTGTTAGAGTTTACATGTTTGTGAGGGGTGTAGTCGTAAAGGCCACAACAAGGATAGGTGCTACCACATTCATGGACGACCACCACAGCTGCCCAAGACTCCCCCTACTACTCAGTGCGACTATGGATTTTGAGCCCGGGTCTCCGCCCACCTATACTGCTACTTGTCAGCCTTCCTCCATAGCACCCTTCTCTAGAGATGAGATAAAAAACTTACGACGCTTTATGGCCCAACTGGATGGTCCCACTGCCACTTTTACATTTGCACAGTCAGGTATCATCAGCTATGCCGACCTTGTCTCTGCTTCCGCTTCTACTCCGATTCCATTGGGGCCTGCAATCGTATTTGGCTGAACATGACATTGAACATCAAAATTCGTGTGCCTTTATTCCATGACAGAATGGAGTTGCCGAGCGAAAAATAGATACTTGTTGGAAGTAGCTCGTGCGCTTCTGTTGTGGCATCATGTTCCTAAAACATATTGGTTTGATGTAGTTCTCCTTGCTGCCCACCTCATAAATCATAGGCCGTCTCATCTCCAGTTTCATACTCCGTACCACTTGCTGCGTCCCGAGAGTCTTCCTTTTCTAGTCCCCCCCCCCCCCCCCCCCCAAGATCTTCGATTGCGTGTACTATGTTCACATCCTTGGTCGACATCGCACCAAGTTGGATCCGAAAGCTTTGAAGTGTTACTCCTCAACCCATAAAGGCTGTAAATGTCCCCCCCCCCCCCCCCCCCCAAAGCGGTGTCACTTTTTTGGAGTCGACCTCTTATTTTTCTGGTGTTCCTGTCTTTCCTTAGGGAGAGCATCTTAGTAGTAAGGAAAGGCATGTCTGTTAATCCTATGTCTCTGGATGCTCTTGACAATGGTCTTAATCCGATCATGATTGACACTATTGATAGGAGTACTGGCCAGTAGGGGGAGCTGCAAGTGTACTCAAGGCGTCGTCTGATAGGGAAAGAGATTACCACTGAACTCCAAGGCCAACATTCATCCTCAGTGGATCCAGGTAACCTCACTCCTAGCTCTGTTCCTCCCTCTCCTTGTTCTAGTGGCTCTATTCTTCCTATTGCCCTTAGGAAAGGAAAGAGATCTTGTATCCAACATCCGATTGCTAATTTTGTCGTATAATAATCTATCCCCATCATACAAATCCTTTGTTACCTCGTTGTCCTATGTTGCTCTTCCTTCATCTGTTACAGAAGCTTTGAAGCATTCTAGGTGGAAAGCTTCAATGTATGAAGAAATGGATGCATTGAAAAAAAATACATCACTTGGGAGTTGGTAGACTTGCCAAGAGGCAAGAACCCCGTTGGATGCAAATGGGTTTACACTGTGAAATGCATACCTGATGATTCAATGGATCAGTACAAAGCAAGATTGGTGGCGAAAGGTTACTCTCAGACTTATGGGATAGACTATAAGGAGACATTCGCTCCTGTAGCTAAGTTCAATTCTATCAGGGTTATCATTTCCCTTACAGCTAACCAGTTTTAGCAACTATTTCAACTCGACCTCAAGAATGCTTTTCCTCATGGGGATCTGAAGGAAGAGGTGTATATGATGTCTCCTCCTAGATTCCAACTTTCTGAGGATAAATGGAAAGTATGCAAGCTTCAGATAATGTTGTATGGCTTGAAGCAATCACCAAGAGCACGGTTCGAGCACTTCAGTGGAGTAGTCAAGCAAATGGGATATAATCAGAGCCAAATTGATCACACTTTGTTCATCAGGAGTGATAAGGAGGATGTGACAGTTCTGATTGTATATGTCGATGATATCATTGTCACGAGTAATTGTGTTGCAAAAATTACCCGATTGAAGGAGTTCTTGGCATTGAAATTTGAGATCAAGGATCTGGGTACCTTTAAGTACTTTCTAGGGATAGAAGTTGCGAGATCTAGCAAAGGAATCTTCATCCCCCTACGGAAATTATGTATTGGACCTGCTGCAGGATACTGGTATGCTAGGGGCTTAGCCTGTCGACACACCCATTGAGACAAATCATAGACCCGATGGTTAGGCAGAGGAGTCTTTGGAGGATATGAATAGCTTCCAATGATTGGTGGGGAGACTTATATACTTGGCTCATACTCATCCTGACTTTGCATATGCAGTGAGTGTAGTTAGTCAATACATGCATTCTCCTCGTACTACACATCTGGAAGCTGCGTACAGAATTTTGAGGTACTTGAAATCATCCTCATGTCATGGCCTGCTATTCAGTCATCATGGCCATATGCGTGTGGAGGGTTTTACAGATGTTGATTGGGCGGGAGCCCAAGATGATAGAAGATCTACATCAGGGTATTGTACATTTGTGGGAGGAAATCTAGTTACATGGAGAAGTAAAAAATAGCAGGTCGTTGCATATTCGAGTGCAGAAGCTGAGTTCTGATCCATGGCCCATGGTGTTTGTGAGTTACTTGGAAAACTCGGTTTCCTTATAGAAGGGTCCATGTCATTATATTGTGACAAGAAGGATGTGATAAGTATTGCCCACAATCCAGTTCAACGTGACATGACCAAACACATTGAGGTGGACCGACACTTTATTCGTGAAAAGGTGACATCAGGAGTAATGTACACTCCCTTTGTTCCCACATCTGATCAGCTAGTAGATATTCTCACGAAAGGTGTTGCATTGGCTCAATTTACTGAATGCTTGGGCAAGTTGGGCATGATTGATATCTATGTACCAACTTGAGGCGGAGTGTTGAAGGATGTCTGTTATTATATATTGTTTGGTGTCTTTATGTCTTTATTTCTCACTTATGTAAACAACGATGGGTTCTATGCCCCTGTGGGGGATGGAGCAAAAGAAGTTTTGAGAATCCAAGAGAAGGTCACGGCGAGACGAGCAATTATAATATGGAGTCTGGATTATGTCCACCTCCCATTGTGCGTCAAGTATTTTTTTCCAATGAACTGAAAAAAAAATAAATAAAGCTTTGATTTTTCACTTTAGCATGCTAAATTAAATATTTTTTAACCTCCTCGTAGTCATTAAAAAATAATTAAAATTATCCCGCACTGCTGGATTCGACAAAAAACAAGGTTTTTTCTTGAGCAGGCTTAAGATTAAAAAGTTTCGGTTCGCTTGATGTCCATTCCAAATCGGTTTTCTCCTAGCTCCAAAGTCAACACAATCGAAACATCCGCAACTCCATGCAGAAATCATAGACGTATTCCTTGCACAATGTGGATAGCCGTGTTGTAATTTTGTCGCCTGCCCCAGCTCATTTCTCGCCCGGTAGAACTCGTTTTCTCCTTTTGTTAATAAATTTTAAAATAGAAAATGAGATAAGTTTTTGAGATCATTAAGCTTTCAAGTTTGTTAAAAAATTGCAGCAAAATGAAATATTGGGTGTTTGATTGCAGCCAAGTCTATTATGAATAGATTACCACCTCAGATAAGAGCTACTCAAGATAATCACATTGAGTACCAGGACATGAGGCGAGGGAAGGGGCAGTTAGGAGTACATATCCGGGCCCTAACTGGGACCCCACAATTGCAACTCAAAACACAGTCCAATTGGGTGACTCCTGGAGAAAAATCCGTACTTTTTAGATGATGTGCCATTGTTAGCTAGCGGACGCAGGCCGCATAGAAAAAGATTCAATGCAAACCAGATTTCAGTGGATGAAAATAAAAACTTAAAGAAGATGAAAGCCTAGGGTTTTTGACATGGGAAGAAACTTGTCTCATTGTAACACATGGAGTAAATGTCAGTTAATAGATCATGATGGTGAAACGACCAAGAATAAGCAACTTCACATCTTTGATGCTCAATCTCAACATGTTAATCTCAGATAACTATATTGATTTCCACCTTTTCCTTCTTGAGATGATTGACCAAAAATGAGCTCCAAGTTAATCACATTGAGGTTCAATAACCATTACAATAACTATGAACTATAACATTCTCATACTCAAGCAGCAGAAAAAAAAAAGATTTCAAACCAAGACCAAAAGAAGGCACAGATATAGAGCACAGTAAGAATGACAGACATGTATAAGCAGCATGAGGCCAGACTTATGGATAGAAATGGAGGTCAGAAATAAAGCATTTCTACTAAATTTTGAAGATGCGTGCAGTTTTAAACTGGTAAAGAAAATGAATAGCTCTCATAAAAAAGAAGAGAAGTGATTGGGTAAAAACTGAAAAAAATGGAACTGAGGATGAAAATAAAAACTGTAAGCAAGTAGATGTTTGATTGATTCATTCAATCAGTCACACTATTAGTGAATTAAGCAAAGTAAAAATACAGGCATTAGTCATTTCACAACAGTTGGGAGAAAGAGAATATGAATATATCGGAAAACAGCTGCCAAGATTTGTTTGAGATCTCCCCTCCTTTTTTTCTACTAAGCTTCATAAAGTGACTAAACTATCCTTTTTTCTGAAAAAAAAAAAATCTCTCAAGTACATGGTAAAAAAGTCAAGTGAAGGTTACCAAATACATTAATGGCGTAAATTCTACAAACATACACACCATAATTAGGAGAGAGCAGTGCAATAATTTGACATTGTATGTGATGGAATACTAGTCTTAATAAATCTTCTTAGAGATAAAATCAACTAGCTTTGGGAATTACCAGCTGAAACTAAAGCTGCAAATTGATCCTTTCAGACCACTTGAAGATATCAGAGTAAACTTGATCACCACCCAAGTCCTCTCCTGTAGCCCCAGCCGCAACTCTTATAATATCCTCAATCAATGCAAAGTTTCCCATTATATCAACATGAGCGCCACTCTGGGTGCCCCGGCCCTCCAGAAAATTAGCTGGAGGGGAATGATCATATTCCCTATTGTAAGTTCGAATGCCCGAAGGATTAAACCGGGTTTTCCCACGCCAACCTTTTGCACACATGAAGCCTGCACTTAGAACGGGCACAGTCTCATCTCCATCAACTACAAAGACTCCACCTTTCATACAGCTTCCCTCAAATCCACCCTCAGCTGAGGTATCAATCTGAAATGGGATGTAGCATTCAGCAGTGGGGGTTAACTTGTACACATATGCTCTTTCAGTGGGGATTCCAACGCCATACATAGAATAAATCTCCATGTCAGGAGCATTTGGTAACCTGCAAACAAATTAAAGAAGATGAAGCAGCAACAACGGAACATTACTTTGGCCAATTAATGAACTTTGACGAACCATCAGAGAAAGTAATCATGCATTGTTATAGAAATAGCAATTAAAAGAGGTAAGAGGGAGCCACAAAACATCATAGTTGAAACTGAGGAAAAATGGGCAGGCAATAAAGTTCCTAAATGTCCATATTATTACAATCCAATCCTCTCGGATCGCCTATATGTATCTACATTTTAAATTCTCCCATTCTGATTTGTGATTAATTCCACATATTAGGAAATTATCTACTCTATATTTTTAAGAGCTTTAAACATATTTATTGTTGTCCATATTTTTAATAAAGGGCCAAAGTTAGGATCCACCCTGTTTGTGAATCTGGATATATCGACTGGACTTCTTTCGCTCCTATGATGAAAGTAGAATTTTAAAAGTAGCAGCTTTGTCATTCCATAAGAATTTGAAAAAACAAATGAAAAGATCCAGGGGAAGAGTTCTCCCTGAGATTATTCCAAATTCTCCCCTATATTTTCCCTTTATTGTGAAATGAAGAAACAACCCCTGCATACAAGCGTCCTTTCTCAAAATATATTGGGTAGAAAAGTAATGTGAAGGTTATCTAATTCATAAATGTGGTGGATTCTGACATCGATCTTTAATAGAAGACCTTATTAAGTGATTTAGGTCATTTTTTTTTTTTTTGATCGGTGAATTAGGTCTATTCACTATTAATAATGACAGCATTTTCGGGTTTTTTTGCTGTGTCAGACACATCAACACACGGGACATGTGTGTCGACACACATCCTGATATGTACAGCAGTGTCACCCTTTATTTTAATGTTTTTTATTAAATAAATGATTTCTAAAAGAGAGTTGATTGTTTGATAGTCTTCCCTCTTATAAATCTACTTATATTTATTATGTTATTGGATAGCTCCATGATGTACAGAAATATTTTCTTTTTTACTATTCATATACTTGTTTCCTTATTTTTTTTTTGGTTTAAATATAACTAAAAGATTATTTTATAATACAAGTGTATGGAGTTTAATAACGTGTTTACGTTACAGCCTTCTTAAAGGTGTCGTATCAGATACCTTGTATATGTGTTGGACACCGACATACGTGCCTGTGTCGTTGTTACATAGCTATCAACAACTTTGTCTAAAAAGGAAAAAAGAACATTGTTCCAAACTAGAATTGATTAGAAGAAAAAATAAATAGAATAAAAAAGAAATCTGGTGATTCTCACTTTGTTTCTAAGGGGTTTGACCAATATTTGTAATCCTCGTACTTGGGATCATTCAAATCCTCTGCGATCCCATATGAAAAATGAGCACCTCCACGCTTCATCATCTTCGGAGCAATGAATTGGAGCAGATCCAAAAGTGAGTCAGCTGTGTAAACTTTGTAGTCTGCGACAGCTTTGATGCCCCCGAAGCCCATGTCATGGTACTCTGTCCACACATCGTCACAGGATACATTTGCAAGGTTGTTACCCTTAACAGCTCCCTGCATATAAACAGACAGCTTAGCATACAAAGAGGAAAACCGCAAAGAAAGTCAATTCAGGCAAATAATAATTTTTAAACATGTAGATGTTGAATATGCTATGGAGCACTTTTTTTCACTTGTATGGAATTTCGTGGGTGACGCCCAGATCAGTCAATGACACGTTTAGTAGTTGGGGGGTTTATGCTTTCTCCATGTGTGGTAGGAGATTATGGAGTATTCTCCCCTTTGCAGTGGTGTGGGTATTGTGGAAGGAAAGAAATCATAGAGTTTTCGAAAACGAAGAGGAGGGAGCGCACCAAATAATTTTATCCGTGAAAACCTTTTTGTTTCTTTGGTCTAAACTTTTTAAAGAATGTAGGGGATTGAGGTTTGAAGATTTTGTATTTAGTTGGGAGGCCTTATGAGAGGGGAATAGCCTTGTATGATCTTCCCCCTCTCTTTCTCCTACCTGGTGGTCTTCTCAACCTCCTTTTGTTGTATTGTTTTTCTTGATCAATAAATTCTTACTGGAAGCTTAGTGGAATTTGGTCAAAAACACAAAACAAACACTGTAGCATGATGGCATCACGATCTGCCATTATATGGTTGCCTGCACAATCTATCCAATATATATCAAATAAGACCCCATTTGAGTTAAGAAATTGAAAGATGTGTTCTTTTTCATGAAAGTGTAACAAATTCTGTGTGAGGTATACAAAGCATCTAATATGACAAAAAAGATTGGGGATAAGCAAACCTCATAAGTTCTTATATATGATACAATACTACATGCCTCTGAGAATTATCTTTTTTTTTTCAAATCAATAAAGAGTTGATGTATTAATGAAGCGAAGAATGTACAGAGGCCCCAAAAAAACAAAAAAAAACACTACGGGAGGACAGCCTCGTTAGCCTGAGAAGAAAAACAACATCAAGTTGAGTTGATGCCACAGTCCAAGTTCTCCAAAAATATTACAAAATCCACAAAAGGAACAACCTGAAACTCCTTGAGAATAACGGGAGCAATGCGCAATATGAATAATGGCCTCTGAGAAGTATATTGGCCACCAATAGCAAAATTGCCAAAATATGATGTACACGAAATATGTTGCACAGTCTGCTCCCATTTAATATTTTATATGTTAAATATACTTAACTGCTTAAATGCTCATCTTTCTAGATACTGGAGTATAGACCATGTAACGACAAGAAATTGTACTCCCGAGTTTGAAGAAAATCAAGGCACCAGGGAATATTTCATTGCTATATGTTATCCAACAACATAATAGAATAATTCAAATCATTTGAGAGAACTTTCTACTCTTTTCTCAATAGCTTTTTCCCCCCAGTGTGGTTATAGCTACTGTATACTTCAAACTCCTCAAAAAGGATTCATTCTTGGAAATGAAACAAAACAAAACAATCTCAGTGGAAGGTATTGTGGGGTCAAAAGAATTCACAGTTGAAAGAACAACCAAGAATTATAATCATGACAAAATACCATCATATTACAGATAAGTAGAAATAATTGACCTCTGTATGCATGTAGAGAATATTATCCAAAAACTTCTGATCACAGAAAACAAATCAACACGGCAGCTGTTTGTGAAGAAAGCAACTTATGAATGTTGGTAACCAGAGAACAATGGGACTGGAGTGGACTGGCATATCCAGAGTCCCTTCGGAAACAATGTAAGTAGAAATCATTATCTGTACCTTAAGGCAGTTGAAGCCATAAGATATTCAGAGATAGATTACTTGAAATGAATCGCATCAATGAATGACAGGGTATAATGGGTTGAGTGGACCACTTTGTACCATATGCTTTAGCTTAGGATACTAGAGAAGCTATATGTAGAAGAGAGCTAAAGTTGAACTTCTTCGACTGGTTCCTAAGATATACATGGAACTGTGGCACTACTTCATACTTACACACTGCATTGGGACCATCCACATGTCAATGGAACATGCATCACGAGGCAAGTATAAGTTCCGAAGAACCAAATAATATTGTGTATTTACCGGATGACTAAAATTATCCAATCAAGCTGATTTTCGGCCAAAGCAGTCTCCTACATGCGGTCCTCTGATTGAAAAGTTCAGGTTGGTAAGAATATGCACCAGTTGTGAAATATAAACTAGGTACTATCATAAATATGGTGGTACTGGGACTCCCTAATTTTCCTCCAGAATATAGAAAGCTACGTAACCAAAATGTATGTGGAGCCACTTACAAAAAAAAATGTAAGTGGAAATACAATGTCTAACACTCAAGTGGATATCATGTGGGGTGCATATATCTACACAGAGATGAATGGTGGGCAATTGATTTACCTTAGCATGTAGCAACCTATATATCTAAAATGGTCTTAGTCGAGCTTCAATAGTCTATCACACAAACACTTGGGGGATTTTATGCTGTTTTATCATCAAATCTGAGCAAGCATGCAATCTTTATTTTATGCATTTATCACTCATTTTGTCAAAGCACTCCCAATCAAGTACTTGTTGCAAAAAGGAGAAGTTTTGGTATTTTGCTCGGTCATCAAGAAGAGAGAAAAAAAGAAAAAAAAATGTGATTGGAATAGCTGAGGTCTGTAAATCTGTAACTAACCATACTTTCAAGGAGCCGAGAAGAAGCTTATCTAAAAACTCAATACTAAAAACAAGTCCCAAGCATAGCAGTAATAGTCAGCATACAAAAAGAACCACTTAATAAGATTTAAGTTTGCATGAATTAATTTAAAGAGCTTTTTTTTGCTTGATGCATTTGAAAACCTTGACGTAGCTCATTTACCAATTAGATTTCTGTTATCTACCATCAGTCCATCAGAACTAAAAGAAGGACAAAGCTAAAAAATTGATCGATGTAAAAAAATGATAATTCTTAACCAAAATGGTTTCCAGAACTTTTCATCGAATTGTTTTAATTGAAATAGTTGACCAGAATGAAATTAGAATAATTACCCTAAAATCCATCCTCTCAATCTTGGATGAATGTGCCTCTGCTACATCTTTTCCAAATGATATAATTCTTCCATGGTGATCACATTTTTTTTGCAATTCTATACTCTCTGTCCCATTTTGGGCTGCCACCTGAGTATCATTGTTTCTTTGCTTTTTTGGAGTACAGTAATATCCTTCTTCTGGTGACCAGTCAAGACCACCCCAAATAGTGTCTCCTCCCTTTGGTATCATTGACAGGGTTGAATCCCATGTGCGGGTCATCCGCATTACATGTCGTAATGTTTGAAGACCAAATAAATCTGTATCCAAAACACCTGGTGCAATTGCCCTGCACAAGGGGAAGCATTCCATTCAAGAACTAAAAAATTGTCAAAAAAATTAAAAAATAAAAATGTGTCTGCATCTAAAAAAACAAATAAGGTGTTTTAATAAGTAATTGGGAATGTTAAGTCCATCTAGAGGTGTAAGTGCCTTCTTGGTCAAAAAAGAGTATCAATTTCAAAAAAGAGAAACATATTTGGCATCTCTACAAATGACAGTGAAGTCTTGCTAGACTTTGGAATAACAGAACTAGCACAATATATCAAAGAAATCATGAGGTTATGAATATGAACAAGGATTCCTTTGAAAAGAAACAGGACAAATATCGATGACATAGAACAGAAAAGAACCACAACAATCCAAGGTTGAGAAAAGTAAAGAGCGAAAAAGAAAATCACACCACTGCTAACAGATAGTTCCCAGTTTCTACAAGGCTTGTTGCAAATATGAACTAGGGCTCCCTTGAAAAGAAGCAGGACAAATGTTGATCAGAATTACAAAATTAGAAACAAAAAGAAAAAGAAGAAGAAAAGAACCAGGACAAACAAAGGTTGAGAAAATGGAAAAGAAAATCATAGCCCTATCAACAGATATTTCCTAATTTCTACAGCACCTGTTGCAAGAACTGTTTTGTACTGATTTAAAAGCTAGACAAGATATCAATCCTTAAATTAATTTAAATATGTTTCACTTTGCAAACTGGAACCTATACAATTAACAAATGGAAACTCAAAAGAAAATTAGATGGATTAAATATGATGAATGTCGGTTATTGAGGTATCGTGCCGGACTAGAATAATGCAGCCATTGTCTAAAGTGATACATTTATAGATAGTAGTAAACAAAAAGTGCATGGCATCAAAATACATACATCAAAATAAATTCTAGACAAGCATTCAGGCAGTTAATGGCACACATTTGTTCACCACATTAGGGGAGGAGAAGGGTTCAGCACCTTCCTTGTCGAGATCCCTGTGTTTTAATAACTTTTTGTCATATGTTTGACACCCACACAGTGCTTGCTGAAAACCTAGCAGATGCTCAACAGCATTGGCTCAAATGTCTTGCAAATGGAGCAAAGTAGGCCCCAATTGGTCAAATGTTGATTGGATTATTCATATTAAGTAAGATTTACAAATTCTTTAAAGCATTTAGAATTATATCACGATTTAATCCGGCTACCATGCAAAGCTTATTGTAACCAGCAAAATTTAAATAAAGACAGAGACAAAGTTAAACAAAAATACCTGGCAACAGCAACATCCTTGGCTTCAGCAGAGAAAAGTCCTGAGATTGCTTTTGGAACTCCTAAAAATGGTCCACCGATGTTCATCACTGCCTTTATATGCTTAGCGCACCATTCTGGCCCACCCCCACCACCCATTGGAGCTGGTGCCTCAACCCATTTCATAAAATGCAAAAAGTATAGAACTCCCATTGAATGTGGAATGACAACCACCTTTTTCCCACCATTTGTAGCTACCATGAGTTCTATATTACTTTTTATCCTACTTAGGGTCTGATCCCGCACCTGATTAATTCAGTTTAACAGAAATGCATATGCTGATATCAGAGAAATCCACAAATTAATAGTTAACAAAGAGATGCTGCAAGGAAGTGAAAGGTACACGAATAGAAACAGCTTTCGTTGAAAATTTCACAAATATAAAGCGACGCCAAACCATAAGACAGAATCTCACTGGGAAAGTGGGAAGGGAAGTCTAAAGTCAATAATTACCTCAGTGTGCTGAAATGAGAGTCTCCAGTCATATGCAGCCATGTACATAGTTTTCTCCTCATACCCAATGCGTGCCAAATTAGCAATCAGAACTGCCCAGACAAAATAGCCAGGTGCAAAGTAATCTGCTGCCACAAGTCCTGTGACAGGCCTAACTCTTATACCAGAAGGATCAAGCCCAGTTTCATTGTCCAGTGACATGTGTTCCACCCAGCATAAAGGTCTGCAAAAGATCCAAGCCAACATGGGGACCGACAAGAAAAAAGACAATCTATGATTAGTCCTTTCCAAAAACTAACTCTGAGAAACTAAGAAAAAAAAATTGAAGTTAAACATGATTAGAGCTACCCTATGATAATTGATCAGAAACAACAATAAGTGTTCCAGCCATGAGAATTTTGCCAAATAACCTTAAGGAGAAAAATAATTTTGCCTCAACAATCTCTATTATATGCAAATTTGACTCGTGCCACGAGAATGACTACTTAAAGAGCACCTTAAAATACAATAAGAAATACTTGCATTTAATCATGATTTATTTCTGTACAGGCATCAAACTGCACAATGCATAACTACAAAAAGTATAAGGAAACCACTAGGCTTGAGCTTGTACCTCAACTGGTTGATACACTGCATTGCAACCACGACGCCGCTAAATCACTCCTAGCTCACCCACCAAAAATAGTAATACTAAAAATAACAACAACAACTTGGAAGTAGAACCCTCTCTAAGTGGTTCCACCACTAACAGACCAGTAAAACTCAAACTGAAGATCTTGAAGCATTCTTAAGAAGCCTTAGCCTCTAATTTTCCAAAGTCTTCTATCACCAATAGGACCCCGATTGACCTTCTTAATAGAACCTTGTACATCCCCCAACAACCATCTCACAGCTATATTGAAATGTAATAACACCTCTTCTCAATTAATGGTGTTGACGACTTCACCATTTGACCCTATCTATGTAGATAACAACAAATAGGTTGATTTTAATCGTAAGAAATCCAAGATACCAAAATGCGTCCATTGAAATTTGTTTCATTGGCAAAATTCCTCTCTGATATTTCTTTTTTATTTTTCCTGATCAGCACTTTCTGATCTTTCTTTTTTGCAATTTAACTAAAGGTTCCATGTCATAGATTCCACAACCAAGTAAATATTACTTCAGAACATTCAAACAAAAGAAATTCCACTTCGCGGTTGACGTTTTTTCTGTTATGTTTATTGTATGTCACCAACATTTCTTCCAGATCTCAACCCACCATTCCTAGATCTTATACACGATGAAATCAGGAAGTTGCTTTCAAAGTCATCAACCACTCACGAGACTTCACCAAACTCTAAATTCCATACTGCACCATTAAAAAATTGGTGGGATTTTCTATTCCCGAGACATTATAGCTTTCAAATAAAGTCAATCGGTGAAATAGGATTCATGTTGCAGACCCCAAACATTCGGAATAAGGTGTAGATGATAATGATGATGATGTTAACAACTACATGTCACTCTCAAAACTATAGAAACTTTGCAACAAAACTTCTCCGATTAAACATTACACTGACCGAAAGAAAACAACATCAAATTGGTTAATTGCCGCCGTTGTCGGAAAAAATATTGAAAAAGGTATACCTTTTATAGACTTCTCCAAATGTACCGCCCCAGAGCCGCTTTCTGAACAATCCATCAGCACATTGGTGCCCCTCCCAGAGCTCGAGCCCGCCCGTTACGATCCCGGGAACGAACACCACCGGATGTTTTGCTTTCAGCCCCTCTTTCTGCAATTTCACGCCCGGCGGATCGGGCAATGGACCGGTAATCGCCTCCGTCACATACTGAGGGAACGAAGCTGGCATGGCATTATAGAGAAAGAGAAGAAACCACCAAATCGAGCAGATGCAACCGATGAACCAGCAACAGCTGTCGACACAAGACCATTTCTTCTTCTTCTTCTTCTCCGCTATCTTCTTTTTCGTCTCATTCTCTTTAAGTTTCTTCTCATCTTCGTCCTCTCTGTTTTCGATCTGAGAACTCGAATTCGAGTTCTTCTGTGTTTCAGAACCTTTTCTGCGCCTCAACATCGCGGAAAACTAGATGATCTTTAAATGCTCTGGTAACTCGGATTAATCATTAATGACACCTGACTACCTGAGCTGCCTTGCTGATCGAAGCTTCGTCGCCTGTACTCTTTTGTTTTTGGTTCCTTTTCTTTTAATCTTCTCAAAACCTAACCCTGACCCTAGGTTCTCAGTTCTGGTTCTTTGAAACCCTAGACGCCCGTTTCTGTTGCAGCGGCAACCGGGAAATAACAATTCCGGCGAGAACGCTTGGGTTTCTCGTGGGATTAGCCGGAGCAACGAAACACTTGCTGAATTGATGAGGTGGGGGACTTTTCACAGGTAAGGTGGGTCCCATTATGTGCGGTTGAATGAATGTGCTACACGTGGCGCGATCAGTCGGTGTAAAGATGTCAGAGGTGACGTTAGCTAATCCGACGGTAGAGCTTGTTCATGATTGAAGACTGATAGGAAGATGTTTCTCGGGGACGAGTAAAACTTTGATCACAGAAGACTATCATAGAGGCTGATGGTAGCCCACAATATGAGCCACGTGGTATACTCTTAGTGAACAATGACTGTATGGATGTTTGTCCAATCCCTAGAAAGACCTTCAAACTAAAAATCAATATGATTAGTGATTTCTAGGCGTTGGATTGGAGTTATTTTCATGGGTTGATATTAACCGTGGGAATTCAAGCATTTTGACAATTATTTGGGCTACAAAGATCCAAAGGTTTTAAATCACTAATCAGAACTATTTTCATCTGTAAATCCAGCTCGAGATTAGAAAAACATCTATACGGTCAGAATCCTCTACAATTATGCCACGTATCTCATATTGTGGGCTGCCATCAGCCTCCATGACAGTCCACTGTCATCAAAGTTTTACTCCGCAGTGACTACAGTTGTTGATTTAGCAGAAAGGGCCTCTCAATCTTCTCTTATTACGAAAATGCCACACTAAAGATAAAGAAAAGATACTTGTCCGACAGCTTCTTTCAACTCTGTGAAATGTCTTTGCTCTTCACCGTCAGTGGTCCACATCTGTTAAATAAATATGAACGGTGATGATGAATCGAAAACTACAACTCAAGTGTTCAGCTTTCATTGCTCTTCACCATCAACTTGGTCCACATCTGTTAAATAAAGATCAACGGTCATGGTGAATCGAAAATTACAGCTTAAATGCTCGAACTGTACACTGGATCTTTCTTTAGCGTTAGGTTCGCATTAATATTTTGTCATTAATGATCATACCCCCTTTGAATCAACGGTGTTGAGTCATAAACACCCAGTCAATAGCGGTTGTTTAATAATTAGTGGGTCCTACATCATCAAATGAGGAATGTCATTCCACTCTACAGTTATAACTTACAACTTATTCATCAGTTCGTAGGATAGAAATGTAGGTAAGTGAGACGGTGACAAAATAAGGAAGTTGTGAAACATGTGCACTAGCAAGAGTAGAACTTTGCTAACCAACGTCCGTCTGCAAAGTTGCTGACCCACCACAATATGAGCCACGTGGTACACTTTTAGAGGTCCCTGACCGTATGGATGTTTGGCCAGTCCTTATGTGACCTACAAACCAAAAATCAGTCATATTAGTGATTACAAACCTTTGGATGCTTAAATTCTACTGTTAAAAATCAACCCAGGAAAATGATTCCAATCCAACGCTTAGAAATCACTAATCAGGCTAATTTTTGGTCTGTATGCCAAACATCCATATGGTAAAAAATCTCTAAAAATATGACACCTGGCTCATATTGTGTCGGACTTGAGTCAGCAAAGCTCTACATAACACCAAGGTTTTAAATGATTCCTTCTAATGTTAAGCTATTGGATCGGTTCTGGATTAACCTTGATCTAATCCGATAATGACCCAGTCCAATATTATTCATAAAATATACAAGCATAATATTTAATATAATATTATTTTATATTTTATTAATGAAATAATTACAAACGTGTTGATAAAACCTTTTGACTTAATTTGTAACTTTTTGGACCTGTGTTGGGAACATCGTGTTTTCAGGATCTAGTCCAACCTTAATCTTGTTCAGGCTAGTCCTTAACTAGGTAGTTGTCAATCTTGAACTGGTTATAATTTTCATACTGTATGGTTGGCATTTCCCTTACCTACATATTGTGTACTAGAAAGAGAAATAATGAAACAAAAGTTTGTTTGGTAAAACACTGACTTATAAGTCAAAAAATTAGTTTGGCGTGAATTATATTCTAATAAACCATTGATAAGGACTATAAATCACTATCACATATCTTTGATTTTTTTTTTTTTTGGCTTTAATACCCAAAATGGTCAATAAATTACATACCAGGTGTGTCGTTTTCTTGGCGATTTTATTTATAAAAACAGTGATGGTCTATTGACCTACTCCTCAGCAAATCATCCTTGTTTTTTCTCTTTTTATAGAAATTGAAAACAACCAAAACACATGCAACATGCATATAAAATTTCTACAAAACTCATTCCTTCACTTTATAAATGTAAGCAAGTTCATAATGTTAAAATGAATTACATTAGAATCTAGAAAAAGCAATTCCTTCATAAACATTGAACTTCCATTTATGTCAGAAATCATAGGTTCAATCTCCATGAAGTTGATCCTTGGTGTGAGGGAAAAATATCTGATCTAACCCACACAATCTTCGAGGTCAGACGATTCGTATCTTGATGATGATCGGACAACTCTGGTGCTTCAGGATGAAACTGCTTTCTACTCCGCGATGATAGGATGATCTCCAAATGAGATATGGTTGTACCTGTTGACAATACTCCAACGCTCAAGTTAGTTCAGGATTTATAGCAAAGTTCAAGAAAATAGAAAATTGTTTCAGAGTTTAGGCTATCTGGATCTGGAGAGCAAGATCATCTTTTCAGTCCTGAAGGTCTTATATTTATACCATTAGAACTGGCGTGACTCACCTTCCACGTGTCCAGTCGTTATCAATCAATTATGATCTAGAAAATTTCTGTTATGAAATAGAATCTTCTTGTTAGATCCTAACTTCCCTTATTCAATTATATCTGAGATAACTGAAGTGGCACCCTTCGTGTCAGATATTTGAATAAAAGGACGTCACAGCTATAATAGTTCAACTAACTGCCATATGACAAATTCTTATTGGCTAAGAACTAACTGTATTTTAGAATACTTATCCCGCTTGCAGAATCCTGTATACTTCTCGAGGTTGATAATATCTAACTCTGTCAAGTAAGATACTGATATTGTCGGGATGAAAGGATGAAATGAACATTGCTCCCGTCAAATTAACTGTATGATCTTATCGGGATGGGATGAAAGTCAATCCCGTCAAGTATGCCATCTGATCTTGTTGGAACATATTGAACATTTCCCCCGTTAAGAACAATAATCAAACATGTTCGGATGAATCAAACATTGATCCCATCATGCGTTGTGGACCTTGCGGGGTGAATTGAATATCAATCATGTTAAGAGCATTGTATGAGGTTAGTAGGATGAGATAATTATTTCTAGCACTATGTGGATCGTTGGACCTTGTCGGGGTGCGATAATCGTCATTCCCGTCAAGGGGGTCATTCATTAATATGTTGGGCAAGATTGAATGCTTCTCGACATATTAAAGGCTGAAGCTTTAATGCGTTCTGTTAATAACTCTGCCTCGAGATGTTCTCTTCTGATCATTCCAATCTTGACACGTGGCGCCTCCATTAATGGAAGTTGTGTGACAGCGATGGGATGGTTATAGCCTCTGATGATGTATTCGGCGTATTTACTCACGCACGATGGATAACACCACGCGTCTTTGTTCTAATACCGCACGTGTGTAGCCAATACACGTGTCATCGTATCATTTGCCAGAAAATACCGTACCCACACTTGGGTCGAAGATGCTTAGAGGCCATTTGGCAACACAAAAATGTAACTTATTGACTTTTTAAGCTAAAAAGACAAAAACATATTTTGGATGTGTGTCATGTTAGCTTCTAAGAAGTTAAAAATTAACTTAAAATAATAGCTAAAATTTGTACCATTCCATGGATCAAAATGCAATAAAGACAGTATTTCATATCTAGTTTTCTGAAGACAAGTGATCTCATTGCCTCAGTGTAGTCATTATTTTCACACTTCCATTCATATTGAGCTTCTCTAGATCTTTGTGATAGATGGGTAGACTGACAAGAGCTAAACTATGATCATAGATATAAACAAGGGTCCGGCTCGGGAGACCCCCATTTTGGCGTACCCACGTAGAAGATGAATCAATGGCTGATTTTTGGTAAGGATGATCTCCTCAACATATAGATCACCCCAACAAAAAATCAGCCCATTCTAAAATTTCCAACCCCATCAAATGTGGTTTTCAAGTTACACAGTAAAAATCGACAGTCCATAATTCTTCAACTTCTACTTCTAAACCAGTCAACGAATATCGGAATGATTTGAATTTTTATGAGGATGATCTCCTACCCATAGAGACAATTCTCACCAAAAATCAGCCATTGATTCATCTTCTACATGGGTACGCCAAAATGGGTGTAAAAAATGAGGGTCCCTGAGCCCAACCCATTAAACAAATGATCACCACAAGAGGGGTGACCAGAAGCTGCCATCCTCGTGTCTGCATGCAGCATGGACGCAGTTTGTATGGAAACCATCATCTATATCTATATATCTATACTATAGCAGAGAAGCGAACAACGTCGTTCTCTCTCCTCCACATCAAGTTGACGTGACACTCTCTTCGTGCAGAGTGCCATGTCAACAACTTAAAATTCTCTTTCTCTCTCATCCGCTTGACTGTACCCTATCTTTTTTGTCTTTTTCAAAAACATCCCTTGACACTTTAAGTAATGCACCTCATACATTAAGGATTTTTTAGACTTTTTAACCAACTCAATTTATTTTTCTTTAAAATCTCAATTATTTATTCCTTAATTCTCTCTTTCATTCTTAAATTATTTATTCCTTCATTTTTAAATGTCTTTCTCAACGTCTCTTAACACCATTTTATTTTTCAAAACATAACATTCACAACCTTTTACTTATGTTTCAATCAAAACGTTTATCCCATTACCACCGCTTCCATTATGGCTTTTCATCTCCTTCCTTCAATTTTCACAACATTCTATTTTTGTTTCAATTGAAATATTTTTCCCATTAACATCACTTCCATTGTTGACATCTAATGTCTCTTCATATTTCGTTAATAAATAAATGTCAATTTAATTAGCCATTAATTTGGTCATATATAAATATTAGGATTTAAGTAGGGTTCTCACATTTCTTCTCACTGACTGAGCTTCTTCGAATGACGAAGACACAAAAACAGGAGAAAAGTCAATATAGTTCGATATCTTTACCATCTCTTCTAAAACTTTTTTTTCCTTCAATGAATCGTCTCTGCTGAATACTTGATTTGGGCCTCTAAAAGAATTGTTATTCAATTATTTATATTCATGTTTATGTTTAGACTTTAGAATGATTGTTTGTTTATTTGTAGCGTTTCAATTTTTTAAGATTGTATAAATCTTTGAAGGTAAAAATGAAGATTATGAATTTTTTTTATTTTCTTATCATGTTTTACAGGCTAAGGGGCTGTCGTTGAAGATAGCGAAGAGAGGATTGTGAATAAAAATAATATGAAGATGGGGAGAACTGATGAAAGGGTCGTTACTATTATGGACATAGTGGATGTGCTATTGTGTGATGCTCAAATGTAAAAATGAAGATTATAAAAACTTATTTTTTATTTTCTTTTGGTGTTAGCAATTTTTTTCATTTTCTTATCATGTTTAGAGAGGATGAAGGGAAATGGAATAGTTAAGCAATTTTTCTGTATTATTTCCCACTACAATTAGATATAGATATAAAAATTAATTGTTGTTAGTTTGTATTTTCTATTTCCACCCGTGCTTTAGCACAGGCTTTCATTACTAGTTCCATATAAATTGACAAAAATTTAACCCAAATCATGGTGAAGGATCTCTTCTTTGCTTGGGGGCGTGAATCCCTAGGTAGGCTTGGAAAAAGGACATGGTCTTTGAATTCTTTGGTGGTTATTTGGGGAATTTGGAGGGAACGGAACAACAAGATTTTTGAAGGCAAGAGTCTTCCCTTGGAGAACCTCATTTTGGAGATTAAAGCTTTGTTATTTTTGTAAGTCAAAGTGTATGAGGAAGGGAAATGGATATTTTTGAAGATGTGGTATTTAAGTGGCCTGAGTTAGTTTGTAGAAGGCGAGATTAGGGGTGAGGGTTGTTTTTCCTTGTTGTTGCGTTGTGTTTTCTTGTTAGTTTGCATCGTCCTTTGTCTGTTCTTGATCACTTGGTAGGCTTCCTTAGCCTCCAAGCATCCCTTTTAATAAATAAGTTTATTTATATATAAAAAAAGTAACTGAAATCGAACAGAGAAAAATGAGTAATAATTACCTAGGCGGGTGAATGGAGCTCCATGATGCTACTGTGGGTGCCCTGAATCTCCCCTGAAAGCTTGAGGCCTCAATTCATATAGCAGGAGAAGCAGACCGAGAGAGAAGACGAGATTAGGCTTGACCTGGCGCCAGTGACGAAGCCAGGATTTTGTTCAAGGGTGGGCATAGTGGCAAGCGACAATGTCAATAACAACTGATGACGTTATTAATTGATGGAATTACCCTTTATAGAAATGGGTAATTAAAATCCATCAACTTTTTAATTATTCTCCCACATTGAAAGCCAATTTTTTTAAGTAAATGGGTGATGACAGACATCGGTCATCAACATATATGACGGGTCGGGCCGGTCCATAGTATGGGCTACGTTGCAGTCTTAGAGACCACTAACCCTACGGATGTCTGGCCCATCCCTAGGTGGACCCATAACCAAAAACCAACCTGATTAGTGATCTCTAACCGTTGAATTTGACTATTTTTCATGGAAATATTTTAACCATTGGACTCAAACATAATTTGGGGCACTTAGATCCAAAGGTTAGAAAACACTAATGAGGTTCATTTTATGTATAAAGGTCCATCTATGGATGGGCCAAACATTCATGCCGTCAGTGGTCTCTAAGAGTTGCACATGGCAAATATTGTGCTCCACCTAGGATGGGCCAAACATTAAAGTTGAGGGCGGCAACCGTAAGTGTGTTGCACTGGCTCAAATTGTAGATCAACTAAGGCTTATGTGGAAAAATTCAAAGTTGAGCGTGCAACTCTCCGCTGGCTCCACCAATGTTAGTCCCATGGTCTAAAAAATAGCTGTTATAACGAAATTAACGACCGTTGTAACGGAAACGGACATCCCCACTATGTTACTACGTTACATACCGTTTTAACATTCAGAAAATAACTACTGTTATTTTTTCGTTATAACAATCCGTTATAAGGGAAAACGGTTACACCCGCAATCTGTTATACCGTTATAACAGCCCCTTTTAAACCTTGGTTAGAACTCAAAACTAGTCACTTCGTGGAATATGAGATCCCTCGGGTGGGATTTATCGAATGGTCACACCTGTTTAAGCGTGCGAAAGGGATCGATAAAGGACGTGTGAAAACAAGGTGGCCATAAACAAGGACTGGTGAAAGGTATGCATAAGATTACGGAAAGCAGGAGGAGGTAGACGAACAAGAAAAAGCTTAAAAAAGTAGACAACGATCAAAAGTGCAAACTTTTGTGAATGAATGGCTCGGAAAACAGAGACAAGGATGAGAGCAGAGGAACGTACGTAGGGGAGAAGTTGAAGGGGGGCGGGAAAGAGACTGTTGAAAACAATGAAGGAACAACGGACCTATCAAAAAAAAAGTGAGAGTGAAGGAGAGCTAGGTTTTAAATGGACCCTTATAAGTCTATAACGGACTGGGACGGGGCGTTACCGATATTTCCATTATAATGCCCCAATATTTAACGGAAAATAACATAAATTAACAGAAAATAACAAAAAATAATCGAAAAAATGGAACGTAAATAATGTTTTTTCTTTATTACATCCATTATAAAGGTTTTATAACAGATTTTAGATCGCTATTTTTGAGAATTTATAATGGACTTTTAAATTTGAAATTCAAAAATAAAAAATTGAACTCAAAATTCAAATAAAAATGGATTTAAAATAAAGGAAAATAATGAAAAATAACAGAAGTTTACAGTTTGAAAATGCTGACATACCCCCCTATGACTTAGTCTACCGTCATTTGACCAATGTTGACCCGAGTTGCCTACCCAAGTTTTGATTAAAGGACAAAAATGCCCTTATCTTCAACCTTGGAATAAAAGTTTGGTCGTTATAACAGCCAATATTTTGAAAATAACAACTGTTATAATGGGATAGTGTTAAAACGGAAATAACATAACGGGGTCAAAGTAGTACCGTAGCGGTTTTTTTTTAAACCTCGAGAGAGAGAAGTAGCAGATTGAAGGGAAGAAAGAGTGCACAAACAGAAAAAAAGACAGAAGATATCAATGAAAACGGGAATTGGAGGAAAAAAGCCAGAGATGAAGATTGTGAGGGTGACAAACAAGAAATGTAAGTGGACAGAGAAGAGGGGAATTTTTTTGAACCGGTAGTATTATTGAAGCAGCGATCATGCGCTAATGATTGCCCGCCACATATACCCATGGTTAATTTTTAAAACCCTTTTTAAAAATAAAGTCTAAACCATGGGTATATATGGCGCGCGATCTCAGAAATCATGCCGCTTCAAAAAAAATCTCAGAGAAGAGTGGAGGTAACAAAGGTTATGCCTCACTCATTTCCATGATTGGTCATAACCCATGTTTTATTGTTCTTTTAAGAGCTTAAAGTTAGATTTCAAATGGCCTTACTTGTACCCATGGTTTTAAAAACGTCTGTGTAAACGGTAACGCCCCAAGCCTGTTTCCGTTAAAACCGTTTAAACGGTCATTTTTGGGGTTTAAACGGCTTTTAAAACCATTTTTACGGCTGTTAAATTCTCAATTTTTTTTTATAGAAAAAATGGCCATTAAATCCGTTAAATTTTCGTTTAATTCCTTTTTTTTTTTTGAAATTTGAATTCCAGTGCCATTTTTTTCGATTAAAACTGTTAAAATATATTTTTTCCCATTTTTGCCCCTAGCCATTTCAATCCGTTTAAACGGTAATGCCCCCAGTCCATTAAAACGGCCTCCTTTAAACCTTGCTTGTACCCTTTGTTGCACAAATCCCTAATTGCTAATTTTTGGAGAATTTTGAGCATAATTTGGGCTTTCCATTCAATAATTCAGCCCACCGATCCAATCTTTAGATCGTCGTGCTTTGAGATCACTACTTCTCAAAGAAGTTACAATTTGTCTCATGGCAAGATGCACTGATCCCATTCCGGATCAGACCGATCTCGATCGAGATCGGAGCCTACAGATCCGGCTTCCAATCCCGAGATTTTGAACCATGATGAAAATACTTTAATTCATGTACAAGTTCATCCTTTTGAGATGTCTTTCTATATGCATGGCCCTTTTTGGGGCTTTACTTCAAATTTAAACACATGTAAGCTTTTTTTTTAATGGGATTTTTGTCTTTACATAAAGAAGTCTTTGATATAGTTATCCTTTCCAATGAAATAGTGACACATCCCCTTTTTGAGAAGGGGGTGATCATTACTGATATTCTTAAAGATGATCAAATTCATCTTAATCTTAATTTAAAGAGGATTGTAGAGGATTGTCACATGCTAGTCTCTAGCTACATCACAACCCTAAAGGGGTGCACTAAAGTTGGGTGTTTATACTCCGACCCATGGTTTAAAAAACGGCCGTTATAACGGATTTGGACCTACCCCGTTACGTTATGGACCGTTAAAATGCCCAAAAAATAACGGCCGTTATTTTTCTGTTATAATGAAAATAACGACCGTTATTTTCTGGAAAATTTTGTGGAAAAAAACTGCAGTTATTTTCGTTTTTTCCGTTATATTCCATTTTTTTCCGTTATTTTCCATTTTTGAAATTGAATTTCAGCGCCATTTTTTCCGTTTTTTTTCGTTATTTCCGTTTTTGCTCCTGACCATTTTTTTTCATTATAATGGCCGTTATAACTGAAAAAATGGTAACGCCCCTAGTCCGTTATAACGGTCCCCTTTAAACCTTGGTTTAAAAAACAGCCGTTGTAACGGAGTCTGAACTCCCCTGTTACGTTATGTACCGTTTTAACACTCGGAAAATAATGTCTGTTATGTTCCGTTACAATGAAAAAAATGACCATTATATTCTGAAAATAATTTGTTAACAAAGTCCGTTATTTTAATTAATTTTCGTTATAAATTTTATTGAAAATTTGACATTCAAATTTTGAATTTAGCGCCATTATTTTCCCCTTTTTCTGTATTTTGCCCGTGTGTTACAATCCGTTATAACGGAAAAACTGTAACGCCCCAGTCCATTATACCGTTATAACGGCCCCTTTTAAACCTTGCTTTGATCTTTTGCTTTTTGAGGGTGCGCCAAGGCTGGTTGCATTTCTAATGGTTGCATTTTACAAATCAACATATATATTTGAAGTTTTAAGCTTTCACAAAAAAATGAAAAAATAAATAAATTAAGAGAACCTACTTTTCTGAAAATATGGACTTTATTTGAGAAGGAAAATACAGTCCAAAAAATTCACTTAAATAAAAAGAATATTTCTCATAAATATGCCACATGGCACACTTTGTTTTTTTTTTTCGGCTCACCCCATTTTAGCCCAACCCTTGGTGGACCTACACACCAAAAATCAGCTTGATTGGTAGTTTCTAGAAGTTGGATCTGAGGATCTTTTCATCATGGGCTTAATAATAACTAAACTTTAAGCCATGATGGGAAAAAAATTCATGAATCCAATGGCTAGAAATCACCAATAATGCTGATTTTTTTTTGTGTGTAGGTCGACCAAGGGATGGGCCAAAACATCTGGTCAGTGGGTATGAAAGAGTGCCACTTGAAATTTTGGGAGGTGGTTTTCTTTTCGGGTGCCTCTAACCACTTCCAATTTGGGGTATTAATGGGCTAGGTTTAGGTTAGGTCGAGATCGACTTAATGTTAGCCTGGAACATAGATTGATAAGCCAAAGTCCAGCCCGGCTTGTAACGGCCTAAATAATTCAAGCCCAATCTAAGTCCATGAAGAGGCATAACAGATCAGGGCAATAGATTTGTGCCGGGGCCCAGGAAAAATTATTTTATGCTAAAAGTGAAGCCCACAAAGCCCTCGTCAACCTATTTATCTAGTTGGGCTTAAATATAAGCCCATGTCCAACCTGTTGGACTTATAAATGCTGCCCAAGCCCAGCCCAACCCCCCTAACATTCATACTTCCAAGATGGTGACATATACCGTCGAGATATTTTTCAACTCGAAAAATCTATTTTTTGGTCTATAAATATCAGAATGGGCCGATTTTTTTTTTTTATTAGACAGTCTCTACAGTGAGAAAATCATCTTCACTAAGAATCAGCCCTTAATTCATCTCCATGTGGGTCCGCAAGTAGACGTGTCAAAGTAACACCCACCCTATATATATATATATATTTTTTTTATTGGATAAAGGGGTGAAATAGGTGCCTCAGGCTCAGGAGTCCCCCTTTTCTGCCCTTGTCAGAAGTCGTGTGCTCATCCGTGGATTTCACGAATTCAACAGTGATTAATGGCTGGCAAAAAGTGAATGCCAGCTCAGCACTATCAACCACTGTTGGATTCTCGAAATCCAGGCCGAGCTCACGGCTCTTGAGAGGGGTCAGAAAAAGGGGGCCCCATAGGTTTATATGACACAAAAATACAAAAAACACATAACTTTTAATTAAATATTAATTTATTTAAAAGCAAAGACACACTCATTATAGTGAGCAAAGACTAAGAAGCCAACAACTTTTAAACTTTGGTGTGGCTTGACATCTTTTTCCACTCCATTGATTGGTGGTCGCATACACGGCAAGCAAAGCATATCTCCTTTCTAAAGATTTCAATTAATAAACCACTAACGAAAAATTAATTACAAGCCCTAATCAGAATAGGTTCCGAGGACTCAAATTTTCACCCAAAATCTCGTCCGTGGATGCACGGTCATCCATCATTGGATTCTCGGGATCCACGGACGAGATTTTGGGTGAAAATTTAAGTCTACGGATCCCCAACGCGATAGATAATTACACAATTCCATACTTTGTTTTACAAGACAAAATTAAAATTCTAAGAGAACAAAGAATGATAGAAAAGATGAAGGTTGTCTCCATAAAGAAAGACTCT
Source organism: Euptelea pleiosperma (assembly GCA_035048495.1). NCBI lineage: Eukaryota > Viridiplantae > Streptophyta > Magnoliopsida > Ranunculales > Eupteleaceae > Euptelea > Euptelea pleiosperma. The sequence goes on from CM068548.1 coordinate 13,358,124, forward strand.
TTGTCATCATGGGCTTTCCTTCACTAATTATCTTAGACTTTTATGTGGGATGGTAGCTGTCTATCCATCATTTAAGACATTTAAATGTTCCTGTAAAGCAACCACTCTAGACACACCAACTAGGACTGTCTATTGATCGGGTTTGGATCGGGGTCAAGGCCCAATCCAAATTTAGATCCAGACCCAATCCGATAAGATATCGAAACTTATAGGATTGAAGTAGGATGACCGACTAACACTGAGTCGATTTGATCAATAAAGCTGTTAAATTTGATTTCAAGAAAAAAAAAACACGTAAATTCAAATATGTAAATTCGTAAGTCATATAACAAAATACATTGATTCATATAATGGCTCAGGCTCAGGTCGTGTTCTCGGCCGTGGATTTCACGAATTCAATGGTAATTGTTAAATTTGATGGAGAATATTAAATTCAATCATCAAATCTTTTCCAGAAAAGGGACAACCGAGAATTTTTCTATCAATCATTATTGGATTCGTGAAATCTATGGCCGAGAACATGACTCCCAAAATGGGTTAGAGCAAGAGTCCCATGAACCTGACCCTAATATAATATATTTCATTAATAATATATTTAATATTAGATTGGGTCATTATTGGATTAGATCGAAGTAGTTCTAGACTGATCCAATAGCTTATTTGATCATATTTCTAGGTCCAGACTCGATGTTATCAGATCGGATAGGATTGGATCAGGTTATGGGGGTGGTCCGATCAATTGACAGCCATAGCAAGGCAATATATTAGTGTAACATTTTATGTATTGGGGATCATGCAATGGTCCATGTATCATTTTATTACGATGACCGCGTATTCCTACTATTGCATCAGTCGTACATTTGCATTGATCTGAGTCGTCCAACTCTGAAATCACATGTTACCCAAAATCCATGATGTCCTTAACCATTTGATCCAACTGCCAATTATTGTATGGTAGTCAATGAAGTAATGGGAAATGCTCAAAAATACAAGTCTTTGATCTGACGGTTAGGTTATTTTGCTGACCCATGCAAAACATGATGTGAATGCGTCGTTTGAGTACGTGGACAACATATGTATGGTGCAGATGATCGATCAAAAGAATGTGACGGGCAGATCATAAAATTGGGTCCAAATTTTGACTGAAGAGATCTACTTGATGAGACCCTTAGTACATGGTGATCCACCCGCATGTTTCTCACAAATATGGCATACGTACAGGGAGGACGGTTCCTTTCTATCCTTCCGTCCTGACACATTGTTTGCCCCATGCATCCTCTTCCAAAAGTCACATATATGTATTAAAATCTTTTTAAAGATAGCATCACTTATCGCATTAAGTGAAGGAGGGACGATTAAAAAAGAATTATTGAATTTTAGTGATACTAAATTTCAAGTCTGGATTTTAGATGGTTACCAAACGATCTGATCTGATTGTCCCACTAAGATTTGAATATCCCAGTTTCAGACTTAAGGTCTCAAATTAATTTCTACCAAACGCCACCTTAAATTAGCGAAACATGAGATTTAGGCCCTGCTTGGTTTGCTGCACTGGGATGCGGTGCATTGCAGTCACTTACCACAGTTTTTGGACTGCACATGTTTGCATCCATTTTTTGAAAGAGTCCACAAGGGCTTGGCAAGCACTTGCACGCCCTCCAACCAATCACTTGTAATCTCAAAACTGTGGCAAGTGAGTGTATTGCATCTGATTTGCATTGAACCAAACAGTGCCTTAGATTTCTAAGCAGCTCTTTTCTGTTTAGAACATTATTTATTTCTAATTCAGTTCTTAGGGGAAAAAAAAAATTGATAAATAAAAGATAACGAACAAAATAACGGTTGTTATTTTTTAGAATATTGATTTTTGGGTTCCGGTGACCAACACTTTTGACCAACATTTTTGACCTACACCTTGGTGTACCCTCATAGAGGACGAATCAATGGCAGATTTTTGGTGAGGTCGATCTCTTCACCATATAGATCACCCCAACAAAAAATCATCCCATTCTGAAAGTTCTAACCCCGTTAAATGTGATTTTCAAGTTACATGGTAAAAATCGACAGTCCATAATTCTTCAACTTCTAAACCAGTCTATGAATATCAGAATGATTTGAATTTTTGTGAGATGATCTCCTCACCATATTGATCATCTTCACCAAAAATCAGCCATTGATTCATCCTCTACAATGGTACACCAACCTGTTGGTCACTGGACCGGACCCGACCCTTTTTCTAATGTTAAATCTATTTTTTGTTAAATAATGCAATGGGGTTAGAGCGTTGCCATTATAATGGCAGTTTAATGTGGTTATTAAACACGAAAATGCTAAGATTTAGAGCCATAATTAAAAGAGAAATCACAACAAAAAAAGCTTGAGGCAAAGAAAATCATCAAAACACTAAAGCTTGTGGCCGACCCAAGTGGAGTAATAGGCAGAAGCTTTCACAATGGTCTAATAATTCTTATTTTCCACCCTAAAAGCTCCAACAAATACCTGTTAATGGTGTTTGGTTGCGGCTACAACTATATTCGGATCGAGTTAGTGGCTAACAAGTGCACACTAATTTCTTTTTTCGGAGACTACATTTTACTCCAAAAATTGTGAAAAAACGTATGGATGTTTGGCCCATCCCTAGGTGGACCTATAGATAAAAAATCAGCCTGATTGGTGATTTATAACAGTTGGATATAAGTATTTTCATGGGTTGATTTTAACCATCGATTTGAGAATTATTTGAAGTTACCCAAATCCGATGATTAGAAATCACCAATCAGTATGGATGTTATGGGCCAAACATCCATACTGTTAGTTGTCTATAAGAATGTGCCATGTGGCTCATAAGGACGTCCCTGAGCTAAAATGAACTCATCCACGTGCTAGAGAAGACCGTCGTTGATGACAACCCACAATATGAGCCATGTGGCACACTTTTAGAGGACACTGATTGTTCGGATGTTTGATCAATCGCTAGATGGGCCTACGAACCAAAAATTAGCCTGATTACTGATTTAAAACCTTTGGATCCATGTACCCAAATAATGGTCAATAATGCTCAAGTTCCCACGGTTAAAATCAACCCATTAAAAATAACTTCATTCAAATGCTTAGAAATCACTAATCAGGTTGATTTATAAGTCCACTTAGGGATTGGGCAAACATCCATTTGGTCAGTGTCCTCTACAAATGTGCCACGTGGCTCATATCATGGGCGATCATTGAAGTTTTACTCATTATTCTAGGTAAACAGTAGTTAAATCTAGATCGTCAATTGATAGACCGAAGTTATATTGGTTGACATAAATTGATCGGTTTTGATCATTCTATCTTGTAATTATTGGCCTAGAGGCCCATCGATCCAATGCTTAGATTGGCGTGCACGTGGGGGGAATTAAGTGAGAAGATAAGGATATACAGATATGTTATCTGTGCACGATTTGAAAGAGATGGTGGGGGAGAATCGGGAGACAGAGAGTAATGAGCGCGTGGAATAACCATACGGTAGCGTCTGTTTGACAAAGACATGATTAAGAAGGGTTCCTTTTAAGGAGATCTCGGACCGAGGCATCCACCGGCATCTCGTGGGTCCCACCGCTCCACCGCATGGCTCTGTGTGGGGCCCACTTCATGGCTCACGCCTTCATCATCTCTCTCTCTCTCCAATTTAAACTCTCATCACTCATTCCACTCCACCCGCGCCACTCTCTCATCTCGCCGATTTACCTCGGGGTTTCCTCGTCGATTGTAGAATATTATCGGCAATTACTCTGCAAACTGGCAAACTCCAGGTCTTTAGGAACTATACGCCAAGATACAAAATAAAAAACGGAAAATTTTAGCATCGACCCCTAGGACGAACTGTACAATTGTCATCCGTGTGTTTGAACCATTAGATGTTCTTGGAAATTTGTGTGGTGGGCCTTTGTAAACCACAAGATGACAATTAGTAGTCTGCAGCTTGGGACGACGTGCTACACTATCGTCCTAAGGACGATATTAGTAAAGAAATAATCGGAGATGGGTGGGGCTGTTGGAGGGGAGCCCACCATTTAACACGAATAAATACAAGCAATAAGATCAGACAGGAGTACTTAAATATAGGGTAAGTAGTAGGTCCCACCAGATTATAAACCCCCTAACAAAAAGCATGAAGTCTGCTCCACGTGTCCAATCAACTTGATACTCTCGTACGTAAAAGGATAAATTGGTTGGAATTAAATCCTGTTTGTACACCACATAGCTAACGCGTACAGCGGGATTTGCGTGAATGCTTTCGATCCGGACCGTTCGTTATTGTACAAGTGGTTATGCATCATAACTCATGCCTTATGTAGGCCATCCACAAAACCAGCGATTTAATTGCTTAGGCAGCTGGTCTTCTTGGTCAAAAATCTAAACCAGCAACGCAATCGCAGCCACAGAATCCAGCACAAGCTTAGGAGAGTCAAAAAAATGGGCAAAAAGGAAATTGATTCAACAAAAAGACAATAATTCAAACAAAATTCTACAGATCGGATGGTTCAAATCATTAAATCCGGTTGACTTTTGACTCAGATTAAGTCCGATCTTTATAAATGACTTAGTGAGCCATATGATGGATCCTAAGCATCCAATTTACTGTCAGTTAATGGCTAGGATTATACCATCAGATTCTACTTTCCATAAGGGATATGGGCCCACAATGCATGTACGTTTGCTGACGTTGTGACGGGATGGACATTAGTATGAGCCACGTAGTACACTTTTAGAGACAACTGACCGTATGGACGTTTGGCCCTCCCTAGGTGGACCTACGTACCAAAAAAATCAGCCTGATTAGTGATTTCAAACTTTTGGATCTTCGTGCCCTAATGATGCACGAATTCGAGTAAAACTTCTGTCACAGCGTTGTGACAGATGTTCTGCCACAACGCACGATACGAGCCACGTGGAATATCTTAGTGGACACTGACCCTATGGATGTTTAGCCAGTCCCTCGGTAGACCTGTAAACCAAAAATCAGCCAAATTAGTGATTTCTAAGCGATTCGATTGAATTATTTTCATGAGTTGATTTTAACCGTAGGAATTTGAGCATTATTGAGCGTTATTTGATTCAAAGATCAAAAGGTTTTAAATTACTAATCAGGCTGATTTTTGGTTTGCAGATCCACCAAGGGACTGGCCAAACATCCATACGGTCATCGTCCACTAAGAGTTTGCCACGTGACTCGTATTGTGCGTTGTGACAGAAGCTTCTGTCTGAACGCGCTGTGACAGAAGTTTTTGTCGCACGAATTCCACCGTTAAAAACAACACATGAAAACGACTCAAATCCAAGGCTTAGAAATCATTAGTCAGGCCAATTCTTGGTCTGTAGGTCCACCTAGGGTTGGGCCAAACATCCGTACGATCAGCGATCTCTAAGAGTGTGCCAAGTGGCTCATACTGATGTCCGTCCACACTCCACAGATGCGTCTATTACGGTTGTAGACATTTACAGTTCAAAAGCACTGTGCTACTTCCTGCCTTTTTCAAAACCTAGTCCGAAGACCGAGAAACTAGCACGCTCAAAGACAAGACCCGCGGAGATACCGGCCGTACAACTGTCACCGGTTTGCATTCGGTAACCGGTGAGAAAAAAAATGAAAAGAAAGAGAGCAAGTTGGTGCGCAGCGTAGAAAGGGCGAAAGAGTATTTCTCAGTTCTCACTCCTTCCGCCTGGCACTTGCTCACTGTCAGAAAAAAAAAATGCGGTTAAGTTGAGGGAAACCTTTCGAGTTTCGATCCGCCCCTCACAAATTGCCGAAAACGAAGCCCTAATTCCGCCATTAACGTTATGAGCACTCCAGGTCTCAAGCTCTTCCTCTTTCTCTCTCTCCAACTACTTTCCTTTTTTTCTTCTGTCCTTCGGTCTTTCATGGCATGCGCATTCAAATTCCGTTCTGTTTTCGTCTCCTTTTTTTTTTTTACAGACTGGAATCTCTGAGCGTGTAATTTATGGAGTTATTAAAGAGACTGAGCAAGAGCAGTAGTGTTCTGTGACTTCTGTCATCAAGCTTTGATTCCAAACGGATTGGTCATAGATTTCGAGGTTTGGTTTTCAGATGTAACAAATACAGATATGATTCGTGAATGCATTTGTTTAATTGAATATGATCCTCTTATTGTAGAGGCTTTGATCGATCTCCCTTGCTCTCGCCCGCTAGATTTCCAGAAAGAATTGCTTGTTCGAAGCGGTTTGGGTTGAGCTGAGAGGAAGCATAACCAGCACTAGCAGTAGAAACGAACGGGAAGGAGTCTCGAGGTTTGGTTTTCAGATGATTTGTGACTGCGTTTGCGACGATTGAATTGAATATGATTCTCTTGTTTTAGAGGCTTTGACTGATCTCTCTCGCTCTTACTCGTATAGGTTTCTGGAAAGAATCCTTTGTTTGAAGCAGCTTGGCTGTGGATTCGAGATTTGGAACCCAATTACCTGAGCTTCGGCACGGCCGAATCAGAACGGGACTGAGATCTTCAAGATTTAGTTTCCAGATGTAATTAACGGCACAGACGATTCATGAAAGAGCTAGAATTTTGAATCTGATTCTCTTCTTGTTTTTTGGTTTCTCACTTCTCCTACTTGTTTCAGACTTCAATCGATATCTCGTTCTAATCAACTCCGTTGTCGGGCAAGAATCCAGTAGATAAAAACCGGAGAAACGAGGATGCTGACTTGCATCGCTTGTTCGAAGCAGCTTGGCGGTGGATCGCTTCACCAACCCGAAGACGAAGAGACCGCCGGGACGCCGAGCACTAAGCATGCCATCAAAGCTCTCACTGCTCAGGTACTCGAAGCTAGGGTTTCTATTCTGGTCTTTCGTCCTGGTTTCTCTCTCGTCTCAACTCAAGTTAGGGTATGTGATGAGAGCTGGAAAATTTTCAGATCAAGGACATGGCGTTGAAGGCGTCAGGGGCGTATCGACACTGCAAACCATGTTCGGGATCGTCAGGTCATCATCAACACCAGAACTACGCCGAGTCTGAGGTCGCTTCGGCTTCGGAGAGGTTTCACTGCTCGTATCGTCGAACCGGGAGCTCGAGCTCGACGCCCAGGCTGTGGGGGAAAGAAATGGAGGCGAGATTGAAGGGGCTTTCAAGCGGCGAAGGGACCCCACCTTCGATGAGCGGTCGGGCTGAATCGGTTGTGTTCATGGAGGAAGAAGAACCCAAGGAGTGGGTCGCGCAGGTCGAGCCTGGTGTTCTCATTACCTTCGTCTCTCTACCTCAGGGAGGCAACGATCTCAAGCGGATTCGCTTCAGGTACTTCTCGTCCTCTCGATTGATAATTGACGGCTGTGACTCGTTTTATGACAGTGGATAACATGTTTTTAGTATCACTGTGTTAGGCTAATAACAAGCTCTACTACCGTTGGATTCTTGATTTGAATCAAACGGAGAGAGGGGGGTGAGTGTGCATACCGTCATGCTTTGTCGCCATGAATCGTACAGTGGACATAATACAGTGGCAAATGTATGTTATTATTTCCTTTTTATTGACGAAAATGCCCTCAAAATGGATCGATTTGATTCTCTTTTTTTCTTTTTCTTTTTTCCCCAAAACGAGGAGGGGTGTGTTATGGTATTCTAACCCTTTTTGGTGCGTGGATACTGATGACCACCATTTGCACAGTATCAGGACATGTGCACATGCGGATGTTGGGACCCACCATTAAATAGCAGTTGGTCCCACCTGGAGTCCCCTAAGTCAAAATTCACCACATCTGATGATTACGTCTTTGCAAACAAAAGGTCAAGTGGTCAAAGCCTCAATCTGTAGGTCAAAGGTGTCTTACCCAAAGAATCAATATTTTCTTGATGTTTTATACCAGAAATATATATGAATACTTAGCTGCATGTCCAATGTGTGTATAGGCCCACCAATCGTGGTCCCATTAATCTGATTCCACGTAGATGGACATTGTGTAGCTAGCCAATAAAAAATAATCTGATTTTGGATCATGTCCTTGAGTTGTATGGGTTATCCACTAAGTGGCCCCACATTTGACCAGTTCAGAATGAGAATTCTTGGTAGAGAAGATTTGCTCACAAGTTTTCTTATTATTTTCTTTTTGGGTGAGAAAGCTAGGGTTAGGCAGACCCCCGCCAGAGATCATTTAATAAAGACAAGGATTAAAACGTGTGTGTATTTACAGCAAACTAGAATAGTCTTCTACAATCTGATTTTATTGCATTGAAATGTAATTTTTTGTAATTTCTCTATTTTATTTCCTTAAAGTTTCTCTAGCTCGTAAGTTTGTCCTGCATAAGCTATTCTTTAATACTTGGGAAGATAAGAATCTCACCCAACCCTTTCCATGTACAGTGCCTTTAATGACAAAAATGACTTAACTAGCCATTTTCAAACCCTTGGGGTGGTGGGGTTTTTGGGTTGGAGAGATGGGGGTTGCTACTTTTCATATGCATGGAGATGTCTGTCCAGTCGAAAGATAAATGGGCTTTTTTTGTAATTTGACACAAATGTCCAAAATACTACCTGACAGACATCTGGGTGGAAGTCAGTCTGGTTTAGAAACGAAAGAAAAAGATGGAAAAACTCCTTCGTTTGGTACTTGGAGTGGGAAGATTTTGATTGTAATTGGAAGTTGGAACCTATAGTGAGCATTGTCGAATTGTCCAAGCATACTTCATTTCTACTTTTCATTGCCCGTGTGTTTTGTCATTTCGCTCACACTCTCTGTCATATTGTTGTGAGGTCTTGGACATCCACATCATCTCTTATTGCCAAACTACATAGACGACAAAAGAGCCACCATAAACTTGAAATAAACAAAGACTGGAGCAGGGTGCAACTTTAACTTTTTGTTTTTTTTGGAGGAAAAACAGCAGTGATACGATCTCCACTGTATATACAATTTATCAAAATCTTGAATTATAGATCATGTAATGGTGGGGCCTGGTCCTGATTGTGTGAGTAAGATTGCACTCAATCATGTTCATCTTTTGAATAGGTATTGTTGGCTGGCTCGCAGAAGTTTGATGACGTTCTTCTAGTGAACAGTCTGTCATACAAGTCGACATTGTCTATGTCCGAGCACTTGGATATGTTGTCAGGGGTCTGCTTCTTGAGAAGCTACCGTCTGATGTGCCTCCCCAAGGAGGGCCTCCAGCTGAAGTTCCTCGAGAGGATTTGTCAATAATGAATCCATCGAACCATGTTTTATTTGTAGAAAAGTTCTAGTGTGCGATTCACAACCATCCCTGCCGAAATCATAGGATATGCCCTAAGCTACCCAGACCATTGATATATGTTGTTAACCTCTTTGATGGGTTATTGGCCAAAAACTTCATAAATGGGGAAGATCCGTTGATTGATTGATTGATTACTTGCACCTGGAACATCGATCTAAGTATGACCTACAGTTCACTAACAACATACATCTGGAGAATGATCAGAAATATCTTATAGGGCCATTCACGAGGTTCCTGTCAACTGGACAAGTTGATCCATTGGTATGCAAACCATTTGGAGGGACAGTCGGGTTCATCTGATTGTCCCGATTTGTGAAGAAGTTAATCACTTCTGTTATTCCTTCAAAAATCTGTTCATTTCTTTTTTGGTGCAATCTGTGCAGTATTTCCAAGTACTAGTTTATGGGCGCTAATTGGTAGTTTACTTGGTTTGACTAGTCGAGAGATGTTTAACAAATGGCAAGCTCAAAGGTGGTGGGCCGAGAACTATGACAAGGTCATGGAGCTCTACAATGTCCAGAGGTTCAACCGCCAAGCTGTCCCACTTCCAACCCCACCGAGGTCCGAAGATGAGGTGAGCTCCCTACCCCATTTGCTACTTAGAAAGGTGGCATTAGAAAATTAGGATAGAATAAGTACATGCTATTGCTGTTGCCACAATTTGCTAATTATGGCATGTGTACACCATTGAATTTGCACTGGGTGGTTGCTAGGAAGCTAGGCCCTACCGCTAACCAAACGTTCCCCAACAAATCCCTTATTGAATCAGTTTTAGGGCCTAGCATTAGGACACTAATGGAAGCAATTCCAACAGCTACCCTGTGACGATTGATCGTTGAAAATCTTGTTCATTATGTTTGATGTCCAATATGTCATTTTATTTCTTTCAGAGCTCAAAGATTGAATCAGCGGAGGACAGCCCGGTTACACCTCCATTGAGCAAAGAACGCCTACCCCGCAACTTTCACCGTCCAATGGGTATGGGCTACTCTTCCTCAGATTCACTTGACCACCACCCTATGCAATCACGCCATTACTATGACTCAGGTGGTCTTGCTTCAACCCCAAAACTCTCAAGCATCAGCGGGGCCAAGACTGAGACATCTTCATTGGATGCTTCTATGAGGACAAGCTCATCAAGGGAGGCTGACCGCTCGGGAGAGCTCTCTGTTAGCAATGCCAGTGATGTGGAGACCGAGTGGGTTGAACAGGATGAGCCAGGAGTCTACATTACTATCAGAGCGTTGCCTGGTGGTACCAGGGAGCTGAGGCGTGTCAGATTCAGGTGAGTGATCGTCTATAGTCCTCTCAATAACGGTTTTCTTCTGCAAAAACAGGAGTCTTGTGTGGACAGGGGCAATGGGACAAATTTTAGATGCAATTGACGCAGAGGGCTCCTGTGGCCCTACATAGCTCATTTTTTTGGGCCAACCAACCTCATGGATGTTTAGCCCTGCCTTTGGTAGATATACATAGCAAAAATCAGCTTGATTGATAATTTATAGCCATTGGATTAATTACCCAAAAAATATACAAAAAACATGCTTGAATCCAACGGCTTGAATCAATCCTAAGAAACTGCTAATATCTATGGCTAGAGAAAACCAATCAAGTTGATTTGTGGTATGTATATCCACAAAGGGGTGGGCTAAACATCCATGCGGTTAGTGGGCCCAAAAAATGAGCTATGTAGGGCCACGAGAGCCCTCTGCATCTAAAAGATTTCCCCTGCAATGTGGGTATGCCGTGTGGTAACTCTAATTAGGTGACACATGGCATGTTTTAAGGGATACATGGGAGGGTGAACAACTGAACATAGTTTAGATGCAGAGGACAGCCGTGGCCCTACATAGCTCACTTTTTTGGACCCACTGACCACACGGTTGTTTAGCCAACTCATTGGTGGATAAACAAATTAAAAATCAACACCGTCAGATTTATTACCCCAAAAAATGTTTGAATCCAACGGCTAGAATCAATTCTAAAAATGTACTAAAATCGATTGCTAGAGACAACCGATTAGGTTGATTTTGGTATGTATATCCAACAAGGGGTGGGCTAAACATCCATGTGGTTAGTGGGCCCAAAACAATATGCCATGTCGGGCTAGTACAGTCCTTTGCATCGACTGCATCCAGAGTCCTCTACATCTAAATTTTTTCCGATGTAAGCGTCTTGTATGCTTGGCCTGCATCAGTGCAACGCACACATTGCAGCGAACTGCACTATTAAATAGGTCACAATCTCGTTGTTCAGGAAGAATCAATGGATAGTTTGTCACCTTAGTTGGGACTTGGGCAATATATTTGACCTTTTTTTTTTTTGGGATAAGTGGGCTATATATATTACTCGGATGCCGCATTTATGATTTGGAGAATCAGGCTGCATTGTATATGGTGCAGCATCATACATTTCCTCTAATAACAAATCTGGCGTAAAAGGACGCACAAAGTTTCTGATTTTTGGTGTATGTCCCACCCAAGATGTGGAACCACCAGATGAACAGCCTTGATCAGCTTATGCGGGGTAGGGTTTATTGGCATTGATGCAGCTTTAATTTTTAAATACAAACGTGTAAATCTTGGTGGGGCCCAGTGAGCAGTCGAGCCGTTTCGAAAAAATAACCCAGTTTTTGGACCCCTCACTCTCGTGCGTAGTCTAAGAAGTTGTGCCACTGTAGATTTGGTTTTGACTAGTGAAAGCTGGGGTCCCGGCTTATTTTGCGGACCATTAATTGAGGCCCAAACCTTGCCCCATCATGAGTTGGGTTTTCAAAGCTAGTTAACAAATGACCCCTCGTTGTATTCAAGGAACGCTACCATGCAACGCAATCCAACGAAGGAAAGACAAAAACAACTTTCCTGTACTGCGTCGCACCTTTGCCCGCTTTCTGGCAATTCTCCTTTGTATTTATCCAAGCTTTTATTAATTTGAATTTGGATCGTGTGTGCGCGCGTGGTGCAGCCGAGAAAGGTTTGGGGAGATGCATGCGAGGGTGTGGTGGGAAGAGAACCGAGCCAGAATACACGAACAGTACTTGTGAGTTCTGATTGAGTGAACCTGCGGAGGTGGTGAATGTGGCGGCGGCTGTGGAGGTGGCGCTGTCTCTTCTTTGATTAATTTTAACAGCGAGTGTTGGGGTTGAGTATCTTAGAACACACCGACATCAACATTGCTCTTATACGTCATTTAGTAAGGCGTGCCCCCAGCTTCTCGGTTTGCTTCGCTCTCTTCCCCTTGGTTAATATATATATAAATACATATGTATCTTATTGTGGGTTGTGGTTTTAAACCCTTTTTTTTTTTTTTTTTCCTTTTTTGGGTTTTCTTGTGGGTGAATAGCAACGTTTGGGGTACTTAGAACTTAATGGTTGTAGAGAGGTTGATGAGAGGGTTGGATTTGGAGGAGTGGGAAATGTTAAGAACAGGAATAATAAAATTTTAGTGACATTATTTCAGATTCTCGTGACCATTTCTTTGTCCCATCTGATAATGGAGCTGAATTGGAAGCTTGTGAACTTGATGCTAAATTAATATACTACCACACGATTGGAAAGCTGTTGAATTAGAGAGTAAACTGGTACATAGGGAACGCAATCGGATCAGTATTGATCCAATAGCTTATTGGATCATGGCTCGAATATCCAGGGCCGAAAAGCTATTCGAACTTATGGGATTGCGTGGGGATGTCTTAACAATGAGTCGATCTGATTAATAAACCTGTTAAATTTGATTTTAAGAAAATAGGTTGTGAATTCGCAAGTCAAGTATTAGTGATTAAAGTGTTGGAAATTAATTGTACTTTAGTGTATGTAATTCAGATTAAGCAATAAACAATGAAAAGATTGATCACAAAATTTCAGCAGAAATTAAATTATTTTCCGACAGTAATCTTAATCTGTAAATTTGTAAGAAAAAGTTTAACTTATTGTACGTGTTAAGAACTATGTATAGATGTTGCCACCCTTTTTGTGCATACACATCGAATGATTCAACCATTTTCTATTCTATACCAACATTGTACGAAGAGACGAAGTCACTTGTGTAGTGGCCCAGAAGATGAAGATAAGAAGAGTTCTTGTATATCCCGTCTCTGAGACAGAGAGATCAACACCAAATAAATATGGGGATTTTATCGACATCCCATTCTTGAGATGTGTAACGAATAGGTGTGTGGGAACTTATACAATGGTAGGAAATGATCCATGAAAGAGTCAAAGAATGAACAATTGAAAATGACATAAATATAAGCAAAAGGTGAATGAACCCTTGCATTAAAAATATAGGTCAGTAGATACCCAAAACTCTCATCCACGCCCAATTTATGCCCTGACCCTACCTAGCGTGGCACGCGTACGTGTGATGTAGAGTGTTTTTCATCCGCACATGAATATTAACATGTTGAGCTTCTTCAGTGACATTATTTTGTTATTTCTTTCCTCAAAATTATTGAATATGAGATCATTATTATTATATTGCTCTATCAACCAATCTGCAGTCATCTCCTGATATATAAAGCTGTGGATCATCATATATGCCACAACTATAAATATGAATTAGGTCAGATAATGATACGAAAGTATAGCTTTGAGATCATATGCCTAGAAATTCCTATGGAAACTTATTGAAATTTTGACAGAGTTTCCTCTATTTCTAGAGGAATCATGGGTACCTGCGACACCTACTAAAACTCAACCACAATGTGAATACCTTAAACACCATGGGTTGAGTTTTAACGAAGTGGTTCAAGCATTATTTGGGCTAAGATTAATGGTTGAAAAATAATAATGCTCCACATGGCTAATAGTCCGTGCTTAATGACATCTCGTCAACAAAAATTGTTCCGTTGTTGCCATTATTGAGGTCGCTGCTGGACCCTCTCGATTGAGTAAATCTTTGAGACGAGTAAAACTTCGCCCGACTGCCCATAATATGAGCCGTGGCACACTTTTAGGGGATGATGACCATATGGATGTTTGGCCAATCCCTAAGTGAACCTTCAAATCAAAATGCAACCTGATTAGTGATTTCTAAGCGTTGGATTGGCGTCATTATCATGTGTGTGGGAATTTGAGCATTGTTGACCATTATTTGGGTACAAGCATCCAAAGGTTTGAAATCTCTAATCAAGGTGATTTTTGGTTTGAAGGCTCATCTAGGGATTGGCCAAACATCCATACGGTAAGTGTCCACTAAAAGTGTGCCACGTGGCTCATATTGTGGGCCAGGCTCTGATGATAGACCATAGTATCCGGGGCACATTTTAAGTGACCACGGACAGAATGGCTGTTTGGAGTAACTTGGTTGACCAGTGACGATCAGCAAAGCCAAGACAGTCCACTATAGGAGCCACGTGTCACATTTTTAGAGGATGCTGACCGTATGGATGTTTGGCCAATCCCTAGGTGGACCAACAAACCAAAATTCAGCCATATTAGCGATTTCAAACCTTTCCATCTTGTACCCCAATCCAACGCTTAGAAATCACTAATCAGGTTGGGTTTTCGTTTGTGGGTCCACCTAGGGATTGGCCAAACATTGATCGGGTCAGTGTCCTCTAATAATGTGTCACGTGGCTAATATTGTGGGCGGTCAGTGACTGTCGCCGGTAAACCAAGTTTTACTCGGCTGTTTGGCCATCCTCGTGGACCTACTGGCCAAAAATCAGTCTGTATGGTGATTTTTCATGGGTTGATTTTGAACCGAGTGATCCGAGCATTATTTGGGGTAAGATCAACGGTTGAAACGTAATATTGTGCCACGTGGTAACAGTCCATTCTCAATGACGTCCCGTCAACAATAAAATTATTCGGCTTCCCACTCGAGCTGTCTGCAATTAGTGCCGTTCGCATGGAATCTCTTTTTTCAGCAAATTTTTTATGATAGTCCCTCGTCAATGTTGATGATGGACTACATTATAAACCAGATGGCATGTTCTTAGAGACCATTGACCGTACGGTTGTTTGGCCCATCCCTAGGTAGACCTATCGAATAAAAAATCAGCCTGTTTAGTGGTTTCAAACCGTTGGATCAGAGTCTTTTTAACCGACTCGCAAAGCGCGTCGGGAAGATCACGTTCACGCACCTTAGTCCAAGCCGGTATATTTGAATCTACCTATCAACCCATAAAAAGACTCCGATCCAACGGTTTGAAATCACTAAACAGGCGATGTTTTGTCAGATGGGTCTACCTAGGGAGAGTAAAACTTCCATCACACGAAATTGTAAATCACAAGCCAATGAGTTCTCGGCACGTATACAAGTGCTTTGTAACGTATCCGTGTGCTTTTGCTTTTAGGTATACGTGCCGAGAACTCATTGGCTGTGTTTGTGTGATTTGCAATCCGATTGTGACAGAAGTTTTACTCACCCAGGGATGGGCCAAACAACCATACGGTCAGTGTTCTCGTACTGTGGTCGATCATAAAGGTGATGACGTAAGTTATTCATCAGACTGAGTAAAACTTCGATGACAGGACAGGAGATGTCGGCACGTGTATTTTGTACGGACGGACAAACTCGGCCTCGCCCCACACGTACACAGGTGAGTGTTTTGGGAAAAAAGCACTCAAGTACTCACCTGGGTACGTGTGCGGTGAGGCTGAGGTGGTCCGGCCGTCAAAATACACGTGCCGACATCTCCTGCACTGTCATCTCTCTTGATGACAGGGCCCGATCATCAAAATTTTATCCCATCAGACTTATGAAGGATCTAGTCTATCTCTATTTTTAAATATGACAGCTGTATTCACGTTGATGCCCCCATTATATATGTTTGGACAAGAGGATCAGAGAGAGACATCGAGAGGAGAGTGAAGGAAGAGTTCCTTTTTGAATGGCTTTTATGTGGATGGTAAAGCTCTCTCTTTACCCTTTGGTGTTCCAGCATGCTAAGGGGATCTCAAGGTTTAATTCTATCTTTCTCACTATTTCTATGTTTGAGGTTTTTTTTTCAACAAATGATGTGTTCAAGAGATCTTCTTCTTGTGTTTAAATTTAATCTTAAGAGCAATAGATGGAGAAAATTTTGAGAATGGATTTGTTTCTAGGGCTAGAATTATTGGATCCAAGAAGTGATTTTATGGTTTTGTAGTAAGTTATCATTTGAAGTTTTCGACCTTGTGACATCACTGTGGTAGAAAAACTGAGGATAAGAAAGAAGAAAATAAATAAATAAATAAATAAAATTCCCCTTTTTTGGATACTCTATGAAGAGTTTGATCCCATCTTTCAAACCTCCCAAGAAAAAGTAAATATTTTGAAGAAAAAAAATTTGTGCAAGAGTAAAAAAAAAAAAAGAACCTTTTTCCCTTTTTTTCATTTTAACAACGATTTAGTTGGATCAATTAGGGTTTGATTATGATCTAGCAATGTCAGTTTCCACTGTTAATATTTTTTCTTTTCAGTTAATATGCTTTTCGTTGGTTTTGGATGCATCTTAGTGAGGTTTGTTGTACCAATTGGTTGAGGAAAGAAGGATTTTATGTTATTTTGTTGAATTTTGCATGTAAGCGTTTTCCCTCCTTTAAAATTGCTTTGCTTTGTTGGGTCTTTGTAGTTTCAGAGAAGATCTGGGTTAGGGTTCCATGTTTTAGTGAAATTCCACCGATTAGGAAGGAGAGAAGGAGGGAAACGAGATTCTGGGTTTGGATTTCATGTGAATCCCACCAGTAACTTTTTTCTTATTCAAATTTTTTTTTTTAGGGTTTTCTGCCAGCCGGTCTTGGGTGGAAGCACTTGCATCAATTCAAGTTACACTATAATGACCTGTCCTCACAAAATGATATCTCAAAGGTAAATTCAACTTTTCTTCTGTTCTTACTTTTTAATGTTGATCATCTAGGCAGATGTGGGTAGTTTCCTATTGACCCTACAAAGGACCCACCAACTCAAATCCAATTATCTTTTACTATAAGCAAACCTTAACCGAAAAAAAATTGCTGGGGCGAATGCTGGAGAGTGGATATTCCCCCCTTGTGCTGCCCATAGCATTTAGCCCTACAGATTCTTTTCCACCTTAACCCAACAATCACTTATTACATCAAAGGCAACACCTTGGGCCTACAAAAATTCTTTCTCCCTCTGTTTCCTTCTAGTGAAGCATGTGTAGGAAACGTTAATGCACCATAGTCATTGCTCATTTGTACGCCATCACAGTCATATAATGTTGAAAGTGTTTCAATTTGTATTTCCTTTCTTTTTCTTGGCTTACTTGCTTGAAAGCTTAACAACCTTTATAATATTGTTATTACTATCAATTTTAAAGTTTCGATAGACAAGATAATTGATAATCGTAGTCTCAAGCATGCTCAATCTTGTGGTTATTACCTTTTTTGTCTTAACTATGTCAAAAACTTAAACAAGCATCACAAATATGTCACACCAATTAATGATTCTAACTATGCGAATCCCAAGGTGTGTGCCGCATATTCTGAATCCAACACCCAAATCCAAATCACACAAGGCAAATACACTCTCACATCTAACCCAAGTTATGAAATTTCAGGGAATTTTTTTTAAAAGATTGTGGAAACGTAACGGTACTACAATATGATTACTCTCTTATAAACTATCTTAACAGTTAATAAGATGTTGTACAAGAATAAGATAAAGATGGTGTAGTCACCCCAAATTGATTAGAGGACACATGGTGTGTTTCTGATCATGCTTTCGTTATTTTCTTAAAATGACTATTTTACACCTGTTGTATATCTAATTGTTAATAATAAGCGATAGAAAATTTTTCAGCATGATTATCTGATGATTCTATGAACTTTTGATAATTTAGGATTTCTAGGTATTTTGACATTATTCACGAGATACCATGCTTTACACTTTTGGTACCCAAAAAAAATATAATGTTAAAATTTGGACTGTAAACCCCCAAAAACATATTTTGGTCCTTGTCAAGTGCGTATAACGACACTTAGTACCTAAATAAGTAGCTAGGAAATATTCCCACAAAATATCTAGAAGGTATGTTGTTAATGCACTATAGTATAACTACTAGATATTTTATAAATATCTGGTCAGAATCATTGAAATAGAGTAGATATGTTGAAATATCTGGCCTGACTTTTATTGAAATAGAGTGCAAGTAGTATATACACTATTATAACCAAATATCTAGCCTGACTTAAATGTAAGTAGTATACACCATAGTCATTACTAGTATATACATTATTAAAATTAAATATTTAACTCGACTTATATTGATTTAGGTGTTCGTAGGATATACTATAGTCATTATTAGTATATACACTATTATAACTAAATATATAGCTTGATTTACAAACTTAGGTGCTAGTAGTATACACCGTGGCCATTACAAAAGTTTATAAATATGAGAGATAGCGCATTCTCTCAAATAGATCCAAAATTTGCTGTATATATATATATATATAGAGAGAGAGAGGTTGTGGAAGGTATTCTTTTGGTTTCACATTTGTATTCTAGAGTATTTATTGATTCAAGTTCCACCCACTCCTTTAAATCTTTTTCTTTTGCCTATGCTTTGGGCTTTATGTATGAGTTGTTAGATTTTATACTTTTTGTTGCTACACCTTTGGGAGAGACTTGTGTTGTAGACAGAGTATGCAGCGAGTGCCCTTGATTCGAATAAGGAATCATGATTTGACCGTTGACCTGATCATGTCAGAGATGGCGGACTTCGACGTTATTCCTGGGATGAACTGGCTTTTAGCTTATCATGCATCAATCAACTATTACACGAAGATTGATGTTTTAGATTTTAGGGCAATCTTTTCAGTTTGTGGGTGCTAGAGTGTCTCCATATTCCTCTACAGTATTGGTTATGCGGGTCCAAAAGAAGCTTTAGGCTGATTGTATGAGTTTCCTGGCATTCTTAGAAGGAGAAGGGAGTGAGAGGACTCAGATGAAGTAGGTTCTAATGGTTAGCGAGTTCTTAGATGTCTTCCCAAATGAGCTACCTGGACTACTTTCGATGAGAGGTTGAGTTCTCCATCGACCTTCTTCGGGGACATCTCTAGTCTCCAAAATGTCGTACAAAATGGCACTGGTAGAGTGGAGAGTACAATTGGAGGATTTGGAAACCAAATGCTTCATTAGGCTAAGTGTTTCACCTTGGCGTTTGAGTATGATAGCTTGACATGGAGTGTTGTTGCGAGAGTTGCTGGAGTTTGTTAATCAACATCAAATACTAGATCACAATCAAGGTCAAGAGTAAGAGCAAGGGCTTTAATAAGGGAGCCAGTAGAGGATGAGGCCAATTCGGAGGAGATAAAAGAAATAGAATATATTGAGGAGGCTAACACATATGATGATGATGGGATGAAGCTAATGATTATATTTTAAATGATGATGATGTTAACTAAAACTAATTGTGGGCTATTTGAAATTTTGGACATTTGTTATCTTTTATGTTTTATGACCTAATGATTACTTATTTTGTTATTTTATGATGTTATTTTTATTTATTTATTTTTATATTTTTTATATTTATTATAATTTTTAATATTGTGTCTCGCTTCAATCAGGCGCGTGCCTCACCTTGCGCCTTGCGCCTCAAGCGCTAGAGGTCCTAGCGCCTTAAGTGCGTCTTGAGAAAAATACATTAGTTAGGATATTTGCATTCTAACCCCTGAGGTAAGAATATTTGCAAAAAAAAATCCCTCAACTAGAAGAAATTTTAAAAAATTCTTAGGAATTCTTAAAAATATTCAGGTCTTTTAAAAAAAAATTTGTAGAGCCTACTGTCTCGAGATACGTGCTACCTTGAGATTCGCGTCGTACGAGGTTCAAGGATTCGGGATTCTAACGTATTTACGGGTAAGTAAATATTTATTTTATGCCTTTATTTATTTATTTATTTATAAATGTTATTTTATTTTGGAAATAGTAGAAAATTTACTGAATATTATAGAAAAATTCTATTATTTTTGGGAAAAATGTTTGAAAATGTTATTCTTGTTAAATGTTAAATTTTAGTAAAGAAAAATCTCAATTCTTGTATTTTTCACAAGAAATGTGTAAATGCATTGATGATTTCTTGTAATCTTAAAAACATGAAATTATGATAGATGATGACATGTATAATCTATTTAGTTGGGTGAAGTCATGCTCAAATTCATTTAAAATGAGATATATGCGTTTTTCATCCGTTTTATGTATTCGCTTTCTAAGATATTAATAGGGCTTAAATGTTCTTATTTTTAGTTTTAAAATGCAAAAATATGAATATTATGCATGTAAAGATATTTCTACAAACATTATTATTTTATGTATATAAATACGATTAAGGATGTGAATAAGAACGTGATTGGGAATGTGAAATATCAGATTAGTTGGAATCAGGCGTTGTCTCATTTCTTTGAGACCCCTTGGGGTTCTAGTCCCCTAAAAATTCTTCTTCAATGTTTTCAGCAACTGTTTCCATAGGAATTGGTGGTGCTGAAGTTGTTGCAGTGTCTTCTTCTTCAGAATTTTTGAAAGTGACATGGCCACCCTCACCCTCCCTTGAAAAGAATTTTTCTTCAGTAAAATTCTTTGTTGCAATGTCGGGATCATCAACAAGATTGGATAAATCTATCAAATCAGCATCAAAGATGGTCTGAAGTTGTCGCTTAAGATCAGTGATTTCTTGTTGGAGACCGTTGATGTGGTTGAGGAGGAAAGAGTTGTGTTCATACAGTGATTGTATGAGAGCATCACGACTCTTATACTGCCAGTGGGTGCGGGATTCTGTTGGAGGAATGATTCGAAGACCGAATTCTAATCCTGCACATAAGCAACAAAGGTTAATAAAACAATGAGTGCATGCAGCACTCCTTCCCTGTATGGTATGATCTCTGCATAATGAGCAGATGCGGTTGGGAACTGCGAAGTTATCATCCCAATTGTGCTCGCATGAGAGCTGTGTTGGACTGAGAGGCATGCGGACACGCCATCCATGTCCTTCTTTTTGTGGTGGGATGTTGCCTGTGTTGATGACGACTCCTGCGAAGAATGGATCATCATAAGATGGATCAATGGAATAAGGCATTTGCATCTTAAATGCTGCCAAATCTTCCATATTTTGAGCTTCGCCTTCTGATATGGAGCAAATGTCGTCGTCGTCTGGTTCACCTGGATCAACTGAGATAATATCCCAGTTCTTGTCAAGTGCTAGTCCATCAAAATATGCAGCCCGCTCTGGCCTGACATGCTTCTTGGGGCATTCTCTAGCAAAATGACCTTCTATTCCACAAAGGAAGCATTTACATTTCTGCCCTTCTCTGGTGTGGGCAGCTTTCTGCTTGTTCTTGATAACCTTGACATGCGAGTCATGAGGTTTGCCTTTGTAGGTTTTGGATTTCCTGATTCCGAACTTCCTTTTTCCACTTCCTGTGTCATAGTAACCAGGAATAGGAATAGTCCTGCAAAAGTTCAGATTTTTGAGCTTTCTCTGAAGCTCAGCCTGTTTGCAGAGGTCCTGCAAATATTCCGAGATAAACTGGATCCTGGCATTGACGCCAACCTGGACTCCAGGATATCGTTCATGGTACCGTTGCATGATGGTAGGACCAATTTCCGGTGGTAATTTTCTGAAAAGTTTATCAGAAAGTTCCGGTCCATTCCACATTTTCCCACTTTGTGCTGCAAGCTGATAGTACCTGAATAAGAATGGCATAACAGATTCTAGGTTAGGACACTGTAGTCGTTCCAAATCTGCATATGCTTTGTTCTGGTTGTGAAGATCCCCTGTGAATGGATCATTAACACCAAGAACTCTTTTGATGGCGCTTGTGATATTACGTGGTTCATCAGCTGCTGTAACCAACGTTTTGAACTCGTCTGAAAAAGCCATACGCCATGTAACCCATGATTCCTTTTCTCTTGGCCCAAGGAGATTCTCGATGTAATCCACCTTGTCCTGTAAGGAGTCAAACGTCATCTCTCTCAAGAGATTGAGTGTTATTGTCTCCCATGTTGTCACTGCATCAGCATGACTTGCAATTTCTGGAGGAAGCACAAGTAATGCTCCATTCGTAAGTTGAGCAGAAGGGAGCTGCCAGGGGGCAAGCGGCCTTCCGTACTTTCCTGGTCTTCTCATACCTTCGAAGACCTGTTGAGGCTGTTCTTGAGGCTGGACTGGTCTATTGTTAGCCGGTGGATACCTGATTGGTTCAACAGTCGGGTTGGGAGGAACAAAGTTCCCAGACTGTTCTTGAGTGACACCGCTACTTGGAAACGCCTTTTCCATGACGATCAGTTTCTGCTGTAATGCCTCTGCCTTCTGTGGATAACTCATTTCTGTTTCTACTGCATAAGCTTGTTCAGACTTATGGGTAAGTTGCTCTGAATCAGATGATTCAGAACTGCTGTCAAACTTCGGAGTGTCTGTTTCACTTATGTCTGAACTTGAGTCGAGCTGTTGTAACCATTTGGATACTAAATCCCTCTTGTTGCAAAGATCATCAAAAGGTGATGATGAAGTGGATCCAATGGTTTGGATATTGACCATCCTTTGGACTGGTCTTCTGCTTGGATAAAGTCCAAGAATATCTTCTGTAGATATCTTGGTTTGAGGTGCTTGATCGTCCTCCTCATCTCCCCATCCAGTAGCAATGATTTCACTAATCTGGATCTTAGAAGATTCTGGTGCTGAGTATTTGACCATATAGTCAAATTTTCCTGATGGTTGACCGAGCCGGTCCCAATTTTCTTCTGGTTCAAAGGTGCAAACCAGAGTGTAATGAGTATCAGACGTTCCTCCTTCTTCCTCTGGTGGTTCTTCTGGAGGTAGAGGTCGTTCCTGAAAGTTGGTGAATCGCAGGCTGATATTCCCTGTTCCATGCTGCCTGGTAATGATGCTTGTGGGCACAGCTGGTGGAGGAATAATAGATGAAGGAGCCATTTGCCATGATCCTTCTCTGTTAGCTTGTGTCCAAGGTTCACCCGGTATTGCCTGAACTCCTTGGCTGACTAGATAGTCTGAGACGCCTTCAATCTGGTAATTGAAGTTGGCCTGACTTGTATTGGTGAGTCTGCCAATCAAAGACCTGGTGATGATGAGGTTGCTTTCACCTCCATTCCATCCTTCTCCATACCCTCGAGTACGGATACTGATCTGTATATGGTTAAACAGATCGTGAATGCTGCATAAGATATTTGGGATGGTATAAACCATCTGGGATCCTCTTGCGAGGTCCATGGTGATAGCGCTAATAATTTGTCGCTCATCTGTCCATCTGGTGTCTCTGAAGACAACCATTGCGCTGATTCCTGCATCAACTCGATGCAAGATCTGTACTCTCAGCATCATCATACCCAGATGTATGTGTTGCATGCCTTCTTGTCTGAGTCGTTGATAAGATGCTTCTTCAATGAATCTGAAGTCCATCTGTCTGTCAACAATATGGCTTCTGATTTCTTCATAGTGCTGGTAAACCCTGTTAATGGGTTCATTGTTGTTGTAAGAGTACAAAATTTCGGCAGGGACCAAATTGGCCCTTCTTCTCCGGCTGAGAGATAATTCCTCGTTGGGATTGAGGAACTGTTCTAAGGTTTCTCTGTAGTTGTTGGAGAATGACCTTCTCAAGGTCCGTCTAGCAAGGTGTCTTGCTCTCTGCATTCTTCTGTAACCTCTAATCTGGTCGTCGAGGTTCTCTGTAGGGCTGGTGGCCCTCTCTGTTGCTCTAGGCAACTGGGTGGTTCTGCTGGTAGACGTCATTTATAAACAAAGAAGGGACCCTTTCCCTTTCCTTTGACACGTCCTGATTCTGCAAGCTTCGTCTCCTTGAGCTGATTGGAGATCTGAGTGACGATTTCTTCTGGTAAGGCTACGGCCGGAGCCTTTGCCTTTTCCAAAAGGGTAACCTTATCCGAAAGAAGTTGTACCTTCTCACGGAGTTCTTTAGCTTCTTCTAGGCTTTGGATCAACAGATGAATGATGGTGTTATTCTGTCTGATGATGTTGGTATCTGATCTGTTGCTAGGATGCTCGTGTGGAAGAACAAATCCACAAGGTCTGTCGTCTGTGGTGAGCTTGGTTGTGGCTGAAAGTGCAAGTTTATACTCCTCTGTGCTAGAAGCGAGTTGCCAGGTGTTCAT
Organism: Euptelea pleiosperma; assembly: GCA_035048495.1. NCBI lineage: Eukaryota > Viridiplantae > Streptophyta > Magnoliopsida > Ranunculales > Eupteleaceae > Euptelea > Euptelea pleiosperma. The sequence continues at coordinate 13,382,432 of CM068548.1, forward strand.
GCCTCAGGGATCAATCCCTTTGCAATTTCCTTGAGTTCTGATAAGGCAGCTTTGACTTCTCTGATCTGAGATTTAAGTTGCTCTGCAACTCTTGCTGTCTCAGCTTCAATGGGTTTGGGAGCAGCTTCTCTGCTTGCAATCTTGCTGATTTCCTCACGGATTTCAGAAAGACCAAGTCTTAAGGAAGATTGACTTGCTTTGACCTCTCTCAGGTCAGATCTGATAGACTGGATTTGCAGCTGCAAATCTGTAGATGAACTGAGGACTCCTTCCTCAGGAATAGTCTCAAGCTTTTGCTTTCTGACTAGATATCTAGACAGAAGTTGGATGCGGTCGAATATGATAGCCTGATTATGAGACTGGTTGACTTCAAGATCGTAAAGAGTATTAAGCAACTGTGGGATACGATCACCTTTCGTATAGGTTGCGTGTACTCCGTTCTTATCTGAATCAGTTAGAAAATGATAACAAGGAAGTTTACAGGATGGAAATATTTGAATACGTTCAAACCTTGGGTACTCAGTGAGATCACGAAAATCGTGCCTAATGGTACGTTCTGATCTTTCCCACCCTTCGAGTTCTTCTTCGAACTGTTTCACCTCCAATTGTGCTTGCATTCGTTTTCTTGGTACCGAAAAGGATATCCTCGGCCTGTGACAGAAATAGCCGTTTCCTTGCTTAGTTGTGCCTCACCTTCACCACTGATATTCCCCGGTTCTCAGCTGACTCCTTCAGCAAATCTTTGGGTACTACTCACAGTGTATCTCAGGCTTCACAGTAAGGTTGGACTAGGGCGAACTCTGTACTTATTGACAGTAAGAGGGTCCTTCAGGGATGAAGACTAACGATGCAAATGGAAGAAAAACAATCAAAGAATGATCAAAGAGCCGAAAAGCTCTGATACCAGAAAAAAGGCCCAACAAAAATTGGATCAACACTTAGTTACCTCGGCGGAAATAACTAAGAACAAATATAAACAGAGTGCGGAAGACTAAGAATGATGAACAAAAGACTTAAATATATCTTCAAAGGAAGAGAAAGCTCAGAAGTTGTGCTTCTGTTCGATGCTCTTCTTACAAGAGACTGCCTCATTATATAGGCAGGATGGAAGGATAAGGAATCAAATTCCTGTGGCTCGGGTGCTCATGGGGCCCCATCGACAGCTCACAAAGGAAAAGCAGATTCGATCTTATCGCTTACCGACGCATAAAGACGAAAGATTCGACGCAGCGAATCAATAAAAGGCAAAAGTGACACGTAGGTCACGACAAACAAAGCATGTGGTGCGCAGACCACTAAAGGAAAAGAAAACAGGTGGAGAATCCACCGACGCAAAAAGACAAACCGACAATAAAAAGGAGACAGCTGGAAAGCATCTACAGCTGATAAGATGCGCTGTTGCGGATGACGTCATGGATGACGTTGTTGGCTTCCTGACTGCTACGGACGGTTTCAGTGATGACTGGCTTCCAATCACCCCAGTAATTGTCCTTCGTCCCCATTTTCCTGGTCTGCTGAAGCTTCATGGCAAGAATTTCCTGGAATTCTTCGTAAGCCATAGAAAGCTTTTGTCCTGCATGCATCTCATGTTGATGAAGAACTCTGCGAAGTTCATGCATGTGTTCAGAGTTTAGGCCTCCGTAGTGAAGACCTTCATTGAGATCATTGAGGGTTTCCTGATAACCCTTGGTTGGCTCCATGAGATAGAGCTCCTGAATTCTCTGTCTTTTCTCTTCAGACGTAAGTTCTGGTCCAGCTCTTCTTTTCCCATAGGGATTCAAAGAGGATGACTCTGGGACTGCAGATCTCTTCATTTCTTCTGAAGTTGTTGTGAGAACTCCTGCAAAACTGGTGTAGTATTTATAGGCCGGAAAGCTTGCCTGAGAAGGAACCTCTGAAATATCAGAAGTTTCTGGAGTATGGGCCAAATGGGCCTGCTGGGCAATGTGGGCTTTCTTCTTGGACTTGGTCCTTTCATACCACTGTGGGCCTAGTGGGCCTGAATTTGGGCCAGATGGGCCTGTTATCTTCTGGGCCTGATGGGCTGTACTGATAAAACTGTTGAGTTGGGCCATAAGCCCATGGTGAGTACAGTTTCCTTCAAGGACTGTGACGAGGGCCTCGTGGGCTTCTTCAGGAATGGCTTGGGCCATTAAGACGTTCTGTGCGAGACGAGATAACTGATCTGCGAGCTGGTTATCGTCCCCTTTGATGTGTTCAAACTGGACTGTGATTCCAGTATTAGTAATGTAGTCACAGAAGCTAATCCAGCGAACACGACTGGGCTTCTTTACTGCCATTTTTTCATAAAAAGCGATGATCGCTTGACAGTCTGTGCGAATAGTGATTTCCCGTTTATCAAGATAAAATATCTTGAACTGCTCAAGAGATTGCATTACTGCGAATATCTCTGAGTCAATAGTGGATTTGACCACGGGAAACTTGCCTGAAGCATAGGCGCACACCTTTTCTTCACCCTTAGAAGAGGCCTTAGCCTTTTTCCACTTGCATATTCCTCCCCATCCTTCCATACATCCATCAGATTCGATGACTATGTAGGCGGATGAAGGTGGGATTTCAAGATCAGGAAGATTTTTGACCAATTCTTTGATCTGTCGGACAATCTTCCAATCTGCTGGTTTAAATCTTCTATCCCCATGTTCAGATGTTTTGCTGTAAAGTGGGCCTAAAAGAGTGCCACACTTTGGAATATACGCCCTAGCGTAATTAAGGATTCCAAGCCAGCTTCTTAACCCTTTTAGGGTTGTAAGAGTGTTTTCATCCACATCAGCAATTTTCTTAATGATGTGTGGCTGTAACTTGAGTTTTCCTTCTCGAATAGTTGCTCCAAGAAAATCAACCTCTTTACAGGCTATTTTCATCTTTGTAGGACTAAGTACTAGCCCATTCTTTCTGCAAATGTCGAGCATTATCTTCAAGTGCTCCTCATGTTCTTTCAGAGAGTTGGAGAAGACAAGAATATCGTCGATGTAGACTGCGATAAACTTTTCTGTTCCTCTGAAACAGTTATCCATCTTTCGCTGAAAGACGGCTGGTGCATTCTTGAGACCAAAAGGCATGACAAGCCATTCAAAAAGCCCAACTGGACTGATGAATGCTGTCCATGGCACGCTTTCCTCATCCATGAGGACTTGATGAAATCCGGATTTAAGATCAAATTTACTGAATATCTTTGCGTTTCCCAAGGATTCTATGATAGAATTGATACCTGGGAGCGTGTATTGATCTTTGTGCGTGTTGTCATTCAACATCTTGTAGTTGAATACCATCCGTTCCTTTCCGCGTGTTTCCTTGCCTGTAGTGGGATCCACTGTCGTACCAGAATAGACCATGAACGCTGCGGTTCTGTGTTTTGACTTGCTTGGTCTGATCACTCCAAGGTCAAGCAAAGCATCAATGTGCTTCTGGTATCGTGCCTTTTCTTCTAAGGACAGATGCCCTGGAAGTCGATCTTCAATTGTGATGTCAGGATTGATGATATCAAGCTTACACCTGACCTGATTCACAGCCCAATGTTTCATTGGGTTATCTCCAATGTAGCCTTGATCCTTGAGATCCTTTAGTAGCTTGGAGTTGTGGATTTTGGCTGCTAGTGATTCATATTCTGCAATACTGTTCGCTGCCAATTCATCCTTCAGATCCTCTGTCTCGATGAGCTCTTCAAGAAAAGCTATTTTTTGTGGTTCGAGGGTAGTCTGGATCTTGGTAACAGTTTTGTAGAAGGTTATCTCAGTTCCTTCGAACCTGAGTCCTCCTTTCATTGCTCTGATGAAGTTGCAACCTACAAGCATATCAATCTTAGGCATATTCATTGGAAAGACTGAGATGTATGGAGTGTAGAATTCGTTGCCTGCAAGAATCATCTTGCCCTGCTTCATCTTTTTAGTGACACGTGTAGTGCTGTTGATGCCTGAGACATTCTGAATGATTTTCGCATCCTCCACTGCTTCAATTGGAACTTTGTCACTGTTGATGCAACAGCACGTGCATCCTGTGTCAATAATTGCATTGACCTCAAACTCTATTGGCGCTTCTCCTTGCCTTGGTGGTATTTTAAAAATAACCACGATATGGTAGAGTTTGTTGTTTCCTCCTTTAGGCATTTCAGAAGATGCCTCTTCTTCTTCCTTTTCTCCTTGGTATGTAACCATGGAGAATTCTTCTTCAATGTTTTCAGCAACTGTTTCCATAGGAATTGGTGGTGCTGAAGTTGTTGCAGTGTCTTCTTCTTCAGAATTTTTGAAAGTGACATGGCCACCCTCACCCTCCCTTGAAAAGAATTTTTCTTCAGTAAAATTCTTTGTTGCAATGTCGGGATCATCAACAAGATTGGATAAATCTATCAAATCAGCATCAAAGATGGTCTGAAGTTGTCGCTTAAGATCAGTGATTTCTTGTTGGAGACCGTTGATGTGGTTGAGGAGGAAAGAGTTGTGTTCATACAGTGATTGTATGAGAGCATCACGACTCTTATACTGCCAGTGGGTGCGGGATTCTGTTGGAGGAATGATTCGAAGACCGAATTCTAATCCTGCACATAAGCAACAAAGGTTAATAAAACAATGAGTGCATGCAGCACTCCTTCCCTGTATGGTATGATCTCTGCATAATGAGCAGATGCGGTTGGGAACTGCGAAGTTATCATCCCAATTGTGCTCGCATGAGAGCTGTGTTGGACTGAGAGGCATGCGGACACGCCATCCATGTCCTTCTTTTTGTGGTGGGATGTTGCCTGTGTTGATGACGACTCCTGCGAAGAATGGATCATCATAAGATGGATCAATGGAATAAGGCATTTGCATCTTAAATGCTGCCAAATCTTCCATATTTTGAGCTTCGCCTTCTGATATGGAGCAAATGTCGTCGTCGTCTGGTTCACCTGGATCAACTGAGATAATATCCCAGTTCTTGTCAAGTGCTAGTCCATCAAAATATGCAGCCCGCTCTGGCCTGACATGCTTCTTGGGGCATTCTCTAGCAAAATGACCTTCTACTCCACAAAGGAAGCATTTACATTTCTGCCCTTCTCTGGTGTGGGCAGCTTTCTGCTTGTTCTTGATAACCTTGACATGCGAGTCATGAGGTTTGCCTTTGTAGGTTTTGGATTTCCTGATTCCGAACTTCCTTTTTCCACTTCCTGTGTCATAGTAACCAGGAATAGGAATAGTCCTGCAAAAGTTCAGATTTTTGAGCTTTCTCTGAAGCTCAGCCTGTTTGCAGAGGTCCTGCAAATATTCCGAGATAAACTGGATCCTGGCATTGACGCCAACCTGGACTCCAGGATATCGTTCATGGTACCGTTGCATGATGGTAGGACCAATTTCCGGTGGTAATTTTCTGAAAAGTTTATCAGAAAGTTCCGGTCCATTCCACATTTTCCCACTTTGTGCTGCAAGCTGATAGTACCTGAATAAGAATGGCATAACAGATTCTAGGTTAGGACACTGTAGTCGTTCCAAATCTGCATATGCTTTGTTCTGGTTGTGAAGATCCCCTGTGAATGGATCATTAACACCAAGAACTCTTTTGATGGCGCTTGTGATATTACGTGGTTCATCAGCTGCTGTAACCAACGTTTTGAACTCGTCTGAAAAAGCCATACGCCATGTAACCCATGATTCCTTTTCTCTTGGCCCAAGGAGATTCTCGATGTAATCCACCTTGTCCTGTAAGGAGTCAAACGTCATCTCTCTCAAGAGATTGAGTGTTATTGTCTCCCATGTTGTCACTGCATCAGCATGACTTGCAATTTCTGGAGGAAGCACAAGTAATGCTCCATTCGTAAGTTGAGCAGAAGGGAGCTGCCAGGGGGCAAGCGGCCTTCCGTACTTTCCTGGTCTTCTCATACCTTCGAAGACCTGTTGAGGCTGTTCTTGAGGCTGGACTGGTCTATTGTTAGCCGGTGGATACCTGATTGGTTCAACAGTCGGGTTGGGAGGAACAAAGTTCCCAGACTGTTCTTGAGTGACACCGCTACTTGGAAACGCCTTTTCCATGACGATCAGTTTCTGCTGTAATGCCTCTGCCTTCTGTGGATAACTCATTTCTGTTTCTACTGCATAAGCTTGTTCAGACTTATGGGTAAGTTGCTCTGAATCAGATGATTCAGAACTGCTGTCAAACTTCGGAGTGTCTGTTTCACTTATGTCTGAACTTGAGTCGAGCTGTTGTAACCATTTGGATACTAAATCCCTCTTGTTGCAAAGATCATCAAAAGGTGATGATGAAGTGGATCCAATGGTTTGGATATTGACCATCCTTTGGACTGGTCTTCTGCTTGGATAAAGTCCAAGAATATCTTCTGTAGATATCTTGGTTTGAGGTGCTTGATCGTCCTCCTCATCTCCCCATCCAGTAGCAATGATTTCACTAATCTGGATCTTAGAAGATTCTGGTGCTGAGTATTTGACCATATAGTCAAATTTTCCTGATGGTTGACCGAGCCGGTCCCAATTTTCTTCTGGTTCAAAGGTGCAAACCAGAGTGTAATGAGTATCAGACGTTCCTCCTTCTTCCTCTGGTGGTTCTTCTGGAGGTAGAGGTCGTTCCTGAAAGTTGGTGAATCGCAGGCTGATATTCCCTGTTCCATGCTGCCTGGTAATGATGCTTGTGGGCACAGCTGGTGGAGGAATAATAGATGAAGGAGCCATTTGCCATGATCCTTCTCTGTTAGCTTGTGTCCAAGGTTCACCCGGTATTGCCTGAACTCCTTGGCTGACTAGATAGTCTGAGACGCCTTCAATCTGGTAATTGAAGTTGGCCTGACTTGTATTGGTGAGTCTGCCAATCAAAGACCTGGTGATGATGAGGTTGCTTTCACCTCCATTCCATCCTTCTCCATACCCTCGAGTACGGATACTGATCTGTATATGGTTAAACAGATCGTGAATGCTGCATAAGATATTTGGGATGGTATAAACCATCTGGGATCCTCTTGCGAGGTCCATGGTGATAGCGCTAATAATTTGTCGCTCATCTGTCCATCTGGTGTCTCTGAAGACAACCATTGCGCTGATTCCTGCATCAACTCGATGCAAGATCTGTACTCTCAGCATCATCATACCCAGATGTATGTGTTGCATGCCTTCTTGTCTGAGTCGTTGATAAGATGCTTCTTCAATGAATCTGAAGTCCATCTGTCTGTCAACAATATGGCTTCTGATTTCTTCATAGTGCTGGTAAACCCTGTTAATGGGTTCATTGTTGTTGTAAGAGTACAAAATTTCGGCAGGGACCAAATTGGCCCTTCTTCTCCGGCTGAGAGATAATTCCTCGTTGGGATTGAGGAACTGTTCTAAGGTTTCTCTGTAGTTGTTGGAGAATGACCTTCTCAAGGTCCGTCTAGCAAGGTGTCTTGCTCTCTGCATTCTTCTGTAACCTCTAATCTGGTCGTCGAGGTTCTCTGTAGGGCTGGTGGCCCTCTCTGTTGCTCTAGGCAACTGGGTGGTTCTGCTGGTAGACGTCATTTATAAACAAAGAAGGGACCCTTTCCCTTTCCTTTGACACGTCCTGATTCTGCAAGCTTCGTCTCCTTGAGCTGATTGGAGATCTGAGTGACGATTTCTTCTGGTAAGGCTACGGCCGGAGCCTTTGCCTTTTCCAAAAGGGTAACCTTATCCGAAAGAAGTTGTACCTTCTCACGGAGTTCTTTAGCTTCTTCTAGGCTTTGGATCAACAGATGAATGATGGTGTTATTCTGTCTGATGATGTTGGTATCTGATCTGTTGCTAGGATGCTCGTGTGGAAGAACAAATCCACAAGGTCTGTCGTCTGTGGTGAGCTTGGTTGTGGCTGAAAGTGCAAGTTTATACTCCTCTGTGCTAGAAGCGAGTTGCCAGGTGTTCATGCCTCAGGGATCAATCCCTTTGCAATTTCCTTGAGTTCTGATAAGGCAGCTTTGACTTCTCTGATCTGAGATTTAAGTTGCTCTGCAACTCTTGCTGTCTCAGCTTCAATGGGTTTGGGAGCAGCTTCTCTGCTTGCAATCTTGCTGATTTCCTCACGGATTTCAGAAAGACCAAGTCTTAAGGAAGATTGACTTGCTTTGACCTCTCTCAGGTCAGATCTGATAGACTGGATTTGCAGCTGCAAATCTGTAGATGAACTGAGGACTCCTTCCTCAGGAATAGTCTCAAGCTTTTGCTTTCTGACTAGATATCTAGACAGAAGTTGGATGCGGTCGAATATGATAGCCTGATTATGAGACTGGTTGACTTCAAGATCGTAAAGAGTATTAAGCAACTGTGGGATACGATCACCTTTCGTATAGGTTGCGTGTACTCCGTTCTTATCTGAATCAGTTAGAAAATGATAACAAGGAAGTTTACAGGATGGAAATATTTGAATACGTTCAAACCTTGGGTACTCAGTGAGATCACGAAAATCGTGCCTAATGGTACGTTCTGATCTTTCCCACCCTTCGAGTTCTTCTTCGAACTGTTTCACCTCCAATTGTGCTTGCATTCGTTTTCTTGGTACCGAAAAGGATATCCTCGGCCTGTGACAGAAATAGCCGTTTCCTTGCTTAGTTGTGCCTCACCTTCACCACTGATATTCCCCGGTTCTCAGCTGACTCCTTCAGCAAATCTTTGGGTACTACTCACAGTGTATCTCAGGCTTCACAGTAAGGTTGGACTAGGGCGAACTCTGTACTTATTGACAGTAAGAGGGTCCTTCAGGGATGAAGACTAACGATGCAAATGGAAGAAAAACAATCAAAGAATGATCAAAGAGCCGAAAAGCTCTGATACCAGAAAAAAGGCCCAACAAAAATTGGATCAACACTTAGTTACCTCGGCGGAAATAACTAAGAACAAATATAAACAGAGTGCGGAAGACTAAGAATGATGAACAAAAGACTTAAATATATCTTCAAAGGAAGAGAAAGCTCAGAAGTTGTGCTTCTGTTCGATGCTCTTCTTACAAGAGACTGCCTCATTATATAGGCAGGATGGAAGGATAAGGAATCAAATTCCTGTGGCTCGGGTGCTCATGGGGCCCCATCGACAGCTCACAAAGGAAAAGCAGATTCGATCTTATCGCTTACCGACGCATAAAGACGAAAGATTCGACGCAGCGAATCAATAAAAGGCAAAAGTGACACGTAGGTCACGACAAACAAAGCATGTGGTGCGCAGACCACTAAAGGAAAAGAAAACAGGTGGAGAATCCACCGACGCAAAAAGACAAACCGACAATAAAAAGGAGACAGCTGGAAAGCATCTACAGCTGATAAGATGCGCTGTTGCGGATGACGTCATGGATGACGTTGTTGGCTTCCTGACTGCTACGGACGGTTTCAGTGATGACTGGCTTCCAATCACCCCAGTAATTGTCCTTCGTCCCCATTTTCCTGGTCTGCTGAAGCTTCATGGCAAGAATTTCCTGGAATTCTTCGTAAGCCATAGAAAGCTTTTGTCCTGCATGCATCTCATGTTGATGAAGAACTCTGCGAAGTTCATGCATGTGTTCAGAGTTTAGGCCTCCGTAGTGAAGACCTTCATTGAGATCATTGAGGGTTTCCTGATAACCCTTGGTTGGCTCCATGAGATAGAGCTCCTGAATTCTCTGTCTTTTCTCTTCAGACGTAAGTTCTGGTCCAGCTCTTCTTTTCCCATAGGGATTCAAAGAGGATGACTCTGGGACTGCAGATCTCTTCATTTCTTCTGAAGTTGTTGTGAGAACTCCTGCAAAACTGGTGTAGTATTTATAGGCCGGAAAGCTTGCCTGAGAAGGAACCTCTGAAATATCAGAAGTTTCTGGAGTATGGGCCAAATGGGCCTGCTGGGCAAGGTGGGCTTTCTTCTTGGACTTGGTCCTTTCATACCACTGTGGGCCTAGTGGGCCTGAATTTGGGCCAGATGGGCCTGTTATCTTCTGGGCCTGATGGGCTGTACTGATAAAACTGTTGAGTTGGGCCATAAGCCCATGGTGAGTACAGTTTCCTTCAAGGACTGTGACGAGGGCCTCGTGGGCTTCTTCAGGAATGGCTTGGGCCATTAAGACGTTCTGTGCGAGACGAGATAACTGATCTGCGAGCTGGTTATCGTCCCCTTTGATGTGTTCAAACTGGACTGTGATTCCAGTATTAGTAATGTAGTCACAGAAGCTAATCCAGCGAACACGACTGGGCTTCTTTACTGCCATTTTTTCATAAAAAGCGATGATCGCTTGACAGTCTGTGCGAATAGTGATTTCCCGTTTATCAAGATAAAATATCTTGAACTGCTCAAGAGATTGCATTACTGCGAATATCTCTGAGTCAATAGTGGATTTGACCACGGGAAACTTGCCTGAAGCATAGGCGCACACCTTTTCTTCACCCTTAGAAGAGGCCTTAGCCTTTTTCCACTTGCATATTCCTCCCCATCCTTCCATACATCCATCAGATTCGATGACTATGTAGGCGGATGAAGGTGGGATTTCAAGATCAGGAAGATTTTTGACCAATTCTTTGATCTGTCGGACAATCTTCCAATCTGCTGGTTTAAATCTTCTATCCCCATGTTCAGATGTTTTGCTGTAAAGTGGGCCTAAAAGAGTGCCACACTTTGGAATATACGCCCTAGCGTAATTAAGGATTCCAAGCCAGCTTCTTAACCCTTTTAGGGTTGTAAGAGTGTTTTCATCCACATCAGCAATTTTCTTAATGATGTGTGGCTGTAACTTGAGTTTTCCTTCTCGAATAGTTGCTCCAAGAAAATCAACCTCTTTACAGGCTATTTTCATCTTTGTAGGACTAAGTACTAGCCCATTCTTTCTGCAAATGTCGAGCATTATCTTCAAGTGCTCCTCATGTTCTTTCAGAGAGTTGGAGAAGACAAGAATATCGTCGATGTAGACTGCGATAAACTTTTCTGTTCCTCTGAAACAGTTATCCATCTTTCGCTGAAAGACGGCTGGTGCATTCTTGAGACCAAAAGGCATGACAAGCCATTCAAAAAGCCCAACTGGACTGATGAATGCTGTCCATGGCACGCTTTCCTCATCCATGAGGACTTGATGAAATCCGGATTTAAGATCAAATTTACTGAATATCTTTGCGTTTCCCAAGGATTCTATGATAGAATTGATACCTGGGAGCGTGTATTGATCTTTGTGCGTGTTGTCATTCAACATCTTGTAGTTGAATACCATCCGTTCCTTTCCGCGTGTTTCCTTGCCTGTAGTGGGATCCACTGTCGTACCAGAATAGACCATGAACGCTGCGGTTCTGTGTTTTGACTTGCTTGGTCTGATCACTCCAAGGTCAAGCAAAGCATCAATGTGCTTCTGGTATCGTGCCTTTTCTTCTAAGGACAGATGCCCTGGAAGTCGATCTTCAATTGTGATGTCAGGATTGATGATATCAAGCTTACACCTGACCTGATTCACAGCCCAATGTTTCATTGGGTTATCTCCAATGTAGCCTTGATCCTTGAGATCCTTTAGTAGCTTGGAGTTGTGGATTTTGGCTGCTAGTGATTCATATTCTGCAATACTGTTCGCTGCCAATTCATCCTTCAGATCCTCTGTCTCGATGAGCTCTTCAAGAAAAGCTATTTTTTGTGGTTCGAGGGTAGTCTGGATCTTGGTAACAGTTTTGTAGAAGGTTATCTCAGTTCCTTCGAACCTGAGTCCTCCTTTCATTGCTCTGATGAAGTTGCAACCTACAAGCATATCAATCTTAGGCATATTCATTGGAAAGACTGAGATGTATGGAGTGTAGAATTCGTTGCCTGCAAGAATCATCTTGCCCTGCTTCATCTTTTTAGTGACACGTGTAGTGCTGTTGATGCCTGAGACATTCTGAATGATTTTCGCATCCTCCACTGCTTCAATTGGAACTTTGTCACTGTTGATGCAACAGCACGTGCATCCTGTGTCAATAATTGCATTGACCTCAAACTCTATTGGCGCTTCTCCTTGCCTTGGTGGTATTTTAAAAATAACCACGATATGGTAGAGTTTGTTGTTTCCTCCTTTAGGCATTTCAGAAGATGCCTCTTCTTCTTCCTTTTCTCCTTGGTATGTAACCATGGAGAATTCTTCTTCAATGTTTTCAGCAACTGTTTCCATAGGAATTGGTGGTGCTGAAGTTGTTGCAGTGTCTTCTTCTTCAGAATTTTTGAAAGTGACATGGCCACCCTCACCCTCCCTTGAAAAGAATTTTTCTTCAGTAAAATTCTTTGTTGCAATGTCGGGATCATCAACAAGATTGGATAAATCTATCAAATCAGCATCAAAGATGGTCTGAAGTTGTCGCTTAAGATCAGTGATTTCTTGTTGGAGACCGTTGATGTGGTTGAAAACACTCTTACAACCCTAAAAGGGTTAAGAAGCTGGCTTGGAATCCTTAATTACGCTAGGGCGTATATTCCAAAGTGTGGCACTCTTTTAGGCCCACTTTACAGCAAAACATCTGAACATGGGGATAGAAGATTTAAACCAGCAGATTGGAAGATTGTCCGACAGATCAAAGAATTGGTCAAAAATCTTCCTGATCTTGAAATCCCACCTTCATCCGCCTACATAGTCATCGAATCTGATGGATGTATGGAAGGATGGGGAGGAATATGCAAGTGGAAAAAGGCTAAGGCCTCTTCTAAGGGTGAAGAAAAGGTGTGCGCCTATGCTTCAGGCAAGTTTCCCGTGGTCAAATCCACTATTGACTCAGAGATATTCGCAGTAATGCAATCTCTTGAGCAGTTCAAGATATTTTATCTTGATAAACGGGAAATCACTATTCGCACAGACTGTCAAGCGATCATCGCTTTTTATGAAAAAATGGCAGTAAAGAAGCCCAGTCGTGTTCGCTGGATTAGCTTCTGTGACTACATTACTAATACTGGAATCACAGTCCAGTTTGAACACATCAAAGGGGACGATAACCAGCTCGCAGATCAGTTATCTCGTCTCGCACAGAACGTCTTAATGGCCCAAGCCATTCCTGAAGAAGCCCACGAGGCCCTCGTCACAGTCCTTGAAGGAAACTGTACTCACCATGGGCTTATGGCCCAACTCAACAGTTTTATCAGTACAGCCCATCAGGCCCAGAAGATAACAGGCCCATCTGGCCCAAATTCAGGCCCACTAGGCCCACAGTGGTATGAAAGGACCAAGTCCAAGAAGAAAGCCCACCTTGCCCAGCAGGCCCATTTGGCCCATACTCCAGAAACTTCTGATATTTCAGAGGTTCCTTCTCAGGCAAGCTTTCCGGCCTATAAATACTACACCAGTTTTGCAGGAGTTCTCACAACAACTTCAGAAGAAATGAAGAGATCTGCAGTCCCAGAGTCATCCTCTTTGAATCCCTATGGGAAAAGAAGAGCTGGACCAGAACTTACGTCTGAAGAGAAAAGACAGAGAATTCAGGAGCTCTATCTCATGGAGCCAACCAAGGGTTATCAGGAAACCCTCAATGATCTCAATGAAGGTCTTCACTACGGAGGCCTAAACTCTGAACACATGCATGAACTTCGCAGAGTTCTTCATCAACATGAGATGCATGCAGGACAAAAGCTTTCTATGGCTTACGAAGAATTCCAGGAAATTCTTGCCATGAAGCTTCAGCAGACCAGGAAAATGGGGACGAAGGACAATTACTGGGGTGATTGGAAGCCAGTCATCACTGAAACCGTCCGTAGCAGTCAGGAAGCCAACAACGTCATCCATGACGTCATCCGCAACAGCGCATCTTATCAGCTGTAGATGCTTTCCAGCTGTCTCCTTTTTATTGTCGGTTTGTCTTTTTGCGTCGGTGGATTCTCCACCTGTTTTCTTTTCCTTTAGTGGTCTGCGCACCACATGCTTTGTTTGTCGTGACCTACGTGTCACTTTTGCCTTTTATTGATTCGCTGCGTCGAATCTTTCGTCTTTATGCGTCGGTAAGCGATAAGATCGAATCTGCTTTTCCTTTGTGAGCTGTCGATGGGGCCCCATGAGCACCCGAGCCACAGGAATTTGATTCCTTATCCTTCCATCCTGCCTATATAATGAGGCAGTCTCTTGTAAGAAGAGCATCGAACAGAAGCACAACTTCTGAGCTTTCTCTTCCTTTGAAGATATATTTAAGTCTTTTGTTCATCATTCTTAGTCTTCCGCACTCTGTTTATATTTGTTCTTAGTTATTTCCGCCGAGGTAACTAAGTGTTGATCCAATTTTTGTTGGGCCTTTTTTCTGGTATCAGAGCTTTTCGGCTCTTTGATCATTCTTTGATTGTTTTTCTTCCATTTGCATCGTTAGTCTTCATCCCTGAAGGACCCTCTTACTGTCAATAAGTACAGAGTTCGCCCTAGTCCAACCTTACTGTGAAGCCTGAGATACACTGTGAGTAGTACCCAAAGATTTGCTGAAGGAGTCAGCTGAGAACCGGGGAATATCAGTGGTGAAGGTGAGGCACAACTAAGCAAGGAAACGGCTATTTCTGTCACAGGCCGAGGATATCCTTTTCGGTACCAAGAAAACGAATGCAAGCACAATTGGAGGTGAAACAGTTCGAAGAAGAACTCGAAGGGTGGGAAAGATCAGAACGTACCATTAGGCACGATTTTCGTGATCTCACTGAGTACCCAAGGTTTGAACGTATTCAAATATTTCCATCCTGTAAACTTCCTTGTTATCATTTTCTAACTGATTCAGATAAGAACGGAGTACACGCAACCTATACGAAAGGTGATCGTATCCCACAGTTGCTTAATACTCTTTACGATCTTGAAGTCAACCAGTCTCATAATCAGGCTATCATATTCGACCGCATCCAACTTCTGTCTAGATATCTAGTCAGAAAGCAAAAGCTTGAGACTATTCCTGAGGAAGGAGTCCTCAGTTCATCTACAGATTTGCAGCTGCAAATCCAGTCTATCAGATCTGACCTGAGAGAGGTCAAAGCAAGTCAATCTTCCTTAAGACTTGGTCTTTCTGAAATCCGTGAGGAAATCAGCAAGATTGCAAGCAGAGAAGCTACTCCCAAACCCATTGAAGCTGAGACAGCAAGAGTTGCAGAGCAACTTAAATCTCAGATCAGAGAAGTCAAAGCTGCCTTATCAGAACTCAAGGAAATTGCAAAGGGATTGATCCCTGAGGCATGAACACCTGGCAACTCGCTTCTAGCACAGAGGAGTATAAACTTGCACTTTCAGCCACAACCAAGCTCACCACAGACGACAGACCTTGTGGATTTGTTCTTCCACACGAGCATCCTAGCAACAGATCAGATACCAACATCATCAGACAGAATAACACCATCATTCATCTGTTGATCCAAAGCCTAGAAGAAGCTAAAGAACTCCGTGAGAAGGTACAACTTCTTTCGGATAAGGTTACCCTTTTGGAAAAGGCAAAGGCTCCGGCCGTAGCCTTACCAGAAGAAATCGTCACTCAGATCTCCAATCAGCTCAAGGAGACGAAGCTTGCAGAATCAGGACGTGTCAAAGGAAAGGGAAAGGGTCCCTTCTTTGTTTATAAATGACGTCTACCAGCAGAACCACCCAGTTGCCTAGAGCAACAGAGAGGGCCACCAGCCCTACAGAGAACCTCGACGACCAGATTAGAGGTTACAGAAGAATGCAGAGAGCAAGACACCTTGCTAGACGGACCTTGAGAAGGTCATTCTCCAACAACTACAGAGAAACCTTAGAACAGTTCCTCAATCCCAACGAGGAATTATCTCTCAGCCGGAGAAGAAGGGCCAATTTGGTCCCTGCCGAAATTTTGTACTCTTACAACAACAATGAACCCATTAACAGGGTTTACCAGCACTATGAAGAAATCAGAAGCCATATTGTTGACAGACAGATGGACTTCAGATTCATTGAAGAAGCATCTTATCAACGACTCAGACAAGAAGGCATGCAACACATACATCTGGGTATGATGATGCTGAGAGTACAGATCTTGCATCGAGTTGATGCAGGAATCAGCGCAATGGTTGTCTTCAGAGACACCAGATGGACAGATGAGCGACAAATTATTAGCGCTATCACCATGGACCTCGCAAGAGGATCCCAGATGGTTTATACCATCCCAAATATCTTATGCAGCATTCACGATCTGTTTAACCATATACAGATCAGTATCCGTACTCGAGGGTATGGAGAAGGATGGAATGGAGGTGAAAGCAACCTCATCATCACCAGGTCTTTGATTGGCAGACTCACCAATACAAGTCAGGCCAACTTCAATTACCAGATTGAAGGCGTCTCAGACTATCTAGTCAGCCAAGGAGTTCAGGCAATACCGGGTGAACCTTGGACACAAGCTAACAGAGAAGGATCATGGCAAATGGCTCCTTCATCTATTATTCCTCCACCAGCTGTGCCCACAAGCATCATTACCAGGCAGCATGGAACAGGGAATATCAGCCTGCGATTCACCAACTTTCAGGAACGACCTCTACCTCCAGAAGAACCACCAGAGGAAGAAGAAGGAACGTCTGATACTCATTACACTCTGGTTTGCACCTTTGAACCAGAAGAAAATTGGGACCGGCTCGGTCAACCATCAGGAAAATTTGACTATATGGTCAAATACTCAGCACCAGAATCTTCTAAGATCCAGATTAGTGAAATCATTGCTACTGGATGGGGAGATGAGGAGGACGATCAAGCACCTCAAACCAAGATATCTACAGAAGATATTCTTGGACTTTATCCAAGCAGAAGACCAGTCCAAAGGATGGTCAATATCCAAACCATTGGATCCACTTCATCATCACCTTTTGATGATCTTTGCAACAAGAGGGATTTAGTATCCAAATGGTTACAACAGCTCGACTCAAGTTCAGACATAAGTGAAACAGACACTCCGAAGTTTGACAGCAGTTCTGAATCATCTGATTCAGAGCAACTTACCCATAAGTCTGAACAAGCTTATGCAGTAGAAACAGAAATGAGTTATCCACAGAAGGCAGAGGCATTACAGCAGAAACTGATCGTCATGGAAAAGGCGTTTCCAAGTAGCGGTGTCACTCAAGAACAGTCTGGGAACTTTGTTCCTCCCAACCCGACTGTTGAACCAATCAGGTATCCACCGGCTAACAATAGACCAGTCCAGCCTCAAGAACAGCCTCAACAGGTCTTCGAAGGTATGAGAAGACCAGGAAAGTACGGAAGGCCGCTTGCCCCCTGGCAGCTCCCTTCTGCTCAACTTACGAATGGAGCATTACTTGTGCTTCCTCCAGAAATTGCAAGTCATGCTGATGCAGTGACAACATGGGAGACAATAACACTCAATCTCTTGAGAGAGATGACGTTTGACTCCTTACAGGACAAGGTGGATTACATCGAGAATCTCCTTGGGCCAAGAGAAAAGGAATCATGGGTTACATGGCGTATGGCTTTTTCAGACGAGTTCAAAACGTTGGTTACAGCAGCTGATGAACCACGTAATATCACAAGCGCCATCAAAAGAGTTCTTGGTGTTAATGATCCATTCACAGGGGATCTTCACAACCAGAACAAAGCATATGCAGATTTGGAACGACTACAGTGTCCTAACCTAGAATCTGTTATGCCATTCTTATTCAGGTACTATCAGCTTGCAGCACAAAGTGGGAAAATGTGGAATGGACCGGAACTTTCTGATAAACTTTTCAGAAAATTACCACCGGAAATTGGTCCTACCATCATGCAACGGTACCATGAACGATATCCTGGAGTCCAGGTTGGCGTCAATGCCAGGATCCAGTTTATCTCGGAATATTTGCAGGACCTCTGCAAACAGGCTGAGCTTCAGAGAAAGCTCAAAAATCTGAACTTTTGCAGGACTATTCCTATTCCTGGTTACTATGACACAGGAAGTGGAAAAAGGAAGTTCGGAATCAGGAAATCCAAAACCTACAAAGGCAAACCTCATGACTCGCATGTCAAGGTTATCAAGAACAAGCAGAAAGCTGCCCACACCAGAGAAGGGCAGAAATGTAAATGCTTCCTTTGTGGAGTAGAAGGTC
Source organism: Euptelea pleiosperma (assembly GCA_035048495.1). NCBI lineage: Eukaryota > Viridiplantae > Streptophyta > Magnoliopsida > Ranunculales > Eupteleaceae > Euptelea > Euptelea pleiosperma. The sequence continues at coordinate 13,400,380 of CM068548.1, forward strand.
ATTTTGCTAGAGAATGCCCCAAGAAGCATGTCAGGCCAGAGCGGGCTGCATATTTTGATGGACTAGCACTTGACAAGAACTGGGATATTATCTCAGTTGATCCAGGTGAACCAGACGACGACGACATTTGCTCCATATCAGAAGGCGAAGCTCAAAATATGGAAGATTTGGCAGCATTTAAGATGCAAATGCCTTATTCCATTGATCCATCTTATGATGATCCATTCTTCGCAGGAGTCGTCATCAACACAGGCAACATCCCACCACAAAAAGAAGGACATGGATGGCGTGTCCGCATGCCTCTCAGTCCAACACAGCTCTCATGCGAGCACAATTGGGATGATAACTTCGCAGTTCCCAACCGCATCTGCTCATTATGCAGAGATCATACCATACAGGGAAGGAGTGCTGCATGCACTCATTGTTTTATTAACCTTTGTTGCTTATGTGCAGGATTAGAATTCGGTCTTCGAATCATTCCTCCAACAGAATCCCGCACCCACTGGCAGTATAAGAGTCGTGATGCTCTCATACAATCACTGTATGAACACAACTCTTTCCTCCTCAACCACATCAACGGTCTCCAACAAGAAATCACTGATCTTAAGCGACAACTTCAGACCATCTTTGATGCTGATTTGATAGATTTATCCAATCTTGTTGATGATCCCGACATTGCAACAAAGAATTTTACTGAAGAAAAATTCTTTTCAAGGGAGGGTGAGGGTGGCCATGTCACTTTCAAAAATTCTGAAGAAGAAGACACTGCAACAACTTCAGCACCACCAATTCCTATGGAAACAGTTGCTGAAAACATTGAAGAAGAATTCTCCATGGTTACATACCAAGGAGAAAAGGAAGAAGAAGAGGCATCTTCTGAAATGCCTAAAGGAGGAAACAACAAACTCTACCATATCGTGGTTATTTTTAAAATACCACCAAGGCAAGGAGAAGCGCCAATAGAGTTTGAGGTCAATGCAATTATTGACACAGGATGCACGTGCTGTTGCATCAACAGTGACAAAGTTCCAATTGAAGCAGTGGAGGATGCGAAAATCATTCAGAATGTCTCAGGCATCAACAGCACTACACGTGTCACTAAAAAGATGAAGCAGGGCAAGATGATTCTTGCAGGCAACGAATTCTACACTCCATACATCTCAGTCTTTCCAATGAATATGCCTAAGATTGATATGCTTGTAGGTTGCAACTTCATCAGAGCAATGAAAGGAGGACTCAGGTTCGAAGGAACTGAGATAACCTTCTACAAAACTGTTACCAAGATCCAGACTACCCTCGAACCACAAAAAATAGCTTTTCTTGAAGAGCTCATCGAGACAGAGGATCTGAAGGATGAATTGGCAGCGAACAGTATTGCAGAATATGAATCACTAGCAGCCAAAATCCACAACTCCAAGCTACTAAAGGATCTCAAGGATCAAGGCTACATTGGAGATAACCCAATGAAACATTGGGCTGTGAATCAGGTCAGGTGTAAGCTTGATATCATCAATCCTGACATCACAATTGAAGATCGACTTCCAGGGCATCTGTCCTTAGAAGAAAAGGCACGATACCAGAAGCACATTGATGCTTTGCTTGACCTTGGAGTGATCAGACCAAGCAAGTCAAAACACAGAACCGCAGCGTTCATGGTCTATTCTGGTACGACAGTGGATCCCACTACAGGCAAGGAAACACGCGGAAAGGAACGGATGGTATTCAACTACAAGATGTTGAATGACAACACGCACAAAGATCAATACACGCTCCCAGGTATCAATTCTATCATAGAATCCTTGGGAAACGCAAAGATATTCAGTAAATTTGATCTTAAATCCGGATTTCATCAAGTCCTCATGGATGAGGAAAGCGTGCCATGGACAGCATTCATCAGTCCAGTTGGGCTTTTTGAATGGCTTGTCATGCCTTTTGGTCTCAAGAATGCACCAGCCGTCTTTCAGCGAAAGATGGATAACTGTTTCAGAGGAACAGAAAAGTTTATCGCAGTCTACATCGACGATATTCTTGTCTTCTCCAACTCTCTGAAAGAACATGAGGAGCACTTGAAGATAATGCTCGACATTTGCAGAAAGAATGGGCTAGTACTTAGTCCTACAAAGATGAAAATAGCCTGTAAAGAGGTTGATTTTCTTGGAGCAACTATTCGAGAAGGAAAACTCAAGTTACAGCCACACATCATTAAGAAAATTGCTGATGTGGATGAAAACACTCTTACAACCCTAAAAGGGTTAAGAAGCTGGCTTGGAATCCTTAATTACGCTAGGGCGTATATTCCAAAGTGTGGCACTCTTTTAGGCCCACTTTACAGCAAAACATCTGAACATGGGGATAGAAGATTTAAACCAGCAGATTGGAAGATTGTCCGACAGATCAAAGAATTGGTCAAAAATCTTCCTGATCTTGAAATCCCACCTTCATCCGCCTACATAGTCATCGAATCTGATGGATGTATGGAAGGATGGGGAGGAATATGCAAGTGGAAAAAGGCTAAGGCCTCTTCTAAGGGTGAAGAAAAGGTGTGCGCCTATGCTTCAGGCAAGTTTCCCGTGGTCAAATCCACTATTGACTCAGAGATATTCGCAGTAATGCAATCTCTTGAGCAGTTCAAGATATTTTATCTTGATAAACGGGAAATCACTATTCGCACAGACTGTCAAGCGATCATCGCTTTTTATGAAAAAATGGCAGTAAAGAAGCCCAGTCGTGTTCGCTGGATTAGCTTCTGTGACTACATTACTAATACTGGAATCACAGTCCAGTTTGAACACATCAAAGGGGACGATAACCAGCTCGCAGATCAGTTATCTCGTCTCGCACAGAACGTCTTAATGGCCCAAGCCATTCCTGAAGAAGCCCACGAGGCCCTCGTCACAGTCCTTGAAGGAAACTGTACTCACCATGGGCTTATGGCCCAACTCAACAGTTTTATCAGTACAGCCCATCAGGCCCAGAAGATAACAGGCCCATCTGGCCCAAATTCAGGCCCACTAGGCCCACAGTGGTATGAAAGGACCAAGTCCAAGAAGAAAGCCCACCTTGCCCAGCAGGCCCATTTGGCCCATACTCCAGAAACTTCTGATATTTCAGAGGTTCCTTCTCAGGCAAGCTTTCCGGCCTATAAATACTACACCAGTTTTGCAGGAGTTCTCACAACAACTTCAGAAGAAATGAAGAGATCTGCAGTCCCAGAGTCATCCTCTTTGAATCCCTATGGGAAAAGAAGAGCTGGACCAGAACTTACGTCTGAAGAGAAAAGACAGAGAATTCAGGAGCTCTATCTCATGGAGCCAACCAAGGGTTATCAGGAAACCCTCAATGATCTCAATGAAGGTCTTCACTACGGAGGCCTAAACTCTGAACACATGCATGAACTTCGCAGAGTTCTTCATCAACATGAGATGCATGCAGGACAAAAGCTTTCTATGGCTTACGAAGAATTCCAGGAAATTCTTGCCATGAAGCTTCAGCAGACCAGGAAAATGGGGACGAAGGACAATTACTGGGGTGATTGGAAGCCAGTCATCACTGAAACCGTCCGTAGCAGTCAGGAAGCCAACAACGTCATCCATGACGTCATCCGCAACAGCGCATCTTATCAGCTGTAGATGCTTTCCAGCTGTCTCCTTTTTATTGTCGGTTTGTCTTTTTGCGTCGGTGGATTCTCCACCTGTTTTCTTTTCCTTTAGTGGTCTGCGCACCACATGCTTTGTTTGTCGTGACCTACGTGTCACTTTTGCCTTTTATTGATTCGCTGCGTCGAATCTTTCGTCTTTATGCGTCGGTAAGCGATAAGATCGAATCTGCTTTTCCTTTGTGAGCTGTCGATGGGGCCCCATGAGCACCCGAGCCACAGGAATTTGATTCCTTATCCTTCCATCCTGCCTATATAATGAGGCAGTCTCTTGTAAGAAGAGCATCGAACAGAAGCACAACTTCTGAGCTTTCTCTTCCTTTGAAGATATATTTAAGTCTTTTGTTCATCATTCTTAGTCTTCCGCACTCTGTTTATATTTGTTCTTAGTTATTTCCGCCGAGGTAACTAAGTGTTGATCCAATTTTTGTTGGGCCTTTTTTCTGGTATCAGAGCTTTTCGGCTCTTTGATCATTCTTTGATTGTTTTTCTTCCATTTGCATCGTTAGTCTTCATCCCTGAAGGACCCTCTTACTGTCAATAAGTACAGAGTTCGCCCTAGTCCAACCTTACTGTGAAGCCTGAGATACACTGTGAGTAGTACCCAAAGATTTGCTGAAGGAGTCAGCTGAGAACCGGGGAATATCAGTGGTGAAGGTGAGGCACAACTAAGCAAGGAAACGGCTATTTCTGTCACAGGCCGAGGATATCCTTTTCGGTACCAAGAAAACGAATGCAAGCACAATTGGAGGTGAAACAGTTCGAAGAAGAACTCGAAGGGTGGGAAAGATCAGAACGTACCATTAGGCACGATTTTCGTGATCTCACTGAGTACCCAAGGTTTGAACGTATTCAAATATTTCCATCCTGTAAACTTCCTTGTTATCATTTTCTAACTGATTCAGATAAGAACGGAGTACACGCAACCTATACGAAAGGTGATCGTATCCCACAGTTGCTTAATACTCTTTACGATCTTGAAGTCAACCAGTCTCATAATCAGGCTATCATATTCGACCGCATCCAACTTCTGTCTAGATATCTAGTCAGAAAGCAAAAGCTTGAGACTATTCCTGAGGAAGGAGTCCTCAGTTCATCTACAGATTTGCAGCTGCAAATCCAGTCTATCAGATCTGACCTGAGAGAGGTCAAAGCAAGTCAATCTTCCTTAAGACTTGGTCTTTCTGAAATCCGTGAGGAAATCAGCAAGATTGCAAGCAGAGAAGCTGCTCCCAAACCCATTGAAGCTGAGACAGCAAGAGTTGCAGAGCAACTTAAATCTCAGATCAGAGAAGTCAAAGCTGCCTTATCAGAACTCAAGGAAATTGCAAAGGGATTGATCCCTGAGGCATGAACACCTGGCAACTCGCTTCTAGCACAGAGGAGTATAAACTTGCACTTTCAGCCACAACCAAGCTCACCACAGACGACAGACCTTGTGGATTTGTTCTTCCACACGAGCATCCTAGCAACAGATCAGATACCAACATCATCAGACAGAATAACACCATCATTCATCTGTTGATCCAAAGCCTAGAAGAAGCTAAAGAACTCCGTGAGAAGGTACAACTTCTTTCGGATAAGGTTACCCTTTTGGAAAAGGCAAAGGCTCCGGCCGTAGCCTTACCAGAAGAAATCGTCACTCAGATCTCCAATCAGCTCAAGGAGACGAAGCTTGCAGAATCAGGACGTGTCAAAGGAAAGGGAAAGGGTCCCTTCTTTGTTTATAAATGACGTCTACCAGCAGAACCACCCAGTTGCCTAGAGCAACAGAGAGGGCCACCAGCCCTACAGAGAACCTCGACGACCAGATTAGAGGTTACAGAAGAATGCAGAGAGCAAGACACCTTGCTAGACGGACCTTGAGAAGGTCATTCTCCAACAACTACAGAGAAACCTTAGAACAGTTCCTCAATCCCAACGAGGAATTATCTCTCAGCCGGAGAAGAAGGGCCAATTTGGTCCCTGCCGAAATTTTGTACTCTTACAACAACAATGAACCCATTAACAGGGTTTACCAGCACTATGAAGAAATCAGAAGCCATATTGTTGACAGACAGATGGACTTCAGATTCATTGAAGAAGCATCTTATCAACGACTCAGACAAGAAGGCATGCAACACATACATCTGGGTATGATGATGCTGAGAGTACAGATCTTGCATCGAGTTGATGCAGGAATCAGCGCAATGGTTGTCTTCAGAGACACCAGATGGACAGATGAGCGACAAATTATTAGCGCTATCACCATGGACCTCGCAAGAGGATCCCAGATGGTTTATACCATCCCAAATATCTTATGCAGCATTCACGATCTGTTTAACCATATACAGATCAGTATCCGTACTCGAGGGTATGGAGAAGGATGGAATGGAGGTGAAAGCAACCTCATCATCACCAGGTCTTTGATTGGCAGACTCACCAATACAAGTCAGGCCAACTTCAATTACCAGATTGAAGGCGTCTCAGACTATCTAGTCAGCCAAGGAGTTCAGGCAATACCGGGTGAACCTTGGACACAAGCTAACAGAGAAGGATCATGGCAAATGGCTCCTTCATCTATTATTCCTCCACCAGCTGTGCCCACAAGCATCATTACCAGGCAGCATGGAACAGGGAATATCAGCCTGCGATTCACCAACTTTCAGGAACGACCTCTACCTCCAGAAGAACCACCAGAGGAAGAAGGAGGAACGTCTGATACTCATTACACTCTGGTTTGCACCTTTGAACCAGAAGAAAATTGGGACCGGCTCGGTCAACCATCAGGAAAATTTGACTATATGGTCAAATACTCAGCACCAGAATCTTCTAAGATCCAGATTAGTGAAATCATTGCTACTGGATGGGGAGATGAGGAGGACGATCAAGCACCTCAAACCAAGATATCTACAGAAGATATTCTTGGACTTTATCCAAGCAGAAGACCAGTCCAAAGGATGGTCAATATCCAAACCATTGGATCCACTTCATCATCACCTTTTGATGATCTTTGCAACAAGAGGGATTTAGTATCCAAATGGTTACAACAGCTCGACTCAAGTTCAGACATAAGTGAAACAGACACTCCGAAGTTTGACAGCAGTTCTGAATCATCTGATTCAGAGCAACTTACCCATAAGTCTGAACAAGCTTATGCAGTAGAAACAGAAATGAGTTATCCACAGAAGGCAGAGGCATTACAGCAGAAACTGATCGTCATGGAAAAGGCGTTTCCAAGTAGCGGTGTCACTCAAGAACAGTCTGGGAACTTTGTTCCTCCCAACCCGACTGTTGAACCAATCAGGTATCCACCGGCTAACAATAGACCAGTCCAGCCTCAAGAACAGCCTCAACAGGTCTTCGAAGGTATGAGAAGACCAGGAAAGTACGGAAGGCCGCTTGCCCCCTGGCAGCTCCCTTCTGCTCAACTTACGAATGGAGCATTACTTGTGCTTCCTCCAGAAATTGCAAGTCATGCTGATGCAGTGACAACATGGGAGACAATAACACTCAATCTCTTGAGAGAGATGACGTTTGACTCCTTACAGGACAAGGTGGATTACATCGAGAATCTCCTTGGGCCAAGAGAAAAGGAATCATGGGTTACATGGCGTATGGCTTTTTCAGACGAGTTCAAAACGTTGGTTACAGCAGCTGATGAACCACGTAATATCACAAGCGCCATCAAAAGAGTTCTTGGTGTTAATGATCCATTCACAGGGGATCTTCACAACCAGAACAAAGCATATGCAGATTTGGAACGACTACAGTGTCCTAACCTAGAATCTGTTATGCCATTCTTATTCAGGTACTATCAGCTTGCAGCACAAAGTGGGAAAATGTGGAATGGACCGGAACTTTCTGATAAACTTTTCAGAAAATTACCACCGGAAATTGGTCCTACCATCATGCAACGGTACCATGAACGATATCCTGGAGTCCAGGTTGGCGTCAATGCCAGGATCCAGTTTATCTCGGAATATTTGCAGGACCTCTGCAAACAGGCTGAGCTTCAGAGAAAGCTCAAAAATCTGAACTTTTGCAGGACTATTCCTATTCCTGGTTACTATGACACAGGAAGTGGAAAAAGGAAGTTCGGAATCAGGAAATCCAAAACCTACAAAGGCAAACCTCATGACTCGCATGTCAAGGTTATCAAGAACAAGCAGAAAGCTGCCCACACCAGAGAAGGGCAGAAATGTAAATGCTTCCTTTGTGGAGTAGAAGGTCATTTTGCTAGAGAATGCCCCAAGAAGCATGTCAGGCCAGAGCGGGCTGCATATTTTGATGGACTAGCACTTGACAAGAACTGGGATATTATCTCAGTTGATCCAGGTGAACCAGACGACGACGACATTTGCTCCATATCAGAAGGCGAAGCTCAAAATATGGAAGATTTGGCAGCATTTAAGATGCAAATGCCTTATTCCATTGATCCATCTTATGATGATCCATTCTTCGCAGGAGTCGTCATCAACACAGGCAACATCCCACCACAAAAAGAAGGACATGGATGGCGTGTCCGCATGCCTCTCAGTCCAACACAGCTCTCATGCGAGCACAATTGGGATGATAACTTCGCAGTTCCCAACCGCATCTGCTCATTATGCAGAGATCATACCATACAGGGAAGGAGTGCTGCATGCACTCATTGTTTTATTAACCTTTGTTGCTTATGTGCAGGATTAGAATTCGGTCTTCGAATCATTCCTCCAACAGAATCCCGCACCCACTGGCAGTATAAGAGTCGTGATGCTCTCATACAATCACTGTATGAACACAACTCTTTCCTCCTCAACCACATCAACGGTCTCCAACAAGAAATCACTGATCTTAAGCGACAACTTCAGACCATCTTTGATGCTGATTTGATAGATTTATCCAATCTTGTTGATGATCCCGACATTGCAACAAAGAATTTTACTGAAGAAAAATTCTTTTCAAGGGAGGGTGAGGGTGGCCATGTCACTTTCAAAAATTCTGAAGAAGAAGACACTGCAACAACTTCAGCACCACCAATTCCTATGGAAACAGTTGCTGAAAACATTGAAGAAGAATTCTCCATGGTTACATACCAAGGAGAAAAGGAAGAAGAAGAGGCATCTTCTGAAATGCCTAAAGGAGGAAACAACAAACTCTACCATATCGTGGTTATTTTTAAAATACCACCAAGGCAAGGAGAAGCGCCAATAGAGTTTGAGGTCAATGCAATTATTGACACAGGATGCACGTGCTGTTGCATCAACAGTGACAAAGTTCCAATTGAAGCAGTGGAGGATGCGAAAATCATTCAGAATGTCTCAGGCATCAACAGCACTACACGTGTCACTAAAAAGATGAAGCAGGGCAAGATGATTCTTGCAGGCAACGAATTCTACACTCCATACATCTCAGTCTTTCCAATGAATATGCCTAAGATTGATATGCTTGTAGGTTGCAACTTCATCAGAGCAATGAAAGGAGGACTCAGGTTCGAAGGAACTGAGATAACCTTCTACAAAACTGTTACCAAGATCCAGACTACCCTCGAACCACAAAAAATAGCTTTTCTTGAAGAGCTCATCGAGACAGAGGATCTGAAGGATGAATTGGCAGCGAACAGTATTGCAGAATATGAATCACTAGCAGCCAAAATCCACAACTCCAAGCTACTAAAGGATCTCAAGGATCAAGGCTACATTGGAGATAACCCAATGAAACATTGGGCTGTGAATCAGGTCAGGTGTAAGCTTGATATCATCAATCCTGACATCACAATTGAAGATCGACTTCCAGGGCATCTGTCCTTAGAAGAAAAGGCACGATACCAGAAGCACATTGATGCTTTGCTTGACCTTGGAGTGATCAGACCAAGCAAGTCAAAACACAGAACCGCAGCGTTCATGGTCTATTCTGGTACGACAGTGGATCCCACTACAGGCAAGGAAACACGCGGAAAGGAACGGATGGTATTCAACTACAAGATGTTGAATGACAACACGCACAAAGATCAATACACGCTCCCAGGTATCAATTCTATCATAGAATCCTTGGGAAACGCAAAGATATTCAGTAAATTTGATCTTAAATCCGGATTTCATCAAGTCCTCATGGATGAGGAAAGCGTGCCATGGACAGCATTCATCAGTCCAGTTGGGCTTTTTGAATGGCTTGTCATGCCTTTTGGTCTCAAGAATGCACCAGCCGTCTTTCAGCGAAAGATGGATAACTGTTTCAGAGGAACAGAAAAGTTTATCGCAGTCTACATCGACGATATTCTTGTCTTCTCCAACTCTCTGAAAGAACATGAGGAGCACTTGAAGATAATGCTCGACATTTGCAGAAAGAATGGGCTAGTACTTAGTCCTACAAAGATGAAAATAGCCTGTAAAGAGGTTGATTTTCTTGGAGCAACTATTCGAGAAGGAAAACTCAAGTTACAGCCACACATCATTAAGAAAATTGCTGATGTGGATGAAAACACTCTTACAACCCTAAAAGGGTTAAGAAGCTGGCTTGGAATCCTTAATTACGCTAGGGCGTATATTCCAAAGTGTGGCACTCTTTTAGGCCCACTTTACAGCAAAACATCTGAACATGGGGATAGAAGATTTAAACCAGCAGATTGGAAGATTGTCCGACAGATCAAAGAATTGGTCAAAAATCTTCCTGATCTTGAAATCCCACCTTCATCCGCCTACATAGTCATCGAATCTGATGGATGTATGGAAGGATGGGGAGGAATATGCAAGTGGAAAAAGGCTAAGGCCTCTTCTAAGGGTGAAGAAAAGGTGTGCGCCTATGCTTCAGGCAAGTTTCCCGTGGTCAAATCCACTATTGACTCAGAGATATTCGCAGTAATGCAATCTCTTGAGCAGTTCAAGATATTTTATCTTGATAAACGGGAAATCACTATTCGCACAGACTGTCAAGCGATCATCGCTTTTTATGAAAAAATGGCAGTAAAGAAGCCCAGTCGTGTTCGCTGGATTAGCTTCTGTGACTACATTACTAATACTGGAATCACAGTCCAGTTTGAACACATCAAAGGGGACGATAACCAGCTCGCAGATCAGTTATCTCGTCTCGCACAGAACGTCTTAATGGCCCAAGCCATTCCTGAAGAAGCCCACGAGGCCCTCGTCACAGTCCTTGAAGGAAACTGTACTCACCATGGGCTTATGGCCCAACTCAACAGTTTTATCAGTACAGCCCATCAGGCCCAGAAGATAACAGGCCCATCTGGCCCAAATTCAGGCCCACTAGGCCCACAGTGGTATGAAAGGACCAAGTCCAAGAAGAAAGCCCACCTTGCCCAGCAGGCCCATTTGGCCCATACTCCAGAAACTTCTGATATTTCAGAGGTTCCTTCTCAGGCAAGCTTTCCGGCCTATAAATACTACACCAGTTTTGCAGGAGTTCTCACAACAACTTCAGAAGAAATGAAGAGATCTGCAGTCCCAGAGTCATCCTCTTTGAATCCCTATGGGAAAAGAAGAGCTGGACCAGAACTTACGTCTGAAGAGAAAAGACAGAGAATTCAGGAGCTCTATCTCATGGAGCCAACCAAGGGTTATCAGGAAACCCTCAATGATCTCAATGAAGGTCTTCACTACGGAGGCCTAAACTCTGAACACATGCATGAACTTCGCAGAGTTCTTCATCAACATGAGATGCATGCAGGACAAAAGCTTTCTATGGCTTACGAAGAATTCCAGGAAATTCTTGCCATGAAGCTTCAGCAGACCAGGAAAATGGGGACGAAGGACAATTACTGGGGTGATTGGAAGCCAGTCATCACTGAAACCGTCCGTAGCAGTCAGGAAGCCAACAACGTCATCCATGACGTCATCCGCAACAGCGCATCTTATCAGCTGTAGATGCTTTCCAGCTGTCTCCTTTTTATTGTCGGTTTGTCTTTTTGCGTCGGTGGATTCTCCACCTGTTTTCTTTTCCTTTAGTGGTCTGCGCACCACATGCTTTGTTTGTCGTGACCTACGTGTCACTTTTGCCTTTTATTGATTCGCTGCGTCGAATCTTTCGTCTTTATGCGTCGGTAAGCGATAAGATCGAATCTGCTTTTCCTTTGTGAGCTGTCGATGGGGCCCCATGAGCACCCGAGCCACAGGAATTTGATTCCTTATCCTTCCATCCTGCCTATATAATGAGGCAGTCTCTTGTAAGAAGAGCATCGAACAGAAGCACAACTTCTGAGCTTTCTCTTCCTTTGAAGATATATTTAAGTCTTTTGTTCATCATTCTTAGTCTTCCGCACTCTGTTTATATTTGTTCTTAGTTATTTCCGCCGAGGTAACTAAGTGTTGATCCAATTTTTGTTGGGCCTTTTTTCTGGTATCAGAGCTTTTCGGCTCTTTGATCATTCTTTGATTGTTTTTCTTCCATTTGCATCGTTAGTCTTCATCCCTGAAGGACCCTCTTACTGTCAATAAGTACAGAGTTCGCCCTAGTCCAACCTTACTGTGAAGCCTGAGATACACTGTGAGTAGTACCCAAAGATTTGCTGAAGGAGTCAGCTGAGAACCGGGGAATATCAGTGGTGAAGGTGAGGCACAACTAAGCAAGGAAACGGCTATTTCTGTCACAGGCCGAGGATATCCTTTTCGGTACCAAGAAAACGAATGCAAGCACAATTGGAGGTGAAACAGTTCGAAGAAGAACTCGAAGGGTGGGAAAGATCAGAACGTACCATTAGGCACGATTTTCGTGATCTCACTGAGTACCCAAGGTTTGAACGTATTCAAATATTTCCATCCTGTAAACTTCCTTGTTATCATTTTCTAACTGATTCAGATAAGAACGGAGTACACGCAACCTATACGAAAGGTGATCGTATCCCACAGTTGCTTAATACTCTTTACGATCTTGAAGTCAACCAGTCTCATAATCAGGCTATCATATTCGACCGCATCCAACTTCTGTCTAGATATCTAGTCAGAAAGCAAAAGCTTGAGACTATTCCTGAGGAAGGAGTCCTCAGTTCATCTACAGATTTGCAGCTGCAAATCCAGTCTATCAGATCTGACCTGAGAGAGGTCAAAGCAAGTCAATCTTCCTTAAGACTTGGTCTTTCTGAAATCCGTGAGGAAATCAGCAAGATTGCAAGCAGAGAAGCTGCTCCCAAACCCATTGAAGCTGAGACAGCAAGAGTTGCAGAGCAACTTAAATCTCAGATCAGAGAAGTCAAAGCTGCCTTATCAGAACTCAAGGAAATTGCAAAGGGATTGATCCCTGAGGCATGAACACCTGGCAACTCGCTTCTAGCACAGAGGAGTATAAACTTGCACTTTCAGCCACAACCAAGCTCACCACAGACGACAGACCTTGTGGATTTGTTCTTCCACACGAGCATCCTAGCAACAGATCAGATACCAACATCATCAGACAGAATAACACCATCATTCATCTGTTGATCCAAAGCCTAGAAGAAGCTAAAGAACTCCGTGAGAAGGTACAACTTCTTTCGGATAAGGTTACCCTTTTGGAAAAGGCAAAGGCTCCGGCCGTAGCCTTACCAGAAGAAATCGTCACTCAGATCTCCAATCAGCTCAAGGAGACGAAGCTTGCAGAATCAGGACGTGTCAAAGGAAAGGGAAAGGGTCCCTTCTTTGTTTATAAATGACGTCTACCAGCAGAACCACCCAGTTGCCTAGAGCAACAGAGAGGGCCACCAGCCCTACAGAGAACCTCGACGACCAGATTAGAGGTTACAGAAGAATGCAGAGAGCAAGACACCTTGCTAGACGGACCTTGAGAAGGTCATTCTCCAACAACTACAGAGAAACCTTAGAACAGTTCCTCAATCCCAACGAGGAATTATCTCTCAGCCGGAGAAGAAGGGCCAATTTGGTCCCTGCCGAAATTTTGTACTCTTACAACAACAATGAACCCATTAACAGGGTTTACCAGCACTATGAAGAAATCAGAAGCCATATTGTTGACAGACAGATGGACTTCAGATTCATTGAAGAAGCATCTTATCAACGACTCAGACAAGAAGGCATGCAACACATACATCTGGGTATGATGATGCTGAGAGTACAGATCTTGCATCGAGTTGATGCAGGAATCAGCGCAATGGTTGTCTTCAGAGACACCAGATGGACAGATGAGCGACAAATTATTAGCGCTATCACCATGGACCTCGCAAGAGGATCCCAGATGGTTTATACCATCCCAAATATCTTATGCAGCATTCACGATCTGTTTAACCATATACAGATCAGTATCCGTACTCGAGGGTATGGAGAAGGATGGAATGGAGGTGAAAGCAACCTCATCATCACCAGGTCTTTGATTGGCAGACTCACCAATACAAGTCAGGCCAACTTCAATTACCAGATTGAAGGCGTCTCAGACTATCTAGTCAGCCAAGGAGTTCAGGCAATACCGGGTGAACCTTGGACACAAGCTAACAGAGAAGGATCATGGCAAATGGCTCCTTCATCTATTATTCCTCCACCAGCTGTGCCCACAAGCATCATTACCAGGCAGCATGGAACAGGGAATATCAGCCTGCGATTCACCAACTTTCAGGAACGACCTCTACCTCCAGAAGAACCACCAGAGGAAGAAGGAGGAACGTCTGATACTCATTACACTCTGGTTTGCACCTTTGAACCAGAAGAAAATTGGGACCGGCTCGGTCAACCATCAGGAAAATTTGACTATATGGTCAAATACTCAGCACCAGAATCTTCTAAGATCCAGATTAGTGAAATCATTGCTACTGGATGGGGAGATGAGGAGGACGATCAAGCACCTCAAACCAAGATATCTACAGAAGATATTCTTGGACTTTATCCAAGCAGAAGACCAGTCCAAAGGATGGTCAATATCCAAACCATTGGATCCACTTCATCATCACCTTTTGATGATCTTTGCAACAAGAGGGATTTAGTATCCAAATGGTTACAACAGCTCGACTCAAGTTCAGACATAAGTGAAACAGACACTCCGAAGTTTGACAGCAGTTCTGAATCATCTGATTCAGAGCAACTTACCCATAAGTCTGAACAAGCTTATGCAGTAGAAACAGAAATGAGTTATCCACAGAAGGCAGAGGCATTACAGCAGAAACTGATCGTCATGGAAAAGGCGTTTCCAAGTAGCGGTGTCACTCAAGAACAGTCTGGGAACTTTGTTCCTCCCAACCCGACTGTTGAACCAATCAGGTATCCACCGGCTAACAATAGACCAGTCCAGCCTCAAGAACAGCCTCAACAGGTCTTCGAAGGTATGAGAAGACCAGGAAAGTACGGAAGGCCGCTTGCCCCCTGGCAGCTCCCTTCTGCTCAACTTACGAATGGAGCATTACTTGTGCTTCCTCCAGAAATTGCAAGTCATGCTGATGCAGTGACAACATGGGAGACAATAACACTCAATCTCTTGAGAGAGATGACGTTTGACTCCTTACAGGACAAGGTGGATTACATCGAGAATCTCCTTGGGCCAAGAGAAAAGGAATCATGGGTTACATGGCGTATGGCTTTTTCAGACGAGTTCAAAACGTTGGTTACAGCAGCTGATGAACCACGTAATATCACAAGCGCCATCAAAAGAGTTCTTGGTGTTAATGATCCATTCACAGGGGATCTTCACAACCAGAACAAAGCATATGCAGATTTGGAACGACTACAGTGTCCTAACCTAGAATCTGTTATGCCATTCTTATTCAGGTACTATCAGCTTGCAGCACAAAGTGGGAAAATGTGGAATGGACCGGAACTTTCTGATAAACTTTTCAGAAAATTACCACCGGAAATTGGTCCTACCATCATGCAACGGTACCATGAACGATATCCTGGAGTCCAGGTTGGCGTCAATGCCAGGATCCAGTTTATCTCGGAATATTTGCAGGACCTCTGCAAACAGGCTGAGCTTCAGAGAAAGCTCAAAAATCTGAACTTTTGCAGGACTATTCCTATTCCTGGTTACTATGACACAGGAAGTGGAAAAAGGAAGTTCGGAATCAGGAAATCCAAAACCTACAAAGGCAAACCTCATGACTCGCATGTCAAGGTTATCAAGAACAAGCAGAAAGCTGCCCACACCAGAGAAGGGCAGAAATGTAAATGCTTCCTTTGTGGAGTAGAAGGTCATTTTGCTAGAGAATGCCCCAAGAAGCATGTCAGGCCAGAGCGGGCTGCATATTTTGATGGACTAGCACTTGACAAGAACTGGGATATTATCTCAGTTGATCCAGGTGAACCAGACGACGACGACATTTGCTCCATATCAGAAGGCGAAGCTCAAAATATGGAAGATTTGGCAGCATTTAAGATGCAAATGCCTTATTCCATTGATCCATCTTATGATGATCCATTCTTCGCAGGAGTCGTCATCAACACAGGCAACATCCCACCACAAAAAGAAGGACATGGATGGCGTGTCCGCATGCCTCTCAGTCCAACACAGCTCTCATGCGAGCACAATTGGGATGATAACTTCGCAGTTCCCAACCGCATCTGCTCATTATGCAGAGATCATACCATACAGGGAAGGAGTGCTGCATGCACTCATTGTTTTATTAACCTTTGTTGCTTATGTGCAGGATTAGAATTCGGTCTTCGAATCATTCCTCCAACAGAATCCCGCACCCACTGGCAGTATAAGAGTCGTGATGCTCTCATACAATCACTGTATGAACACAACTCTTTCCTCCTCAACCACATCAACGGTCTCCAACAAGAAATCACTGATCTTAAGCGACAACTTCAGACCATCTTTGATGCTGATTTGATAGATTTATCCAATCTTGTTGATGATCCCGACATTGCAACAAAGAATTTTACTGAAGAAAAATTCTTTTCAAGGGAGGGTGAGGGTGGCCATGTCACTTTCAAAAATTCTGAAGAAGAAGACACTGCAACAACTTCAGCACCACCAATTCCTATGGAAACAGTTGCTGAAAACATTGAAGAAGAATTCTCCATGGTTACATACCAAGGAGAAAAGGAAGAAGAAGAGGCATCTTCTGAAATGCCTAAAGGAGGAAACAACAAACTCTACCATATCGTGGTTATTTTTAAAATACCACCAAGGCAAGGAGAAGCGCCAATAGAGTTTGAGGTCAATGCAATTATTGACACAGGATGCACGTGCTGTTGCATCAACAGTGACAAAGTTCCAATTGAAGCAGTGGAGGATGCGAAAATCATTCAGAATGTCTCAGGCATCAACAGCACTACACGTGTCACTAAAAAGATGAAGCAGGGCAAGATGATTCTTGCAGGCAACGAATTCTACACTCCATACATCTCAGTCTTTCCAATGAATATGCCTAAGATTGATATGCTTGTAGGTTGCAACTTCATCAGAGCAATGAAAGGAGGACTCAGGTTCGAAGGAACTGAGATAACCTTCTACAAAACTGTTACCAAGATCCAGACTACCCTCGAACCACAAAAAATAGCTTTTCTTGAAGAGCTCATCGAGACAGAGGATCTGAAGGATGAATTGGCAGCGAACAGTATTGCAGAATATGAATCACTAGCAGCCAAAATCCACAACTCCAAGCTACTAAAGGATCTCAAGGATCAAGGCTACATTGGAGATAACCCAATGAAACATTGGGCTGTGAATCAGGTCAGGTGTAAGCTTGATATCATCAATCCTGACATCACAATTGAAGATCGACTTCCAGGGCATCTGTCCTTAGAAGAAAAGGCACGATACCAGAAGCACATTGATGCTTTGCTTGACCTTGGAGTGATCAGACCAAGCAAGTCAAAACACAGAACCGCAGCGTTCATGGTCTATTCTGGTACGACAGTGGATCCCACTACAGGCAAGGAAACACGCGGAAAGGAACGGATGGTATTCAACTACAAGATGTTGAATGACAACACGCACAAAGATCAATACACGCTCCCAGGTATCAATTCTATCATAGAATCCTTGGGAAACGCAAAGATATTCAGTAAATTTGATCTTAAATCCGGATTTCATCAAGTCCTCATGGATGAGGAAAGCGTGCCATGGACAGCATTCATCAGTCCAGTTGGGCTTTTTGAATGGCTTGTCATGCCTTTTGGTCTCAAGAATGCACCAGCCGTCTTTCAGCGAAAGATGGATAACTGTTTCAGAGGAACAGAAAAGTTTATCGCAGTCTACATCGACGATATTCTTGTCTTCTCCAACTCTCTGAAAGAACATGAGGAGCACTTGAAGATAATGCTCGACATTTGCAGAAAGAATGGGCTAGTACTTAGTCCTACAAAGATGAAAATAGCCTGTAAAGAGGTTGATTTTCTTGGAGCAACTATTCGAGAAGGAAAACTCAAGTTACAGCCACACATCATTAAGAAAATTGCTGATGTGGATGAAAACACTCTTACAACCCTAAAAGGGTTAAGAAGCTGGCTTGGAATCCTTAATTACGCTAGGGCGTATATTCCAAAGTGTGGCACTCTTTTAGGCCCACTTTACAGCAAAACATCTGAACATGGGGATAGAAGATTTAAACCAGCAGATTGGAAGATTGTCCGACAGATCAAAGAATTGGTCAAAAATCTTCCTGATCTTGAAATCCCACCTTCATCCGCCTACATAGTCATCGAATCTGATGGATGTATGGAAGGATGGGGAGGAATATGCAAGTGGAAAAAGGCTAAGGCCTCTTCTAAGGGTGAAGAAAAGGTGTGCGCCTATGCTTCAGGCAAGTTTCCCGTGGTCAAATCCACTATTGACTCAGAGATATTCGCAGTAATGCAATCTCTTGAGCAGTTCAAGATATTTTATCTTGATAAACGGGAAATCACTATTCGCACAGACTGTCAAGCGATCATCGCTTTTTATGAAAAAATGGCAGTAAAGAAGCCCAGTCGTGTTCGCTGGATTAGCTTCTGTGACTACATTACTAATACTGGAATCACAGTCCAGTTTGAACACATCAAAGGGGACGATAACCAGCTCGCAGATCAGTTATCTCGTCTCGCACAGAACGTCTTAATGGCCCAAGCCATTCCTGAAGAAGCCCACGAGGCCCTCGTCACAGTCCTTGAAGGAAACTGTACTCACCATGGGCTTATGGCCCAACTCAACAGTTTTATCAGTACAGCCCATCAGGCCCAGAAGATAACAGGCCCATCTGGCCCAAATTCAGGCCCACTAGGCCCACAGTGGTATGAAAGGACCAAGTCCAAGAAGAAAGCCCACCTTGCCCAGCAGGCCCATTTGGCCCATACTCCAGAAACTTCTGATATTTCAGAGGTTCCTTCTCAGGCAAGCTTTCCGGCCT
Source organism: Euptelea pleiosperma (assembly GCA_035048495.1). Lineage (NCBI taxonomy): Eukaryota > Viridiplantae > Streptophyta > Magnoliopsida > Ranunculales > Eupteleaceae > Euptelea > Euptelea pleiosperma. The sequence continues at coordinate 13,419,255 of CM068548.1, forward strand.
ATAAATACTACACCAGTTTTGCAGGAGTTCTCACAACAACTTCAGAAGAAATGAAGAGATCTGCAGTCCCAGAGTCATCCTCTTTGAATCCCTATGGGAAAAGAAGAGCTGGACCAGAACTTACGTCTGAAGAGAAAAGACAGAGAATTCAGGAGCTCTATCTCATGGAGCCAACCAAGGGTTATCAGGAAACCCTCAATGATCTCAATGAAGGTCTTCACTACGGAGGCCTAAACTCTGAACACATGCATGAACTTCGCAGAGTTCTTCATCAACATGAGATGCATGCAGGACAAAAGCTTTCTATGGCTTACGAAGAATTCCAGGAAATTCTTGCCATGAAGCTTCAGCAGACCAGGAAAATGGGGACGAAGGACAATTACTGGGGTGATTGGAAGCCAGTCATCACTGAAACCGTCCGTAGCAGTCAGGAAGCCAACAACGTCATCCATGACGTCATCCGCAACAGCGCATCTTATCAGCTGTAGATGCTTTCCAGCTGTCTCCTTTTTATTGTCGGTTTGTCTTTTTGCGTCGGTGGATTCTCCACCTGTTTTCTTTTCCTTTAGTGGTCTGCGCACCACATGCTTTGTTTGTCGTGACCTACGTGTCACTTTTGCCTTTTATTGATTCGCTGCGTCGAATCTTTCGTCTTTATGCGTCGGTAAGCGATAAGATCGAATCTGCTTTTCCTTTGTGAGCTGTCGATGGGGCCCCATGAGCACCCGAGCCACAGGAATTTGATTCCTTATCCTTCCATCCTGCCTATATAATGAGGCAGTCTCTTGTAAGAAGAGCATCGAACAGAAGCACAACTTCTGAGCTTTCTCTTCCTTTGAAGATATATTTAAGTCTTTTGTTCATCATTCTTAGTCTTCCGCACTCTGTTTATATTTGTTCTTAGTTATTTCCGCCGAGGTAACTAAGTGTTGATCCAATTTTTGTTGGGCCTTTTTTCTGGTATCAGAGCTTTTCGGCTCTTTGATCATTCTTTGATTGTTTTTCTTCCATTTGCATCGTTAGTCTTCATCCCTGAAGGACCCTCTTACTGTCAATAAGTACAGAGTTCGCCCTAGTCCAACCTTACTGTGAAGCCTGAGATACACTGTGAGTAGTACCCAAAGATTTGCTGAAGGAGTCAGCTGAGAACCGGGGAATATCAGTGGTGAAGGTGAGGCACAACTAAGCAAGGAAACGGCTATTTCTGTCACAGGCCGAGGATATCCTTTTCGGTACCAAGAAAACGAATGCAAGCACAATTGGAGGTGAAACAGTTCGAAGAAGAACTCGAAGGGTGGGAAAGATCAGAACGTACCATTAGGCACGATTTTCGTGATCTCACTGAGTACCCAAGGTTTGAACGTATTCAAATATTTCCATCCTGTAAACTTCCTTGTTATCATTTTCTAACTGATTCAGATAAGAACGGAGTACACGCAACCTATACGAAAGGTGATCGTATCCCACAGTTGCTTAATACTCTTTACGATCTTGAAGTCAACCAGTCTCATAATCAGGCTATCATATTCGACCGCATCCAACTTCTGTCTAGATATCTAGTCAGAAAGCAAAAGCTTGAGACTATTCCTGAGGAAGGAGTCCTCAGTTCATCTACAGATTTGCAGCTGCAAATCCAGTCTATCAGATCTGACCTGAGAGAGGTCAAAGCAAGTCAATCTTCCTTAAGACTTGGTCTTTCTGAAATCCGTGAGGAAATCAGCAAGATTGCAAGCAGAGAAGCTGCTCCCAAACCCATTGAAGCTGAGACAGCAAGAGTTGCAGAGCAACTTAAATCTCAGATCAGAGAAGTCAAAGCTGCCTTATCAGAACTCAAGGAAATTGCAAAGGGATTGATCCCTGAGGCATGAACACCTGGCAACTCGCTTCTAGCACAGAGGAGTATAAACTTGCACTTTCAGCCACAACCAAGCTCACCACAGACGACAGACCTTGTGGATTTGTTCTTCCACACGAGCATCCTAGCAACAGATCAGATACCAACATCATCAGACAGAATAACACCATCATTCATCTGTTGATCCAAAGCCTAGAAGAAGCTAAAGAACTCCGTGAGAAGGTACAACTTCTTTCGGATAAGGTTACCCTTTTGGAAAAGGCAAAGGCTCCGGCCGTAGCCTTACCAGAAGAAATCGTCACTCAGATCTCCAATCAGCTCAAGGAGACGAAGCTTGCAGAATCAGGACGTGTCAAAGGAAAGGGAAAGGGTCCCTTCTTTGTTTATAAATGACGTCTACCAGCAGAACCACCCAGTTGCCTAGAGCAACAGAGAGGGCCACCAGCCCTACAGAGAACCTCGACGACCAGATTAGAGGTTACAGAAGAATGCAGAGAGCAAGACACCTTGCTAGACGGACCTTGAGAAGGTCATTCTCCAACAACTACAGAGAAACCTTAGAACAGTTCCTCAATCCCAACGAGGAATTATCTCTCAGCCGGAGAAGAAGGGCCAATTTGGTCCCTGCCGAAATTTTGTACTCTTACAACAACAATGAACCCATTAACAGGGTTTACCAGCACTATGAAGAAATCAGAAGCCATATTGTTGACAGACAGATGGACTTCAGATTCATTGAAGAAGCATCTTATCAACGACTCAGACAAGAAGGCATGCAACACATACATCTGGGTATGATGATGCTGAGAGTACAGATCTTGCATCGAGTTGATGCAGGAATCAGCGCAATGGTTGTCTTCAGAGACACCAGATGGACAGATGAGCGACAAATTATTAGCGCTATCACCATGGACCTCGCAAGAGGATCCCAGATGGTTTATACCATCCCAAATATCTTATGCAGCATTCACGATCTGTTTAACCATATACAGATCAGTATCCGTACTCGAGGGTATGGAGAAGGATGGAATGGAGGTGAAAGCAACCTCATCATCACCAGGTCTTTGATTGGCAGACTCACCAATACAAGTCAGGCCAACTTCAATTACCAGATTGAAGGCGTCTCAGACTATCTAGTCAGCCAAGGAGTTCAGGCAATACCGGGTGAACCTTGGACACAAGCTAACAGAGAAGGATCATGGCAAATGGCTCCTTCATCTATTATTCCTCCACCAGCTGTGCCCACAAGCATCATTACCAGGCAGCATGGAACAGGGAATATCAGCCTGCGATTCACCAACTTTCAGGAACGACCTCTACCTCCAGAAGAACCACCAGAGGAAGAAGGAGGAACGTCTGATACTCATTACACTCTGGTTTGCACCTTTGAACCAGAAGAAAATTGGGACCGGCTCGGTCAACCATCAGGAAAATTTGACTATATGGTCAAATACTCAGCACCAGAATCTTCTAAGATCCAGATTAGTGAAATCATTGCTACTGGATGGGGAGATGAGGAGGACGATCAAGCACCTCAAACCAAGATATCTACAGAAGATATTCTTGGACTTTATCCAAGCAGAAGACCAGTCCAAAGGATGGTCAATATCCAAACCATTGGATCCACTTCATCATCACCTTTTGATGATCTTTGCAACAAGAGGGATTTAGTATCCAAATGGTTACAACAGCTCGACTCAAGTTCAGACATAAGTGAAACAGACACTCCGAAGTTTGACAGCAGTTCTGAATCATCTGATTCAGAGCAACTTACCCATAAGTCTGAACAAGCTTATGCAGTAGAAACAGAAATGAGTTATCCACAGAAGGCAGAGGCATTACAGCAGAAACTGATCGTCATGGAAAAGGCGTTTCCAAGTAGCGGTGTCACTCAAGAACAGTCTGGGAACTTTGTTCCTCCCAACCCGACTGTTGAACCAATCAGGTATCCACCGGCTAACAATAGACCAGTCCAGCCTCAAGAACAGCCTCAACAGGTCTTCGAAGGTATGAGAAGACCAGGAAAGTACGGAAGGCCGCTTGCCCCCTGGCAGCTCCCTTCTGCTCAACTTACGAATGGAGCATTACTTGTGCTTCCTCCAGAAATTGCAAGTCATGCTGATGCAGTGACAACATGGGAGACAATAACACTCAATCTCTTGAGAGAGATGACGTTTGACTCCTTACAGGACAAGGTGGATTACATCGAGAATCTCCTTGGGCCAAGAGAAAAGGAATCATGGGTTACATGGCGTATGGCTTTTTCAGACGAGTTCAAAACGTTGGTTACAGCAGCTGATGAACCACGTAATATCACAAGCGCCATCAAAAGAGTTCTTGGTGTTAATGATCCATTCACAGGGGATCTTCACAACCAGAACAAAGCATATGCAGATTTGGAACGACTACAGTGTCCTAACCTAGAATCTGTTATGCCATTCTTATTCAGGTACTATCAGCTTGCAGCACAAAGTGGGAAAATGTGGAATGGACCGGAACTTTCTGATAAACTTTTCAGAAAATTACCACCGGAAATTGGTCCTACCATCATGCAACGGTACCATGAACGATATCCTGGAGTCCAGGTTGGCGTCAATGCCAGGATCCAGTTTATCTCGGAATATTTGCAGGACCTCTGCAAACAGGCTGAGCTTCAGAGAAAGCTCAAAAATCTGAACTTTTGCAGGACTATTCCTATTCCTGGTTACTATGACACAGGAAGTGGAAAAAGGAAGTTCGGAATCAGGAAATCCAAAACCTACAAAGGCAAACCTCATGACTCGCATGTCAAGGTTATCAAGAACAAGCAGAAAGCTGCCCACACCAGAGAAGGGCAGAAATGTAAATGCTTCCTTTGTGGAGTAGAAGGTCATTTTGCTAGAGAATGCCCCAAGAAGCATGTCAGGCCAGAGCGGGCTGCATATTTTGATGGACTAGCACTTGACAAGAACTGGGATATTATCTCAGTTGATCCAGGTGAACCAGACGACGACGACATTTGCTCCATATCAGAAGGCGAAGCTCAAAATATGGAAGATTTGGCAGCATTTAAGATGCAAATGCCTTATTCCATTGATCCATCTTATGATGATCCATTCTTCGCAGGAGTCGTCATCAACACAGGCAACATCCCACCACAAAAAGAAGGACATGGATGGCGTGTCCGCATGCCTCTCAGTCCAACACAGCTCTCATGCGAGCACAATTGGGATGATAACTTCGCAGTTCCCAACCGCATCTGCTCATTATGCAGAGATCATACCATACAGGGAAGGAGTGCTGCATGCACTCATTGTTTTATTAACCTTTGTTGCTTATGTGCAGGATTAGAATTCGGTCTTCGAATCATTCCTCCAACAGAATCCCGCACCCACTGGCAGTATAAGAGTCGTGATGCTCTCATACAATCACTGTATGAACACAACTCTTTCCTCCTCAACCACATCAACGGTCTCCAACAAGAAATCACTGATCTTAAGCGACAACTTCAGACCATCTTTGATGCTGATTTGATAGATTTATCCAATCTTGTTGATGATCCCGACATTGCAACAAAGAATTTTACTGAAGAAAAATTCTTTTCAAGGGAGGGTGAGGGTGGCCATGTCACTTTCAAAAATTCTGAAGAAGAAGACACTGCAACAACTTCAGCACCACCAATTCCTATGGAAACAGTTGCTGAAAACATTGAAGAAGAATTCTCCATGGTTACATACCAAGGAGAAAAGGAAGAAGAAGAGGCATCTTCTGAAATGCCTAAAGGAGGAAACAACAAACTCTACCATATCGTGGTTATTTTTAAAATACCACCAAGGCAAGGAGAAGCGCCAATAGAGTTTGAGGTCAATGCAATTATTGACACAGGATGCACGTGCTGTTGCATCAACAGTGACAAAGTTCCAATTGAAGCAGTGGAGGATGCGAAAATCATTCAGAATGTCTCAGGCATCAACAGCACTACACGTGTCACTAAAAAGATGAAGCAGGGCAAGATGATTCTTGCAGGCAACGAATTCTACACTCCATACATCTCAGTCTTTCCAATGAATATGCCTAAGATTGATATGCTTGTAGGTTGCAACTTCATCAGAGCAATGAAAGGAGGACTCAGGTTCGAAGGAACTGAGATAACCTTCTACAAAACTGTTACCAAGATCCAGACTACCCTCGAACCACAAAAAATAGCTTTTCTTGAAGAGCTCATCGAGACAGAGGATCTGAAGGATGAATTGGCAGCGAACAGTATTGCAGAATATGAATCACTAGCAGCCAAAATCCACAACTCCAAGCTACTAAAGGATCTCAAGGATCAAGGCTACATTGGAGATAACCCAATGAAACATTGGGCTGTGAATCAGGTCAGGTGTAAGCTTGATATCATCAATCCTGACATCACAATTGAAGATCGACTTCCAGGGCATCTGTCCTTAGAAGAAAAGGCACGATACCAGAAGCACATTGATGCTTTGCTTGACCTTGGAGTGATCAGACCAAGCAAGTCAAAACACAGAACCGCAGCGTTCATGGTCTATTCTGGTACGACAGTGGATCCCACTACAGGCAAGGAAACACGCGGAAAGGAACGGATGGTATTCAACTACAAGATGTTGAATGACAACACGCACAAAGATCAATACACGCTCCCAGGTATCAATTCTATCATAGAATCCTTGGGAAACGCAAAGATATTCAGTAAATTTGATCTTAAATCCGGATTTCATCAAGTCCTCATGGATGAGGAAAGCGTGCCATGGACAGCATTCATCAGTCCAGTTGGGCTTTTTGAATGGCTTGTCATGCCTTTTGGTCTCAAGAATGCACCAGCCGTCTTTCAGCGAAAGATGGATAACTGTTTCAGAGGAACAGAAAAGTTTATCGCAGTCTACATCGACGATATTCTTGTCTTCTCCAACTCTCTGAAAGAACATGAGGAGCACTTGAAGATAATGCTCGACATTTGCAGAAAGAATGGGCTAGTACTTAGTCCTACAAAGATGAAAATAGCCTGTAAAGAGGTTGATTTTCTTGGAGCAACTATTCGAGAAGGAAAACTCAAGTTACAGCCACACATCATTAAGAAAATTGCTGATGTGGATGAAAACACTCTTACAACCCTAAAAGGGTTAAGAAGCTGGCTTGGAATCCTTAATTACGCTAGGGCGTATATTCCAAAGTGTGGCACTCTTTTAGGCCCACTTTACAGCAAAACATCTGAACATGGGGATAGAAGATTTAAACCAGCAGATTGGAAGATTGTCCGACAGATCAAAGAATTGGTCAAAAATCTTCCTGATCTTGAAATCCCACCTTCATCCGCCTACATAGTCATCGAATCTGATGGATGTATGGAAGGATGGGGAGGAATATGCAAGTGGAAAAAGGCTAAGGCCTCTTCTAAGGGTGAAGAAAAGGTGTGCGCCTATGCTTCAGGCAAGTTTCCCGTGGTCAAATCCACTATTGACTCAGAGATATTCGCAGTAATGCAATCTCTTGAGCAGTTCAAGATATTTTATCTTGATAAACGGGAAATCACTATTCGCACAGACTGTCAAGCGATCATCGCTTTTTATGAAAAAATGGCAGTAAAGAAGCCCAGTCGTGTTCGCTGGATTAGCTTCTGTGACTACATTACTAATACTGGAATCACAGTCCAGTTTGAACACATCAAAGGGGACGATAACCAGCTCGCAGATCAGTTATCTCGTCTCGCACAGAACGTCTTAATGGCCCAAGCCATTCCTGAAGAAGCCCACGAGGCCCTCGTCACAGTCCTTGAAGGAAACTGTACTCACCATGGGCTTATGGCCCAACTCAACAGTTTTATCAGTACAGCCCATCAGGCCCAGAAGATAACAGGCCCATCTGGCCCAAATTCAGGCCCACTAGGCCCACAGTGGTATGAAAGGACCAAGTCCAAGAAGAAAGCCCACCTTGCCCAGCAGGCCCATTTGGCCCATACTCCAGAAACTTCTGATATTTCAGAGGTTCCTTCTCAGGCAAGCTTTCCGGCCTATAAATACTACACCAGTTTTGCAGGAGTTCTCACAACAACTTCAGAAGAAATGAAGAGATCTGCAGTCCCAGAGTCATCCTCTTTGAATCCCTATGGGAAAAGAAGAGCTGGACCAGAACTTACGTCTGAAGAGAAAAGACAGAGAATTCAGGAGCTCTATCTCATGGAGCCAACCAAGGGTTATCAGGAAACCCTCAATGATCTCAATGAAGGTCTTCACTACGGAGGCCTAAACTCTGAACACATGCATGAACTTCGCAGAGTTCTTCATCAACATGAGATGCATGCAGGACAAAAGCTTTCTATGGCTTACGAAGAATTCCAGGAAATTCTTGCCATGAAGCTTCAGCAGACCAGGAAAATGGGGACGAAGGACAATTACTGGGGTGATTGGAAGCCAGTCATCACTGAAACCGTCCGTAGCAGTCAGGAAGCCAACAACGTCATCCATGACGTCATCCGCAACAGCGCATCTTATCAGCTGTAGATGCTTTCCAGCTGTCTCCTTTTTATTGTCGGTTTGTCTTTTTGCGTCGGTGGATTCTCCACCTGTTTTCTTTTCCTTTAGTGGTCTGCGCACCACATGCTTTGTTTGTCGTGACCTACGTGTCACTTTTGCCTTTTATTGATTCGCTGCGTCGAATCTTTCGTCTTTATGCGTCGGTAAGCGATAAGATCGAATCTGCTTTTCCTTTGTGAGCTGTCGATGGGGCCCCATGAGCACCCGAGCCACAGGAATTTGATTCCTTATCCTTCCATCCTGCCTATATAATGAGGCAGTCTCTTGTAAGAAGAGCATCGAACAGAAGCACAACTTCTGAGCTTTCTCTTCCTTTGAAGATATATTTAAGTCTTTTGTTCATCATTCTTAGTCTTCCGCACTCTGTTTATATTTGTTCTTAGTTATTTCCGCCGAGGTAACTAAGTGTTGATCCAATTTTTGTTGGGCCTTTTTTCTGGTATCAGAGCTTTTCGGCTCTTTGATCATTCTTTGATTGTTTTTCTTCCATTTGCATCGTTAGTCTTCATCCCTGAAGGACCCTCTTACTGTCAATAAGTACAGAGTTCGCCCTAGTCCAACCTTACTGTGAAGCCTGAGATACACTGTGAGTAGTACCCAAAGATTTGCTGAAGGAGTCAGCTGAGAACCGGGGAATATCAGTGGTGAAGGTGAGGCACAACTAAGCAAGGAAACGGCTATTTCTGTCACAGGCCGAGGATATCCTTTTCGGTACCAAGAAAACGAATGCAAGCACAATTGGAGGTGAAACAGTTCGAAGAAGAACTCGAAGGGTGGGAAAGATCAGAACGTACCATTAGGCACGATTTTCGTGATCTCACTGAGTACCCAAGGTTTGAACGTATTCAAATATTTCCATCCTGTAAACTTCCTTGTTATCATTTTCTAACTGATTCAGATAAGAACGGAGTACACGCAACCTATACGAAAGGTGATCGTATCCCACAGTTGCTTAATACTCTTTACGATCTTGAAGTCAACCAGTCTCATAATCAGGCTATCATATTCGACCGCATCCAACTTCTGTCTAGATATCTAGTCAGAAAGCAAAAGCTTGAGACTATTCCTGAGGAAGGAGTCCTCAGTTCATCTACAGATTTGCAGCTGCAAATCCAGTCTATCAGATCTGACCTGAGAGAGGTCAAAGCAAGTCAATCTTCCTTAAGACTTGGTCTTTCTGAAATCCGTGAGGAAATCAGCAAGATTGCAAGCAGAGAAGCTGCTCCCAAACCCATTGAAGCTGAGACAGCAAGAGTTGCAGAGCAACTTAAATCTCAGATCAGAGAAGTCAAAGCTGCCTTATCAGAACTCAAGGAAATTGCAAAGGGATTGATCCCTGAGGCATGAACACCTGGCAACTCGCTTCTAGCACAGAGGAGTATAAACTTGCACTTTCAGCCACAACCAAGCTCACCACAGACGACAGACCTTGTGGATTTGTTCTTCCACACGAGCATCCTAGCAACAGATCAGATACCAACATCATCAGACAGAATAACACCATCATTCATCTGTTGATCCAAAGCCTAGAAGAAGCTAAAGAACTCCGTGAGAAGGTACAACTTCTTTCGGATAAGGTTACCCTTTTGGAAAAGGCAAAGGCTCCGGCCGTAGCCTTACCAGAAGAAATCGTCACTCAGATCTCCAATCAGCTCAAGGAGACGAAGCTTGCAGAATCAGGACGTGTCAAAGGAAAGGGAAAGGGTCCCTTCTTTGTTTATAAATGACGTCTACCAGCAGAACCACCCAGTTGCCTAGAGCAACAGAGAGGGCCACCAGCCCTACAGAGAACCTCGACGACCAGATTAGAGGTTACAGAAGAATGCAGAGAGCAAGACACCTTGCTAGACGGACCTTGAGAAGGTCATTCTCCAACAACTACAGAGAAACCTTAGAACAGTTCCTCAATCCCAACGAGGAATTATCTCTCAGCCGGAGAAGAAGGGCCAATTTGGTCCCTGCCGAAATTTTGTACTCTTACAACAACAATGAACCCATTAACAGGGTTTACCAGCACTATGAAGAAATCAGAAGCCATATTGTTGACAGACAGATGGACTTCAGATTCATTGAAGAAGCATCTTATCAACGACTCAGACAAGAAGGCATGCAACACATACATCTGGGTATGATGATGCTGAGAGTACAGATCTTGCATCGAGTTGATGCAGGAATCAGCGCAATGGTTGTCTTCAGAGACACCAGAGTTTAGGGGATTGTTTCTGGAGAAGTACTTCTATGTTTTTGTCAGAGATCAGCTCGAGGAAGACTTCTTGGTCCTCGAGCAAGGTTCCATGACCGTAGCACAGTATGTGATCCAATTTGATCATTTGGCAGCTTATGCACCACACATCATTTCGACAAAGGAGAGAAAGGTGAAGAGATTTTAGGCGGGCCTCAAGTCTGCAATTAGGAGGATGATTGTGGGTTAGTTGATTCATGTGTATGCCACCACCGTAGAGATGACATTGGTGTTGGAGAAGGATACCAGTGATTTCCTGAAGGATCGTACAAATCCTAAGGGAAATGGTCGAATTGCACCTACTGCTCCCCAGAGATATTCGGATTCAGTTAAGAAGTCGAAGTTATCTGTTCCTACCATTGCTGCGCATCCGATCAATTCAGCCCCTCCTAATCAGATTGTTCGAGCAGATAGGCGTTGTTACAACTGCAATGGCGTAGGACACTTACAGAGGCATTGCCCTCGTGCACCATATCAGAAGCCTACAGGTAATACTCGGAGGTCGAACATACTAGGGCGAGTCTTTGCCATTGGGAAGGGAGGCCTAATTTCTGGGTGTACATAGTGCACAATCATGAATGGTGGGCTATTTTGGGGGGTCCCACTGACCCAAAGATGGTTGGCCCACCTTAAGTGGGCCCACAGAACCTCAAGGAAGTGGGGTCTACACACCAAAAATCAATTATTTGATGATTTCTAGCCATTGGATCATGTGGTGCTTGCAGTCCACAGATCCATGGCTGATTTCAGTTCATTTTGGTGGGCATGTATCTCTCAAAAGATTTGGCCCATCTCTGGTGACCTTGCCCACAAAAAAATTAGCTTGATGAATGATTTCTAACCGTTGGATTTTTGTCCTCTTTCATGTTTTTCTTTTCCCTTTTTTTGTTTTTTTCTTCTTCATCACTAGACGTCCTCTATTCTGGTTCAGATTTTTGAATCAATATAGGGCTCCTCTCCCAACTTTGGAACGGCCATGGAAGGCCCTACTAGCACCGGGTGGGGCCCCAAAATCGCAATCACTACCTCTCTTTTTAAATATTTTCTCTTTTTCCTTTTTGCATGAGGGTTATATGCCCTGTTCTTGTCACTCAGCCATGACCAGAACAGGGGCTCTTCCCCAATGCTATTGGTCATGGATTAGCAAGCCACCATATGATCCAATGGTGGGTACGGCAACATACACCACTCCACACACTGATGCGCAAGATGACATGGTGAAAATCTACAAATTTCTAGATTTGCACCATGTATTTTTATAAAAGAAATAATAAAGAAAGAAAAACTAAAACTTAGTTGAATTAAACAAATCTCATCCTATATTTTATCTAATCTAACACTTTGAACATTATGAAACCTAGCTTTTCAATCAAATTTAGCACATATTATAAAGAGGGGAACATAAAATAAAAGAAAAAACAAAACAAGATGAAATGGAGAAAAGGGAGAGGAGTATTTACCTCTTTGAGCTCCTCATCCAATGGTCTTCAAAGGCCACCTTTGACAACAGAATGAGGGTAAGATGGAAGCTCTTAAGGTGAAGGTTGACATAGTGAGCGCCTAACTCTAATGGTGGAAGGGTGTGGGAGATTTTTGGGTTAGAAGGGAAGATGCTCAAGGAAAAAGAAGATGAATAGTGAAAAAATGGATGATACGTATGAGCTCCCCTTTTTATAATATTTTGCAAAATGGCATAGTTATAATTTGATCAAGGGTAAAATGGAAATTTCCATAGCTAAGGACTCATTTGTCATTTTCACAAAAGTACTTGCCACGTGTCGGTACCTTAACGGGGTAATTTGACACATGTCGGGATATAAGGGTTGGTGGTTGGGGGTCGTTGAGCTACCAAAAAGTTTCACTCTGATGTAAAGCGGTTGTATCATCCAACGATACACACAAATGTCTTTCCTTTATAAATATTCTAGAAAGTGAATACCAACGTTCGATTGGATAGATGCGTAGATCATTCCTTCCTCTATCGACTGATGAAACCGGTTGAAAATTGGATATAGAAAGTGTTGTGAGATTAGGTTGAAAATGTGAATTCGGTTCCCATTCCAGAGCAATGGAAATCTGAAAAAAACCTGGAAAATAACCGAAACTCTGGAAATACTGGGGAAGTAACACGTCATATCGGAGAACTTTTACAACTATGTGCCTCATCAAATCATGAAATATGACACGTAACCCGACGAAAATTGACTAAAAAGGGGTCTGGAAGTCTAGCGGAAGACTCGGAAATCTCCAAAAGCACTCGGAAGAAGTCGAAAAGTTTTGCCAAAAAATCTAGGTCATCAATGTAAGTATTACTTTTGTAGTTTGTATGACGTAACGGTCAAATCTCTAATTATACAAGAACTTGGGAAAACACGCTTGGGTTGAGGTATTTGTGAAGCTTAGTTGAATCATCCAAAAATTTGATTTTGTTGATTCGAAATAACTGTACTAATTGAGTTTTCTGATTATTGTTAAATCAAATGCTTTATAGAAAAATCGCCACTTTAAACCTTTTTAGTTTTCTTGAACACTTCCTCCAGTTACAAACTTAACACTTAAAATCCTCAAATTTCCATAATTTGGTTTAGATTTATACTTTCTAGGAACACCCAAGAAGGGAAGCTCCTTTAATCGGACTTAACTTCATTTTTCACGCACCAAACTAATTTATTGATGCAAACCATCTAAGAGCATCTAATTTGTATACTAGAAATTACTCACCAAACTAATTTAATGATGCAAACCATCTAAGAGCATCTAATTTGTATACTAGAAATTACTTGATTACAAAAACATCTAATTTCTGTAGTAGAAATTTCTTGATTACAAAAAAAACGACATAGAAACTTAACACCCACATCACCATAACTTACTGCAAACAAATTTTCTTGAAAGGGTTGCATGGTTCTTCAATTGGAAGAGCTTAAGTAGATTTCTTAATGATCTAGGCACACATAAGTAATCATTAGACCAACTGAAGTGCTACTCTATTAACAACCCCAAAACGGAAACTAAATAGGAAAAAAATGAAGCACGGCTTAATTATTCCCCTTTCTCCTTAGCCATATGTGCAAGCTAGAATTTATTGTCATGTTATTATGGTGAATTATCAATTGGGACTCGTGTACAAAACAAAATTTTGAAACTAAAACCTAATTACCTGCTTTACTTACTGTGTATCATTAACACTCATTGACTCAATCAAACGGCTAGGAATCTACAAATTTAGTAAAAATAACACAAAATAATTCAATTCAAGCGATGATCTCCCTAGTTAATGGGGGAAATAATAAGAATTTGGATTTCACAGATTTCACTATTTTTTAGATATTCATGGGTTCTGACTCAGCCATTAATGGGGGTAGCACACCTTCATCATATTCCTTTGCTGCGCTGGTTGGTTTTAAACACAACCTCTATTTTAAATTCACTCACTCACATATGGTTTATTATCTTATGTTAGGCAACAAGATGGGTGCTGCAGATGGCCATTTAATAGCCTAGTCGACTAGTTGGAGGTGGCCAACATCAAGAGGCACATTGCCAACATCAAGTGGCACATAGCCAACATCAAGAGGAACATGGCCAACATCAAGAGGCACAGGTAGGTGATAATATATTTAATGATTTAATATATTTATATTGTTATTATCTTTAAAAGGTAGAAAAGAAAAGAAAAAAAAAAAATTCCGTGTAGGCTCTCACAGTGGTCCGCCTTCTAAGGCTATTCACATTTGCAATACGTTCAAGAATCAAAAAAACATTTAATTCTTTTTGTGTTTCCTAGTGTCAACCGCGGTATGAATGTTTTGTTGATACATATAAAAAACAATCTTAATGTCACATAACATCATCATCTACTTGGTATTACAACTTTTTTTTTCCTTTTTTAGGTTTTGGATATCAGGATCAAGAAGACAAAAACCCTTTCTCTGAATGTGGTTTTAACTAATGTGCATCATAATTCTTTGTAATGTCACTTAGCACCATCGTAATTCTCTACTCAAGTAATATGTTGAGTATTGCATTTTTACATGTAGGAAAGGTCAAATATCAAGGCTCTTGATCCTGTTAAGTCTTCAAGATATAGATAGTACTCCCCAGACAAGATTCTGATCCTTAAATCCAACATTAAATTTTCCTTGTTTTATTTATGTTGGGTTACAGCTTGACAATAACTTTCAATATGATTTATTGCGTAAAAGAGTTTCAATCAAGGTTTAAAAAACAGCCGTTATAACGGATTCAGACCTACCCCGTTACGTTATGGACCGTTAAAACTCCCAGAAAATAACGGCCGTTATAACGAAAATAACGGCCGTTATTTTCCATTATAATGAAAATAACGACCGTTATTTTCTGGAAAATTTTGTGAAAAAAAACGGCCGTTATTTTCTATTTTTGAAATTTTGAAATTCAAATTTTAAAATTCAAAATTTGAATTTCAGCGCCATTTTTTTCCGTTATTTCCGTTTTTTTTCGTTATTTCTGTTATTTTCCCATTTTTGCCCCTGAGCGTTTTTTTTCGTTATAACGGCTGTTTTAACGGAAAAAACGGTAACGCCCCCAGTCTGTTATACCGTTATAACGGTCCCATTTAAACCATATTTTTTAGATATTCATGGGTTATGACGCAGCCATTAATGGGGGTAGCACACCTTCATCATATTATTATTATTATTATTATCCAGCTTCCTTTGGAGCAATTTTACCCTTTGCAAAAAAAAAATATGATTATTATGTTCGATTTGCTGGGCTGGTTGGTTTTAAACATAACCTCTTTTTTAAATTCACTCGCTCACATATGGTTTATTATCTTATGTTATGCAACAAGATGGGTGCTGCATATGGCCATTTAATAGCCTAGTCGACTAGTTGGAGGTGGCCAACATCAAGAGGCACATTGCCAACATCAAGTAGCACGTAGCCAACATCAAGAGGAACATGGCCAACATCAAGAGGCACAGGTAGGTGATAATATATTTAATGATTTAATACATTTATATTGTTATTATCTTTAAAAGGTAGAAAAGAAAGAAAAAAAAAAAATTCCGTGTAGGCTCTCACAGTGGTCTGCCTTCTAAGGCAATTCAAATTTGCAATACGTTCAAGAATCAAAAAAACATTTAATTCTTTTTGTGTTTCCTAGTGTCAACCGCGGTATGAATGTTTTGTTGATACATATCAAAGACAATCTTACTTAATGTCACATGACATAATCATCTACTTGGTATTACAACTTTTTTTTTAGGTTTTGGATATCAGGATCAAGAAGACAAAAACCCTTTCTCAGAATGTGGTTTAACTAATGTGCATCATAATTCTCTATCATCATAATTCTTTGTAATGTCACTTGGCACCATCATAATTCTCTACTCAAGTAATACGTTTCTTATAAATGCAATGATAGTATTACATTTTTACATGTAGGAAAGGTCAAATATCAAGGCTCTTGATCCTGTTAAGTCTTCAAGATATAGATAGTACTCCCCAGACAAGATTCTGATCCTTAAATCCAACATTAAATTTTCATTGTTTTATTTATGTTGGGTTACAGCTTGACAGTAACTTTCAATATGATTTATTGCGTAAAAGAGTTTCAATGAAGGTTTAAAAAACGGCCGTTATAATGACAATAACGGATTTGGACCTACCCCGTTACGTTATGGACAGTTAAAATGCCCAGAAAATAACGGCCGTTATAACGAAAATAACAGCCGTTATTTTCCATTATAACGACCGTTATTTTCTGGAAAATTTTGTGAAAAAAAATGGCCGTTATTTTCGTTATTTTCTGTTATTTTCTATTTTTGAAATTTTGAAATTCAAAATTTGAATGTCAGCGCCATTTTTTCTGTTATTTCTGTTATTTTCCCATTTTTGCCCCTGAGCGTTTTTTTCGTTATAACGGCCGTTTTAACGGAAAAAACGGTCACGCCCTCAGTCCGTTATACCGTTATAACGGTCCCCTTTAAACCTTGGTTTCAATTTCATTTATTGATTTATTGTGTAAAAGAGAAATGAGTGAGGACATATTTGAAAAAAAAATTGGTAAAATGTGCAACATGACATGCATCTGAATTAGAGAATAAAATATCGCTATGCCATTATTTGGGTGCCTCAGTGAGATGAAGAGAAATAGAGGGAGAGGTGGAGTCTACCCTGAGATGAGATCATGGGAACGAGGAAAACCCGCCAGGCTCTGTTGTAGAGTCTTCCCTGCAAGTGTGGATCCATTTTCTGTGGAGGGAACGAGGAGAACCCACCAGGCTCTGCTGTAGAGTCTTCCCTGCAAGTGTGGAGCCATTTTCTGTGGAGCCATCTCAGTTTCGGTTCAATCAGGTACGGATTCAGAACCGACTAGAAAGAATGCAATATCGGATCACTTGTGGGTTGTCACTGGTTGGATAGATATTATTTTTTTTTTTTAATTAGCCTTCTTGTATAGAACAATGCCATACGCTTTTTTAAACTTATTGATTTCATTTGTAGAGAGATGAGAGTATTTAGTCTGTAGAGCATTAATTTTTCCATGTGGAGCTGTGGAGTGCATAAAACCATGCCACCTGGCACACTCTTTCGAGTCCTCCTACTCATGAATGATTGGCCCACGACTTGGTCGACCTACACATCAAAAATCAGTCTGATTGATGATCTATATCCAATTAATATGAGTATCCCAAAAAAAAAAAGTTCAAATCCAACAGACCCAAAAAAAAAGTTCAAATCCAACAGACAGGAATCACCCTATGAAAAACGTTCTAATCCAATGGCTAGATTGGATATCGAAGGAAGATGGTGGTTCCATACATCCGTCTCTATAAGGAAGATTTCTTTACATAAAATTCTTTGCTAATTCATTGGTGCATTTTTCATCAAGATGCAGCTAAAAGATGATATTGAAATTGAATTTGTCGAGAAAAGAAAAAAATGACCACAATTTTCTACCCCGCATCCGCGCACCTACCATAGTCAGCATTCTGCATCCCGTCATATGGTACTCTCCAAATCAAGGTTTAATAGGGGCCGTTATAACGGTATAACAGCCTGGGGGTGTTCCCAATTTTTCCGTTATAACGGACTGTAATGCACGGGCAAAAATGGGAAAATAATGTAAATATTGGAAAATAACGGAAAAAGGGAAGAAATAGAGCCAAAATTCAAAATTTGAATTTCAAATTGTCAATAAACTTTATAACTGAAAAAATGGGCGTTAATTCAACATTTTTTTTCTCTGAAAATAATTGTCGTTATAACGAAAAAATAATGGCTGTTATTTTCTCAGTGTTAAAACGGTACATAATGTAATGGGGGAGGTCTGAATCATTTCTAGAAAACCTATTCCGGCAACGGTACAGAGCCGAAAAGAAAGTAGAGAGTTAGAGAAATTTGTGGAAAGAAGAGTGCAGGTTGTAAAGAGTGACGTTTTGAACCAAGGGCGTGTTTGATTGTACAGAAAAATTTTCCTGAGAAAATACATCTGGGAAATGCTTTAATTGGCTGATTGATTACAATTTAGAACACATATTTCAATCATGTGCGAAAATAAAGGCGTATTTTCGGGTGGAAATGAATCCTCACCTATCTAGATGGGAAATGAATTCTGAGCTTAGTAAGAAAAATTATCTAGATTTAAAATTGCTATCTTACAATAGACCTGTTTTCCCAAGGAAAATGCAATTTTCCTACTTTGCAATCAAACACGCCCTAAGGGAATTTTGGAAGGAGAGAGTCAGGAAAATAAGTGGGCAAGCTTTGATAAAGGAAAATGAGAGACAAAAAGTTTTGTGAGCTTTATTAATAAATTTTAGGGAATTTTTGACATACCCGCCCCCCCCAATGATATCTTTAAAATTTGATGTACCCTCCCCCCATCCCACAATTTGAAAAAGTTGACATACCACCTTATGACCAAGTACGCCATCTAAGACCCTCATTTACTAACAATTATTTTTTCAAAAGGACAACAATGTCCCTTTCTTCAACCTCAAATAAAAAAAAAAGTGGGTATGTGATGAAACCCCAACCCCAAATTAGATTTTCTTTTATCACATCTCTAAGTTCACTATTAGTTTCTTCTTCGTTGATCTTTTTTTCTATATTCTAGTCATTTTGTATTCTCAGATGTAGATAATCCAGATTATTGCTGCAAAATGAAAAACTTTTGAAATTTGATTTCTTTATCTATAGTTGTTTGGCAGGAATTCAATGTTTGGATTTTTTTTTTTTTTTTTTTCTTCTCTTTTCTTTGGTAGTCTAGCTGGTTTGGATTGTTAGGAAGAAAGAACAATAAACGAGCAATAAAAATACAGATGCAAACAAACCACAAAGAGATTTATATGGTTCCCTCTAGATTGAGGTACGTCCACTGATCCAAACCGATTCCACTATGCTCTAGGGCAAAAAGAATACACACAGTACAAGATTAAGATACTCGTCTCTCACCAATAGGGGTATATATAGCCCCAAGACAAAATTAGGGTTTCCAAGATTAAGTACACAATGCTTCAAAAATCATCGGTGTCTACATAAAACAACATTAATTGCCATTTTTGCCACATTCAAACAAGTGCAGTCATGGTGTTGTGATTTTTGTTGTCATAGTGAGCATCTTAGCTATGGTCCTTCTATTCAGTTTGGATTTTGGTGTTTTAATTGGATTGCTTGCATTATAAGCAGTCGAATTTCGTTCAAAAAGATGTTTTTTTTCAAAAAGTTTGTCGTTATTGATCGAGTCAAAAACATTAATCCTATCACCTAGAATTAAAAGGATTGATCGAACTAACAACAATCGTCAATTTTTGGGTAACAGGATTAATGTTTTTAACTTTGTCAATCACTGTCAAAGCATAACCTGGGGGGGAGGGAAGGTGAGTTTGACTTGTTTGGTCTGGGCTTGAGCTCGGGTATTGGGCCTGAGTTCAGCCAGGGTTCATGTTTGGGCTGGTTTCAGGTGCTGGAACCCGACCCTGATTTCAATTTTTGGGGTATTTTAGTAATGCCCCCATGAAATTTGAAAGTAATTTGCAATACCCCTATATACTTTCAAACTTTAGGATTACCCCCCTTGAGCTAGTTTAACCATCATTTGACTAACACCTAGAATTAAAAGGATTGATCGAACTAACAACAATCGTCAATTTTTGGGTAACAGGATTAATGTTTTTAACTTTGTCAATCACTGTCAAAGCATAACCTGGGGGGGAGGGAAGGTGAGTTTGATTTGTTTGGTCTGGGCTTGAGCTCGGGTATTGGGCCTGAGTTCAGCCAGGGTTCATGTTTGGGCTGGTTTCAGGTGCTGGAACCCGACCCTGATTTCAATTTTTGGGGTATTTTAGTAATGCCCCCATGAAATTTGAAAGTAATTTGCAATACCCCTATATACTTTCAAACTTTAGGATTACCCCCCTTGAGCTAGTTTAACCATCATTTGACTAACATTAAAATGTGACATGCATCATGCGCCTATTAATGCACCTATGAAAAGACCATAATATTGCAATTACAATGCTAACGATGTGTGATTCAGTCGGTTTTAGCTCAAGTCAAACACTGTTAAACTAGGTTAGGGGGTAATTCTAATGTTTGAAAGTGTAAGGGGTTATTACAAATTACTTTTAAATTTCAGGGGTGTTACTAAAATATCCCAAATTTTTTGGGCTGAGTTTGGGTAGCCCGATATTCAGGTAGGGCCAAAATTTCGCATTGGGTTTGGGTATCAGGCTGGATGTACACCCTAGGTTACATCGTAGTAAAAAAAGAGAGGTCAAAATACTTTTATTTCATTTCTTAATATTTTTTTCAAACTAATATGGATAACAGTAAAATAATGGTTAAGGGATATTATAATGGCTGTTATAACGTGGTGGGCTCAACCCGAGCCCGATTGGTTGAACCCGAGGTTAGGGTTTGGTTGGGCTCTGGCCAGATTTTTGTAACCCGATTAGATTGGGTTGGGCTGGGGTTGAGGCTTGGCCCAATCCAACCCGAACCTGATATTCAAATTACATATATGTATTAGTATACTGACAAACACCCACACTACAATTTGACGATTGCAGCAATCCATGGATGTTTGTCCTTAGCAAACTACAACCTTTGTATGATATTACAAATTGCCATTGAAACTACATTTTGGCCTTTTATGAGATTGGTTGATATTGAAAATATCGTATTTTCTTTGACGACTGAGTTAATGAACTTTTTCCCTAATATGAAAATATCGTATTTTCTTTCACGAGGTGTTGGAAATGAAGCTATTATTTAATTTAGTATAACGATTGTTGTATTGACCAATAAATTATCTTAATATAAAAAATTAGCAATCTTTCAAACTAATAAAAAAATTAAGAAATTGACCAACCCGACCAGGCTAGGGTTGGAAAATCTAGGCCAGACCTTGGGTTGGGTTGGGTCAGGGTTCACAACCTTTAAGGTTGCGTTGGAACTTGGGTTAGGGTTGACTGCCAACCTAAACCAACCCGCCCAAGTTGAGGCCCTAGTTTCGATATTTGTTTTTGGCTTAATTTGGCAAAATAATGTAACGGCCTTGGAGTGTTACCGTCTGTTAAAACGTTTTTTTTAAGCTACCTTTTAAGAAAGACAAAAAGATATAATAGTAATTTAAGAACTTGAATAAGTTACTCCTGTCAATTTGTACCCGGTACCTGCTAGGAACCAGTCCGACTATTCCGGTTCCAAGACTAGCTAGTTCAGAACAGAACCCCAAAAGACCCAGAACAGAGGGGGGAGCTAAGAGGTTCCGGTTCTTGTTATACTAGTATCCGGACTGAACGAACCGAACCGATAAGACCCCGACCCGACACAAATGGTATTGTGAAATATGTCAAGATTTTTCAAAAAGTTTATTATGAAAATGATTTATTTGATTTTCATATTTTTTTTATATAACACATGGATACTTGATACTCGATACTCGATGGGAGAAGTGGATATTTATTGGTTCCGGTTCTAGATCCACTTTTCTATGAACCGGAACCGTCATCTCCGAACATAAAAGGTTCTGGTTCTGGTTCTGGTTACATTGATACCCGAACCGGGACCGACCCGTTTGACACCCCTGCTCCCACTCCAACAATTGTTTAAAGACAAGGGTGTTTCTGTAATTTTACAAGAGAAAAACCAGAAATAAAATAAAATTGGGATTTTTAAAGCTCTCTTAGTCGTCGAGGTAAAACGATTTCAAAACCCTCGCTCGAACCTCCCTCTTCTTTCCCTCTCTCTCTCTCTGTTTCGGCCGTTTTCGCGGGTTTTCTTTTTCGAGGGATGCAAAGCAGAGAGAACGCTTTGCTTCGATTCCAAAGATCTTTTCGCGGGTTTTCTTCTCTGCTTTGTTTCTCTTCGAGAGCTCTTTGAGGGTTTGATTTTCCCACCGATTTTTTTTTGGTTTTATTTTTGATTTTTCAATCAGTTTTTTTTTCTCTTAAGGGAGATGGTCTCCGGTTCGCGATTCGATGGTGGAACTCAAAACCTATCTGCTCGCGTCCGGAATACCATCCAATCTATAAAGGAAATAGTTGGAAATCACTCCGACGCCGACATCTATGTGATGCTCAAGGAATCCAACATGGATCCTAACGAAACTGCGCAGAAATTATTGAATCAAGGTGAGCTTCTAGAAGCTTTTTTATCAGTATTTTTTACTGTTTTTTGCGATAGAAATTGTATTGTGGTTGATGGGTTTTGAATGGGTATCTGCTGATATTGACCTAGAAGTTAGTTTAGACTTAGAGATTGTGAAAGGGCTGTTACTGTTTGTAATTAGGGTTGTCTTTGTTTTGTTGACATCGGACACCGAAGTATGGTGGTTATGTTTAACTTAAACCCCGAGAGTTGCATTTTGATTTTGTTAAAGTAATGTTGCGGAAATTACCTTAAGCTAACTTTGTACTGTAGCCTGCATTTTGGATGCTGCATTATACCCATATTACATTATTGATTATGGGTGACAAATGCTGGCTATCATCAGACGCTTACCGTGGGATTAGCGTAAACTATCTTAGCCTTCACTATGGACGGCTGGATTATTATTATAATAGTCAGAGAATACTATAAAGCTTTATTTTTCATGATTTAGAGATTGAACTTATGTACAGTTAATGATTGACAAGCAAAACCAGTATTATAGGTGTCATTGTACTTAGTACTCGTGACTTCTTAAGCATTTGTATTCTATTTTTGATAAATATGAGTTCTTTGTTGGGAAGAACTGAATAATAAACAAAGATGCAACAATCGCAACACAAATTTACGTGGCTCCCTCTAGATTGAGGTACAGCCACGGATCCACACCGATTCCACTATGCACTATGGAAAAGAAACAGAGAACACATACAAAGCTCTCTACAGAACTCCCATAGCCCTCCCACATCACACTAGAGGAAAGATGCTGAAGAACCAATTTGCATGAGGAAGCTCAAAGATTGGCTAAGATGGATGAGATAAGCTTGAAACAAAAATCTAGGGTCAGGTGGTTGAAGGAAGAAGACAACAACACTAGATTCTTCCACCACATTGTTAGTGCTCGTAAGAGAGTCAACTCTATCTCTTTGGTCCAGGTTGAAGAAATCTTTTGATCGATGTGGCTTCCATTAGAGTTGGGATTGTGGAGTTCTACTCAAGGCTGCGTTTGGCTTTGTGGCAACTTGGGTTAATAGCTTACGGCGGTAAGCTACGGATAAGCAATATCCATACTTATTGCTTTTTAGGTTGGGCTTAGAATTGGGCTTCTATGGATTGGGTATGACCAAATGATTTTGTCATTTAAATCGATTAACAAAAGACCAGAGTTATTTTTGGGATTTTAAAAGTTTTATAAAGTGGTCATTTACTAGTGGGGTATTTCGAGTATTATAGAAGTTTTGCCTAAGTTTAAATATTGACATGTGCAAATTAAAACTGTTGGGCGCAAAAGCTGTTTCACTTTACTCGCTAAAACAACTATTTTGATCCATTTCAAACCGCAAAAACTCAGAAAGTTTTTTGGCTTATTTTTGGCAATGCCAAATGCAATCTAAGCCCTATTCTGAATCTCCAGTATTCAGAGTGATGCTTGGTGGCCTGTATTTCGATAGCATCTCATCATAACAAGCATTTTTGTTGGAGAGGCAGTTCGAGGAGGAGATTACGAGGGTGGTCAAGTCTTTGGAAGGGGACAAAGTCCTTGGCTCTGATGGACCGATGGTTTATCTCTTGCATTCTTTGGTCATTGTTTGGACGTGATCGACATGGATTTTATGAGGGTGGTAGCCGATTTTCAAGAAGCTTATTTGGAATATTGCATGAATAGCATCTTCATTGTGTTGATTCCCAA
Organism: Euptelea pleiosperma; assembly: GCA_035048495.1. Lineage (NCBI taxonomy): Eukaryota > Viridiplantae > Streptophyta > Magnoliopsida > Ranunculales > Eupteleaceae > Euptelea > Euptelea pleiosperma. The sequence continues at coordinate 13,443,218 of CM068548.1, forward strand.
GAAGTACGAGGCAGAAGATATCCAATTACAGACCAATCAGTTTAGTTGGTAGTGTTTACAAGATTTTAGCCAAGGCTTTGGTGATTACACTTATAGGTATTGCCTTGTGTTATTTTCACAACCTAAGGAGCCTTTGTTAGGGGGAGGCAGATTCTCGATGAGGTTCTCATTGCTAACGAGTGTATAGACTCTAAAGGAATTTGGGGAAGCTGGATCTTAACCTACAATCAAGAGAAACGAGTTTCTCTCCACCAAGTTACACTCTTGGCAAACAGGGTTCACACCTAGTTATTCTCTAGGCAAGTAGAGTAGAGTGACAACTCAACTCACACAGGATTTCTCCCAACGAGTTCTAAGTGAGATCAACTCACTTTGACTCTGAGTAGGTCCAGGTAGCAATATGGTAGAATAGAAGTAATGCCTCAAAGAGGCTTATCCAAACCAAGGTACTTACCTCTCTAGATGAATTAGATGAAGAGAAGAGAGGTTACGAAGCTTCGCGAGCTTCCCAAAGGTGGTGCAACTCCAATAACTTGAACGACTTCCTTGACAAGCAAGTATCACATCAAATACACAAATCGCTCCCAAACGCACCAATCCAATCTCCAACAAGATTTTGTAACAAGGAGATTAAGTCACAAAGTATCGAGTCAAACATGCAAATGCTTTGTTTTTTTTATCAAGGCTTAGAGAATGCTTCCCCAAAGTCACCTCGTGGGGTGCCCGAGGTGACTTTGGGCGCCTGAGGTCTCAGTCGCCTAAACCATCCTGGGGCGCTAGAGCCCATCAGGACCCGAAATTGCACAAGAGGGGGCGCCTCAAGAGGACTTCGGGCGACCGAGACTGGCGCCCTAGCCCTCTAGAACGACAAAGATGACCCTAACGGGGTCCATACCTACCTGAGTTGTGAGGGGGTTCTTGCAATCCTATCCATCAAAGACGATAAGTGCATATGAGTCTACAAAGGCTAAGGGCATCCGTCATAAGCTTGAGTTGAGAGTCAATTGAAGGGCGACGCTTGAGGTTGACGAACTATTCACTCTGAGTCATCCAAGAATTCTTGAGCCGTGCAAGTCTGACCAGCTATCCCAACACACTAAAGTACAAGAACTAATTTGTCATGGAATCTAACAACTACAAAGTATGGAGTTTTCATCATCATCATAATCAGACCACTCAATCAAATCATAGTAAGCCCAAAATGTTTTGACGGTGATTTCTTTAATTATTTACATCATCATCATGACTCATGACCCAAACCACACTAGATCAAACCATGGAAGAATTCCCCTATATTTATGTGACCCAAACCATACTAAACCATATCCCAACGGAAGACAAAATCCTCTAAAAGAATAATCCACGGCATTCTCGAAACGCTTTGGACCAGAACAACAATAGTTCCTTGACGGTAAGAATAATATTCTCCTCTGTAGCCTCCCTTTCGAACACCCTAAGATTATGTTCCTTCCACAAACCCCAACATATTGTGAAAGGAACCATGCGCCATACCATACGCCATTTGGAAGAAAAAGTTGACTTAAACCAGGTAGTAGTCAAATGCATCAAGGAAAGAGGAAACGCCCAAGCAATGCTGAACTCCATCAGAAACGTCGTCCAAACTGCTCTAGCCCCATCACAATGTTGAAAGTGATGATCGACCGATTCCCCATTGTGCTTGCACATTGAGCATACGGCTACAATAATGATCTTTCGAGCAATCAATTCAATTTTTTTCTGTCATTGTAATTGGAGTTGAAACAAATTATAGATCTTTTTTATTTTCATCAAGTATAGAATTTTATTGCGAATTATAGATCTTTTTTTAAAAGTGAACAAATTATAGAACTTCAATTAATAATTAGTATCTCAATAAAAAATAAAAAAAAAGTCAAGCATAATTGAAATTCTAAACCCAAAATTTTTTTAAAAAAGTACAAAGAAACTGAAACCCTATAATTTAAAAACAAGCTGAATCCCCAAAATCTTAAAAAAAACTGTTGTATAAGGAAGAAATCCTAAACGTAAACCCTATCCAATCTTTTAAAATAAAAAAGAACCCCCCATCATCTAAAAACAAATTGAAACCCTATCAAGAAGAAACTATAAAACTGAACTCTATTCAATACAATACTTACTTTAGGTTAAAATTGAAACCGTAAATAACTCATTTCCAAATAAATACAAAATTGGAACCCTAAACAAATCCTTTCCAAATACAAAAATCATATTCAAAACATGTCATTCAGTAGAATACAAAAACCCTAAAATATGTTATTCAATACAAAAACCTTAAACATGCCATTCGAAAAAGGGTTTAACCATTGCATTTGGGTTGTGGTTCCCACCCAAGTAGAAAGAGAGAGAGGTCGTGCATGGAGCGGTGGAGCCGCTACTGCAGGAGATTAAATTTCATAGAGAGAAAGCTGTTGGACTTGGTTGTGCTTCCCACCCAGAGAGCTATGATACCCGGATACTTGTACATGGCCATCGTATCTGTGTTGACACGACACCGGACACTCGACCAACACGTATCCCTATGTATCTTTCATAAAAACTTGAAAAAATTAGAAAAAATGAAAAATTTAAAGGTGCAAGGTGAGGTTCTATCTGTGAAATGAGTTCAAAGGAATTAGTTAAGACACGTTTCTTTAGCACAGGCCACGGAGTGAAGTTGGAAGGTTCAATGAGCTACGCGAAGGGAAGATCTTGGCACTATTGTTGTCTATATACAAGTGGCGTAGGCGAAGCTGTGGTGACTCGTGGAGTAGTTTTGAACTACAAAATAGGATACTTGTATCCGTATCCATATCCCTGATTTTGGAAAATGTTGAGTCGTATCCCCGCTTCCCGTATTCGTTTCCGTATCCAGGCATCATAGCCTGAGAGAGATCGCGTTGAGCCGTTAGAGATTTGAGGAGAGGAAAAGAGGAGTCCGTTCAGAGAGAAGAAGCACCATTCCGTTTTTTTTTTCCAACCTTCTTCTACGCAGTACATCAAGATGGTTACATTGACCCATATTCTTTTCTCATAAGTACCCACCACGTGGATTTCATAGGAAGGTGAATGTCTTGTGAAGCCTGTGTGAAGGGTGTGCTTGAACCCGGTTTTCTCTTTGAAGTAGTATAGATATAACCAATATATACTTAATAGCTTAAGGAAGAATATTTGAATAATTATGGTTTGTTTGGAAAAGTGTGTAGTTATGTAGTTGACACGTGAATATGACATGGCAAATTCTTGGTAAAGGGAATGTCCTTGTTACATAGCTTTGGAATAGATATGAAGCCCCGCAGAGTGATAAGTATTATAAATCCAAGAGCTATTTCCCTATGAAAAAAAAGTCTAGGGGGTTCTGCAATGTTCTTTAAGGATCAAGTATTCTGTTTACTTGTTTAGAAGAGCTTTATGCAATAAAAATGCAGAACAGATTAAGAACTGGTTTGACATTTTGAAGAAGATCACGAAAGTGATTTGTAAAAGAACTAACAGATTAGCATCTTCCAAAAGATGACGCCTAAGCCCGGATGAAGGATGGTTACGTCAGGTTGGCAGCCAATGTAATTTTTTTTCCATATCCTTTAAAAATATTTAGCAAAATGAACAATATGTGCATCTTTCTGCTCTAGAGAGGTTCATATAAATGCTTTTTAACTTTTCTGTTGAAAATAGTTATTAGTTGTAGACGATGATTATTTGGAACTTGGAGGTTTGTTTTGGTTGGTTGATGCGTTTTCATGTAATGAGAGAGTTTTAACTTGTTAGAGCTCCTACATTTCATATTCAAAATTGCTTACACAAACTTTCTTGGAATTTTCTTGCTTTGTAATTTCTATGCATCTTATGTGTTCTTATGTGCTCAGATCCATTTCACGAGGTGAAGAGGAAAAGGGACAAGAAGAAGGAGGTTGGTTGCATATAAGTCCTCGCAGATTTATAGTCTTGAAGTGTACTTTTAATCACTTGCCTTTCTTTTTAGTAATCATGTTATGCCATTAAGTACCTGCTCAATCATATATGTGTACACGACCAGATTGTACTCCTCTCTCGAAGGATATGACTTTCTTTTTCTTTGTCAAAAATTAAGTTTCTCCCACGTGAATCTTAGAAATGGAATCTCATTTCCCGCTTTTTGGTAGTCCTAAGGTAGCCAAATTGAACCGGTTAAGTTTTGCACCATTCTTCATAGGTTATCTAGAAAATTGCCTAGGGGCATTGTTATGAAATATCTACACAAATAAAGGCTAAAGCCGATGAGACCCTATGGTTTTGTACCATAGCAGGAGTTTTCTTCCCAGTGTGTATGTTGATAACTACATGGTTGTTCACCAATCCATTTGGGAGCCATCTTTTGGAAGATTCTAATCAGTTAATACCTCTACCAATACCCTCAAGAAGTTATAATTTCAAATCCTTTTGTCATGCTCTAAAGTTTAGGGACATTTCTCTCTTAAGTTCATTAACGAATTGAATGCTTAAAAGCTGACTTTGAATATTTCAAAGGTAGTTTGCCTTAAAATTTACTCATAAATGTATTTATACATTATCTCAGAATACAGGTTACAAGGGGTCTTCAGAACCAAGAAAACATACTGAGCAAGTGGGACAAGGGACAAAATCTCATATATTTCTGGATCGCAATGCTCGAAGAGGAGGTTTTGCTCGGAATGCTTTACCTGGTAATGCAAAATCATAACAGTTCAATGATTGCTTTGCCTGGTCTTTTGTTTCCACTTGTTAATTTACTTCCTACTCGTTAATTTGTCATTTCATGTACTTTTGAGCTTGGTTTTGTACATATGGAAGTAAATTTCATGGAAACCTGTCCTTGTGTATGTTGTATATACTGGAAAATTTCTTCATGTAATTGGCGACTAGTTTCTTTCTGGAGTTATCTACCTTATTATTGTATAACACAGTATTTCTGATGCTCTTCTATAATTTCTCTTTATCATCACATTGTTTTTGTGTTAAAGATATTTATTAGGGTCTCGAATTGGATTGTTTTATGAAAAAAGGAAGAATTTAGCTCCCCTCTTCTACTTCTTTTGTGGACTCCATTATTATTTTGGTTGCATGGTTTACGAGAGGATGTGGATTGAGATAGTGAGAGACGATTTAAACCCATTCTTTAATTTAAGATATAGCCCTAGATAGAATAGAATGACATAACAAGATTCATGTACCCAGTGTGTTTATACCAAAATTTGGCAATTGTGAATAGAATACTTGGTGAAGAAAAATCTGTGGTCAAATGTTAACACTGAGTTGATTAAATTTTTCCAAAGGCTCTAATTATGCAACATGTCATGATAAGAGGGCTACTGAAGATCTACCAAAATAGCAATAATGGCCATTGAAATCGACTGATCTCAATAGCTAAGCAACAAATTGGCAAGATAAAGCAAGCCAACCAGATCATGACACGTGGCCACAGATAGATGGCCAACATTTTGATTAAGTTTGGCACTAAGAATTATAGAGATGGGGGATGTTGACTGGATCAATTAACTAGTCTTTGATTGAGAGATGAGTTTCTAGAGGAATTGAATCTGGTCCATTTAGGAAACTGTATCTCAAAGATAAGGAGCAATCACTCATCCCACCAAGCTAGCAAAGTTATCCAAACTACATGGTCAATGCAGCTATAAAGATCTTGCCACGATGAGAACCAGGCCTCGTCACCAACACTCAACATTAATCAACTGTAGCTATCATGAAGCAATCACTCTTCGGCGCTTGATGACAAATAGCTCTTCAAATCTTTGGTCTACTTTTCCCTTGTCTTGTTGCTTCTGCAAGCATCCCTTGCATTCATTGCTATTATTCCTTCTTGGTATTTCCTCTGCTTAAACGTTCAGCCAGCGTTGAGAATGATCTGAGAGCCACCACATTCCACAATTGTCTTTGGATAGGATTTTTCTCTTTTAGTCTTTCGTTTTCTTTGTTAACTTATTCACAATCTACTGTCAATCTCTATTTCAATTATCAATTAAAAAATTATCACTTATCAAAAAAAAATTAGGGTAATTTAGTACGACCCCCCTGGGATGCCAAAGTAATTTGCACTACCCCCTTACACTTTGAAACTGGAGCAATACCCCCCTTGACCAAATTTGGACCGCGTTGATTAACCGGGCACCGTTAGTGTGTTGTTAAAATGACTAATGTGCCCTTGTCTTCTAACCTACTTTTAACTTCGTCTCTTTTTAACATTTTGCCGCCGTCATCACTGCCATTTAAGGGATCGGCATAGTCAAACATCTCCACACCGATTTCTCAATAAAAGACAATAAACATGAAACACTCAGGCAACAATTTTAGCAATTGAAAGTTCAACAAAAAAAAATTTTTTTTTTCAACAATTGCGTCTATTTCTCTCTCCCCTCTAAGATCCTAACTCACAAACTGTAGAGCTCACACAAAAATCTCAAGCAGATCGCTGGACATCTATTGAACAGATGGCAAGCAATTGCTTTGCATCAACAACAACATCTTCGTAAATTTGTTGCTCTTCGTCATCGCCTCTTACACCTTTTGATCGCGGAATAGATGGCACATACTCCACACTATCACCATCGCATGCTCTGTTGCCGGATTCAAACCCTTCATCATTTTCTGAATGATTGCTGGAACACAGATTGGTACCCACATCGCTGTCCGACCTTCGGTGCAAGTCCACACCATCTCCAAGAGCTTCAAGACCTTTTGGGAATGGAAACACCCGAGTCCAATTGAGAGAATGGTCTTCCCAATATTTGAACTGCTCGAAGGCGTACTATCTGTAATCTGATCCGTCTTGGCATTGATACGGCAATCAAGCAAGATTATCTGGCCTCAATCCCAAAACTTATCAGACGTAACGTAACAACTCAAAACACACCTTTGCCGGTCAAAACAACTTTCACTTGACTGAATTTAAGGATCAACCAATCACACTAATACTTGGTCCAGGATATCATTTGGACAAATGACGGTTCAGATTGTCATCAAAATAGTTGTAAAAATTCTGTTTTTTGTTTTGATTTTGCAATAAGGGTTATCAGAGGAGTCGGTGGAGAGGCAGAGGGAGCATCTGTTCATCGTGACGGAGCCCGACAAGGTGGCCTGCAGCAAAACAAACGGTCTTGATTACCTCTTCCATCTCTACGATCAGTGCTGTGATTTCTTGATCCAAGTTCAGAACATCGCCAAAGAGAGGTGAAAAGTTCCCTGACAAGGTAACAGTTTAACTATTTTCAAGTTGTGATCAAGAGCTTCGATACATGATCGACTGCGAGGTTCTCCAAAACATTAGCCGACCTGACCCTTCATTTTTTTTTTTTACTTTTTTACTTAAGAAAAAAATAAATCTAAGTTTCCTTTCTGGTAAGGGGGGTATTAACCCAGTTTCAAAGTGTAGGGGGGTAGCGCAAATTAATTTTGCATATCAAGGGGGTACTACTAAATTACCCAAAAAATTATCAATTAATAAAAGGTTGTTAAAGGCGCAAGGCACACTTAAGGCGCTAGGACCTCTAGAGCCTGAGGCGTAAGGCGCAAGGCGCAAGGCGAGGCACGCGCCTGATTGAAGTGAGGCGTAATATTAAAAATTATAAGAAATATAAGAAATATAAAAAATTAAAGAACAATAACATCATAAAATAACAAAATAAGTAACCATTAGGCCATAAAATATAAAAGATAGCAAATGTTGAAAATCTCAAGTAATCCAAAAGCAGTTCTAGTTAACATTGTCATTATCTAAATACAAAATAAGTAATCAAAAAGTCATAAGCAAATGTTCAAAATTTCAACTAGCTCACAATTAGTTCTAATTAACATCGCCATCATTTAAAATATAATCATTAGCTTCATCCCATCATCATCAGATGTGTTAGCCTCAATATATTTTTCTTCTTCTATCTCCTCCGAATTGGCATCTTCCTCTTCCGGCTCCCTTATTAAAGCCCTTGCTCTTACTCTTGACCTTGAATGTGATCTAGTATTTGATGTTGATTTACCAACTCCAGCAGCTTTCGCAATAACACTCCATGTTAAGCTATCATCCTCAAACACCAATTCGTCTTCTGCTACTCCACCTTTTGTTTTCATTTCCCTAAGTAGTCATTCATTGCTTTCATCAATGAGATAGGTTCAATTGTATTTCTTCTATCATACCGATGTTTAATATAATAGGCCAAAAAACAAAAATTTTACAAAAAAACATGTATTTTAGTAAGGCGCGCGCCTTGAGCATAGATAGGTTCAATTGTATTTCTTCTATCATACCGATGTTTAATATAATAGGCCAAAAAACAAAAATTTTACAAAAAAACATGTATTTTAGTGAGGCGCGCGTCTTGAGCATAAGGCGCGCTCCTTACTAAACGCGCCTCGCCTTGACCATTCTAAGGCGCCTTAAGTGTGCCTTGCGCCTGAGGCGCGCGCCTTGACTACATAAGCCATATACATTATTTATATTTTACTTACAATATTCAAATGTTTTTCCAATGTTGATCAAGGAGTTCAATTTTCATAGAAACCTATAAGAATGAAGATCCCTAAACGGCATACATCGTCCGATCCTCACATTTTAGAGGTGGTTGGACTACTATCAGTGGGATATTTTTGCATTGACTTTGGACTGATTTGGCACCCAGGGTTTGGGATTTATTGGACAGCCATGTGTCTCTGGCACGCCTATGTACAGAAAAGCAGTTAACACAACCCTAAATAGTTGGGGTAAGGTGCTGCTGATGATGATAAAGAAGAGGTTTCTTAAAGTGGCAGATTATGCTTTTTTTTTCTGCAGGATTGCTGTACTTGATAGATGTTATTAACTTATTATACAACTTTCACATGTTATGGAACTTGAAAGTCGATCACAAATTACACTGTATTCATCATGTTGATTCGTCAATCTTTGATTGTATGAAAACCAGGTTTCTAATGAGGGGCTACTTTTTTATTTAATGTTTTCAACTGGAGTCCAATTCACAGATTATTGGATCCTCACAATTGTATGTTTTAGTCTCATACCTGCTGTGCAACATACCTCTTTCATTTGAAATCTGTTCACAAGTTATTTATTTTATAGATTGCTGGATATGTCAGTTGTACGAACTTTTCTACTTTGATTGACTGCCAATTTGGTTATGAGGCCCTTTTGTTTGGATAATATGCTGTCTTCTGCTTCTTTGATTTGCACATTGGCTGACTGTCCCTTCTGGAAATGCAAGCTCTATTATTGGTTTATTGATGGCTATTGATGAATAAAATCTGACTAGATGCAGGAATCAGCCGAGAGTTTCGTATTGTGAGAGATAACAGAGTTAATCAAAATTCGAGTAGAGAAATAAAGCCTGCATCACTTCCGTGTTCAAACTCTGCTGATGTGCAAGTGATTCCAAATGTTGCCGAAAAGAGGTAACCTTATTGGTTCTCCACGCCTTGTCTTAAACTTGCACTCTTGCTTCCACTGCTTATTGTAAATTAGACAACGTCTTTGTAATCATGTGAGGAAACTTGCATAATGTGCCATATTATCCATTTTATCTTGAACAGTGTTGTTAGAATCCAATCTGATTGTAAAGTCGTAAGGAGTAGGATTCAAATCGTTGGGTCATAAGATTCATAAAGATTTTTCTTTATGAGTTAAAAAATATGAAATAATTTTCAAAAAAATACATAATATATCTAACTACTCCATAACCCCTCATCAAGGGTTTGTACAAACATTCACAAATAATGGCAGCACATTTTACCTGGAAATCCCTTTTTGCATTATATGGACACTGTTCTGAAATCAGTTATTCAAACAAAAGATTTTCCACAATAAGAAAAATCAAAACCATGTATCTCAATTTGTTGTCAAATTAAACAAGTTTCACTATCATCAACAGTCTCAATTCTCAATCTTTGAAATTGTGTAATGAAACTATTTCTTGCGGAAAATGCAATCTTAATGTTTTATGCAGAAAACACTACCATGAAACTGATGTTTGTCATAGCAAGAAACATGTCATAAATTTTTTTAATCCGTAAAAACCCAGTAATTTTCTTTTTAGAGTATTTAAGGTTTAGGAAAAACCAAAAGTACAAAAACATGAGTCATTGTTTTCACTTGAATATGTGACCATGTTTTTATTCAAATCATAAGATTCGAAAGAATCATAAAATTCTAGTGGACTCGAATCGTAAGATGCACATAGAAATCATAGGATTTCTTTTTTTATCTGAAGGGATTCATGCCTGAGATTCAAATCCTTTGGGTTAAACGATTCAAACAGTAAATCGCTGATCTTAAAGTTTTTAAACATTCTGCTCTATCTTCTTTGAAGTAGCATTATCATGCTGGTTTTTTTGGCCCATATTATGCAATGTATTACAGATAATCCTGTTTTCTCCGTTTGAGCATATACTCATCTTTCTCTTTTGCCTTTTTCTGCAGCTCAACGGCGATTCTATATGATCAAAAGCATCCAGGTGCCAGAAACTCAGAGGGGCAGAAGTCATCTCAAGCTTTAAATGGGCCCTCTGATTCTGGCCCCAGACATGCTCGAGATGCTAATTCAAATGGCATTCATAGGATAGAATTATTGGAAGAAACCCAGGCAACAGTTCCAAACTCAGGTTCTCAGGTGCAGGGTCTGAAGCCACATGATTCTCAACCATATTCTGCAACATTGGCATCAAACCATCCTGTTGTTGCTTCATCTTCAGACCCTGTTCACGTGCCATCTCCTGATTCCAGAACATCTGGTACGGTTGGGGCTATTAAACGTGAAGTTGGAGTGGTGGGTGTTCGCCGACAGCTTTCTGAAAGTTTAGCTAAACATTCATCTGTTCCAAGCAGTTCTTTCTCAACTTCACTCTTAAGAAAGGATATTTCTGCGTCAGCAGAATCATGTCAACCCTCTTCTGCTGTAATGAAGAGCGATCAACTCGGTCAAACAACTGTACCTGAATCTGTTATGCCTAGCATTTCTGTTAGCAAATCTTTCTTGAGCAATCAATATAGTAGCAAACCAAATCAACAACTCATGAGCCATCAGAAAGGTATGATCTTTATAACATTAATTGTTATGTTGATATAATAATTTCGGAAATGAATACTAATGTCGTAATTGGGAAACAAGCTTATCAGTTGGAACTCATCTTTGTTCATGCACGAGTTTTTACATGTTTAAATAGAGCTGAATCCTTTTGTTTTCTATGTCTAGAAAGTTCATTGCACACTCATTTACTGGTGCAGTAATGAGATCTTTGTAAGGTTAAAGGTATGCAAAAGTTAAACTATTTGTGTAGTGGGAAAAGTCACGATCAGTTCAAATTGAGCTATGACATACATTTAAGGTTATTCTATAATATTAATCCCTTCCATTTTGTCCCTATTAGCCCAAATTACTTGCTCATCTTCTGTTTAGCAAGTAATGGAGTTACGCAATTCCTGAAGCACTTTATTTTCAAGTCATGGTTTTTTTGAGCAAGTCTTAAAAATATGGAATGGGAACCAAAATCGAGTTAAAGCTGAACAAGTTAGCATTGGTGGTTGTAGGACTAGGCAGTTGATGTCAAAGGTCACCTCTTGATTGTTACTTTTCAGTCACATTTGTTTTTAAATTTTGAGAGCTGGCTTTGACTATGCTTCTTTATGCAGCTCCGCAGCCCAATATGGAATGGAAACCAAAATCAAGTCAAAAGTCGAGCTTTGTCATTCCTGGAGTAATAGGAACAGCTGCACCCCCAATTTCACCTCCCATCGACAATTCTACAGATGAGAATTTGGAAGCAGATCACTTGCAGGAGAAGCTTTCACAAGTGAACATCTTTGAGAATCAGCATGTAATCATACCACAGCATCTTCGAGTCCCTGAAGCAGACCGCACACAGCTGACCTTTGGCAGCTTTGGAGCAGGGTTTGACTCTACCAAGGGCTTTGCATCTGGGTTTGAAGCACTTGGAAATGCAGAACAATCAAATGGTGAACCTTCTGCAAGGTCCGTGCCGCTTCTCTGTGACCTTGTTATGATGTTGTGGTTCTGAATGGAGTTCTTTTTTTTCTTTTTCTTTTTTGTAAACGTGGATCTTGGTGTAATAGTAACTGTCAGTCATGGCCATTTTAAAATAACTGAATATAGGAAACAATGTAAACAATTTATCCGAGCTTACTGATTGAATAAGGTGACATGAATGGCAGTGTTTCAGCTCCCGCAGCCTCCAGTGAAGATGTTAACCAGGTAGATTTACTAGATGACCAAGTTAGAACTTCCGGATCCAGTTCTCCGGCATCAGCAGTGGCTTCTGAGCATCTATTGACTGATGAGAAAGATTCTTCAAATCCAGGAAATTTGGGGAACTATGCAGATATTGGATTGGTTCGAGACAATAGCACTTCATATGCTTCAGCGCAGCCGCAGCAGCAAGATCCTGATGGATTGCCGAATTTCGCGGTGAGTTCAATTTCAAGCTTTGCAATTCATATCCAAAGCTCTGCTTGTTAACCCCCAATTTCGTGACGAAGGGTGTTGAGCCTGAAGTGGTACTTGAGAATTGGGATTTAATATTCAGAAACTTATCGTGAGCTTTCTTTCCAAAGGAGTATAGTTGTGTTTGAGGGCATAACTGGCTGCTTTAAATTTCAATATATTTTAATATTGGGGGAAAAAGTGAGGTTATTAAGGTTTTGATTTATACCTTATGTTCTCAATTATTCTTATTCTCCTCTCGTACTGGTTTGCAAGCAGGAATATGATCCCCAGACTGGTTATGATATGCAATTTTTCAGACCGATGATGGACGAAACTGTACGGGGCCAGGGTTTACCATCTCCACAAGAGGTATGTTTGTTATGCGGCCTAAATGCTTGGGATATTTTCTGTAAATTTTCAAAAACATTCTAACATTTCCCTGAAACTACTCTCTCTCTCTCTCTCTCTCTGTCACACACACACACACACACACACACACACAGCGCGCGTGCACGAACATACATAAAGATGTTTTCTGTAAATTTTCAAAAACATTCTAACATTTCCCTGAAACTGCTCTCTCTCTCTCTCTCTCTCTCACACACACACACACACACACACACACACACATGAAATCCAGGCCATGTAATGCAATATTTTGACCTGCAGGCCTTGAGTTCGCATGCAGCAAACAGCATCCCTGCATCCACTGTGGCTATGGTTCAACAACAACCACTGGCACAGTTGTATCCGCAAGTTCATGTTTCCCATTACCCAAATTACATGCCATATCGTCAGTTCCTCTCTCCAGTATATGTCCCACCGATGGCTATGCCTGGGTATTCTAGTAACCCTACATATAGTCACCCCTCAAATGGCAACAGCTACTTGCTGATGCCGGGGGGTAGCTCGCACCTGGCTGCTGGTGGCCTCAAGTATGGAACCTCACAGTATAAACCCATCCCTGCGGGCAGTCCCACAGGATTTGGAAGCTATACCAATCCAGCCGGATATGCTATCAATGCCCAGGGAACAGTTGGGGGTGCTACTGGACTCGATGATTCAACCAGAATCAAGTATAAAGAGGGCAATCTTTACGTTCCAAATCCACAGGTAAAATTATTTAGTTTCGGACTCGGCCATTAATTTCAAGTCGTATTTTCCCATTGCACACAAGCTCCATATTGTCATCGATCTGGACTGTTCAATCAGTGACACGGCCCGAACTATTTTAGTTGAAGCCTCCCAAATATATAATGACTTGCTTTTTTATTTGACTATGGTCGTGATGTTATTTGTATTTTCAAATGTGCAATTCTGTTGGATGGTTAGGAATACTGGATTTTGTGATTTAGGGTTTGTGTTTGCCTGTTGATTGAATGGTCCAAATCAATGACACGTGCACGGAGTAAATGGTATAGACCTGGGTTCGGAGCCACCACATTATTTTGCTTGGTTTAATGGACTTCATTACATTGCATAAGCTCATTTTGACATAATCTGATTTTGCAACATGACAGGCAGAGACTTCAGAAATTTGGATTCAGACCCCGAGGGAGCATCCAGGCTTGCAATCAGCTCCATATTATAACATACCAGGGCAAGCACCACATGCTGCGTACTTGCCATCACACACAGGGCATGCTTCCTTCAATGCTGCTGCTGCTGCTGCTGCACAATCCACGCATATGCAATATCCTGGGTTGTATCATCCACCACAGCAGGCTGCAATTGCCAACCCCCACCACATGGTCCCGGGCATGGGCACAAATGTAGGAGTTGGTGTGGCTGCGGCAGCTCCTGGGGGTCAAGTCGGAGCATATCAGCAACCCCAACTTGGTCACCTCAATTGGACCACAAACTTCTGAAATGAAATGCCAATCCAGTTCCCCGCTAATTAGGGATGGAAGTTAGATGGGAGGAGGTTTTAGTTTCTTTGTGAAATGGAAATGACTCATAATCTTTTTTAATGCAATGCAAGTTTCTTCATTTAGCGTTCTTCAGTGCTATATTTTCCCTCCCAATTTCATTCCAGTCAATTGCATTCTAATCACATTTATTGTGGGTCCAACGTTGATTCTTTCCGTTATTTTTCATTATTTTTCATTTTTGCCGGTGCGTTACAATCTGTTACAACGAAAAAACAGTAACCCCACCATTAAGCTAGACAGCAAGGTGTATTCTTTTATTCAGTATTGCTTCCCAATAAAAAAATAATCAAGTTTTCAAAAAATATACATTCTAATTGCATACAAGAATATACATGGTTCATGTCCTCCCCCCCTCAACTTCAATCGATCATACCGATGCAAGCTTGAGCACGTTCTTGTCTAAGCTTCTCGAGCTCAGCTCGAGCACGTGCGCTTTCCGCACCATCATTTGCTCTTAAACTTGGTTGCAAGTTTGTTATTTTTCTGTCCACGCTTTTTATCTGTTTTTCTTATAACAGAGATTGCACATTAAATAGGAAATAAACATGAAAAGCGATATATACCTAAATCTTGTATATATCTGAGTGGTTTATACATACCTTTCTGTGGGGCCACCGTTGAATCCCATATTTCCTGCATATCTTCTTAAGAACTGTCGGGCATATCGCCAATCTCTTAGCAGCAACTTCAATCGGAAGGTGGAAATGATCGGCCAAGTCATACAGTTTCAGTCTCCGCGTTCTCTCCCGCTGAACCCTCCAAAAGACAAAAAACAAGATACTAAGGTACACTGAATGCGAGCCACCATGCAATGAAATGAATTAGGGTATTTTTGTAACACCCCCTGAAATTTAAAAGTAATAAGTAATACCCCTTTGTACTTTCAAACTTTTAGGATTACCCCCCTTGACCTAGTTTAACCATCTTCTGACTAAAGTTAAAACGTGACATGCATCATGCGCCTGTTAATGCACCTATGAAAGGACCATAATATTGCAAGTACAACGTTAACGACGTGTGATTCAAGTCTGTTTTAACTGAAGTTAACCACTGTTAAACTAGGATTACCCCTCTTGACCGTACTTAGCTAATTTAACCATCATCTGACTCAGCGGCGGAGCCACCAATTTTGTTCAAGGGTGGGCATTGTACTGATGTTGTTTAAGGGTTGGCATTCTACTAGGTTTAAAAATGTCTTTTTAGAATTTTTTTTTCCAAAGTTTTAAGGGAGCATTGTACAAATTTTGTTCAAGGGTGGGCATTTTACTAAGTTTAAAAGGGTATTTTTGGATTTTTTTCTACTTTCAAAGTTGAGTGTAGGCAGCCCCCTCTCACCCCCTAGCTCCGCCACTGATTTGACCTAACGTTAAAACATAACATGCATTGTGCGCCTGTTAATGTACCTATGAAAGGACCATAATATTGCGAGTGCAATGCTAACAACGTGTAATTCAAGTCCGTTGGGCTATGAAAGACCAAGTACAATGCTAACGACGTGTAATTCAAGTCCGTTTTAACTTATGTCAACTACTGTTAGAGTCTAGTTGACAGTTTCTTACTTATCAAAGACCCATCGACTTAAGGAAGATGAAGCAAGGAGGAAGTACAACCTGTGCTGCGAGGCTGCTCTTAGGACGTCTATCGACACTGCTTTCTGCTTCATGATGGTTCACTTCACATACCCCTGTAATAGCCCAACAAAAAAAATTGCGTCGGTGCAACAACCATGGTTCAAAATCTCGGAGGCCAGATCAGTGGGCTCTGTGAATATGCTAAATCAGATGGTTACGATCAGATAATATTTGATAGAGGAGATCTCCTAGATGTAGGGGTGTCAATTTTTACCCGTTTAACTGAAACCATAAACACTGGTTCCGGTACCACATTTTTTGGGAACCGACTAAAAAAAGAATTGGAATCGGAACCAAACCGAAAATAATGGTTCCGGTTTGGTAGTTTGATATGGACCCAAAATTGATAGGAACCAAACCGAAAATAATCAGTTCTGGTTTAAGATCCTTCATTTTGAAAACCGGAACCAATAAGAACTGGAAATATTGGTTCGGGTTCTGGGTACCTTAGGAACTGAATCGGAACCGGCCCATTGACACCCCTACCTAGATGGGACTCATTAACAAGACTGGTTTAATTACAGGACGGGTAACCAAGGAATATCCCGTCCTGTAAACCAGTTTTATATATCTTCCTTCAGAAACTTATCATTTCTTTTTGCTGTACGTGTATCTAACAATACTGTTCATACTATTGCCTGCCGGGCTCGTACTTTCTTTTTACCCCCTTGAGATGGACCTCGATCCGCACCCTCTTGGCTTTGGGAAACCATTGAGGCTGATAATCGACTGCTTTACTCGAGGAAAATGTAATTTGGACAAGTTATCCATGAATTGATGAAATTTACGGATACGATTTTGCAAGCAAAAAGAGAGAAGCTACCGACCTGATTCAGTTTGGATTGTTTGGATGAATTCAACTGTGTTAGGATTCTTATCCCAGTTAAGTCCGGCACATAGAGCTTCATAGAAAGTCGAGAGTGGATCTTGCAACGTAACAAATCCTGCTTCTCGGCGTTCTTGGCAATAATGCATCAGGAACTGCTTCACTCTCTCCATGCTTTGCATGCAGAAACTGGGGGCACCATGGAAGAACAAAATCCAGCTGAGAAAAAACTGCAAAATGCCAATTTTTGATCTTCTAATATATCCATTTCAGTGAATGTTACTGTTTGTTGTTATCATACTTAGTAAATTCTCATATAATTATTAGTGAATTATACACGAGCCGTACGAATTATTCAAAAAAAAAAAAAATAACCAAACATCGTCTTATTCAAAGGTTTGGAGTAATTCACTAACTTTTCTGAATTATTTAGTTTTGAACATGAAATTTCATTTTATAAGACAAAAAATTATCGTATTTTTGCCGTACTCCAAATTGCTAACTATGGTTGGTACCCGATTAATGGACTACCCAAAAGACCTGAATTTCAGTTTGGGTTCATCTTTAGGGCCCTGATCAATAGTCAGAATGGGTCCGGGCCGGTACCCTTAGTGCACCAATTTTCAACTTACCTACCTGACCCGGGTGTATATTCGATGAACCCATCATGATTTCGGTGGGATCGGGAAATATTGGTACCCGGAGCTGTTGACACCCCGAGTCTAGTGGTTTAAAAAATGGCTAACGGCCAGCATAACAGTAATGCCCCAACCCCGTTATGTTATTTCAAAAATAATCCCAAACCCGCTAAATGGGTTTAGCGTTATAGCGACTAACATTACTCAAAAACTTATTTTTTTTTTCTGAAAAAAATGAATTAGCTTATAAAGAACTGACGAAAATTAACCTTACTCGATCATCTGATGCTCTATTGCTGGAAGCCCATCAGTGCTATTTCGGTTCTCAAAGATAGCGTGACAAATAATTCCAACTCTTCCATGAATCTCAAGCTTTGTAGTATGAGTGCCTATCAAAATCAATAAAGGAAAGAAAATGAGAAAATTAAGATGCACTATAGATTGCTCCGTAATCGTTCGAACCGAATTCGTTACAAGTGGTACCTCACTGATTAATGCATCTAGACCATATGATCAGTGGGCCACCATTTAAATTTTATGTTAATTGATGATTAATTTTCCCTTAATTCAAGTGTAGTCATATAATGTGATGAACATACCGTTGACATGAATTATTTCTCTAAGCACTTGGCAACAACTGCAACTAAACGGAACTAGCGGTGGCGGCCAATTCGAAAGCGCGATGGCACTCCCGTATCCCGTATTAAGATATTCGGTAGATTCTTGTTCTTGGTTAATTGATTGATCGCCTTCGATTATGGGGTTATTAAGAATGTCCCAAAGTAAAGGATCATTCAGTGGATCGGAAGGGCTTGCAATCTCATTGCCTGATTCGGGAAAAATCGGAGGATCGGTGACGACGGGTTCCGCCGCTTCGGGTAATACATGTTTCGGGTCGAACTCGAAATTTGGATCGGAGTCTTCCCAAAATCTGAGGACATGTCCCAATGATGGGTCAACAAGTGGGTCTCGATTATAAGAAACAAATGATTCAAGCTCTTCCATGGATGATGGAGATCAAATTCGTGAATCTCTCTCTCTTTGTTGTTGTTGTTCTTCTTCTTTGCTGCAAGGTGTGAACCAAGCGCCGGGAATGCGAGACGACACTGTGATCCCAAGCACCGTGTTGGTGCTTGAGAAGGCATGAAATGGATGTTAACGAGTGTTTGAATGGAAGTCTCACAGCAAGGACGTCGAAGAAAAGAAAAGGCGGGAGGTAGTTTTCATTTTTCAACCGTTGCAACACAGCGGTTTGAGTTTGAAACGTTACAAAGCAAAGACAATTTTTTTTTGGGAATTTGTATTATTCCCAATATATCCCCATCCATTTTTTTGTTCCTGTTTGGTCACCATTTTCTAATAATACGTTTTTTTATAAGCATTTTTGTTATAACACGTTTTAACATGTTTTTCACGATGCGCGTTGTAAATGTCAATGGATACCTGATTAACCGACACCCAAACAGGATCCTGTCCCTATTAGACTTGTTTCTAGGGCTACCTGTGTATAAGAGGGATTGAGACGGACATTTTTAGAATAGTTTATAAAGACTAAAGCACCCTATTTAATGTATTATAATTATTAAGGATAGAAGTAATTAAAAAAAAGGGATGAATGAAAAGAGAGATATTCTGGAATTTTGGGGATTGGGGACTTAAACGCAAGAACCCCCTTCGCTTGTTAATAAGTAGAATAGATGACAGTCTCGGATAAAATTATCTCGCAGTGAAAGGATGAATGTAGCCAAGATGAGAGGGTTGAGATAAATAATCGGCTGAGTTATGAAAGAAACTATTAAGAGCACTGCACTGAATGGAACCGAACGAGTATAGTCTAAAAAAGTGATTAAGGAGAGCTAATTGAGATGGTTTTATTTGGTCATGTCCCATGTGCATTGAAAAGCGTTCTTAGTTAAATCGATGGCTATGAGTAAGGTTTAGGGAGTGAGTAAGGTTTGTGTTAAGACCCAAACCAATACACTAGAAGCACCTAGGTGATAGAGGTGCGGAAAGCCTAAGTCATAATCTTTAGGATAGAAAAAAAAATCTTTAGGATTCTAACATTCCACCAAGTTTCCAAGGCTGACATCCACGGTGTCCCACTCTAAAGAGGCTTTCAATCTAATACCCTTTTTTTTTTCACTTTTTGTGAACAAACCCCCTAGCAATTTTTTTTTCTGGTACCCCTATTTTCTTTTTTTTGAGCAAGCCCCCAAGTAACCCTTTCATCAAGTCACCCCTCCGTGATTTGAACTCGTGGCGTGGGGTTGACGTTGATATCAAGTGTTAAGACCCAAACCAATACATCAAAAGCACCTAGGTGATAAAGGTCCGGAAAGCTTAAGTCTTAATCTTTAGGATCCTAAAAATTTGAAGCAATATATTTTATCTCGGAAAATCATAACGTTGAACAAAATGGGATGGTGACTCAATTGGTGAAATAGTATCTCTCTCCAAAAACAGAACGTATTTTTTTTTTTTTACCAACGCACGTGAGGATGATTATGTTAAGACCCAAACCAAGACACCAAAAGCACCTAGGTGATATGGTGTTGAAATCATAACCTTTAGGATCGTAACATTTCACCACGCTTCCAAGGCCAACGTCCATGGTGGCCCACTCTGGTACTCCTATTTTCTTACTTTTTGTGAACGAGCCCCCGACATTTTTTCCGGTACCCCTATTTTCTTTTTTTGAACGAGCCCCTAAGTAGCCCTTTCCTCGGGTCACCCCTCCCATGACTTGAATCCATGATGTGGCAGGGTGGCTCTGATACCAAATGTTAAGACCCAAACCAATACAACAAAAAGCACCTAGGTGATAGAGGCGTGGAAATCTTAGGTCTTAACCTTTAGGATCGTAACAGATTACAACCATCCGATTCATGTCGTTCTCTTTGATTGTTGAAAAATGCAATGAAAATGTCCAAAAACAAAAATTGCAGATCGAATGGTTGTCATCTTCCGATCACCTTGACTTTGTCAAGGAATAAGATATGTCCTAGGTGGGGCATCAAATAGTCGGGTTCAGGCAATCATAAGCACTTAATCCTACCCTTTGCACTTGTTTGTTTGTTTGTACAATTATTTCAAAGAGTTCCTCAAATCCTGCCTTCTCTTCTTTACTGGTTTTTTATCCAGTGGACCCACCAGATGTGCTATGGTAGGAAAATGAAAGCTGGGCTAGCATTCCTCTCTTCGACCCTTCACTCTGGGAACCCCAATCTTTTCTCCTCCGTATCTCAAACCAACCCTTCGTTACCTCCCATCTTTCGCTCAAACAAACTCTTCAACCATCCTTCTCTCTTGAGGACCCAAAACACTAAGCTAACCCGCACCGTCTCTGCAATGGCTGCTTACAAACCTGAGCAAGCTAGGGTTCCTCCTGCCCTTCAATTGCCCACCCCTCCTGTAACCAAGGTAAGATCTTTTTCGCTATCATCTCCATACTTTCAACAACATTTGATTAATTCCTGTGGAATGATTGAATCTCTGCAATTCTGTTATTTTGTGTTGTTTTTTTATTCAAGTCTTCATGTACTCTCCAATTTATATTTTTCTTAGCTGTTTGAATGATTTGCGTGGTGTCTCGGATGTAAATTTTAAACTTTCAAATGGGTGGAATCGCTTTCTAAGGATTAGATTTATTTGGTCCGATCTACTAGCTTTTTTTTTTGCAATCCATAGTAATGAAGTGATTAGTTATCTGGGTTGTGTGTAATTTTCCGGGTAACTTTGTTTATTGTTATTGTGTTGATATATAATGTTTTGTCTCCCGGGCGGAGATATAAAAAGTTAGATGTGCATCTGTTTTGTAAAATTTTACTCTCACTCAGCAAATTCTAAGACTAAGACACTTCCTTCCTGTTTTTGGTCTATTTTAGTTCAAGATTGCTCTTTGCCAATTGTCGGTAACTGCGGACAAGGTGAGAAACATTGCTCATGCTCGCAAAGCAATTGAGGATGCTGTGGAAAAGGGTGCTCAACTTGTTCTCTTGCCTGTAAGTTAAAAACCATGATATATGTGGGGATTCACTATAATTATGTTTCTGGTTTTGAATTTGCTTAGTTTATATATATACTATGCTAATCACCCCTGGACAACAAAGAATCCTTTCTAAAGACAAGATTTTCAAAGAAAATGCCATTGCATTCCTTGAAGACATAAGATCACAGGAACATAGAAACCTTGATTGACAAGATGATATGGTGGACCTCTCTTCCTCTCTATCTTCAAAAGCCCTTCGATTCCTCTCCCTCACCAATCCCCATAGTACCGCAAAAGGAGTGATACTCTACAACTGCCTGCTTCAAGAAGAGAAAGCCAAAATATACCGAGAACTAATAACCTTGCTCAATAATCTCGGCATCACCAATGCACCCCTAAAAGACTACAAAAAAGAACACCACACCTTTCTAGCAACAACCAATGTAGAAGAAGATGATTCACCGATTTTCTACTGGCCTTACACATGTAGCAGAAGTCCAAATACATCTCCGTTTTATTAAATTATCACACATCAATATATTCTCCAAAGTGCACACCATGCGAAAAAAACTACCATTGATGGGATCTTGAATCCCCATAAGTGAGCAACTGGGAAGGGAGACCGCACACAATGCCAAATAAAATGAACAAACAGAGAATGTACCACTACTATTGAGAGATCAAACATGAGCAGCCTTTTCCGAAGTGTTTATCTGAATAGAGCACACACGACCAAGCAATCTCATGATAGATTCCACTTCCCAGTCATTGAGGTTCGTCCTAAAACCCAAGTCCCAAGAAAAGTTGTCTCCATCCCCACTTATAAACCTCGGGCTGTGCTTTCTTTCTTATTGGAAATATTGAACAAAATGGAATAGTCATCTTTCAAATGAGTATCACCGCACCACGAATCATATTGGAATCGCACTCTGTCTCCATTCTCTACTTGGTGCTTTATAAAGTTTAAGGTGACATTTGATATCCCCTTCCACACACTACTACTACACCCATATTTCTCATCGATAACTTTCCTCCATAAACTCTTGACTTGAACTCTAAACCTCCAAAGCCATTTACCTAACAATGCTTCATTTATAATCTTAAAATATTTATGCCTAACCCACCGTTTCTCTTAGGAGTATATAGCACCTTTTAGTTAACAAGAAGGTATTTACCCCTGCCCCTCTATCACGCCACGAAAACACCCCAATGGTCCTCCAATCACTGCACCACACACATCGGATTGTGAATAGAGAGCAGTAATAAATGGGCAAACTAAATAAAGTACTTTTAATCAAAACAATCTTACCACCCTTCGATAGGTAGCTTGCCTTCCATGTAGCTAGCTTCTTATCAAATCTTTCAATCACAGGGTGACACACAACTTTGGATCTGTAGTTCACACCCAAAGGAAGGTTGAGGTAAGTGGCAGAAAAAGAGTCAACACCACTGCCTAAGCTCCCTGTTAGCTCTGTTATACTCCAAAAACTTTGCTTTTTGCTAAATTGATATGCAGCCTAGAAACTGCCTCAAAACAACATAGCACACCCCATAAAAATCTCTACTGGTAACTAGATGCTCCCATGAAGAGAATCGTGTCATCTGCAAAGTATAAGTGCGGATTAGATAAGGATCCTCCTCCTACTTCGAAGTCATCAAACTCTCCACAATTAATTACCTTGGAAATCAACTTCCCAAATGCTTTTGCGATGATGATGAAATGGAAAGGTGAGAGCGAATCCCCTTGTCATAATCCTCACGAGCTTCTAAAGTAATCATAAGAGAGCCGTTCACTAACACCAAAAAGGGGTGAAAGAGATGCATTTCTAAGTCCACCCTCTCTACTTCGACCCAAAGCCCATCCTCCTAATAAAATGGTCTAAGAATCCCCAGTTTACATGATCATAGGCCTTCTCCATATTAATCTTTTATACCACCCCAAGAGCCCTTGAACGTTGCTGAGAATCAATACAGCAGCAAATGGCTGTGGCAATTTGCTGTAAAAGTTGAAAGTTTATGGAGAAGCATTATCGTGGCCAAGCATGGCTTTGAGCCAATGGAATGGAATGCTAGGGGAGGTCAAATCCTCGTATGAATGCGGCGTCTGGAAAGGGATCAGGTTCAAAGTGGGTTTTGGGAATAGGGTCCGCTTCTGGCACGATGTTTGGTGTGGTGACAAGGCCTTAAGGACTAACTTTCCCAAACTCTTCGAGATCTCAAAGAACAAGCTTGGTATGGTTCAGTAGCATCAGGGAGGGGCATGCACCGACTCGTCCTAGAACCTTGGTTTGAGGGAAATTTGAATGGTTGGGAAATCCCAGCTTTGGCTAATCTCTTGGCTAGACTAGAGGGGGAGTCTCTTGATAGATCTAGAGAAGATGTCATTAGGTGGGTTGGGAGGTCTGATGGAGTCTTCTCTGTCAAATCTTTCTATGAGTTGTTGAACAAGAACCGCAGAGCAGATCGTGAGCCCGATGATACTTCTGTCAGACTCCCTTTCCCGAAAGCCATTGTGTGAGGTTCTAAGGTCCCATTGAGAGTTGCGTTCTTCGTGGGGTGTGCTGCTTTGGAACGGATCCTTACTTTGGATAACCTAATGAAGAGGAACTGGGCATTGGCCAACTGCTGTTTCATGTGCAAGCAAGCCGGTGAATCAGTCAACCATTTGCTTTTACACTGCAAGATTGCTTGGGAGATTTGGGGCTTATTCTTCGGGTCTTTCCATAAGCTGGGTGCTCTCTGAATCGGTTTTAGACACTTTGCGCAGCTGGAAGTGCCCAAGCTTCACGTCGTGCGATAGTAGACTTTGGAGTTTTTTGCCCATTGCGATTTGGTGGGGCATTTGGAAAGAGAGAAATATGAGAGCTTTTGAGGGAAAGGAGGCTTCTATTTTTGATATCTCTCTGTCCATCAAGGCTCTGCTCTTCTTGTGGTCCAAGCTCTTTGAAGAATGTAGAGGTCTATCTTTTGAGGACCTAGTGTTTAGATGAGATTCCATTATGAGTAAAGGCTCTTAGGATTCCTTTTCTCTTTTCTTTGGAGGTCTTCTCAACCTCCCTCTGGTCCATGTATCTTTCTTCCCTTCTCTAATATATTCTACTTTATCAAAAAAAATACACTCGTTTGCAATGAGAATTCCATCCAAAATTTGTTTCTCTCGAATAAAAGCACCCTGAAAGGGTGATAAAATTGCTTCTAAAACCACTTTGAGCCTGAAGCCAAGGTTTTTGAGATAATATTATAACAACTACCCACTAAGCTAATTGGCTTATAATCAGAAATATTATCTGCGCCTATTTTCTTTGGATTCAAGGCAACAAAAGTGCTATTGGAGCAGTAATCAAGATAAGCATCCTCCCGGAACTCCCGTACTATCCTAAAAAAATCATGACCCACCACATCTTGGCAGTGACTATAGAAGGCCAAGGATAAGCCATCAGGACCCACGGCTTTATCCCCTTCCATAGATCTAATAGTCTCTAGAATTTCATCTTCCTCAATCGGTCTCTCCAATCATCTTCATTGATCAACCGATAATCAATCAAACGTAAGTCCATCTAGCTGTGGCCTATACGATCGAGGCTCCGAGTATAACTTCGAGTAAAATTTCACCATTCCTTTTCTTATAGAGGCTTCATTCTCCAAACACTACCCACCAATCTGGATACTAGAGATAAAGTTACACCTCCTTTTGTCATTAGCAATACAATAAAAGAACCTAGTGTTGTTACCTCCTTCTTTCAACTACCTCACCCTAGTTTTTTTGCTTCCAACTAATCTTTTCTAGCTTAAGGATACTTTGGAACTCACTCTGAAGACTGGATCTCCTACACCTCTCCTTCAAAGACAAAGGAGCCTCTTATTCCTTCCCATCTAACATTGATATTCCTCCAACATCGCCTTTAGCTTTTGATCTACCCTACCAAATACCTCCTTCTTCCATGCTTTTATTTTCTCTTTGATGGCTTTAAGTTTTCTCCGAAACACATATCCGCTCTCCCAACACATTCCACCATTCTCCCACCTTTTTTTAAAGTTAGCCTTTTGGAGTCACATATTCTCAAAAAGGAAAGGTGTCGGCAATCTAACAATACCCCCCACAATCTAGAAGGAGCGGAGCGTGATCCGAAGTCTGCTTCAGGATGGCTAGTTGAGACACTCTAGGAAAGTGCTCCTCCCTATCAAGGCTACAAAAATGGGGACCTTTTGAAATTGGATCATGTAAACTTCTCACCACTCCTTGACAAATCCATGAGCTGGTTCTTGCTAACAAAGACCCCAAAATCCTTCATACTCTTGTTAATCTTGCTCCCTCCCTTTTCATGAGAAAATTAACAACATTAAAATCTCCTTCCTGTGCACCAATGTAATGCCTAAAACCCAACAACAACATCCAACTTCTCTCAAAATTGAGTTGTATACACACTGTCAGTGTGCCCATACACCCCTGAAAGCATCCATTGAAAGATATTCTCGACTGATTTGAAGAGAATGGACACCGAGAAGGCACCAACTAACTCCTTAAAAACTTCAATGATTTTTGTATACCAAATAATAACAACTCCTCCAATAGAACCCAACACCGGCAAAACATCCGAAATCCTTCTTCCCCTAAACATCTCTGATTATATAGTTCTCCATCTTGTCAATTTTCATTTCCTGTAAAATGACTATATTAGCTCCCCAACTCTTAGTCACCCTCTTGACCACAACTCTTCTATTTAAATTCCCCAACCCCCTAACATTCCACGAAAGGATTTTAATCTTCATTGAGAAATTTTGGTTTCCCTCCTTTCGTAGGGCTACCTTCAACAGACTCTCCTCCCTCCTTAAGATGAGAAGAAAGCCCATACATCTCCCCGGATAACCTGGTTGCCTTATGATTGCTAAAATTCCATTCAAGCGTTCATTGCAGATTGTTTGCGCATGTAGCTATATTGCATTGGTATGGTATGGGTGCCGAAGTCCGACGCTTGTACGGAGTGTCAGATTTGGCGAATTTTGAAAAATAGGATTCGTGAACTCTTTTGTATACTTTAAATAATTTAAAACAAAGTAATTGTTTCATATAGATAGCAAGTATAATAATGGGTAATGTGGTGGGATATCTTACGATTTGTATCATATACCTAGATAAGAGAATACATTTATGTCATTTCAATGTGTCATGTAGCTATAGTGCATTTGGTACTTAGATATGTTAACTAATATATTGCAAGTAATAAAAAGAAATCTGGAAGTGTCACACCGGAATCTGTGGATTGTTGAAATCTGACATGTGCCTAACACATGTACCTACCCCGTGTTAGGCGTGTATTAGTACCATGGGTACTTACCTCGTTTAGAAGAATCCATGCAGCCTGTCAAATTCATATCAGAGAATTGATTAATGTATAATTGAAATGATTTTATGCATCAAGCTGACCCAATCAAAGTACGCAATGACAAGAAGATGTCATGACATTCTACCACTAGCACTAGCAGGAAACGACCACAATTAAATCAGTCAGCACAAAGCATTTGAAGTTGAAAGAGATTCGTCTAGTTCAAATTTTGTACTGCATTTGACTTGTCAAAATAAAAATAAAAATTGTACTTCATT
Organism: Euptelea pleiosperma; assembly: GCA_035048495.1. Taxonomy (NCBI): domain Eukaryota; kingdom Viridiplantae; phylum Streptophyta; class Magnoliopsida; order Ranunculales; family Eupteleaceae; genus Euptelea; species Euptelea pleiosperma. Next base: position 13,470,286 of record CM068548.1, read on the forward strand.
TATGCTGTGGATTTAAAGTCCAACAACTAGAAGTTGAAAACATGCAAAGGCCTCTAAAATAAGCTGTTGCTGTCATATGCCTAACATGTAGGCATGATTATTCTATTTATTTTCCAACAAAAATCTATGTTCCCATTCATTCTTGCTAAAGAGGACTGCTAACTGCTGGCTATTGTGCTTTCCCATAAAGTGGTACTAGCATTATTTTGCATATGTTACAGGTTCGCTCTTACTTTTTTTCTTCTTCTGATAATAATTCTCTCATTAAGTTCACAAGAGATCATGATATCATATTGTAGTTTCGTCACTTTCATCACAGGAAATATGGAACAGTCCATATTCAAATGACAGCTTTCCAGTATATGCGGAGGATATTGATGCTGGTGGTGATGCATCGCCGTCGACTGCAATGCTGTCTGAAGTTGCTAGCAGTCTCCAGGTTACAATAGTGGGTGGCTCTATACCAGAACGTTGTGGTGATCGGTTGTACAATACATGCTGTGTCTTTGGGAAAGATGGAAAGCTGAAGGCTAAACACAGGAAGGTAAATGTCTAAGCATTCTTTCCATGCAGTCAGTGAACATGTAGTTTGGTAAGCCATTCTTTTTTTTTGATAAGGAAATGTGAAGATACAATCTCTTGAGCATGTATTTTCAACATTTGACTTCTTGTCAGTATGTTTTTCAAGATTGTCTCTGTGATGTACATTGGGTGAACAAAATTTCTGATATAGCATGTGTATAATTACAGATACATCTATTTGACATTGACATCCCGGGGAAGATTACCTTTAAGGAATCAAAGACTCTCACTGCTGGGGAGAATCCTACCATTGTAGACACAGGTTTGGTGTGTTTGCTTGTATGGAATCGTTCTCTCTCAGAATTCAGCTCGAAGCATATATTCTGCTTGACACATTTATTTATAATGTGTAAATATACACACATACAGCCTTATGCACCAACTTTTCAGATTGGCATCATTGGAGTTCTGTGTTGATTAGCAGATTTTGATGATAACCCGAGAGGCTATAGAAGTCTTAAAAGTTTTACCTTTTGAAATCGATGGATGGCGTTTTTTAAAGTTTTAAAAGTTTTCATAAGTTGGTTTTTACTTTGCTTGACACATCTCTGAAAGCTTTGTGTTCTAATAATGGGGGTGAGTAAATAGGCTCCAGGATACAGTCTTATTTTACTGAATATGGGATAGAGCACCAAACTACTTGTGTTAGAACACCTCAACAGAATGGTGTGACTGAAAGGAATCTTTCTACATTCTTGAGGTTGGTCGTGCTCTCCTATTTAGTATGAATGTTCCTAAGGATTTCTGGTCTAAAGCAGTTCTTATTGCATCTTATCTTATTAATTGTATGCCCTCTAGTGTATTGAATACTAAACTCAATTGATGTGCTATGTCTTGGATATACATCCTTTCATGTTGCTCTAAAAGTATTTGGATGTGTTTTCTTTGTCCATGTACATCGTGAGACCGATTTAAACTTGACCCTAAGGCACTTAAGTTTATCTTTCTTGCATATTCATAATCTCAGAAGGGACCCTAAGGCACTTAGTGTATCTTTCTTGCATATTCATCACCTCAGAAGGGATATAAGTGTTACCATCTGGGATTAATAAAAAAGTTTGTCTCCATTGATGTTACTTTCTTCGAGTTAGTTCTTTATTTTCCAACGCACCCAACTTCCGTTCCAGATCAACATTCTCCTCTTCCTTTATCTGTTCTGTCACCTAGTTCTGACATTGATATCACCGTTGGTGAAAGTTCCCGGTATCTAGAAGATGTAAAACTAGAAGGGAGGGGGGTCAGTGTGTGAATAGGTTATTTAAAAAATTAATCAAATGCTCTTTACCTAAATACTTTTTACTGGCCCAGTCTGGGTAATCTAATCACATGCATACAATCATAGTATGGTTGATTTTATTAAAATGATTAAGTTAACTGTCTTAGTTCAAATATATCAAGGATATATTCATCATTGATTCGTTTACCTCAACGCAAACAATTTTTACGTGGAAACCTTTTCTGGAAAAACCACGAGACCACGTCCAAATGAGAAACGTATCACTATGCCAATCAAGAAACACAAAAGTTACCTTGCACGACATTCCTACAGTTTTCCTGCTTGACTCCTTCAAGCTCACTGCTATTGCTTCAGCGTCTCCTCAAGTTCCAACGCACCCGTCCATTCCCTTAGCGCCTTCACACGATCCCGTCTTCTCATTGTTCAGTTTGGTCCAACCCCGAACCTTCCAGTGATTGGTACACTCCGACCTTGTTTTACGATCCGGTTCACCTCGAACAATAACACCTCGGTACACCCCGACGCACACCACACTAAAAAACGATGAGCATGTAGAACCAAGAGGTTTCTAGGTCTCTAAGAACAAGATGTAGATATGGGTTCTTAGGTCTAGAAGGATCTAACTTGAAAGATGAATCGTTTAACACACGGACACAAGCTTAGATCATTAAGAGAGACTCTCAAAAGATTGAGAATTGACTTCAAAGAACTCTCTTGATTATTAGGGCATGGATTGTTCTTCTTCCCTTGTAAAGTTCTTTAGAACTTTAGAAAAGTTTTTTTTCTCTCTTGGATGCCTTAAGGTTTTGACCCATAATGACCAATATATAGGGTGAGCAAGTTCATCCACGAAGAAAACAATGTTTGAGTTGGAAAAGGAAACTAAATGGTTTCTCAGAATTTTGATTCACAATAGTCCGATCGATCAGTCTCAAAGTCTGATCGATTGGACTTTAGGTCCGATTGATTGGACTGCCGTCAGAAACTTTAACTGACCTCCGATCGAAACATGGGAAGAAGGCTACTATCTTCAATTGATTAGTGTATCGATTGGTTAGGTCCGATTGATCTGCCATTGTGTCCGATCGATTGGACTGAACAGACTCTGTAAAAACTAATCTATTCTGCCTGTGTTGCAAACGCATGTTTAAGTGTACTTATGGTTTTTGATTGAATAAATTAATCATCTAGGTTCTAGGCCTCTAAGTCACTTACCAACCTAATATCGTGCGATCGATTGAAGCTTTCTTTCTTCAGATGTCTCGAGCATCTGATCTGGCAGGCTTCAGGCAGTACTTGAATGATGCAACCTCAAACTGAATCCACTATCATTCACTGGCAACATATTGTTTATGACTTTAATAGCACATGCCTCGGAAAAAAAATATTAATTTGCTTATAAAACTTGTGGCTTGCAACGCTATTCCTTCTTTTACCTGATACTGCTTCAACTACTTACGAGACATCATCAAGGCAAGGTAAAGCATATTTTCTGCCCATGCTTAAATGACCAATCACATAATATATTGTAGGTGTCCTGTATCATTACTTCAAGAACTGCAGTTCTAATTCCATGGTGGGTTCTCGTATTCATGGTCCATATACAAAGTAAATTTTTTGTTCTCCACTTCTCCTTAGGAATTTATTGGGTTGGTATACTTTTGTTTTTAATTCACCAAATTCCTATTATAAATATTCTGTCCTTGCTGGGTAAGATGATAACATTACTAAGATAAAGAGAGAGTATAACAAGTAAAGAGGACTTGCAAGCCATCAAAATTCATTATTTCCATATTTCTAGTGGTAGTTTGTATTTAGAGATTGATTATCTTTTTATGATTGGAGGTGAAATAAAATTTTTGTAGCTATTCGTGTTTTGTGCATTAAGCTGCTCCTATGCCATGCATCAGAAAATGACATATTTTGTTTGTGCAGACGTTGGACGTATTGGTATAGGTATTTGTTATGACATTCGGTTCCAAGAACTAGCAGTGCTGTATGCAGCAAGAGGTCCGTTTCTTTCGTACATTAATCTGACAGTTGATTTGTGCTTCTATAAGTGGATGTTGTTCGGCTGATTATTTTTGACTCATAAGCTTGGGCTTGAATCATATTAACATATATACTAGTGTTAGCTGCAGTCAGTGATGGACTTCAGTAGATGTATATCATCAAAATTGTAAAATTTATGTGATCACTTTAGGAACTGAAATATAGTTCAAGTGTTAGACTTATTGTAATTCCATAGGGGCACTGTTTTTGTCACACTTGGTGGTGGTCTTGAGCTTTCAAATGTTTGTGTCTTTATAAGGGTGTAATGCAGTTTTGTTAGTTATTTGCCTCCAGCTAAGGTACAGCTGTAATACAACTGTCACAGTTGCTTACCATTGAAATTGCTATAAAATTCTGAAGCCATGTAATATGTTATTTCATCCATGTGTCTTGGTAACAAAGCTGGTGAAATATAACTTTATTCACATCAGATTGATTGCCAAGAAGATTTTTTTCGTAATGACTTTTGTGCTTCTGATAAGAGTATCCAAGAAATAAGATATAATTGTGTATAATTGCAGGTTTACAATCTCATCTTTGTTTGAAACTTCAGATATCTCAGAGTTTGAACATTAATTAATTTTCTCCAAAATTTCTATTCAACAATTGGTTCTTCTAGAACTGTGTCAGAGATTCTGCATAGAGTTGAGAGGGGAAATTATAGTCCATTTTTTACCTCAAAGCTCTTGAAGGGTCATAGAAAAGTCAAAGTCATAACTGATTTGGTAGAAGATTTTAATAGTGTGGCTTTAGGAAAAGATCACTAAACAATCTTCGAAGTCTTTTTCCTTGGGATTTCTTTTCTTCTGCCTATACGAAGGAAGCATTAGTCTTGGTCCAGTTATGCACTGGATTCATGGAGAAACCAGTCTTGTAGAGAAGAAAGCCAACAATTTTTCCATGTTTCATTTGTAAGCATTGAAACAACAATGCTCTTGCTTTGAAGAATGAGAATTATTAGCATCATCAGTGCTTTATCCCAACTATTTGGGGTAGCCCTACTGCGAAGAATGAAAAGCAGTTCTGTTAAATATTTCTGGGTAGGTTTTTGGAAAGTACTGCATATAATTTATGGAGTGTTCTGCTTGTTTCAACTTTTACCTTGTGATTCTTTCTGTGGCCTGAGCAACTACAGCATCTCTGATATTGGAATGAATGGATTTCATTCCAACTGGGTAAAAGTAAACGAATAAACTTGGTTTTGGAACTCAGCCAAAATGCTCAGTTCTGGCCACATGAATAAAAAACATTGATTGAAAATTGGTATGTTTTTATGGTTTGATTTCCATCTTCACTCTTCACATTTGAGGTTTGATTTCCGTCTTCACTCTTCACATTTGAGGAATTTGGTTCTTCAAGTACTATCCACCTTTTAGACCATTTGTAGAGATTTGCATCTTTTTGCCTGCCATATGGATAATTTCATTTCACCCTTAAGTGGCATTTGCAAAGTTCCAACTGATATTTTTCTTGTGTAGACACTCTAGTGGAAACAAGCAGTTTCTACATTAACCATCACTTTCTATATTATTGATTTTCTGGCAAACACTTATTTAAATATATCCAGTATACTACATGATCAAATCCACATTTTATGCAGGTGTCAGACAAACTCTTCTGATATTTGTTTCATCAGCAAGACGCTTATGCTGTATTTTAGATTTTATGCTATCCTATGGAGCACATGGACTTATGGCTACACTACTTAAAATGCAATCCGATAATAGTCTAGTGTCTCTTAGATGTCAGCTTAGTCAAGTCTGTGCAAGCAAGGATGCCAAGGTTCTCGTCTTATCGTAACATCACCAAGCTCATTAATTGCTGCATGGTTTCTAATTGATTTTAGCTGGTTAAATATGCAGAGCGAACTATCATCAATTATTCATGTATTCTGTACCGATCACTCTTCTCGACCCCCACCTTTAACTTGGATTATGTTTTGTCAAGTGACTTGTGTTTGACTGTGACAATATCAAGATGTTTTTGCTGCTATTTGATTACAAGGCAGTTTCACTTTTTGTTCATGTTCTCTTCCACCATTTCCTTGGTTCTTTAGCAAATAAATTACCATGCACTAATCCTTTAACAGGCCAATTTCACATCACATTGCTTACTGTAAAATTCTTGTTATTATAAATGTCAACTTTTATTGCTATAGTTTTTTATTTATTTATTTATTATTTTTATGGTTATGGATGTTGTAGATGTTACTGTCTCATTGCACTGAGTTGAATGTTTTATTGCTATAATTGTACTAATCATTAGGGTTATGAAAATTGGATGGCAGGTGCTCATTTGATATGCTATCCTGGAGCATTTAACATGACTACTGGTCCCTTGCATTGGGAGTTATTGCAAAGGGCAAGGTAATGATATAATTTAGTACTATGTACCAGTTCTTTTCCATAAAAAAGTTTGTATTTGTCAAGGAATGTAATATCTGTGTCAAATTTTATGGATTTTGCAACAATTTCCAGAAAAAAAGAAATTATAGAATTGTTTGCAGGGGCTTAGGGGATTAATCGTGCGAGATGGGCGTTTTGCCCTGGGCTTGGGCTTGTCAAACTTAGTCTGATGGGTCCTAGTTTGTTTAATTTTCATTATTATATATTAAGGTATACTATTTAATCTCTAATGAGAATGATCATTGTATAATCATTCATTGGCACTATCTACTTAAGTAGAGATTAGTTATAAAATAACCTATATTTGGTTTATACTTTAATGATGTGGAACAAAGTAACCATTTTTTATATAATAACAAGGATCATAGTGGATAATATAATAGGATATCTAAGAATTTGAATTATAAAAAAAAAAAAAAATTCTAATGATTTGTATACACAAGAGAATATCCAAAAATTAGGCATTAACTCATCTACATGTGGTCCCCACGTCCATTAGTTATTGGGGCCCACATGCAGATGAGTTAATGGCTAATTTTTTGTGATGATATTCTTCTCAACATGGATATCAACCACACAAAAAAAATCAACTCATTCCAAAATTTGCAGCCTTGTGAAAAGTGGATTGCAAATTGAAAATTTTTGGACCATCCATTTTCACCGTTAAATTTAGGTTCATATTTGATAGGGGTTAGAAGTTTTAAAATTATTGATTTTTGGTGAGGAGATCATCCTCACAAAAATCAGCTCTTAACTCATCTGCATGTGGGCCCCATGTCCATTAGTAATCTATTAGTAAGAATAACTTGAGTCATTCTATCCCATCCCTATATATATATCATAAGTTGTCTACTGGCCATGGGATCCACACATGGATTAGTTAAGGGCTGATTTTTTTGTGAGGATGTTCTTCTAAGTATGGATATCAACCTCACCAAAATCCAGCTAGTTTTGAAATTTCTAGCCTTTTGGTTTGTTCAGTTTGGGATGGGGGAGATATGGCCTGGAATTTCAGTTTCAGAAGAAGGCTCAACAATTGGGAGATTGAGGTTGTGTCTCGTTTGATGAGTTGGTTGCTTGATTGTAGCCTCTCATCCTCGGATCCGGATAGGCTTGTTTGGATATGGTCGAAAGATGGTAGATTCTTGGTTAGGTCCCTTTACAAGGCTTTACTTGGACCATCTAGCAACAATTATCTGACTCCTTTCGTTTTGGGTTCCAAGATCCCTTCCAAGATTGCTTTTTGCTTTTGGTCAGCGACGAAGAATAAGATCTTGACACTGGACCATTTGAGAGCTAGGAAGATCATCATTGTCGATTTTTGTTCGATGTGCAAGCACAACGGGGAATCGGTGAATCACATTTTCTTGCATTGCGATGTGGCGAGAGCAATGTGGGGGTGTCGGGGGGGGGGGGGGGGGGGTGTTCTTCGTAGAGTTTGGGATGGCTTGGGTTCTTCCTAACTCCTTTCTGTGTCTTGCCTCTAGCTGGTTCACGACGTTAAGAATGATATTCGCCACGTTCTTCGAAGAGTTTGGGATGGCTAAGGTTTGCGATTTGCTGGGGTCTATGGAAGGAGAGAAACCTTAGGCTCTTAGAGGACAAGGAGGAAGATGTGGCGAATATCATTCTTAACATCAAGGGCTTGTTGTTTTTTTGGTCCAAGTTGTTTGTGGAATGTCACGGTTTATTTTTTGAGGACTTTGTGGTTCGTTGGGATCTCCTTTGTTCGAGAGATAGCATTTAGTTCTGTCTTTCTCTCTTTTCTCTGGGCTTGTTGGTTTAGCCTTTAGTTGGTCATCTTGACCTCTTTGGCTTTCCTTGTAAATTGTTTCGGCTTTCAATAAACTCTTACAATTACAAAAAAAAAAAAAAATGGGTTACAAGTTGAAATGTTTTGAACTGTCCATTTCTACCAATAACTTTAGCTCCATATTTGATAGGATTAGAAGTAATGTAGGGGCATTTTCACACCGCGCTCGAGTGGGGCAGCCTACGTAATATGGGGCACACTCGGGGTGGGGTGGCCTGTGTGATATGGGTCCACGAGGGGTCGTGTCGACCGAGAACCTAGATAGATCCTATGAGATAAAGGAATTTAATCTCACACTACCAACAGTCGCGGCTTTTGGGGAGTATTGGTTAAATATCCTGCATCAAAGTGGTATCAGAGTGAGAGGTCTCGTGTTCGAGTCTCCTCACCGGGGGTGATTAATGCAGGGGCATTTTCACACCGGGTTCGAGTGGGGTAGCCTGCGTAATATGGGGCACACTCGGGGTGGGGTGGCCTGTGTGATATGGGCCCACGAGGGGTCGTGTCGACCGAGAACCTAGAGAGATCCTATGAGATAAAGGAATTTAATCTCATGGTACCAACAGTCACGGCTTTGGGGAGTGTTGGTTAAATGTCCTGCATCAAGAAGTTTCAGAAAGTGCTTAGTTTTTGTGAGGATGATATCCATGGTGACAGCTGACGAGATCTTCCTCACCAAAAATCAGCCTTTAACTCATCCATGTGTAGGCTCCACGACCATTGGTCATTATATTAGTCACAAAAGCATAAGTCAACTTATCCCAGCCCATATATATATATATATATATATATATATATGGGTTAGGATCGGGGGACAACATTTTCATACAACATTTTTTACAACAAAAACTTAGTGCTGCCCAATATATAAATTAGAAGTTTTGGAATGGGATGATTTTTGGCGAGGATGCTCTCTATGGTGAGGAGATCATCCTCATGTAAATTCAAATCATTCTGATATTCGCAGACCAATTTACAAGTTGAAGAATTATGGACCGTCTATATTTATCGTTAACTTGAAAAGCACATTTGATGGGGTTTGAAATTTCAAAATGTGCTGATTTTTTGTAGGGGTGATCTATATGGTGTATATATATATTTATTGCATACAAAACTTTAAGTGTAAAAGGTAGAACTCATAATCCATAAAAAATGTTGATATCTTGCAAGTAAAAATGAAACAAAACAGAATTTAGGAGTGAAACACCTAAAGTCATCTAGGATTTTGATACATATCCAACACGGGTACTTACCCCATTTAGAAGACTCCATGTAACATAGGCTGGAAATGGGCTTGAGCTCGGCCTGAGATGAGTTGGTAGGCTGTGCTGGAACTGGCGTTATAGACATAAGTATTATGGGGCTTTGAGCAATCTTTTAGGCCTGTTTTGGGCATTTGGTGCTCTTGGGCCTGTATTCATAGGTCGTCAGCCAGGATTGGTAAGACCTTAGTTGTAGGGAACTTCTATGAAGGGGTGATGCTTCCACTCTAGAACTGTGCTTCCACGCTTTTGACTTGTGAGCTCTTTGGCCTTGCGGTTCTAAGTTGACAAAAACTCGGAACTTATTTGGGAAGGACTCTTGATTCGCTAAACAACAAGCATTTAACAAGAAATCACGAAAATAAATCTTAATGGTTCTCTTTTTTTGTGAAGAATTTAAGAAGTTACGAAGATGGTGCACTCTACCACAAAAATAACATTTCAAACTTCAAATAGAATTTATTAATCACTAATTTATCATATTATTTGGACTGTAAGAAATAATATGCATATGTATATCATTTTAAAATAATTTAATTCTCGGACGCTTCCCAAGTGTTCCAAACCCTAGGACTTCCTCAAAATACTCCGTGCCTCACATCCGATTTTGCACCTACTCTCTCTTCTTGCAACTAAGGTTAAGACCTTGACTGACCCAAACCCAACCACTTGACACTCCTACTGCAGCTGAGGTGACCATGGAATGTGAATCTCTATAACAATCTGTAGAATCACAGCTAATGGGGAACATCTATGAGCTATGTAACAATGACATGGACACGTATGTTGGTCTCAAACACAGAGACGAGGTGTCTGACCTGGCTCTTTTAAGAAGCATGACACGTAGACACGTTTGTACACATGTATTATAATATAATATTTTAGTATCAATTTTTTTTTTATAAAAATAAGAAAATAATTATATGAAAAGTAAAAGAAAATGGTTCTATATGCCATGGAGCTATCGATAACATCATAAATATAAGTAACTTTATACAAGGGAAGACTATCAAACAAATATTGTTGTGTTTAGCAACTTAATAAAGCACTGTATAGAGGATGGAACACATCAAGCCTCTCTTAAAAATCATTATTTTAATTAAAAACCAGTTATAATAAAGGGTGACACTTCCGTATGTGTATCGGGATGTGTTGACATGTGTGTCCGTGTGTCGAGGTGTCCACCATGGCAAAAAGCCCTAAAAGTACAATGTCGTTGACTCCTTGTTACGTAGTCTGTGAGTAAATTATCAGATAATACAGAAGTGCATATATAGATATTCCTGCACATGTATAAAAACGAGCAGCCTCTGAATCAAGGGATGATTTTTGTGATCCATATTCTAGAAAGATTGATTGCATTTCCAAGTTACCAACTCACTCAATAAATGGTCATTCCTGTCGCATTGGCATTGAGATGCTGTTGAGAGAAAATCAGTTCCTTCTTTAATCTTTTCTCATTTGGTTGGGTCTGTTGCTTTTATAGTGTTTTTGGTCTAATATTTTTGGTGATCTCTTGTTATATAAAAAGTCTAATCAGTGTTCAACCATGTTACATGTGCAATTCGTAGCATTTTGAAATAGTACCACTTTTTTTTTATAAGTTATACATGATATCACTTGTGTTCATTCTTACTGATGCTTTTGTTTGTTTTCTCATCTGCAGGGCTGCGGATAATCAGGTATTTTAACAATTTCTTGTCTGTATATATGGAACATAACTTCCAAGTTTGTTGCATGGTCTAATATTAGTAATCTTAAGTTTGGTGTAAAAGTTTAAGCCCATGCTATGGGAACAGATGGTAAAATTCTGAATGATTTCATTGACTAAACCAATAATTTGAAAACTGGAAAACTTTGATCCAGTAGGACTTGGAACCATCAGGTCAGTGTGTTCAATTTGGTATTTTTTTTATCCCCTTTAACAATTCTTGGATAACTAACTGGGACTGGGCGGTCACAATTTTGGTTTTATTTTGGAGATTATATGAGTTTGTGGAGTTGCACAATTTTGTGGAATGCTTGAAAATCTAACAAATTGATAGGCATTTTTTTTTGTGTAACGATACTAATGAACTTCCCTTAAATTTTATTTGTTTATATTTTAGCAGTTACCTTACTCAGACTTAGTTAATTTTGAAAATGTATGTATACCAAACTTGTGTTTACTTTAATCAGATCCGAACAAGATAACTCTGCAAGAGGCTGATTATTTTTGTAGATTCTCTTCCTCCTATTATTATATTTTGGGCATTGATCTCAGTCAAATCACGAATGAGAGCATATGCAAGCATGAATGATCAACAACCGACCAAGGGAATTTTGACCAATACAAGGTCGTATATGGTATTTTAGTTCCCTCAAGTCGACTGAGGGGATCATTTCCCTTAGATATTTCTTTTCTATTTATAAACCATTAATGGTATGAACCAGTCTGATTTACTTGGTAACATTAGTAGTTTATGGCTGTCTATTTCTTAAATGTCTGAATCACTTTCTTACTGAAAAAATTGCAATTACCCAACAATGAACCATGCACTGTTTTCCTCGGTATCTTACACTTCGTTTTCTTGGAAGTAATCAAAATACCAATAATCCAAGATGACCAACATGACTGTTCTCCTATGAATGATCAAAACAATCTTTTCGAGTTAGGTTTCTTCATAATAATACTCATTACCAGCTTCTGTTGTGGACTTATTTGGCCCCCATTTTTGAGTGGCAGTTATATGTGGCAACTTGTTCACCCGCTCGAGATGCTGGCGCTGGTTATGTTGCTTGGGGTCACTCTACTCTCATTGGACCAGTAAGTGGAAAACCGAAACTCAAAAAGACTAGTTTTTTATGAAGCTAGTGGTGAAATTTAACCTACTTCTAAAATTTCCAAGAACTGACAGAAATCCCCTTCAAACAGATTCCTATTGGGACTTTCGTTAACATTTAAACTAAGGTGGTTCTGGTCATTTTGAATCTGGCAGTTTGGAGAAGTACTTGCAACTACAGAACATGATGAGGCGATAGTCATTGCGGAGATTGATTATTCACTAATTGAGCTCAGAAGGTGACATCCTTACTAACCTAGAAGATTGTTTCAACTTCAATGACGCTTTTTTTTTTTACCTCTTCTTTTTAATTTCTTGGAGGAATGTTTATTCTTTTCTTCTTTATTATGTGTTTCTCATCTTTTTGATTTTTCGGTTTATTTAATTGCAGATCGAACCTTCCATTAGAGAAGCAAAGGCGGGGGGATTTGTACCAATTGGTCGACGTTCAGAGGCTGAATTCGCAGTCAACCTAGTAAGGAAATTTCTGAAATCAAGGGAATGTGAAGAGGTGGAGTGGATTTTAGTGTGAAAGCAGGGTGAAAATTGGAGATGGGATTAGTTTGGAGGTGATGAAAACATCTTAAGACTGTTTAACATCATATTGCTATATTAGGGAAACAATAAAATATCACCATTGGGTAAGTTAGGATTGAACATCTTGCACCATCCATTTCTGTTGTGCACAAATCTCTAGACATTTTTATTTTTGAGAAATAATTGGACAAACTCATGGATGATGGAACCGTCCGATTCATTAGAACCATCATCATAGTGTTGGTCAGTACAGGTGAATTAGAACCGTCGGATTCATTATGTTGGGTTCAATCCACCTTATGTTACATCAAAATACAATGGGATGAACTGTCACGCCCCCAAATTCGATATTAGGTCATATCGACCTTTCTCGTATCTTGAGGCGCGATCCGATCATACAAACGCACAGTTAAACAAAACTGGTATCACGATGCAGCGGAAATACACCGGATAATTTTTTTTTCATTTTGTTTAAACAATTCATAAGACGAAACGCACTTCATTGACACATTAATAATGTTAGAGGATGTCTTACTTCAAACAAAACTGTAATATGCCCATTCAAAAGAAAACATTGTATATATATCGTATTCCCAAATACATGTTACTAAACGGTCAAAGGACCTACATAACTCATGTATCCTTCTACAAGATAGAAGAATTAAACAAAATATAACATCGCCAAAAGCTTAAGTCTATTAACAGAAATGCTGGAAGCATCAGTCCAACTTCCTCTTATCCTTTCTTGAAAACAAAACATTTTAAAACGATGAGTTAGGGCCCAGTAAGTACATTTCTCATGCGTAAAATCCACTTAAATCAGCAACTTTTGTTTATTTTAAAACAAATACAATTTGCAAATGTATTTCACATGTAATTCGATAAAACTCAACTCTCCATCAATTACTTACGTATAACTTCGAATACAATGAAGTCTTTTCATATAATAGTCAACCTTTCTCTTATCGGAATACCAGTGACCATTTCTATAAAGTCAAACTATCAATTCTGATGTATTTCGTACCAACATTCCATCGGTCCTAGTGTACGATGTCAACACTTCTAGTCCACAAGTAAACTCCCTAATGTGCACACTAATTGTTTCATTAGGTATCTCTCTCCGGATTCTCTAATTTTCTTTTAGGTATAAATACCCGAGGGGTCTCATGAATGAGACAATGTCTCTTCTTTAGGGGACTGGAACCCCATTGGGTCTTAAGGAAATAAGACAACGCCTGATGCTTTAGGGGACTAAAACCCCAAGGGGTCTCGAAGAAATGAGACAACGCCTGATTCCAACTAATCTGATATTCCACATTCCCAATCACGTTCTTATTCATGTCATTAATCGTATTTATATGCATAAAATAATAATGTTTGTAGAAACATCTTTACATGCATAGTATTCCTATTTTTGCATTTTGAAACTAAAAATAAGAACATTTAAGCCCTATTAATATCTTAGAAAACGAATACATAAAACGGATGAAAAACGCATATATCTCATTTTAAATGAATTTGAGTATGACTTCATCCAACTAAATAGATTACACATGTCCTCATCTATCATAATTTCATATTTTTAAGATTACAAGAAATAATCAATGCATTTACACATTTTATGTGGAAAATACAAGAATTGAGATTTTTCCTTGTTAAAATTTAACAGATAACAAGAATTGCATTTTCAGACATTTTCTCCAAAAATAATAGAATTTTCTAGAATTTTTCTACAATATTCTGTGAATTTTCTACTATTTCAAAAAAAATAAAAAATAATATTTATAAATAAATAAATATATAAATAATTAATCAATTAAATAAATAAATAAATAATAATTAATTAATTAAATAAAGGCATAAAATAAATAACTATGTACTTACAAGTGAATACGCTAGAATCCCAAAATCTTTGAACCTCGTACGATGCGAATCTCGAGGTAGCGTGTATATCGAGGCAGTAGGCCCCACAAAATTTTTTTTTTCAAAGGACCTCCTGAATATTTTCAGGAATTTCTGAGAATTTTCTAGAATTTCTTCTAGTTGAGGGACTTTTTTGCAAATATTCTTACCTTAGGGGTTAGAATGCAAATACCCAAATTGATGTAATTTTCTCAAGGCATGGCCTTGTATTTATAGAGGTTGAGAACTCAGAACTTTTTATTTTTAACCGATGTGGGACTATAATTTTGAAAATTATCTTTTTTTTTTTTTCTTGAATTTTAATAAAAACTTAAAATGTTGCCCAGAACTAAACACAATAACTTTTGACTCACACGTCCGATTTGGACGAACTTGATACCGATAGAAAGCTATTGTTGAGACCTTTAAAATGGCATACATATAATGTTTAAAGTATTATAAAAAGTGTACTATAATATTGTTAGAAATAGGGTCATTACATGAACTGTATGGGACTAGAACACGTGTAGTCGGAAAACTACTTGATTGGTCCTCCTAGTTCACTCTGGCCCATCTTGCCTAATTGGATGATTTTGGGCATTCTTCCTGGATTCTTGGTGATGGTTTTCAATTGATTGGGTGTTCCAGGTGAATTTTTTGCGTGATAGAGGAACATTTATGAGGGTTTTGGTTTGAGTACAACAGGCAATTCCCTGTTTGGCTTGCATGGTTTAATGGGGGTGTGGATTAAGTGTTTTTCGTCCTACAGGCACATTTTGCATGATGGAGTGTATTAAGTGTTTCTTATTTTTAAAACTTGGTTTGCATATGTGCTGCATAAGGTTATTTGAATAGAGTTACTCCTGCATCCAAACACCCTCAGTTGCGCCTTATAACCCCTATTTGATGTTTATACCATCTAGGTTGTGTTTGTTTACCACCGCCATGTGGGAATGTGCACAGTTTCATCAATTTTCATGTATTTGGTTGGAGTAGGACTAAGTTGCTTACATTCATGACTTGCGCGTGGTCTAAATGTGTGCCCGCGTGTTGTAATGTTCACCCACCACCCACACTTAGTGCTGATTCAGTGTCTATGCACACATGATATTATTATGATTACACCGTATTGGATCTTAATTCGCTGACACTTGACTAGTGAATCTCACATAACATGTGGAGCCCATATGATAATACTGGTCACATGACACGTAGACCCACATGGCACATGGGACCACATGATCTTTGGACCATACAACATGTGGGGCCACATATATAACCATGGGACCTTGGTATACTAACACCTAGCATGTAGGATCCACCTGATGGTGGATTACATGACACATGGGGCCTACATGGCGTATGAATTCTACTTGATATTTGATCGATATGATATGTGGGGTGCTCTCATGGGTATGTAGGACCCATAGACTATCAGACATTTATTATGTGTCGCCAACCTAGCATGTGTGATCAACTTGATATACACTTTGAGGCCACACGAGTGAGCCAGATGTCTGCGATTAGAGTGTTGTTCATCAAACGCAATACATACAACTTTACTCTTGTGCAAATCAAAATGCGTGTACATTGCTTAGCCAGCACAACTGATTGGCTCCGCTTAGAAGATCTATTATGTTGAAGCTTAACCTGATCAAGTGATCCTAACCATCAGATCTAAAGACAATTCTGTCTTCATGTACTGTCCCAAAATATATAGGCATAAATTGGACGGGTAGGATCATTGATGGGGTTTAACTTCTGTTTTACGACTGATGTTGTACATGATAAACATTAAAAATGTGGGTCCCAAATGCTCTACATCTGCACGGCTATGCCATCATGAATCGAATTTAAGAGGAAGACCCAAGATTTTCTTTCTCCCTAGAAAGGAAACAAGTGGGGTCTTCGTAAGAGTGGCAGTGCAGTAGGATTTCCTTTCTCAGAGAAGTGGGTCCCTACCAGCATTAGCATTAGCATTAAAAGCAATGCATGCGATGCACGTGATACGTCACGCGCAGGAGAGAGAGAGAGAAACATGAGAGGCCCCCTCTCCTCCCTCTCTTGTGTCGAGGCTGAAGACTGAAGAAAGAGAGAGAGAACAGAAGATGCGATTGTCAGGAAAAAGGACTGTTATTGTGTTCTCTTTGATCACGACGTTCTCCTTCACCTCGGGATCGCCAAACACATCTCTCTCACCTCTCTCTTTACCAAAAGCTGCCTCGTCTGTTCTCTCTCTCTCTCCCAGTTTCTCTATCAGTCTTCTATCTTTTTCTTTCTTTCCAAACAAGCTATCTCTCTCTAATTTATTTGTGTGTTTTGGATCTATTTTGTTATTCTGGACCTACACTCCAGCCATCTTCCCTGCATTGGAACGCTGACGTGGTCGATTCAGATCGTCCATGATCATGTGGGTAGTACCTTTTTTTAATTGCAACCGTTGAAGTTCAAATCTTTTTAAATAGAAAGACTAAAATAAACATGAAGCCAGTCTTGCTTTGCCACCTCAGCTTTCATCCATTATATGGCCTACAAGAGTTCTTAAAAGGAGAAAAATTTGGAAGCGGCGAGATTTTTGGAGGGGCGGTCCCATTGATCGTGCGTCACATATACTTGGGTTTAGGATTTTTGTTTTAAAAATAACCATGGGTATACGTGACGTGTGATCATTGATGCATGATCGCCGCTTCAATGGTTTCCTCTTTTGGGCGTACTAAAATTGGTTTAGAATCTTATTTTTATAATTATATGTATTTTATAATAAAACATATAAATGTTAAAAAATAAATTTATAACCTAATTAAATATTAAAAAAATAATTTAATCTTATTGAGACATAATATTTTATAAAATGTTATCCCAAGGGACAAAAATATGTGCAATTTAAGGACATGGATCATTGGATTCAAGAGATCCACAGTCCACGAGGCAATGGCTTCAACCGCACATATTTTTGTCCAGTTATTCGTGAGACATGACTAATAGTTTTCATTCTCATTTTGTTTTGTCTAGGTCGATACGTCTCGTTCTGTTAGCTTACCGAGATAATGAAACAGATTGATACTAGATACGTCTCGTTCCGTCAGCTTATTGAGATAATGAAACAAATTGATACTAGATGCGTCTCGTTCCGTCAGCTTACCGAGATAATGAAATAGACTGATACTGTAAATATGAATATTATACGAGGAAAAGGACTAGTACAAGCACTATTTATGCTACTCACAACACCATTCCATGGGTCCTACATATCCGACGGTTCACATTTTGCCACAGTTTTCAAGGAAATTAAGAGTCAAACACAAAAATAGCATATGGGAAGGTTGATGAGTTCATTAATCTAGATAAACTTATTAGTTGAACATAATAGCCTGCATGTGTGCCGCGTGTGCTGATTGATATAGATGATTCAAATATGAGGTGGACTGATAGAAACGCAATGAGACGTCGAGCGGACAATGTCGAAGCTTATTGAAGACGATGTTGTCTGGGTAGAGGAACAAAAGCGCACGTGACAGCGGGACATGTCTGAGACAAGAGGTTCAAGGGTTCACGTGCCGGTGGTGGCCCGCCTCAGAAGTCAGACACGCGGTTCGTGTGAAACAAAACTGGCCGTTTATTTATTAGTGCCCGTGCGAGATTATTGTATTAGGCACATGGACGGGGTCCACCCTACTTAGAACCCTCTCCTGCTATTCTGCTCCTGTCCTGCGTTGCTTAGCTCTGGAGACAAGACAGTCCGTACTCTTTTTTTCTCGCTAGTAAACGACGCAAATGGAGATGCTTCCGTCGAGCAGACACTACTTCTGGTTGGTCCCCCGTAACCGTTCATGGTCTGATCGTTTGATCGTGATCAAGCGGTTGGTAAGCTTATGAGAAAAAGAAACAGTTATGGTGGGTCCCATATCTGTTCATGGCCCACATAGGAATCATTTTACACAATCTAACCACACCTTTGAGTTGTCCATACTATGGTGATCATCCTTGCAAAAAATGAGTTCATTTAGACATTCCTAACCTTATGAAAAATTGATTTTAATTTGAAAAATCCAATCCATATATCCAATGAAATGGATTAATTTTAATTTTTGGTGACGATGATCATCATGGCAAGGAAACTAAATGTACGATTGGATTGTACACCATGATCTCTATGTGGGCCCAACCAGTAAGGTGTAAGAAATTGACAGTATGCCCTGAAAAATAATCCCTAAGACGATTTATGGCGTTAGTTGTGAAATAAATATGTTGCACATGCAAATTTATTATTAGTAAGACAAACGCTATTCATACGAGAAATGTAGGAACTCCATCATCCTCAATGGACCCTACCTTGGATGGGCATACATGCCGAACAGTCCATTGGTGGGGCCGAACCCACCCCTCGAATAGGACCGTGTTCGATGAGAAGTCGATTTGGCCTCCATTTGAACAGTCCAAATCGATGAATTGACGGATCACATGTATGACACGTGGGTTACATCGCATTTGATCGGAAGACCTTCGATCCCCATGTGGACGGGAACGCGCACGGTCCTACTGAATTACTGGTACATGTGAGGAGGAGGTTGTGAGGCCCCCCGACCGGTCCTATGATAGGGTAGCCGCACGAGCGGCATGGATAAGAATATCAGGTTTCTTGACCCCCTTGCATGGTTGGTGAGCGACATGCCTATCTAATTAGAGAATTTATATTAATGTGCCTAAAAACATCAAGCATTAAATCACAATAAACCATTCCACCATTTTGACTAATTGCCTACTTTTGAATGGTCAACGAAGCGACAATCCATCGGAGGGTCAGGATCAGATCGATGAGATGTTCCACACATCAATACGATTGATGTGGACAAAATTCGAAGGTTTTGTAGTGTTTTGCATTATGAGATCTCACATTCTCAACTCTTGGTGTATTATTAAGGTGGGACCAGAGCCGCTTTGGCTTACCATTAGAGTTAAGGTGGGTCCCACAGTACATTCAAGAATAATGGAGGCAGATACTTTGTACACATGCTTCCAATTCTATGGGGGCGATGTACTGTAACGTAAGGTGAAGGCATCTTTTTTGGGGTAGTGATGGAACTTTCTTATTTCGACTGTGTAGGGACTAGTGATGGAACTTTCTTATTTCTACTTATGTGTCTAGGGACAACTTTACTTATGAGCTAGGTATATCTACTCAAATGTATTTGCTAGCTAGGGTTTCAATGGGTACCCATTTACCCGTATCTGAACCCAATTATTCAGGGTTTAGGTCTGGATTTTTGGTTCAGATATTCGGGTCAGGTTCTTTGGAATAGCATGGTTTAAAAAATGGCCGTCATACCAAAAATAATTGCCGTACGACGGTATAACACCACAGTTCCGTTATGTTATATTACTAATAGGTGGCCTGTGCCCATGGCACTCCTCGATAAAGCGTTTGTCAAAATTGGGTCTGAGTATTGGCTGAAAGTAATTTGGTCAGGTCTGGTCATAGCAGTACTTGACCAAGGGGGTCAATGAGGAATTTTTTTTAAGCGGCAGGATTATTGAAGTGATGATCATGTGACCAATGATCACGCGCCACATATATCCATGGTTTAGACATTGGTTGTAAAAAGACTTTCTAAAAAGTAATCATGGGTATATGTGGAGGGCAATCTTTGGCGCACGATCGCCTCTTCAAAAATCCCACCACTACAAAAATTTTCTCATCAACGAGTCAATTTTAGTATGGTACCCAGAACCAAAACCGATATTGTCAGTTCGCAGAGTTCTCAATATGATGGATGCAAAAGGGGAATGGTTTTGGTAAAAGAGTAATTTTTTTCGCACCAACCCTATAGCGACGGTCAGCCAATGGCCGTCGCTGAAACCTATCTATAGTGACAGTTTTAACTGGCCGTCGCTAAAAGTCTGTATTTAAAACCCAATTTTCTTGTAGTGTTCTAGTTCAGTTCCAATATCAAACTACCCAGAACCAGAACTGTTATTATCGATTCAGTTCAAATATCAAATTACCCAGAACCAGAACTGTTATTATCGATTCAATTCCGATTCTTTTTTAGTTAGTTCCCAAAAATATAGAACCAGAATTGAAGTTTTCGATTCTAATCGAACGGGTATACAAATTGACACCCATATACTCGACCCATTAGAAGTAAAGGCCTACATCCACCAAATAGGAAAGAAGTTGTCTGTTTCTTCATTATTTGAAAAGGGTCACTATCAACCTCCCAAAATGGCCATGATCTGAATGGAATCCATCCATCTTCCAGATTAGCCATATCTCAATCGAATCTTATGGATATGGGTCAAGTTGTTTCGACAAGCCAATAATAGTCTTTGAGGGAAGGATTGATTTTTTGGTGACGGATGATCTTAAATAAAAATCAATTCATTCCAACATTTCTAGTCATGGAAATGAGTTACAAATTGAAAAATTCTGCACCGTCCATGGCACTATTAAGCGCACTTCTGAGAAGATATGAAATTTCAAAATGGGCTTATTTTTGTGAACAGGAGATCTTCCTCACCAAAAATCAGCCCTTAACTCATCTCTATGTGGGCCTGACAAGGGTGTGTGGGAGGTCAGAATAACGGGACCCCCGTATAAAATAGTTATTCGGTGTATGGCAAGAACACAGTACCGGAAAAGTTCGAGTATAATTCGAATTTTATCAATGAGAAAATTTTTAACAAAAAAGATTATGCGCTATTGAGCCAGACTGAGACTATCATCTTAGTTCGATCTCGGGATAATTTTCCCTGATTGGTAACAAACTCAGGTAAGGATTCTGAGATAGAAAACTAATTAGATAGAGGTTAGATCCTCGCTCAGATGAGGAAACAGAACCAGGATGTCACAACTTCATGAGATTGAAGATTGTTCCTAACCCTGAGACTTGTTGTCAATTGCGCAACAAAACGATCTTCAAGAAAGACCGTTACCTATTAGGAAAATAAGAAATTGACTAATTATATATATAGTATTAATCCCGGGCAAGGAGATCGAGATAGAAACCAATAAGCTAGATGTTAATCTTGATGGACAAGGAAATCATCTATAAAATTATAGGGTAGGGCCTACTGACCTTATAGATGTTTTTGGACCACCTCTTGGTGGACCTACTGACGAAAGATCAGCTTGATTGATGATTTTTAGCATAAAAAAAGGCTCAAATTCAACGGTCAAAAACCATATTATTAAAATGTTAAATCCAATGATTATAAATCACTAATTATACTGATTTTTTTAATCTTTAGATTCATCAAGAGGTGGGCCAAATATTCGTAAGGTAAGTGGGCACTAAGCAGTATTCCACGTGGCACTTTGGAGGGGGGGACATAAACCTTTGAAGTCCCCCGGAGGAATCAAACACGGGCTTTTTTCCCATTATAATGCCCAAGACGGAATCTAATATTGGTCGTTATTTTGTGATCCGTTATAACGGCTGTTATAACACTAACGCTGAAGGACCGTTAGACTGTTATAATGGACCATTTAAAAACTCGAGTGGAACACGGTTCATGGTTGACGGTTGACGGTTGACGGTTGTTGAATAAAAAAAAGAGAGAGTTAATGATATTTTGAAGGGAAGATGGCGGTAAAGAGAAGGAAGAGTGCGTGTGAGGAAAGGAAGGGGAAGAGAGGAAGGCACTGCACACGCGCATTGCTTTTTTGGCCCTTTTTTTTTTTTTTTCTATATTTTAATCTACAAATCTCTTACATTCCCTTCTTTTAATCTTTCTTTCTTTTAATCAAATCCACTCCACACACGCCTTGAGAGACTTCTAAACTCCTCTCTTTCTCTCTCTAGATCTCCCTTACTTATAAAGGCATAGGAGCCACGAGCGCAATCATTAGTGCATCTTAACCCACTAAGAGAGAGAGAAAGGGAGCCTCCCTTTCTCTCTCTCTCTCAACTCAAACCCCAACGTATTCTCAAGGGAGACAAAAATCTTACTCCTCCCCCTCTCTCCCTTTATCTAACGGAAACCTCATCATTTCTGCCGGCAAATCTATCAACACCCCCCCCTCTCTCTCTCTATATATATATACCCTTGGTAGGGACCACGTGAAGATCATGTTGGACAATCCAGCCATACAATAACTTGTCCTTGCCATGATCATCATCATCACCAAAAATTACTCCATTTTCACATTACTAACTAAAGGGTAGGATGTAAATTTAAAGTATAAGACACTGTATACGTACCAGAAAAATGCGATTGATCGGATGGTTATCGTATTCTGATTAACAAATCTTTCAGTTGGCCATTGGTTGCTCTTGAGTTTGGTGGGCCACCAATCTCATTTGATGGCAAGGAAGAGAACTGTCACCATTATCTGCAATTATATGCGTGCATTTTGTTCTAGTTCTCCATGTTTTAGGAGTAAAACTTCGATGATAGGCGCACTGTCATTAAGGCCGATGATAGCGCACAATTTGATCCATGTGGCACATTCTTAGAGGACTCTGATCGTATGGATGTTTGGCCAATCCCTAGGTGGACCTACGAACCAAAACTCAGCCCAAGTAGTGATTTCTAGGCCTTGGATTGGAATTATTCATGGATTGATTTAACCGTAGGAATTTGAACATTATTGACCATTATTTGAGGTACAAAGATCCAAAGGTTTCAAATGACTAATCAAGCTGATTTTTGGTTTATAGGTCCAATTAGGGATTGGCCAACCATCCATAGGGTCAGAGTCTTCTAAGAATATGCCACGTGGCTCATATTGTGCCCTGTCATTAAAGTTTTACTCATCTTTTAGCTAAGAGCTAGTAATGATTACATGGTAAGAGGTCCATCGACGTTGTCATGGTACACAGTGGTATTGTTTTGTTATTGGTCAAAATTGTACTGCCGAGCAAATCAGTTTTAAGTTTTAATTAATTAATTATTAAAGCAAATCCATTATTCCATTACACTTTACCAGTGAAAGAATGACACCACCATGCACCATGACAACATCAATGGACCCCGGACCATGTGATTGGGCTAACTGGCCCACTGATTGATCAGTGATGATTTATGTAAAAGTGGGCCATTTTTTATGATTTGGGATGTCATGCCAGAACCAGGCTCCAGCAATTATTTCCCCACAACAATTATGAGGAATGATCCCTTGTTACCTAACCATATGTTAAAAAGACAGGAATAATCTACATTGTGGTATTAACTGATTAATCAAATTGTGAATGCCACAGTTTTAAAAAATAACGCTCCAAGACCGTTGTGCTGTCTATATGGGTCGGGCTCCAGTGTAACGGGAGCCTGCCATTTTATGGTGGTAACTATATATATATATATATTTATATTATTACTTATAAAAGCACCGATATAAGAAAAATGTTTGATTGACTTAAATACCTTTTTTTTTCTTCTATTTTTATATTTGTTATACCATTTTCGACTGTCAAGACTTTCTTTCTCTCACGACACGAGACTTTCCTTATTCCATGTCATTCATTCTTCTTCTCTATAAATTTTTTTTAATGATCGGTTAGGGTTTTGTACAATCCCTCTCTACGTTCTGATTTATACTGTTGCGCCCATTCTCTACTTGTCGTACGTCATTTTCTACGAAGCTGGAACTTCTCAGCTCTTTGGATTCTTATTCAAGCTTCACTCAGCTACGTTTTCTGATTCATGCAACTATCTTTTGTTTATATTTTAATTCAAACATTTCCGTTTAACCAATTACCCACGTTTTTAGTGTAATTCTAATGGTCTACGTGTGAACTTACTAGTTTGGTAAAAAAGTCAAAAATAAGAAAAACAAAATTAACCTTATAAGGACGACCATTATAATGTCTATAGTCTGAACATTAATATTATTCGTTATTTCACCATTATAGATATTAATTCAAATAAAATAAAATAAAAATAATATTTCGAACTTTTTTTTACTATGACGGGGCCTGTCATGACGGTAACGAACATAACAATAATGTTACTTGTGTATTATAACATTATAACAGTTGAATATAAATCTTAGTTAACACCACTTAATTTAACCTAATTATAGTCGTATATGGAGTGACCGCAACTTTAACCAGGAATGGGTTATCAAGCTAGTGTGATAACATGAAATTATAAGCTTCTTCAGCCGAACATCGGCTCGAGTAAAGGATTAGGGTTATGTTAGGTCGACAGTCGGTGTAAAAATCATGTCGAATCTCTTTACATAAATCCGAAATGTCAAAAAATTATGCCAAAATTGGGGTTAGGGCATGCACGAGCTTCATAAGCTGCTCGCTCACGCGCAATGCACGTGCCGCCCCTAATAATAATAATAAAAAATAAATAAAATAATTGTTTTTAGTTAATTAAGATCATTATATCTCTAAGCCCATTAGTGGTGCAAATAGTATCTCAAGAGGGGGAGAGATTTTGTGGGTCAGTTATCCATGGAACCCTAAGATCTGCTCTAGTATTCAAAAGAGAGATAGAGTCATCCATCTTTATCCCCCTTTTTATTTATTTATTTATTTGATTGATAAACTCATACTGGTATTTTACTTGTTTGAAGACCAAGGGCCCTCTTTTACCCACTTTTACCATTTTTAATATTCTCCAAAATCAAAAAGTTTAAATACATAAATTAAAGTTTTTTTGGCAAATATATTGGGACCAATCGGGACCATTCAATAGGTGGGCCACCATGAAACCAGACAATTAGATGGGTGAGATGATTGATGGGTATAGTTTTTGAGGTGCGTGCCCATTGAAGAGAAGATCTATCAATCCAACGATATTGATCAATTTCATAAGTGGGGCCATGTGTACGGTATAGATCAAATACTTAAAAAGTAGAGAGACAGATGAGGTTGAGCTTGACCAAGGGAAATGATGGATGTTATCACTTGTCCGGAAAGGTATATATCCTCGTGTGTGCTGGCGCGACGCTCCGCACACCTCACTCTTCTCTCGCGGCTCATGAGACCGCTGATTCCGCTACCACGTGAATAGGGAGAACGTACGGAACGTTTTTACGAAAATGCCCTCACCTATGTTTGTATTGCCGATTGTGTTCCAGACCTAAATAAAATATAAAATCTCATTAAGTATATTTTTTCCTCACTTAGCGCATACCAAGGTTTAAAAATTGGCCGTTATAACGAAAATAACTGCCGTTTTAACGGATTTGGACCTCCCTGTTACATTATGTACCGTTTTAATGCTCGGAAAATAACTGCCGTTATAAATTTTATTGAAAATTTGAAATTCAAATTTTGAATTCTAGTGCCTTTTTTCCATTATTTTTCATTATTTTCCCTTCTTTTTTTTTTTTTTTTTTTTCTGTTTTTGTCTCTGCGTTACAATCTGTTAGAACGGAAAAAAATCAGTAGCGCCTTCAATCCGTTATACCGTCATAACGGCCCCTTTTAAACCTTAGTTCAGACCATCATCTGGTTGTTATGTAAAATATGGGTATGACAGCTTAATGAGATCCCATGACCTAACGAAGAACCTTCATACCATCTTTTGAATAAATTAATCATTCCAAACAGACCTTCCAAATATGATTATTTAAAATATATCTTATTAATCTTGATCATTATTATTTTTAAATTTTTTTATTTTTTATGAATGTGCTCAATGGTTGAATTGTTTAAAAAAAAATCACATTGTTAACTTACAGGTGCAAAAAGAGGGATACGATCGTCGGCGATGGTTCGTCAATAACAATATTCCTGATGAATTGAACGGTATAAATTGATGAATCAGTGTACCGTGTGGCCCGCAATATACCATGTAGCCATGTAGCGGTATCAACGGGTTGGTTCCGTTTATGGTACAGAAACAAATGGTCCAGAATTGGAACCAACAAATACCCGGTTTGCTATCAGGTATAAGATATCTCTTTTATATAAAAAAAGAAATGTACAATGAAAGAAAAATAAAAATAAAAATACATTCATGCTCAAATTCAGAAAATCCGACCCGGGCCTGGATAGAACCCGCAACCAACATCAACTCCACTATTGAAATAGGAAAGATAATCGAGACTCAATGTCGTGGGTCGATTTAGTTGTGTACCCATTGACACCGTGGTTCAAAAACTCGGCCGGTCCTACTCTGGATCGGGCAATCCGGACCGAGATCGGAAGTCCCTGTTCTAAATGATACTGGGTCGTCTTGCCCATCTGAACGATATTTGGGCCTTCCAGATCGGGATCGGCGCCCTTCGATCCCGAGACCGACACCCTAGCACAATGTATCACGAGCCTCCAACTAATTATATTTTTTATTTACTTAATAAAGATCCAATTCGTTTCATCCCTTCCTACCAGAGAAAAAAAAAAAAAAAATCCTTTCATCGGTTCACACATGCTCTTTTCTCCACGTTCGAAGTAGATTTAATAAAAGAATGTCACAACATAGTTAATAAATAATAGAAAGTATTCAGTGTAGCTTTAATACAAACAAAATATTTGTATAAACTATCTCTGCCCACACATCAGATTCTATTTTCATTCTAAGCATCTTCTTTTACACAAAAACTCATAAAAGAACGTTGGAATCTTAGGATAAGAAGTTCAAATTCGAATTAAGAGGACACAGAAGGAAAATTACGTCATTTCCCTAAAAAAGAAGGGTATCTACAGGACAAAAAAGCTTACCTCTAATGCCACGTCATCGATTGCCAATCTGGCAGTCGCGCCAACTAGGACTATACGCACGCGCTTGAGCCTTTAAAAGAGGCAAGAGAGAGAGAGAGGAAACAGAAACTCTGAGGCGTGGCGTTCTGGCTTTCATTACGTCTTTCTCTCTCTCTCTCAAACTCATTTTCTCCCAAACCGATAAAACACGTCTTCGAAGCCTCATCGATTACTCTTGTCTGTTTATGTTTCCTCCTCATTTGCATTCACGCAGAGTTTACAGAGAGAAGATCAAACAGTGAAATCTCTCTGGCTTTCTCACATGGTCTTGTTTGGTTTGATTAATCTCTCCTGCAGCTTTTGACAGGCTTGTAGCAGACAAGAAAGCGAGACAAGCTTGAAACCTTGTGTTTTTGTTTCTTTTCTCTCTCCCTCTCTCTTTGATCTGTTTGTTCTATAAATCTTAATGGATCACTGGGAGAAAGATAAACTTCGACACGGAAGGCAAAATCCATCTTTCTCTTCCACCCTTCTTGACGCAATTTACCGTTCTATAGACGAAGGCGACGGAGAAGGAGAAGAAGCTTTGGTTCTCTACAGAGAAACCATGAGAAAGAAACAAAGCAACAACAGCAGTGTGAGAGGAGGAAACTGTGTGAAACAACAAGATGAAGAAGAGATGGCGAGTATTAGACGAGCTTGCATGATCGAGAAATGGATGGAAAAGAAGGCGAGCGAGAAGGTCGTAGTTCGGCGAAAATCTGTTCCTGATTTTGATCGAAAGTTACAAAATGATCGTGCTTCTGTGCTTCTCAATTCGAGTTCTAGTTCTTCAGATTCTAGTTGCGGAGGAGGTTTCTCTTCTTCCGAAGCAGAATCTGTTTACGGAACTAGATCGAGATCATCGACGATTACCTCGCACTCGCAGAGGCCGAAACCGATTCGCACCAGTGTTTCGGTTCGTTCGGAGAGATCGGAGAGGCCTTCGCAATTTGAAGTTCATCAACATGAGAGGAAGAATTATAATTCTGTTCCTCAGCAGAAACCGAAGCACGAAAACGGTTTCGTCAAGACGAAATCGAGAGCTTCAAAGATCTACGATGATCTAAAGAAGGTAAAGCAACCGATTTCTCCAGGCGGTCGACTTGCTAGTTTTCTCAACTCTATTTTTACAGCTGGAAATCCAAAGAAGGCAAAGATCTCAACTTCAATTAATGGAGGTGGTGAAGATACAAGTTCTGAGATGAAATCGAAGTCGGAGCAAGCATCGACTTGCTCTTCGGCTTCCTCATTTTCAAGATCATGTTTAAGCAAAACTCCTTCTTCGACCAATCGAATCAAGAGGTCCGTCAGATTTTATCCAGTCAGTGTGATCTTCGATGAGGATTGTAGACCCTGTGGACATAAATGCCTCTACGAAGACGAGCCAGGATTAATGGCAGTAACAACTGTTAGAAAAAATGCGGGAGAATCTCAGTTGCTTAATGAGGATCTCAAATTCCTTCTCACGGAGAAAAACCGAAGAGTCGAAGAAGCTGCCAGGGATCTTCTTAAAGGATACCAGAAGAAGAGCGATTACGCCATTAGAGATCTCCATGTTCATGATGATGAAGACGATGACGACGATTATGACGACGCGGCTAGCGATTCGAGCTCTGATCTCTTCGAGCTCAATAATCTTGCAGCGATCGGGATCGAACGGTACAGAGAAGAACTTCCGGTGTACGAAACAACTCATCTTGGCACGAATCGCGCCATTGCTAATGGCTTGATTCTGTAGTTTAAACTATCTCCCAAAAAAAAAAAAAATACTGGGTTTGGAGTTTATATCAGAGAGATTCAGATAAGAATAAATCTTTCTTTTTTGTTCAATTTTAGTGCTTAATTGACTCATTTGTTCTTTGTTTTACACCTCAATTTTTCCAATTTTCTAAAAAAAAAAAAACCAGAGAATCAGAAATTTCTTAAAGGATTGAAGAATCAGAAAACTCGATTTGATCGATATCGAGATCAAAGCAGAGAAAGATTAAAAGGGAAGAAAGTAAAGAAGAAGAAATGAAGATTCGTGATCATGTTCACACGCTACATGAGAAAAGTAACAGTGGGAAGAAGACGAAGAGGAGGTAAAGCAAAGCAGATCTTCTCCATGAGAAGAGAGAAAGCGAGAGCTTTTGCTTTCTCTACTCCTACTGGGACCCACACCTCACTTGAACATGGCGTCACCAAAGAATATGTATCATTTAAACCAGAGATCAGAGGATTAGGATTTACGACAAATCTCTCACTGATTAGTTTATCAGTCAAAAGGTAAGGTCTTCTGATCCACTAAAGCCGATAGTTAAAAAAAAAAAACCGTTAAAACGCCCGTATCGGTAACGGCCACACATTTTTACACTCTCTTGTATATAAACGCCTATTTTGCAAAAGTAACGGCCGTTATAGTTCTTCTAATAAAAAATGAATAGCCAATGTAAGCAAATAGTGGCCGTGACACTTGGTTGTTATGACAGTTATATTGTCCATTTTAATACTATTACGACCAATTTTTTTTAAAAAAATGGTGGTTATAAGTTATAATATAATGTTATAAATAATACTAAAATAGGGGTGATTTTTATTGTTATTTTAATTTTAATTTTCAACATAATAAGCATTCCGCTGTTCAGACGTTATAACGGTATTTTTTATTATAAATATTTAATTTAAAATAATCCGAGTTAGGAGTCGACTCCTGATTTGTCACTTTATGATTGAATTAGAAGTTTTGTTTTTGTGATTTAATTTCCCAATCGGTTTGGAATTGATGTTGATCAAACCGTCGACTCAAGGAGGACGTTCTCGGAATTGTGTATCGATGGATAACAATTCCGAAGTTGCTCGCAATTCGTATTTGCTACTTTGTTTGTTTAGTTTGATCCTTGTGGGTTTTTTTACGGGGTTACGTCGGTGGCGGGGGGCGACAATCAACCAGAGCTTTCACTAGATTCAAATTGATAGATACAAAATAAACCTAGAAATTAACTTGTAACGAACTATCTGGTCGAATGCTATGGATCGTCTTAGACTCGGTGGCCGCAGTCAACGCATTCATTAAAGATGAGGTTCTCTGGAAGGTCCGAGCTAAATGGGAATCCATCAAGGACTAATTTGTTCGTATTCGTTTTAGTACCTCTTGGAGAGAAATTAACTTCAGTGCGGACATCTACGCCAACAAGGGAGCAAATTTACGACTTTGGTGGGATGGTCGCCCTCCATTCATCACATCCGTGGAGAATCCGCATCAAACCTACTACAGGTTTACTAATTGATGTAATTTTTTGCTTATTTCTTCTTTCTCCCTGTAATTTTCTTTTCCTTTCTTTTCATACAAAATCATTGTTTAAGCGAAAAAAAATAAAAATTAATAAGCAAAACCCTCAAAAAATAGGAATGCGGTGCAGAAAATGTTCGAGTACAATTCAGGTTTATCATTTAAAAATTCGTTAAAAAATTCGACAAAAATAATTCAAAAAATAAAATAAAACATAAAAACGTGAAATATTGGCAATTTTTGTCTTGTAAAATGAATTTTCATGTTCAAAACTAAATAATGCGAGAATAATTCGAAAAAGTTCGTGAATTATTCGATCATTTTAAAAAATGCACCCAATCTATGTTACAAGTGTTTAATAGAGCTAAAATAAGGCACAAAATACAATATTGGCTGGTGGGTCCTACTTAAGGAGATTCGTTATCAACATAAATCAGCTGATAACAACCATCAAATTATTTACATTCGTTTGGAGGGTCAAGAAAAACAGAGGCCCCACTTAATTTAAATATATTTGATTATTATTTCTTTAAAAAAAATTCCCAACGGTTGGTGAGGTGGGAAGTTGATCACGACGATGTGATGGGTGTGAGACAACCTACCGGCCTATGGCGTTGACCCCATCCCTTCACCACAACTCCTACTGAGAATTCCCATCATAACCATCATCTCCCCCTATATGCATCTAAGCTTTGTAGCCCCCTTTACAAGCAAATATTTTAAAACCCCGACCCGTCGTTGATCCGGTGGGCTGGCCGATTCACCGGTTCCATGGGTTGGTCAAATGGACGGTCCATTGACTAAAACTTAAAAAGAGGGAGGAGGAGATGAGCTGGGAGCGGAAGTTCATATTTTTTAGGAGATGGGTAGATGAAGAAGCCCCTTGACTAGGGCAAGAAATCATCAATCAAGCTAATTTTCAGTTTGTATATCCATCTATGGCGGGATAAACATCCATGCAGTTTGTGGGTAAAAAATTGAGCTATTATGGTCCCAATTTAGTAAATAAATGCTCAAATTATTCCCGAATAATTTGTGAACCATACGAATTATTTACAAAACGAACCAACCAACATCCTATTCAAAGGTTTGGAAAAATTTGCGCATTTTGAACAAGATCGAATTATTCTTGAGTAATTCATGAAGTTTTCCAAAGACAAAAAGTTAATGAAAAAATTCGAATTGTGCTCGAACATTTCTTGTACAGTATTTTTTGTTACACTCTGAATTGCTAACTAGGGTATGGCGACAAGAGTCCCCAGCAGCGACTGCATCAGAAGTCTAGTTGTTAAGTTCAGATGCAGCAAAAGTTTGAGTATGATTCAGTTCTGAGCTTAATAATTCAGCCAAAAATTCGAGGAACGACAAAAGTTTGTAATTCTATTTATTCATCCTTAATTCGTCTATGATCTAAAAATTCAATGTTGAAAATTCTCCACCAAAATATAAAATTGTGTAAGACTATTAACGGGTCCCCACTTACTCGACTAGTAGGTAAACAGTTAATCTGAGTTTGATGATACTGGTACCCATGGTTTTAAAAACAACCGTTTAAACGGTAACCACCCAAACCTGTTTCTTTTAAAACCGTTTAAACA
Source organism: Euptelea pleiosperma (assembly GCA_035048495.1). Lineage (NCBI taxonomy): Eukaryota > Viridiplantae > Streptophyta > Magnoliopsida > Ranunculales > Eupteleaceae > Euptelea > Euptelea pleiosperma. The sequence goes on from CM068548.1 coordinate 13,502,405, forward strand.
CGTTTTAACGTTTTTGAATTTAATGGACGTTAAAATCGTTTAAACGGCCATTAAATTCTGAAAGTTTTTGCGAAAAAAGGTCATTAAATCCGTTTAATTCTGTTTAATTTCTGTTAAATTCTATTTTTTTAATTTTCAAATTTCAAAATTCAAAATCTTAATTTCAGCGCCATTTTTTCTGTTTTTTTCCGTTAAAAACCGTTAAATTCTATTTTTTCCATTTTTTGCCCATGACCGTTTCAATCCGTTTTAATGGCCGTTTAAACGGTAACACCCCCAGTCCATTTAACCGTTAAAACGGCCTCCTTTAAACCTTGCTGGTACCATCTAAAAGTTATTAATTCATGAATTAATCGCGAATTTAACAACCAGGATCAGGAGTCCTCTGCATCTAGGTGTCCATATATAGGTGCCAGATTACCAACTTGATTATCTGGGTTTACATCCAGTTCTAAGATCCTGGTAATAATCGGGTCAGGCGTGGTTACCTTGACACGTACACGAGTTTTATATTCAAGAACCGGATCCAACACCTTAATATATTGGGTGGACCCAATTAATTTGGTTGAACATGCTGATGTCCCGTCTAATCCGATCCATTGACGACGATCCTAATATTTTTTTTGTCGATCTTATTAAAAATATTGTCGTTAGGTTAATAATAAGATATTATGGGTAAGCATTAGCGAGGGCTGTCACTTACCAACCAAGCACAAGACACTGGCACCGATTTCACACGTAGGGTCAGGATCAAGTCCAGCCCTTTTGTGTGGCTACCCGGGGTACTGTTGGCTATGTTGTGTAATGTTTAAGACAACAAGGACAAGATACATAATTTGATTGGTCCAAAATTTGATTGGATCATTGCAAACATCCAATTCAATGTACATTCGTTTGGCAAACAATATCTCGGTGGACGACATCATCTTCTTGGCCTTATCCTAGCTATTTTTGGATCACCAACATAAATCTTTTTTTATTTTATTTAATTCTATTTAGAGCTATATCTTCTGTCAAGATATATGTTTTGGAATTGTCTCGGTAAGTGGTGACATCCGTTTTTGTTGTATATGGCCAAATTATTTCAATTAATTTTTATTTTATACTATCCCGTATTAGAGTTATTATTAATGCGTTCTTCTTGGAATGTCATTTATAATTTCCACTCATCTATCTCAACATCCTCATCTCTATTACGAGCTAGGGGTTCCAAATTCAACTCTCCTTGGGGCCACCCTTGGAAGAGTAACAATAAGTGGCTCAGTCCATATCAAACTCTCCTGTAATACTTGACATGTGTGGAGGGGTGACTAGCGTGTCTTGGGGGACTAGTCCGGGTGCTATAAGAGGTCCGGATACCCTAGTTATATATAAACTACCCAACTAATCAACCATGAAACAACTTAAGATATATCTCTACTTTTTTTTTTTTTTTTTATTTTATCTGTAATCGATATATCTATACTTTAAGTAGAGTAAAAATATTCTTGATCTAAAGGTTAGAATCATCTAATAAAATCCACTTTAGATGAAAAAGAGATCTCCAAGTAGGTCCCAAACCCTAGACCTTCCCTAGGATCAAACAATGCTAATTCGTGATGTAACATATATGGCTTGAAGTCTTGATTGATCATGTTCTAGATCTGCAATCCGGATTGAGATCTGTTTTGTTATGAGGAGTCTGATAGTGCTAGAGTTCTACTGTACATGAAGGCACGAAGTACATCACGTCCCAGCTTTGCATTGAGTTGGCTGGGGGGGTTACACAGGGGATTCAGGGATGTTGCCCTTGAAATTTTTTTTGGAGGTCTTTTTCTCTTAAGGGCATTTTTGTACTTTCACATAGAGATACAAAAACCCTAGTTTCATTTTGGGTTTATATATATCTTGGTTGATCATAGACGATCTTCCATTGTTTTGTGTGTTTCTTTCATTGCCTCATAGCATAATGGAATCGGTTGGATATGTGGACAATATACCTCATTAATCTAGAGGGAACCACGTAAATATCTGTGTTCTGTAGATTGTTTATTTTTCATTCTTTACAACAAGATCAATAGGCACTGTTCCCCGAAGATGTCTAACGTCGGATTGATCAAAGTCGATGCCCACTGATCGATCCAGCCACCGATCCCGGGATCCTGAGACTTGGAACCATGGAACATGGGTGTCATTGTTTCTCTTTTCAGGTTAATGAATTGGGTGGGGTCACTTGGGTGTGGACCCGCACGTGATCTGCTGCACTGACAGCTGAGAGCCCATTATTAATACAAGGCCCAAGCGTGCTAACACGGAACTGCATGTAGAGTCTTGGAGTCCCTCAGACAGAGACAGCACCTCCCTCACGTGTGCCCTGTATACGGATCACCATGAGAAAACTCATAGTTTTAGAAGTAAAGTAGGGTGGAAAACCTTGAGTGATTGATCTTGCCTCCTTTCTGCGTGGCAACTTGATGAGTGTTTCGTCCTTTGACACGTGTCCCAAGTATTCTTGAACTTTGTTAGTTTCAAAATGACAAAAATAATCTTGAGAGAGAGTTGTTTCTTTATTAAACGAGGGGCAAAGATTGGAAATAAAAAAAAAAGAATGTGGGAGCAATGAAGGCAGCTTTTGTTAAAGAAGGTCGAGAGGGAGAAAAGAGAAAGATGTGGGAGTTTGGCGATCCCGAGGAGGTGTTCATGGAACTGTAACAGCCTTTTCTCTTAGAAAGAGAGATGGGAGATGATGATATCTGATCGGAACAATCTTCTTTTCTTTGCTTTTCTTTCTTTCTTTCGTCACTAGACTTTGACACACCATCTACATTTCAAAGACTAAAGTGTAGGAATTCTTTTCCTCTCTTTTTTTTTTTTTTTTGGTTGTGAATTTAAATTTATCTCGACGATTAAGTTACACATACCCTTCAGACTTGTCACTTTTCTATTGGTCATATAAAGGTCTCGAGGTCGTCCCGATATCCAATCCGACCAATCCATTGACAGCCCTATATATGGCCATACACTCAAATGTCATCTAGGTGACAGCATATCATACATCTAGCTCAAATATCTACCCATGGAGGAATATGTGATTGGGGTTGCAAATGGGCCAGTCCATGAGGGAAAAATCTATGATATAGATTCTCTATAAAAAATTTGATGCGGAAGTCCCTCTAATTGACATGTGGCACACTCTTTCTGTCCCACTGATCTCACGAATGTTTAGCCAACATGTTGACGAACCTATACACCAAAAATCAGCATGATTGGTGATGTCTATCCATTGGATTTGAGTACTTTTTTATAATGGGCTTGGAACCAACTCATATGTCTGTTCATTAAGCCCATAATGAAAAAGTGGTCGAATTGAGTTGCTAGAAATCACTAATCACGCTGATTTTTGTTGTGTAGGTCCAACAAGAAGTGGGCCATGCATTCAAGTGGTCAGCAAGTCCAAAATAATATGACACGTGGCACTTTGAGGGACTTCTGCATCAAAATTTTGATACAGAGTTCTGTATCGTAGAACGGCTTGTCCATGAGAGGTTTTGGGCCCAAATTTAGTATTACATTGTTCTGGGCCAATTCATGATAGCCCAACTTCCCAACAATCAAATGGGGCCAATCAACATTAATCTAACTTGAAATAAACATAATGGTATATTTAATCAAATAGTTAGGAAAACTAGCAGACTTAGATGTCTCGTATTTCTCGATTGATGGGATTTGGTACGATACTTATGAGATTGATATTCGAAATATTTCTTCGTGTAGAACGTATTGATTTGACCCTATAAACGGGACCACCACCCAATAGCATGTTGCCGCCAGAATTATCAGGATTACCGCATCGTTGTTCCTACCCTAAATCCCACATACATCTTACATCGTTTATCGATCTCTGGGTCTCTCGGTATTCGTATCAGTAATGGATATGGGACCAATCAAAAGTGGCACATTTTGGGTACATGGTTGGGTGGTGTGTACTGTAACATCAGGGTGCATAAAAGTCATTAGTGACAACAATGGTTTAAAAAAAATGGCCGCTATAACAGATTTGGACCTCCCCCGTTACGTTATATACCATTTTAATGCTCAGAAAATAAAGGCCGTTATTTTCTGTTATAGCGAAAATAGAAAATTTGTGACAAAAGACGCCGGTTATTTCAATTATTTTCCATTATAAATTTTATTGAAATTTTGAATTTTAGCACCATTTTTTCTGTTGTTGCCCCTGAGCATTACAATTTGTTATAACTACTATTATAACGGAAAAACAGTAATGCCCCCAGTCCGTTATACTGTTATAATGGCTCCTTTTAAACCTTGGTGACAACTATGGGTCATAAACACACCCACCACTTTAATCTTTTTGGGGATCTTAGGTTTGGTTGAAACGTTGACAAGAGAAGCTGAAGTGGGAGAGGAATATTTCTGGCAACTGAAGCCCGTGTATGGCGACTAGTGAGAAAGGGGGGATGCTCACTTGGTGGCTTTTGACCGCTCTTGATGCTCAAGTTGCTATCTAGGGTCCACCCACTCCTCCCTCCGTCTTTTGAAGGTGGTTTTCCATGTTGATACGTTTTATTACACGAAAATATTCGATATGTCGCGAGCTACGACATTAAATGGTCATTCGGGTTCCAACGTCGTCGATCCTACAATTAACGATTTATGATGAATTGGGTGACATTCAATTACATGCCATGAAGGCATAGTTCCCCGATACATGCGGGTTACTAAATTGATGTGTCACATCGTATGTCGGAGAGCTTCCCGTATTAGTTAGGGGAAGAAGATGGTGAACATGTGCAGCGTCGCGATCGTGCTAGCTAGGGTGGTGCATCATGCAACTTCAAAATTATAATGATTTTAATTTGCTTTCCATTCAAATAATTTTCTAAGACAACAGAGCCTTATATTAGTAAAAAAAGACGTCGTCTAAAGCTACACTCATTTCTTACATCCAGTTCTTACACTATGGTAGGACCCACATGGAGATCATGTTGGATAATCCAACCATACATTGAGTCCTTACCACGATGATCATCGTCACCAAAAATCAGTTCATTTCGATATTGCAAACATATAAAAAATTGACCCAAAATCAGTTAATTTTTCGCATTTTGATCATATTTGTTAGGTTTGTGTCACTTCATCAATAAGTGAGTGATCAAATCATGCGTAATGTGTCACCTGAAAATGACCAGAAGGCATATACAGTCTCATTGCTTAAGCTTATTTTGTTGAATCAATCAACCACCGCCCCAAAAGTAGAAATCGGGTTGATACACTTAGTGGAATTCCATGAAGTACTTTTGTTAGATTGATTGGATGTTTTAATTGTCTTCTTCCTCATTTGCTAGGGTTTGTGGGGAAACCCGGTTGCTCCGAGAGAGACCCGTGGTGGTGGTGGTGGTCGGTAGTAGTGGCTCGACAATGATGAAGAGGACGGACAAGAGAGAACTCAAATTTCCAATGGAGTACAAAAATGGCGAAAAAATTGTCCAAGTAGCGATACTTTGGCAATTCCCAGCTCGAAGTCGCATGATTCAAACATGATTTTAGTAGAAAGTGTCGATGTAACTTTTATTCTCATATAGCACAGAATTTTGCAAAACATGAGTTCATCTATAATCTATTTATAAAGGGTTGTGATAGGTTGACTCATGCTTTTCGACTCAAAAAATGACGAGGTAGGTGGGCCAACCTGGAGATAAGTTAGGGGTTGATTTTTGGTGAGGATGATCTCCAAAATCAATCATTTTTGAAACTTCTAACTCTATTGAACGTAGATTTTGTTAAATAACCACTTTATTCTAAAAGCTTAAGCTATTAGAGGAGGACCTAACAATGTATATCAAGGGGTTTATAGGTCTAACAGAGGTGGAGTGCTGGCCACATAGCCAAACAACACACTCTAACAAAACCCCCCTTCCGAACTTTGTCAGGGACTCGAACTTGTGACCTACTGGGATCTGCCTGCTCTGATATCATGTTAAAGAACCATTTACCCCCAAAAGTTCGACTTAGTAGGAACATGTGAAACAACTATGTATATCAACAGGTCATCGTCGGCCAACACAACACATGCGCGGAAACACACCATCCCAAAATGGTTGTTTAATATGCTAGCAGAGCCTTAGGCCTGGGGGTCGGGGGTTCAAGTCTCTAGTGGAGGGGGCGTGTTAGCAGATGGTGTGTTCCCGCACACGTGTTGTGTTGGCCGATGACCCGTTGATATACATAGTTGTTTCGCATGTCCCCAACAAGTTGATCTTTTGGGGTAAATGGTTATTTAACAGATTTGAAGTTAACAACGAAAATGGACGGTCTAAATTTTTTTAACTTTTAATCCAGTTTTCACGAGGTTACAAAATGGGACTGTCCATTGTTATAATGTTATAATGGGTCATTGTACGAGGGTTAGGATGCAACTTGATTTGCAAGGGCTTTGGATTTGCACTTCAGCGTGTTAATGCAGCCGATAAGGCTAGGCCCAGGCCCATTTTTGGCTTGAATAGGCACTATATCTGGTTGTAGCCCACATGGGCGATGGCAGTACTCACCATCTGAAGGGTCCCACTTGAGACACATCACATTCTTTTTTGACGATAAGAAAACATCAAGACAAAAGGAGATCTAAGGAATGGATGGTTAAGATCATACTATATTGTTGACTTTATTCTCACCCAATCAGCAATTCGACTAGACTATCTGCAGATGATTTCAGAAACAGCCTTGGCCCATGAACTCTCACTGGGCCTCAATCTATTTGGATAAAAGATGGCCATGTGAGTCTAGACCCATATAGGAAGCCTAACCAAAACTAGTTGAACAGTCCTTTCTTTTTGAAAATTCAGCAAAACATAATCTCAAAAATTATTTAATAGGTTTATCAATTAATATTAGAAAACTTATAAAAAGTATCCCAAAATTAGAAGAAAAAAATCAATAAAAAGAGGAAAAAAATGGAAATTCGAAAAGAAAGTAAAAAGTAAAAATAATTTAAATAAATAATCAAAAGATTTCATTATCCATGGAAATATTAAGTAAGCTCAATTTGCATCCAAATGCATTTAAGAAATTGAGACCAACCATCCATCTTCATGTCGATTCCAAATAATATTTCTACGTCTTTACCTTTATACCGAGAGTCCCGATTTTGCATATAAGAAAAAAAAAGTTCAAATCAAAACTACTAACCACTCATTTGACCGTCCGTATTTGCACCAAGAAAACATTTTTAAGAGCTTTTTGAGTAATTTTTTTTTTTTTTTTTCATTTTTCGGTGTAAAAAATGGTTATCCAAACTGCCCCCAACATTTGAATCTATATAGGTACATATATGATCAGTCAATCTAAGTCCATAGTGATAGCATGGCTAGATCAGCGTGTCAAACAATAATTATGTCAGTTTCACGTCCGATCAGTTTGGTTCTGGTTGAGTCCAGATACTAGTGTACCAAGAACCAGAACCTATTACTTACTTTGGGTCTGGGTCCTATTGGTCCCAGGTCATTTGGATTCCGTTATGAAATGGCTGCTCTCAGAATCAAGCAAATCGGGACCAGATAAGTGATTTTGGTGTAAAAAACTTAATCTCAGCACTTATCACCAAAATCATTGAGTGAAAAGCAAAAAATTATCCCTCCCTTCACTTAATGTGGTAAGTGAAAGAATCTTTAAAATAGACTCTAAATTCTCTTTTTATACCAACAATGCCCTTTTTCTCAAAACTTTCTCTTTTAAAAACTTACAAAAGTGTCATAATAAATATTTTAAAATACTCACTATGCCATTGTCTTAAGTTTAAGACTTAAGACCATTACCAAACAATTTACTTCAGACAGAAGTCATTAAGCTATCAAACTTTAAGCACTCTAAATTTTTAGATTTGATAACTTAATTTACCAAACGCCACCTAATCCATAAACTGTATAGTTGGGATCATGGTCTGGTTGAATTTTTTTGGCCTTAGAGTTTGGGAGCTGACTGTTATGTACTCAGCATGGGGCTTTTAACGGACTGGATCTGGGTTGGGGTAAGTTCAGACTGAACCCAGCTCAGGTTAGGACCAACTTCTTAACCTTAGTCATAGCCTAGACCTGACCCGAATATCTTATGGGCCTAAAGATCCAGGCCACTGACCGTCTGCATGTTTGGCCCATCCTTAAGGAACCTAGAGAGCAAAAATCGGCTTGATTACTGATTTGTAGCTGTTGGATTTGAGTACCATAAATAATGCTCGAATCAACCACTAAAATACAAGAAGCCACCAAAAAGGCTGATTTATGATCTGTACGTCCACCTAGTGATGTCCAAAGTCCAAACAATGGTTTAAAAAACGGCTGTTATAACGGATCCGGACCTCTCTTGTTATGTTATGTACCGTTAAAATGCCCAGAAAATAACAGCCGTTATTTTTGTTATTTTCTGTTTTTGAAAATTTGAATTTCAGCCCCATTTTTTCCGTTTTTTTTCACTATTTTCAGTTAGGCCCAGGCTCGGGGACCTCTTTTCTGACCTCTCTCGGTGTTCGGGAGCTTGGCCGTGGATTTCACGAATCCAACGGTGGTTGTCAGCGCCCCCAAAAGTAAAAAAAAGTGATGCCAGCTCGGCTGACATCTACCGTTGGATTCTTCAAATCCACGCCGAGCACACGAACACCGAGAGGGGTGAGAAAAATGGGGGTCCCCTGCCTGAGCCCGACCCTTTCCGTTTTTTCCCCATTATTTTCCGTTTTTGCCCCCGAGCGTTACAATTCGTTATAACGGAAAACGATAAACGCCCCCCAGTCCGTTATGCCGTTAATAGCGGCCCCTTTAAACCTTTCCAATCCAAACATCCATATGGTCATTAGTCTGTAAGAACGTACCACGTGGCTCCGCCTAAATAATAGCCAAATAAACAAAAAGGTGAACCAACCTTTTGAGAACTTCAGACAGGGAGAGTGAGAGGAGTAGAGGACCTTGCGATCAGATCTTCCATCGCAACCCGGCGTATTTTAGCATTCGTAACTGTAAATTCCAGCGAGATGAGTTTTCTCTTCGGCAAAAAAAAGAGCCCCGCAGGTACATATAGTACGATTATTTTTTTTGATTACTACTTTGTTTCTTACTTGATTTCAATCTCTCGTTCTGAATCATAAAAACAATCCAATTTTGAGCAATTATTTTTGTTTAAATAGTTGATTTTACTGATTATTTGTCGAAGCTATACGATCGATTAGAATTAGAGACAAGACAACCAAATTTTAATTTCTAGTTGTAAGTTAAGGGATGAATTTCAATCGTTAGGCTTCTACTTACTCTTTTTTTCCCCTCTATTTGACTTCTTGCAGACTGATGTTGGTAATTGAAGAAATCGACAAAGGAAAAAAAATTTAGTTATTTTCATGTTTTATTCATGATGACTTTGTGTTTGTACGCATTTGGAAAGAATTTAGTTAGTGCAGATTGAAATTATGTCAGCGATACTAGTTGCGAAAATTTCCCAATTAGGGCTAGAGTTAGAACAGTTCATTCTAAGATTTTCCTTGATTTTGAATAACCTAATCATGTAATCATGATTGTCGAGACACCAAGGTGAACCCAGTTGATACCGTGATAGGGCGCATTTACTGCCTGGGTGTATGGGTGAGCACCCAGTGGCTATGGCTTAGGAAAAATATTTGGTATTGTAAGGAATATAATTATATTGGAATTATATGTGTGAATGCAACACACCATGTGATTACATTTATATGAAAATCTTGCAACAGAAGTTCAAATTCATAACCCAATGTTTTGAATCAGTGGATCGTAGATTATAATTCTCTATCACGTGTCGCAATACTGGGAACCAGCAATCATGATTCATAGAATAACAATGATGTTAGAGAGAATAAAGTGGTGTGCTAAAGTAATAACGATTCAGAATCACATTATGAGAAGATTGGACAATGAATTTTTCTTGAGGTAAACCAATGTCCCTGGTACTTTCCTGGGTCTATCAAGTCACACTAGACACTCCCTTGGTCATGTAGGAAATAGCCCACAAATCCACATTCTCTCCTTGCCTGATTAACCTAGGCACTCTGTCGACTGGGTTTGGGTTCCTACCTAAATGCCTATACTCTTGTTTAGGCTACCAGCTGAGTTCCTTTAAAAACACTGTTTTTGTTGTGTTGATGGAAAACAGTCATGTATCACCTGTGTTTCTTATATATGATTCTGTTATGTAGAGCTTCTGCGGGAAAATAAGAGGATGCTAGATAAATCTATTAGAGACATAGAAAGGGAGAGACAAGGTCTACAAGCACAGGAGAAGAAGCTTATTTTGGAGATAAAGAAAAGCGCTAAGCAAGGACAGATGGTATGCTATTCTTTTCGGACTACTTACTGTTTTGTTTTGTTGAATCTAGTGTGTCTGTCATGAATCAACATATCTTCCTGCAAGAGTCAAGAGTTTGAACATATGCAGCTCATCTCTTTATTTACTTCCTCTTTGCAGCGTTAAGAAAATTTCATATTCTAGCCTTGAGTTTTTTTTTTATTTTTTTACTTTTACTTTGTTTCTATTTTTTAAAATCCATTTTAATTATTTCTGAGATTTTCATTTTGGTAGAGTTTTCAAGGTTCATGAAATAATTTTAGCATTCCAATGATTGTGTAAATTGATTTATAGAATCTCACTGGTTATAGTTTACATGTAAGTCAATTACACTTCAACTTCTTCTTGGGAGGAATCAAAATGAAGTATTTTTGCCAACTAGGTTGGTCTGCATTACACTGACTACCTATTCTTTTCAAACCTTAATGCATAACTTTCATTGTATACCAAAATTACATTCTTTGAATATTGTATGCTTACATGAACTAGATTATTTTTAATATATGAAATAAATCGGATAGGCGTGTTTGTTTATGAGATTTGTTGGGTCAGTACATCTGGTGACAGTGTCAGTATCTGACACCAAGTGTCCATGGAAAAGTTGCATAGTTTGCAAGAAATGTGAATAATCAAACATATTTGAGCTTCTAAATGATTAAGGGGAATTTTTAAATGTTACATATGCCATATGAGCAATCGGAAAAGCCTCATAGCCATCTCAACCAAACAGGTTTCTGATATTGCTGTATATTCTGTTTCAGGGAGCCGTGAAAGTAATGGCGAAAGATCTTATTAGAACACGACATCAGGTTGAAAAATTCTACAAACTAAAATCACAACTCCAAGGTGTATCTCTTAGAATTCAGGTACAGTCTACATTAACTTGTTTGTATGTTTAATTAGTTTTATATAGTGATGAAAGACATTCTATATTAGTTGTCACTTTCCCTGAGTTTTCCTATTGAATGCTTGTTGCTTGTAATTATCTTTGACTATTTTATTGTTACATGGCGATAAAAATATTCTTATGCTGACTTACTGATTGAGGACAATTTGCAATCTGATGTTCTTGACTTCCTATTGATGGCAGTAAGTAGCTGTAGGATGTGTGAGTATTTATAGATATGGGTAAGGGAAGACCAGCAGAGTGAGTTGTTTGGAAATGGCAGAAACCATATTTTTTCCAGTCATTTTTGCAATGAATCCAGTTATTATGGCCTGCAATATGTTGCCATAGTGCATGTATGTTTTCACAAGGGAATTCGTGGTTTTTTTTTTTTTTTTTTTGAGTAGGACACAAGGGAATTTATGTTGGTAGTACATATAAAGAAAGAACACTATCAGTTATGACACCCAAGTGGTTGTGGTCAAATCATTACTTGAACACGTTAGAGAAACTTTTAGAGTTTCATCATCTCTGCCATAACCAACTAATCAATTTAAATATGTCCAACTACCTCTAAATAATTGATCATTATTCTACATCCTATTGGCAATAGCAGTAGTATTTTTTAATTAGTTCTATCAAAATATTGGAGTTTCTGGGAATAAGTAGAAATAAACAAAGGTTTTAGGAAGATCTAATAGGTAGTTGTAGCATGAAGATTTCGGAATGGGATTTGAATTCCTTTTGAGTTAAGATACTAAAAAATAGGAAGAGACAAAAGAAGGAACTTAGAGGAGAGGTTATTTGTAAATATGCAAAGTTGCAAACCTATCATCTTCACATGTTATGTCATGTGTATGCACTTACACAGTTATCCCCATGATGTTACATTTCAGTTACTGTGTGGGTTTTGGTCCCCTGTTGTTTGGACTTGAACAACTTCACTCCATCTGTCTTTTTGTGTAGTGTTCAAGGTATGAACTGAAAGAATGTCCACAACAGTTCTACGCTACAGCATTGAATGTTTTCAAGTGTTTACTGATTGAATAACTTGGCTTTGTGCTTGTGTCCAATCATGGCACTTCAAATTGGAGTTTGGTCCTTCATTTTCATTTATCTCTTTTGATCCGAGTTTTGACCTTTTTAATCGTATTTTTGCTTCAAATATGTTGGCAAAGGATTCTATTGTTTCTATAAATTAACACATCATTGGTTCATTACCCTTTTTGTCAGTTTAGCAAAATTTATTAGTAAGGAAATAATACCAGAAGCACCCAACCTAAGCATAAAGTACTACACAAAACGGACCACTATCTGCCCAATTGATCATAAGTACCCTAGATTGGTGTGGCTTCCAAATCTGGTTCTTATTATTGTGCAACATCTAGACCTTTAAAGTTGTGGGGAGTCCATCAATTTTTAATAACTTTTGCGAGTTGTTGCATTTAAATACTGAAACTTGGTAACAATTTTCTAGACATTGAAATCAACACAAGCGATGGGAGAGGCCATGAAAGGTGTCACCAAGGCGATGGGCCAGATGAATAGGCAGATGAACTTGCCATCATTGCAGAAGATAATGCAAGAGTTTGAGAGGCAGAATGAGAAGATGGAAATGGTGACTGAGGTGATGGGAGACGCCATTGATGATGCTTTGGAAGGGGACGAGGAGGAGGAAGAAACGGAAGAGCTTGTGAACCAGGTGCTTGATGAGATTGGAATTGATATCAATTCAGAGGTATGTATACATTTTCTTTGTTCTTATGCTGAACTTAGGTAGATAGCTTTTCTTGTGTGTAGAGATATTGCAGTCTGAGCAATGATACTGAGGCTTGTGGTGTTTTAATTTAACGTACAGCTTGTGAATGCACCCGCATCGGCTGTGGCTGCACCAGCTGCCAAGAATAAGGTTGCCCAAGCCGAATCAACAGGGAATGAAGACACTGGAATAGATAATGAGCTACAAGCAAGGTTAGATAATTTAAGACGAATGTAGTGTTCTGGTATAGCATAAACACGCGCCCGTCTGTGAAAAAGAAAGAGAGAATATGGGCCATGTAATTTGTGCAATTATTGCTGAATTCGTTAATCTTGTCTTTCGAATGGTAGAGATTTTAATAAAATCATGTTTGGTGCTGCAAATTATGGCTTCATTACTCCACAACTAGGCTTCTTTTTCCAATCTTTGCAGATATTCAGAAAAAAATTTCCATATGATCATTGCATCTATCTAAAGAAACCTAGTTAATGTGTTATTTCTTTCTTCAACATATAAATACCTCTCAAAGATCCCAGAATACAGACAAGACACTCTTCACAACTGGAAAAGAAAAGAAAAAATTCAAACTGAGCTGCTGCTGGAGTCCGGTGAACCATCTCGGAAATTCTCTTCTTCTAAGAATGCGAGGCGATGAGAAACTGGTGGTCCCACAATGGCACGACAAAGCGGGCAGTCGGAGTGGGAGTAGAGCCACATATCTATACAAGGAGCATGGAAGGAGTGTTTGCACCTTGGCAGCTGCCGGATATCCTCACCATCTTCGAAAACTGACAAGCACACCGCGCACTCGTTGTCAGAGACTTGCTCATGTACTTCCTCTTTCCGGTACTTGAACGTGGAAATTAAGTTCGAGTCGGAGTTTTCAAAACTCCGGCTTGTGGATCCAAGGGATTGGTTGGGCCTCTGACGGGATGGACGGTGGTGTCTGCACCATCCCACAACAATGAGGTTGTACAAAGCTAGCAGACGGCAGTTGATGCAATCACCACCACGCCATAGTAGAACGGGGATAAATTGGGTTTTGGTAATGACGGAGGAGGCGGCGGAGATGCCGCGAAAGGGCTTACAGGGTGACCGACTTCCATACTGGGGTCGAAAATGGCGAGGATTACAAAGATGTTTAAGATTATGTAAATCTGAAACAGAATTTGATAGATATATAATTATTAATCTAATCGTCGTGGCTCCTACGGAGTCTACAAATTTGTATAATTTATAGTTTTTCAGCATAATTAAGAATGAGTGAAGACAAAACCACGCATAATTTCAATACAGTTGATAGGTGAGAAAGATCAGAACGTTGATAGAGCTAATATCCTTAATTATGGCCTCTCTCCTCAATCAATTGTACGTAGTGGATCATGATCACAAGTTGTTTGACTTGCTGACTTGATCAAGTACTGAATGCCCGATTCGCTACATGTGATTGGTAACACTGGATCATCCGCTCTTCTGTAATAGCCCAAACACTGGCCCATCCGTTCAGTTGGTGGGCCACAGTCGAAAAATTATACAAATCAGACGGTTAGTTCTGAAGAACTGGTATTATAATAACAGAGATTATAATATAGCGGGGATTGAACTCGTGACGTTAACGTTGCTCCCTTCCCTTCATCATATTTAAACATTACCTGCCACGCCAGCGTTTAATCTAAAACATGGCCCACCACCTCCTTTTATAATCCTTTTATCAAGAGCGAGACCCTTACAAATACCATATTCTTCCACCACTTTCTACCCAAAACGCCCCTGTAATATTTATTAGAATGTTAACATAAGTGAGGGTGTTTTTAGTCTTTCATTTTTTTTATAAAAAAAATGCAGACAAATTTCACCGACCAAAAATAAATAATATATATTTTTTGTTCTGGCGCAATCAATTGCGGGCACTAGACTGCACATAAGAATGCCAAGTGGCACACTCTTAAGAGACCAATGACCATACGAATGTGTTCACCTCCATGATTATTTGATCTGGCTACCCCAAATTAAGTAATGTTTGAATCCCACGGTTGTACATAATATCCATAAAAAAGAAACAGTCAATTCGGTTAGAAACTACCAATGAATGTGGCGCCTAGTACTACGTATTGAGAAGTTTTGGACATTTGAAAGGAATCAAATTCCTTCCACCCAAATAGGAAAAAGTCATATGGTTGTAAACAACCAACGATATGTGGTGCCTAGTACTCGTAGAGCAATCAAATTCCTTTAATTTCAATTTTCTTCACAACAAATGATGCAAGCAATGTAGAGAGAAAATATTGACATTGATGGAGCTTTGTAAAGAAAAATATTGTTCTAATCTGACATTAGATCCCATCTTTGAGATCTTAACACGAGTTTCTCTAGATACTCTTCTTCGATGCAGATTGGTGTGCAAGGAATGGCGTCGGATCACCCACAAATCAAATTTCATCCGTCTTCATTGCCAAAGGACCAGAACCGTATCTAATTACTTGATTCAAAGTATAGAGATTTGTAATTATATTACAACTTTCGTTTCGATTGATCCCACAACTTTCTGTCTATCTCTCGATTTCTTACCTGTCGATGTGAAGATCGAAGCATCATCGAATCGAGGTCTGTTATGTTGTGTCAGCCATAACACCAAAATTCCCCGATACTACATCTGCAAGCCCACAACACAAGAATGGAGAATGCTCCCGAATCCGAAGACCCGATACTTTACCGAAAGAACTGCTATTATGGTTCGACGATCCAATCCGTTACATTTCAAAGTAGTTCGATTTTCAAAGCCTAAGTATTGTTTCTCACAGTCTAAGTGCTGGTAAGTAATTAACCATGAAAGAAACATTACCCATATGTACAATTCATTATTTTTTTTATTAATTTTTGTTCTATGTTTTGCATCACAGCCACTACAATCTCCGATGTGAGATCTTCGATTCAGAAAGTTGGGTGTGGAAGAGATCGAAGGACATACAAGTACACGATTCCGTGTTTTTTGAATCGGGACCGCCTGTTATTTCAAATGGAACATTTCATTGGCTTATGACCGATAATCATATCTTCGCGTTCAATGTAAACCAAGAGAGTTGGAAGATGATTTCTTTACCAGAAGTAGTGAACACGAAGATCAATGATTATAATGTACATAATCAGCTCGTTGATTTCGAGGGACAGCTTGGGTTACTCCACAAAGAAGAAGATTGTATGACCATTTGGGTTATGAGTGATTATTCACAAGAAATATGGAGAAAAAGACAACAGGTGAACTTGGCAGCTCTCAACAGGAAAGAACATAATGAGGCAGCTGCTCTCTACTCCACTGACATGGCAGTCATGAAGGGCTTCTTCAAGATGATATGGTACAATTGCAACGATTGCAGTTTTACTGAGGTTCAGACAAGAAAATATATCCTTTCTCGAGAAATTTATCCATTCCAGTCGGATTTTGAATTTGTTAATCTGAATAGAAAGAAATGATTGCAACAATTTTTTGTTATTATAATTTGTTTCCGTGGATGATTCTTGAAATAATATTTTTTTTACACAATTATAAAACTACTCGTCTGTAAAATTTTGATTAAATCATTAGATATGAAAAAAATATTCCCTTAATTAGCATGACTTGCTCCAACCCACCCTCTTTTCTTTTTATAGGGTTGTTTACAAAGAAAGCAAACCCCTTTAAAACGTATATAAAATGACCTACTTTAGAATTTGCTGGCTAAGTCAATTTTTGATCTTATGTAATCTTATTTTAGCTTAGGAATTTAGCCATCCGCTATGGCTTTTTTTTTTTATTAAAAACAAGACGTTGGGTAGGGTCCATCTATACGTGGAACACATCCACGATCATACAGAGAAATTGTTTCCTAAATTTTAAACACATGATTTCAAACCTTAAGATCTTTGTACCCCTAATAACGCTCGAATTGCACGGTTAAATATCAATCCATGAAAACGACTCCAATCCAACGCTTAGAAATGTGACCATTTTTGTCAACATCGCCTCTGCTTCCGACATGCTTAACAACTCTCTTTTTTCATTTTTGAAATTTAAACTTTTTTTGAAAAGTAGTCACTGGTTGTAGGGGTACGTGCAGGGCGTCTCTACCTTAAGGCCATTAAGGTGGCCTCCTAAGGTGCCTTGGCGAGAAAAGGCCCCAGCTCACGTTGGGTTATATAGAAAATGCCTTATAGTGGGTGGCCTTACATATATAGCACAGTTTTTTCGGGCCCACTAACCAATTGGATGTTTATCCCACCCCCTGTTGGATATACAAAGAAAAAATCAACCCGATTGGCTATCTCTGGCCATGCATAGATTTTAGCACTTTGTAGGATTGATTCTAGCCGTTGGATTCAACCATGTTTTTTGGGTAGTAAATCCAATGGCTAGAAATCATCAATAAAGCTGATTTTTAGTGCGTTTATCCACCAATAGGTGGGCTGAACATTCATGCAGTCATTGGGCCCAGAAAATTATCAATGTAGGGCCACGAGAGTCATCTGCATGAACTTCAATGGGAATCCTCTGCATCTAAATTTTTTTCCTAGTTTTTGATTATCAAGAATGCGGTCTAGTATGCAACCATTTGCATACTTAAAGTATGCAAACATTGTATCCATCATTGAATGCTTGAAAAATGTGTTTTAAATTTATAAAATATAATTTTTTGAAAACATTGGAATAACACATTTTTCAAGGGACATCCAACAGTACTGACAATGTTTGCGCACTTTTAAGTATGTAAATAGTTGCGTACTAATTTTGTCCGTTACATGGTATAAGAAGGCTTTCTATAGAGTTTTTGTTTTAGTCCTCAACTTGTATCGAGATGCCCCGGGTATGTGTTGGATATAGAGGCACGGTTGAGCAAGGTTCAAAGTCTCGGCTGATCCCGGTCTGGATCGACCGGGAAATGAAGATATAGCTTTGAAAAGTAGGAGATCTCTAAAATACGAATACACGCATATCCCAGAAGAAAGGAAAATATAGTTTTGAAAAGGAGGAAATCTCTAAAATACGAGCACACGCATTTCCCAGAAGAAAGCCAGCCAGCCTCAGAGGATCCACTCTTGAGAACACAAATAAGATCTTGTACATCCTACTCCACCAAAAATGTTATCTCATCCTGCCCGTCGAACTACCTCCAGACCATTCAAGATAGCCTTTGCCTTTGAATCCTCCACTGAACCTACTCGGTCGGGCTTGGCACCTGCTAAAACCAAGGAACCTGAAGAGTTGCGAAGAAAAAAACCCATAATAGCTTGAAAAGATGTCTTCTGCCAAGCCGCATCAGAATTCAGTTTGAGCCAACTAGGAGGGGGAGGCACCAAGGAGTAGGAGAGGGGTGCAAAGACGTCTGGGAGGACGGAGGGAGTGGATTTAAGAATAGATGCTGGATTTGGATGAAGATCAGAAATAATAGACTCATTATACGAGCTAACCAAAGACGCCGCATGAGGGAACAAAGGCAAGGGTAGAAAAGACCAAGTGATGATATCTTCATTTGATAAACCTTCTATGTAGAAAGAGAGGGGAGAGGCGAACCACACTCGAGCACAAAAGGGGCACATAAATATGGCATGGATGGCGCGCATCTTCCGAGCCATGAGAGCTAGCATCAAGGGCAGGACGGGCGCTGGTCAGAATTTTGGAAT
This sequence comes from Euptelea pleiosperma, assembly GCA_035048495.1. Taxonomy (NCBI): domain Eukaryota; kingdom Viridiplantae; phylum Streptophyta; class Magnoliopsida; order Ranunculales; family Eupteleaceae; genus Euptelea; species Euptelea pleiosperma. The sequence goes on from CM068548.1 coordinate 13,521,058, forward strand.
GAATCTTTGCTCCAGAAGGAAGGAAATCCCTACAGAATCGCCAATGAACAATTGAGCCCGATATATGATGGGAAGAGACCAAATCATGGACCAAAATGGGGAGGGGAAGGAAGGCGGGCGAGTTGACTTTGTTTAAGTTGTTGGTAGATAGATTTAACTAAAAAAAAAATCCCTTCGGATGAGGGGTCCAGAATAAGCGATCATGGGGCAACTTAATTATGATTAATAGGAGTATGAACAATCAGATTGATAGTGATAAAAGGGAACACGCTCCTCGGCAAATCTAAATTTCAGTTGTCAGAATGGGAGATGAGGTCTAACACATATTTCATGTGGGTGTCAAGAGGTCTAGGGTCTTGAATCTAGAAATTCGGAAGACTTTTAAGCCAAGGATCATCCCCGCTAGAGATCGAAGGCCCAGAGGCGATCATCCAAATAAATCAGGATTTATTTGCCTGTTGTATATGTGGATTGTATGCCTCAAAAATATTTCAAAAAGTTGAATTACTAGATGGCCCAGAGACCCATTTGATTGTTCTTGGTGAAGGTTTGGGCTTCTAAAAGTTAGTTAACGAGACAAAGGGTTTAATAAGGAAAGTTTATTTATAGATATGATGTACATGATTATCTCCAGGCACAGTTTGGGATGTAAACAATAATAGATTAGGTATTTTTTTTCTTTAGGACAACAATTGATTGTTTAAAGCTTTAAATAAGCAATTGACCTCTGTCGTAATAAGAATTTAATAATGGAGTTTGCTTCTCTCTCTCTCTCTCTCTCTCTCTCTCTCTCTCTCTCTACGTGTGAGCTTTTACATTTCGATATGTTTTTACACAAACAGTGGCTTGTATATATTATCTTTTGCTAAGGCATATGATTGGGGGTTAGGGTCGACTTAAGATGAGTATGCATCGTGCTAAGGGAACATCTCTATTTTCCATATCTATGACTTAATCCATATTTTATTGGACGAATAGTCTTAATTTGCTTCTTTTTTTTCACAATTTTTTTTCAGAATTTAACAGCTATTAAAACGATTTTAACGGCCGTTAAAACAAAAAAATAACCGTTAAATTAAAAACGTCAAAACGTGTTTAAACGATTTTAACGGAAACGGGCTTGGGGGCATTACCGTTTAAACGGCTGTTTTTAAAACCAAGTACGTGTAGGGCTGTCTCTACCTTAGGCCGTAACGCCTAAGGTCCCTTGCTGAGAGAAGATCGCCAGCTTAGGTTGGGTTATAAAAAAAAAAGGCATTGTAATGGGTGGCCCTACATAGCACATTTTTTTTCGGGCCCACTAACCACATTGGTTATGACTTTATAAACGCTTAGTTAAACTTTTTGCTACATAGAAAAATAATGTGTTTTCTTCTTCTTGCGGGAACGCTTAGGTGGATGGGTGTGGTCGTTGAGAAAGATCAGTTTATTAAATAAACAATACTATACCATTGGGAGAGGTCAGATTAATTCAAAGAGCAATACATGAGACCAGTTCAATGACTTCTCACCATTTCTCTATAAATACGCATACCTTGTCTGATATATTTATCAACCTCCTAAGTTCCTAGCAACCAAAAATACTTCAAGCAGAGTCCTGTCTGTCTAAGAGATTTGTTCTTTATCTTCTTTCAATACTCAATAATAAAGATCATGGGGGCTCCCTTCCTTGTAGTTCCTCGTAATACTGTTTCCAGGTATATTGAACCCATCACGGAAGAAATCCTCAGCTGTAGCAGTCATGGGGTCCTTGCAGAATTTTCCGTTCACAAACACTACAACATTTGTATTAAACCACAATCAGCTATCAAAAAATTGTATATGCCAAAGTTATAAGAGAGCAAAAACACATGCAAATATTATAAATAAAAAAAGGTAGGAGAAAGAGAAGAGCGCTCATGTATACCTGCGTCTTTAGGATCATTGATGGCAACACAGAAATCTTGTAAGGGACTGGGATCGGAGGCAGAGATAAAAGGGGAAACCAAGGCCAAGAGGAGAGAAACTACGAGGAAGGGAGCCCCCATGATCTTTATTATTGAGTATTGAAAGAAGATAAAGAGCAAATCTCTTAGACAGACAGGACTCTGCTTGAAGTATTTTTGGTTGCTAGGAACTTAGGAGGTTGATAAATATATCAGACAAGGTATGCGTATTTATAGAGAAATGGTGAGAAGTCATTGAACTGGTCTCATGTATTGCTCTTTGAATTAATCTGACCTCTCCCAATGGTATAGTATTGTTTATTTAATAAACTGATCTTTCTCAACGACCACACCCATCCACCTAAGCGTTCCCGCAAGAAGAAGAAAACACATTATTTTTCTATGTAGCAAAAAGTTTAACTAAGCATTTATAAAGTCATAACCAATGTGGTTAGTGGGCCCGAAAAAAAATGTGCTATGTAGGGCCACCATTATAAGGCCTTTTTTATATAACCCAACCTAGGCTGGTGATCTTCTCTCACCAATGGACCTTAGGCGTTAAGGCCTTGAGGTAGAGATGGCACTGTACGTACACTTAACCAAGGTTTAAAAAATGGCCATTAAAATAACGAAAATAACGGCTGTTATAACGGATTCGGACCTCCCCTGTTACGTTATGGGCCATTAGAACTCCCAAAAAATAACGGCCGTTATTTTTCCGTTATAACGAAAATAATGGCCGTTATTTTCTAAAAATATTGTGAAAAAAACGGCCATTTTTTTTTCCGTTATATTCCGTTTTTGAAATTTTGAAATTCAGCCCCATTTTTTCCGGTTTTTTCCGTTATTTCTCATTTTTTCTGATTTTGCCCAGAGCATGTTTTTCGTTATAACGGAAAAACGGTAGCACCCCTAGTCCGTTATAACGGACCCCTTTAAACCTTGCTCTTAACGTGTGACTACTTTTCAGAAAAAGTTTAAATTTGAGAAATGAAAAAGAGAGTTGTCCAGTGTGTCGGAAGCAGAAGCGTTGTTGACAAAAATGATGTCAAATTTTCTAAGCATTGGATTGGAGTCGTTTTCATGGATTGACATTTAACCGTGGAATTCGGACGTTATTAGGGGTACAAAGATCCAAAAGTTTGAAATCACTAACGAGTAATGAGACTGATTCTTGGTATGTAGATCCACCTAGGGATGGATCAAACATCCATACGACCAATTGTCTCTAAAAGTATGCCACGTGGTTCATACTGTCAGCAAAGTTAAACTCAAATCAAATCATTTCTTTCGGTTCTTTTATTTTTTTATTTTATAGGGGTGAAAATTGAAATTAAAACAAGAGAGAAGTAAAAAGGCGAAGAAAGCCAAGCTTTAAAACACGGCCGTCGTAACCGTTATAATGTATTCGGACCTACCCTATTACGTTATGTACCGTTAAAACCCCCAAAAAAATAACGGCCTTTATAACGAAAATAAGGCTGTCATTTTCCATTATTTTTCCGTTATAATGAAAATAATGACTGTTATTTTCTAAAAAAAAATTTGTTAAAAAAACGGCCGTTCTTCTTGTTTTTTTCTGTTATTTTCTGTTTTTGAAATTTTGAAATTTGAATTTCAGCACTATTTTTTCCGTTATTTCCGTTTTTGCCCCTGAACATTTTTTTCGTTATAATGGAAAAAGGTAACGCCCCCCTTGAAACCTTGACGAAAACATTAAATATGAGTATCCTTATTTTAACTGATTTACAAGGAAGTGGGTAGTTAATGTACAGGAATGCTGTAGGAAATTTTCCCCGTGTGAACGTGAACGTGGATATGTTCCACGTAGCATACTTGGTCGTTCTCCTGTCTACAAAGGAAACATTTTGTAAGGAAAGGTACGTAGGTAGTAAATGTATATGAATAATATAGGAAACTTTCTCAATATGAGTGGATGTGTTCCACGTAGCATACTTGATTAGATGGGCCCTACCACAACTTCTTGTTTTTAATAAAAGAGTCCGCCTAGAGCTACACCCATTTCTTACATCCACTTCTTACACCCAAGGTTGGGGCCCACACGGAGATCATGTTGGACAATCCAACCATACATTGAGTTGTCTTTGCCATGACGATCATCGCTGCCAAAAATCAGTTCACTTTGACATTGCTAACCATATAAAAAATTGACCGAAAATAATGATTTAATTGGATGGTCTGGATTTTTTAAATTAAAGTTATATTTTCATGAGGTTAAGAAAGTCGAAATGTCCAGATTTTTTGTGAGAAAGGTAACCATAGTATGAAAAACTCATTGTGCGGTTGGATTGTCCAACATGATGTCCATGTGGGCCCTAACCTCAGGTGTAAGAAGTGGATGTAAGAAATGGGTGTAGCTCTAGACGGACTCTTAATAAAATCCTTAAGACAAAATAAGATTAAATTTGATCAAAAATAGTCTTGGTCAAGTCCCTTGTACCATTCGCCGCATTACCAAGTCAAAATGACTTTATAAACGCTTAGTCAAACTTTTTGCTACCTAGAAAGAAAGAAAAAAATTCTGTTTATAAATTACTTCTTCTTGAGAAAGATCAGTTTATTGAATTAATAAACATGATTTAGTATTGGGAGATCAGATTAATTCAAAGAGACAGTTGATAAATGAGACCATTTCAACGACTTCTCACCATTTCTCTATAAATACGCATTGTTACCTTGTTTCATATATTACTCCATCACCCCCTGAACACAATCAAAAACTACTTCAAGTACAGTCCCGTTTGTCTGAGAGATTTGTTCATTTCTCTTATTTCAATACTCAATAATGAAGATCATGGGTGCTCCCTTCCTCGTAGTTTCTCTCATCTTAGCCTTGGTTTCCCCTTTTATCTTTGCCTCTGATCCCAGTCCCCTACAAGATTTCTGTGTTGCCATCAATGATCCTAAAGACGCAGGTATATACATGCTCTTCTCTTTCTCCTACCTTTTTTTACTTATAATATTTGCATGAGTTTTTAGCTTCTCTTATAACTTTGGCATATACAATTTGTTGATAGCTGATTATGGTTTAATCCAAATGTTGCAGTGTTTCTGAACGGGAAATTCTGCAAAGACCCCATGACTGCTACGGCTGAGGATTTCTTCCGTGATGGGTTCAATATACCTGGAAACACATCAAATGCAGTTGGATCGGTAGTCACTCAAGCAACTGTGGAACAGATAGCTGGTCTCAACACACTTGGCGTCTCCTTGGTTCGTATAGACTATGCACCCTATGGTCTCAACGCACCCCACACGCACCCTCGAGCTACTGAGATCCTAACAGTCTTGGAGGGTACCCTTTATGTCGGATTTGTCACCTCCAACACTGATAACCGCCTCATCACCAAAGTCCTTAACAAGGGAGACGTGTTTGTATTCCCTATAGGCCTAATCCACTTCCAATTCAATGTGGGTCTCACCGATGCCGTTGCCATTGCTGGTCTCAGCAGCCAGAACCCTGGTACCATCACTATTGCCAATGCTGTCTTTGGATTGAACCCACCTATCAGGGATGATGTCCTTGCCAAGGCCTTCCAAGTTGATCAGAAAATGATTGATTATCTCCAGGCACAATTTGGGATGTAAACAAGAATAGATTATTATTTTTTTTTGTAAGCACAAGAATTGATTCTTTAAAGTTTTAAATAAATGGTTGACCACGGTTGCAATACCAATAAAATAAAGGGGCCGGTTTGCTCTCTTTGTCTACAGACCTATATAAGGAGTGTTTGTTTTTACCTCTCTCTCTCTCTATGTGAGCTTTTACAATTCGATATGCTTTTACGCAAAAAGTGGCTTGTATATATTTTCTTTTGCTAAGGTCAAGTACGGGGTCTTGACCTACTTGATGGGGGAGTTGGACACCAATGCACATATGATTGGGGTTAGGGTCCACTTAAGATGGTGGACTTTTGATAGTCTTGAGAGAAAAAAAAATCTTGCCAACAGAGGGGTATGCGTCATGCTAAGGGAACATCTCTATTTTCCATATATATGATTTAATCCATATTTTATAGGTCACGGAAGTGGAATGAAGATTTGTTGAATGGTTTGTTGCCGAGAACTCTTGTGGATGCTATCATTTCCATTCCCTTGACTCACAATCCTTTCCTAGATCGTTGGTTCAATACTGTTGACCGTGGCATTCCGTGCGATACATCGAAGAATAGTTGGAAACTCATGATTCCCTATCGGGTTCAAATGTTTGTGCATGTGGAAGGTGTGCAGTCAAATTTTATCGACTAGAGCTTTCTTAAACTATAGAATTCCTACTATTTCTGCTATCTGTCCTCAATGCAACCACTCCAAGACTCTTATTCATGCTTTATTCTAGTGTCACCTGGAAACCGCCCCTTAAGATTTTTTATAACTCAATACGAATGTTGTGGACGACTGATTTACAACGGTTATTAATAGTTGCTCAATTAGAAACAATTAATAACTGTTGCACTATATAAGGTAGCAACGATTCATAACCGTTGCAAAACATAATTTTCCAACATCTGAACCGTTTCTAGTTTCACAACAATTGGGCTCCGTTGCAAATCTGGCTTCAACACGTGAAATTAAGCACGGAAACGTTGCTAAGGTATTTGCAATGGTTTTAAACTGTTGCAAATGACAACGTTGCAACGGTTTTCGAACGTTGCAAAATTGGATTGCAACAGTCCAGCACCGTGGCAAACGTTGAAAAAATGCTGATGAACCCTTCACACTCGGGGCGTTATTTACAAGGCTCAAAGTGAGCACATATTTCAAAATTAACATTGGCTGTGTTTAGAATTCTGTCCAAACGGGGCCATGTCCAAACTGCAGTTTTATCAAGTAAAGTTTCATCATCACATCAAGCACTTCATGATCATCACCATACGACTTTGATGTTACGGATTTTTTTTTTTTTATGTAATCAACCCATTTCATTTGCACAAAAAAAAACAAAAAAAAAAAAACATATTCTACCCATAAGATATCAAAGATGAAAGTCTTAGGATCGGTGGGCTCCGATTGATCGGTCCGGTCCAGAACAGGTTCGGCCCATCTCGATTGAGACAACGTGAAAATCCTTTGTAAAGCAGTGATCACGACGAGACAGAGCCTGGTTTGGACTGGATCAGTGGGATCTGATCCAGACGGGGATTTGAACCATGAATGTACCCTCATGGGAAACAATGATTCCAACCATGGGGGATCAAAAGTCCATAAAGCAGGAAATAAAAAAGTTTGAGCCTGACCGGCTATATTATGAGCTGCTACATTTGCCACTCTAGGAACATAAACAAAAAGTTTGAACCAATCCGGGTTTGATATTCCGGATTGATAGATATCGGTATCAAGTTTACATAGAATACTCTGCCACCCCGACTCTAGCTTCTGTCGTTCTTTTTTGTTCAAACAAGAGAAAAATCCCTGAAACACTACCACTGTCGTACTATAAAATTTTGATTAAATCATTAGATATAGAAAAATAGAGATGTTCCCTTAATTAGCATGAATTGCTCCAACCCACTCTCTTTTCTTTTTTATAGGGCTGTTTACAAAGAAAGCAAACCCCTTTAAAACGATATAAAATGACCTACTTTTGAATTTGCTGACTAAGTCAATTTTTGATCTTATGTAATCTTACTTTAGCTTAGGAATTTAACCATCTGCTATTGCTTTTTTTTTATTAAAAATAAGACGTTGGGTAGGGTCCATCTATATACGTGGAACACATCCACGATCATACAGAGAAATTGTTTCCTAAATTTTACACAGGTGATTTCAAACCTATGGATCTTTGTACCCCTAATAACGCTCGCATTCCGCGGTTAAATATCAATCCATGAAAACGACTCCAATCCAACGCTTAGAAAATGTGACCATTTAATTTTGTCAACACCGCCTCTGCTTCCGACATGCTTGACAACTCGCTTTTTTCATTTTTTGAAATTTGAACTTTTTTTGAAAAGTAGTCACCGGTTGTAGGGGTACCTGCAGGGCGTCTCTACTTAAGGCCATTAAGGCGGCCGCCTAAGGTCCCTTGGTGAGAAAAGGCCCCCAGCTCACGTTGGGTTATATAGAAAATGCCTTATAGTGGGTGGCCTTACATAGCTCAGTTTCTTCGGGCCCACTAACCAATTGGATGTTTATCCCACCCCCTGTTGGATATACAAAGAAAAAATCAACCCGATTGGCTATCTCTGGCCATGCATAGATTTTAGCACTTTGTAGGATTGATTCTAGCCGTTGGATTCAACCATGTTTTTTGTGTAGTAAATCCAATGGCTAGAAATCATCAATCAAGCTGATTTTTAGTGCGTTTATCCACCAATAGGTGGGCTAAACATCCATGCAGTCATTGGGCCCAAAAAATTATCAATGTAGGGCCACCAGAGTCTCTGCATGAACTTCAATGGAAATCCTCTGCATCCAATTTTTTTTTCGTAGTTTTTGATTATCAAGAATACGGTCTAGTATGCAACCATTTGCATATTTAAAAGTATGCAAACATTGTATCCATCATTGAATGCTTGAAAAATGTGTTTTTAATATATAAAATATATTTTTTTGAAAACATTGGAATAACACATTTTTCAAGGGACATCCAACAGTACTAACAATGTTTGCATACTTTTAATTACGTAAATAGTTGCATACTAAATTTGTCCGTTATATGGTATAAAAAGGCTTTCTAGTTTCTAGAGTTTTTGCTGTAGTCCTCAACTTGTATCGAGATGCCCCGGGTATGAGTTGGATATAGAGGCACGGTTGAGCAAGGTTCAAAGTCTCGGCTGATCCCGGTCTGGATCGACCGGGAAATGAAAATATAGTTTTGAAAAGGAGGAGAGCTCTAAAATATATCCCAGAAGAAAGGAAAATATAGTTTTGAAAAGGAGGAAATCTCTAAAATATGAGCACTCGCATATCCCAGAAGAAAACCAACCAGCCTCGGAGGATCCACTCTTGAGAACACAGATAAGATCTTGTACATCCTACTCCACCAAAAATGTTATCTCATCCTGCCCGTCGAACTACCTCCAGACCATTCAAGATAACTTTTGCCTATGAATCCTCCACTGAACCTACTCGGTCGGGCTTGGCACCTGCTAAAACCAAGGAACCTGAAGAGTTACGAAGAAAAAAAACCCATATTAGCTTCAAAAGATGTCTTCTGCCAAGCCGCATCAGAATTCAGTTTGAGCCAACTAGGAGGGGGAGGAACCAAGGAGTAGGAGAGGGGCGCAAAGACGTCTGGGAGGACGGAGGGAGTGGACTTAAGAATAGATGCTGGATTTGGATGAGGATTAGAAATAATAGACTCATTATGCGAGCTAACCAAAGACGCCGCATGAGGGAACAAAGGCAAGGGTAGAAAAGACCAAGTGATGATATCTTCATTTGATAAACCTTCTATGAAGAAAGAGAGGGGAGAGGCGAACCACACTCTAGCACAAAAGGGGCACATAAATATGGCATGGATGGCGCGCATCTTCCGAGCCATGAGAGCTAGCATCAAGGGCAGGACGGGCGCCGGTCAAAATTTTGGAATGAATCTTTGCTCCAGAAGGAAGGAAATCCATACAGAATCGCCAATGAACAATTGAGCCCGATATATGATGGGAAGAGACCAAATCATGGACCAAACTGGGGAGGAGAAGGAAGGCGGGCGAGTTGACTTTGTTTAAGTTGTTGGTAGATAGATTTAACCAAAAAAAATTTAGTATACGATCATGGGGTCCAGAATAAGCGATCATGGGGCAACTTAATTATGATTAATAGGAGTCTGAACAATCAGATTGATAATGATAAAAGGGAACACGCTCCTCGGCAAATCTAAATTTCAGTTGTCAGAATGGGAGATGAGGTCAAACACATATTTCATGTGGGTGTCAAGAGGTCTAGGGCCTTGAATCTTGAAATTCGGAAGACTTTTAAGCCAACGATCATCCCAGATAGAGATCGAGAGTTTGGACTACTTTGGAGATGTAGGGATCGGAGTTTCCAAATATACTTTGCAAGAAGGCTTAAGTTCATCTGACGGTAGTTCCGGAAGGCAAGACCCCCTAGATTTTCTGATATTTCTCATGGGCAAGAGAAACCAATAGAGCAGCTAGCAGGCTGCTTCTTTTAATTTGTAACACAAAATGGTTTATTTTGCTTAGTATTTTCCCTCATCTGATCTTGTAAATATTATCAATGAGGATACAAGTTGCATGGGATTCTCAATCTACCTGTTGTATGTGGATTGTATGCCTCATAAATATTTCAAAAAGTTGAATTAGTAGATGGCCCAGACCCATTTGATTGTTCTTGGTGATGGTTTGGGCTTCTAAAAGTTAGTTAACGAGACAAAGGGTTTAATAAGGAAAGTTTACAATATTTCCTGGGATGACCGAGGCCTCATGCTTGTGTTTCTGGATTAACAAAAGTCAATTTTTGGTCAATTATTATAACAATCAATGCCATCTGTGCGGTTGAGGCCATTGACCATTGGATTCAAGGGTCCCAAGGAGCGCCCATTCCCAAGAATAGTTTCATAACTTGGAGCGCATGCAGCATCGAAGAGTAAACGTTGTACGCGCATGCATGGTATAATGTCAACCGCTTCTTAAAATGCTGGTGCTATGTCAAAACCATGCAACGCCCTTAATTCTTAGAGCCGTTCATTGTATAAAGTTGTAAGAACATAACAGATACTATAAAGGTTGCAAACACAGTCGTCAAGTAAAGAAGTATGTTCAAAATAATTCAAACGAATTGTTAATAGCAGTAATGGCAGGAGTAGTCTTTCTAGTTGCACTCGTTGTCAAACTAAAACCGTGCTTGGAGATAATCAACAACATTTTTGTCGACTTGAAAGGCCTTGGCAAGAACATCGTCCTTGATGGGTGGATTTGATCCGAAGACGGTGTTTGCAATCGTGATGATACCAGGGTTTTGGCTACTTAGACCAGAAATGGCGAGGGCATTGGTGTGTCCCACATTAAACTGGAAGTGAATGAGGCCTATGGGGAATACAAACACGTCTCCCTTGTTAAGGACCTTGCTGATGAGGCGGTTATCAGGGTTGGAGGTGACAAATCCAACGTAGAGCGTACCCTCCACGACTGTTAAGATCTCGGTGGCTCGAGGGTGTATGTGGGGAGGGTTGAGACCGTAGGGTGCATAGTTGACGCGAGCCATGGAGATACCAAGGGTGTTGAGCCCTGCTATCTGGGCAACATTAACTAGATTGACATTTGATCCAACTGGGTTTGATGTGTTTCCAGGTATATTGAGCCCACGAAGGAAGAAGTCGTCAGCCGTAGCAAGTTTGGGGTCCTTGCAGAATTTCCCGTTCACAAACACTGCAAATGAGTAATTAAAGAAGAGAAGTTAATCGCAAGCAATTTATAATAAGAGTCAATATATATGACGCTCCCTAGGTTCATCCATGGCCGACGGGCATCAACTACGTACTCTTAATTAGTAAAGTAAGCTAGGAGAAGGAGGAGAGAATGTTACGTACCAGCATTAGCTTCATCGATGGCAACACAGAAGTCTTGGAGGGAACTGGGATCAGAGGCAAAGGCAAAAGAGGAAACCAAGGCGAAGAGGATAAAAGCCACAAGGAAGTGAGCGCCCATTATCTTCTCCATTAATATTGTTTCTAACAGATCGATGGGACTCTTCTTCAAGTAATTTTGCTTTTTAGTGGGTGATAGTAATCTAACAAGGTAAGCAGGCCTATATATAGAGAGAGGGAGAGAGAGAAGTCATTGAAATGGTCCCATTCTGCAAGGTACGTAGAAAGACATACCAAGTCATGAGCTAGCACAATAAATTTATTTGTTTGTTTGGAATTGATCTATCCAAAGTAGTGGACAAAGTCCTTTTACCATATATAAAAAAGAGAGCTGTGTTGCTATCAGCCTCAACTCGGTCTTCCTTAGGTCGACACCGCGCGTTGGATGGTTCACTAGAAAGATATAATACAAAGCGAATTGCAATGTCCATTTAACGATTTTGGATCCTAGGAAGGATGTGGCCTCCTGAGGCAGGCAGCATCATCTACACCATCGTTTGAAGAGACACGGATATAACATGGTGCTTGAATAAAGAAGATGATTTGATCAGTATTCCTTTAACATATCCTTCCTTCCAGTTAGATTTTAGGCCTAGAAGTTCAGTAATTGGCTATGTTTTAGTAGAAAAATAGTACATGGTGTTCGAACCTTGATGTCACGGCCGGCCGTGGAACTGTGCACCATATAGCTAGGGTTTCATATCTTATTATAAATTAGATTTTAAATAAGATTAGATTAGATAAGCATCAAACTGTATTAGCTTATCTTCTCAAGATATCTTTCTTAAGTAAATAAAAAGTTGAACAAGAAAGAGCCTCATAGCAGCTTCCTGTTTCTTCCGAAAGAAATCTCCTGCCTAACTTCCAAACTGAAGAAAAACTATAAATAATAAATAGAAAGAAAGAAAAAATAATTTCTTGTATCCGCACATGCAGGTTCCTTCTAAATTAAAAATCTCAGTAAATGAACTGAATCCAGTGCAAATACACTGAATCTCCAACAATTTTGCAAGTAATTGAAATGGTCTCATATATTGTCTGCATGTGTTGAATCAATCTGATGATCTCCCAATACTCAATCCTGTTTATTCAATAAACTCTCTATTTTTCTCGACAACTACATTCATCCACCTAAGCCGGCTAAGCGTTCCAAAGAAGAAGCAAAAGGTGGCAAAAAGTTTGACTAGATGGTTATGGACGTAGTTATTGACTTGGTTATGCGGCGAATATGGTACAAGGAACTTTACCGAGTCAATTTTTGGTCATATTTATTCTTACTTTGTCTTAACGATTTTAGCCATCGGCTCACTTTTTTTTATTAAAAAACAAGGAGTTGTGGTAGGGCCAATCTAACCTAGTAGTCTTGTGGAATGTTAAGATTAATGCGACCAAGTATGCTACGTGGAACACATCCACTCATTCATCCCTAGGCAATTGGATTTTCGATTTCAGATCCAAGTGTACATTAGATCTCGTCGAATAGACTGTCCTTCCGGCCGCCGTTGCCGTTGTGAGTCAGCATCTCCTCCCTCATCTAGGGTCTTCGAAACCCATTAGATCGAAATCCTTTTTGCCCATTTTGTTATGTCGGATGAAACAACAAAAAAGAAAAAAAAAAGAGATTTTTTGGGCTACTCTTATGAGCCCAACTCCACTTGAATCAAGCACTTAAGTAAAAAGAAGGATTTGCTTGTTAGGCCTCAAAGGACTCATAGAGCCCAAGCCGTAGGGCAAGATGGCTACAACCTCGTGCTTGGCCCAAGAAAGGCCAAGGACAAAATTGTTGAGCATAAAAAATAGAGCTATTTGCTTGTTGACTTTTTAAAGCTCGAGCCTAGTGAGGTCCACAAGTAACCTATACACTTAATTGCACGATAGGCATCTGAGGACTCATCGAGCCCAAGCCTATCAGGCACACAGATGCCCACTGAGGCCCTTTATCCAGATCAGAATCTGGCGAGTTTCGGTCTTGCCTAAATCAAATATTTTTTTGGAATAAGATCATGCGCGCTCATCATGGATCACCATTTTGATTGGCAACCACATTCTTTCATTGGTGTCGAGCACAAACATCAAGGCTCAATCAAGACGATTCAATCATCAAGGCAATTCAAAATGGTGATATCAGTCTTCAACGACACTCGATTTTGGCAAACTCACGATAATCATAGATTCTCGATCCCCATGAATTTGATGGGGAATATTAGAGAATACATTGTAATAAAGTGTGTAAGTATGCACCAAATTATCCTTGATGTATCTCATCATAGATTCTCCGCAGTTAGTCAATGTAATTTACTGAAGTTATTTCAATAAAATCAAAACTTCTACATAATATCGAAGCGGGTCATCCAACGACTCATGGTCCACTGATATTCTTCACTTGGTGCACCATTCTTTCAGCGGGCGACATCATTGTTGCCTGTCAGGCTTGATTACATGTTAGCTTTACTACAAGCCCATCCCAAATCTCCAACCACCATCACCTTCTGCAGCCTAGGTTTATCAATTGCTTTTTTGATATCCAACCGTCAATCATAGATCATAACACCTATATCCCATAAAAAAAACTCCAATGATTTTTTAGCCGCACACTCCATCCTCAAAAGCTTATGGAAAGATATCATGACTGACTTGATGATCTAGTGGTCCACCGGCTCAACAAACTCGAAGATGAGTGGAATGTGACAGTAATGGACTTCACAGACAAGCGATGACCACCATCAAGCACATGAACAGACATATTTCAGCAATTCATTATATGGCTCATATTTCTTATTACCAATCACATGTTTCTTCTTCATAGAGACATATGATTGCTTGCGGTAGGATATTAAAGTATAGTAAGGTGCACAAATGAACTGTATCTTTTCCAAAGTTGATAAATATCAAATAGGATTAGATTAAGGTTAAATTTGATTTTATTACTATTTCTTTCCTTTGTTTAACTCTTGTAAGCACCGAATTTTTATCAATAAACTCAAACTTCTACATAAGGAACTACCAAGCAAGGAAAGATGATTTAGTAGAAAAAAAATTTTCAATTCAATTTAAAGAATATTATTTAAAACATTCATTCTTTAGCTGACTCACTATTGTGATCAACCACCAAAGACTCTTTAACATTTTACCATTCACCCTCAAATATTTTCAGATATTTCTCATGGGCAAGAGAAACCAATATAGCAGCAGGATGCTTCTTTTTAATTTGTAACAATATTTGGTTTATTTTATTCAATATTTCCCCTCCGATCTTGTAATTTGCTTTTGGTTTGATGTCCAATCCAAAGCTTAGCCAACAAGAAAAACAAAGAAGATAACTTCTTTATATATTCTTTCTAGTTGGTGTCAAACTAAAACCGTGCTTGTATAGAATCAACAACATTTTTGTCGATTTGGAAGGCCTTGACAAGAACATCATCCTTGATGGGTGGATTTGATCCGAAGACGGTGTTCGCAACCGTGATGACACCAGGGTTTTAGCTACTTAGAGCAGCAATGGTGATGGCATTGGTGTGTCCCACATTAAACTGAAAGTGAATGAGGCCCATGGGGAATACAAACACGTCTCCCTTGTTAAGGACCTTGGTGATCGATGAGGTGGTTATCAGGGTCGGAGGTGACAAATCCAACGTAGGGCTAGCGTACCCTCCAAGACTGTTAGGATCTCAGTGGCTCGAAGGTGTGTGTGGCCGGGGAGGGTTGAGACTGTAGGGTGCAAAGTCGATACGAACCAAGGAGACACCGGGGGTGTTGAGCCCTGCTATCTGGGCAACATTAACTTGAGTGACATTTGATCCAACTGGGTTTGATGTGTCTCCAGGTATATTGAGCCCAGGAAGGAAGAAGTCCTCATCAGCCGTAGCAAGTTTGGGGTCCTTGCAGAATTTCCCGTTCACAAACACTGCAAATGAGTAACTAAGAAGTTAATCACATGCAAGTTAATCACGTCTCCCTTATTTCTAATTTTTTCACACCCATACATGCTCAAAATCTATTCTTCATGAGAAGCTGATGGATAGTGTAGTGCATCAGCTACACCTGCTTAGGGCAGCATCATTTTATGATCACACGGCATATAGTAGCGCAGAATACACACCGACCTTGCTCTTTAAAGTACTGATATCTAATTATGTTTTGTATTACAAAATTGGCATTCTTGGATTAGTCTGGATCCTATATGATCAAGATCAGGAGTACTGATTCATGACATTTATTTTAATTTTCCTGGATACCGCGACCTTTCCTTCTTTTAGAAGACGCGTTGTGTCTCATCGCTTGGAGGCAATGTCAGCGGATAATGAGTCATTAGAAATAGCATGGCTGCCTTGGACAACAAAGAGTAAATCACCATTTCAATAAGCATCAAGCTGAACAAGAAATAACCTCAAAAGCTTCCTGTACCCTAACAGCTTAGCTTAGGCTACAAGAAACTTTATTTTTAATTTTGGGGATCTCTTCAATCTGCTTGAAGTAAGTGAACGAAGGGTTCTCCACCGCACGAAGGAAGGGGGGCTTCCCATGACTAACCATTGTCTAGTACCACTCAGAAAATTGGAAGCGATTTGGAGCAACAATCCACAAAAAATGAGTTTTAGACCTTGCTTGGTTTGCTGCACTGTGATGCAAATGCATTCACTTGCCACAATTTTGGAATGCACATGATTTGTTGGGGGTGTATGCAAGTGGTTGCCAAGCCCTTGCAAACTCCTTAACAAAATAGATACAAGCAAGTACAGCCCAAAAACCATGGCAAGTGGGTGCACTGCCACTCAGTGCATTTGCAGTAGTGGATTGCAAAATGCATCTCAGTGCAGCAAACCAAGTAGGGCCTTAGCATTTTACAAATTGTTAACTATGTGCGCAGCATCCTCATGTACATCATATCTATAAATGCAGCCAACACTGTTTTGTAAGAAGCAAATTAAGACTATTCGTCCAATAAAATATGGATTAAATCATAGATATGGAAAATAGAGATGTTCCCTTAGCACGACGCATACTCATCTTAAGTCGACCCTAACCCCCAATCATATGCCTTAGCAAAAGATAATATATACAAGCCACTGTTTGTGTAAAAACATATCGAAATGTAAAAGCTCACACGTAGAGAGAGAGAGAGAGAGAGAGAGAGAGAGAGAGGTAGAAGCAAACTCCATTATTAAATTCGTATTACGACAGAGGTCAATTGCTTATTTAAAGCTTTAAACAATCAATTGTTGTGCTTAAGAAAAAAAATACCTAATCTATTATTGTTTACATCCCAAACTGTGCCTGGAGATAATCAACAATTTTCTTATCAACTTGGAACGCCTTGGCAAGGACATCATCTTTGATGGGTGGGTTCGATCCAAAGACAGCATTAGCAATAGTGATGGTACCCGGGTTCTGGCTGCTTAGAGCAGCAATGGCGACAGCATTGGTAAGTCCCACATTGAATTGAAAGTGGATTAGTCCTATTGGGAATACAAACACGTCTCCCTTGTAGAGGACCTTGGTGATTAGGCGGTTATCAGTGTTGGAGGTGACAAATCCGACGTATAGGGTACCCTCCAAGACTGTTAGGATCTCAGTGGCTCTAGGGTGAGTGTGGGGTGCGTTGAGACCATAGGGTGCATAGTCTATACGAACCAAGGAGACGCCAAGTGTGTTGAGCCCAGCTATCTGTTCCACAGTTGCTTGAGTGACTACCGATCCAACTGCGTTTGATGTGTTTCCAGGTATATTGAACCCATCACGAAAGAAATCCTCAGCCGTAGCAGTCATGGGGTCCTTGCAGAATTTCCCATTCACAAACACTGCAACATTTGGATTAAACCACAATCAGCTATCAAAAAATTGTATATGCCAAAGTTATAAGAGAGCTAAAAACACATGCAAATATTATAAATAAAAAAAGGTAGGAGAAAGAGAAGAGCGCTCATGTATACCTGCGTCTTTAGGATCATTGATGGCAACACAGAAATCTTGTAGGGGACTGGGATCGGAGGCAGAGAGGTTGATAAATATATCAGACAAGGTATGCGTATTTATAGAGAAATGGTGAGAAGTCATTGAACTGGTCTCATGTATTGCTCTTTGAATTAATCTGACCTCTCCCAATGGTATAGTATTGTTTATTTAATAAACTGATCTTTCTCAACAACCACACCCATCCACCTAAGCGTTCCCGCAAGAAGAAGAAAACACATTATTTTTCTATGTAGCAAAAAGTTTAACTAAGCGTTTATAAAGTCATAACCAATGTGGTTAGTGGGCCCGAAAAAAAAATGTGCTATGTAGGGCCAGCCATTACAAGGCCTTTTTTTTTATAAACCAACCTAAGCTGGCGATCTTCTCTCACCAAGGGACCTTAGGCGTTACGGGCCTAAGGTAGAGACGGCCCTACACGTACTCTTAACCAAGGTTTTAAAAACAGCGGTTTAAACGGTAATGCCCCCAAGCCCGTTTCCGTTAAAACCGTTTAAACACGTTTTGACGTTTTTAATTTAACGGTCATTTTTTTTGTTTTGACGGCCGTTAAAATCGTTTTAATAGCTGTTAAATTCTGAAAAAATTTGTGAAAAAAAAATGGCCGTTAAATCTGTTAAAATTCGTTGAATTCTGTTTTGTTTTGTTTTTTTTTTATTTATTTCAGAGCCACTTTATCCGTTAAATTCTATTTTTTTTTCAAAAGAGATTCATTTTTGCCTCTGGCCATTTCAATCCATTTTAACAGTAATGCCCCCAATCCGTTAAACCGTTAAAACGGCCTCCTTTAAACCTTGCTCTTAACAACTTGTGACTACTTTTCAGAAAAAGTTTAAATTTAAGAAATGAAAAAGGGAGTTGTCCAGTGTGTCGGAAGGAAGCAGAGGCGTTGTTGACAAAAATGATGTCACATTTTCTAAGCATTGGATTGGAGTCGTTTTCATGGATTGATATTTAACCGTGGAATTCAAGCGTTATTAGGGGTACAAAGATCCAAAGGTTTGAAATCACTAATGAGTAATGATGCTGATTCTTGGTATGTAGATCCACCTAGGGATGGATCAAACATCAATACGACCAGTGGTTTCTAAAAGTATGCCACGTGGTTCATACTGTCAGCAAAGTTAAACTCAAATCAAATCTTTTCTTACGGTTCTTTTATTTTCTATTTTTTTAGTTTTTAGGGGTGAAAATTGAAATTAAAACAAGAGAAGTAAAAAGGAGAAGAAAACCAAGGTTTAAAAAACGGCCGTTATAACGAAAATAACGGCTGTTATTTTTCCGTTATAATGAAAATAACGACCGTTATTTTTTGGAAAAATTTGTGAAAAATGCGGCTGTTATTTTCTTTTCTTTTTTCCGTTTTTGAAAATTTGAATTTCAGCGCCATTTTTTTCATTTTTCCGTTATTTCCGTTTTTTCATTTTTTCCATTATTTTTCATTTTTGCCCCTGAGCATTTTTTTCGTTAAAATGGAAAAAGGTAACGCCCCCAGTCTGTTATACCGTTATAACGGCCCCCTTTAAACCCTGAAGAAAACATTGATATGAGTTTCCTTATTTTAACTGATTTACAGGGAAGTGGGTAGTTAATGTACACGAATGCTGTAGGAAATTTTCCCAGTATGAGTGGGGATATGTTCCACGTAACATACTTGGTCATTCTCCCGGTTCTCCTGTCTACAAAGGAAACAATTTGTAAGGAAAGGTAGGTAGTTAATGTATATGAATAATATAGGAAACTTTCTCTGTATGAGTGGATGTGTTCCACGTAGCATACTTGGTTAGATGGGCCCTACCACAACTTCTTGTTTTCAATAAAAAAAAACATAGCCGATGGCTAAAATTAATTCTTAAGACAAAGTAAGATTAAATTTGATAAAAAATAGACTTGGTCAAGTCCCTTGTACCATTCGCCGCATTACAAAGTCAAAATGACTTTATAAACGCTTAGTCAAACTTTTTGCTACCTAAAAAGAAGAAAAAAAACGCGTTTACTTCTTAAGAAAGATCAGTTTATTGAATTAATAAACAGGATTTAGTATTGGGAGATCAAATTAATTCAAAGAGATAATTAATATATGAGACCGTTTCAACGACTTCTCACCATTTCTCTATAAATACGCATTGTTACCTTGTTTCATATATTACTCTATCACCCCCCTAATACAATCAAAAACTACTTCAAGCAGAGTCTTGTCTGTCTGAGAGATTTGTTCATTTCTCTTCTTTCAATACTCAATAATGAAGATCATGGGTGCTCCCTTCCTCGTAGTTTCTCTCATCTTAGCCTTGGTTTCCCCTTTTATCTCTGCCTCTGATCCCAGTCCCCTACAAGATTTTTGTGTTGCCATCAATGATCCTAAAGACGCAGGTATATACATGCTCTTCTCTTTCTCCTACCTTTTTTTACTTATAATATTTGCATGAGTTTTTAGCTTCTCTTATAACTTTGGCATATACAATTTGTTGATAGCTGATTATGGTTTAATCCAAATGTTGCAGTGTTTGTGAACGGGAAATTCTGCAAAGACCCCATGACTACTACGGCTGAGGATTTCTTCCATGATAGGTTCAATATACCTGGAAACACATCAAACGCAGTTGGATCGGTAGTCACTCAAGCAACTGTGGAACAGATAGCTGGTCTCAACACACTTGGCGTCTCCTTGGTTCGTATAGACTATGCACCCTATGGTCTCAACGCACCCCACACGCACCCTCGAGCCACTGAGATCCTAACAGTCTTGGAGGGTACCCTTTACGTCGGATTTGTCACCTCTAACACTGATAACCGCCTCATCACCAAGATCCTCAACAAGGGAGACGTGTTTGTATTCCCTATAGGTCTAATCCACTTCCAATTCAATGTGGGTCTCACCAATGCCGTTGCCATTGCTGGTCTCAGCAGCCAGAACCCTGGTACCATCACTATTGCCAATGCTGTCTTTGGATCAAACCCACCCATTAGGGATGATGTCCTTGCCAAGGCCTTCCAAGTTGATCAAAAAATTGTTGATTATCTCCGGGCACAGTTTGGGATGTAAACAAGAATATATTGTTTTTTTTTCTTTGTAAGCACAAGAATTGATTGTTTAAAGCTTTAAATAAGCGGTTGACCTCTTTCGCAATACCAATATAAGAAAGGGATTTGCTCTCTTTGTTTACAGCCCGATATATAATAAAGGAGTTCGATTTTACATCTCTCTCTCTCTCTCTCTCTCTCTCTCTCTCTCTCTCTCTCTCTCTCTCTCTCTCTCTCTCTCTCTCTCTCTCTCTCTCTCTCTCTCTCTCTCTCTCTCTCTCTCTCTCTCTGTGTGTATGCGCTTTTATATTCGGCTTTTCTAGGTGGGCCCTTAACCCACATATTGAACAGTCTGGATGTGTGAGTTGGGCACCAAATGCACATATATATGATTAGGGATTAGGGTCCATTGTGGATGATGGACCTTTGATAGTCTTGAAGGAAAAAAACTACCCTAGAGAAGGTGGCTTAGGGCATGTAGAACATCTGTTAGCGGATGATTTGTTCCCATGTACGTATTATGTTGGCCCGACGACCTGTTGGTATACATAGTTGTTTCGCCCTCTTTACCCAAGCAATTACCCCAGAAGATCGACCTGTTGGGGAAAGGCGAAACAACTATGTATAACAACGGGTCGTCAGGCCAACACAATGCGTTCGCGGGAACAAATTATCCGCTAACAACATATCTATTTTCTATATCTTAAGGTGCGTCAACAAGTGGAGGTTTTGAGTTTGAATCCCCCCTTGGGGCCACCACCTGAGGTTTATCCCGATTTTACTTGGCGTGTGAGGAAGGAGTACACTCGTAATGCAGGGGCATTTTCATACCGGGCTCGAGTGGGGCAGCTTGCATAATATGGGGCACACTCGGGGTGGGGTGGCCTGTGTGATATGGGCCCACGAGGGGGTGGCCTGTGTGATATGGGCCCACAAGGGGTCGTGTCGACCGGGAGCCTAAATAGATCCTATAAGATAAAGGAATTTAATCTCACGCTACCAACAGTAGCGGCTTTTGGGGAGTATTGGTTAAATGTCCTGCATCAAAGTGGTATCAGAGCGGAAGGTCTCGAGTTCGAGTTTCCTCACCGGGGGTGATTAATGCAGGGGCATTTTGACACTGGGCTCGAGTGGGGCAGCCTGCGTAATATGGGGCACACTCGGGGTGGGTTGGCCTGTGTGATATAGGCCCACGAGGGGTCGTGTCGACCGAGAGCCTAGATAGATCCTATGAGATAAAGAAATTTAATCTCACACTACCAACAGTCGCGGCTTTTGGGGAGTATTGGTTGAATGTCCTGCATCAACTCGTTCCCTATGGGATTAGTCGGGTGCTCTAAGAGGCCCGGATACCTGTGGCATAAAAAAGTATTTGGGCTGCCTTCGCGTATGCTAAAGCTTGTCTTAAGTCCTTATCAAGACATTTCTCTGGCCTATATTTTTCCTTAACAATGCTATTGAGCAACAGCATTCGGCAGTGCCTCTATATCCAACACGTACCCCTAATAACTTGTGACTACACTGTTTTCAAAAAATGTTTAAATTTCAACTATGAAAAAGAGTTGTCGTCAAGTGTACGTGTTCGAAGTAGATTCTCTTTCTTTTTTTTGTAGCTGATTTACAGAGAAGTGATATGAACCCTAAACTTGTTCTCCCGATTCTCCTGTCTCCACAGGATACAATTTGTAAAGAAAGGTAGGTAGTTAACGTCCATAATGCTATGGGAAAATTTCTCTGTATGACTGGATGTTGGTCATTAATCTTAACCTTCCACGGATCGACTAGGCACTACCCATCGTCTTATTTTTCTTTTCAACCCGTTCCAAAGTAGTTCGGTGGATCAGTCTGAAACTGATACAGAATTACAAAAAAGGAACAAATAAAATCAGATGGCTAAGATTCTCTGGATTGTAAATGATATATGGATTCAAGGGTTGACCCACAAGTTCAACAGTTCTAAAAAAAATGGGTCCATGTTAATGTCAACAAAACACCCTTATGAATGATAAACCAAGGTTTAAAAAAAGGAACAAATAACGAAAATAATGGCCGTTATTTTCTGGAAAATTTTCAGGAAAAAAAATGGCCGTTATTTCCGTTATTATCTGTTATTTTTTCTTTTTCCATTTTTTGAAATCTAAAATTCAAATTTCAAATTTTGAATTCCAGCGCCATTTTTCCGTTATTTGTCCATTATTTTCTATTTTCCCGTTATGTTCTGTTTTTGCCCCTGAGCGTTATTTTCGTTACAACGGCTGTTATAACGGAAAAATGGTAACGGTCCCAGTCCGTTATACCGTTATAACGGTCCCTTTTAAACCTTGTGATAAACTTCCCATTCGCTCCTCCTTTCAAATCAAAGAAGGAAAAAAATTAAAGTGAACAAGATGTATGGAGTGTGAGATGAGAGAAATAAAGAACAACTCATTGCACATATTCTTCCAGACAACCCCACTACTATTTTCAGATAGACATGGAGTGAGAACGGAGTGGACAGAACAACAAACTCAAATTATAAAGGGAACTACAGCTGCTACAGTTGAAGTAGAGCTATAAGAGTCGAAGAAAAGAACTAGTCCACAAAGAATCAAAAGTAACGAGGAACATCCAAACACATTTAAGACAATAAAGCCCTAACAAGAAGAAATTAACACTAGTGAGAGAGAGAGGAATCCACAAACATAAACATTCAAGGACAAAAAAAGAATCAAAAAAAAAAAGAGGGGTATCGTCCACGAACCTTCCAAAACAAGAGGGGAATCATCCAGTGTAAGCGTGCAAGAGAATCCCTGGGTTCAATTTGGAGTGTTGTGTAGGGTGAGGACATATAGATGGAAGGGAAAGAGTCAGAATATTTCAACACCGTGGGACTTGGACGGTTTAGGGCACGAAACGCAAGTTTCTGATTGGATGAATGTGGAGGTGTAATGATTGAAGGAGGGAATTTAGAGTTTTAGGAAGCAGAAGAGAGGGCGAAGGGTTTGCAGATGGTTTGAAATAAGGGAAGAAGAGGACATCATCAGCATCTTAGGGCATCTTCTATCCTCTCTTTCTCTTGTAATGGCCTCGATGTCACCATAATGAACCAGTCCAAAACCGTAATTGAGATGAAACTTTGATCTTTGACAGCGGGAAAGGAGGAGATGACGGAGACGAAACAGATGGGACGATGACAATGAGGACTAACGGTGGTGGGGCTTTTCTATAGAGAAGGAGAGAAAGGCAGGAGACGAAGAGGAAGGGCATGAACTACAACATGTGGGAAGGGGAAAAGGTCGAATAGACTCAATAAAAAGGGCTTTCGACTTTCATGCAGGGTTTAGATGAATAATTTGTCAACGTTCAACAAATAAACGTTATAAAGTATATTTAAGTATTGAAATAGCTACATTCACGAAGGGAACGCCATAATAAATAAGAATTTATTAATGGCATTTTTTTTCTAAATGCCATGAACGTAATGCTATCATAGGCATAATTTGTTGTAGTGATCGTCCAAGAGTTGCACTAGCAGAACTCTAATTATTTGAAGTATGAAGGTTGTGATAACCATACTAGTCAATTCAATAGCCACAACTGCATCTCCTATATCACTATCCTTCGTAAGTCTTGGTATTTTACATGGTGTAGCTTACTATCATAATCACTGGAAGCACTTGAAAGCATTGAAAATGAAGTTCTTGAGGTTTTGCAGCTTTAGTGGTAGAACTACATCTTGTATATGATCATGAATTCTTAGTTGTAGAACTACATCTTAAATGTATAAAATCTTGAATTCTTAGTTTTTTGTAGTCATCATGTAGCCTGGACCCGGTTAACACCGGTGAAGGGGTTTCTACTCCTGGCACAACCTCTTTAAGGAGGAAACTTACCTGTGTGGGTTTGACCCCACGACCTCCTGAAAGAGGTGGATACACACCAACCATCTGAGCTGCCATGTTGGGTGTTGAATTCTTAGTTGTAGAACTATATCTTATTGTATCGGATGTTGAATTCTTAGTTGTAGAACTTCATCTTTGTTGTATGAAATAATTGTGTCGTTGTGGGTGTAATTGACCACAAGGGGCTAAAATCTACAGGTAATACGTTATTAAGATATAAACCTTTATTATTTTTTTAAACGTTTGCAACGGTTCAAAACAGTTGCAATGTATTGTCAGATTTTGTTAACATAGGAACCATTCCAAAAATAAGATTTAGCAACAGTTATTACCCGTTTTATAACTTAAGCAATTACAACTATTGTGGACGGCAGATTTACAATGGTCATTAACAGTTGCTCAATTAGAAACAATTAATAACCGTTGCAATATATAATGTAGCAACGATTCATAACCATTGCAAAACATAATTTTCCAACAGCTTAACCATTTCTAGTTTCGCAACAGTTGGGCTCCATTGCATAACTGGCTTCAGCGCGTGAAATTCAGTACAGCAAGGAAACGTTGCTAAGGTATCTCCAATGGTTTTAAACCGTTACAAGACAATTTGAAATGACATTTGTGCAACAGTTTTTAGACCGTTGTAAAATTCGTTTGCAACAGTCCAACACCATCGTAAACGTTGAAAAAATGCTGATGTTTACCCTTCACACTCAGGGAGTTATTTACGAGGCTCGAAGTGAGCACATATTTAAAAAATAACGTTGGCTGTGTTTAGAATTCAGTTCAAACGGGGCCATGTCCAAACTGTAGTTTTAACAAGTTTCATCATCACATCAAGCACTTCATGCTCATCACCATACGGCTTTGATGTTACGGATTTTATTTTTTTTATTTTTATTTTTTTGTGTGTGTGTAATCAACCCATTTCATTTGAAAAAAAAAACCCACAAACAAACAACCATCTTCTACCCATAATCGAATATCAAAGATGAAAGTCTCAGGATCGGTGGGCTCCGATGGATCGGTCCGATCCAGAACAGGAGTGGCCCATCTGAGACCAAGTGAAAATCCTTTGTAAAACAGTGATCTCGAGCTAGACAGAGCCTGGTTTGGACTGGATCAGTGGGCTCTGATCCAGACGGGGATTTGAGCCATGAATGTACCCTCATGGGAAACATAGATTCCAACCATTGGGGAAGATCAGAAGTCCATAGAGCAGGAAATATAAAAGTTTGAGCCTGACCGGCTGTAGTATGAGCTGGTACATTTGCCGCTCGAGGAACATAAACAAAAAGTTTGAACCAATCCGGGTTTGATGTTCCGGATTGGTAGATATCGGTATCAAGTTTACATAGAATACCCCACCACCCCGACTCTAGCTTCTGTCGTTTCTTTTTTGTATAAACAAGAGAAAAATCCCTGAAACTCCACCACTGTCTTCCATTTACTAAAATCCGAGTAGTAGTCACGGCAGTTGGTGCGCGAATGTACCCATTTAACCGAACCGAATCAGAAAACCCCAATTCCAATTCCATTTCCACATTTTTTAGAACCAACCAAACAAGAACCGGAACCAGAACTGAAACTAAACCAAATAATCAGTTTAGTTTCGAATTCATCATTTTGAGAACCAGAACCAATAATATTGGTTTATGTTCAGGGTACCTTAGGAACCGACCCGTTGACACCCTATGTATGGGTGACCGACCCATACATTTGACTGTCCAAAAGAATGTAACAGATCGGATGGTTATGATCGTGGATCAGGTGGAACCATTCAAATGGTGGCTCCTCATCGGAGGCTCGATCGGTGGGTGCCGATCCCGATCCGGATCGGAGGGTAGATCGCTGGTCTCGGATCGTCTCGCTCTAGATGACGTGAGGATTGAAGAACAGTGCATCTCGGGCGAGAAAACCCCATTTCAGATCATCTAGCTGGCCACCGATCCCAATCCGGATCGCCCAATCCGCCCAATCCAGAACGGGATCGGCCGAGAGTTCGAACCATGGGTGGCAGTTTCGTGATTTACATGAAGCCTAAGGTCATTTTAATCAAATATACTAATCTCGATTCGTGATTACGGTATCATAGTGATTGGCTCCATTTGATCATCATAATTACCGCCCAATTTGTCCTTTTCCGTCGCTACACAACAAATCAACGGCTTTAAAAGGCCCTATCACCCCTCGTTCATTCTTCCCTCTCTTTGATTGCTTGGATAAAAAAAAGATTATGAACGGCGGGCCCGACATCTACCAGATCAAGCAGAAGAAGCTTTTCAGCCCCCGGCCAAAGTCACCAGTAAAGCAAGGAAGGTCCCGGCAGTCGGGCAGGTGTTGCCGGGGACTTAACGACTGCATGGGAATGGGGTCCACCGTTTCACATGACCACCACCATGTTAGTCAAGGCCGCCACCACCACCAACCCACCTCAAAACTGGAGCAGCAGGTTAGCCAGGCAGGACCCACCATTAGAGTAGACCCTAAGGATTGTATACCATCCTCAGACCAGCAAACATGGATCCTACCGCACGATTAATGGGCCCAATCTAGGACATCTCCCTTGAGGCCACCATCTGCTCTTTTTTATCACCTGTCAAATCATGCAATGATTAGACGGTTATGATATCCAAAACTTTGCTTGTCCATCGCATGCGCTGGTACGAGGATGGTGGACTGTCCTTAGGATATGCCGGCCGGACGACAGTATCTTTCATTTCTTAACCATAAATCATGTTGTATGGCATGGAGTGCAGATGCTTCAACAACCTTCAGATCTCAATCTAACGGTCGTTGAAGCAGGATCATTTAAACAGCCTATTTGTAGATCATAACATAGAATCATGATGGGTTTACTATTCTGTGTGCTTTGCTGATAAAGCTTGCTGACCTAGAAAGGGAGATCCAACGGCAGAGAGACCTCAGGGCCACCTACAGAGCCCATCTTGAAAGGGTGCAAGCCTATCTAAGGCAGTGCCTTCATATAGCACAGGAGAAAGGGTTCTTGGACGTTATAACTAACAGCAATGGTCAACAACAACAATCTCTGCTCTCCTCCGATTTTGTCAACTTAAATTCCAGCCCTACAATTCCATCTACGATGCCCCACAACCCCGATCTAGCAGCTATCATTGAACAAGCCAAGATCAACGGTTGGTACATTGAACCACACGAGGTAGGTATCCATTCATACATTAATATATGTTTGTTCATGCATGCATATGTTCAACTAACTATTTGGTCAAACATTTGACTTTGAAAACTCGATTGGACTCGAAACTCGAAACTCTGCCAAATTGAGTTAACTCGAAAACTCGAACTCGACTCGAATAATATATTAATATTATGTACATATATTAATATATTTTGAATTTTTATGATGAAAGTTTACAAATCTCGGTCGAGTTTGAGTTGGCTCGGGAGGTTTTTGAGAAACTCGCCGGGTCCATTTGCCGAGACAACTCACAACTTGGTAAAATTTATATGAACCAAGTTTATGTCTAGTCAAGTCAACGCGGTTCGAGTTGACTCGATGAGTTTTAAAACACTATTTTAACTAACTGTTTGGTCAAACATTTGCCTTTGTGATCTAAACAGATAGAATTACGAGAACAAGTAGGGAAAGGTAGTACTGCAGACATATACAGGGGATCATGGAGAGGACTCGATGTCGCCGTGAAGTGCATATACCCTGAATTCTTCCACTCCAACGACAGTGGCGTTGCCTTTTTCGCGCAAGAAATCGAGACGTTATCGCGGCAGCGTCACCCTTTCGTGCTCCATCTAATCGGTGCATGTCTGGACCCACCAGAGCATGGATGGGTGGTGACTGAATTCATGAGCATGACTCTAAAAGAATGGTTGCATGGGAATGGGGAGAGGCAGAAAGAGAGGTCTGCCCCGCTTCCACCCTTAAAAGATAGGATAGCAAGGGCACTGGAGATCGCTCAAGCCATGCAATACCTCCATGAGCGGAGGCCCAAGTTAGTTCATCGAGACTTGAAGCCCAGTAACATATTCCTCGACGATGCCATGCATGTCCGAGTTGCGGATTTCGGGTACGCCCGGTTCTTGGGGGATGGCGAGAAAGCACTTACTGGTGAAACAGGCAAGGGCCAAATTGAATGGTTGAGATCATGTGATCATGTTGTTTTTGGACTTGTGAGATCTCTTAATTAGATGGGTCCAGATCACATGCATGTGGGCCTTGTGTACCATTGATGAAAGTCTAGGGATCGGAGGCTGGATCGGTGGGATTCGATCCCAATCCGGATCGGCCCATCTTGCCCGAGACAAAGTGAGACTGCTCCTTTGTAAAACAATGATCTCGGGGCAAGACAGAGCCTAGTTTGGATCGGAACGGTGGGCTCCGATCCCAACCCGGATGGCCCGATCCAGACCGGGATCGGCCGAGACTATGAACCATGTAATGTGTTCTGATATTGTGCTTGTTTATATGTTTTTCAGGGACCTATGTTTACATGGCACCAGAGGTGATCCGGTGTGAGCCATACACTGAGAAATGCGACGTCTACAGCTACGGTATCATACTCAATGAATTGATCACTGGCCAACACCCATATATCGAGACTAATTATGGCCCTTCAAAGGTATAAAAGCCACTCTCCTGTAGATTATCACTCTTACCGCCGCATCATTTTCAATAAGTACCACATAGGAGCTCCCCTTGGTCAAATGTCGGATGTTGAATATGAAAAAAAACCACAAATCGATATTCGAATTCGATTTGAAATCTGACAGATATTCTGAATCAATATTCGAATTCGAATCCGATTATTATCAGATATCCAATCATACCCAATTCATCGATAAGAAAATCGAATATATCTAATATCTTACAAGGATAACTTTAATAGGGTATTCCATATATGTGTGTGTGTGTGTGTGTGTTCCATTCGTCCGCTTAGACCTCAAGTAGTTCGACAAATGGGCAAAAAACTAACTCGCCACTTTTCAAGGCATACCTTCACGCAAGTTTTGGACCTCTCTGGGGCGAGTTGACGCTTTGTATATATATATATATATATCGGATCAAATATTATCGAAACAGATACATCAATATCCGAATCCATATCCGAAACGTATTCGAATGTAAAAACTTATTCATATTTTTTTAATAATATCGAATTATTCGACTACGGGTTCAAACTTTGGACTATCCATTGACACCCCTATGATCTGTTTTAGCTGTTTTAATGACAAGAAGTGATTCAGTAATTTTATTTTGTCTTTGGATCCCAAACAGATTGCTCTAGAAGTTGGAGAGGGTAAGCTTAGGCCGAAGCTTCCAGAGGGTAATGGTCAGGTGATGAAAGAGGTGATTGACATCATACGCCATTCGTGGGACGAAGACAGTTCGTTTAGACCATCATTTGCAGTCATTACATGTACTCTAAGACAGATTAAAGACAGATTTAGTAGAGCTGTTTAGCTCCCCTCCTCCATGTAACCATCTCCTTCTGAGAAAAAAAATGAGACCACTAATGTACCCTCTATCGACTTGAATTAATCAATTTTGCACATCTCTAAGTGGACCTACATGCAAAAAATCAGTCTGATTAGTTAAATATAGGTTGGTTTTTAACCGTGGAATTTGAGCATTACTATCTGCACACAACTGTTTTTAACCGTGGAATTTGAGCATTACTATCTGCACACAACTCGAGGTACATTTTTAACCAATGACAATACGACACCACCATGCAAGTCCATGGACCTTAGACCATGTTTTAATAATGAGGATATGTAGGAGACTTATTTTTTTTGCACATTTAATTTTGACACCAAATATTTGGGTGCCACGTTGATGCCACATGGCACACTCTTAGAGACCACTGACCATATGGATGTTTGGCCCATCCAATTTCTTTAAAACCATGGTTACAACCTCCACTCGAAGAAAAAAAATGTACATAATAATCTTAGACACCGGCTTCATATGTTTTCCCATGATTTCCATAACGTTTTCATAGTAATTTTAAAAAAAATAGAAAAAAATGATGAAAAATATTTTCATTTTCAAGCTGACCAAAATCTATACAGAAGTTGAGATTTAAACCTAATCATGACCTTGGACCTCAAGAGGATGCCTAAATGGAATGCCAACACATTAGAGCGCGTATAGAAACGACATTTGGCACAGTTTGAAATACAGTGCATTTCTTTATTTAAAAACTCATCATAAGCATATACAGTTACAAGTACCCGGACCTTGTCTCATGTACACTTTTCCCACTCTGACCAACCAATTTGCCCGAGCTCAGACCCGGTGCAGCCTGTGCATGTATCTCTGCAAGTTCTCTTACGCGTAATAGAATGGGAGCAGGAATGGGCATAGAAACATGTTTCCGCAAGTTCCCCGCCTGCATAATTTTCCCAAACAAGAAAGAAAAGAGCAATAAACATCATAGTCAGAGCAGAGCCAATTTGCTGGATTTAGTCAGTAGATATATCTGATATTGGTGCGCCATTACTTCATATATCTTCCATATTATTAAAAATCCCCTACAGTTTTTAAAGGCTGTATAAACGGATTAAAACACAGGAAATTTTCTCAGGATATTATGTGGATTAAGACATATTTGCAAAACATTGTGAGAGAATGTTGAGAGATTTCCACAAGGTTTTAATGTTTTAAAATAATGAAAAATAAAATATTTAAGTCGTATGACACCTGTAAAAAATCTGAGACACTTTTGGGGTAGTACCTCTACTGAGTTGAGAGGCACTTTCTTTAGTGATTTGGTTTTCAGTTTTGATTCTTAGCTGATGAGGTAGGGTAGGCTGGTTTTCTCTTTTCTTGTTTTGCCCCGGTGGGGCTTTCCTCTTTGTTCTTGCTTGAGATCTTCTCGATCTCCTTTAATAATATTTTGACTTATCAAAAAAAAAAAATATCTGAGACATAATAAAAAATGTCAAAAATATACAGGAAACAAAATGTATGTGCTACAGTAAGCACTTTGCTACTTCAAATTCGGATCTCTAGGGATTGGTTCATCCTAAACTAGGATTTTACTCAGATGTGGCTTCCATGAAGCAGTTAACCCAAACCCCACGGAAAAACAGAGAGCAAAAAGAAACAGAGGGCACTCACCACTTTGTCTGTCAGTGCTTGTGCAAAACTAGCTCTCAGCAGGTTCCTCCACTTATCCTACCAATTAAAATTTTGTTATCAGTATAAGCACTATGAACTCTAAAAAGTACCAACAATGTCTTACACAGCGAGTTTTCCTCAATTTCTGTGCAAAATTGCTATTCTTCATTTTTCATTTGTAAGTTTCAAGAGTCATCTTTAGCACACATACCTTGAGATCAACCGAGGTGCGGTATGTACAGGATGCAAAGGCAAGTCGCTTAATCTCAGACCACCTTCCAGCTCCATACCTAGCTACCCCCTCAATCAGCTTCATAACCTCGCAGAGAGTCCATGCTCGATGATGCTTCCTTCTGATCCCACCTTTTGCAGTTGGCACAATTGCTACATTATCATCTGAATTATTTCCAGATAAATCTAGATTTCCCACCTCCACATCTTGCCGCTGCTCACCCGTGCATGTAACTACACTCTGCTTCTCTCTTTCTGTTTCAGCAACTACCTGGCAGCAGAAAAATCTCCATTAACATTACAACGACGATGCCCGAGCCAAGACTGTTCAGTAACAGGCCTAAGCTTGTTTTCAGTTCTTTAGTAACGATCCAGACCTGACCTTGTTATCAGTTTAAAGTTAGGCCAGGCCAAGATTATTCAGTATCAGCTTTATAACCAGGCCTGGCCAGGCCAAGCCCACAAAACAGTAGGTGCAAATAAACCTTGCCCAAATGACCTGGCCAGCCCATGTGCACCTCTATGTGGTGGATCGATCCATCATAAATAGACCCCAAGGATGGTCCAACATTCCCATCCCAAAGGCATGCACACACAAGGGGTGTGAGAACCAGCTACCACATTCCTTTGTGCAATCACTGTATGGGGAAAGGTTTATAGATACCCGGATATTTCAAAATGGGTTCGGATATTTCAAAATGGGTGCCATATCCATGTCGTATCCATATCTGATACTTCTATTTTAATTGTAAATGCCGTATCCACACTGTAGTAGCCTCGTATCCTTTCCGTATCTGAGTAACATAGGTTGAAAGGTTTGCTATGACCATTAAATGGTCCTCACACCACCACAACATGCGAAGTATGAGTATTCAACAAACA
This sequence comes from Euptelea pleiosperma, assembly GCA_035048495.1. Taxonomy (NCBI): domain Eukaryota; kingdom Viridiplantae; phylum Streptophyta; class Magnoliopsida; order Ranunculales; family Eupteleaceae; genus Euptelea; species Euptelea pleiosperma. Next base: position 13,553,656 of record CM068548.1, read on the forward strand.
TGAGATGCAATAGTGCACATATACTGGATTAGCTAGAGCACTTCACCAGACGAAAAAAATTTGTGGAGTCTCACAGAATAAAATTGGACGGGGCTGAGAGATTTGGGAGTCACAGAATGGAGATGCCATCTGCCAGCAAACATAAATTCCACGAGAAATAACAAGAAAAACAGAAATAATAGTTTTTTTTCTATTCCAAAAACTTTATAAATTCATAGCCAGTACGTCCTTCCAGTTGTAATCGAACTTTTGCCAGAAGACCTTTTCAGTTGGTGAGTTGAACTTCGAAAATGAACATGAGCATATTCATAAGTGCTGTAAACATAATTTGCCTTACCGGCTGTTGAATTGGTCTAGGAGTAGGTCTAACTTTCCAAGTTTTGCCTCCACTTTCACTATCTTGTCGAGAAACACGCACACCAAGAGCCTTCTTCACTAGTTTGGCCGCCATGCCCATGCCACTGGGATGGTATTTCTGCCAATTACAATAGAAAATATTTTTAAAAAAATAGAACCACTTAATTTCATGTATAAATTAGTAAATTTTCATAAGCATATTGGATGTTCAACAGGCAAAAAAACTGCGCAAAACCAAAATTTGTTGTCTGCGAGTTCTACAGAAGATCTAGGTAAAACAATACCAGGCAGATAACGTGTAGAACATGTTCAACAGCACACTCCTGATTACCCCTTCAAATGATAAGTTTTTTCCCCACAACAAAATATTCTCTTCACCAAATTTTACAAGGTCGAGAAAAAATAGTCATATGAACCCATCAAAAGCCCAAAAGAAGAACGCGCGAGATAAACGATAAGCAGCAAATGCCAATAGTCCACAACATGAAACTCTCATTACTGAATGTACAATTGAGATTTAATTCTGTTATGTTGATTCTGAGATTTCTTCCAAAGATGACTTAATAATTCAGAGCAACATAATTCATCTACTAAAGATGCAACAAATTAAAAAAATAACAAAAAATAAAATAAAAACAGTAACTGACACTATAGATCGGAAAAAGGGCATATATCAAGCATTCGCCAACAATGCAACAACTCATTTGAATTGAGTGTTAGCATAAAAAATAGGAGGCTAAGAATAATAGTACTTTTGCTTGACCGCATGATTTTATGCTTCAGAAGCAGCTACTACAATCAGAATAACCAAAGTTACCAAACTAAAATTCATAAAAATATTGCTCAGCCAGATGATGATTGTTCATACCATAAGAGCCATAAAGTTTTTCCTGGGACGCCCTCTTCGCACCCTAGAAACATATGGGACCTGAACACCAGAACCTCCAAAAGAATCCTGCCTGGTGACAAGAGCTGCCTCGTCTGAACCAACATTGCAAACCGGCCTGACTAGAGATTTTGGAGAGAACTGACCATGTCCAGAATTTTTAAAGGAAGACAACAACCTCCCACTGCATTCCCTTGTGTCAACTTCCGAAAATTCTTCAATATATCGCCTAGTGGGCTTTCTAGCTCTTTTAGCCGCCGTTTGTTCGGTATGCAGAGCTTCACTTTTGCATTCATATTCCGTTTTAGGTTTTCTCAATCTCTTTCCAGATACATCCTGTCGAACTTCCGTTTGGCTACTGGGGCTAGTTGGTGACTCGCTGCAGTTATCATTAATTACTCCATCGATTTGATCCTTAGGCAGAGTACCACCCGCACTCTTACTGCTCTCCATCCTACAATGTGCTTCTTCTTTAACTTTCTTTTTAACCAAAGTATTATCTTTAATTATAAAACTTGTGGTTGAAACATCACAAGAATTAGTCAAACCCATGGCAATCCGCCTTTTAAGCCACAACTTGTCCTTGACAGAAGTTTCTCGCCCAAATGTTGCTTTGAAAGTCTCGTGGAGTTCTTTTATTGATAGATTATCCAAGCATATTTCCCCCTTTATGATAGAAAAATCAGGCTCAGAACTGGTGCAGGTGGCAGAAGCTGAAGATCCACTAACTAACAGCCCATCTGTAGATTTTGAGCATGTCTCAACGCTCCCTGATTGATTAGTACAGCCATCATTCAATCTGGGTGAGACCACAGGAACAGTTTCCTGCAAAGACTTATCAGTTTGGGTCTTCTCATCACTAGCTAGCAATTGATCATGCTGATCAGAATGCTGGCCATCTACATTCACGTGATCAGAAGAATTATCAGGAGATCCACATGATAACCGGAGCCTCTCTTCCTGTTTAACCTTTTGCAACATCACCTCGATATACTACAAGATAGTTTAAAAAACATGTATTCAGGAACATTAAACAAATAATACATTCAAAATATCTACAACTGTATGAGCGAAAACTTCAACTAAATACGTACAACATAGGAGAATATAAGACAAAAGAACTACAGCGTAATAAAATAGCAGTATAGTTAATCACTCAAGCTAGAATCCAAAATACAGACCAAACTAAAGAATCCTTAACATACACATCAGTAGATTACCACAAGAGGAACTGATTCTCATAATTGACAAGCATGTCCGGCAGGTGCATGTGCACGCAGAATGTGGAATCAATGGATGCTCGGGGTGAACTAGTTACGTCATTTAAGAAAGATCAAAATATGAGTTCAGAATATTAACCATAATTCTTGAACGACTTCGGTCAGTCTTTTTTTTCAAAAGTATGAAATATATTAAAAGAAGGGGAAAACCCCACACAAACATACAATCAAAAGAAACTCTCCCTGCCACAGCCACCAGGAGGGACAAGGAGATGAGGAATCTCCTAACATTTCCTCCCATCTAAACACAAAAGAATCAAAGAAACAGCCTCTGAACTCGGACTTAGAAGATGACCAAAAATATAACAAAGCTTTAACCTCCAGCACCACCCTAGAGACATCCTTCTCCTTCCCCTCAAAGATGCGGGTATTTCTCTATTCCCTTCAAAACCGTGTTTCTTCTAAATCTTAAGAAGTGTTCATGTAATTGATGTTTTCAGCTCATTGTGAACATATACCATTTAGTAGTCGATTATAGTTGAAAAATAAAAAATAAATACCTCAACTAGATGTACAAAACTGCTAAAAAAGCTGAAAAACAAAAAACGATCAAACTGTTCAAAGAATGGGGGTAGTAGAGATGAGAATGTTGAGATGGATGAATGGAAAGACTAAGAAAAACAAGATCAGAAACGAGAACATCCATGGAAACCTAGAACTGGCTCCAATATGAAAAAAAATAAAGGACTGTCAAGCGAGATGATTTGAGAATGTAATTGGCAGCACCAGTTAGACGAATCGCTTTAGTGCAGTTTGAAAGCTCTAAAAGGGCTATAGAGGAAGGGCACAAATGATGTGGGTTTAGATGCTAAGAGATCTAGATTGAATTGAATAGTGAAATAGGATTCATGATGTTGCCTCCATGATTATGATGATGAGAGATTGCACCCAAATGTTGCAAAAAAAAAATCTCTATCTTTCACACATACACATATAAGCACGTATATATATATATATATATATATGGGTCGAGATAGGTTGACACATACTTTTGTGACACACAGACATGGAGCCCACATGGAGATGAGTTAAGGGATGATTTTTGGTGAGGATAATTTCCTCACCATGGAGATCATCATCACTAAAGATCAGCCCATTCCAATATTTGAAACCTTATAAAAGGTGGAATGCAAGTTGAAAAATTCTGGATCGTCCAATTCACCGCTAAGTCCATATTTGATAGGATTAGAAGTTTCAGAAAGGGTCGATTTCTTGTGAGGATGGTCTCCATGGTGAGGAGATCATTCTCACCAAAATTCAACCTGTACTCTATCTCCATGGGTGCCCCATGGCGGTGTCTCGTTATATGGGCCGAAAAATATGTGTCCACCTATCCCAACCCCATATATATATCAAGAGGACAGCAGGCAAAAACCAAATAAATACCACACCAAACAGTTGATCGGAGCAACTACTCACTAACATTATCGATCAACTTTTTGATTTCAAACAAAGATTGCATGTTTTCTAGAGTCATACTCTATGATGCACCAATTACGTGCCAATCCAATGACCAAAAAGTACATCTGCTATTGTTGTACATACCTACCTTCCTTTTTCTCTAATAAAATCTCTTTACCTATAAAAAATAATAAGAAAAATATAAATCAGGTAGTAATGGTATCAGTGGATTCTGTTCAATTTCTATTGATGTACACAAGGAAAATTTAAAGAAATCAAGACTACAAGAGGTTACGAGAATTATTAATGCTATTCTTTAAACGAAATGGCATAATATTAATACATATTGAAAATAAATGAAAAGAAATCACACCTATTTTACTGAATGTCTAATTAAGAAGTTTTATTTTCCTTCTACAGTTCAACTTTGAAGATGATCTTTTGTCCATTAAATAGAAACCCCAAATAGCGTTGATTCACATTTGGAATTAGCATTAGGCTTCTAAATTGTTTCACCAAGGAAATATCTTGGTATAAAATACAATTAAATGAGGAATCGTACGCTCAAAAATGTCTTTTAATGCTTTGTTGCAAGATATAAACCCAAGAGTGCACAGTTAAATTACAATAGAGAAACAGCACCATCATACAGGTTTCATGCAAGTCAGAATGAAGTCAATAAGTACATAATGGCCATTTGAACACTTATCAGAAAACTTTAGTGTCCATGCATTAAGCCAGAAAGCAAATAACATTTTAAATGAAAGTGCTAAAAATTGTCAATGCTACATACTATCATTCGTAACTAGCCATGATTTTATAATCCCATATATATCGTTCACCCGAAAAAGGAAAAGTGAGCTTACATCAGTAATTGACAATTTACAATTACAATACAGCAATTCAAGATTATAAGAAGAATACTCTAAAATGTAACTACATTAATACACAATCATCACCAAATGGTTAAAACAGGAAAATGCAGGGAATTCAGCAATTAATCAATTCAATTTGGAAACTGGAGTGCAAATCAAAGAAACTTCAATGGCGCACCTCAACCCGAGCATTTAACGTTTTCGCATCAACTTCTGTATTCTTAGAATGCGAAATCCCTGGCATATATAGCTTCATTAAGGTGTGGATATTTATATAAAACCAAGCATGCAAGGAAGCAAAGAAAAACAGTTCCAAGCTGGAGTAAGCCAAAACAAGTAAAGCTTTAATAACCAAGAACAGAGAGATGCTGGAGTTAGCCATGTTATGGCCAAAGCATTTAAAAATTGAAGAAATGAAGGAAATGCCGTCATAAGTGGAAATTCAGTAATTGCAAATAAAACAAAATAAATGATCAGACTGTCCCTAGTCAAAAACACAATGGAGCCTCTAGTCAATAGGTCACACAAGAACACCCTAGCATGCACCTAAAGTATATAAACAAATATTACACAACAATAACTAGCGAGACAGGGGAAGATGAAAGCAAACAAATAGAAAGGTGACCTGAGCCCTCTAAATGAGCCTTCACAGAGGAGAACCCTTTACTTGAAGAGCATCCTTCAGTCTGTCCGGTATCTGCAACTAAAGTCATTTCACTCTTCTCGTCTTCAAGCAAGTTCTCAACCTCCATAACTTCGTCATCTGTAGCAGGTACTAGTCTGCCATCACCTTCAACCTGAAGATAGGACAAGAGCTAAATAGCATTATGCATTCTGGATTACTAATTCATTACAAGAATTTCTGTAGGGCAAAACAAATGACAGATGATATTTAGAAGATGCTACATCCTAATACACCTAAAGTTCACCAGATAACAGTCACCACTCCTTTCTTGTTTCCATAAGAAACCTTGCTCAACCATACCAGAATAAGCCCAAGATAAAGCTTCATCCGGATCAAAAAAATAAGTGATATTCACATGACAAAAAATACCCCCATTTTTCGCCTCTACGGAATTGTCCCCGATTCCCCACCCCTGACCCTCGGCAACAAATACTCAGGGGGTTTTCTACCCATAAACTTGTTGGGGCCATTGGAAGATAGAATAGAATTCAAAAGTAGAGACGCAAACTCAAAATTTTTCCCCAAATTTAAACACCATCTATGTGAAAAGCCTTTGAAAAGTACTGCAACTACCTATTGCAATAGTATAGAATAGAATATGTTCAACGACTACCTGCAACCCTGTAACTCCATTTGTATGTAAACTTAGTAGTAGTAGATTTTTTAATTGTTATATATGTATTTGCATTTCTATTTACTTAAATTGCATGACTCTTGATGTGTAACGCTGTAAGTCTGAGACAAAGGTATGTGAAGTCCGCATGTATACGCACAATTTAACTTTTGTTTGTTACTACAAATGGTTGTTCATGGTAGCATAATAAGCTGTGAGTGTGTTCATGCTTATTTCCATTACTTGAAATATCAATCTATGTTTCTTATGGTTTGTAAAATAGTTTCCAAAGTTTTTACAGTATTACCATAAACTTAAATAGATATCCGCCACATGTTCCCATTTCAGATGACCAACTGGCATTTAAAAACTTTATCAAATTTCCATAGTTCCCAACAAATCAACACTCAATTTTGCCATCACAAATTTCACCTTAGGCTAGTTCATTATTTTCTTCCAGCTGAAAATACTTTCTACACCTGTAAGCCAATCCAAGAAACATTGCAAGTGTAGACGATCATAAAAACCAGCTACTTCATAAGCCTCTATCATCTCCCTCTAAAGTTCAAACAAGTTGTTCCTTAAATTTCCATTATTGGGTTCAATTTTCAAGGCAAGACTCAAAAAAAATATCCACATTCAACTCTAGGGCTTCATCTCCCAAATCACATTCTCAAGTGACCTCAAGGGTTGAACCATCTTCAAGGAGTTGAACCAGTTGAAGCCCAAGGTACCAAAAACTCCAAGTAACAACAAAACAAAATAAAGGAAAAACCTAGGGAATTCCAGAAATTGACAACACAAGGATTTAGACTTAACAACAATAATTGTTTAGCCACTCTTCCTCCATGTGTAACAGACCTCCAAGCTGTTTAGTCATCGGAAATTAGAATCTGGAATACCCAAACAAACTTCATTGACAACTTTAGTGTAGAGAACAAAACTAACAAGAAGAAGAAGAGATAGTCCATAAAGGCATGAATGAACTAGGGAAAAGAAAGAGGAGAGAAGGTTTTTTATATAGGTAACTTCAACAAGAAAAGAGAGAAAAGGCTTACTTAACAAATTTCAAAATGAAGTTTCCCTTTTGCACATATACTCATTTCATTAGTAATAACCCTACTTTCAATCCCTATTCAACTCCAGGGCTTCATCTCCCAGATCACATTCTTCAGTGACCACAGTTCAGGTTGTTCTCAACACAAGACCTGCAATTGTGTCCTAGTTTATCAGTTCATCAAAACAACTCTTGAAACAGTCCTCCCATAGTTGTTTACCCATTCTTCCTCCATGTGTAACATGCAATCCCACGGTCATCAGGAATCAGAATCCAGAATACCAAAACATACTTTCTTTGACAATTTTAGTGTAGAGAAGAAGAAAATCAAGAAGAAGAGAACCATAAAGGCATGAATAAACTAGGACAAAGCAAGAGGATAAAACCTTCCTTTTTTTTGACAGATAACTTCGACAAGAAAAGAGACAGAGGTTGACTTAATAAATTTCAAACTCCGCAGTGAATTTTTCAATGTACTCACTTTGATAAGTAATAGCCCTACTTTCAAGCTCCTTTAATTTAGAAAAACTATTTTCTAATCCCTTTGGCAAGATCAAAAAAAAAAAAAAAAACTCCCATCTGATCTGATGCAGTATAATCTTTATATATTATTTACAACCGTATTTTGTGTCAAAAATGCCTGAACATCCCAGTTTCAGTGTCGTTAGAGAGTAGCTTTCCAATGTGAGCAATACTGCATATAAATTGGGTATAAATCAGCAAATATATGTTAGATAGCGTTGGGTAAGCTCATGAATCTCAGCTGTGTAATATCTTGGTTGCATTAGATATGGAAGCCATCCAAATCAAAACCAACTACCAGAGGCACCTTGGCTTCTTAAGTAGTCTTTTTCTCCCTGCATTTGCCAGCCCACCATGCAAAAACAATCTTCTTCACTTAAAGGTTAAAGTCTAAAAAGGCAGCAAGCCTTAACTTCTGCAGGAATTTCAGATAGGCCCAAAAGCTTCATGTGAACGACATTTTATATGGAATTTCTACACTATCTCGTTGTTGTAAGTTTCTATTTTCACTATGTAACTATGTGTATCCTTGCAAGCTTCTATTTTGACTTATGTGTCCTCCCTATGATAATTCTTCAATCTAGTTCTCCTTCCCTGGTGATTACAGATGTTAGGGGAAAAAAAAAACCAGCACAAAATGAAGTCTCGCAGATTAATACAAACTGAAGTTCATAGTTATAATTCAGTACACAACAAAGCTACTGGCTTTCTAATGGGTAGAACAACTTCCGATATTGATTAGCAAAGTACCCTGAAAAAAGTCAACATAGGGAAACAGCCAATAATTGAGTCTCCTTCCTCAGATGACGCACTTCATGTCATAGCTTCTCATTTATTCTCGAAGTAACAAATCATCAATTTTAGCAAGAAAAAAAAGGAGAAGATTTTCCAATATTACTTAGTCCTTCCTTCATGGGTGTTGAGAATAACCTCCAAATGAAGTTCTTCAATGTTCAGTATGATTCCAAAGTAAGCTAAATTGCTTTCCCCTCGTTAAACCTACCATGATAGCCATAGTTTAAAAAGACGATTGAGGCTATAGCCTCGAGGCGCGCTTCAAGGCGAGGCGCCCAAAAATAGCCTCGAGGCTATATTTTCCCTCGTTAAACCTGCCATGATAGACATAGTTTAAAAAGACGATTGAGGCTATAGCCTCGAGGCGCCCAAAAATAGCCTCGAGGCTATAGCCTCAAGGTATATAACTGAGGCTTAAGCCTCAGTTCAGTAAGGCCTACGCCTTGAGGTTATAACCTCGAGGTGCAACCGCGCAATTGAGGCTTACACCTCAGTTTGCACAGTAAATGCTAAGACTATGGACCCTTGTTTTTCATTTTTTTTTACTTATTTCCTTTTTTTTTCAAAATACCCTCTCTACTAGATCTATACATACCATAACATCTATAACCTCTTTATGAATAGCATATTAAGTGTAATATGTGCATGATGAGAATTTATCTATGCTTGAGAACCATGGTAAAACAAGAGCAGCTAACACACACACACAGACAATTAGAACCATAAAAAGTCCTTAAGAGAGTAAAAACAACTTAAAATTAAGATTAAGGCAAATAATCAAGTAAACTGTAACTAGCCAGCCATTATCTAGTAACAGGGATAAAATATCAACACAACAGTAACACAAAATGAGAAGAATACTTGAGGTCTTGATAAACGTGCAAAGGCATATATAAATTGAGAGCTTGGATAACATGCCAACAACCTAATGGTTAAGACTTGGGGCATAAGAAACAATAATGAAACAAAACAAGATCTGGACTGTTAGGCTGTGGAATAACTAACTTCAAAAATACAACATTCACATAATGTTATTTTTAACTGAATCACAAAACAAAATCAACCATAGGAATGAAGAATAGACTAAGATATAATCCAATTATGAGCACACTTACACTACAAGAATGAAAACAAATATGCAACCCTACCATGTCAGGCATTCCCGACAGCATCACTCCTAAGGCAAAAGTTATAGCCTCAATTATTTTTATGCTTATTTAAGTTATTTTTTTCAGATGTTATGTTGTTTCTGATTTTTGTAGAATAGATTATACTTTTTTTAGAATTTGTTAAAACACATTTTTTCTTGAAAATGAGGCTTACGCCTCAATATCACCTCGAGGCCACGCCTCGCCTTTTTTATGCAAAATGTCTCAGTTCCCAAGCTAGCCTTTTTAAACCTGCCATGATAGCCTTGGGACATGCTTCCTCTCCAGCAGCTCCTGACATTTTTAGAGATAGGAAATTAAGGAAGCAAATACTTAAGACTTGAGTCGTTACCCTCACGTCCAGGAATCATCACGTTCTCATGGACAACGACACTATATTTATTCCTTATTTGGACTCTTGAGAATAGATTGTCTGAAGTCAAAAAACTGGGCGACCTCGTCATTCACCAAAAGGTAAGACATTCTCTAAAAATGCAAACGTTCCCCCAAGCGCAACACGTGTTGAGGTACTTTCTGAGACAAAGCAATTCTTGAATGGAAGACGTCCATTGAAGATGGATCACAATATGAACATGTGGCTCTCTCTTAGAGACCACTGACCGTATGGATGTTTGTTGCATCCCTAGGTGGACCTAGCTACCAAAAATCGACATGATTATTTATTTCTAATCTTCGGATCTTAATACTCCCAAATAATGCTCGAATCCACTGTTGAAAATCGAGTCATGAAACCTGCCATGAAACCCCCAAATGAAGTTCTTCAATGTTCAATATGATTCTAAAGTAAGCTAAATCGATTTTCCCTCGTTAAACCTGCCATGATAGCCTTAGGACCTGCTTCCTCTCCAGCAACTCCTAACATTTTTAGAGATAGGAAATTAGGGAAGCAAATACTTAACCTTGAGTCATTACCATCACGTCCAGGAATCATCACGTTCTCATGGACAACAGCACTATATTTATTCCTTCGTTGGACTCTTGAGAATAGAATGTTTGAAGTCAAAAACTGGGCGACCTCATCATTCACCAAAAGGTAAGACATTCTCTCAATACAGTTGTCCCCCACATCAAAATCCATGACTGATATACGCATACCAATATCTTTCAGCTTACAGGATAGCCAAATTATCAGAGCCTAGTGGGGGCTGAAGCACCCTGTCCTCCAAATAGAACCCCTCTAAGAAGCCACAAATTTCTTCCAAACTGGGAGAGGAGGCTCAATTAGAGATAAAGTATATGAATTGTTTGAACGGAATATCTCAACTCCCCATAAGCTTGATCGTCGATTCACAACAAGTTTCCAATGATGATAGAAGTTGCAGCTCTTTCTTCTACCCAGACAGACGAAGGTTGACTTCCAATGGAAGGGAACGAGAATGAAATGGAAACAAACCCCTCTTAAACATATTTATAATCCTTGTAATCTATAAAACCGATTCCTCCCTTGCCTCTAATGACCGAGTACTCATCACAACTGTACCTATCACCAAATTGATATTGATATGAACAAAGACCTTCAGATCTCGATTAACCCTAAGAACAATTATAACTCATTTATCCATTTAAACGAACAACACATGCATCATACTCTTTTTTTATTAGAAGCTACACAATTGGTGGGCCAGCCCCTGGAACTAAAGCAAGATCCAGTTCAGCCTCATAAGTTAAGCCAAAGTCAGGGCAACGGGGAGCTAAGTAAAACCCAAAGCCAGCCCAAAGCGGGCCAAGCTACAATTAGCCTGACTCATATGTACCTCCAAGTCCCTAGCAATGTGAAACGTACAGGATGTAGGGCAGAAAAATTGCCACCCATATGTAGTTATTAATGCAGCCCAGCGCAATACACAAGTGCGGCCTGAATTTGGTCATCCTCACAAAATAATCAGCCCATTTTGAAACTTCTAACCCTATCAAAGTGCACTTAAAGTTGACGATTAAATGGACGGTCCAGAATTCTTAATCTTGTAATCCATGTTTCATAAGGCTAGAAATGTCGAATTGGACTGATTTTTGCACAATGGTGAGGAGATCATCTCCCAGCATAGCACAGCCGGAAGCATGGAAGAAAGCCGCTGAACTTCAGACTCGAGTGGAGAAAGAGAAAGAGGGCTAGGCCCAGGAGGGCTTTCAGGGACGGGGCTCACTGACAATCAGCCCTTCACTACTCTCTGTGTTGAACCCCATTGGAAAGTCAAATTGCGTGTCAAAATAACCATAAAATTGCAATAATCTTATTATTGGTCCCTTTGGAAATGGGGTCATTTCAGTATTTTTTTATTTTTTTTTATCAGTAAAATGAAATATATTAAAGAAGGGCCGAGGAGGCCCTAGCAAAACTATACAACACCAGCGAACAGCCAAGGCAAGGCCAAAAGACCGCCAAAACCAACCAAAAACATACAAGGCCTACAAATTATAGATTCCCCCAAAATTCAACTTTTTTGCAGTTAAAAACAACAATTAGGCTAAGGTATTACAAACAATTACCCGAACGAGTGTGTAAACAATAGTATCTGCAATCTGCTTTGACAAAGATAGACAAGCACTACTTTTAGAATCCCAAATCTCTTCAACCCGCTGTTCATCATTTTCCTCTACTCCAGCCAGTGTCTCCATTGAAAAAGCGCCACACGCAACTCAAATCGACAAACTGAAAATAAATAAACAAACTGAGGAAGCAATAAACTTCTAAATTTTCTAAATGTTAAGGGGCTGTTTGGAATGCCAATTTAAGCGCCGAAAACAAATACTTTTTTTTTCAAAAATATATTTTTGGTGCATACATGGTGAATTGGTAATTCAAACAGGCCCCAAAACTTCATACATTCAGTACATTTGCTACTGTCCAGAAACCCTAATTTTCTGGTCCAAATAGCATCCACAACTAAACCAATCAAAATATTTAAAGTTTCAGTTGTCAATACAAAATACACTATAAACTCAATGAATGTCGATCTCAAACAAATTAAATTAAGAAGGGAAAAAAAGAGAGAGGAAAAACAACAAATTTGATCGAACGTTCATTTGAACTCACCATGGGACTGTTAACTGGTCACCGAATCGATCCAACAATCAAAATTTTCTAGATCAAATACCGAAACGCGTAACTGACCTGAAAAAAGAGCAGTTAGCCACCGCAATTCGCTGTAAACACACACACACGCACAGAGAAAAAGGTGAAGCCGAGTCGAAACGAACAAGCTCGAAGCAGAGAATTCGATCGAAACCGCTGATTGGGAAATTCAGACTTGACTTGGAGTTTCAGCGACCCATTTTGAATCGATTTTGATAGAGAGCGACAGAGAAAGTTCTTAAGACAGGAAAGAAAAAAACAAACAGAGAGGGAGAGAGAAAAAAAAAAAACAGACTTTTCAATTCTTCCCTTCTCTTTTCTACTGCAAGTGCAAAGTGCAAAGTGCAAAGTGCCTTCAAGTTTCAACATTTCAACTTGATAACCTCGGACTTGAAATCATCTGTGAAGTGAATTCGTAATATGCTAGTGAGGTCCGGCTAATTTTGCGGTTGCGGACGATATCGTATTATCGTCGTCCTAAGGTGCAGACCAATAAGGGTCGTAGAGATTCCGACGAAGATCATTTCGCGAATCTCGAAGCATATCACACAAATATCGAAGAACATCCAATGGCCTTAACTGTAGGACGATAATCGTACAGTATATATCCTATATATGATGCTATCATTTTCCCAATTTTGCGCAAGAAGTGTCCTCACACTCACCGTGCTCAACGAGTAAAACTTCTGTCACAACGTACAGTACAAGACGCGTGGCACACCATTAGTGGACGGTGACTGTATGGATGTTTGGCCAGTCCCTCGGTGGACCTCTAAACCAAAAATCAGTCTGATTAGTAATTTGTAAGCGATTTGATTGAAGTTATTTTCATGGGTTGATTTTAACAGTAGGAATTTGAGCGTTATTTGGGTACAAATATCCAATGGTTGTAAATCACTAATCAGACTGATTTTCAGTTTATAGGTCCACCGAGGGACTGACCAAACATCCATACGGTCATAGTCCACTAAGAATGTGCCACGTGTCTCGTTTATGTCACAACGCTGTGACAAAGTTTTACTCGTGCTAAACTATGCTGAATCATGGTGTCTAAGTCTCCGGTAGAACTTTGCTCACGGACGTCCACATGGACGACAGGCGTATAAAGTAAATATTTTCACACCAAATAAGCCTTGGTGGGAAAATTTATTTCAGAAAATTGTGAAAAGAAATACAAAATTAAATCTATTTGTAGAAAATAATACTTGTTTTCAAAAATTGCAAAAACGAATAAACATAGCCGTTCGAATCGGCGTCAACTTTTTCAAAATGTAATACCCAAAAAGTCCTTCTAGTAGCTGATTGAATCGGAGCACAGCCGACCGTTGGTCACAAACTTTTATATGCATGTGTCAATTTGGGCTCATCGCGTATTTCTTTCACATTCTCTCTATCGAGTCAAAATAAGTTTGGCTCCATTTGCAATGGCGCCAAATCAGATTTGACTCCATTTGAAAAGGAGCCAAAATGGTTTTGGCGCCATTTGCAATGGAGTCAAATTTGTTAATTGACTCCATTTCAAACGGAGTCAAAACGGTGAGGGTAAAATCGGATTTTATTGAAAAAAGTTATTTTGGCGCCGAAGGAAATGGCGTCAACGATAGAAACAGCTATGTGTATTCGTTTTTGCAATTTTTGAAAACAAGTACTGTTTTCTACAAATAGATTTAATTTCGTATTTTTTTTCTCAATTTTCTGATTTTTTTTCTTGGGAGAAAATCTCTACTTTCAATAAAAATGAGTTTTTACCCCAAGTGTTGGCGCAGTGGTAGAACCACGATAGAGGTTTGCTCCCTCTGATTGTGTGTTCAAAACTCGTGGGCTTCCTGACTTACCTAGTTGTGCATAGGAAAACTTCTATGGGGTTAGTGCGCACATCCGGAAGGATTAGTCCCACCCAAAGGGTGGGGACACCCTTCGACATCAAAAAAGTAAAAAAATAAAAAATATAAAAAAATAAAAATGTGACTGTTTGGATCGTGTGACCTAATATGTGGGTCTTACACTCACCTAACCCCTATTTGACTCACTTTGACACGTGGGACGCACACAAATTGAAAGAAAATAAAGTAAGCTAGCTAATACATACCAAATGTTGCTAAATTTTGATATATACACATATTTAGCCAAGATAATATTCGTCTAGCAAAATATTTGCCGTTGGAACTCTTTTTCTCACGTACCAACATGCCCTAAGAGTGTGCCATGTGGCTCATATTGTGATCCGTCGTCAACGTTCAGAAGCAAAGTTCTACGGTAAGTACTTAAATTGAGGGAGAAATCTAGTGTGCAAATGTTACGTTCCCCAAGCACAACACATGTTGAGCTACTTCCAGAGGCAAAAAGAGCAATTCTTGGAGCCATTGAAGACAATCACAGTATGAGCCATGTTGCACTTTCTCAGAGACCACTAACCATATGGATGCTGTTCCATCCCTAGGTGGACCTAGCTACCAAAAATCGACATGATTATTTATTTGGATCTTTTTTTTTTTTTTTTGATCTTAATACTCCCAAATAATGCTCAAATCCACAGTTGAAAATTGACTCATGAAAAATATTCAAATCAATGGTTATATAAATCACTTATATATCAGGATGATTTTTGGTCTATAAACACACATCTATACGGTCAGTGGTCTATGACAAAGTGCCACGTGACTAATGTAGGGGCATTTTCATATCGGGCTCGAGTGGGGCAGCCTGCGTAATATGGGGCACACTCGAGGTGGGGTGGCTTGTGTGATATGGGCCCATGAGGGGTCGTGTCGACCAATAACCTAAATAGATCTTATGAGATAAATGAATTTAATCTCACATTATCAACAGTCATGGCTTTTGGGGAGTATTAGTTAAATGTCCTATATCATGGGCATTTTCATACAGGGCTTGAGTGGGGCAGCCTGCGTAATATGGGGCACACTCGGGGTGGGGTGGCCTATGTGATATGAACCCACGAGGGGTCATGTCGACCGAGAACCTAGATAGATCCTATGAGATAAAAGAATTTAATCTCACACTACCAACAGTCGTGGCTTTTAGGGAGTATTAGTTAAATGTCATGCATTAAAGTGGTATCAGAGCGGGAGGTCTCGTGTTCGAGTCTCCTCACCGGAGGTGATTAATGCAGTGGCATTTTCATACCGGGCTCGAGTGGGGCAGCCTGCGTAATGTGGGGCACACTCGGGGTGGGGTGGCCTGTGTGATATGGGCCCACGAGGGGTTGTGTTGACCGAGAACCTAGATAGATCCTATAAGATAAAGGAATTTAATCTCACGCTACCAACAGTCGCGACTTTTGGGGAGTACTGGTTAAATGTCATGATCTGTTGATGACGGACATTTACTCATCAAAGAATTACTTTTTGGGTAATTTAGTAAAACCCCGTGTGTTTCAAAAGTAATCTGTTTTACCCTCTGAACTTTGTAATTAAGGGAATACCCCCTTTGACCAAACATGGTTGTATCGAGTTGCACCAATGCCCCATGTGGCCATCACAACTGACTTAAAAATATTGTTGTCCCCTTCTTCATCCACGTGATGGCAACGTTGTTGAGCAGTGAAACGCAATCATTGGCAAATGGTGATCCTTGAAGCCATAGTTGTTGAGGAGGTACCAGTGATTTTGTAGACTCCATAAATGAACTATTACAATATTGGTTGATAAGGTAAGGCTTGTAGGTTATAGATGCCGATAAGAATGGATTTTGGCAATGAAAACTTAGTTATCAACTTACTTGCCAAAGAAGTAGTGATGGTGTCCTAAGGTAGGGTTTTGAGGTGGTGGTGGTGGTGGTGGTGGTGGTGGTGATGAACGGTCATCTTTTTATTCTTCTTTGAATCCAATATAAAACAATTTGGTGGTGGATCGGTTTGTTTGTTCTTTGCGGTTTTTTAGGTGTCCTCTATTTTCAAAATTTTCAGGTTTTTGGATTTCTTTTAGTTCGTTTTGAGAACCCATATGCTGAAATTGAATTTTGTATTGGTTTTGGTGGTGAGTTTTGCTGAGAAAGGTGATTTTGTATGTTGTCTCAAGTCTTATTGCACTCTATTTCCTTCTTGGATTAGTATTAACGGTCTTCTCCAAAAGCTTAGCTTTTGTTTTATTTTTCTCAACAAGGTTCCAACTCTCATTTGAGAATCCATTTTATTTTCGGTTTTCAAAATGATGGGTCCAGAACCGGAATTGATTATTTGGTTCCGGTCGGTTTCGGGTCCGATTCCGGGTATATTGATACAAATCTTGATAATATTACAATTTTGACACTATATTTATATATTGGTTCTATCCCTATTACGGTTCCGATTTCAAGTCAAAATCTAACTACCAGAACTAAAACCGTTACCGATTCTTTTTTAATTGGTTCCCAAAAATGTATAACCGGTGTTTTCCGTTCCAGTTCTGATTTGTTTTTCGGTTAAACGGATAAAATTGACACCCCTAATTGTGGGTCCACTTCCACATTAATGGTTGGCCCTTGACCCACAATTAGGAAATACCTTGGAGATGTGTATGTCAGGCGTTGGTCAGTTACCATTTACTCACATCTCCTAGGTATTTCATATTTTACTATAAGGATAATAAAAAAATAAAAAAAATCAAAGTGTGTGATTCAAGTTGCCCTGAATAAGTTTTCTAGAAATAATTTGGGTTGCTAAATCAGTAGGTCCTCTTCTTGGAGGGGGCATGGGTCCATGATAGACTGATGGGATGATCTTAGCCGCTTGATCTTCATCTTGTAAAATTGTTTGGTATATATAGGTGGTTTGATTGAGCCATGTCCCATCTGATAAGGTTTAAAGGGGACCGTTATAACGGTATAACGGACTGGGGGTGTTACTGTTTTTTCCGTTAAAATGAAAAAAATGCTCAGGCGCAAAAATGGAAAATAATGGAAAAACAGAAAAAACGGCGCTAAAACCTCGACTAAGGCTTTGTGGGGTCGGTACCATGCGCACCTGCTCATTCAAAGCAAGAGCCAGAGACGGTTGACCAAGCAGTGGCTGGGCTGGAAGCTGCAAGCCGGCTCGATGGTCTAGTTTCTGTCTCGGACAACTGAATTTCAAAATGGAAAAAAACCGAAAATTTAACGGGAAAAAATGAAAATAACGGCAGTTTTTTTTTTTTCCACAAAACCGGTCGTTATTTTTGTTATAATGGCCTTTATTTTTTGGGCGTTTTAACTGTCCATAATGTAACGGGGTAGGTCCGAATCCGTTATAATGGCCGTTATCTTGAATCGGACGGTGTATCTATTGAATCAGACAGTCCACGATTCAACCCTACAGTTCTTTTTTGTGAAAAAGCGTGGGATAACATTTTCCTTAAATCATGCAAAAAAATTCAAAAAGTCCATAAATTTTCAAAAATATACAAACCCCGGTTAACCTTGGTTAAAGAGAGAGATTTCAAAAACATTGGGGCCCTGCTTGGTTCGCTGCACTGGGATGTATTTTGCACTCCCGTGCAAATGCGGTGCATTGCATTGCAGTCACTTACCACAGTTTTGGGGCTGCACATGCTTGCATCCATTTTCTTAAAGAGTTTGTAAGGGCTTGGTAACCACTTTCTAAGGTGTGATTCTAGCTGGTGGCTCCAACCTTTTTTGTAAGTACTAAAACCAACGGCTAAAAATCATCAAACAAGCTGATTTGAGTAACAAAAATGCGCTAACTGACGCCAAAAAGCATCAGGTAATAGATCACACGCCAAAAAAGTTATTATCAACAATAATGAAAACATGGTTGTAAGTTGTACCTTGTAATGGCCTTAAGTTTAAAGTGGAGGGAGTAAAACTTCCACAATATGAGCTACCTTGCACACTCTTAGAGGATGCTGACCGGATGGATGTTTGTCCAATCCTAGGTGGACCTATAAACCAAAAATCAGCTTGATTGTCCTCTAACTGCCACATGGCTTGTATTGTGGGTGGTCAGCAAAGTTTTACTGGGGAGGGAGCCCAGCTTCGCTGACTGCAATGAAGCCGTCGACAATCACTTAGTTCTCGGCACGTGGATTTTATGTGGGCGAACTACCATGGCCTGACCAAACACGTACCCAAGTGAGTGTTTTTCAAGGTTTTTTTTTTTAATTCACTTGGGTAGATGGCAAAAAGCACTCCGATATGTGCCGAGAACTCTGCGATTGCCGGTGGCTTCACTTAGGGACGGAGCAGGAAGGGGGCCCCTTAACTTTCAAAATCCTTCTAATTTTTTTATTATTCCAAAACACCTTTAAATTTTAGTTTAATGCCCACACTCAAATTTTAATTCTTTAAAATCCCCCATAAGATTTTAATCCTTTAAACTTTAGGACACCCACCATATACACTAGAAGGATTGTGCCCTCCTTGAACAAAATCCTGGCTCAGCTGCCGGCTTTGCTGACATTCGGCAGTCAGCAAAGGCGGACTCGGACTGGAGGCGTACCATTTGCTGAGTAAACCTTCAACGAAACCGATCACAGCCCAAAATATGAGTCATGTGGCACAAGCTTAGAGGGCTATGACCGTATGGATATTTGGCCAGTCCCTCGGTGGACATGGAAACTAAAAATCAGTATGATTAGTGATTTACAACCTTTTGATCTTTGCACTCAAATAACGTTCAAATTCTTACGTTTAAAATCAACCCATGAAGATAACTTCAATCCAACGCATAGAAATCACTGATCAGGTTTATTTTTGGTTTGTAGGTCCACCTAGTGATTGGCCAAACATCCATACTGTCAGCGTACACTAAGAACGTGCCACGTGGCTCATATTGTGGGCTGTGATGAGCGAAGGTTTACTCCTATTTGCTCAGCAAAAACGATTCCCAATAAAAATAAATAATTGTCAGTTGCTGGCCTCCATGGATTCTTTTCTTTTGGCAAAAAAATAAAAATAGGAACGGAATAAATTCAATGATTGAGAACCAATAATTGTGCTGTTTGCCGTGGTTTTAATATAAGGGTCGGGATCCGTCGACAGAACTAAAATGATACATAAAAGATACAATATAAGACACGTGGCATACTGTTACAGGACTCTGACCGTATGGATGTTTGTCTTATCCCATGGTGGACCTACAAACCAAAAATCAGACTGATTAGTGATTTATAGGCTTTGGATTGGACTTATACTTATAAATCACTAATCGGGCTGAGTTTTGGTTTGTAAGTCCACCATGGGATAGGACAAACATCCGTACGGTCAGAGTCCTATAATAGTGTGCCACGTGGCTTATATTGTGTCCTTGTCATTTTAGATCCGTCAAGGGAGCCCGACCCTTAAAATAAAGGCTGTTAAAACCAAAATAATGACGAAAAATAAATAAATAAATAAAATAAAATAATGACGGCTATAACGGTAACGCCCTACCCTGTTACCTTATTTCCCGTTATAATGTTTTTTACTGTTAAAACGGCCATTATTTCTATTAAAACACTTTTTAAAAAAAAAACATTTATTAATTTTCTGATTTTTTTGACAAATACGTGACCCAGCAAATTGCCGTTATAATAGTCAAACGGTAACGTTACGGGACCGTTATGGTTCAAAACATCAAATGATCTATCTAATTCTAAATTTCTAATCTATTAGGTGTGGGACCAATTGAGCTGTTTGCCCCTGCCAGGTGTGAAACAACGTCAACTTAACATAGTATTTATCCCAAAAATAGATCTATTTTTAAATACATTCCACATGGAGCCGACGGGCCGACCGTTTTACGTGCCAAAAAAGAGACTTTCAATCTCCATAGTCCATACTCCATACTACCCTCACTGTCAATAAAAAAAAGGTCGGGCTCCAGTTACCGCCCTAAAATGACAGGCTCTGGTTACAGGACACAATATGAGCCACGTGACAAATTTTTAGAGGAATCTGACTGTATGGATGTTTGGCCAATCAATAGTTGGACCCACAAACCAAAAATCAGCCTGATTAGTTATTCTAAGCGTTGTATATTTGTACATCAAATACTTTTCAAATTCACACAGTTGAGATCAACCCATGAAAATAAATCCAGTACAAAGCCTAGAAATCACTAATCAAGCTGATTTTTGGTTCGTAGGTCCACTCAGGGATTGACCAAACATCCATTCGGTACGATTCCTATAAGAGTGTTCCACGTGGCTCATATTGTGTCCTGTAACCGGAGCCTGTCATTTTAGGGCGGTAACTAGAGCCAACTTTGGTACTCCTCTTCTAACGGTCAGAATAATGGCTTTTTCGTCAAAAGAAAATTAGTAATCGCAGGCTTTAGTAGAAAGTCTGCCCGTCTCTTTCTACGACTTCACCAAATATGTCCAGCGTCAACAATGGCGTCACCAATTTCTCTTATTTATGCAATTTTTTTTCTTCCGTGTTTTCGTCAGATTGTATTGGCCGGAATTCTTACCGGAAAGTTGTTTTCTCGCCGGAAAGCACGCGTCTTTCTCGAAATCTGAGCTGCTTTTCCGGCATTTATCTTATTTTGGCTGGAAAAATCCACCGGAGAAGAAGAAGCTACTGTAAAAAGAGGTTTAAAATAAATCTCTTGTTGAGTCATCTAAAGGGTTTGAGTTCATGCACCCGTTTTTTTATTTATAAAGCTCCCTAGGGCTGCTTTTTTTTCCGTCAATTATTCGCCGGAAAGCTGACAAAAACTGATCTTTTCGCCGGAAATGGTGAAAATTCGATTGTTCTTGGCCTGAGAGACTGAAAACCAGTAGTTTTTTGGTGTCTAAGAGGCAGTGTTTTTCGATGGATGCTAATGGAAAAGCTCTTGCGAAAGAGAAGAGAGATGGAAGCGAAGTAATTTTAGTGATTTCAGGGGAAGAAGAAGCTTCAAAGGAAAAGAGGGATTCTTCAAGAATTGCAGGTTCAAGCTTCGGTTTGAAGGATTCAGAAGCTGGAGTCTCGGAGCTGGATAGTCTCAAATCCAGAATGCAGACCACATTCATGAGCTGCCCTTCTCCAGAGATATCAAAGATTAGTCCGAGTCCCACTCCCACTCCCACTCCCAGAAAGCCTCCCAAAATCCCAACAGAAACCATGGCTCCGCGACAATCACTTGCAAGGTCTGCGTTCTCTAAGCCAAAATCGAGATTCGTGGAGCCCCCTGGTCCGCCTGCTTTGAATTCGGTTAAAGAGAAGACCCAATTGATGCAGGACCGAGCTGAACGAGCTTCTAATTCGCCCTACAGGACATCACCCAACAACAAATCCACAGCCAATACCTCAAGGGAGGGTATCGGAACAGCCCCAATAACTCCGAAAACGCCATTGATAGCATCACCGGGAGGAGAGGAGGAAGATGAAGAGATCTACAAAAGTGAGAATGTTCCAACAACGAAGGAAAAATTGCGTAAGAGATTGAAAGTTTTGGTTTTGATTGAGTGGATTGCATTAGTCTGCATTTTGGGGTGTCTAATAGCTAGCTTAACTGTTTACAAATTGCAACATTCCATGATTTGGGAATTGGAGATTTGGAAATGGTGTGTGTTGATATTGGTAATTGTCTGTGGTCGATTGGTTACAGAGTGGTTTATCCAGGTTTTAGTTTTCTTGATTGAGAGGAACTTCTTGCTCCGGAAGAAGGTTCTCTATTTCGTCTACGGGTTGAGGAAGAGTGTTCAGGTCTGCATTTGGTTGGGTTTGGTTCTTCTTGCATGGGCTTTGTTGATCAACCATGGGGTCGAGCGATCAAAAAAGGCTACCAAGATTCTAAATTATGTTTCTAGGGCCCTTGCTTCTTCTCTCATCGGAGCGGGTATATGGTTGGTGAAGACACTCTTGGTAAAGATCTTGGCTTCTTCTTTCCACGTCACTACATTCTTTGATAGGATTCAAGAATCAATCTTCCATCAATATGTTCTTCAGACACTTTCGGGGCCTCCATTGATGGAATTAGCAGAGATGATTGGGAGCTCAAAGAGTACAGGGCAATTAAGTTTTCGGAGTGTGAAAAAAGGAAAAGGAGGAGAGGAACAAAAGGTGATTGATGTGAGCAAGCTTCACCAGCTGAAGCAAGAGAAGGTTTCTGCTTGGACCATGAAGGGGTTAGTTAAAGTGATAAGGACTTCAGGGCTGTCTACAATCTCGAACACAATTGAAGAGATCGATGATGAGGGAGGCGAGCAGAAAGATATGGAGATTACTTGTGAGTGGGAAGCAAAGGTTGCTGCTCATCAGATTTTCAAGAATGTTGCCAAACCTGGTAGCAAGTGAGGAGATCTTTAAAACTGCTTTGATGTTTTGATGAAAGGTTATGAGTTTTTTTTCTCACACTTACTTCTGTTTTATGAGCTAGGTACATTGACGAGGAGGATCTCCTGAAATTCTTGAGTAATGAGGAATTGGATAATGTGCTCCCACTGTTTGAAGGAGCTTCAGAGACCAGAAAGATCAAGAAGTCGGCTTTGAGGAACTGGGTGGTAAGATAATTGTTTGGTTGCTTTTCTTTTTTAACTTCTCCTTCAAATGGTGCTTTACTTTTCATAATATACACATGTTTTCAAATGGTAAGAGATCAGTGCAATGGAAATTCTTTTTTTGGATTGTCTTTTGGTAATTCTTGGAAGATATTTTCAGACTTTCAGTATTGATTCAGCTCATAATTTTGTTAGTCTTAAACTAGATAATATACCCTTCTATTCTTGCTTCATTTGGTGGCTTAGCTTCTGTTTCCTCTTCTTATTATCCTTCTTTCTCTTCCTCATTTCCCACCTTTTTATTCTATGAACTAAAATCAAATTTGTCTCAGCTAGTGACAGAAGACTGAAAATTGGCCTTACCCATAACCATCAGATTAGACAGGCAAATGATTCTGAACAGAGATTGGTTTTGAAATGTGAACATGAATGGACTAGTGTGGACCTGATTAACAAACCTACTTTTTATTACATTTCTCACAAAGAATAGTTAAAACACCATTCTAGTTATGAAAAAAGTACATTTCTCAACACTTGTGAATGGTGGTTTTCATTTTCAGGTGAAGGTCTATGTCGAACGTAAATCGCTGGCACATTCCTTAAATGACACCAAAACGGCTGTAAAGCAATTAAACAAACTTGTATCTGGGATTATGCTTCTTGTGATCATTATTGTGTGGCTTCTTTTAATGGGATTCGCAACGACCCAAGTGCTCGTTTTCATCTCATCTCAGATGTTACTTGTTGTTTTCGTCTTCGGAAACACAGCCAAGACTGTATTTGAAGCCATCATGTTTGTATTTGTGATGCACCCATTTGATGTTGGTGATCGCTGTGTTGTTGATGGAGTTCAGGTAACTTGCTTGCAAAGCATAACTTCGTTTTAGTTATATCCGTTACTTGTGATTGATAAGCTGTAACATCGCAGATGATTGTCGAAGAGATGAACATTTTGACAACAGTCTTCCTCAGATATGACAATGAGAAGATATACTATCCAAATTCAGTGTTGTCTACGAAATCCATCAGCAACTTCTACAGAAGCCCAGAAATGGGTGATGGTGTGGATTTTTCCGTTGATGTTTCAACTACAGTGGAGAGTATTGGAGCTCTAAAAGATAGAATTAAAAGGTATGTCATTAACTCTAGCCTCCTATACCTTAAGGCTAGTTCAAGATGATGTGTTTATGCTTAGTTGTTCTTATCCTAGAATATCGACCGGCACCATGATCAAGAGAATCTTGCCACCACTTAAATTGTATAATGCTATGGAATATGTGATAAGAGTGTTTAGTCTCTGGCACTCATGATGATAAGTAGAAATTTATTGCTATCATGCTGTAAACATTGAGATTATGAGTTTTGAGATCCAAGAACTTTTTAAGGTGGCATCTGTCCAACTTGGTATCAATGGGTGGAGCTGGAGATTGAGTTAGGCATTTATCGATTTATTGTCTTCGACAGTTTGAGGGATGATGCTTGAGGTCCGTGGACTTGAAGCTTGATGGCATTCCTCACTCTCTATTACTATTAGAAGATTAACTTCTGATATACCCCATGGAGCTCATTAATGAATCCAGAAACCATCTGCAAACTGTTAATCGAGGACCTTCCCTATGGACCTTCCAATGCCCTTTAGAGACCACTATCAGGGAAGAACATCTGAGGCTATAGTACTCATTGATTATGCTTGGGACTACTAAGGTGAAAAGACAGTACATGGAGAATGAATTCAAGTGGATTTTGATTATTTTAACTGTTAGTGGGTTCTTTTTTATTCCTTTACATGGAGGAGAGCTCTTGGCTTCCGCAATAGGGGTAAAGTGGATTCTGTTTACTGATCAAAAAGAAAAACGTGGATGCTGTTCTAGTTTCTTGCTATGGCTCTAGGTGGACATGAACTGCATGCATCTTGTTTTAACAATTCTTGACCTGAACTATCTGAAAATATTTTAAACTTGAGAAACTTGGTGACGTTCATACCATTTCAGGTCACACATCGATCCTTAATTACATCTTCAATGTCATTAAGATTCAGTCCTTAATGAAGATTCTTTGGACCACCACCAGTACCTCTTTTGAAGTTGGATTCTCTTCTTTGATTTGATCTACTGGCTCATAAATTATGGTTCTGGTCATTATGTATTAGAAATGAACTTAAGTTTTCTCTTTTCTTTGTCATCTCTCTTCTTTTCTACATTCATATTTGTATGACGCTGTTCTTTTCTTTTTCTTCTTTTTTGTTAGGTAATATGACAGTTTTTTTTCCCTTACTAATGCAAATTGTGGGATCTCACTTAAATACATATTCAGGGCTCAACTTCTTTGTAGTGTTTTCTTTGTTTTACTTTTCTCCATTCAATTGCCTTGATGGATAAATAACTTTTTGTTGGGCGCTTCAGGTACATAGTGAGCAAGCCTCAACATTGGAACCCTAACCACAGTGTAGTGGTGAAGGAGATTGAGGATGTGAACAAGATGAAGATGGCTCTCTATGTTACTCACACCATGAACCATCAGAACATGGGAGAGAAGACCAATCGCAGATCCGAACTAGTCTTCGAGCTGAAGAAAATATTCGAAGATCTCTCTATAAAATATCATCTCCTGCCTCAAGAAGTTCACCTTAGCTATGTCGGTTCCGCAGCAACAGCACCAATGAGCATTGGACATTGATGAACACTCTATGACTCCAGAGATTCTCTTAATGTGATTCAAGTACGATCCTTTCTTCCTCTTTTAATTTCATTTCTAGTTAAGTAAACTTATACGATGTACTCAGAGGTTCAAATCCCTGACATTGGCTCCATAAAATATGACAAACGGCCCCCTTTCCTAATTCTTTCCTAATCCTTTCCTAATTCTTTGTGGTTACTTTTTCGTGGAGAAAGTTCGAGTCTTAGTAACTAAGCCCAAGAGTTCACCTTTTGTGAACCTAACACTGGCTGAACTACTTTTTTTTTTCCAATCTCAAAGACTCGCAATCTTCTTGACTATAAGTGTCTTTCTCTGCTCAATTTATGCTGAAGATGTCTTTGGTGGTGTGAGATTCACAAACACCGTCCTCAAGGTCCAAGTGACCATCACACCAGATGCTCTATCACTATTCAATTGCTTGGTTCACAGTGATTAAAACTGTAAACAAAAACATCCATTGCAAAGACCATTTAATGTAGTAGCTCCCAAACTACCAAATTGGGCACCAGGATGACTTCTCCTGTGTTTCTTTCTTATGAATGCAAAGGTTACCAGTTCTTGTGACATTGATGGTTTTGGATTTCTTTTGCATTGTGAATGCAGGTGAAAATGAGAGAATAGTGAAGATCTCTTTCATTTATGCATAAAGGAAGTTCAGGACAGCAGGTGATTAAGGACAACTTGGTGAAAATTATTTAAGCTGGATTGAATCAGTTGGTTTTGGTCTATCATTGTAAGAAGGAAAAAAAAATGGCATGTTCATATGGTCCAAGGCGGCTGAAGAATGTAGAGGTCTTTTCTTTGAAGACTTTGTAATCCATTGGGATCGCTTATGCTCTAGAGAAGATCGGTAGTTCCTGTTTTGCTTTTCTTTTCGTTTGTTGGGCTCGCCTCAAGTAGGTCTTCTCGACTAATTAGGTATTTGTATTTGCTTCGGTTTTTGGCCATGGGGCCTTAATAAAGTCTACACTTACCAAAAAAAAAAAAAATGGCATGTTCATACAACAGAGACGACTGTACAATGAAAAGCATGGATTTGATCTTTGACTATCCATTTCAATTAGGTGTGTTCATATCAGTTTGTAATGTCATATTGGATTTATTTTTCATTTTGTCATGCATTCTCTTTAAAACCATGGATTTGGCTTCTCTTGTTACAAACTCGATGAGTCAACTCGTGACTTTGCCGAGTTGCTACCCATCAATATAACCTCAGCTATGTTTGATTGAAAATAGGAATGCTATTGCTTCAGTGCTACTCTCATGAGCATAAAAAAATAAAAGACATTTAGTCGCCCTTTTTTGTCGGACACGTGTCGATGTAAGAATGTTTTGAAAAATTTACAGCACCCTCTATTACCGCCCATGTAAGGTTGCTGATTGTGCAAGTCATGATCAGGCTTATGTTTTCTTCATCGTATTTTGCTACTAGTTTACAATGCAGGTTCAAACAATCGACCTCACCATTGCATCACAAGGCAAAATCTTCATGAGCTATATGGGTTGAACCCATGTTCGAGCTTATGTTTAGGGCCTCATCTTCCTCTGGATAGATGGTAAGCTGAGATCAAACCTGTGCCGTTTGATTGAATGATGGGTTCAATCCCAGTACTTGGATAGCACGTATCAACTCTAATGTAACTTGAAATTCCCATTTTTGTGGTTGGCTTATTGAGGAGCCAACACCGATTCTGCAATCCATGGTGTTTGAACCTGTAAGATCATACGGCTTGTGAGCTATACCCCAACTAAAATTGTGAAAATTGGTAGAGTCCACATCTTGACCCACCCGTTCTGAGATTGTAAATCAAAGGATTATCATGCTCGTGTCAGATGTAAATTTGTGTTCCTTTTGAACCACTTGGTTGTTCCGTTAATTTATCATCATCATTGTCGCAACGGAAGTGTGGCCCGCCAATCCCGATCACCCAATCAAATGGTTCACACTTGGATGAGCCATTCATGGTGGGTCCTAGATAACAGACCCCGGATGCAAACATTTTGTATTCCCGTATCATTCTCACCCCCCCATCACCAATCTGACGTGGCACCCCATAAGAGCCAATTTCAACTTCAAGGGGATAACCTTATCCTCTAATACCGAATGGAGAAGTAGCCACGGAGGCTAAAGGGAGATGACCTGGCAGCTGAGATCTCAATTTTCCACCTCTCATCACATCCCCTCTGCTATCTCTATCTATCTAAGCCTCTTCTCCTCCAATTCTCATCATAACAGCAACAAATCCTTAGACGTCAATAGGAATCACAACTTCGAAGAAGAAGAGAGAGCTGAAGAGAGATGGCATCCACTTCGGCGGTTTCCATGGCAATGCCGTTAACTTCTGCAGGCCACAAAAGGCTTCCGCCGAGCTCAGACACTTTCTTCAAGCCAGTGCCCGTGAGGCCGTCGAAGGCGATTGCATCGACTTCATCGAAAGCCAATGCAAGGCTCCAAGTCCATGCATCGTTTAAGGAGAAGGCTGTTACAGGCTTGACTGCCGCTGCTCTGACGATTTCCATGGTTATCCCTGAGGTGGCTGAGGCTGCTGATTCTGGAGTCTCTCCGTCTCTCAAGAACTTCTTGCTCAGTATTGTTGCTGGAGGAGTTGTGCTCGGTGTAATTGTCGGGGCTGTCGTTGGCGTTGCCAACTTTGACCCCGTCAAGCGGACCTGAGAAAATCTGAAAATGCTGGAAATTTTCTTTTCTTTTTTCTCTTCATATGATGCTTAAGCAATGATCTCTGTATTGTCATGTTCGTTTATGTTTGTAATCTGTAACTTATTTAGCTGTAATTTGGTCTGAAGATTTTCGGTTTAGCACATCAAACAAACTTCTTTCTCTGAAGCACCAGTAAGCATTTCCTTTTTACATAATCTCACAACTTCATAAAATAGGTGAAATACCCATTTCCTGAACCTCAATTCCAAGAAAAAAAAATTCAGCTAAAGACGTAATCAACCTCTCAGCTGAATTACATCGAGATTCTTGTACTGGCCAGCAGTTATACATCCAATGCAAATGTCAGTCAGTATCTAACAAGCAAATCAAGAGATTTCAATAATCCAGATAGTTAAAAAAAAATAAAAAATTCCAGGATAAAATTGAGATCTGGTTTGAAGTTTTGAGGCATCCTTATTCCTTCCTGGTTAATTCTTCTTATTAGTGTAGGTATCAACACAAATGCCAGTCAGTATCTAACAAGCAGATCGATAGATTTCAATAACCCAGATGGTTAAACCAAATAATAAAAAAAATTGAGATTTTGTTGGAAGGTTTTGAGACATACACTGCAGTTAGTATTTCCAGTTCCTGATTTACAAGTAACAGCACCTCCTTCGCTGAAAGGTGGCCGTGATTGAATTTTCGTTCATTTATTTGAAGAATCACCAACTCTCCTTACAATGTTAGGTTGTCCCCCATGAAGTATAAAGCCTAGTCCTGTTCCCTTTTTCCCCCACAATAAAAGCTACCAAAGTAACTTTCACTCTTTATAGAGAGACCTTCGAAATCAAATCAAGTAGGTATCTACTCTCGGCAGATGAATTAACTTTCTCTGCCTTAGTAACAGTTATCTTCACCTTCTGTTCTTCACCATAGACTTCTTCTTTGATTTTAAGCCTGAACAGATGCTGGTTAAAAAGACTACGACGGATAATTTCTTCAAACCTTACGTCATCTTGCTCTTCGTATTTCAACAAGTACAACTCCTTTGCTGAGCAGCCCAAGATCTCCTCCCCCGACTCCTGGAAAGCCGTCACCCAAGTCAGTCCTGTATGGTCTTGCACTTGAGCTTGAAGAAGATATCTGTAATCACACTCCTCAAAGTCTTGATTGCACCTCTCGCATTGCCATCTTGTGTCTCCTGACCTCACCACTTTCTTACAGCACTGTCTATCTCCAATCATCAATGGGCAAGCTGTGTAACAGAAATTATCTGTCTTAATGAATGATACTGATGCCTTTACTGTGACCCAATCAGGTTTATCTGCCCTTCCAAGACCTTCATCTTTAATCTGAGACACCGTTATACGAATCTCATTCTTTTGCCCCCCTGGCATAGTGTCTCTAGAGATGGACAGAGAAGCAGCATTCTTTCCCCCTCTGTCAAACCATTCTCTCAAGCTACGGGCCTCTGGGAAATCTGGATTTATGAAGAGCTGGCTGGTAGAAATCGTCCCTATTGATTTCCCACTGAAGTCATTTACCCTCCCAGCCTTAACAGCTAAAACTGGGGAAAAACCAGAATCAAGCATCTCTTGCAGCTCCTTACCTTCCTTGTTGCAGAACTCCCCCCAGAGGGTTAGCTCAACACTCCGGCCAGATCCATCCTTTAGGTTCAGAATTCTTCTCTGAGTTTCCATACCGTTCTTCCTCAAGATAGGGACAGAAGGATTAACAGATGTCACAATACCAATAATATCCAATATGGAACTGTTCTCGGCATTCTCAATCTCACTGATAGATCTGAAAGAGAACTGCTGCTTCGGTATTGAGTCGTCTTCATCCGGGTAAAGCTCCACTGTTGAGGTCGCCTCCAAGAATATCTCCCATTCATTCTTAAGATGGTTGAAGTTCTTCTGAGCAGGTTTTAAGCTTCCCTTTGATATCAAGTAGACTTTACCAACCTCAATAGAATCGTAAAAACGGTCAACTACAGCATTGAAGCAGGTCACTCGTATTTCTCCTCCTTCAGAGTCAAGGAGGTCGAAGGAGAAGACCTTCCCATCTCCCCTGGCATTGTTGTAGCGGCGGAGATCTCCTTTAGCAGTTACTCTTGCCTTGATTGCCCATCGCCCCTGATAAGGATTTAAAGCAGCAATTGGGATTATTCGGGCAGGGGCCTCATTCTTCACAATGGCCCCATGATTTCTATAATTTGGAGGAGGTTGGTACGGAGGTTGAACAGTTGGGCGGAAGCTCTGCGTCTTATTACTATTCTGTGGAACCGAATTATTATTGGAAATCCGTGGTGGGTGTTCAGACTTGTTATCAGACGAATCAGATTCCATGAACAGTTTCGGGTTCCCAATTATCTCACAATCTGGGATTATGGTTTCCATGTTCAGTACCACAATAATCCTGTACAGTACACACGAAAATTAGAACAGGAAAACAAAATTTTCTCCAAAATTTCAAAGAAAATAACATGGAAGCTAGCCAATTTCATTAAATGAGACAACATATCTGCTGTTAAAACATCTAAGGCAAACAAGTAATTCAAAAAAAATTCAGGAGATTTTGGTAATTTGCTTCATTTTAATAATTTTCCTCTCCCGTTTATTCCAAGCTTCTACTCTAGCCCGTCCGAAGTCTGACTCGGATAACGACCAAAGCCGAACCAAGTTGAGCAGACGAGTCACGACTAGTTAACACCGATTGAAGAAAATTAGCTAAGAAAATTTCAATCGAGCAACATAGATCAGGAGCTTACTTGCGAGTTTGAACAGTACTGCAGATATAATCGATCAATTGAACCACCGATCCCTTACGAACTCTACCAGTCTTCACACGATCGTTGAGCTGAGTCGCCAGCATTGCTTGCTGAGTCGAAACGGAATCGGATAAGAGAAGCCGATACCGATCTTGTGAAGTTCCTATAAGCTTGATGTCTAAGACCTGAACAAGGGGCTTTAAGTTCACATCACCTCCATTTACAGCCGAGATTGCGTTAGGTGTGAGATTTACAGGCATTTTGTAGATCTGAAAAACCTAGAAAGTTTCAATGAGAGAATCGAAACCAGAATCAGATAAGATGACCTGAATACACTAAAAAACGAAGAGAAGGAAAAGATTGAATTCCAAACCGTGAATTACTCAAGTCTAGGGTTTGGAAGATCGACAAATCGAAAATGAACAAAGAAATTTGAAGATTATGAACTTTACAATGAAAATGTTCTACAAAATCAGGAAACAGAAAAGTTCGAGGAAGATATTTGATAAAAAACTGGGGTTTCTGGGGGTCGGAAATCCTGTGAAATGCAGAAACTAAAAAATCGAAACGAGATTTGCGGAGGCGCGGTTAAGGATCAAAATGAGAGAGTAGAAGCTCTTGTTATACGGATCAAAAATCCTAGATTCTTTGTTCGAAAACGTATAGAAGAGATTGAGACGAGAATTGCAGCGACGAGAAGGTCTCGAAGCTTATTAGGGTTTTGAGAGATTTTAATGGCGGGGAAAAGACAAGGAGCCAACCGACTCAAAGACCTTTGAACGGGTTGAGAATTTGACATAAATAAGCGAAAGAAGCGACGGATGCATCTTGCATAAAGACATATATACCCTTATAATCTTCCAATATTATTAATGGATATCGGATATCCCTACCGTTGCGAACCAGAACAGATATTGTCAAAGGGTACTGACGTAATTTGATTTTCCGGAGATGATAGCACAGGACTAGAACTTTGCTGACGGGCGTCCACAGTATGAGCCACGTGGAAGGTTTTTAGAGACCACTGACGGTATAAAAGTTTGGCCCAGCCCTAGGTGGACCTACATACCAAAGTTAGCCTGATGAGTGATTTTAAACCTTTGGATCTTTGCAAATGCTCAAATAAACGGTTAAAAATGAACCCATCAAAACGACTCCAATCCAACGCTAAGAAATCACTAATCAGGCCTAATTTTTGTCTGTAGGTCCACCTAGGGTTGTGCCAAACATCCATACGGTCAGAGATCTCTAAGAGTGTGTCATGTGGCATAAACTATGGGCTGTCAGCAAAGTTCTTCTCGATAACACAATAAACTTGACCAAGAAAAGGAAAATGTTCGGGTATATGATACACCATTGTCTACCTTGTGATCAATGATGATGGAGCAGGGAGCAAGTCCTAATCCTTGTGAGTTGTGGTGGATCACACTTCTCGATCATCAACTAAGCATGAAGTTAGTGGTGGCTTCTTACTGTTGATCCTAAAAAAATGGACTATAGTGGATTATTGTGTTATGTGTAAGGCAAACGAAAAAAAACATCAAACATTTTCTTGTTCATTGTGAGTTTGCCAACAGGTTTGATGTTTCTTTCTTTCTAGTCTCGGAGAGTTGGCCGAAGATTATTTTGTCAGCCAGGGACAAGATGCTTTGGAAGTTAATGCCAATGACTATTATATGGGAGTGTGGTTGGAGAGGAATGGAAGAACATTTCAGGGTAAGAGTGCTCTTTCCAGGAAGTGATTTTAAACATCAAGACTCTTTTACTCAGTTGGAGAAACATCTCTCATGAGATGAGGGGTACTTTTTTTTAGGGACATGGTCTCTAGCTTTGATCGTATTTTACTGTAACTTCTTTCGGCTCTTATCTTTTTTTGGGTGTACTCTGGGATCTTCTCGATCTACTTCTATCAATATATTTTGGACTTATAAAAAAAAAAAGAAAAGTTAGTGGTGATGAAAGAAAAAGCCGCTCCCAATATCACCATCTTATAGAATAAATCTACCATCAATGTCGTGAGGGATGATAGTATGAGCCATGTGGCACACTTTTAGAGACCACTGACTGTATAAATGTTAGGCCCATCCCTAGGTGGACCTACAGACCACGGTTAAAAATAAACCCATTAAAACGACTCCAATCCATGGGTTAGTAATCACTAATCACGATTAGTACCTAGGGATGGGCCTAACATTTATTCGGTCAGTGGTTTCTAAGAGTGTGCCATGTAGCGTATACTGTCCGACCTTTGTCAAAGATTTATTCCATCCTAAAAGATTCTAATTTAGCTAACACTAGACCGGAGTGTGATGTCGTTTGGATCGACCCAAGCATAAGTTGGGCTTGGGCCTAATACTTAAAAATGAACTAGGCCTATATTTATCATTTTGTGCAGTCATGAACTTAAAAAACGGCAGTTGCAACGGAAATGCCCGTTACGTTATTTCAAAAATGCAGCCCAAAACAAAAAAAAAAAAAACAGGCTTAGCGTTACAAGGCCGTTATATTGGGAAAAATACTATAAGCGAAGTAATTTTGAAAAATAAATTAAAATAAAAATATATTTTTTTACTGAGATGCGACCATTATAACGGACGTATATTGAGTTATGTTAGCTATACTTTTTTCTTTCCCCAGCCACATCCCTAGTTTATCGATCACTTCGGTTTTTAAAACTCCCGTTTATTTAAGGGTCGGGTTCAGGGGACTCCCTTTTTGGGACCCCTCTGGTGAGTCATGTGCTCGGCCATGGATTCTGAGAATCTAACGGAGGCTGATAGTGCTGAGCTGGCATTCACCTTTTTAACCCACGCTCAACCACCATTGGATTCTCTGAATCCACGGCTGAGCACACGACTCCCGAGATGGGTCACCAAAAGGGGGTCCTCGGAGCCTCAGCCTTTATTTAAACCCTTTTTAAAGAAGGATAAGTAGATTTTGGCACACCGAAGGCTGTTATCCTATAGGTAATGATCAAGACTGGATTTGTAGCACTACAAACATTTGCGGCACTTGGCAGTGCAACATCCAACAAATATTTGCAGTAGACCCAATCCTTTTTGCCAAAAAATAGTCTAAACAGCTGCAAACAATAGGCAAATGATGGGAAAAGATTCGCTGGTCCCAGGGAAAGCAAGGACCATGATTGAGAATTGGGGAAGCAAGGACCATGATTGAGAATTGTTTGATCGTCAAAGAAGCGAAACATAATCAACTTGAATTCGGGACAACTATCTGTCGGGATAGCTATTTTCGAAGATTCCCCTCCCAAAACATCTGACACGTACGTCAAGGCCTAAACCCATCCCACATTAAACCCTTGTTTAGTTGGTTTAGGGTGGTTAACAAAGGGTAAGCGTCAGACATTTTCGGAGGGGACTTTCAAAGTTTGAAGGTCTCAGAGACCAGCGAATTTTTTCTCGGCAAATGACTCTCTCCTCCCCCATGTTCTACCCCAACAGCTCTCCCCTACCCAATCACACGAATATTTTCTCAACAAATGTTTATCATTGCAAACGTTTGATTATCAAATATTTGCCTACAAACATTTTCCTGCAAACTACAAACACGATACCAAACATTCTCCGGGATACTGGTTATGTAGAATTTGACGACGATCCACCATCTCTCACCTCAAAATTAACATGGCACGTGAGCAAGGAAATGGTATACCCACCATTGGATGGGGCAAAAAACGTCAAAATTAGAT
This sequence comes from Euptelea pleiosperma, assembly GCA_035048495.1. Lineage (NCBI taxonomy): Eukaryota > Viridiplantae > Streptophyta > Magnoliopsida > Ranunculales > Eupteleaceae > Euptelea > Euptelea pleiosperma. The sequence goes on from CM068548.1 coordinate 13,588,604, forward strand.
GATGATCATCATCATCATCACCGTCCATTCTATAGACTAATGACTTAGTTTAAGAAAGAGAAATATATATAAAAAAACATTCATTAATTATAATCCAAATCTGAATGATAACCCATGACTTGTTCATATAAAATATAACTTTTGCTTTATTTATCTTTTTTTGAGTCCTACACCCACCACATGAAATCAACATGTTCAAGATCTTGTATAAATCAATTGATTTCTTTGATGAACTATTTCCTATATTTCTGTTCGTCCCAACCCTTCACTCCTTGTACGCCAAATACTCCTCAAGCTCGGTATGCCTTCCCATGTCCATGAATGAATCTTGCGTCTTCCTCTGTGTACACATGCGTTTCATTCAACAACCTGAAATTTTAAGTTCACCCCCCTCAATATATTAGCATAGAAAAATCAAATTAATGAATTTAAATTGTATTTAAAATTGCGACATATGCGAACTTACGATAGCTTGATACTCTTATTCATGGTGGTAGAGGAGAGGAGGGAGGCGCCGTTGAGATAGAGTAAATCCCCATTGATTCTTTCCTCGATCCGACTGTCAATTTGTTTGGCGTCCAGAGAAAATGGTTGGTCGGAAGCCTGGTTACATACATACGTACGTATAAATAAATACATTAAAATATTGATCAAATGTAGCTCGTAATGGTATGATATAATCATTTTACTCACCATAACCCATCCCCATGTATCCGCAAAAGATGGCACGTGAGCGGTGTATGGGATCACATCTGCACAACATTCGCACAAAAAGCTACATCGTTAATTTTTAATTATTTTATAAATGTCGTGAATTTTCATTTAATTTTCTAATAAAAAAATTTGATTCATTTAATTAACTACAACAGCTCGATGGTCCCACGATAAATTTCACGATATAAAAAAAATCATTTAAATAAGTTTTTTTAATTTAAATATTTTCTTTGAAGGAAAAAACACTACTAGAGAGTAGTTTGTGAATTGAATGAGAAGACTCACACTCAAAGACATGTTTCAGGGTGTTGTATATGGAGGAGAAGACCTCCTTGTGGGTCAGAACGCCTGCCGGTCCGGCCTGTACTCGCAAACCAGAAAATAAAAAGACAAGTAATAAACAAAAAATCTAAACAGAAAACAAGAAAAATAGGAAATTAAATTCAAGTTAGGATACCCACTTGAGTGACAAAGATGCCATTGTGGTTGAGCTTGGGTTTGAGCACTTTCTCATAGAAACATTTTGTGTAGAGCTGATAACAAGGCCCTCCTTCAACTGGGTCTGCTAAGTCTCCCACTATCACGTCGAACTTCTCCTCCCTCCTCTCTAACTCCGCCCTTTAATCAACATTTTATAACATCTATTACTATTTTGAAGCCAAAACTTTGGTTGTCACACGACATTCACTATTAGTTGTCTATAAAAAAAAAACATAGGAACTTATGAATTGTTTAATATCATCGATCAACACCCGAGGGGTCACCAAGCTATGAACCCTTTAAATTGCATTTAGGATTGTGAAAACCTGGACTTATAGCTTATTGCGGTAAGCTATGAATAAACAATATCCATGGTTTATTACTTTTCAGGCTGGACTTTTATGAATATTAGGTTTGGTTGTGACTCGATGATTTTGTTATTTAAATCAATTAATAAATATTAAAGGGTTATTTTTGACATTTTAAAAATTTTAAAGTAGGGTTAATGGTAAATAGCGATTTGTCTTTAATGAATAGAGATTAATTTCAGGTATTATGAATTTTTTTTTCAAAGTTTGAATTTCAACATGTGATAAAAGAAAGTGGTGGGTACATAAATTGAAAGCCAAAACCACTTTCACAACTGCTTTTTCTTAACCCGCGAAAACGACTATTCAGACTCATTTTAAATTGCAAAAATATGTACTTATTTTGACTTATTTTCCGCAATGCCAAACACAACATGTCAACTTTCCATTTCTTCGTGCACGCGAGAAAAGGAGTTGTCCACGTTAGGCAACATGCATATCCTTTCCTCAAAATGTTACTAAGTATAGTAAGGAATTATTAGCCCTAGAAAGTAGAAAAAATAAACAATGTACTGAACCAAGACAGAATCAGATGTATTGCATCTTGTTGAAACAGGATTCCTTGATAATCTTCTGATCCATCCAATTTAAGGTGGTGTTAGTTTCAGACCGTTGGATCCTAGCTCCTCGAGATGTGCACCATTTAAAAAATCAAAATGAAATGATATTTAGGATCCAACCTTGTGAACATAAGGACCACTCTTAACACAATTCTTGCCTTTTAGATTAGAAACAACTTTATTACTAGGGGCTGTTTGAGATGTAAGAAAAAAAAGAAAGTTCTAGCCGTTTGTCATCCTCGACAGATGTTCGCTTAAATACTTGTGCGCGACAATATTTATGGGTGGGTTGCACCCAATTTTCTCATCCAATTGATATGGTCAGTGTGTGGGCCTGCACATACGGCACGACACTCACGATAGTGAAAATATTTGATTTTTTTTCGGTCGACGGGCAAATTGGTGGGCCTGTGAAAAACATCCACGTTCATAAATCTGCGGGAAAACGTCATTCGGACGCGCAATTATTTTAATCCTACTTAAAGTTAACATTAACCACAAGGGCAGATTAGTCATTTTCCAAGGATGCCTAACTAAGAGTAATGAGGCCACTCACTTGGCATCATTGATGACGAGTTGAAGCTTATCGTCTCGAAACGCCTCTTGGTTTACCGTCAGATATCTATGGCAGAAATCAACGACCTCCTGCAAGAAATTCCACACGATCATGACACGTGGTTTCAGATGAATCAATTGAACAACACGATATAATAACCTCAACTTCAAAAATACCCCTTGAATGACCAAAATTTTCCCAAAGAATTAGGTGAAGCGAGATACTTCCAAGGGTACTTTTGTCCATTTTAGCTCGTCCATCTTTTCAGGATCAAAACTCAAATTTTTGGCATGAGGAAGTACGATTTTTGTTACTCACCGATGCCATCTGGGCCCACTGAGCGCATAGATGTTTAGCCTACCCTTTGGTGATTAGATTTCAGTACTTTTAAAGCGTGATTATAGCCGTTGGATTCAAATATATTTTTATGAGTACTAAAACCAACGGCTAAAAATCATCAAACAAGCTGATTTTTACATGAATCTCTACTACGAGCTGGACTAAACATCCAAGCGATAAGTGGGCCCAGATGGCAGCGGTGGGTAACAAAACTAGTGCCTCCTCACGCCAAAAGTTCGAGGTATACCTGGTCACGATAGAGGGAAAATGACAGTCTGCAAGCAAATATCAAGACACGTGGCATGCATTAAAAAAATGCGGTGACCCACCTACGAGATTTCTTAAGTTGAACTAGCTATAACAATCATCCAAACATGAATGGTTGAGATGATCCAATAATGTTTGACTTTTGACATAAGAGATCTATCAAGTGGGACCCATTTGAAATGTTTGTTGGTCACAATCTTATGGATGCCCTCCACATGGTCTCCATAATAATCAAAACCTAAAAATCTAAACATTTTATCCGTACCCGATCGATATCACACATCACAACTTTCTCTACAGCTTTGTGCTTCAGTGCTTCTCGTGCAGCTGACCCTTCGCCACCTCCCATTATAAATACTGTTCTTGGCCTGAAATAATTAATAATAATTACTAATAATTACAAAAAAATAAAAAATAAAAATAATAATATTTTTTTTATTTCTATTTTTATTTTACTTGGGATGGTAAAGGAGAGCTGGATGGATCAAGCACTCATGGTAAACAAATTCATCCGTTTCAGCACTCTGCATCTTCCCATCAATCACCAGAACCTATTTTTAATCAACGAATGAAAACAAACAGGATCAAGATAGTATTATAGAATACTAACACCGAATCATTCTCAAGAAAAAATGATACCAACCTTCCCGAAATGCTTTGTATCCAAAAGAGCGATATCTTGGTACTCACTACTCCCTCTATGCAATATACTGAAAAGAAAATTTAACGTTTTAACAGCCGTTATAATGAGAACACCCCAACCCTGAAAAAACCGACTTAGCGTTATAACTGAAATAAATGGCATTTATTTTGGGGAAAACTGTATAACTGACCAGTTTTCAGATGTGACTGACGTGACTCGTTAGTAACAGTACCGTTAAATGTCTGTTATACCGTTATAAGGGACCATTGAAAACCAGATCGCGCGACTGGTTCAACCAGTGAACCGGTCCCAAAACCCGTCTGGTAAGGAATTTGATTCATACACTGTTATCAATCAATAAAACCATTCAAATCCGCAAATTCAACTAGAAAATTGTCCGAGCGGCCGGTTTGGTAAAATAACATTGGAGGTTGGTCAGTGCTGATGGTCGATTTTCTAGAAGAAAATAAAAGGAAAAAAGAAAACTTTTCTAGGATGGGATTGTGTTTATCTGGAAAACTAATTTTATGAACATTTATTGGTAAGAATCATTTCTAGAAAACTTTTCTAAAGAAAACATTACATGGAATGAAAAGTAAAACATTTTTTTATAATAGGAACGTTAAGGAGTTGCACAAATGCAATCCCACATAAGACAAAAACTATATATATTTTTATTCACAGGTAGTTTCCACTTTTTCTTGTCTTTTGTGGGTTGCATTTGGCATTCCTCTTTTCAACGAGTGGTAGAAACTAAAAAAGATCCCTTACTCTCAACCATCTTCCCTCCTCTCTCTCTCTCTACTAGAAGAAGGAGAGAGAGAGAGGTTGCAGGAAAATAATAAGAAAAATTACAACTTGTTTTGGAAAAAATATTAAAAAAAGTGAATCTGGGTTGGGAGTGGAGTGGACTGTGGAGAGAGTGATGATCGACCACTGAAAAAAAAAGAGAAAGAAAGAAATTCCATCTGAGAACATTATGACAGTCTTTACAAACCTGTTGAGAGCAAAAGACCATTTGAGATCATCGTCGATATCTTCTTCATACCAACAACACTTCTTATGACTCTCATCCAATCTCTGATCACTCTCATCAAAATCATTGGAGAACCCATTAGAATGGAAGACCTCATCAACAGCTTCACCCATACTTCCTAAGAACAAAAACCCAGAACCCAGAAAACCCAAAAAACAGAAAACGAAGAACCAGGAAGGCAGGAACAGAAGAGGAAGAAAGACAGAGAAGAGAGAGAGAGAGAGAGAGAGGAGAGAGAGAGAGAGAGAGAGAGAAGTTTGATGGTGAATAGAGGTGAGAAAGAGGGTGCTTTATAGTAAGAAAAAGATTAAAAAGAGAGGATAAAATCGAATACGAAGCAAATAGCACGCGTGGAGAGTGGGTTTTTCATGAGCGAGGAAAATATAGAAAACATAGGTGGGAAGGCGTGATATTATGTGGGGTCCACCCATCACACGCGGATGGGTTAGCCACGTGTTATTACCGTTACTGTACACGTGTATGCGTGAGATAGGTGGAGTCAGGATTAGGGACGACGGGGTCCACTTTTGGCTGTGGTAATAATAGTTGGGACAAAAACTCTGTAAAACTCACCACGATAAGGCTAAATTTAGAGGCACTGCAATATTTGGAGGGAGAGGGACAGTTGGGGTGGTGGGGGTGGCCGGGGAGGGTTGCGGGCCCCACCACCGGATGAGGGAAACCTGTCGAGCGTGGGGCTTCCACTAAGATTTGTGGAGAGTCCACTCTACACTATCATTCTCCATCATACCACCATGTCTTTGCGTGCGCATGGTCTTTCCCACAAACCTTTAATTACTGCAATACCCTTCTTCTTTTTTCTTAATGGCTGCAATTATTTTTTTTATTTTATTTTTTATTCAAGATATTATAGGTGAGAAAATTACATTATTCCAATTTCTTCTAATCAAATAATTAAATTGGACCCTCTTTACCCCATTAAAAAAAAAAATTCAATTTTATTAAAGATATAAAAATTCCAATTGATAATTTAGTGTTGCGAGTCATGGTGGAACACGCAAAAAAAATGAAAAAAAAGCACTATATATCGATCAAAATCGGCTATGATTAGTCTGAAAAAAGAACGAGAAAAATAATAATCAATTAGTCGGTTAGGATTTTTCGATCTGGTACGACTACAGTCTAAGCCAACATACTAATAAAAATTTAAAAATAGCGCTATTGATCAGAATCGAATATGATTAACCAAAAAAGAAAAAGAAAACAATGTTCAATTAGTTGGTTATGAATTACCGATGTGGAGAGCGGGGTTGCATAAACCCTAATTTAAAAAAAAAACTGCAGGTGCCCAACAATGGAAGGTCGAGATCGACGAGTGTGTGCATTTTAAAGGTCATAAAGTGGGCGGCGAATATTATGATTGCGGTTCGTGCATGCTATTTGCAATATTAATTTACTTTTTTTTTTTTTATTGTTGAATCACTAAGAGAGCAGTTGGTTGGTTTCAAGTTGAGAATTAAGATAGAGGGTAATTTTGGAATGTTAGCACAAAATTAAGCAAAGAAAGTGCTCAATTAGCTGCCATAAACATTTTATTTAATTTTATATTTTGAATGGGGGAGAGAAGAAGAGAGATGTATTTAATTAATTTAGAGGATGTTTTGGTCATTGTTCATTGTAAGGGCGGCTTACAATCATTCCAGGCCCTAGCTATTAAAAAGATCTTCCCACCTTTCTTAATGTCTCCCCAAGTCAAAACTTTAATAGTCAAGAGAGTGGGAGAACCTCTTCTTAATTTGTGGAGTCAAACCTTTTTCTAATCTTTTCTTTCATTTTCTACAAAAGTCAAAACCCATTACTTATTTAAGGGATTTAGACATAAAATCATGATTATTATTAATCTATTTCTTTCTTAATTCTCTTCAAAATTTACATTAAACTCCCTACTAAAATGGGTATTTTTTAATGAGGGACCTAAGTTGTAGGGCTGGCAATGGATCAGATCAACCCGAAAATCCGATCTGATAATTTTGGGTTTGGAATCACCTATATTCTTATCGGATTGGTACTGGGTCCATTTATGTTGATCCGATTTCTGTATCAGATCAATCTGGTACTGATCTGATATATATATATATAATATTATTGTATTAATGAAATATGATATAATGTGTTATATATAATTATAAAGAAAAATTTACTCTCCCATATGTATTTTTTATATCATTATTGTACAACACTTCAATTTTGAGCGAATAAAATATATAATTTTGGATCAGGTCCGGAACTTTATTCTATCTAATGTATTGATTCAGGATCATGATTATGTGATCCGATCTCTTATCGGATCGACATATTTTCTTATCGAACGGGTCTAGATCAGCACTGATCCAACTCGAACCTGATCCATTGCCAGGCAATATAATTTTTGTTCTTCAGATCTTGCAAATGGTAGCACGACAAATGCTTGTATGCAAACGTTTGCAACATTTGTGTGTGCTTAGTGGCGCAAAATCTAGCAAATATTTTGCATTAGACCCAATTTTTTTTTGTTTTTGCCAAAAAGTGACTGCAAACAATAGGCAAATGACTCTCATCCCTCTTGGTCTCCCCCGGGCCAAAAGCTGTTCCCTCTCCGAACAAGCAAATATTTGCCTAGAAACATTTTCCTGCAAATAGGGTAAAAGTGTGAAGATATTGTTGAAGGAAGGGCTTGCTCGAATACAATTTTGAAACGTAGTACTTTATTTTGACAATTATGGATTTGGGAGTCCTTTTAAATAAATAAAAAAAAGGTTTCTACGGGGTCATCTATATTAAATTCGGGTAGGCTGTTGTGCGTGTGCCAAAGATCTTACCACCCCCCCTGCAATGTTTCCCATATGTGTCGAAACATGTAGGGTTTTGAAGCGACAAGTTGCCAAAAGACCATTGGATCCACGTAGATGTATGACGACAGACTGAAATCAGCATGATAAGGTTAAGATTCATCTGCGAGTTATTAGACTAGCGTTAATGATTCATTTTTTTTTTTTTTTGTTTTCTAGCGTCTCAATCACACCATATACGTGGTGGCATACATGCTCTTTGATATAAACAGAAATAGGGACCCACATCTAAGATATTAATAGACTTATCAGTGGGGCACATGTATAATCAACATGTTTCGCACCAGCACCCGGAAAGTTTTAAAAGAGTTGAAAAATGAATATAAAGCCATGTCAACGGCCGTTATAACAGTAACCCTCCACTCCTTTCCATGCTTTATATATTAAGAACAGATTCCGATAGAGACTCATATTTTTACTTGTGCTCTCGGCCGTGGATTTCTTGAGGCGAATGATCGAAGGATCTGACGGGTGAAGGGATGTGCGATGATCAGAGATTGGGTGTTAAGCTTTAACAATGATACGAGTTCTAAATATAACTAAATGGCAGGATAGGATAGGATAGGGGATTTTGATGAACCCAAGTAGTTGAGGCAAGGAATTCATGAAGATGATCAGACTGCCTAAAGGTCCATGGTGGGGCAACAGGATCTACCAGTCTGGAGGACTAACATGGTAATCTCATTGGACAACAGCACCTTCATTTTTGTGGAACATGAAGAACACTGACGAACGACAAACCATTTAAAAAAAAAATTTGTATTGCCATGAGCCGTACAGCAGCTCTCTAAAACATGTAATTAGAATAAGAAGCAATACAATCTCTCCAAAACATGTAATCCGTCCCTTCATCAGAACTCATGTCCGAGGATACAGTATCTAAGACATCTTAAGAAATGAAGGAATTCGCAGCAAGAACCATAGAAGTCTACTATTATTTCCAAAATAAAAATCTTAAATGCTTCTCAGACTTCTGAATATATAAAAACGCAAAGTTATTGTCATGGGAAAACAAGAAAAAACAGCCATACTGCGCTTAAGCGGCTTCAACCTCTATATCCGTGGCCAGCAATGATGGCCTAATGTATTCCTCCTCATCCTTTGGGGTGTGGATTGTGACTAGATCGGGCAAAGGTGTTGTGGGGCCCTGCTTACCCTTGGGATCCCAGTCGAGCATGATCTTGACCTTGATACCCAGAACACCCTGTCACCATAATCCATCAACCAATTAAAAAGACCATAAGAGACGATTCTACAATTCAAAGCATGTTACCGGAAATCCCGACTAGTTCAAAGATATACTATAGGTGTACTTTTCCATTTGCAAATAGTTAAATACCACGTGCGCTTTTCTACCACACAAGCTGTCATTAAAAACAAAAACCTTCTACATACCATATAAATCCATATGGCAAAGTGCTTGTAAACATGCAGATTACAAAGATTCTGAAGACCAAAATGCAAAGCAAGACCCAAAAGAAAAGAAAAGAAAAGAAATGCCAAAGCCTGCAACTATATTCAAGCTTTGCAACTTGAGCATACTAAGATAAAACAAAAGCAAAGTAGAGAAGAAGCTGACCTGTCTGAGAAGAACATGCCTTACAGCTGAATCGATATACTCATTGACAGGATGACCAGAGGATATCATGTATCCATCCTTAAACTTCATTGACTTAGCACGCTGCGCCCTTAGTTTTCCACTCACAATCACCTGCTTGAAGACGTACATTGTAAGATTTCAAATCCTCTAAAGGAGAAAGTAAGTGCAAGAAACGGCTCTCAGACAAACCTCACATCCTTTTGCCCCACTTTCCATAATAAATCTCAGGACACCATAGCAGGCCCTAAAGCATGAAGAGACATTGGGTAAATATAATCAGTTCTTTTTCCAGAATTCACAAAAGGCATGTGAATTCAACAAACAAACATTAGTAGTTTACAAATATGCAAGGAATAAGTAAAGGATTAGAGACGGGCGTAAATATAAAGAAATAGAAAATTATACATTACTAAAATTCTTTCAAGGGAGAATAGCAATAAACTTCAATGAAAGAATAACAGAATCCAGAAACTCTAATTAACTTCAAGAAACCAATGATAGTATGCAAAAGCACTTTAAATTCAACCAAACAAGATTGACACCTTGAGCTCTAGAAGTTGGAATATAAACTAACATGAAGGCTCCACCCAAAACCATGAATAAGCATACTCAGCAGGATCGTTCAAACACTTTTGGCTTTATCAACATAGGAGGATGAATTGGGATGTTGGAGGATATTCCAAACTCCAAGTACTAAAGAACAGTTCAAGGAGTCTAACAACCTCCACGAAGATCATTTATGTAAGCATTGATGAATAGCCTCCAAACGCCCATAAACATTGGGGCGAGAAAAATAATCAATGCTAACGAGGGTCCACAAGCTCGTAGGCCCAACCCGAGCACCACAGGCTCAAACCAACTTTGCGTCGGGTTATGTAGTCCTCGAGCTCAGGCTTGAGTATTAGAACCTGATCAAAACTAGGATCGGGTTCGAGTTCAGGCCCCGCGCAACCTAATGAACGAAGGGTGTTCTTGCGTTCCTAACGCAATTTCTATTATTCCAGAAATACCCTATTATATTTCGTTTTTTTTTTTAAATTATTCCACATAATAAGAGTTATTTAGTCTTTTACACATCTTTTACTTTCAGTCAATGTGAACGCAATTAATGTGATCACCTATAAACGGCACGTGGTGAGTGACATTTTTTGCTCATCTCCACGAGGAAAAATTTGATCTTAACTTTTTTGATCCAAGCATCCTGGCCGCACCCATAAACGCCACATGGAACACTGTTAGAGATCCATGACCATCCAGATGTTTGAAACATCCCTAGGTGGCCCTGCATACTAAAAATCAGCCGCATTGGTAGTTTCTAACCGTTGGATTAGTCTTTTATAGTTTATTTTTAACTGTGGATTTCGAGCATTATTTATGGTGCTCAGATGCGTAGGTTATATGTTACTAATCAGGCTAATTTTTGTTATGTACGTCCACCTAGGGATGGGCCAAACATCCATAGAGCCAGTGGCCTCTAATAGTGTGCCATGTGGCTTACACTGTGGTCAGTCATCAACATTGATGATGGACGCCGTCAAAGTTTTTCTCTTTAATGGTGATTGGTGAAAGCAAAATGTGAAGAGGGAGAATTTTTTTTATCTTGGCCTTTTTTATACGGGTATCAAGCCGCATCTAAAAATGTCACATGGCACACTATTAGATATTTATGGTAGTACGGATGTTTGAAACATCCCTCGATGATTTTTTTTTGTAATAAGATTTATTAAAAGGAAAACCCACAGAATACAACAAAGGAGGTCCTCTAGAGGAGGACCTATTTTAAACCAACAAAAAACCAAATAGGATCAGAACCACCTAATAGCTCTTTCATACACCAAATAGCTCTTCCGTACAGTCTAATTGGTGTTTTCTAGGTGTTGAATCTCAGTACCCAAAATAATTTTCGAATCCACGATTGAAATGAGACCCATGAAAAAAATTCAAATCCAACAATTAGAAATACCAATTTGGCTGATTTTTGGTCTGTAGGGTCACCTAGGGATGTTTCAAACATCCGTAAAGTAATGGATCCCTAACCGTGTTCCACATGGCATTTATAGGTGCGGCCTAGATGCCTGGATAAAAAAAAATGCTAGGATCAAATTTTTTCCTCAAGGAGTGCAAAACTTTTCACGCACCACATGTCATTTATAGATGAACGCATTAAATGCGTTTACATTGAGTGAAAGTAAAATATGTGTAAAGACTAAAGAAACCCTATTAAGTGGAATAATTTAAAAAAGAAAAGAGAATAGGACTATTTATGGAATAATAGAAATTGCATTAGTAAAGTAAGAACACCCTTCATTCGTTAATAAGTAGAATAGATAATAATTTATACATAACATATATTATCACTCTCATTTCTCTTATCTCTGTCTCTCTATCCTCTCGTGTCTCTTCTCTCCATCTTTCTCATGTCTCTCTCTCCTCTCCTCTCCATCTCTCTCATTTCTCTTTGCTGGTAGGTCCCTCTTTCACCTCTTCTTTCTCCCACTCGACCAACCCGATTGGGTTGGGCTCGGGCTCGGGCTCGGGCTCGGGTTGGGTGGTCTAAAAGATGGATTAGGCTCGAGTTGACCCCCAACTTGCTCAAGTTGCATCCCTAGCATAGTCACTTGATGGTCCTACAAAAGGGGATGGGATGCGAATCATGACCCAACGCCTCCAATGGCAAATTTATGATCATAACCGTTTAGTTACGACCTTAGATTTTCCTCTCATAGGGGTCTATAAAAGAAACCTAAAATCATTGCTTAACACAATACAAGCGACAAATCACTAGATACTTGCTTTAACAGAAAGTCCAAGCCTTCAACTATAGAAAAAAAGACTCATTTGACATGGTAGGCATCACTAGTAGAAAATTAAGTTTAATAAAAAGAAAAAGTTCTTTGTATTTTTTTAAGAGGACAAGAAACTAGGGTTTTAAAAGCACAAAACATTTGTCCTCTTCTATTTCTTCTTCTCTTGCAAAAGAGAGAGAGGGAGAATAAGGGTGGATGGGTAGTATGGAAAAGAAAGGATTTTGCTCATATGGAGTTAAAAACAGACGATATAGATAAAGGATCTCTCTGTTTCCATTGTTGAAATTTTCTTTTATTATTGTCAATAACAAGTCAAGTAAAAGACCGAAATAACTAATAATCATTATTTTAGTTTTTGATAATTTGCTTGCGAGTGCCCAAGGCACAAACTGAAAGCTCAATTTTTTCAGCAACAGAAAATTTGGTGTCAATGATCCATGGTAGTTACTACAGGTGTGCCCCTCTGATCACCGCTATTCATGAATATGACGTATTTACTTTGAAAATAAATTGGAAGATCAAACGAAGGTAGGAGACTTCCTTCCATCCAACATTATTGTGTGTGTGTTTCTCTTCTGTCAACTAGTATTGATGAGTAAAGATCAATATATCTTCATACCCATCAAAAAAAAAAGATCAATATATCTTCCATCATTGTTCAGATTAAGTACAAGTACATGCCAATATTTTTATCATTCGGGGCCTTCTAAAATAATTCAGCTATCATTTTGTAACTTCCTAAAGGTTCCAATTGCACACAATTTTTTACAAGAGAAACATTGAAAATTTCTTAGAAGGGAAATTCGTCAAATAAATTCAAAATGCCTCACATGAAGTAGTATTGATATTACCATACAGAGCCAAATAGGATGCAAATAGTGAAAAAAACTCAATTATGTGGCTACCTGAGCTTACATGAAAAAGTGTCATTTCATGTGAAGAATAGCTTAGAAAAGCATTATCAATATAGTCATCTTCCGACACAAAGTTGGTACTGAGATTACCTATTTGCTTTATAGATGACTTGCTAATAGTAAACGAGACTCAAGAAACAGCAAATAAGAAGAAACATGATGAACCAAATCCATGTCAAGGCTTAAAAAGTATGGTACAGAAGAAAGATTGCACATTCTGATAGTAACAAGCCAACAAAGTACATTTACAAGCAATGATCGTGTACTACTCCCAAAGGTTACAAGATGAAAATCAATGTCATGTCATGAGGATGAAGGCATGGAGCATTCTTGATGTAGGCATCTTCAGACACAATGTTGGTATAAAAACCACCATTTTGCTTCTTCGATGGTGCAAGACAATAAGTGGAAAGAAAGACAAAACAACAGCATGCAAGGAAACAGATGAGCCGCCTCAGGAATTTGATATTCCAAAGAACAAGAATGATTTCACCCCTCAATGGTTTGGACAGCAGCAGGGACAAAGATGACATAGATGATGTTGATTAAAGGTACGAAAGTCAAATTTAATTATTTATATTGGCATTATCACTCAAAAACGGTGGTTAAGAAATTCACTGGCATATGCTTATACCACAATAACTAAAATTTCTCTGTGCACAAGGCTCGATCATCTTCCTACAACATTTATAGACATCTTCCTACGACATTTATAGACAACCAACACAATTTGGAGTATGCAAGACTCCAAGTCCTTTAATCCTGTGATCAACTGCATTAGGAGAACTAAGACAGAATGTGCTTCAAGATTTAAGCATTACCAACTGCATCCTATGTAACAAGGAAACATCACTTTGATGGGTTTTTGCTGTGTCGGACACATCGTAACACGGATATGCACATTGACACATCCCAACACACATCGTAACACGTGAGTCAGTATCACCGTATCAGACACCTCGAATCTGTGTCGGAATCAACACGTCCATGACATTGTTTCATAGACTGTCTCCCAATCGTAGAATGGGAAGTTGAGAAAATCTCCCATCCATGCTTACATCAAGAGAGTAATGAACATTATTCCTTGGGCTTCATTGCATGGATGGGATATCAAATGTAGTCATCCTCAGACACGAAATCGGTAAGAGGAACCAACCCGCTGTAAAGATGACTTGAACAATTTGGAATCGTAAATATCAGCAAACCCATGCAAGTATGATATTAGAAAAACAACCACAAATTAGAGTACAAAAACAAAATACCAAAACGAGCAACAAAATATCAGCAATTAATACAAATTATTAAAAAATTCTAAGGGGCGATATGCATCATGCAAAGACATGATCATTGTTCAAAAGCACTGAATTAGACAGTTGGATCATCAAAATGTACCTCCGAACAGCGAGACCTCCGAGAAGCTTGTACCGGAGCGACTCTGCCTGAGCGATAGCGCAAAGCCCTCTGTTGTTAACTTTCTCGGCATAAAGCTCCACACTGTTCTCAGGGAACTTAAACCTTTTCTGAACAACCGAAGTCAGCTCCCTAATCCTCCTTCCCTTCTCACCTAAAAAAGCCAGTTAAACCCCTAATTACCCAATCAATAAAACCCTAAGCACCGAAACACAAACTAGAATCAGGGATTTACCAAGAACGTTCTGAGTCCGAGTGGCCCTGATGATGATCTCTGTTCGCATCGGAGTGACCCTAACCTCGACGCCTGAGTACCCGTCCTCAGCAAGCTCTCTGGTCAAAACCTCGTTAAGCTCCGCGAAGAAAACTCCATCAGCGACAAACTGTAAAGAGAAACAGAACAAAACACTTGATGAGGATCTCTAGAAGAGCAGAAAAACCCTAAAATCTAAGAGAGGGAAAGAGAGAGAAACTAAAAGACTGACCTTTCGCTTTTTGCTCATTTGAGTCGCCATGTTTGCAGAATCGAGAGGAAGTGAAGCAACCAAAGTTGCAGGAATTAGACCTAACTGTTCTTCGCGGGAATTTCTGAAAAACCCTAGTTTCTGCGAGAGAATTTGAAGGAGAGATGGTTTATGATCTTTAAAGGAGGTAGGAGGGGGATGCAACTGATCGGACGATCAGAGACTTAGCGTTGTGATTTAGACGGACTAGATTAAATATCCGGGTTTTGTCTCTTAAAAACCCTAGTTCAGCTGACGCATACATTTACAGTGCGCCTAGTGCGTAGAATAATTCGTCAAACAATCCAAATCGGCCGATACATATAGGACAACACGGTAAATAATCAGAAACAAAGGGGTATTTGTCTTATCCAACCGTTATCCTCTCTGTATTAAAAACGGTTGGACAAGAGAAATAACCGTTTTTATTTTTCATGTTTTTTTATACGCTCTCCTCTGCAACACTGAACACTCAGTTGTCTATCAATGGCGGTTTCTATATCTTCATCTCTCTCCATTTACTCTTCTCTCTTCTCTCCTTCTCTAAACCCATTGAAGACTGTGAATCCCTCCATCGTCGTCAAGCTCGAAAAATCATCTCTGCTCTGTTTCTCTTCCAAGAAGAAAACCAGCTTCACGGATCAAATTCTTGATTACATTGAAGGTATTCTTATCTCCATATTGAATTTTTCCTGAATTTCCTCTTGGGTATCTCTTGCTTCCCTTGATCTTTCATTTTCTGATCGATTTTGTGTCGATATGTTAATGGGTTTTCTTGTAGTTAGAATTTACACAGTTGCAACTCCAAAATTGTGAGTTTTTAAAATTTGGGTTAATTTCTAGGAGGACCCAAGTTAAGGAAATGGTATGGGGCACCTGATCTACTCCCCAAAGATGGGCGTCTTGAAGATGAAGAAGATGAATCTCCAGGTAGTCTTATTTGCGTGAATGTTTATATTGCATTTCAAGGTCTTGAAAGAGTTTGGATTTCTCATTTCGAAGCACAGAAGTGGAAGAAATTAGAGATGCAGTGTTGGTGACCGATGGAGATAGTGAGATCGGTCAGGTGAATTTTTGAGACTTCTTCTGCAAGACTCACTGACTGGATATGCATCGTGATATTAAAATTGACAGGTTTTTCAGAACTGCTTTTGCCAGAAAAGTTTATGATAGAATTGGTTTTGAATTGAGAATCCATTTCAACTCATGGTTTCCAACTTTGGAGTGGATCACCTTAGTATTTTTTGGTAGGTTTTGTTAGTTCTCACTTTATGCAATATTTTGCTGGATGAGCTCCTACCCTTCCGGTCTCTGTCTTATGTAGATGGTAATATTGACGTTGATTGTCAAACGAGCTCGAGTGAAAACGCTAGTGAAGGATAAGCGGGCTGCCGTCGAAGCCTTTGGAACTTATGTTGAGGTGACAATGTTTACATTTTGTAAAATCACTCTAACATAGGAATGTAAGTTTCTGTTTTCTTAATTTGTATTGCTGACAGTGATGCTCACTTGGTCGTGCTGTTATATGCAAAGTCCATGGCTGGAGATGCAAGTGATCCATCGTTCTTCAAGAAGGCTCTGAGAGGCGTTCGTGCGATAATATGCCCTTCAAATGTATCAATACTCCGACCCATTATTATATATGTTCTCATCTTCATTGCTGTTCTGTAGGTATTTTGTCGTTCATTAAGCCACAGCTTTCGCAGGTCCAGCTGATCTTGGCACCTTGTTAGAGAAGGACAATTTTCCCTTATTATCTCCTGCTTAAAACTGTTTTACGAATTCTCGTTTATGCCTTCCCCAAAATGAAAAATTCATGTTGGTGACAACCTTCTTTGAAAATAGTTATTGTTCTGCAGGAGGGTTTCTTATCTGATGTTCAGAGTATTAAAGGGGTACAACATATAATCCTCTTGTCTCAGGTTTGTTCACTCTCTCTCTCTCTCTCTACACTGTCAGTATAGAATTCATTTTTTTTTTATCATGGAGGTTTTATAAGGGTTGCAGTTGGCTGCTTATAGAGGTAGCAGTGGCATCCAAGCTCTCATGAAAAGCAATGCGAGAAAATTAGCTGAGCAAGATGAATTAATGGTGATGGCGTCAGGTATCCCATACACAATAATCAGAGCTGGGCTGTTGCAAGATACTCCAGGTGGCAAGCAAGGTTTCAGCTTTACAGAGGTATCATTAATTTCTTTCTCTTAGAATGGATGAGCAAACTGAAACCTGTGAAGTTGGGTCCAAGAGGGCTTGAACTTAAGACTGGAACCTTGTTGATCAAAATATGTTCTTGTTTGAAAATAATTTTTTTCGATGTTTGATAGCGTGCGTCAAGCACTCAAATTCTATTTTACATTGGGAGAATTTAGTTCCCCTCCTTACATGGTAATTGTATCATGATTTATTTTGATACTATAGTGTGGAAATATAGCAAGAGGCAACTCTCCCTTCTATTCACCAAACAACAGATGTGATTATCGATAACGGTCATTCAGTTGCTGGTTCACCTCTACAATTGCGCTGATGAAACAATCCTAATCATCCAAGTGATTAACTTTTTTTTTTGTGGATGTGGCACATACTCTTATTGGCTGCCTTAAAAGAAAGTGATTGAGTGGTTAGGACTGTCTTCCTGGTGCAATTTGGGGTGCGGCACGCCCATGGGATGCTGAATCAACTGGGCATCTGGATCAATGAGTTCATACACTGTTGGATGTGTAGTGACTGCTATTGAGGCTATCTATCCTTATAAGTTCAAGACTTGTACAATTTTGTCTATGTTGTTTCATGTCAGGGTAGTGCAGCACAAGGAAGACTCAGCAAAGAAGATGCTGCCTTTATTTGTGTCGAGGCACTTGATGCAGTGCCACAGAAAGGACTGGTTTTTGAGGTATGTCCAAACAAGAATAGCTGAAAAGTCAGCATGCATTATCAATTATACATCGCCAACAATTTGAACTGTGTTAGAAGTTATTAACAGCAATATTCTTGTTGTCACTCTGACCATATGCATGACTGTAGGTGGTGAACGGGGAAGAGAGCATTTCAGACTGGAAAGAGTGCTTTGACTCACTAATCCAGAAGGCAGAGCAGCAGCTTTAGTGATGGCAAAGAAGAAACCCCAAGGTTTCTCCTTACTACATCTCTTATCCGAAATTTGGCTCTCTGAATCATTTCGGAGTCTGCGAGAGAAAACGATGTACAATTTGCTGTTCTTTTTTTTTTCATGGTCGTTGTACCCATGCACCTCTCCTCTGATAATGAATTAGAATTTTTAATTTTTTGATGGAACATGTGAGCTCATGGTTTTGGTTCAGATAGTTAACCAAATGAGCAGCAACCTCGAGCCCAATGAATAATACCATAGGTTGCAAAAGATATTTAATTTCTGAAATACAACCCAAATACGTTTTTCCAGTTGTACTTTACGAGTGTTTTGCATTCCTTCCTTGGCTGTGTGATTGTACTTGTAGTAAACAAACAAAAAATATAGAAAAGTACTACTGTTTTCCAGTTATCCCAAATAGTTTAGTGGGTGTTTGGATGCAGATACAGCTGTCTTGGAAAGACAAAATCCAGAATCAGAGTAATCAGATTTTTCTTACATGGATTATGATGGTGTGGAATACATGTATCCTCCAAAATGCATTATTTTGCATGTTTTCCTTATTTAGAGTGGATGAGCATATTCCTTTGAAAACAAAATTTTCAGTTATCCCGTGTCAGCTTATTCGGTACACCAAAAACCCTGCAATCAAACATGTTCTTAGTATACTGTCCTCATATCTGCACAGTAGAGGACATGCCATGTGACGGGTCCCATTTAGGAGATTTTCTAATGCCAAAACTGAGCCACTCGCTAAGCATAACCATCCAACAGATCACAATGTAGTCAATAGAACATGCAGTTTAACGGATGGTATACCTTTCTTACAGTGCACCAAATGGGGCGACTCCAGAGTCCTCAAGAATTTCGCAAGCCCCACATGAAAGCCAAAGCAACATCTCACTATTGGCCTTGTCTGTGCGTGAAGATGTGTTATAAATAGAGAAGCTTTTCATGGCTGCTTCTTCCCAGGATTTCTTCCTGTATTCGGTGTTTTTAGCTGTCAGCATTGGGGTTTGAACGTGAGAATTGGATGAAACCAAATCCCTTAGCTCTTTTTTTGGTGGACGAGGCATTTGGTTCCCTCCAACATCTCACCTTCAATGGTTCAACCATAGATCATAAAATGGACAGTTTGATTGCAAAAATCGGATGAAACTTAACTGTTTTGCCCCTTGCAGTGGAAGAAGTTTTGGTCTCTTCCCGAATCTTCACTTCAACAGTTAAACCACATATCAGTGCAACCACATATCCTGCTAACAGTCGATGATTTGGGGGCTTGAAGGTGATATTTGGATGAACCGAACATATTTGCCCCTTGCCGTGGAAGATGGTTCAATTTCCTGCAATATCTCACATTCAACTGTTCAACCACAGAGCCATCAAACAGTTCGACCACACATCAGGCAAACACTCACGATTTGAGGGCTTGAAGGTGAGATTTGGATGAAACTGTACCCTTTTCCCCCTTGCTGTGGAAGAGGGTTCAATTTCCTCCAATATCTCACATTCAACTGTTCAACCACGGAGCCATCAAATGGTTCAACCTATTCGTTGAACAAAGAAGGATTCATCTAAACATGGGGCCTTGAACTTGAAAATGGGAATTGGATGAAACCAAAGTCTTTTGCCCTACTTGGTGGAAAAATGTTTGTTTTCCTCCATCTGGACCATTCAATTGATGTGCCCCATCCATAGGATCACCTAGACCTAGAAGAGCATGAATCTCTAGAGTAGTGTATCTCATATCCATGGGATCCATGCTCATCAAGTTATAACAACACTGGTCAAGTACATACGAATACATGATTATCTCAATTCCTGCTTAAAGAATAAGCCAGCATAGCAAAACACTGTGATACAGCCTGTGACAACCCAACTTTGAACCATAACTATGGAGTTCACCCAGAATTGGATCTACATGGTTATACTGAAATTTCAACACCATTGTTATAGCATTTGTATCCTATGGTTATGAAACTGTTTTCACCTCAACACAGAAAACCAACAAAAATTCTGTTGTGCCAGTGGTAGGTCCTAGAATAATGACACCCTTTTGATACAAATTCAACTGCCACTGCTAGTCTCTTTATCACCATATTATGGCGCGATTGGTCGCACAGTCCATGCCTTTATTCCTTGGGACTTGGATAAAATTACTGCAAATGTCTTCGCTTGTAATTAGAAAGATGGGTTTGCTGGACTTTATTGATTAATTATTGATGACTTCGCTTCTTTATGCTGATCATCTGACTGCAGACGACCATCGAAATGGTATTAGAAGTCTGAATGATATATACAAACTAAACTTGAATGGGTTACAGGAGTACGACAGAGAGGACATTCAGGCTTTTCGTTGCACCATTCCATAATGCAGTTCCTGCAAGTATAGCATGTAGCACCAAACGCAAAAATATAAAAATAATGACCATATATTAGCCAATGATTTATAACAGCATCATAGAGGTGTTTTGAGGGACAGAGACAATACCAGCAGAAGACATGACCACAAGGTGTGGCTGTTGGGTGTTGGCGAGTACTGAGACAGAGGGTACATTTGCTGATACCACCTGTTGCTTGGGACTGAAACAAACACAAGACAGGTGCAAAATTATGGCATCTGGAAGCTATTTTACAATTTACACAGCTCCATACTATAGAATCCATTACTTCTTGTTGGTCCCTTTGTTCAGACCTATAAGATGGTTAGCCTGCGTACTGGTTTCCAAAATGAGGAGTATTATGAAAGACCACCTCTTACACAGCAAACATAACTGAAACAAGCTTTGTTTAAAGCCATACCCACACCCAACACAACAACACAACAACCTAGCATCTCGAATGAGTAGAAATGAGTGACAAGAAACCAAAAGATATCACTTAATCATTGTCTAAGAAAAAAGAAATATGTACCTCTGAAATAGCCATGGAATCAGAGGCCCAACTGCTATTGTCAAGATTTGAATCGGTAGTAATCAAATTGCCTTCTTCATTCAAAACAGGCATGCCTCGTCCTGTGGGCCCATGAATGCAGGAGAGAAACTGGTTATTGGAATAGCATAGCATAGCACATGTTTATGATATATGTTGAGATATGACAGTACAGCATACGATGGAATTCTCTTTTAAAGTTCCGTTTTAACATAGATTGAGGGAATCTTCATCAACTCCCCTCTTTCTAATAGTTCCTACTTGAATTCTATTGATCAGACTGCTCTTTAGATGTAAGAAGTTGCTTTTCTATTCTTCCAAGTCTGGTTGCTTTATAGACTTGAGATAGTTGCCACAAGGAATTCTATGTTTGAACTCAAAAAAAAAAGGGTAGACATAGACATGGTATGGTATGCATTCACCAATGTATCATTTATGCATTAAGGTTTATGTCTTTTCTTTTCTTATGATGTCCCAGACTATTTATATCTCTCCAACCTTGAATTGGTAAGGTAAAGATAATGACATCAATCAGGAGTATACATTGTGCGATTAGAAAGAGATCTGTAAAAGATCACAAAGTAGAATAACACCAAGAGAGATATTTAGCAACCTGATGCATTGAAACTAAGTTTTGATTTCTAATTTTGCCAATAACCCATACTTCCATGCTCAGCATGTACAAAAATGCGAAGCAAAAAACCAATATACGAAAATGATTGAGAATTGAGTTCACGATTGATGACCTGCTGATGTCTGGTGGGCCCCATGTGATGTCTGATGGACTGAACTTGCAATAGAAGATAAATTGCTGCGCCGCAGCCCTTCAGCAGTAATGATACATAGCTGGATTAAAAGGAACACTCCCAGTATCTGGTATCTGTTTAGAGGAACCAATCATAATTTTTTTTTATATTTTGAGTTAATGAAAGCATAGCTTGTTAAAATGCCACAGATGGTACCAGTTCCGGATAAAAAAACAAGCACCTACAAACTATGTTTAGCTACCAACAAAAAAAAAAAAACTTTAAAGAAAATCCAAGTACGCTTATCTAAAAAACAGAACATTCAAGTAGGATTATGAGCAAGAGAGTGTACTCAGATATAAAGTGTTTTCTTGAAAGCTTCTAATAAAAAGCAAGCTAGAACCAGACCACTAGCAATGCCCTATTACGAGATCTACATTGTATAGTTGGAAATCTAACATCTTCACTAAATGCCATCATTTTAACCTGTTAGGCAGAATATTTCACTACTTTAAGGGTCTGTTTGGTACGTGAGAAAAAGAGTTCCGACGGCGAATATTTAGCCAGGCGAAAATTATCTTGGCTAAATATTTGCTCATATCAATATTTAACAATGTTTGGTACGTGTATGAGCTAGCTCACTTCAGCTTACTTCATTTTCTTTCAATTTGAGTGGGTCCCACATATCAAAGTAAGTCAAAAATAGGTT
This sequence comes from Euptelea pleiosperma, assembly GCA_035048495.1. NCBI lineage: Eukaryota > Viridiplantae > Streptophyta > Magnoliopsida > Ranunculales > Eupteleaceae > Euptelea > Euptelea pleiosperma. Next base: position 13,611,142 of record CM068548.1, read on the forward strand.
GGGCGAGTGCGGGAAGCACATATTATGTCAAAGGATAAAAAAAAATTTATTTTAATCTTTTTTATATATTAAAAAACCAATTTTTATTGAAAATAGTGATTTTCCGGCGAGAAAATAAAATTTTCTCACCAAGGCATAATCGGCGTGAAAATATTTACACGGGGGGGAGGGGATCAAATGTTTTCCCGCCGCGGAGGGCAAATATGTGGGCCCGGCTAAATATTCGCCCAGGGCGAGTGGCTGCCAAACGCACCCGGGCGAATATTAGTGCGGCTAAATATTTTATTTTCCCGCCGCGGTGCGTTACCAAACAGGCCCTAAAGCTAAAAATTCCAACTAGTTTTGTGAGAAGGATGGGGGATCAGTTTGGCGAATCCAGAGAACCATCACAGTTTTCACAATAAAAGCATAAAGATGACCAAGCTTAAATACTAAGAACTGCTCAAGTAAGTTTCCAAAGTCCAACTGGATAAGTCACAGATAAATACATGTAACACTGATGCAGAATAATCTCTACAGCAAAGCAGAATCAGGATGTCAAATCATGCTGATACTGGTAAGCAGGACTTTACCAACCTCAGTTTTTAACAAAATTTTGTAAATGAAAAAGACCAAACATAGAAACATAGGACGTGAGCAGCATTCAATGCGTGTCAAAAAGTATGCGTGGAATCAGATTGTTAACAAGTTATAAATAATGCATCATCGTGACCTTTAAATTTGAAGACCTTCAGATGCAAATACAGTTCAAAGCTCTGTACCTAGGCCGTTGATTTAATGGCTTCCCAATGAACACATAACGAATTCCTGCAGCACGTTTTGATATATGATAATACAGACCTGCATAAGAGAGATGATGTTTAAGATATTTATACCTATACTTCATGAAGGCTTAGAAAAATAAGAAATTAGCAACACATTGCAGTCAAATGTAGATTTGTTCCATAAAGATGTTCGCCTTTGGCCTAGCGGTGCCCTAAATGCGTAGCATTTGAAATTAATGGTTCAATCCAGAACACGAACACACACACACACACACGAACACAAAGGCAGATGGACTGGCAACCAGCATTTCCTTCCAAACCCATATCATTAGAACTTTCAGTATACGGACCTCCTAAACCTAGGAATCACCTTCAAAGTAAAAGAACATGAGGTTGGTACGGAGAACCAATTGTAAAATCTCGCGAGCAAATGGAAGCACCTAAGCAGTGCAACAACAGAGAGAAGTTAGCTAAAAGTGGAAAACAATCTACCAGGTAATGATCAGCCAATGTTCAAGAAAGAAGTAGAGTTGTAACTTAAGTAATCAAAACTGAGTTCGTTCTACCAAAAGCCTATCTTCAATTCATTTGCTCAATGTAAGGGATTAACACGCAATGGAGCATGCTGCCAGGAACTGACTAATGAGAGATGAAGAGAAATCACAAAGATATCTAGAGAATAAATGGCGTACAGTAGGCCATTTCTGAACCGCATACAACCATAATCTATAGAATTTCTCCTTCAACCTCGTATGAGCTGACATAGATACCCCTGTTGTGGAGGAAGACAAGCTTTCAGTCGTGACAGAAGATTGAACTTGATTTCTCCCATGAGTATTGTTACCATACAGCTCATCAGACTGTGAATCGGCAAGGATGATACCACGCGCGGCCATTCTAGAGCTGCAAAACAGAAACAATTCAGACTTTTCCCATGGGATAATAACCAATTGAGTTGAATAGCTTGGGAAACACAATATAACCAGAGTGAAGAAGAGAAGTGTTAAAAATCAGTGGTGTCAATGGATACTCAATTATTTGGGTTCAGCTCCATCTTTTGCACATGATTTAGTAATTGGGTTGCGTTTGGGTACCCTGGTATACAAATTTTCTATTACTAGTCAGCCTGGTATCAGGATGCTTGATAGACTGACCTATTTCAGTTAGGTTGGGTGCAGATTTAGACCCCAATGAGAAAAAGGTCAGGTCAGCATATACTGGTACCCAACCCAAACTAACCCATTCACACCCCTATTAAAAGCAAAGATGAAATAGGAAAAGCACAATGAACCTGATTCTTTCTGCAAGATAAGGAATCGCTGTCTGGTAGACAATGAAGAGAGCACGCCTTGCTGGTGTTGGAGGAAGACCATAAGAATCAGCAACCTGCAAAATCATATTAAAAATATCAGATTACAAATGGTGTGGTAGAATGTTCCTGACAAGACACCCTTACTTGTGATATCAGGTAATAATTTAACAGTATTTCTCATGAAGCCCAGAGGCACCAGGCAAGGTATGTTTAATAATGTTTACAATGTAATACTTCAACAAGCTGCCAAATATTGAAGTCCTTAAACAGCTTGACGAAAAGCGCTGAGAAGTTTAAATAGCTGACCCTGTAATCACATATATAAGGTTTTTCCGTTCATCTTATTACTAGTATCTCTCAAGGATAATGGTGTTCTTGACCTAATCATTAGACTCATTGTTAACACCAAGGTTTAAAAGGGGCCGTTATAATGGTATAACGGACTAGGGACGTTACCCTTTTTTCTGTTATAACGAATTGTAACGCACGGGGGCAAAATGGGAAACTAACAGAAAATAAAAGACGTTTTTTCGCAAATTTTTTAACTGAAAAATAATGGAAAATAACTGCCGTTATTTTCTGAGCGTTAAAACTGTAAATAACGTAACAGGGTAGGTCTGAATCCATTATAACGGCCATTGTTTTCGTTATAACAACCATTTTTTAAACCATGGTTAACACAAAAAGGGGATAGATTTATTTATTTGACCCAAATTGCATTTCCTTTCTGCACCATAAACCCCGAAGCAGTCCACTTCGTGAAAATTTAACACCTTAGACATGGATGATAAAATATTACAGGCTACAGACCTGAGTAATGTCACAATATTCTTCTCCGAGTGTCTGCTGACCCGAACCTGTTGTCAATACATAATAAAGCATCTGGCCCAACAATTTTGTCTGCAAGATATAAGTAATCAGAAATAAAATACTAGTATCAGAATCCATAATGCATGTGCTAATAGATGTTGACCACAGTGTAAAGCTTTAATGAGAACCAAAAGAGGTTCAGAGAAAGCTGAAAGCTCTACTGTGCAACACCAAAATTGAAAAAGAATCACCAAGTACTGAAATAGTTCAAAGGATTAACCTCACTCTGGTAAGCTACAGCAACTCGTGTACCTGTAATCAAAAGCAAGTCTCATCAGAAACGAGGGACGGACATCCTATAATCCTAGATGTAGAAACAGGGAGAGGAAAAGGTAGCCTAAGTAGTCACTACAGACTTCATAACCTCTTGCAACGTGAGATGCTGACGTGGCAAATCTGAACCATCCATCCGAAAGACGATCATCTGGATTGGCCATGTGGACAGTATCCTTGAGACATCACATTCTTACCCTACCATTTATAGCATTTTTCCTTACGAAATGTCGCCGCATGGAGGACAACTGGCTCAGTTTGCCACACAGAAAGGGAGTGAGGTGGTCCAACATGTGGAATTATTTGATCCCTCCACCTCAGCTGCAAACTTGTCTTTGCAGGGGTTTAAGTCTGTTGTGTCTGCCAAGCGTACCACAACTCAAAGAACAGAAAAGACTTTAAGATAGCTAGCACATGCAACATTTAAAAGTAAAGCAAATTAATTGGGTTTTCCATGAATTTCAATTTTCAAACCTCAGAGAAAAAAGAAGATAGATCCAATTATTTGAAAATTAATCTCTTTGGGCCCATTTTAAGCAAACAGGATATCTTTTGCGGCAATTTCAGAAACCAATTTGCTCTAAAGCAGCTCACTGAATGATTCCCAAGTGCAAAATTTTCTTACTAGACCTCGAAAGACAAACTCTAATATAGTCAGACTCAGTTCTCATGCGAGATACCAAATGGGTAAGTAACGAAAAGCTTAAAAATCGGATTTCGTGAACTGGGTAACCAGCAAACTGGCAATGTGCTTAAAATCTAATACTAAGAGCACTCATCATGATAGGTCTGAATTCTAGATTATTATGAGCAGTTAAGGGAAGCTATAAAAATGTGAAACCCTAACCCTAGTTTCCACTTCAGTTACACAAAATTTCATTAAAAAACAACTGTTCCATACGAAGATTCAACCAAATCCAACCAAACAAACAGCTAATTAAAGATAAAACACAAATCCAAACAGATCAACAACAGAACCCTAACCCTATAGAAACAACAACAAAACTAACCAAATAAATGGCGAAAGGCGTCGCGACAAGCATCGTAAACGTGAGAGGCATACTGATCGTCCTTCTCCGCAGCTCTCATGATCTCCGGTTGCGCCGCGAGAGGGAACCGCCTCCCGTTGCCCGGTTGCGAGGTGGAGGGCCCCGCCACCCCTCCACGACCATGTCCAATACCCATCACTAACTAACTAAGTTTCCGTCTCTCTGTCTCTCTTCACGTTTCAGTTAAATTCCCGCGAAAAATATCTGAAAAACCAAAATAAAAATAAAAATATGGGGAGTCTAATCGAGAAGTATATAAGAACCGCCCCACCTGGAGAGACATTATCTTTGTTCAACTTGCAAGACCTGTTCGATAGAGAGAAATGATACTGTATAAACATTTTCACGGTATGAGTCGTTTAATCATTAATTAGTGTGGGCCCATCATCATAACCCTCCGTTCATATCCCAAGTGGCTTATCAACTAATTGATTTCGATCATTCAATCGATGAGCTATCTCATTATGAAAAAAATTAGGGATTTATGTGTATATGGGGCTGAGTACTCGACTCTGGCTTATCCACTGAAAAAAGGTGGTGAAAGTTATTAGGCAGTTCATTTTATTGGATGGGGCTGCAACTTGAGCGGGTTCAACCCGGGCCCAATGGGCTAAACCCGATGTTGGGCTAGGGTTGGGTTGGCCTCTTCCGTACTATGGTTGGGTTGAGCTCAGGCTTGGATTTTGACAACCTGATCAAACTGGGTTGGGCTAGAGTTGAGACTTTAACCCAACCCAAGTCTGGCACACGCACACAACATATATAGGGTCAGGATCGGGGACAACAATTTCATACAATATTTTTGACAATAATTTTGGCGTACCCACATGGAAGATGAATCGATAGCTGGTTGTTGGTGAGGATGATCTCCTCATCATATAGATCACCCCTACAAAAAATCAGCACATTCTGAAATTTCTAACCCCAACAAACGTGGTTTTCAAGTTAACGATAAAAATAGACGGTCCATAATTCTTTAACATGTAAACTGACTTACGAATATCGGATTGATTTGAATTTTTGTGAAGATGATCTCCTCACTATAGAGACCATCCTCGCCAAAAATCACCGCATTCCAAGACTTCTAATTTATACATTGGCCTGTGCCAATTTTCGTTGTAAAAAATATTGTATGAAATTGTTGTCCCTATATATATATATATATATATATGACATGCTTGAGACAAATCCATGGAGGTGACCAACTTCAAGTGATGCATCACAACACTAATGGTTTGACTTCAATTCTATGTGCTTTTGAGTCTTGGCTGAAGCCGTGAGTTTTGTCAATGTGTAAGTCTCGTTTTGCTGCAAACTTATGTTATCATCTGCGCTTGGTGATTATCTATAGCTTCAGCCGCAAGTTTCGCCAATATGTAAGTCTCGTTTTGCTGTAAACTTGTGTTACCATCTGCACTTGGTTATCTATAGCCGAAGACAAATTATTTAGCATTTATAGGAACATGATTATGTGGAGAATTTTGAATCTGTTCACCAACCCTATGATAAAAAGAAATAATGCTCAGATCCAACAGCTAGGATTCACCTACCAGGTCGATTTTGGGGATGCAGGTTCAGCAAAGAATAGACACTTGGCATTATTAGATAAGTAGTCTAGTGTATATAAAAAAAAGTGGGGGAAAGTTTTGTTTTCCCTGGTATCCAAGTTTTGTTTTATTCCCATTTTCGGTGGCAAGTTTCTGTTTTCGTCAAATCCAAGTTTTGTTTTGTTATCATATCTAGTTACTTGCACTAAGAATGTTCCATGAGGCCTAACTATAAATGAAACTGCCAATCAGTTAGGAGGCCAGGAACAATCTTCTCACTTTTGGAGTTTGGTTTTCTTGGAGACCAGAATCGTCGATGCTAATTACAAGTTAAACCCCCACTACATTCTAATTCCAATCTTCCATGTTTCAGGAACCAAATTTTTGACTACAAGGGCTGTTTGGATGCCCACGAAATTGGGGCCACACGAGGTTACTCCACGAAATTGTAGCCCACTTTTTGGGTCTTTTTTTTTTCAGATGTTTTCCATAAAACAGGACCGGAGTCGTTGGCTTTTTGAAACTAAGGGAACACCATGTGCACCTTACACGTGGCATACTCTTAGAGATGATCATTGGCCTCTCGATGTTTGGTCCATCCCTAGGTGGATCTACATGCAAAAAATCAGCCTGATTAGTGATTTTTAAGGATTTGATTGGAGTCGATTTCATTGGTCAATTTTTAACCATAGCAAAGGTTTGAAATCACTAATCAGGCTGATATTTAGTATTTGTCTTCGATGCCTATGGTCGTGATTAAAAGGTTGGAGAAAATGATGCGCCACTTTTTATGGTTCTGTAGAGAGGAAGGTACGGGCTATCCATTGGTGAATTGGAGACATGTCTGCTCCCCTAAGAAAGTTGGAGGGCTTGGGGACAAGAACCTAAAACACATGAACATTGCCTTGCTCGGAAAATAGTTATGGAGATTCGCTAAAGAGATCGACAGTCTTTGGAGGAAGGTGGTGACAGCGAGGCACGGAGAGGAACCTCTAGGATAGGCCAGTCGTAAGGTTACGATCCTCTATGGATGCGAAGTTTGGAAAGGCATCTATAGTACTTCAGATAGCTTCTTGGAGGGGATCAGATTTGCTGTGGGCAAGGGCGACAGGGTGAGATTTTGGACAGATACCTGGTGTGGTAACAAAGCCCTCAAAGAAGTGTACCCCCAGATCTATGGAATATCGGAGTTGAAAGAGCACACCGTTCATTATGCTTTGGTAGAGGGCAATAACGGTATCTCTTGGAATCTTAGACTGAGGCGTAACCTGAATGACTGGGAGATACCGGCACTAGCGATGCTTCTTCAGCAACTAGAGGGAGTTGACATGATCAGTTCTAGAGAGGACGACATTAGGTGGATTGGCAACCCTAGCGGCTTGTTCTCCGTCAAATCGTTCTACGAGATGGTATCCAAGGGCAAGACGATGGATACAGCCTCCTCTGTTGCTGTGAGCCGTAATGACTTCCCCATGGCCAAGGTATGGGGATCGAAAGTGCCATCCAAAGTGCCTTTTTTTGTATGGTGCGCCACCCTTCGATCCTCACCATGGATAATCTTATCAAAAGACAATGGATCACTGCTAACTTCCATAGTATGTGTAAAGAATTCGGGGAATCCGTCAACCATCTCCTACTGCATTGCCGTATTGCTTGGGAGGTTTGGGGCATCTTCTTCAGCGAATTCGGTATCTGTTGGACTCTCTCGGCTTCTATCCTTCACACCATCAGATCTTGGTCTTGTCATGCTTTTCCCCATTGCAGGAGTAGGCTGTGGTCCCTTTTGCCCTTTGCAGTATGGTGAGGACTATGGATTGAGCGTAACAATAGAATTTTCCACGATAAGGAGGCGTCTATTCCTGACATCGTCACTAATATTAAAGGCCTCCTCTTTTTCTGGTCTAAGATGTTTGTAGAATGTAAAGGGTTGAAGTTTGAGGACTTCGTCTTTAGATGGGAGTTGATTATGAGTAAGGTTAGCTAGTTTTCCTGCTCCTTCTCTAGCTCCTTAGGAGGCTTTCTCAGCCTCCCTTGCTTCCTGTAATTTTCCTTTTTCCTATAATATAATCCTTTACCTTATCAAAAAAATAAAAAAACCTAAGGATGGGACAAACATCCATACAGTCAGTTGTCTCTAAGAGTCCACTACATGGTTTATAGTATGGTCCTTCATTATGTTGGCGACGGATGTCAGTGTGTTGGACAACCCTTGTGTGAAGGGGCGAAGCCCTACGTGGACGTCAAGACCGGTTCTTTTATTCTTGAACTAGGGTAGGACTAGATTAGGCCTGAAAACATGAGCTTTTTCTAAACAGGTCCTAACAATCAACCAAATTAATGAACAAACACAATTGGGCCATTTTTTGTCTCTCTCATTTTCAATAATTTTGTATTTTTTTTAATGAATATCATGGTGATGTGGAATGAGGCAACAATATAAAAAAAATGCTACAATTTCCTTGTGGTTGCGGCATTATGGAGTGGTTGAAAATGCACCACGTGTCACTCTTTCCCGTGCAGTTACCCGTAGGGGTGTCAACCGGTCGGTTCCGGTTCGGTTCCTAAGGTGACCAGAACCGGAACAAACGGTTCCGGTTCTTATCGGTTCGGGTACTTATCGGTTCCGGTTCTCAAAGTGATGGTACCAGAACCGGAACCGATTATGTAGTTTTTGTCGGTTCCGGTTCCGGTTTCGGGTATAACGGGTCCAATCTTGGTAATATGAGAATTTTTACACTATATTTATATATTGGTTCCGGTTCTTATCGGTTCGGTTCCGGTTCTTATTGGTTTCGGTTCCATATTAGAGTACCGGAACCGTAACCATTAGTTTCCGGTTCAGTTCCGGTTCTTTTTAATCGGTTCCCAAAAATGTGGTACCGGAACCGGTGTTTTCGGTTCCGGTTCCGGTTCGGTTCCGGTTAAATCGGGTAAAATTGACACCCCTAGTTACCCGTGAATGAGTTTCCCACCCCAAGATTAAATAATCTTGATTGGTGATCTCTAGCCGTTGGACTTTCGAGTACTTAGAATGGCTAGAGATCCTCAATAAGGCTGATTTTTGGTGTGTAGGTCCATCAAGACGCGGGCAATTCAATCATAGGTCAGTGGGCCCAAGATAGTGTGCCACTTGGTGTATTTTCAAGCTCCCTGAACGCCTTAACTAGAGGGAACTGCAGCAATTTTTTTTTTCCTTTGATGGGGTTCTACTCTTTCTTGGTTTTGATGTTTGGTGCATCTCTTGGTCTTTGGTGTGTAAATCCACCAAGAGCTAGGCCGAACGTTCATAAGGTTAGTGGGCCCAAAAGAGTACTCCACGTAGCATTTTGGGAAGGGAAGACTTCAAAATTAAACTTCTTATCAAATCTTTCTTTTTGATTTCTCTTTCTTTCAGTTGTTAGTAGTTTGATCTTCTTAAAGAAGAAGAAGATAGTCATGGAGGTGTTTCCAAAAAGGGTGAGGAGATTGTGGAACGAATGGGAGCTCCGGGCAATGGTTCTTCTCAGCCTATTCTTACAAATCATCCTCATCATCTTTGGCAATAGGAGAAAGTACATCACCAAAACTTGGATCAGAATCCTTGTTTGGTCTGCCTATTTGATGGCAGATTGGGCTGCAACTGTTGCCCTTGGTGCCCTCTCCAATGCTCAGGGAGATAACAGTGACGATGATTCTTCTATGGATAACAACAACGAACTTGTTTCGTTTTGGGCACCATTTCTTCTGTTGCACCTCGGAGGCCCAGACACCATTACTGCTTACTCCTTAGAAGATAATGAGTTATGGTTAAGACACTTACTTGGACTAGTCGTCCAAGTCGGAGTCGCGTTTTACATTTTTCTTATGTCCTGGAAGGGTACTCAGCTCTCATTTCTAGCCATTCCAATGTTTGTCGCTGGAATTATAAAGTATGGAGAGAGGACATGGGTTCTAAGGTCGGCTAGCCGAGATCAGTTTGGAGACTCTATGCTGTCTCCTCCTGATCCAGGCCCCGATTACGCAAAATTCATGGAGGAATACAGTTTGAAGAAAGTGCAGGGGCATCACATTGAGATGTCGATGCTGATTGAACCTGTATATACAGTAGTGGGCGGTTTCCCTCGGGATGACATGGACAACATCATTCCTGATTTTGATATGTTCAAGGCTCTCTTTGTAGATCTCATCCTTAGCTTCCATGCTATCCAGGAAGGAGGATGGTTCTTTGAAGATTCTTGGAACAAGGCCTTCAAAGCAATTGAGGTTGAACTCGGATTCATATATGATGTGCTATACACCAAAACAACCACAATTTACACTTTCCTAGGCTGCATTCTCCGCTCCATCAGTTTCTCTTCCACCATTTCTGCCTTTGTAGCGTTCTTGATCGTTGAGAAGCATGGTACTTAAACGTCGACGTAATCATAACTTACCTATTGTTGGGTGTAGCTATTGTTCTGGAGATGTACGCAGTCATTTTACTACTTTCTTCGAACTGGGCCATCATCTGGTTGAGTAAGCACAAGAACAACCCAGTACTGACTTCTATCTTTCGAGCCATCTACTTTGTTGGACTGTTTAACAAACAAAGGTGGTCTAATTCCATGGCACAGTGTAGACTGTCTAGTCTGTTAAGATTTTGCCTCAAAGACAAGCCATTGAAGTTTCCAAGAATTCAGAGGTTCTTTTCGATTGATAAATTGTTAGAAAAGCACCATTACAAGACTTATGAGGATGTCTCTGACGAGTTGAAAGAGTTGATCTTCCAACACCTTCAAGAAAGACTCGGTTCTTGAGTTAGACCCAAGGAATTGTGCAGTCACAGAGGCAATTGGGTACTTGAAAAGAACAATTGTCGTGATGAATTGGGTTGGAGTATTGATGTAGAATTCGATCAAAGCATTCTTCTCTGGCACGTCGCTACTGATCTCTGCTATTATAATTCAAATCCTGATAGCAACGACATTGGATCAGAACGTCGAACGATAAGCAAGCTTGTATCGGATTATATGTTGTATCTTCTAGTTATGTGTCCTTCCATGTTTCCCATGGGGGTTGGGCATATCAGGTTCCGAGACACTTGTGCTGAAGCTGTGAGATTTTTTGAAGAAAGAAAATCTACTGTCTCAGATAGAAACCAAGCTTGCATGATGTTGCTTCAAGTGAACACTGAAATTCGACCGAGTCAAGTGAAAGGAGATAGAAGCAAGTCTATGTTGTTCGATGCATGTAGGCCTGCTAAATCATTACAGAGATTGGAAACAGAGAAGAAATGGGAGATCATGAGTTTGGTGTGGGTGGAGATGCTATCTTACGCGGCGTGTCATTGTAGAGGGAACTACCATGCTCAACAGCTCAGACGAGGCGGAGAGCTTCTCACTCATGTATGGCTTCTCATGGCTCATCACGGTGAGACAGAACAATACCAAATAGCAGCAGGCCACGCCCGTGTTCAATTGTCATAACAATAGATGGTTTTCTATCTATGTACCTACATTCTCTTCTGGTTGACATAGTTAAGTTCAAACTTGTGCTTCCCTCAACCCTCCTTCCCCTGTTTCATCAATTTTCCATAAAACAGGGGAAAATTCTTTGATAAGACTTCTGCATCAAAAGAAGTCCCTGAAATTGCCGCGTAGTACACTCTTTCGGCCCGGGCAAACTGCCTGCCTGAATGTTTGGCCAACACTTTGGTGGACCCAGACAGTAAAAATCAGAGTGATTGGTGACTTCTAGCCATTGGATTTGAGCACTTTCTATCATGGGCTTGGAACCAACCGACGGGCCTATTCACAAAGCCCATGATGTAAAAATGTTCAAATCCTACGGCTAGAAATCACTAATCACACTGATTTTTGTTGTGTAGGTCCACCAAAGTGTAGGCCAAAATATTGATACAGAATTCTGCATTATAGAACGACTCTAAAACAGGACCAGAGTTGGGTTTTCCAAAAAGATCATATGCTTGAGAGGTTTGTTCTCATATATCAAGCAATTAAGTGCTCTTTTTCCTGGAATCCAAGTTTTGTTTTATTCTCATTTGCAGTAGAAAAATTCTTACTACCCACGAGGCTAATGACCGTTTGATTGAAGAGATCCACGGTCCACACGAGGTAATAACTTGATTAAAAGGACGAGATAATTATTTTAACTTTTGCAGTTATTGCTCATTAACCGTGGATCTCCTTAATCCAACGGTCAATAGCTTCAACTACACACAACATTTTTTGCAGCTAACCGTGGGGTAGCATTGTTCTTTTCTTTTTCCTTGTATCCAAGTTTTGTTTCATTCTGATTGTCAGTGGAAGTTTGTCTTTCTTCGAATCCAAGTTTGGTTTTATTCTCACATCCATTGGCTTTCGATGAGGCCTGACTCGCGAAGGGATTCACGTTGTAAATGAGAGTGGCAATCGGTTTGAGGCCAAGATCAAAACCAAACCCAGAACAATCTTTCTCTCTTTGGAGTTTGGATATCTTGGAGACCAGAATAGTGCGGATGCTAATTACAAGTAAGTTAAACCCCCACTAAATTCTAATTCTAATCACAAGTAAGTTAAACCCCCACTAGGGTAGGATTGAGCTAGGCTGTTTTCATACCCATACCGGTCATCGACCCAGTCGATGTACCGGGTCACTGGGTCACCGGTTCAACTGCTGGGTCAACCCGTGACTGATATATGTAGGGGTAATATATTTGGTGAGGAGTTCATCCCCACCAAAAATCAGCCATTGATCTTAGCCCTTACAAAATATGATGATTTTTTTTAAAAATTAGAAAAACAGAAAAAGAAGGTTGTTTTTCACTTTTCTAGTTTTTTCCTAAGTAGAAGGGTTAGCTGGGTTTTAGTAAAAACCCGGGACGGGTCAGCTGGGTCATCGGTTCAACTGGCCGGGTTCAGCGGGTCACGTCATAATGGACGGTTATTTAACAAATTACTGGGTCGGGGTTGACCCAACCCAGTTTTATGACCGGTTCAACCCGCCGGGCCAGGTTTAAAAACACCTAGGCCTGAAAACACGAGTTTTGTCCAACCATGCCCTAACAATCAGCCAAATTAACGAAAAACACAATTGAGCCTAGGGCTGTCAATGGGTTGGGTTCGAGTTGGAGCAGTGCTGATCTAGACCCGATCCGCTAATAAAATATGCCAATCTGGATCCGATCCGATCCGATAAGAGACTGGATCACACAATCATAATCTAGAACCGATTCGATAGATAGAATAGAGTTCCGAACATGACCAAATACGATCTAATCCACTAAATCAAAAAAAAAAAATTAATTATATATTTTATCCACTTAAAATTGAAATATTGTACAATAATGATATAAAAATACATATAAAAGGTTAAAATTATCTTTATAATTACATATAACAAAGTATATCATATTTCATTAATATAATAACATTATTTATATAAATACCGGATTAGTACCATATCTGGTACCGATTCGATATCTTATCGGATCGGCATACATGGACCCGAAACTAATCTAATAAGAATACAAGTGGTTCTGAACCTGAAATTATTGGATTGGAATGGATCAGATTTTTGGGTTGATCCGTTCCATTGACATGCCTAATTGGGCAATTTATTCTCTCATTTTCAATAATTTCGATCGAGTCTTCTCTTTAAACAAGTAACTTAGATTATATACCATGGTGATGTGTGGAACAGAACACCAATATAAATATTTTTTTTTTGCTACAATTCCCTACTCTTGTGGCATTATGGGGTGGTTGAAAATTTACCACGTGGCACTCTTTTGGAGCCACTGACCAATGAATAAGTTTCTCACCCCAAAATGAACTTATTGTTAGTGTAGACTTTTCACGAAATAACAGTTGCAATGTAACTACTAAATGAAATATACCCAATTAAGTAAAATGAAGCGTACTCGAATAGTATATTAAAAGTACTTCAGTAAAGTTGATCTAAGATAAAAAAAACTACATGTAAACAAAAATGAGATGAACTTATCGGTCAAAGCAAGGCTAAGGCACATGTTGTACGTGCTGTTTTAAAGTAGATTTCACTTTTGCACTTTAAAGGTGTTGTTGTCAGTTGGTCGATGACTGCTTCTAGGATTCACTAGCCCACTACGGGTAAACAATACTCTAAACCTTTAGTATATCGAACTCATAATAGAAACCTTTAGAGAAAGTGTTTCAAAAAAGATTTCTCAAAATAAGGAACAGAAAAGATCGTAAGACTTGATTACAGAATGAGGAGATAGCCATTTGGACCTATGTAAAGAGCCAAAATGGTCACATAATTTAATGCAATAAAAATTATAACATCGGTTACAAACCTCTTGAAAAATCAAACATAAAAACATGTTTTACTTGTGCAAGAATACGAATGGTCAAGTTTAAAAATGCTTAGACTTTTAAGTCCATGTCCAAGTCCAAGTCCAAAGGTCTACATACCCGACCGGGCCGGTATGCATGCATGCGTGTGTGTATATTTAAAACATCTAGTTATGCATAGTTGTGCTCCTTGGGCACAAAATTTGAGATGCCCAAGGGCTCCACCCTTAGGTTCAAAACTCATATATATATGAGTGAGATTTAGAGTCTCCACAAGCAATGCGGGATTTAGGTTGGTAGGAAAAGCACAAAAGCAAGCAAAAGACTTCCCTCCAAAATTTTGATTCAATCTTTATAAAGCTTTGGCTTCAAAAAGTAAATGAGTTTGAAAGTTCTAAACTCCAAAAGGTTTTGAGTTCAAAACCCACAAGTTCCAAACTCTCTCTTTAGACTAGTTAATAAACTCTCCACCAGGTCTTGGGTTCAAAACCCATTGACCTCAATAATTTTCAAAAGTTCATAAATCGCATTTACACACTAAAATCATCTTTTTCGGTGATCTCTAGCCGTTGGACTCGAGCATTTTTCATCAGGTGATTAGTAATCGTTGGATTCAAGCATTTTCTTGGGTACTTAGATTGAATGTCTTGAGATCATCAATTAGACTGATTTTCGGTGTGTGGGTCCATCAAGAGGTGGGCAATTCAATCATGGGTAAGTGGGCCCGGATAGTGTGCCCCGTGATGCATTTTCAAGCACACTGCAGCGCCTCAACTAGAGGGAACTATATAATTTTGTTTTTGCAAGTCACCTCGAAAAAACCAAGTGCCACACTCTTCGGTTTTGATGTTTAGTGAACTGTTTTAAAACTCGTCAAGTAAACTCGAAAATCAGCTGAGTCGACTCGATTTGGCTGAATTTTGAGTTGACTCGAAATAAACTCGAATTGAATAAACAACTGACTCGGTGCTTTTTTTTTTTTTTTTTTTTTTTCATGTAAAACAAGACGCACTAAGTCCGTTGTTTTACAATCGACGCACAAAATAAGTTTCTAGAACGCCTTGTCAACACAAACTCAACCAAATCTTATATATTATGCTTATAAATTATTACTCGAGTTGAGTTACTTCAGGTCGAGTTCGAGTCTTCGAGTTAACTCAACTCGGTAGACTTTCGACTCCAGTCGAGTTTTGGAATTTTCAAACACTGGTTTAGTGCATCTCTGGGTGGACCTAAACACAAAATAGCTTAGATGGTGATTTCTAGCAGTTGGATTTACCCATTTTAATGGGATTATTTTTGACCGTTGGATTTGAGCTTTTTTTGGATGTTAAAAATCTAACTGGTAAAAATCACCAATCAAGCAGATTTTTGGTGTGCACAGCCATCAAGAACTGGGCCAAACATCCATAATTAGGTCGGTGGGCCCGAAAGAGTGCTCTACGTGGCATTTTTGGAGGGGAGACTTCAAAAATTAAACTTATCAAATATATTTCTATTATTATGATAAAATCTATTTCTGTTTGATTTCTCTTCTTTCAGTTGTTAGTAGTTTGATCTTCTTAAAGAAGAAGAACATAGTCATGGAGGTGTTTCCAGAAAGGGTGAGGAGACTGTGGAATGAATGGGAGCTCCGGGCGATGGTTCTACTCAGCCTAACCTTACAAATCATCCTCATCATCTTTGGCAACCGGAGAAAGTACATCACCAAAACTTGGGTCAGAGTACTTGTTTGGTCTGCCTACTTGATGGCAGATTGGGCTGCAACTGTTGCCCTTGGTGCCCTCTCCAATGCTGTCGGAGATAATACTGACAATGATTCTTTGGATCACAACAACGAACTTGTTGCATTTTGGGCACCATTTCTTTTGTTGCACCTCGGAGGCCCAGATACCATTACTGCTTACTCCTTAGAAGACAATGAGTTGTGGTTAAGACACTTGCTTGGACTAGTCGTCCAAGTTGGAGTCGCGTTTTACATTTTTCTTATGTCCTGGAAGGGAGCTCCGCTCTCATTTCTAGCCATTCCAGTGTTTGTTGCTGGAATTATAAAGTATGGAGAGAGGACATGGGCTCTCAGGTCGGCAAGCCGAGATCAATTTAGAGACTCTATGCTCTCTCCTCCCGATCCAGGCCCCGATTATGCAAAATTCATGGAGGAATACACTGGGCAACGCATTTTTTACGAAGCAGTACCTGGAACTCGGGGTTTTTCTTCTTGGGATGACATGGACATCATTCCTGATTCAAACCTAATACTTGCTTCTCATTGCTTATTTGAGAACTTCAAGGGTCTCTTCGTAGATCTCATCCTTGGCATGAAAGTTATCCTGGAAGGAAGATTGTTCTTCAAAGATTCTTGGAGCAAGGCTTTCAAAGTAGTTGAGGTTGAACTTGGATTCGTGTACGATGTGTTATACACCAAAGCAACCACAATTTATACTCTCCTAGGCTGCGTACTCCGCATTATCAGTTTCTCTGCTACCATTTCTGTGTTGGTGACATTCTTGATCCTTGAGAAGCATGGGTACTTAAAGATCAACATAATCATAACTTACCTATTGTTGGGTGCAGCTGTTGTTCTGGAGATGTACGCAGTTATTTTACTACTTTCTTCGGACTGGGCAATCATCTGGTTGAGTAAGCACAAGAACAACCCAGTACTGACTTCTATCTTTCGAGCCATCTACTTTGTTGGACTGTTTAACAAACAAAGGTGGTCTAATTCCATGGCACAGTGTAGTCTATTAAGATTTTGCCTCAAAGACAAGCCATTGAAGTTTCCAAGAATTCAGAAGCTCTTTTGGTTTGATAAGTTGTTAGAAAAGCACCATTACAAGACTTATGTGGATGTCTCTGATGACTTGAAAGAGTTGATCTTCCAACACCTTCTGGAAAGACTCAATTTTTCTGTTGAACCCAAGCTATTGTGCACTCATAGAGGCAATTGGGTACTTGAAAAGAACAATTATCGTGATTTGGGTTGGAGTATTTATGTAGAATTCGACCGAAGCATTCTTATCTGGCACATCGCTACTGATCTCTGCTATTATAATTCGGATCCTGATACCAACATTAGATCAGAATGTCAAATGATGAGCAAGCACTTATCAGATTATATGTTGTATCTTCTAGTTAAGTGTCCTTCTATGTTACCCATGGGGATCGGGCATATCAGGTTCCGAGACACTTGCGCGGAAGCCGTGAGATTTTTTCAACAAAGAAACTCTGCTGTATCAGATAGAAACCAAGCTTGCATGATGTTGCTTCAAGTGAACACTGAAATTCCACCGAGTGATGTGAAAGGAGATGGAAGCAAGTCTGTGTTGTTCGATGGATGTAGGCTTGCTAAATCATTGCAAATGTTGGAAACAGATACGAAATGGAAGATCATGAGTTTGGTGTGGGTGGAGATGCTATCTTATGCAGCGTGTCATTGTAGAGGGATCTACCATGCTCAGCAGCTCAGACGAGGCGGAGAGCTTCTCACTCATGTATGGCTTCTCATGGCTCATCACGGTGCGACAGAACAATACCAAATAGCAGCAGGCCACGCCCATGCTCAATTGTTATGAAAATCGATATGGTTTGCTTTGGAAGGGCCCTCCCATTTTAGTTTGAATTTCCCCTTGGTTCGTTGTGTAATGATGATATATAGGAGTGTTTTTACCATTAGGACTAGATCTCATTTCTTAAATGAACAACCCTTACTTGTCTGTTTTAAGCATTTGTCATTCTGGCTGGCATGATAGATTTTCAGGTGTTGTTGAGCTTGCAGACATTTTTTGTCTAGCATTTCCAACTGATCAGTCAAATGGATTTTAGCTCTATGATGACTTTTTCAATTGCTACTCTCAAAGATGGGACTTGGGTACTTCCAGTTGTAGGCTGGTAGCACGTACTGTTTCTCCTTCGAGCACGAGAGTATGGAGTAGCTTGTTTTGGCTGTACGATATCTATTATCTATATAGTACAATATATAAGCCCATAAAGCGTGTGGTAAGCGTTCATGTCAACCTTTCTTATTCTTTGAGAACATCTTCTTAATTGCATCTTCCAGATGGTTTTGTTGAATGCTTCAGTTTGTATATAACCTGTTTTCAGCTACATAATACCTGGTCGACGAATGATCTCGCGCGCTTTATCTTGTATTTTGTGAGCAATTTTAGAACTGCCCATTCTTTGAAGTATTTGACTTTATCTCATATCATCTTTAATTCTAGTACGCCATACCAAGGTTTAAAAAACGGCCGTTATAACGAAAATAACGGCCGTTATAACCAATTCGGACCTACCCCGTTACATTATGGACCATTAAAACGCCCAGAAATTAACGGCCGTTATAACGAAAATAATGACCATTATTTTCTGGAAAATTTCGTGAAAAAAAAACGCCGTTATTTTCATTTTTTTCTGTTATTTTTCCGTTATATTTCGTTTTTTCCCGTCATTTTCCATTTTTGAAAATTTGAATATCAGAGCCATTTTTTCCATTATATTCCACTTTTTTCCATTTTTTTTGTTTTTGTTTTTGCCCGAGCCTTTTTTTTCGTTATAACGGCTGTAGGGAATAAATCCACACACCCCCAAAATACGTGCTTTTTCCACGGGCTTGATATCCTTTGTGTTGTTGGATCCGAGGTCCCGGGACAGATCCGAGGTCAGACTCCGAGGTATCCGATATCAGGTTCCGAAGTATCCGAGATCAGATTCCGAGGTGTCCGAGATCAGATTCCGAGGAGTCCGAAGTGAGGTTCCGAGACCGCCGAATGATCCTGCAAATAACTCAATGTGGTGGAACTCCACCAAATGAGCCTCCGATGCTTAAGTCAGTCTTCTGAATAAAAGTTATAATCAAGCTTCAATCTCCAAAATCGCGTCCTTTCTACTGTAGCAAATGCTGCTATTTATAGTATTCAAAATTAGATATTTATGCAGATATTTTATATAGACCAATAAGAACTCACCATGTGTCTTTCGATAATAATTCTTCAAGTTTAAAAGTAATTCCGAGGTTTCCGAGGTTACCGAATATCATATCCGAGACTTTCGAGGATCCCGAATAAGGTAAATAAGATCAAATGCCAAAATCAGTAAATAGCACCCGAGGACCCGAGGTCATAATTCATGGACCCGAGGTGTCCGAGGTACCCGAGGTCATAATTCATCAGAGTCCGAGGTACCCGAGGTACCCGAGCAATCCGAGGTACCCGACGTCAATTAATCATGGGATCCGACTATTTCGAGGCACCCGAGCAATCCGAGGTACCCGAGGTGAATAAGTCATGGGATCCGACTAGTCTGAGGTTCCTGAGCAGTCCGAGGTAGCCGAGGTCAATTTGTCATGGGATCCGACTAGTCCGAGGTTCCCGAGCAGTCCGAGGTAGCCGAGGTCAATTTGTCATGGGATCCGACGAGCCCGAGGTATCCGAGGTCCCCAGTAAAGTTTTTCCAATTCCCAGTTTACGGCTACCCACGTGTCAGTCGACGCATGTGACACGTGGCACAATCGCATACGTCCACGTGTCAACAGATTTTATCCCCCACAATCGCCCCTCTTGGAGGTGACACGTGTCCTGCCGCACGTGTGTACAGCACGTGCGACGACACGTGTCACCACCAAGAATGTGACGCGTGGAATGTTTCTGCGTCTCTTCGGCTCCTCTGCGCAGCATTTAATGCTCGCCACGTGTCGATTTGCCATTGGTTCGTACCCACTGCTTGTCAGTGTAATCATTACACTCGAGGGTATAAATAGGTTGCTCTCGTCTCATTTTTCATCTTTTGGATTTCAGTTTCTGTAGCCTCTCCTTCTCGGCAACCTCGGCTCTCTCGGCTTTCACGGCTCCCTACTCTTCACATACCTCGGCACCTTCGGCTACCTTTCTCGGCCCTCTCGGCTTCAATCCTTGGCCTTCTCGGCTTCATTGTCTAATACTTCTCGGAGCTCTCGGCTCGTAGGTAAGCTTCTTTTAGTAAATTCGATGTCATCGGTCTCCTAAAAAATGCCAAAAGAATCATTAAAATCTGTTTTAAAACACGCTGATCCCCAAACTTGGCCTCGTCCAGATCTAGATGAGATCCGAGCAAAATACCATATACCCGAGTCAATTGAACTTGAGCATGTGCCCAACTCCCTTTTCTATTCCCATCATTCGCTGCCGAATCCGAATGTAACATGTTTAACAGTCGGACAACTTCTCTCGGGTATTCCCCTTCCGCTTACTCCTTTTGCCCGAGAGCTATTAAATTTCTATAAAGTTGCTCCGGGTCAGGTAAATGCCAATTTTTGGCGTATGGTACGTTCGTTTGAACGTATCCTTTTGCTCGGATCTCATCTAGATCTGGACGAGGCCAAGTTTGGGGATCAGCGTGTTTTAAAACAGATTTTAATGATTCTTTTGGCATTTTTTAGGAGACCGATGACATCGAATTTACTAAAAGAAGCTTACCTACGAGAGCCGAGAGCTCCGAGAAGTATTAGACAATGAAGCCGAGAAGGCCAAGGATTGAAGCCGAGAGGGCCGAGAAAGGTAGCCGAAGGTGCCGAGGTATGTGAAGAGTAGGGAGCCGTGAAAGCCGAGAGAGCCGAGGTTGCCGAGAAGGAGAGGCTACAGAAACTGAAATCCAAAAGATGAAAAATGAAACGAGAGCAACCTATTTATACCCTCGAGTGTAATGATTACACTGACAAGCAGTGGGTACGAACCAATGGCAAATCGACACGTGGCGAGCATTAAATGCTGCGCAGAGGAGCCGAAGAGACGCAGAAACATTCCACGCGTCACATTCTTGGTGGTGACACGTGTCGTCGCACGTGCTGTACACACGTGCGGTAGGACACGTGTCACCTCCAAGAGGGGCGATTGTGGGGGATAAAATCTGTTGACACGTGGACGTATGCGATTGTGCCATATGTCACATGCGTCGACTGACAAGTGGGTAGCCGTAAACTGGAAATTGGAAAAACTTTACTGGGGACCTCGGATACCTCGGGCTCGTCGGATCCCATGACAAATTGACCTCGGCTACCTCGGACTGCTCGGGAACCTCGGACTAGTCGGATCCCATGACAAATTGACCTCGGCTACCTCGGACTGCTCGGGAACCTCGGACTAGTCGGATCCCATGACTTATTCACCTCGGGTACCTCGGATTGCTCGGGTGCCTCGAAATAGTCGGATCCCATGACTAATTGACGTCGGGTACCTCGGATTGCTCGGGTACCTCGGGTACCTCGGACTCTGATGAATTATGACCTCGGGAACCTCGGACACCTCGGGTCCATGAATTATGACCTCGGGTCCTCGGGTGCTATTTACTGATTTTGGCATTTGATCTTATTTACCTTATTCGGGATCCTCGGAAGTCTCGGATATGATATTCGGTAACCTCGGAAACCTCGGAATTACTTTTAGACTTGAAGAATTATTATCGAAAGACACATGGTGAGTTCTTATTGGTCTATATAAAATATCTGCATAAATATCTAATTTTGAATACTATAAATAGCAGCATTTGCTACAGTAGAAAGGACGCGATTTTGGAGATTGAAGCTTTATTCAGAAGACTGACTTAAGCATCGGAGGCTCATTTGGTGGAGTTCCACCACATTGAGTTATTTGCAGGATCATTCGGCGGTCTCGGAACCTCACTTCGGACTCCTCGGAATCTGATCTCGGACACCTCGGACTCCTCGGAATCTGATCTTGGACACCTCGGAATCTGATCTCGGATACTTCGGAACCTGATCTCGGATACCTCGGAGTCTGACCTCGGATCTGTCCCGGGACCTCGGATCCAACAGCACAAAGGATATCAAGCCCGTGGAAAAAGCGCGTATTTTGGGGGTGTGTGGATTTATTCCCTACATCTTTTGGCGCCGTCTGTGGGAATTGTAAATACCAGATTGGTCTCTCCGAGATCGATTATCTGTACATTTTGAGGAGATGCCCAGACTCCTTCGATACCGATATGTTCTGGTCGGTAGCTGCTCGGAAGAAAGATCAGAAGATAGTTAAGAGCCTGCCCGATAGTCATAAGGGATGGCACTCTGATCCTCTGCTGGTGACTGGATCTTGGAAATTTGACGAGCGTGTGGAGGGGAGCTCCCGGTCGTAAAACCAAAGGACTTCCCTCACTAGAGGGGTCAAAGGTAGGGTTAACCCGAACTTCAATTGAAGCCGAGTGATGCTTATTTCGCCAGGGTTGGTATTTTCCCCATGACGAGAACCGATATTAACAAAAACAGAAGAAGGAATGGCAAATTCTCTTCTCAAACCTACAATATAAGGGTCATTCCCATAAGTAGGGACCCTGACGATTACTTGAGGAACTATTGGTTCCTCCCTATATGTATTTACTTCTCTATCCAACGAGTCGGAGGATAACTGTTCCTCTACATTAACATTGGTTTCTATTGGTTCTCTGGGAACCATTTCTTCGGTGTCTTCAAGAACTCTTTTACCCCTAGCCATTTGAAATAGATAAGAGGAAGATGAAGGTATACGAGAGGGGATAGCAGATAAGAGAAGAATACCGTGACAGACCAGAGGCAGCAAGCACAGAAGACAGATGAAGAACAGCCTGAGCCTAAAACTTGAGTTGTTGCAGAGCACCGATCAAAGAGCAGAAATGAAAGAATGAGGGGAAATGAGCTATTTATAGACAGAGACCTGGTTATATCAAATCGGTAATCTGGCGATATCTCATCCTTGGCGCCAAGATTCGAAGAATGTGTTACTTGATGGTTCGGTTACCTGTTCCCTCGAGAACAGTATCCGTCAATCATTCCATTCGATGACCGTACATCGGGCAGCACACTAGTACGGACACGTTTCATGCATACAGCAACAAGGAGCACAACATTAAATGAGAAGAGTAGCGGTTGAATAATTGTTTATAGATCCAACGGCCCGGAAATTAGATTAAGACGTGGAGGGCCAAGATCTTTTTTAGAAGATACGACGGCAACGTATCGATCTTCTCAAAAAGGGGGGCGATGTGGGTGCCGTATTTTCCAGCAAGTTAAAAGATGACGCGTGTCACTGGCTTAGCACGTGCGGTGATAAAAAGGTGACGCGTGTTAATAGACAGCACGCGAGAGTAAATGCGCCGAACGCATCATCAAGAGCCATAAACTGCCCATCGTGTCACACGATTTCTATTACTTGGAAATGCCACGTGTCAGGATAGAATGATCGACACATGGAAGTGATGCTAACAGAATATATTAGTGTCTTAGCCTCTAATATGTCGGGAAGTATTCAATCTTGCCCGACATATTGTTGAATCTCATCCCAACATGTCCAACAAACTTGACGGGATCATTTACAATATCCTCCCGGCAAGATATATTGGATAGACGGGATCTTTACAATTATAATCCCGGCAAGGTCACCAGATTTACTTGACGGGATCTTTTACAATCTCATCCCAACATGTCCAACAAACTTGACGGGATCATTTACAATATACTCCCGGCAAGATATATTGGATAGACGGGATCTTTACAATTATAATCCCGGCAAGGTCACCAGATTTACTTGACGGGATCTTTTACAATCTCATCCCAACATGTCCAACAAGCTTGACGGGATCATTTACAATCTACTCCCGGCAAGATATACTGGATAGACGGGATCTTTACAAATATAATCCCGGCAAGGTCACCAGATTTACTTGACGGGATCTTTTACAATCTCATCCCAACATGTCCAACAAGCTTGACGGGATCATTTACAATCTACTCCCAGCAAGATATACTGGATAGACGGGATCTTTACAAATATAATCCCGGCAAGATCTCCAGACTTACTTGACGGGATCTTTTATAATCTCATTCCAACACGACCAACAGGCTTGACGGGATCTATTTCAATATCATCTCGACAAAGCCAGATGAGGTCAAATGACTTACGTGGCAGAATCTCTTACGAACAAGGTAAGTATTCTGAACACAATCGATTTCTTAACTAATGAATATTGGCCACATGGCAGCTAATTGAACTATCACGAATTCGACATCCCCTTATCCGAATACCTGACACGAAGACTGCCACCTCAGTGTCACTTCAGTTATTTCAGGTATAACCGAATCAAGGAAGTCAAGATATAATCATAGGATTCTGTTTTATAACAGAATCCATCTGAGTCATCGTTAACTGAGAATGACTAGACACGTGGAAGGTGAGTCACTCCAGTTCTAAGGTTATAAATATGAGACCTTCAGGACTGAGAAGGGGATCTTGCTCTCCAGATCCAGATAGCCTAAACTCTGAAACCTTTTTACTATTTTCTTGAAACCTGTTACATTTCCTAAGCTGACTTGAGCGTCGGAGCCTTGTCAACAGGTACAACCAAATCTCATCTGGAGATCATCCTATCCTTCGCAGAGGAGAAAGCAGTTTCATCCTGGAGCATCAGAGTCGTCCGATCATCACCATAATCCGAATCGTCTGACCTCAAAGATTGTGTGGGTTAGATCAGATATTTTTCCCCCACATCTTTTGGCGCCGTCTGTGGGAATTGTAAAGTTTTTCCAATTCCCAGTTTACGGCTACCCACGTGTCAGTCGACGCATGTGACACGTGGCACAATCGCATACGTCCACGTGTCAACAGATTTTATCCCCCACAACGGCCATTATAACGGAAAAAATGGTAACGCC
Source organism: Euptelea pleiosperma (assembly GCA_035048495.1). NCBI lineage: Eukaryota > Viridiplantae > Streptophyta > Magnoliopsida > Ranunculales > Eupteleaceae > Euptelea > Euptelea pleiosperma. The sequence continues at coordinate 13,635,917 of CM068548.1, forward strand.
CCCAGTCCGTTATAACGGTCCCCTTTAAACCTTGCACCATACCATTATATGACTTGGGTGCGCAACATATTATACGTGTAAACCTTTCAAAGATTCGGTAATATTCATATATTTTATGCGGTCTCATATTATTCCTGTATTATACGTATATTATACACAAATTATTCCTGAATTATTAAAAAATTAATTTTGTAATGTGAAAAATGTAAAATTAAATAAATAATTTTTATTATTTTTATTTTATTATTTACTTTTAACCAAAATTTTAAATGAATTTTCGAACAAATCCAAATTATACTTGAACTTTTTCCATACCTTAGGACGAATTACCACCAATGACTGTATCTATGGGATTCAGATATTTTAAGAATGAATTTATATAATGCTACTTCATTTACAAATAAAGAGAAACATTATGGAGGTTGTATTACTTTTATAAATTTGAACTGTCCAATCTGCAAACTCCATATAGGAGACCGCTTTGACAAAATGGGGGTTGCTTTAAAATTATAACAACAAATTTTTTTCTCTAGTTAGGGGTATCCACTTTGGTTTGCAGATTCACCATGAGGTTGATAAGTATAATTCTTGTGTTATTAATTTCAGAACAACTTTGAGTATTTTTGTAATCTCTATTGTGATATTGCCGTGGACTTGGAGCACAAGACTCAACATTTTAGTAAGCGGCTTTGGGACAATCCTTGATATGCAACGGGGACTTGAGATCGTGGACTTGTGCAAACTTTTAATTGGAGTCCCACTTGGACTGCTTTGGTGTTCCCATGGCCTATTATTTGAAATCCCCATATGTCGGAACCTTGAATATTGAACCTTTTTGGCAGAGGGGTCAACTGTTGATCAAACCAATCGACTCAGTTTACCAGGTCGGTTGACCAATCAAGGGTTTTCTTAAATCACGAGGTCCTCCCATTCATTATAAATACCCATCTCCCTACCTTTAATACTTACAAATTCACCTGAGTCTTCTCTTGAGTTTTTCATCTCCAATGACATTTTGTTTGAATTCTCCTTATCTTCTTTGGTGGTTTTCATTGTTGGCATTTGTAAGAGATCTGATTTGATTACTTGCCCTATTTGATTCTAAGTGCTCTTTTGGTGGATGGTCCAAACTGAGATCAATATTGGGAGATGTGCTTGTGTAGGAGGGACATAGGAAAGAGAGATGAGAAGGGAACTTACTAGGCACTAGACGGTTGAAGGCCAAGGTAACGTGCTGGACTCCATGGATGAAGAGATTGATGGCAAGGCAGCCCGCATCGATGGCTAACAACAGCTTGCGGCGTCGGAGAGAGAAGAGCAGATGAGAGAAGGGATTTTGGGGGCCTGGGCTTCGAATATAATAGAAAGGGATTTTGTAGTGCGCGAACAAAATATCGTAGTTCAAAACCGATGGGGAAACACTTTCCTCGAGGGTTTTAAGCCGTCGACGATGTCATTAACAAAAATTATAATAAAAAATAAGTTATCAGTGGATTTTTTGTCTTTCCCGGCTGGATTAAACTATCCCATTAAGCCAGCGGTTTAGCTGCCAGTAAAAGTAAACCTGTTTGGGAAAGTTATTTTTTTTGGTAGTAGTTATTTTTCTATTTTTTCTTGTTATTTTCCGTTATAAAGTTTATTCAAAATTTCAATTTCAAATTTTAAATTTTGGCGCTATTATTTTTTCTTGTTATTCGAGGTGGCACTTGTAGAGACTAGTGACCGTATGGATGTTTGGCTCATTAATGATCTCTAACCTTTGGATTTGAGTTTCTCCAAATAATGCTTGAATTTGACGGTTAAAAATATAGTTATGAAAAAATTTCCAATTCAACTGGTAGAATCACTAATCAGGTCGATTTTTGGTTGTACGTCCACTTAAGGATGGGACAAACATCATACAGTCAGCGGTCTCTAATAATGTAACACGTGGCCCGTATTGTTACTGTGGTCCGTCATCAAAGGTTTTCTCGTGATATCTAGGAATAAATTTTTTATGTGGACCTTTTCTATGTGGAGCTGTGAAGCCATCTCAAGCATGGTTTTAAAAAACGGTCGTTGTAACGAAAATAACAGCCGTGTCATAATGGATTCGGACCTCCCCAGTTACGTTATGTACTGTTAAAACGTCCAAAAATTAACGCCTGTTGTTTTTGTTATAATCGACCTTTATTTTATGAAAATTTTTGTGAAAAAAGCCATTATTTTTGTTATTTTCCATTTTTTCTGCCATTTCCCTTTTTTCCGTTATACCGTTATAACGGCCCCTTTTAAACCTTGGATCCACCTAGGGATGGGAGAAATACCATACAGTCTGTGGGCTAGTGAGCATCTATTATCAAAGACTTTCGTCATCAAAGATTTATTCGGGTCCTTTTTGTCTATGGGTATGTGGGGCGAACATATATAGCACTGCCACATGGCACACGTTTCAGGCCAACTGACGCATGAAAGATTGGCCTAGCCTTGATGTCTACACACCAGACAATCAGCCTGATTGTTGATCTCTAAGTAAATCTTTGATGAGGGACATAGTATTAGCCACGTGGCACTTTTAGATAGACCTACATATAAAAAAATTAGCCTGATTAATGATCTCTAACCTTTGGATCTGAGTTTCCAAATAATGCTTGAATCAGACGGTTAAAAAATATATTTATGAAAAAGATTCCAATCCAACTGTTAGAATAACTACTCAGACTGATTTTTTGTCTGTACGTCCACCTAGGACCAATAGTGTACCACGTGGCTCATACTGTGGCCTGTCATCAAAGATTTTCTCATGATCTCTAGGAATAAAAATTTTACGTGGACCCTTTTCTATGTGGATCTATGGAGCCATCTTAAGTGCTGCCATCTGTACATAGAATATTCTACTACTAATCACATAGGTTCCATACTGCATGTACAGATGGTAGCACTGAGAATTGAGATGGCTCCACAGTCCACAGCTCCATATAGAAAAAATAGAGAAAAGGAGGTCCACAAAAAATTTACTGGATCTCTAGCATTCGTCAAGCCACCCACAAACCATGATTAAAGCCCACGTTCATGGTCCACGCCTTGATAAACCTAGACACTACAACTCAGCTTGACAAGCTATTCCTAGCCATCGGACATGGACTTTTTTCATGGGCCTGAAACTCAATATTTTCACCACGGCCTGTTCATGAAATCCATGATGAAAAGTGCTCAAACCTGAGCTAGGAATGTCCTAGCAGGATGATTTTATATGTGTAGGGATGATGGTTCGGTGGGCCCAAGTTCCAGGTAGGCAATTGTTGGCATTTGATACATGTGGGACCGGTATTACCAACCGACACATTTGGTTTCCTTTTAAAAAACTATTTCTCAGATTTTGCAAGATGTGAGATGCAGCAAATCTGGCCACATGCCCGCATCCACATGGAGATTCAGGTCAACGGGAGCATTTTCTATCAGTTTTTCGGAATCATAAGGGCTGTTTGGATGTTGGGCTAAATCTGGCTTCTCAGATTTGACCTAATCAAGAGTTTTTATGTGATTCGGCCCGTCGAAGTGGGGATTCAGGAGCTGGATCCGTTTTTTTTATCAGCGTTTTGCTTTTTCCACCTTGGAAAAGTTTTAGATGCAGAGGACTCTCATGGTCCTACTTAGCCCATTTTTTTTAGGCCCACTAACCGCATGGATGTTTAGCCCACCTCTTAGTGGATATACACACCAAAAATCAGCCAGATTGGTTATCCTTAGCCATTAGTTTAGCTCTTTTTTTCTAGGAGTGATTGTAGTCGTTGGATTCAAGCATGGTTTTTGGTTACTAACATTAACATACATAAGTTATCAATCAAGCTGATTTTTGGTATGTATTTCCACTAAGAGGTGGGCTAAACATCCATGCAGTTAATGGGCCCAAAAAATGCATTAACTAGGCCCACAAGAGTCCTCTTGGTTATTGCTGAGAAATTCCAACCAGGCAAAAAGACCATTATACCCCACCTGGTTAAAAATCATGGGTGATGCCAGTAATCCTCTTTCAACCCTTCTCTGTGCTTAAAAAAAAACCCTTTTATTATCATTATTATTATTATATAAATTTGAGGGGTATTGTGGTCATTTCACACATGGTTTAGGTAGTTAACTGAACTAGGACCCCTGTAACGGAATCAAACTAATCATTTAAGTACTTGTGAACCATTATTTTATAGGTCCAAGGTTCAAACAGAAACTCTGGTTCCATTCCCTACCCAACTGCTGGAAATGAAAGGAACAAAAGGAAGGGAAGGAAAAGTAGATTCCCCCTTCACATGTTATAAAACCCTAGGTTTGGTTTTGTCTTGGTTTGGCTTTTTAGACTAACTGATTCCAATCTTCTGGCCCATGGAGCTGACCTTAAAATAAACATTTTAATTAAGTGAACAATCTGGTACAGCTCTCCTTGTTTGATCCGGTAAATTTCAGCTATATTCTCTCAGCTACCTTGATGGCCGGCAAGTCCGATAACCACATTGTTTGACGGTCAGATCGAAGATCATATGAAACTTAGTCACATGGTCTTATCTCTCATTTTTGTTAATTTTTTATCACTAAAACCATGAGTACATATTCTATATGTATAGACTGTAGTGGGGATAGATTAACTAATAGAAAAATTAAAAGATGAAGCAAAGTAGACTTAACCATGGAATCAGGTTATAACCTAGGTCCTAGACATGGTTTAACAGTACCTCTTCTGTCATAGATGCACATATCAGTGGATGGAGTAATACCCACATCATCATTATTCAAAATCTAAACCAGTAACTAGCTATTTCCAGCAATCATCCATGTGGTTCTTTCTGCTACCTGGAGAAAATCAGGCTGTGATTCTTAGAAACAAACAAAATAGAATAGTAAGAACAGTCACTGGGTCTACCAACAAAAGCACTTGCTCAATCAACTTGAGAGAGAGAGAGAGAGAGAAAGAAATATGTGGTGGAATCATCACCATGGAGCCAGTTTTAAAGAGCATTTATTGCATAAAAGAAGAAAAAAAAAGGAGAAAGATGAAAAGTAAGAGAGAACCTAAGTAGAAAAAAAAAAGATAAGCATGCTGAAGTTCAGTTCCATCTCCAAAAAGAACCTTTGGGGCCCTTGTCCTGTTGTTGGGGGTCCCTGTTTATGGATATCTGTCTCTTGGAACTCTTAGTGCTTTGTTTTAGACTTACCTAAGCTATTTTTCTTTATCTTTTTTATCTTTTATTTTTCAATCAACACCAGAGCAAAGACTGTCATTGGTTTATAACAAAAACAGTGGTCAAAAAGCTCATCATCTTTTATCTGAGATTCTGGTCTTGTGGTGTGTGATTGGGAACCAAAAAAATATCATCCAAAGCTGCTTTCTTCTAATTGTCCCAAAGCATCTTCACAAAAATCCCCACTAACTTTGCAGGTCTGTATGTTCTCCTCCCCCACACAAGGTGAGAGAATCATGAACTGTAGTTTCTAAGGGAACAAAAGGTTCAGATTTTATGGGAAAAGACTTAAAACAGTATCTATCCCCTCTTTTACTTCAATCCTCAACAAGGATCTAGAAAGAGAATCAATCACTTTAGACAGAGATGGGAAAAGAACAAAGGAGATTTTGGAGAGTTTCCATCAGAAGTAGAGGTGAAACTCCATCACAGGAGAATGATAAAGAAAAAAAAATGATCAAGACCCAGATCAGATCTCAACTTTTTGACAATCCCAAAAGGTGAGGGAGAAGGTAAAAGCTCTTAATCAAGTTCATTAAAGCTATCAAAAAAAGAAAATTGGGCTCACCAAACAATCAGTACCTATAGAATGAGCACTGTGAGCTATTTGTTCAAAAAGATAGTGGTAAGAATGAAACTTCAACCTTCTTTCTTTGTTTGGTCGGAATCCAGATGAGACCAGAGAGGCCATCATTGGGGCAAACAATGCAATAGCAGATGAGACCAGAGAGGCCATCACTGGGGCAAACAATGCAATAGCAGATGAGACCAGGGAGGCCATCATTGGGGCAAACAATGCAATAGCTTCCGTTATCAATTCATCCCACAAAATACAGATAACTTATAAATATCAATCAATAATTCGAGTAGATCGAAGTGAAAAAAAACCCTTTAATACCCAGAATCGGTAGAATTAGTCTAGAACACAAAAAATATCAAAATAGAAGTCCGAGGACACACATGTTTAATTTCGATGAAATAAGACAGTTGCATAGAATTACAATGTAGGCAATATTGAACTATTATTTCTAATGAGAATTGTGGCAACTAAGGTGAAAGCCGAACATCTTTCTAGTGATACAGAAGAGTTACATAATCTAATTCAATTCTAGTAGCATTGATATAGTAAATTTGATCTTTCACACAGTGTAAAAGAATTGGTACAGAGTTTCCGGGAGGGCGCTGGGTCGGCTCAAGCTACTACCCAGGCCTAATTCTCTTCTGACCAGCCTTCCCATCCGATTTCATGGTCCCACCCGAATCCCCTTCAGATGAAGCTTCCATGGATTTGGTGAAAGAGCAAGAAAGGTCTGAATAGAGATCAACCACCCTCCTAATGTTGTTGTTGAGCTCTCTTATCAGACCCACATTTCGGCTCAGGTTGTCTGGTATCTTTGATTCGTGGTTCTGATTAATCTCATTAATGAGCAACCTGTTTTGATCCAAGATGTTTTGAACTTGAACAAAGCTCTTCTGGAACGTTTGTAAGACATTGTTATCTACTTGGGTACCGTTGCCAAGGCCTGGAAATGTATCTCCCTCCATTTTTAGTCAAAATTCAATCCAATCAAATCCAGCCCTGCATCAAAACAGAAGAGAAATGATGATGAGAAAAAACAAACACAACACAACAAGAAACAAACTAGATTTTTAATGGGTACCCATCATCCTATCTTATTTCTACATACATATAAAGCTAAAAAAACCAGAAAAAACTAAGGCATTTGTGCATGAGAGAAAAGGTCAGAAGCAAAAATCATGGCTTCCATGGTTTTTTTTTTTTGCTTCAGAGAGAGATCTGGTGTGACAAAGATGGGATTCTTTTATGATAAGTTGTAAAAGCAGATCCCATTTTCCATAAAAAAGGAACCTTTTCTTCAACTAAAGCTCTGATTTTTAATTGAGAATCTGAACACCCAAGTACCCCAAAAAAAAAAAAAAATCTCAATGCCACAGAACAAAGAGAAAAGGGTACTATTACCGCTAGAGAAAAGACAGAAAAATCAACAAAACAAAACGGCGAAAAAGCAAAAAAGAAAAAAACCACTAATCTAAATGGGCTTTTGGTTCGGGAATCGCAGAAAAAAGGACGGAATAGTAACCTAAATGTTCAAAGTTCAAACAGTACATGAAAGAAGCAGAGTGAGAAATTCCTAAAAATGGAAAAAAAAACTAACCAAACCAATAAAAAAGAGATACCCAAACAAACCAGAAAATAAAGAATTAGAAAACAAAGCAGAGTCTCTTCTTTGAGAAGAAGTATACGGAGATCTCCTTGGAAAGAAAAAAAAAAAAATTCCTTCGAATTCAGAAAAAAAAAAAAAAAACTCCTTGCACCTAGATTCAGCAAAGGCTAAAAAAACCCCACAATCTTCAATAATAACATATACCCATTTGAAAAAAATCCTCAAAGATGATAAAACCACGATTTAATTCGACAAAAAATAACGATTTTCATCAACCCAAAGATTCTTAAACTCCCCAAAAACAAACAAAAAAACTTTTACTTTTTTTTTCTTCTTACCTTGAAAACCTGGAACATTTTTCCCTGGAGAGAGGAAGAAGGAGGAATTCCAGCTGAAAGATCGGCGATTTAATCGAATCTCCGACGAAGGTACAGAGGCCCTGAAATCAGAAACAAAGCAGAGATAGAAGAAGAGAGAGAGAGAGAGAAGATATGAGAGAATATGTAGATTTGACAGTCACGCTCCGACCCCTCTCTCTCTCTCTCTCTCCATAAATACTTCTCTCTCTCTCCTCTCTCTCTCTAGAGCTCTTCTTTTTCTTCCACCTGTAATATTTATAGTTGTCGTTTTTTTGTTCCGTTTTATTCATTAATTATTGACTCTTTTTTAGTTCAGTTTAATTTAATGATCGTTTTATACGTTTCTATGTAATAATTAGATTTAAGATTGTTCGAAACGCCCTTTGATTTGTACGAAATCACCAAATAGCCCCACGAGTTCCTAAATCATTGTCGGGTTTTTATCTCAATGTGAAATGACCAATCTACCCCCTTATAAGGAATAAGAAGAGGGTACTAAGTGGGTCCCATTCTCTCAACATATATAGTGGTTCACCAATCACCATCCTTTTGATTGGTTAACAAAATCCTTAAATTGTAGCAGTGTCATCAGCTTTTCCACATGGAATGACCCCACCACAGACCATCCAACAGTGCAAAGTAATGGGTTTAAATACATTTAGTTACCCTCCAAAACAATGATCTAGATCATATTGAGGTAGCATTTATGTTAGGGTTTATGAGTTAGGACCCACCAAAGATATCTGCTACGTGAGAAATCATATCAACTCCTTACACTTGTGCCCTATGTTCTTTGATTAAAGAAAATGATGTTCGAAGATACTGATTGTGGAGTGTGGTTTGTTCGATAAATTCCTACCTCTCTATATCTGAGATGTTTGGATTTTTCAAAACTCCATGGACATGCAGAAGAGAAATGCTATCCCTACTCGGACCAAGACATAATTTTTGGGAAACGACCCAAATCACCAGCTAAGGCCTCTAAATGACCCCTCAGTGATAAAGGAGGTAGTGGTGCAGAGACAACTAGGAGTTTTGCTTCTTTTCACATACGAAAATATGAAATTCAGACTCATGTCACATGCACCTAGGCTTTCATTAGGATCACGTAGCATCAAAAACAAAGCCACATCCCATTTTGATGTGTTTCTTAAGGATGTGTTTGGTTGTTGAGAAAACTTCAGTTTGTTTTCTTTGGACCCTTGTTTTGCCGAGTAGCACTTTGATGCTAGAGGTTGTACATACTACATGTTGTAATTTTGTTTTTATAATAAATTTTGGTTGGGTCCACCTAACCCTAGCTAATTTACTTACCCAACAAAAATGGGTTTGACTTTGACCATGCGTAAGGGTGTTTTGGTAATTTAAATAATTTAGACACCCTATAATATCCTTGCCTAAATTACCAAACATCCTTATCTTCAACAGGTGTCCTATAATAAGTAGCTACTTTCGGTATCGCTAGCATTTCTACTCGAGGACAGACCATTTTTAGCAGTTTGCTTTGCTTATGAGAAAGCGCGTTTCTTGAGAAAAACGGTTTTCCTGTTAACTAAAACAAAAAAAAAAAAAACGAATTTTCCTGTTTACTAAACAAGGGTACTTTCGGAAAAAAGAAATTTATTATTTTGCATAACCCTAATTTTCCTCGCCCCCTGGTCCCGCCCGCGGATCTTCGTGTGTTGGCGGAAATTAATAAAATCTTCCTTTTTAACTGGTTTATATCCAATGAGATACGAACACGTGTTGATTAGGTTCGGCAGATCTACAGGTTTGGATCCGAACCTAGGGATTACGGAGCCCTTTCGAAAGAGCTGCAGCTTTTGTTCCCCCATGTGGGCCCCACTCTAACGCCTCGTGGCTGGTCGTGGACAGCCTATCCAACATTGAAGTTTGCTCTTGACGGAACCTACCTGCACTCCCACCTGGGAGGATATTCTTTAGCCTATTTTTACTTTACTGAAACACCCTTACTTAGTTATTGAATTACATGACTGTCCTTCTAATTGGGACCCACCAAATCATACAAGTTCGAGATAATCCAAACCATTGAATAACGAACCTATGGTTTAGCAATCAATCTGGATTATACGACTACGCAAATTCTAGGACAAAATACCAATTGAGATATTATTTTAAGGAACAGGTTCGGAGGACCTAAATTTTTGGACATAAATTATCACCGAAGCACTAGGGCATGGATTTCGATGAGCATTGTCCACCACTGTTGGACGAGATTTTCGGTGAAAATATATGTCCAAAACTTTAGGTCCCCAGAACCCGACCAATGTGGGGGTATTTACGTCAAAAGGGACCGAGGGTTTTGAATTTATAGCTTAGAAACGGAGAGGAACTACCCTGGTGCTTTCCACATGCTTTGCAGCAAAAGGAAATTCTACAATACGCCTCCGTGCACGGTACGCCCACCCTGCTTATTCCTTAAGCATTAATTAAAGCACCAATGATTTCAATGATTATCTGTAATTTCCAAGGTAAGTGTGATCGAAAGAGCAAGACTTGCCTGACCAACGTCATCAGGTAGCTACCTGACCACTCACAATATAAGCCACGTGGAAATTTATTAGAGGACACTGACCGTATAGATGTTTGGCCAATCCCTAGGTGGACCTACAAACCTAAAATCAACCTGATCGGTGATTTCTAAGCGTTAGTTAAAGTCATTTTCGTTGGTTGATCTTAGCCGTAGGAATTTGAGCATTATTTAGCATTATTTCCGTATAAAGATCCAACAGTTTTGAAATCACTAATCAGGCTGATTTTTGGTTTGTAGGTCCACTTACAGATTGGTCAAACATCTATACGGTCAGTGTCCTCTAATAAATTTCCACGTGGCTTATATTGTAGGTGGTCAGGTGCTACCTGACCCCGGGTGGTCGGGCAAGTCTTGCTCTGATCGAAAGGAGACAATTAAGAGCAAAGCTTCGATGTTCTGCGTCTACAAACTTTTGCTTGCGGCGTCATTGCTTGCTTGCCTGGTGTGGATTCTGGACCTATGCATCAAATGAATATGATCAATGGCAAGGTGCATGGTACATGTGGCTTGATTCATTTGGGAGGTAAGTTGGCCTTATACGTGCTCATCATAAGGATCACACGTTCAATGTCAACTTGATAAGATAATCCTGACCATTTGATTACTTACATTCTTATGAAGGCTTATGGAATGTCATAGGTGGGAGTCCCACCAAATTGGTAGGTTCCACCTCCTTAGATGCACCCTGTGTATCGATATGCGAGCAAAACTTTGATGACACGGCCTGTCATCAAGCTGATGACAGGGCTCAATTAGAGATACGTGGCACACTCTTAGAGGACTGTGACGATATGGATGTTTGGCCAATCCATAGTGATTTCTAGGCTTTGGATTGGAATTATTTTCATGGGTTCATTTTAACCGTGGGAATTTGAACATCATTGACCATTTTTTGAGGTACAAAGATCCAAAGGTTTGAAATCGCAAATCAAGCTGGCTTTTGGTTTGTAGGTCCACCTAGGGATTGGAAAAACATCAATACGATCAGAGTCCTCTAAGAATGTGCCACGTAGCTCAGATTGAGCCCTGTCATCAAAGTTTTACTCCACCAGACGGCGTGTTTCACAGGTTGGACCGTTGGAGTTGTTTGGCTATGACTTTGAAACTATACGGCACCGATTCCAACTGGTTGTCACTGCACGAGGCCGTTGACAAGGTGCAATATGAGCCACGTGTCACACTCTTAGATGACTCTAGCCATATGGATGTTTGACCAATCCATGGACCCACAAACCAAAAATCAGCCGATTAGTGATTTCTAGGCGTTGAATTAGAATTATTTTCATGGGTTTATTTTAACTGTTGGAATTTGAGCATTATTGACCATTATTTGAGGTACAAAGATCTGCATGTTTGAAATCACTAATCAAGCTGATTTTTGGTTTGTAGGTCCACCTAGGAATTGACCCATGAGAGTTACCTTTACTACCTCAGGTTGTTACAGCCCTGTCATCGAAGTTTTACTTGTCACCGCACTTACTTGATTTAAGGAGTGCACATAACGCGTGGTTTCATGTCAGGCGTTCCAGACGTGCACATCTATATAACAAGTGACACTGGTTATCTCCCCACTTATACCCCCTGTATAGGCTTCAATAAAAGAGGGCCAAAATCTTATCCCCTAACTGGATGGTGTATCTCAGCCACTCACACCGAATTTCGGCAAATGCTCTGTCGGGGAGTGCCGTGGACACGGGCCACCCACTAGTAGTTCAGAATTCAGAGTGCAACAAAAGTACGGTAAAGGAAATGCACGAATTTTTTCAAACATTTCAATAGGACATTATTCGATTCTGTTTGTTTTTTGAATAATTCATACGGTTTGCGAATTATTCAACCCCATATGGATATTAATATCACAGTTTTTAATCATGTGGATGTAAATTCAGACTTTCTGATTGGTCCCACTTCTATGTACAGATGGCAGTCCATCTTTGGACACATGCACATAACCACATCTAAATCGGCTAGACCAAAAAAAAAAAAAAAACCTCATTGTCCACACAAATACAGGGTTTGTGGGTCTGGGCTTTCCCCCTCCTGGTGTGGATATGTGGTGGATAGCATATCCGTGCGGGCAAACAGCACTAAAACGGAAAAATTTAGCAGTTGCGGCTCCACTACATGTTTAAAAGTGATGTGTACCCCCACCTCAACATGTGGTCTTAATTCATGCGACCTCACCCTTGAAGTTGCGTTGCGACTGCCAAACTTAACTCCCTTAAAAACGTAACTCACGCTCCGAGAGCGACGACTCCATGATTGTGGTCGGGCCTACAGAGAAAAAATAGCCCCTTCCATTGTTTAATGGGTTGCGCTCAGTGGCTGAGCCAGGATTTTGTTCAGGAGGGGGCAAAATCGCAAAAATTCATTCAAAGGGGGGCGAGATTGCAAAATCGCAAAAACTCATTCAAAGGGACGAGATTGTAAAAAAGAAAAAGAGGGGGGGGGGGGAGCCAAAGGAAAAAAAGATAGACTAGGAAAGTGAAAAAAAAATTAAGACTTTTCAAAGTTGAGGGGGGCATTGGGCCAACCGCCCTGGCCCCTTCCTGGCTCCGCCACCGCCAGTGGTTGCGCTATCTCACACTTAATTGCAAAAAAGAGCCATGTGGTTGAGCTGAGGACCGTCGGATTGTAGACTGTGTCATGTAGACTGTGGATCTCTTGAATCCGACCATCCACGACATGGTTCTTTATTGTGGTTAAGCGTGGAATAGCATTTCCCTTAATTAATCATTATTTTTGCCGATAAGCTCAGCCGCAATAATCCATAATGCTTGAGATAAAACAAGTCTTGTTGAGTGTTGAGAGATAAGTTTTTCAAGTACAATTAAGTGACGTTATGTTAATTGGGTCCATGTTGTTTATGAGGACATGTTGGTAAGGATTAGGATGTGAGAAAATTGCTAATTAAGTACGTATGAAATAAGAGAGATGATCACATGGGCCGGGTTCTATCAATGCGTCTATGGGACTCATTGTTGGCAACTTCTGATTAGTTGCCTGCTCACCTCGGGCTGCGCAATAGCTATTGCAATAAATTCTATTTTAGAATAGTTAACCATTTAAGATTAAACTATATTATTTTAAATAGCAATTAAAGCTGTTATCAAAACATTTCCTCTTCCAATAATGACTTCTTCTCTCTTCTTGTCTCTTTCCATAGCAATTTGATCCTTTGCAAAATAGAAAAATGATCAGAAGATCCTAACCATCCAAGCTACATCACAGACTTTTGGCATGAAAAGAACATGGGTCAGGATTGGGTGACACCCATTTTGGACATCGGTTTTGACGTACCCACATAGAAGATGAATCAATGGCTGAATTTTTGTGGGGATGATCTCACCATATAGATCACCCCAACAAAAAATCAGCCCATTCTGATATTTCTAACCCCATCAAATGTGGTTTTCAAGTGACAAAGGATGAATACACGGTCCATAATTCTTCAACTTCTAAACCAGTCTAAAAATATCAGAATGATTTGAAATTTTGTGAGGGTGATCTCCTCAACATAGAGATCGTCCTCACCAAAAATCAGCCATTGATTCATCTTCTATGTGGGTATGCCAAAATGTGTGTCACCCAATCCTAACCCTTTTAACCGTAGGAATTTGAGCATTATTGCGGTTTATTTGACGGTAAAGATAGAATGGTTTTAAATCATTGATCAGTCTGATTTATTGTTTGTAGGTCCACCGAGGGACAGGTCAAACATCCATACGGTTAGCATCCACTAAGAGTGTGCCACATGGCTTGTATTGTTTGTAACCGGCTTCTATCACAACGTTTTGTGACAAAAGTTTTACTCATGAACGATGAATGTATCTAGAGAAAAATTGAGGAAGACTCCACCCATGAGAGATATGAAGTTGAGGGAGATGAGAGAGGGAGGACAGGTCGGCGGGTCATTTATTAGAAGAGGAAACTTTTAATTGCTATTTAAAATAATAGCAATTAAAAGCAACACCCTTAATTGCTATTTAAAATAATCTAATATAATCTTAAATGGTTAAACTATTCTAAAATAGAATTTATTGCAATAGCTACTGTGCAGCCCGAGGTGAGTTGGCAACTAATCAAAAGTTGCCACCAATGAGTCCCATGGACGCATTGATAGAACCCGCCCATGTGATCATCACTCATAAAATAAACTAACATATAGTGTCATGTTGGTGGGTGCAAAAGATAAGGTACGGGAAAAGTTCGAGTATGATCTATACCATTCAAAAATTTATTAAAAATCCAGATAAATATTTATTTAATTGTTTGTGCAAGTTTTTATAATTTAAAAAATAATAGTTTGAGAATTATTCAGAAACAATTTGTTTTTGAATATTTCGTAAAACAAATTAGAGAGAGGGAGAGAGCACGGAAGTGCCTTGGTACTGGTGGTGGTTGTGGCGGTGGAAGAAGAAAAAGAAGAAGAGGGCGGTGGTGGTGCAGTGCAGTGGTTGTGGTGGTGGCGGCGGAAGAAAAAGAAGATGGCGGTGGTGGAGGTGCGGTTGTGGTGGTGGTGGTGAAGAAGAAGATGAAGGTGGTGGTGGGTTCAAGGCCGGCTCTACCTTAAGGCCATTAAGGCGGTCGCCTAAGGCTCCTTGGTGAGAGAAGGCCCCCAGCCAAGGTCCCACTAACCACATGGGTTTTTAGCCCACTCCTTATTGGATATACTAACAAAAAATCAACTTGATTGATTATCTACTTTAGCCATAGATTTTAGTATATTTTAGAACATGATTCTAGCCGTTGGATTTAAGCATCTTTTTTGGATAGTAAATCCAATGGCTAGAAACCATCAATCAAGCTGATTTTTAGTGTGTTTATACACCAATGGGTTGCCTGAACATCCATGCAAAAAAAATATATGCAACGCCGCGTGAGGTACTCAACATCGACCGCACCGGGAGTCCTTTGCATCTAAATTTTTTCCATTTTTTATTTTCAAGAATAGTTTTTTATATAAAGATTTCCAGTTTAATTAATGACATATATATATATATATATATTAATTTATTAAATATAAAAAGGGCTTTATATAGAGTTTCGCCCTAGGCCTCAACTTGTATCAAGGCTGCCCTGGGTGGGTTCATTTCTTCGTAAAGTTTGGTTTTTTTTAGGTGTGCAACTTATGGTGTGTGTAGATAAGATATGTGTGTACATATGAAAATGATGGGTACGGAATAATGCCACCCATAATTTGGAGGAGTTGCTTACTATAGGTATGCACTTTGTTCAAAGTTTGATTCCATGAAATGATTGTAGTTATCTTATATCCAAAAGAAAGTCTATAAAATGGATGGTTGTGATGATTTGATTAGCCTGTGATCCATAATAGGCTTTGTTGTTCGTAGATTGAGGTTGTGGTCTACCCCATTTTGATACCTCTCTTAGGATATTTTAGAAAGTTACAGAAATCTCAATCAAATCAATTGTGCAATCACTGGAACCCTTATGCTTTCTTCCAAAACCCTGAAGTTTTTGGGTTTTTGTGACAATTTTGCCACCTTTGGAGCCACTTTTGGATGGGACCAGACCACTATTGTTGATATTTTTATGGTGGGGTCTCACATCCCCCATGTGCAAACAAGAGGGAGACATACTTTGGTTGAGCTTACAATGTTTGTGTGTATAAAAAATTCAACCCCTAGCACATCCACTTGACTGTATTGTGTTCTTTTAATTTTGTATTGGTTTTTAGTCCCACATATGAAAGGAAAATGACATATGATCTCTCTTCCCTTAGACTATGTTTTGTGGGTGGGTATATGTGTACGTGCGTGAGGTTGGGTCCACTCATTTTCTTTGTATATGTTTTATTTTTGAACCTTAGGTTTTAAAGGTACGGGGTACAACCTAACGTGAAAGACTATTGAATCCTGGGAGGTAGACGTCTATATACCTGTCGGTGCCAAAGCACTGGCAAATTTTGTCTTTAGGACATTGTGTTTAACAAATCTAGTTTGCAACTGTTTGCAGACTTAAAAGTATGTTTGCATACTTTTAAGTCTGCAAACAGTTGCAAACTCTGAGGCGGCTTTCACTCTGGTACCCCTATTTTTCTTACTTTCTGTGAGCCTTTACTTGAACCCATGATGTGGGGTTGGCTATGATACCAAATGTTAAGACCCAAACCAATACACCAAAATCACCTAAGTGATAGAGGTGTGGAAAGTTTGAAGTCTTAACCTTTTAGGATCGTAACATCTTGTGTCGGTTCATTGTTGAGCAAAAAGGATTCTAAGCTAATCTCCCCGTCTGCAACGGTGACATGGCCCGATCACATGCACTAGTTCTCTTTCTATCCCCCTCGTCGCTACCAGTCCCATATCAGACCGGTGCATTACTCTCACAAGGGACCTTTGTCTCCTCCTCTCAAGCAAACTAAACTTTGTTTGACATACAGTTTTAGGTTACGTGTGAGAGATTGTGTTTTAGCAAGATCGAAAACAGTCATCAGCGGCTTTGTGGTTGGCTCCACCAAGAGGGGCATGGGTCCCATCCCTAAGCCAATCCATTGGTCGAGAGCCTAGTTAGCAATTCAACATACAGCAAAATTATGATATTGGAAGCATGATTTAAAATAAAGCCATTTTTAACTGTTTTAACTTTTAATGGCCGTAAAAACAGTAACGCCCCAAGCCTGTTAAGTTAAGAACCGTTACGTTAGAAAATAACGACCATTTTTTTTCCATTTTTACGGCCATTAAAATATGAAAAAAGTTGTGGAAAAAAAGGCTGTTATTTATGTTAAAATTCGTTATTTTTCTGTTAAATTCAATTTTTTTCGTTTTTGAAATTTTTGAAAATTTGAAATTCAAATTTCTTATTTTCAATTTCAGTGCAATTTATTCCTTTTTTTTTTTTCTCATTTTCCATTAAAATCTATTTTTTTCATTTTTGTCCTTGTCCGTTACAATCCGTTTTAACTGTAACACCCTCAGTACGTTATACTGTTAAAAGCGGCCTCTTTTAAACCTTGATTAGAAGTATATCGATGGCTGAGGTTAACTCCCACCCG
Organism: Euptelea pleiosperma; assembly: GCA_035048495.1. Taxonomy (NCBI): domain Eukaryota; kingdom Viridiplantae; phylum Streptophyta; class Magnoliopsida; order Ranunculales; family Eupteleaceae; genus Euptelea; species Euptelea pleiosperma. Next base: position 13,653,247 of record CM068548.1, read on the forward strand.
ATTTTGACAAACACTTTGTCGGAAAATACCGCGGGCATGGGCCACCCACGCATATATCAAGACAACTCAGTTGTATTCTCTTATCTTATCCATCCATCTAATGTGGACGGTTAGATAAAGAGTGGTTGAGATCAAACACATCGATTTATTGTGGACGGTTAGATTTCAGCCACTCAATCCGCCTCATTTGACCTCAGTTTATTCAAAATTTAAATTTCAACACCGTTATTTTTTGTTAGTTTTGTTGTTTTTCCATTTCTCCCTCTATGCGTTACAATCCGTTACAATAGCTGTTATAATGGAAAAAAACGGTAACGCTCCAGTCCGTTATACCGTTTGAGTGCCGAAGGCACCCAATTTTTGCAAACGCTTTTGTCTGAGAGTGCCGTGGGCATGGGCCATTTACTATTCTATATAACAAAACACATTGGTTGTCTCCCTACTTATACCTCCTCTTATAAGCATCAACAAAGAAGGGCCGAGATCTAATCGTCCTCCAAATGGACAGTGTATCTCCGCCACTCACCTGATTTTGACAAATTCTTTGTTGAGGAGTGCCGATGGCACGGGGCACCCGCTAGTCTATACAATAAAACAGGGAAGTTGTCTTATCTTATCTGGTTTCAACAAAGAGTGGCTGAGATCTTATCCTCAAAATAGATGGTAGATCTCAGCCACTTACACTCAATTTTGGCAAACGCTTTGTCAGATAGTGCCGTAGGCACGGGCCACCCACCTGTCTATCTATATAACAAAACATAGAAGTTGTCTTATCTCTTATCTTATCTAGTTTCAACAAAAAGTGGCTGAGATCTTATCCTCCAAATGATGGTGGATCTCAGCCACTCATACTCGATTTTGGCAAACGCTTTGTTAGAGAGTGCCGTGGGCACATGCCACCCACTAGTCTATATAACAAAACAGGGAAGTTGTCTCCCCACTTATACCCCTCTTATCTATTTCAACAAAGAAGGGTCGAGATCTTATCCCCCAAATGACAGTGGATCTCAGCCTCTCACACCCGATTTTGACAAATGCTTTGTCATATAGTGCCGTGGGCGGGCCACCCACTATCTATATAATAAAACAGGGAAATTGTCTCCCCCTCTTATAGGCTTCATAAAGAAGGGCCAAGATCTTATCTCCCAAATGGACGATGGATCTCAGCCATTCACCTGATTTTGGCAAATGCTTTGTCGGAGAGTGCCGAGGGCACGGGCCACCCACTAGTCTATATAACAAAACACAGTGGTTGTCTCCCCACTTATGCCCCCTCTTATCGATTTCAACAAAGAAGGGCCGAGATCTTAACCCCCAAATGGACGGTGGATCAGAGCCACTCACACCCGATTTTGGCAAATGTTTTGACGAGAGTGTCGTGGGCACGTGCCACCCATTAGTTCATGAATAAATTGGACTTACGTCCATTTAATCTGAATATTTGAAATTGATTTGATTTAAATTCTCTCTCAAACTAATAAAATCTTTCTACTTATAAAAAAAATCTCTCTATTTAATGTAAATTTTAATTTCAAATTTGATTGACACCAAGGATATTTTTGGTGCTAGCTTAAGTTTATACGTAACCTGTATTTAACATTTATTTCACAATAATTATTATGTTGAGGGCCCACGGGAAACTCTCACTTTCTAGGGAAAACACAATTTTCCACCCATTGTTTGATTACGATTTTAAATTAGGAAAATTTCCCCAAGAAAACTAGATTTTCCCGTATAAACCTGGAATTCATTTCCGTTTCCATATGCGAGAACTCGTTTCCGTGCAAAATATGCCCATATTTTCTCACATAATTGGAAAATGCATATTTTCTCGGGCGCAATCAAACAGCCATTTAAGGCCTTTTCTCAAGATGTATTTTCTGGACAAAATTTTCAAACAGAAAATAAGATTTTCTTAGGAAAATTTCCAGTGCAATCAAACATACCCTGAACAAGGGATTGCAGATGCCAAGGGATCACTTGGGAAGGTTGAATGAGCATAGTTGCTGTCATGAGTCGTTTTTGACAATGATCACTTGATACACAGTTCTGCTACTGACATTGTGGAGTGGCCGATATTGCGTGCAATGCTCGCGCAAATTGAGCCACCGCGTTGCAAATAATTCCACCCACAGCAAATTTTCCTGAATTGGTTATGACACCGCCATCTGAATTTAAATTGAACTAATCATCTGGAGGTGACTGCCAAAATATGTAATTCGACCTGCGGATAATCCGAAGTAGGATGTTTAGCAGATGATGCTGATATAAACTGTAATGCTAACTGTTTTAGGAAATATTAAGGCATTTCTATGATTCCACACATTCCAAATGATAAATGAAAACAGACAATTACAGCAAATGTTTAAGATCTTTCTCGTGTCATGTCAATCAATTGGCAATTGCTTCATTACAGGCTCTGTATCGCTCACCTGAAGAAAAGGAGCCAGAAAATGATTTTCAAATCAAAATGAGTATTTTTGGCTGTTTGGTGTGTTGCCGTGTGGGAAAATTTATTTTCAAGTAGAAAATTAATTCTGATTTACAAAATGGAAGAAAGTTTTTCCTTGAATTTCATCTGAAATATTCTATCTTTATCGCACTATGGGGTGAGAGCTCTAATGGCTCTCTTCTTTCGCTGTCTTCGTCCTCTCTTCTTTCTCCACCACCATATACATGTTAGCAGGTTTGGATCCTAAAGATAGATACATAACAATTATGGGTCGGATATGGATCTAGGGAATCAGATACAAGTCAGATCCAGGCTCGGGGTTGATATCATTTGTTGTGGCCTTAGATCTGATTGAATCCTTGGTATATAACATAGAAAACTATTTTTTTTCCTGTCAATCTTTATTTCATCTATAAGTTGTGTTTGTTCACATTATGTGCATTGTGAATTGGGTTTGGATAACGTGATGTGGGTCCAAGTTGGATATGGAGTTGGATCTGGGTTACCACTTTCAATGTCGGATCCAGATCTGATTCTACGTGGATCTGGGCAGATCGATGCCCTAGTTACGAGTTTAGAGGTTATTCGGATTTGTTTGATTCGCTCACCAAACAATGGAAAATTCATCAAAAAAGAATAGTTTTCGTACTAGAAGTTTACTTCATGAGAAAAGTTCTTTTTTCTTGGTTGTGTTTTCAGGTGAACCATACGAAGTCTACATGTTCGGAAATTTTGCAACTGTATCTAATGGGAACTCAAAACAGTGTTAAAAGAAATAAGCACACTTACTTGACTAGAATATTTCAAGTCCTTATGGAAAGTTGGGATGTTTGTTCAGCATCATTGATTTGTGATCGGATCGTGTTGAACTCACCCCACTTTATAATGCACCACTTTCTTTCTTCCTAATGATCATACTTCTGACATGGCAGATCCTGCAAATCTGCGGTGTTTGAGCTATAAAATGTCACCGACACACCACAGTTGGTTTCATCATATGGTGCTCAAGTCTGACGGATTAAAAATCTGGATCCATGGTGTTACAACCTGCAAAACCCTTTAATGTTATGGCTCCCAAGAGATTGGATGATTTCGCGTTAGATATAAAGCAACATAAATTTAATTGAATCTAAAAAACACTGTTTAATCATGAATTAGATTGAGTTGGATTCACTAATATAGTAACTTGTAATTTCTAATCTTCTGTATTTAGCAGATTCAAGCATATTCTCTTTTAGTTTATCCTGCTATTGTGAGTGTGTAGAAGGGCAATGAAATGTTCATGGATAAATTTAACTGACTTGCGAGGAGGTTGACAAATCTTTCTGAACATGTCGACTTTAATGAAGTTATCAATAAGAGCAAGATTTAATTTGTTCGACTTGTCAACAAATTTACATTGTGGACGACCCAAAGTTATTCGCTCTTTTATATGGAGTTCGTATGAGGTTCAGCTTGATTCTTTCATAGGCGTTCGAAGTACGTTTTACAAATGTACTTATCTGTACAAATCGTTGTTACTCTCTAACCGTGTTTCCGTTTCCTAGCGTTACCAACTACATCATTCATTACAAGCATAATGTAGGTCAACCAGGAATGTATAGCCCAAAGGAGAGAGGCAAAATGGAATGCATGTAAAGCAGTAGAAGATATAGAAGGAACGATAATTCTATTTTTTTTTTCTTCCAATTCTGGATCACCTTTGCTGTGTTTTTCAATTGAACAAATGGGTCTGGATGTTTATGTGTCAGGGAAGAGGCCATGAATGATTACATCGCAAAGGTGACGCAGTTGCTTCTGCATAGCTGGTGAATCCATTGTTTTAGCTTTTATGTGTCTTCTCACAATCTGTGAACTGTCACTCCTTGTTTCAACTTTCAAGGGATTAAGTTTGATCTTCCAATTAAGTGTCATAATTATATGAATCGAATAAATGGATTGGGAATTAAATTCCATAGCATTAGTAGTTAAAAACTAGTACATAGAAAGTGAGAATAATAACTTAATAAAAGACGACAATGTCATGTACCTCCTATGCTGGTTAAAATGGCAATTTAATTCTATTTGCCGTTTGGCGCTATCATTGGTAATTTATTGGAGTTATGATTATGATCAGTAACGATGGATCATGCTCTATTTCTCGATAATGGATTTAACAACTTAAGAGGAATAACCTTCAATCAGAAGTTTTTTCTTTTTCGTCTATTTTGGGCTGAGTAGAGAGCCATTCTTGTTATATAAAAGCTATAAAGATTTAGATAATTTAAGTATAGATTCTTATTTTACTGAGTGGGCAAGGAAATTGAGTTAATAGATGCCCGGAACAGAGATATCAAGATAAAGGAATCAATAAAATAGCAATTAAGCATACCAGCTGTCAAGATATTTTGTATGAGACCTTACCTTTTCCTGTGATAGCTGTTTATGGAATGGGAGAAGCAATTTAATCCATGTTTTCAACATAAGAATTTACTACACATGACTAGCTAAGCATTCTTGGCCAGAACATTGACTTCTATGAAGGCATGAGGACATTTCCAAGTGAAGTCTCTTCTGGTTGTCGTAGATTTGAAAATAAGGTAAACGGACTCGTGTGAGACCGATTTTTCTTTGATTTGCTGGAGGTTAATAACGATATTTGAATCACTTTTAATGTGGGAATTTGAGATTCCAATCTGCTTAATGAGTAGCCTCATGCTGAAGCATTGCACATTTGATCAAACTCCTAAGGGATAGAAGATTATAAAATGGAGGACCCCGTGCTGCCCAAATGATCCCTCCACATGCAGCATTGCCTATATTTCCACCGATGTCGAATTTGTGCTGGGTCAAGCTCATAGCTCAATTGGATGGTGTTCTCTGTCAAAAATACCATCCAGGCAATGGGGTCACCTATTGGAGTAATAGGTCATAGTCAAAAAGTCGCAACAATAAGATGATGGGTGCAGATGGTTTAGGCAAGCATTAATTTATATCAGGCTTCCGTTGGTGTTTCTACGTGATGTAATTTAACCATCGAAACTTCAAATCATAATGAAAATACTATAATTTTCTTGGCTTCAACAAATTTGAGAAATAACTAATCCTAGAGCAGAATTGAATGCAATTAAACTGGTCTGCCGTTCAGGGAAGTATAAGATACCAATTAAATAAACTCCTGAAGCTAAATAGCAGTCAGAGATTATATGTCAGAGCTTTGATAGAGAATTCGGGAAATGGAATAAAGCAACAGTGAAATATGGGTTGACAGTTCATTAAATAGTAACTCTGTTATGTGGCTGTTAGGTCCTTATGTTCTCCTATACGTCAAGACCATCACGAAGTTGTGTCTGTTGGAGTTACTTTCACAAATTGATCCATCTATGTCGGATGCAAACCGTACCCAAATATCAACTAGGCTTTTCAGTGTTGCACTTGGAACCAATGTCTGGCCACAACACATGACTTCAACCTGCACAAGAGATGCTTTAAATTAATGACAGGGCAAAACAAGAAGAAGATGGTTTACAGTCTAACAGGGCCAATACAAGTCACCCAACTCTTACCAGTAAGAAACCATTACTATGGCTACCCATGTTTGTATTGCACAAGTCATAAGGATTCAGCAAGTCAGACCCAGCTTATTATGGACTATGCTCTGGACTAATCAGCATCCAACACCAAGATACAAGACATTGAACAACGTTGACGATGGTTGTTATCATGATAATGAGGACAATGATGAAGGCAGAAATGATGCCCACCCACAATTTACTAGTACACCCTATATATTATTCTGGAACTTCTATCCCCTCCTTTGACATTACAAAACTGCATGTTTTTGGAGCATAGAGTGTGTCCTTAAACAGTTATATGGTGAAGTTACACCACAGTGTAGGTTTCGGATGTCTTCTTGCTGGAAGTTTACACTTGAGATACTTGTCTAACGATTACGTTGGTATGCTGCGAAGAGTTATCAGTTTTAGATCCGTTTTCACCATTCAACCATCCTTATAACTATTACCTCGGATTCATGTCTGAGATTGAGCTTCTGCACAAGGTATTTGTTGACATAGGACACTGGTATATTTCCGTCCCTGCACACAAATGTACAGTTATCTGGTCTCCTGTTAAGAACATCTCAATTGAGTGGTAAAAAGAGTAGAGAATGACATAAATGTAACTTAACTCATTAAAATACAACAAAGCAAAAGGTTCTCATGACACAAAAGATCACTACACATTCAAGAAGAGGTTTTGACAAGAAAATATACAGAGCCAAAAAGAATTTTTTTACTTTTTTGACACAAAATGTGAAAAGTGAATCTTCATGATAAGGTCTACTCAGTGAATTTAAAAAGTTGAAGCATAAGCTACACATACTGATCTGAACTATGACTTCTTATTGAAACAAATGCTATGAGTAAATTTAAATACTATGCAACAAATTATAATTTAACGAAGCAATAATGCATTAACTAAAAAAGTAAGTCTTTCATCATAAAACAGATATCTAATAATGAAGCTCGTCTTTTCTAATTATGAAGCATCATCTCCTTAGTATACGAGTCCAAAACAAAACGTTCATGTATTACACATATATTCATGATTGAACTTACTTGATTCTGATATAACACTTTGGTATTTGCGGGTAAGGATCTCGTTTCCTGCAAGGAGAAGAAGATAATGATTTCTGAACTAAATTCATGAAAAGGTAGAAAGCACTACAGATTTTTTAAAGACACATCGGAAATTTCCTTACTTATCATTACAGGCAAGCAGAGTAAACCACACAGGATATAATCTTTTCAGAGAATTATCAGGAAACCCATATGCAGTTGAAGCTGTAGTACTTTGTTCTCTTGAGTCAATGAACTTGACAGCAGCATCTGAACTAGGTATTGGTCTTTCTCCTGGTATAATACTATTTTCAAGATTCAAATCATTGTTGCTTTGATCAGATAAGGATTCACGAGCTCTTCTCTTCAGCCTCTTTCTACTCGTCAAATTCAATTTAACATTGCTTTCTGAATTGAATGCAGGAAGGTCCGGCAAAGGCATATTTAAGTCATTTGCAGTTTCTGCAAGAACAGTCAGCCTCTCCCAATTGGGACCTTTATCTTTTTCACTGAAAGAGGCCTGTGTTGGAGGTCCAGTTGAAGTGCCAGCAACTTTAGATGGTTCCTTGTCAACTGAAATCCGCTGAGAAATGTACGCAAAATCAGATCATTGATGGAACCGTCTTATAACCTCAGAAATGGTACATAAAATTTTAGTAAAAGATAAAACAATATATCGGTTAGCAGATCAATACCTGCTTCTTATAAACCAAGGAGAACTTATTGAAGCGTGCACGTGAGTAACTCGGTCCAAGATGATTATTTTCTACCATGACATCTCTGTCATCATGAAGTTTGCTCACAGTTCCCCGTGACATTCTTGACTTCCTGGTCACAGCTCTTGTTCTACTTGTACCAGGTTTCGTCACTTTTGGACTTGTACTGATAACAAGAGATGATAGTGATCTCTTCTTTTTTCTGCTAGTGGTTTTCAAGGTGGACATATTTTCCAGTTCTTTTGTCTTCTTTAATGGAAAAACTTTCATTCTAAGATCTTGCAAATTATTGTCGGGTCTGTTGAAAACCAATTATACTTCAGTCACCTTCATTTTAAAGACCTTTAGATAATGTACAAAGAAGTTCAAAGATGATCTTGTAAACATTATTGAAGCTGCAGATTTGCTTGTTTGAAGCTTACAGAAAAACAATCTATTTCTATCTAGGAAAGGACACTATCTCCCAAGTTTAATTCGCTATTTCTCATGTTTATAGGGAGGTTAATCGTGCTGCAGATTTGCTTGCTTCTCATTGTACTTCTCTGGGAGACTTTTTGTTGCATCCTCATTAATTTCCATCTGATCTTGTAAACATCATTGAGGATGCTTCTGATCGGTTGTATTACAGATTGCAACTTTTGATTAAGGTCTGGTAGGGGTCTGCCTAACCTCATGCTTACTTATCAAAAGAAAAAAAAAACTTCACCAAAAAAAGACAAATATGATGAAAAAGATCAATACAAGGAGTTTGAAGTCACCTTAGTTTCTCTTCAGGATAGCAACCTAAGTAGACATTACACATAGGGCAGCAATTTGTTTCATCGTCCTCAAACTTTTGATATATACATTCCTTGCAAACTACAAAGCAAAACCCAATGATTATATCAATGTGAAATATTAACTCCAGAGGAGCACATGAAGAAGTTTTAATGTCTTATTTTATATAAGTAATATACAAATGAGTAAATAACGAGCAGGACCAGGGGCATCACTTTCCTATATATAATGGATCCAGTAATCCATATCCAAAGCCACTCAAAAAATTCAAATTCAAGACTACAAAAGAGTAGTCAAACAATTACCCAAATGGACCATTCAACATTTTTTTGTCACTGAGTAGTATTAATTCTTGTGTTAGTGGTATATTGTTGCAGACAGTTGCTTTTCAATTTCATTAGTTATGTTGATTGTTTTACAGATTTAAGTTAGTTCAAGTTGTTTTTCCAATTTACTTTAATGGAAGTATTCTACCAGTTTATATGCTTTCGCGATTTCACATGCTCTGCAACAGTTCACTCAAATGGTTCAAATATGAATGATGGTATAAAATTTATAACTTGTGTAATTTGGCTTCTATGGAGATAATGTACTGTAGCATGGTACCAGTGTGGGTTGTGATCCTGCTCCAACCTAATTAATCACTTTGGTGAAGATGTATTTTACACACATATGGGAAGAACAGTGCTTATTCCTAGAACTTATATAAGTTTCAAAACCCCATAGATTTTGGAAGGTATATTCTGTTGCATGTTTGATTTGTTTATTGTTATGAATCTTCGAGAATTCAGTACAGGTATAATTTACCAGGTCCACTGTTACTCAAAACAAACATGTTCAGTACCTTAGAGGTGTCGAAGTGAGACAATAGGGAAACAAAACAGTAGATCATCTGTTAGAAGCTTTTATACTATCGACATTGAAAGGCTAACTCTATTGACTATATAGGTAATCGGTTGGTAATGAAGTGGCTCCATCAAAGCAATACAAGTTAAATCCTATATCCGCATATCCATGATAGCAACAAACGTAAGTAATTTAATCCATATTAAATAAGCGAAGCAGTAATGACAACTGAAAAGCAATCAAAATTACAGTTCAGCTTACTGTTAAGAGTATGTCAGAAAATACAGATAGCAAAGGAAGGTAAAGAATCAGAAAAATATAAAAGAGTTTCTACAATCCTTACATGTATGAAGGCAGACACAGATTGTTGTAGCCTCCATAAGGAGATCGAAACAAAGAGGGCATGTTAAGCAGTCCTCAAGTGTCTCCTTTTTAACTTTTACATAATCATTTATCATCATAGATCCCCGCATGTATCGATACGTGTCACTGGATGAATCTCTGGTAACAACTACGGCCTCCGTGCAAAGTGGTGAAGGATATTCCGGTAAAATGATCAAAATACCAAGGAAAATCTGCAACAACCAAACCAAACTACCACATTTCTTTTAATTCTGTAAGGCCTTTACATTTGTTTTTCAGTCCTAGTTTAATAAGTGAGAAAATGCATACAAATTCAGTTAAAAGGGGATGGTAATGTTTTTGGGGAAAGAACAATACCAGTATCCAATTTCTTCGAAACATACTTAGATCTCTTATGGAATTTCAAGACAAGAAAGTGATGCACATATTTTTGGACAGCCATAAAATGCTAAAATGTATTATAAAAATAGTTTAGATATCAGAAACAAATTACTGAGGAGGCAGAATTTTGAGTGGCAGACCAAGTTGCAGTTCCTCAAATAACTAGAAAGTCATTGAACACGTCCATATCGAAGACATGGAACAACTATTACCCCAAAAGCAATTCTTGTATCATGGACCAAATTCAAGTTATGGTCACATTGTAAATCTGGATTAAAACAGAAACAGAGCTAATCTTAGTCCTTTGTTAAAGCCTCCTCTTTGCAATTTCTATAAAGCCATTGTAACACCTAGCTCAGAAGGGATTCTTAGTAGTGGAATAGCTGATAATCCAGAAGGATATGGACAACAAAATTTCCACCATTTTACTATGAGGAACCCTCCCCCCCTTGTGCTGTACACATAGTTGGGGTGGGGGGAGTGGGGTGGGGTGATGATGTTAGGACCAAACATCTGACAGGTCGTGCCAAGAAGATCTTCTAGACCAAAAATCAATCCAACCTAAACAATATGACAATAACCATACCATCCTTCATGTTGTTTTGACAAGTAGAAGCCATGTTCCCCCTTACCACACCCATTATCGATGAGTTCACAAAGGAGATTCACAAGGCCAAAAATTGACCTAACCAAATGAAATTGATCCTATGATCTCCTCATAATCATGGCACAAATGCAGGTGTGATTTGGACCCAGTACTCAATCAGTCCCACCAAAAAGATTTCCTACTCCAAATTCAACCCAACAGGATGACACTAACCATATGATCCCTCGTACATCGAATGGTTACAATCATCTTGGTGAAGACCCATTGCATGTCTAACAGTACAAAATCTGACGCCATGCGACAACAACCGTACGTCGCCTAAATGGATCGAGTAAAAATACAATTTGGGTAAAATTCTGAAAAATCTATCCACCAACAGGATTTCACAAAAGCTGATCATGAAAACATTTAGCAATATACTAATATTCCTCCACCCCATTAAGGGATCGGATATGAGTAACATCTAAACCAGACCAAAACATCAAATACTTCATGTCTGGTTTTAAACAATGAGAAAGAAACAATCAAATCAAATAAATCTAAAAACCCATGAAACCAATCTCTCCTCAGAGATTATAGTTCGATAAAATTAACTAAACATGATAAACAAATCATTAAACAACGCAACTCCATTAATAGAAGAATAAAATCTTCAAATACAAGAAAAAAAGAACATTCAAGTTGAAATCTAACAGTTCTGACGTACAAATAAGAACTATAAAATCAAAATTTGATGAAGAAATGTTCAGGGAACAAAATCTAACGAGAGATCTTTGATGGAGAAGTTTCACCTTGGCTGGAAGAAGTTCAATCGGAGAAGGTTTCACGTTCATGCAAGCAAGAAACAGAGAGAGAGAGAGAGAGAGAAAGCTTTAACGCACATTTATATGAGAGAATCCATGCGGCAAACGAAGGAGACGCCGACGAGGAGAAAGGTAGTTGTCTTCTTTGTTATATTCTTGGGAGTTTATCCAATGTAGGATACACAAACTACAAGTTTGTATGTCATGAAACTTTGTTAGGATCATGCTTGATTCCAACCACTTAGATGGGGCCCCCTGAAATCTTGGACTTTGCATGCGTGCCACATGTCTTGATATTTTGCTTATAAAATGGTTAAATGGGTTACCTGTTTGATGGGTCCTAATCAAGAAAGTGCATTGATTGGAGAACTCTAACCATCCGATAAAATCAATGATGAGGAGAATTAGAGGCATGCATGTAAACTGGAATTCTGCTTAGATAGAATAGTATCATATAGTGGGTCACACTTTATCGAATCCTTGTTTTATCAGACACGTTTCTTACCAAAAATGCCCTTTAATGACACAGCTCACACACTTTAATTGAGCTGCGCGTCACGCTGTGTAGCAATCTGGATATAATGATAATGATGTGATTTAATGCTATTTTAGTTATTTTAAAAGTTAGATTTAAGTTATTTTATGTCACTAGTTTAAATTTGTTTCTTACTCCTTAAGTTAGTTATTAAAGTTTTAATCGTAGTTTTAAAAACGGCTGTTTAAACGGTAACATCTCAAGCCCGTTTCCGTTAAAACAATTTAAACACGTTTTGACCCTTTGAATTTTACGTCCGTTTTTTTGTTTTGTTCAAATGGCCGTTAAATTCTGAAAAATTTTGTGAAAGAAATGGCCGTCAAATACAATCTTTATTTTATAGACTAAAAGCCTTAACTTTCTTGAAGTAGTAAAATAACTAAAAAATAGAAAGGTTTCCTTTCCGACTAAAACTCTCGTACTAATATTAAAATTGTTAATAAATTTATTTTAAACAAATTAGAACCTAAAAGACACATTTTAAAACACAGAACGATCATAAAAATATAGCGAAGACAACTTACAAACTGCGATTGGACTTTCTAGTCTTGTTTCTCTTCGAAAATGATGGCTATAGTTTTGGCATTTTGAATGACCTTTTTCTAATCAAACTACTTTATGTAATCATCCGCCAATGGCATTGTATTTTTTTCCTCTAATCCAATGTTTTCTCTCACCCTCTCCCTCTCCTTCTCCCTCTCTGTCGTCTATATATCAAACCATGCCCCGAACTTGGGTCTATTGGACTCTACTCATGACACCTCGATTCAACTTGCGGTCCATAACCCAAACAAATGGTCCCGAGAGTGAGATAGAATATAAATAAAGAATAACACTTTTGATTGTGAGGTTAATTTCTAAGTTTAGTTCACCATTTCATATCCATCCTAAATCAAAACCGATCATAAAACATAAATAATCGAGAAAAAGCAATAACAAATTGGTACATGAAATAACACACAATGAAAAATAAGAAAATTTTTAAAACTAGAAAATCTGCAAGACATGTCTATCTTGCCGAATTTCCCTAGGGTTTCAATATATAAAGTTAGAAAACCTACCATACGTATCTGGAAAGCTTACTAAAAGACCTAATAATAGATTTTTTTTTTTAAAGGGAGGAGTTAGGAAATTAATATGGTTCGGAAACATAGATGAAGTTAGTGTAAAGTTTCTGGTTTGCGCGAGCAACATATTCGATGTCATTGTGATGTCGAGGCTAGGTATATCTCTCTTCAGAAGTATCTCCCGGAGGTCTAAGACCCTAATCTAAAAAGCTACGAGAAGAAACACATTTTCCATAGGATTCCCATGGGATCCCATAGAAGGAAAAATGTAAAATATAAAGTCCTCAAATTAGACTTCAGAAAATTGCAGAAAATAGTCCAAAAAGAAAAGTCCATATATAACTTCCCATAGGGTATAAAAAAAGATCGAATTTAATTGGATTTGAAGGTTAACTCAAAAACCTCAAAACTGAATTTGAACTGATTTTACCCATAAATCCAAGCAATAGTTTTTTTTTTGACAAACAACAAAAAATTGAAAATCAAATTGAAACTTAATTTAAACGTGTACCAAAGTTTCTTAATTTGATGATTATTTTTAGTTGAAATTTTGTATGGGTATACACATGGCTGGCACGTGAGTCTGCACCTGATTAATATGCAAATCATTAAGATTTATGATTATATTGTACTGAGTTACACGTGTCAACACCTTACACATAGCACACTCATAGAGATCACTCACCGTATTTATATTTGGCCCATCCCTAGATGGACCTACATGCAAAAAATCAACATATTAATGATTTTTAAGGAAATGATTAGAGTCATTTTCACGTGTTGATTTTTAGCCGTAGATTTTGAGCATTATATGAGTATTCAAATCCAAAGGTTTCAAATCACTAAACATGCTTATATAGGTCCACCTAAGGATGGGACAAATATCCATGTGGTCAGTAGTCCCTAAACATGTGCCACGTGGCTTATACTATTGTTCCTCATCATCATTGATGAGGGATGTTCGTGTGCTACTAGACAACCTGAATTGTGCATGGCATGCTCCAACTCAGATTTTTTTTAGAACAAATCGTTTAATGAGGGAACAGGGCCGTCTTAATACAAGTTGAGGCCTTAGGTGAAAACTCTAAATGGGGCCTCTTTTGTTTTGTTTTGTTTGTTTGTATTTTTTTTTTTTCAGAAATACCCCTAAACCTAAGTGAGAAGATGTCCCTTGAAAAATGTGTTATTTCAATGTTTTCAAAAAAATATTTTATAAATTAAAAACACGTTTTTCAAGGAGAATTCAATGGTGGATACAATGTTTGCATACTTTTAAGTCTGCAAACAATTGCAGACTAGATTTGTCCGGTTGTAGCATAGTTTTGTGTGATAGGAGGGAGTAAACCTTCGCTCACTGCATGATGTGAGTGAAGCCGATCACAATACACAATATGAGCCACGTGGCACCCTCTTAGAGAGCGCAGACCGTATGGATATTTGACCGAATCACTAGGTGAACCTACTAACCAAAAATAAACCTGATCAGCGATTTCTAAACGTTGGATTGAAGTTATTTTCATGGGTTGATATTAACCGTAGGAATTTGAGCATTGTTGAGCTTTATTTGGGAATAAAGATCCAAAGGTTGTAAATCACTAATCAGGCTGATTTTTGGTTCGCAAGTCTACTGAGGGACTGGCGAAACATCAATATGGCCAGCGCTCTCTAAGTGTGCCACGTGGCTCGTATTGTGTGTTGTGATCGGCTTCGCTCACATCATGTAGTGAGCAAAGGTTTACTCCATTGGAGGGGCCTGACGCAAATGGACAGGTGGGGGCTTTTCATAATTTTTTTTTAAAAACACTTAAAAATTTCTGAAATTTGGGGGCCTTACCAATGGGGGGCCTTAGGCAACCGCCTCATCTGCCTAATGGTCAAACCGGGCCTGTGAGGGAATGAGGGGGGGTTTTACCTTTTGAAAGTAAAGGCCTTTATTGTGTCACATGGGTGGGTGGCACTACCGGTTGTTGTTTTATAATAGTATAGATTTAATAGTTAAGTGAAAGATGTTTTTTGTGATAATCTTGATTTAGGGTGCATAACATATTTATAAGGGACTATTTTGAAAATACGAGAGAAATGGCATGAGAAGAAATTAAGTGGTTAACAAGAGTTGTTTTAAAAATATGGATAAAATGACATGATAAATAATTTAGTGATTACGAAGAGGCTGTATTGAAAATATATTTAATGGCATGTGAAGTAACTATATGATTGTGGGGGCGTCTTTAGAAGTGACAAAATAAGAAAGTTCTAACCAAAACGTAGTTTTGAAAGATTAGTTTGGATGGGTAAATTCCTAAATTGTAGCAACTCAAGGCACAATTAGAGAACCAAAATTAGGATTGTTTTGGTAATATAGAAGAAATGGCATGGAAAGTAATTAAGTCATTATTAGGAACTGTATTGGAAATATGGAAAAAAAAATGGCTTGGTAACTAATTAAATGCTTATGAAGGGTTTTATTGAAAATTTAGTTAATGGCATGAGAATGGTTGAATAATTTTTATTTTGGGGGGCGTTTAATGAACAAATGGTGCTTGTGTTATTTTTACATGCAATCAATAGATGCTTGAACGTCGTGTGGCGTACCCAAGTTTTGGCTTTAAAATAAGTAAGGGCGTGTTTGATTGTACATAAAATTTTCTCGAGAAACTACGACTGGGAAATGCCTTAAATGGCTGATTGATTGCAGCTGAGAACACATATTTTAATCATGTGAGAAAATATAGGTGTGTTTTGGGTGGAAATTATTTCTCATCTATCTGGATGAGAAATGAATTCCGGGCTTAGTAGGAAAAATTATCCAGATTTAAATGCTTGGTAGGGAAAATTATATAGATTTAAAATGGCTATCTAACAAGGGACAGTTGTGTTTTCACAAGGAAAATGTAATTTTCCCACTTGGCAATCAAACACGCCCTAATTGATTCAACCAAGTGGTAGCTCATTCCTCACCAGTTACTTCTAAAATAATTTAGTACATCCGTTGTAGAATTGAATAATTAGTATAATATATACCACCTTGTTTTGGGCAGAAGGAAGTCAGACAAGGCCATGGCTGCTCTTGGCATGCTTAGAAATCAAAATAGAGGCTCTAGAGCTAGTAACATCTATTATAGGCAACCCAATAACATTTGTTTCCTTACCTTAATTCATCTAAATGAAGGGTCTTGTCCTCCTTCCACCTCAATGACGTAATGGAGGAATTAAGATTGGGGTTTTCTCGATTTCACTGTAGGTTCCATTGAGAGGTGCAATGGTGACTGCCCTCCTCTCATATTGAAATCTTCTTAATTATCAAGTATGGGGTAGACAATCCCATTCAAAGTTGCAAAACAAATAAGGTTTGTAAAGACCATTTACAATGGTTTGTTTTTTTTTTTTTTTTGCTAAATAAAGATTGTATTAAATGAAAAAAGAACTATACAGAGCGCACTTGAGCGAAGCATTCGACCCTACGACATCCCAACTAGGTTGGCACCCCATAGGGAAGAGACCCCCATCTCAAGGCGAAAAAACAAAAAAGTCAGTCAAATCTGTAATATTTAGACAAAGTGAGTAGATTAAAACAGCAGAGATCGCTAGTTCATTACTTCAAAAGATCAAAATCTGGCAATATAAATAAACAGCTGAACTCCATACTGTGTTTCTTTCAATGTATTAAGTACAGGAATTTGGTTTCGGCACTTTCGGGAAGGTGTTCTTTGAAGGTAACACCCAGATTGTGATCACAGATGATAAAACCTTTCCATGGGGTCTTCTAACATTAGTGGCAAAAAAATCTAAGTGCATTGAACTAACAAGGGCTCACACGGTCACAACAGTCATCAACTTTATATTATCGGTGAAAGACATCAGAACCATATGTAGAGCGGACTATTTCGAAAAAGAGGGGAAACTGTAACAACGCAAATAAGGTCACCGGGAGACCAGCAAGTAAAGCCACAAGAATGGCAAGCCATGCCAATTTGTGGTCAAACATGATAAAATAGGTAGCACAGAATGCTATCTCCATGGTCGCTATTGATAAGAAGAGTGTTGAAAGACCAATTATCAACTTCCTAGGCAAGGAGTTGAGGAAGTCTTCTTCAGCATAGTGTGATGTGAGTACTGATAGAAATATCAACACCGAAGTCAAGGAAGAGAAGAGCGCTAGAGCATCTGATATGGCAAAAACTATAAAGCGAATGTTTTTATGAAAGATAGGGATGCCTATTTCACTGCGGTTCCCACCTGGAACAGTGAAGGCTGCAGTAAATACCACTGTGGCAATGAGCGTGGCTACTAATGAGCACGATGACGCCGTTGCCCTCATCCATTTCTCTCCTTTCTCAACCAAGTCCTCGTGTTCATCTGTAAACATAACTCGGGGTCTTTTCCTTTCTGAGTTTTTCAATTCCTTGTACGTAGGTTTTGTAATCTTTTCCACCTCCTACACAACACCATTGTTTAGAATAAAATGACACTACAAACACAGAAATATCAGTACCACAAAACACTTCAAGTTAGAAGGGTTATTTTTGGGAATTTTTTTTCTCCGCCACTGCTTGCCATCTCATTGTAATATTGCTTTTAAAAAAATCATAAATTCAGAATTAAAAAAATGGAGAAATTTTTTGAAGCGGCCGAAATTTAGAAGCAGCGATGATGCCGCGCCCAATCATATTGCACCAGGTACACCTAGTGCAGGCGAAATGATATTGTGCCAGGGTTAACTCTGGTGTACCTGGTGCAATATGTTTGGGCACATGATCGCAGCTTCAAAATTTCGGTCGCTTAAAAAATTTTCTCAAAAAAATGGAAAGACAAAAACAAATATCATATCTTAATTTTTTTTCCATTTGGTAGAGGGATATATTGGCTCGAAATCTGCCATTTGGAGAGGGAATGAGGTGGTAGAACCCTTTGGTCTAGCCACCTCAGCTGCCATGTGTAAAATCCTGCCTTTGCACGAAATGGAGTATTTTTTGTGATCTTATAAGATATTCCATACTAAGAATGTCAATTAATCCAAAAGTTAGAGAGCAAAATATGGGTTTATCACCTTGAACCATTGTAGCTCCCGCTGCATTTGTAATGCTGCACCAGAGACCACTTTGAGCTTAGGGGAAGGTGCTAATTTTGCCGCGAGATGCAAGATGTTGTTCCCTGAAGGATCAATATACGATGCCAACACGTTGGTAGACGCACCAACCCCTCGAATTAGGTTGAAAACCTTTTCTTGTCGATATTCGATTGCAATGTGAAGTATGGTATGACAATCCTCGTAATGGGTCCAAATAAGTGAAGGAAAAGTCTCAAGGCAATGGCTTATAAACTCAGTAGTACCGTATTCTGCGGCTACCATGAATGGCATCTTTACTAACTCGATCCTCTCTGACTGCTTACTCAAGAGTAACACTTGCTCACATATGTATTTCATTAGTCCGAGTGCTTGGATATGCATTACTTTGGTGTCATAGACGTGATTCATCCTTGGCACTGCCATTAAAACCAACTTAAGGATTGAAAAACTTCATTCACCAAAAAAGAAATATTTACAAGTTAAAATGGAGATGGTGTGATGCAGCATACCTAGATGTTTTAAAGCATTCCAGAAGAGTCCATTCAACCGTTGGGTCGTCACTGGCATACAAAACCAAACTTGCTTAATAGAATTTTTAATGGGTATGTATTAGAAAGGAAAGTGCTAAAAAATATCAAGTGGGAATGACCCATCATATGTGGCGCCATCGACGAGACTGCTACGTACGTACGCCCAAAATTGCCTCAGTCAAATTATTTTAGCCATCCATATTAAAAGATATTCATGAATGTTGACTAGGTTGTCCATCCATTGTTCAAAAATAGGATGAAAGGAAATTAAATGAGCTCTTTCCTAGCCCTTTTTTTTTTTTTTTTGTGTAATATGTATAAATAAAAAGAGATCGAGAAGATCTCGGAGTAAGAAAGAAGGCTGAAACCGCCTAAGAAAGGAAAAATAACATAAACAAAAGAGAAAATAGACAAGTTATATTGCCAACACGGCATCAAACCTAAACACCATATCACTAAAGAAAGTGCCTCTCATATATGCATAGGGGGGGAGGGTACGTATTTGGGGGTCTGGCCCTAAGTTCGGATTTAATTGGCCTTCTTTCTCGTGACAGGCTTCAGGACAAATTTACGTACTTGGCACAAAAAGAGCTATGGAGTCCTATCCCGACTCAAAATAGACGAATTGCAACAATTAATTCATTTTTACTGGCATAATCTAACGAAAGCAAGAACCGAAAGGTCCGAAACAGACCTTGAATGATTTGGTTCAGTTGGAGGAACTGGAACGCTGTGGACATTTGAGTACGGCATCTTGGGCCCTGTGTGGGGTTCTCCGTATCTCCTGTTTTGGTGTGGGACATTTGTGAACTGCATCTTGGGCTCTGTGTGGGGTTCTCCGTGTCTCCTGTTTTGGTATGGTAAGGGGTGGACTCTTGCTCAACATGAACCCCTTAAAAGACAGTAAAATTAGAGGTACGTATTTCATTATAGACGACGCAAGATAAAAGAGTTAATGGATGGAGAGACTAACATGAATAGATGTAACGTTGCCAAAACCCAAGCCCACTTCCACTCAAGAACGCTGAAGGCCTTCGAGCCAACACATCCAATGCTGACTTCTCATGCCTATCACGACTAATAGCTAATTGTGAGTTCTTCTGTACTAGATGTAGTGCGACATCTACGTGTAGAAAAGAAAAATGGATCGTCAGTTATATCCAATTAAGCAGTTTATTAAATTTAATGCACCTGTGTTATATACTTACCATAGAAATCGGCAGCTATTACGGCGTTGAGAAGACGAACACCGTCCTGGCTTCCGAATGGACTCGGATCTTCATCTCTCGTAACCTCGCTAAGATACAACAATAAGTCCTTGTGACCGAGTAGTGCTGCCTCAAGGATGGGCGTATATCCATAATCGTTACGTATTTGTGGCAAATTAGGATTCTTTCTAACCATGGCCTCTGCTGCCTTGATATTTCCAGCTACAACTGCAAAATAAAGAGCGGTGTGACCCGTGGAGTCTTTCAATTCTAAAGCAGCTACAGGCATCAACTGCACCAGCTCCTCCACAAACTGTGTATGTCCTGAGAGTGCCGCAATGTGGAGACTAGTCTTCGAAGAATCGGAGATCCTCGCAACCATGGCATCTGGATCGGATTCGAAGAACTTTTTGGCTGATTCCCAATCACCTTCTGATGCAGCTTTGTATAAGGGCATGTAACAAGAGAGGTCTTTGCGGTTTCCGTCTACGAGGGAGAGATCAAAATTAGTAAAGAACATTAAAGAAAAGAACAGATTAATTAACACAACTGATGTTTCATTACCAGGGCTGCTGCTTTTGTTGTCTTGATCGTGTTGGGCGGAGGTGGCCATCGTGCGCTCTACTAGTGCTCAGTGCTCACTCAACTGTAATTCCTCTCCGCACTCTGGGTATCAAAGATCGTGCCATGTGGCTCATATAAACCTCGTCAATGATGTCATTGACGAAAAGTTGACTCCTTTGTGCCGCCACAATTGAAGTCGTTGATTCCATTCCAACTCACGTACCCCTAATATACACTCTAGAGTTTTATTATATTTGGAATATATAAAAAATAAAGTAGGTAAAGAAATAAATATATAAAGACTCTTTATTCTATTTGGATATTATAAAAAAAAAAATTAAAGTAGGTAAAGAAACTTTGTACTTATTGATCAGCTAATGCCTTCTTATTAGGGGTGTCAATTTTACCCGTTTAACTGGAATCGAATCGAACCGGAACCGGTAATTCGGTTCCGGTTCCACATTTTTGGGAACCAATTAAAAAGTAATCGAAACCGGAACCAAATTGACAATAACGGTTCCGGTTCTGGGTTACCTAATACGGAACCGAAACCGATAAGAACCAGAATCGACCGATAAGAATCGATACCAATAAATAAATATAGTGTAAATATTGTCATATTCTCAAGATTTGGCCCAATATACCTGGAACCGGAACCGACATAAATACATAATCGGTTCCGGATCCATCACTTTGAGAACCGGAACTGTTAAGGAACCGAACCGACAAGAACCGAAATCGATTGTTTCAGTTTTGGTCACCTTAGGAACCTGAACCGGAATCGACCCATTGACACCCCTACTTCTTAGCAGGTTACTAATTACAAATTAGTGAGTCCACCTTTACGCTGACTACCAATGAGCTCTCGGCACGGTCCCGATATTTGTCAACGAAGTACCCTGGATTGGATTATATGCGTTAGGGCTGCACAGACCAACCCAAAAGGCCCTACTCATGTTGTGCCACATTAGCAAAAAAGTAAAAACTCTTGGTGGTGTTTGGTAAACCTTTTTTCAGACCTTAAGTCTAATGGGATGATTTATATGATTAAGTGGCGATTGGTAAACAATTAATTTTAGCACTTAATACTTAAATCACCGAAATTAAGATTTAAGCAAAAATGTGAACTGGGGGTGACTTAATGCGATAAGTGGTTTCGGCAAAAAGCATCTCCACAAGAGATTCTAAGATTCTCTCTTCAATACCCATAATGCCCTATTCTTAAAGCTTTCTCTTTTAAAAAACTTACAAAAGTGTCCTAATAAATATTTCAAATACCCACAATGCCTTTAACTTAACTTTAAGACTTAAGACCTTTACCAAACAATCCAATTAAGTCATAAGTCATTAAGCTATCAGACCTTAAGCACATTAAGCTTTTAGATCTGATAAGTGATAATTTATCACAGTTGACTCCTTTGTGCCGCCACAATTGAAGTCATTGATTCAATTCCATCTTACACAAAAAAAATAAAACAAAGAAAATATTATATTTGGATTACATAAAGAAAATAAAGTAGGTTAAGAAACTTTGTACAGAAAAAAAAAAAAGAAAGACTGTAAAGTCTTTATTTAATATATTTGGATTTATATATTCATCAGCTAACGCCTTCTTGGCAGGTTTCTTTATTGGGAAATTTTCTACGACAAGTTTGAGAATGGACAGATGTCCCGCTCCGCCCATTGAAAAAAACATTTTTAAAGGAGTATTCAACAGTGGATACCTCGTTTGCCTGCTTTTGAGTACACAAACGTATGCAGACTAGATTTTTTGTATAAGAATACGAATTTGCACTACAATATAAGACATGTGGCACATTCCTAGAGGATCCTGACTGTGTGGATGCTTGGCCATCCTCTTAGATGGACCTACAAAACTAAAAATCAGCTTGATTAGTGATTTCAAAACTTTGTATCTTAATTTGTACCCAAATAATGGTCAATAATTCTCAAATTACACGGTTAAAAATCAACCCATCACTCCAGTCCAATGCTTAGAAATCACTAATCAAGCTAACTTTTGGTCTGTAGGTCCACCTAGGGTTGGGCCAATCATCCATACGTTTAGAAATCTCTAAGAATATGCCACTTGACTCAAATTGTGGTTGGTAACTGATGTTGGTCAACAAAGTTCTACTCTTAAGATGGGACCAATATGATCAATGTCCACTAAGAGCGTGTCACATGGCACATCCTGTGGTCTATCAACAAAGTTGTTGACAGATGTCCGTAAACAAAGTTCTACTAACGTTGCCCTCTACACGAATTAGATTGACAAGAAATCTAATGTAGTAGGAAAAATGAGAAACTCTCTTCAATATTATTCAAAAATTGATGTTCTTTATAAACTCGTGTATGAGATCCCAACCTCACACTGAGTACTAGATTCATATTGTTTGACTTGCATCGCTTGTCTTAGATGCAAATCAAGGACCGTTCATCATTACATGGGAGGTGGAAACTAAGGTAAAATGAAGGTTGGTTTTGTAACATCCCCGTAAAATATAAAAGTAATAAGTTATAACGCTTACACTTTCAAACTTTAGGAATACTCTCCTTGATGACCAAGTTTAACCATCGTTTGACTGATAAATAGTAACGTGTAATTCAAATCGTCCTTTGGTTGACTCAAAAACCAAAAAAACGACCTGAGTTTTGTCTGTTGGATCCGAGAACCCCGAAAAATGCTCGAATCCACGAAAAAAAGACTACATCAATGAAAAATGACTCATGTACGAGTAAGAAAAGTTGACTCATTTGTTCCCCATCACGACCCAAATAAATAAAGAATGGACAATATAGTCTATATTATATTTGGATTATATAAAGAAAATAAAGTAGGTAAAGAAACTTTGTACTTATTCAGCAACTAATGCCTTCTTATCTTACATACCAAAAAAAGAAGACTGTAAAGTCTTTATTTATTTTATTTGGATTCTATAATAAAAATAAAGTAGGTACAGAAACTTTGCACTTATCCCTTTGAAAAACACCGTTGCATGTGAGTTTCCTTGCAAGCTCCATTCAAGATTAGATCTAACCCATAATAATAATCTTTTATACAAATATTAGACTGTATTAATAACAATTTTCTTTTAAATTTTTTGAATAAGAAGGTGCCAGCTTGCTCAATTGGTAAAGTTTGTGGGTGATGATACCATAGACCTGGGTTCAAAACCCGCCTTCAACGAGTTACTGATCTCTTTAAAAATAGGCTTATCTCACAAAAAAAAATAATTGTGAATAAATATTTTAGGGCAATGAATTTTTTAGGTGTTTGTGTCAGGTGAGAACTTTTTTAAGATTTCTTTTTTCATTTTCTAATATAAAAGCAAAAACACACGTGTGTATGTGGCAAAAACATTCTATTGATTGTGGCAATAATATTGATGTTGCTCTTAGAGGGGTAGGTCTAAGCAACAATCAATACTAAGTTTGAGTTTGTTAGTCGCTTGGGGGATCCAATATTGATGTTTAATAGGTTTCAAATCTTTTACATTTAAATGATCTTTGCAAAAAGTTGAATGCTAGTGTAGAAGATTACATGCAAGACTAAAGTAAAGAGCAAGTCAAAAGTTTTTGCACCTCGCCTGTTTGATCTTTCTATTAATACTGAAGATAATTTTATTGGAGCGATATTTGATATGCTATCAGAACTAAGCACATTAAGGAGATGGTGTTTCCACATTCGAGTTCATTGACAGTGGAGTTCCAACTTTGCTGAAATATTATTGATACTTTTGTATTCACTTATATTATTAGATGAATTCATTTACTATTGTCGAATCGGATTTGTGTTATTATCTTCTAATGATAAAAAGTTTGATTTTATCAAAATATTTAATTCATGATTCTCTTCTTAGCTTTATTTATTGGATTTGGTTCTCTGTGAATTATTATATTATGTTCTTGTTTTAGGTTTTGTACCCTAAATAATGGTCAATAATGCTCAAATTCCCATGATTAAAATCTACCCATGAAAACAACTCCAATCCAACACCTAGAAATCACTAATCATGTTGATTTTTGGTTTGTGAGTCCACATAGGGATTGGTCAAACATCCACTAAGAATGTGCTACATGGCTCATACTGCAGGCTGTCGGCAAAGTGAGAATTTTTTTTATCGTAGCAAATTATAGTTAAGGGCCACTTTGGCGCTTAACTAGTTGTGCCAGGACGCCTGGATAAAAAAGCTGATATAGCCAGCCCAATGTGAGAAAAGGAAAAATCTATGATACTGACTTCGGTATCAAAATTTTGATGCCGAAGTCCCTCAATTTGCCACGTAGTAGACTCTTTCGGGCCCACTGACTCCACAAATATTTGGTCCACATCTTGGTGGACCTGGCCCACATCTTGGTGGACCTACACCAAAAATCAGCGTGATTAGTGATTTCTAGCCATTGAATTTGAGCACTTTTCATCATGGGCTTGGAACAACTTCATAGGCATGTCCATAAAGCCCATGGCTAGAAATCACCAATCACGCTGATTTTTGGTGTGTGGGTCCACCAAGATGTGGGCCAAATATTCACGGAGTCAGTAGCCCGAAAAAGTCTACTACGTGGCAAATTGAGGGACTTCGGCATCAAAATTTTGATACCGAAGTCGGTATCGAAGAACAGCCCGTGAGAAAATTGTCTTTATGCTGGCACATTTGGATCAAGGTGTCTTGGCAGTTATAGTTAAGTGTCACCTGTCCTGAGGGACTGAGGTTAACGTGCTGTTAACTGTAGTTACTCTTAACAGTGGAGAAAAAGCAACTACAATTAAGGGTTTAACCCCAGGACAGGTGGCGCTTAACTATAAGTGCCACGACGCCTGCATCAAAGTGTGCCGGGTCAAAAAATTTCTCACCTACCAAGACTATATGCGCCGCCAGGTCTTCCGGTCCAGAGTTACCTAGCGAAAAAAAAAAAAAAAGCGGAAAAGTTTCTGCCCACATTGTTGATGGCCGATGACAGGGTGTAATATCAGACACGTGGCATACTCTTAGAGGACTCTGACCGTATGGATGTTTTTCCAATCCCTATATAGACCTACAAACAAAAAATCAGCTTGATTCGTGATTTCAAACCTTTGGATCTTTGTACCTCAAATAATGGTCAATAATGCACAAATTTACCACGGTTAAAATCAACCCATGAAAACAATTCCAATCCAACGTCTAGAAATCACTAATCCGGCTGATTTTTGTTTTGTAGGTCCACCTAATGATTGGCCAAACATCCATACGGTCAAAGTCCTCTAAGAGTGTGGAAATCCACGTGGCTCGCATTGTCCCCTGTCATCGGCCACCCTGTCATCAAAGTTTTATTCCACATTGTCCAAAACGATCACATTAATTTGACTCGGTCATTCCACTGACTTGGATGGTTTTGAATATATATAGTGTGAATCCCGAGGAGCATAAAAGGTCAGAACCTACGCGCACCAATCTTTTAAACTAGATATATTGGCTTGTTGTAGCTGAAGACCCTGCGCACCTCCGACGAGGCTATTGTCTGCAACCCTTACCCTTAGTCTCTCTACGCCGCTGGTTCTACGTAGAAAAAGGTAACTTTCATTACTGGTTTATTAGTTTCTTCTGATATACCAACTTAGTCCTATTTTTCTTGACGACCGTGCGCTACTCCGATCAAATCCCGACTAAAGCAGACCTTAACCAATCAGACTACTTGTGGTTCCAATCAGGGCTCGCTGATGGGTTGGAGGTTTATTTAGCCCACCAGCAAGGCTTTCCGTTTGAGATGAAAGGAGAGCGATTCCATCCTGAAGATCTCCAACCAAAGTGGACGACCGCATGGAGACCTTATGATGATCTTTCCAAATATACGCATCTTGGGCTTGAATGAGTCTGAGGGAACGGTATAACTTGGTAGGGTATTTTAATCCATATCTCAAATAAGTCGGTAGATTCAACCGACCTCCGAATGGAAATCTATGATACAGACTTCTGTGTATCAAAATTTTGATGCAGAAGCCCCTCAAATTGCCACGTAATAGACTCTTTTGGCCCCACTGGCCCCACTTATATTTGGCCCACACCTTGGTGGACCCACACAGCCAAAAATCAATGTGAAAAAGTGAAGCCGCTTTTGCCAAGTGATCATGGATTAAGGGTTGCAATATTTTTTATTAACATCATCGTAAAGTAATGAATCTAACTATATATCATGTCTCCATATCCCTAGCAGTCCCGTGGATTTTGGGAGAGAAAGTGAAGTGAAGATCTCCACATCCCAGCACACGGGCCGAGATGAGTCCCAAAAGGTAATTTTCAGCAGAACCAGAACTCATTTTTCTTTTACATTTTTATGGTTTTACTTTGTTGGAGGGTTGGAGCTAGTCTTGCTGCACCCAACTTTATGTTACCCGGGGTTGCAAGCTTTGGAAAAAGACAAAAAATTAATTCGTTCTTTAATTGAGCCTATCTATTTGCACCCGCGTAGAAAACTCCAGTGCACCTCTGCTGCGCACTCTGGTCAGAATATAACCACTCTAATTTAAGTAATCATTATCATTCTAATGATTGTTACGAATTTTAAGATTAAAAGAATAAAACGTGTATTATTTGCATTTAATACACAATTTTTTTGTATTTTTTAAAATAAAAAACATATGAAATGGACGTATAAAATAAAAATTCAGTAAAATCTAGGCTTTTAAGGCTAAACGAATATTACCACTTCAACAACAACCGAATTTTTATATCCTGAGACCGAATTAAACTCCAACTTTTCCCATTCCGTATCTTTGCTGTACATGTATGCCGAATTGCTAACTATGCCTCTGGTACATCTAAAATGTTTCCATTTTAACAAGAGAGTATTCTGAAATTTAGAAAAATCTACTCTACTATGACATGCATATACAGATGTCAGCATGTTCCTCAGCCCCATGCACCTACAAAAACGATCGATCTCCATAAAAAGTAATTTCATCAATGAATCTGTCTACAGCTACCCCATTTCTTACATCTAATTCTTACACCCGGTGGTCAAGTGTGGTCCCACATGAGATCATGTTAGACAATCCAACCACAGGATGAGTTGTTGATATTGTGGAGACCATCTTTACCAAAAAATAAAAAAAATCAATCTATTTAGATATTCTTGACCTCATTAAAATGTGAATTATTTTTAGTAATGATGATCAACATGACGTGAACAACGCACTGAGCGGTTGGATTCTCCAATATGTTCTTCACATGGGCTCCACCACCAGATGTAAGAATTTGGTGTAGCAAGGGATCATGAGTACTATTCGAAATTTAGAACCATGGTTTTAAAAACGGCCGTTTAAACGGTAACGCCCCAAGCCCGTTTCCGTTTAAACCCGTTTTATCGGTTTTGAAAAAAAAGGCCATTTTTTTGTTTTAACGGCCGTTAAAATCGTTTAAACAGCTGTTTAATTTCGAAAAATTTTGTGAAAAAAACGGCCATTAAAACTGTTTAATTCCGTTTAATTTCCGTTAAATTCCATTTTTTTTTTTAATTTTCAAATTTCAAAATTTGAATTTCAGCGCCACTTTTTCCGCTAAAACAGTTAAAATCCGTTTAATTCTGTTTTTTACAGTTTTTTTTCATTTTTGCCCCTGACCGTTTCAATCCGTTTTAACAGCCGTTTAAACGGTAATGCCCCCAGTACGTTTAACCGTTAAAACGGCCTCCTTTAAACCTTGTTTAGAACTATATTGAGGGGCCATTGAACGGCTTGGAAAAATCCCGGGCCCACATGCACGTAGTGTTTTTGGAGGCCATGCCATGCTACTTAACTTAATTAAGAAGGATTTGGTTGCTTCTTACTCGACGCCTACAGGAAATTTGGTAAAAAGCTTAGTGGCTTTGCTTTCTTTCCCCGCTCTGCGATGATGAGCACTGTTAGCAAAGGCTACAGGAAAATTAGTCAAAAAGCGTCTCGCTTTGCTCACCGTGTACGGACCCAGCAGTTGACTGAACGCAGCAATCTGAATTCCAAGATGAACCATCGCCAATCGCCGCAGTCCAATACTGTAAGTCATTATTATTATATTTATTTTTTTGTGCATTTTTGACATACCCCCATGTTATCTCTGAAATTTGACAAAAGGTTTAAAGGAGGCCGCTTTTACGGTTAAACGGACTGGGGGCGTTACGTTTAAACAGCCGTTAAAACGGATTGAAATGGCCAGGGGTAAAAATAAAAAAAAAATGAATTAAACGGATTTTAATGAAAAAATTCAAACTTTTAAATTTAAAAATTAAAAAAAAAAAAAATTAACGGGATTTAACAGATTTTAATGGATTTAACAGCCATTTCAAATTTTTTCAGAATTAAACGGCTGTTAAACAGATTTTAATGGCCGTTAAAACAAAAAAAAAAACGGCCGTTTTATTCAAAACCGACAAAACGTGTTTAAACAGTTTTAACGGAAACGGGCTCGGGGCGTTACAGTTAAAACCGTTTAAAAGGCCACTTTTAAAACCATGATTTGACATACCTCCTATAATTAAAAAAGCTGACATATGCCCCGTGACCTTAGTAGACATTCCTACAAAAAAAATCAGCTTGTTTGATGATTTTTAGCCGTTGGTTTTTGTACTAAAAAAATGGTTGCATTCAACTGCTATAAGAACGCCTTAAAAATTGCTAAAATCTAATGGTTAGAGATTACCAATCAGGGTGATTTTTGGTGGGTTTATCTATGAAGGGGTGGGATAAACATCCATGTAGTCAGTGGGCGCAAATGACAGTGGTGAGAAACAAAAATCGTGCTTCCCCATTTGAAACAGTTACCGCATGGATGTTTATCCCAACCCTTGGTGGATATACACACCAAAAATCACCCTTATTGGTAATCTCTAACCATTAGATTTTAGTACTTTTAAGGCATTCTTATAGCCGTTGAATTCAACCATTTTTTGAGTACTAAAACCAACGGCTAAAAATCATTAAACAAGCTGATTCTTGGTATGAATGTCTACTATGGAGTGGGATAAACATCTATGCGAGAGGTGGGCCCAGATGGCAGCCGCGAGTAACAAAAATGTACTTCTGCATTTGAAAAGATCTCAAGTGTACCTTGTTATACATCACGACCCTTCTTAAAATGTTGCATGTCTCAACTCAGATATACTAGGTTGCAAATACGACTAGCATTTGAGTAAAACTTCTGTCACAAGATATTGTGACCAAGCATGTCACAACCCACAATACGAGCCACGTGGCATACTATTAGACGGCGCTGACCGTATGGATGTTTGGCCAGTCCCCGGTTGACCTGAAAACCAAAAATCAGCCAGATTAATTAGTGATTTACAACATCTTGTGACAGCAGTTTTCCTCCTAGCTTTTTATTCTTAGTTTCTATTTTTTTTTATAAAAGTCGCTTTCCATAAAAGTATATAAGACTAACGTAAAGGTGGATCCAAGGTTTAAAAGGGGCCGTTATAACGTTATAACGGTATAACAGGCTGGGGACGTTACTGTCTTTTCCGTTATAATGGCCGTTAAAACGAATTGTAATGTTCAAGGGCAAAAATGGAAGATCACTGAAAATAACGGAAATAACAGAAATAACAGAAAAAAGGAAAAAATGGAGCTGAAAATTTCAAATAATAAAAAACGGAAAATAACGGCATTTTTTCACAATAAGTTTTTGTTATAACAGAAAATAACAACTGTTATAATGAAAATAACGGCCTTTTTTCACAGAAAATTACAACAGCCGTTTTTTAATTAAACCATGGGTGGAGCAAGCAGATTCAAAGTGCTAGTTACAAACATGGTTTAAAATAGGGTGGTGTTATTTGCACACACCTTTTTTTGAGTGACACCCACCTCTTAGTGTGGAATGGTGTATGCAAAGAAGCTACACAAAAAAAAAAAAACCATCGTTAGAGAAGAAGAAAAAGAAGAAGAGAAGGAGGAGGACCGCCACCAGGTACCTCTCTCTCTCTCTCTCTCTCTCTTTCTCTCTCTCCTTAAAAAAAACTCTTGCAAAGCCATGTCCACCGTTGCCTACCGATATGACAAAAGCCATGTCCGTCTTGATTTGCCGATACGAGCAAGAAATTTTTTTAAGAGAGAAGGGTGCAGTGGTAAGAAGAAGAAGAAGACGATGGTGGGGCAATGGTTGTGGCAGCGGTGCTGAAAGAAGAAGAAGGCGATGGTGGAGGTGTGGTTGTGGTGGTGGTAATGGTGAATAAGAAGAGGACGGTGGTGGTGGGTTCCTCTTCTTTGTTCAGCTTTTTATTTTTATTTTTTCTTTTCAACTTTGGGTATGCGTAGATAAGTTCTAGGTGTCACTCAAAAAAAGGTGTGTGCAAATAATGCCACCCTTAAAATAATGCCGTCGTTATTTTCCAAAACAATTTGTGGAAAAAATGGCCATTATTTCCCTTATTTTTTTCATTTTTTCCGCTCTTTTTGTTTTTGAAAATTTAAAATTTTAGAGCCATTTTTTTCCCGTATTTTCTGTTAAATTCCATTTTTCCCCCGTCCATTACAATTCGTTTTAACGGTAATGCTCCCAATCCATTATACTGTTAAAACGACCTATTTTAAACCTTGTTATAAATACGGAAAATTTCTAAAAAGAAAATAAACTTTAATCTATTTACAAAAAAGAATACAACTTTTCGCAAATCCCAAAAAAGAAAACGAAACGCCCTTTCAAAGGGCGTTTCATTACGTGGCACATGTTTATGAAAAAACGCCCTTTAAAAAGGCGTTTGTCAGTAAAAAACGCCATTTTAAAGGACGTTTTTTAGTAATAGACGCCTTTTTAAAAAACGTCTGTCAGACTTCTGACAACTGACAGACGTTATTTTAAAGGGCGTGTGTCAGAAGAAAACGCCATTTTAAATGGCGTTTTTTACTGACAAACGCCCTTTTAAAGGGCGTTTTTTGATACCCCAATTTTTACGCCCATTTTGGCATACCCAGAAGATGAATCAATGGCTGATTTTTGGTGAGGATGATCTCTACGGTGAGGAGATCATCCTCACAAAAATTCAGATCATTCCGATATTTGTAGATTGGTTTAGAAATTGAGGAATTATGGGACGTTTTTTAGAATTTCTCAGGAATAAACGCCCTTTAAAAGGGCTTTTGTCAGACGTGTCAGCCATCAGTCATTCTGAATCGACTGACTCGACTGATTGGACTGACAGCAGACGAAACGCCCTTTGAAAGGGCGTTTCGTTTTCTTTTTTGGGATTTGCGAAAAGTTGTATTCTTTTTTGTAAATAAATTAAAGTTTGTTTTCTTTTCTGCAATTTTTCGTTATAAATATACCCGTGGCCTGCGGATTAATTATGAGTGGAGAGCTATGGAGCACGCAAGACGTAGCCAAAAAAAAAAAAAAAACTTTTTAAGAAAGCAAATGAAATATAAATATATATTTAGACCACTTGTTAAATTTTTTTCTCTTTGATATATATCGATAAAAAATAATCGAAGATAATGAAAATAACAATTTGTTTTTTAATTAATGGAGAACTTTGGCAAGTAAGGGCTCCGGTCGTCACAATTAATGAGTGATTTATCTAGAAGACAAATTCATATAAGGGCGGCGTGAAAAAAACATAGTGATTTATATCGCTCACATACATTTAATGTCCCCGATATTTTAACGATAAATAACAAAAATAATAGAATAAAAATAAAATTTTTTATTACATTAAAAAATAACGGCTGTTATAACAGGTTCATAATGGTTTTTAATGGTCATTATTTGAGAGAATTTATAACTAATTTGAAAACTGAAATTCAAAATTCAAAATTCTTATAAAGACATTTTATTTTAAAATGTTATAAAAAATAACGGACGAAATTGTTGTTATAACGGGATTGTGTTAAATCGGAAAAACGTGACACATGGCACAGCGTTACCTTTATAATTGTCACTATTTTCATTATAACAGCCGTTTTTTAAACCATGCTCCATATTTGATAAGATTAAAAGTTTCAGCCCTTAATAGCACCTCACTGTCCAATGCCATACACTGTGCTGCTGCCCCGACACACACCTCGTCTGTGTTTGTGTGTACATGTGTCTACATATGAGAGGTTATACTAATGTTGCTGAACATCTTGAGTGGGCTTTGCAGCAAGCAAAACAATTGAAGGAGAAGGAAAAGAACAACGGTAACTTTGGAGACATCATAACTTTTCTTTTTCACACGCCTAGATTGTTCTAAGCATTATCAAATGGGTCATTCATTACAAGTATAATGTAGGTCAGCAGGGGATGC
The DNA here is from genome assembly GCA_035048495.1 of Euptelea pleiosperma. Lineage (NCBI taxonomy): Eukaryota > Viridiplantae > Streptophyta > Magnoliopsida > Ranunculales > Eupteleaceae > Euptelea > Euptelea pleiosperma. The sequence goes on from CM068548.1 coordinate 13,686,002, forward strand.
CTAACCAGTACATGCCCGAGGCAGTGAGCGCAATGGGAGGTAAAGGGATATAATTCTTTTCTTTTCAACTCTAGACCTTTGCTACATTTTGTTTATTAATTATAATTGAACTAATGAATCTGGATTATTATGTTTCAGGGAAGATCCTAGAAACAAGTGGACAGGTAGCAAAAGCAGCCAGAGGTAAATGGATAGATATAAGGAAAATGCTACCACGTGGATAACTGAGGCCATTGACTATTGGATTCAAGAGATCCGCTGTCCATGAGACAACAACTGCAAAGGATATATAAAATAGTTGTCTTGTAGATCGTGAATCTCTTGAATCCAATGGTCAATGGCCTTAACCACACATATTTTTGTCCATTTATTCGTGATGTAGCATGCCTCTAGATATCACCTTTGTTACATTTTGTTTATTCCTTTTAATTGAACAAATGAATCTGGATTATTATGTTTTAGGGAAGATCTTAGAAACAGGTGGAGAGGTAGCAAAAGCAACTGGAGGTAAATGGATAGATATAAGGAAAATGCTACCACATGGATAACTAAGTCCATTGACTATTGGATTTAATAGATATGTTGTCTATGAGGCAACAATTGCAAAGGATAAAATAGTTGTTGTCTTGTGGATCGTGGATCTCTTGAATCCAACGATCAATGGCCTTAACCGCACCTATTTGTGTCCGTTTATTCGTGATGTAGCTCGACTCTAGATATAATTCTTTTCTTTTCAACTCTAAATCACCTTTGTTACATTTTGTTTAGTCCTTATAATTGAACCAATGAATCTGGATTATTATGTTTTAGGGAAGATCTTAGAAACAGGTGGACAGGTAGCAAAAGCAACTGGAGTTAAAGGGATAGATATAAGGAAAATGCTACCACATGGATAACTGAGGCCATTGACTTTTGTATTTGAGAGATCCATTGTCCATGAGGCAACAACTGCAAAGGATAAAATAGTTGTTGTCTTGTGGATCGTGGATCTCTTGAATCCAATGGTCAATGGCCTTAACCGCACATATTTTTGTCCGTTTATTAGCGATGTAGCATGACTCTAGATATAATTCTTTTCTTTTCAACTCTAAATCACTTTGTTACATTTTGTTTATTCATTATAATTGAACCAATGAATCTGGATTATTATGTTTCAGGAAGATCTTAGAAACAGGTGGACAGGTAGCAAAAGCAGCTGGAGGTAAAGGGAGAGATATAAGGAAAATGCTACCACATAGATAACTTAGGCCATCGACTATTGGATTCAAGAGATCTGTTGTCTATGAGGCAATAACTACAGAGGATAAAAAATTGTTGTCATGTGTATCGTAGATATCTTGAATCCAACGGTCAATGGCCTTAACCTCACATAGTTTTGTTCTTTTATTTGTTAGGTAGCACGACTCTAGATATAATTCTTTTCTTTCCAACTCTAGATCACTTTTGTTACATTTTGTTTATTCATTATAATTGAACCAATGAATCTGGATTATTATGTTTCAGGGAAGATCCTAGAAACAGGTGGACAAGTAGCAAAAGCAACTGGAGGTAAAGGGATAGATATAAGGAAAATACTACCACATGGATAACTGAGGTCATTGACTATTGGATTCAAGAGATCCGTTGTCCATGAGGTAACAACTGCAAAGGATAAAGAATTGTTGTCGTGTGTATCGTAGATATCTTGAATCCAACGGTCAATGGCCTTAACCTCACATAGTTTTGTTCATTTATTTGTTAGGTAGCACGACTCTAGATATAATTCTTTTCTTTCCAACTCTAGATCATGTTTGTTACATTTTGTTTATTTAGTATAATTGAATCAATGAATCTGGGTTATTATGTTTCAGGGAAGATCCTAGAAGTGTTTAAAAATTGGAGGCGGAGTCGGTAAAACATCAATTTCTAGTTCTCACAACTGTTTCTCCTAGTCTCAGGGGATTAAGGTTGATTTTCCAATTAAGTTTCATAATATAATAAATGGATTGGAAACAGAATTCCATAGCATTCGTAGTTACAAAGTAGTAATGGGGAGTGATTGCTATTACTTGATAGAAGTGAAAATGTGTTGTAATTTTGCACTGGATTTTTTGTGTGTGTGTTTTTTTCCTTATGATTATTAGAACCAGACCTAATAATCTGTTTCTGGTTAATGGATTTAACAAGTGAAGAAGAATCATCTTCGATTATTTGATTTAAAATTCCAATCTGAATTGCACTGCATGTTGAAGCATTGCAAGTTTGATTGAACTCGCAATGCTATGATTTGAAATTCCAATTGAGCTATGAGCTCTATGATTTGGTCATAGCTCAATTGAAAGTGTTCTCTGTCTCAAGAACAATCCAATCCTTGATTATTAATTCAGCCAAAAGATCACGACAGTAAGGTGATGGATGCAGATGGGTTATGCAAACACTAATTTACACTCATTGTAGTTTCTCATGGAATGTAATCATTATTAGGAAAGTCTAAGATAACAATTAAACAATGAACTCCTCGGATGGTCTTTGCAACTTATGTGGTGTGATTCCTCTTCCACGAGCTCCAATCGATTGAAAAAGGTTTAAATCTCATGAAATACATCCGAGGAAACCGCAGCTCGGAACAAGTAAATAACGGAGAACATTGGATGAGTAATAAAGTTGTAAGTAAAACATTCAAGCTTTTTCGATAAGTCATTTAATGGTTCATTTGACGGGATCTACGTTCAACTCATCCCAACAAGATCAACGACTTACTTGACGGGATTAATATTCAACTCATCCTGACAAGTTCAACGACATACTTGACGCGATAGACATTCAACTCATCCCAACAAGTTTCAGTACTGTACTTGACAAGAATGATATTCAACTCATCTCAACAAGTTCAGCTGACGGGAATAACTCTCAATTCATCCTAACAAGCAAAAAGATTCTACGAACAGATGAGTGTTCTAAACTAAAACCATGTTGATTATTGCTTTTATTTGTTCTAAAATGGCCACGTGATAATCAGTTTAACTATTACGGTCGTTCCCGTGTTCCCCCTTTCAAATGTCTGCCAAGAGGAATGCCACCTCAGTCATTTCAGATATAACTGAATGGAAGAAGTTAGGATCCAACAAGAAGAGATGATTTCATAACAGAATATCTTTAGATCGGATCTAACTAACGAGAAGTAGGCACATAGAAGGTGAGTCACGTTAGTTCTGAAGGTATAAATACACGGCATTCAGAACTAAGAAAGTGATCTTGTTCTCCAGATCGAGATAGCTTAAACTCTGAATCATCTTTTCTATACTTCCTAAACCTGTTAGTACACCTTCTACTGACTTGAGCGTCGGAGTGTTGTCAACAAGTACGATCACGTTTTATCCGAAGATTATCTTATCATCCACAGCAAAGAAAGAATTTCTGTCCTGAAGCATCAGAATCGTCGGATCATCATTGAGATACGAATAGTCTGACCTCGAAGATTGTGTGGTTTAGATCAGATATTTTTTCCCCACAATATCCATCCTAAATCTAAACCAATCATAAAACATAAAAACTCGAGAAAAAGCAAAAACAAATTGGTGCATGAAACAACACAATGAAAAATAAGAAAAATTTTAAATCTAAAAAATCTTCCAGACATGTCTATCTTGCCGAATTTCCCTAGGGTTCAATACAAAAAGTTTGAAAACCTACCATACATATCTGGAAAGCTTACTAAAAGGCCTAATAATAGAATTTTTGTTTTTTAAAAGGGAGGAGTTAGGAAATTAGTTTGGTTCGGAAACATAGATGATGTTAGCGTAAAGTTTAAGGTTTGCAGCAACATATTCGACATCATCGTGACATCGAGGCTATATCTCTCTCCGAAAGTATCTCCTTGAGGTCTAAGACCCTAATCTAGAAAGCTAAGAGAAGAAACACATTTTTCATAGGATTCCATGGGATCCCATAAACGAAAAATTGTAAAATATAAAGTCCTCAAATTGGACTTCAGAAAATTGCAGAACATAGTCCAGAAAGAAAAGTCCATATAACTTCCTATAGGGTATCAAAAAATATTGATTCTAATTGGATTTGAAAGTTAACTCAAAAACCTCAAACTTCTAAGCTTTGATAGAAAACTGAATCTAAACTGATTTTACTCAGAAATCCAAACAATAGTTTTTTTTTTGACAAACAACAAAAAATTGAAAATCAAATAGAAACTTTAAACGTGTAACAAAGTTTCTTTGATAATTATTTTTTGGTTGAAATTTTGTATGGGTATACATGTGGCCGGCACGTGAGTCTGCACATGATTAATATGCAAATCATTAAGATTCATGGTTATATTGTATTTAATAGTTAAGTGAAAAATATTTTTTGTGATAATCTTGATTTAGGTACATAGTTATAAGGGACTATTTGAAAATATGAGAGAAATGGCATGGGAAGAAATTAAGTGGTTAAAAAGAGTTTTTTAAAAATATGGATAAAATGACATGATAAGTAATTTAGTGATTACGAAGAGGTTGTATTAAAAATATATTTAATGGCATGTGAAGTAACTATGTGATTGTGGGGGCGTCTTTAGAAGTGGCAAAATAATAAAGTTCCAACCAAAAGAGCAGTTTTCAAAGATTAGTTTGGATGGGTAAATTCTTAAATTGTAGCAACTCAAGGCACAGTTAGAGAACCAAAATTAGGATTGTTTCGGAAACATAGAAGAAATGGCATGGAAAGTAATTAAGTTGTTATTAGGAACTGTATTGGAAATATGGAAAAAAAAATTGGCATGGTAACTAATTAAATGTTTATGAAGGGGTTTTATTGAAAATTTAATTAAAGGCATGAGAATGGCTGCATATTTTATTTTTTTATTTTTTTTTGGGGAATTTAATGAACTAATAGCTAGGTGCTTGTGATATTTTTACAGGCAATTAATAGATGCTTGAACGTCATGTGGCATACCCAAGTTTTGGCTTTAAAATAAGTAATTGATGCAACAAAGTGGTAGCTCATTCTTCATCACTTCTAAAATAATTTAGTATATCCCTTGTAGAATTGAATAATTAGTATAATATATACCCCCTTGTTTTGAACAAAAGGAAGTTCAGACCAGGCCATGGCTGCTCTTGGCATGCTTAGAAATCAAAATAGAGGCTAAAGCTAGTAACATCTATTCTAGGCAACCCAATAACATTCGTTTCCTTACCTTAATTCATCCAAATGAAGGGTCTTGTCCTCCTTTAACCTCAATGAGGTAAATAAAGATTGGGGTTTTCTTGATTTCACTGTAGGTTCCATTGAGAGGTGCAATGGTGACTGCCCTCCTCTCATATTGAAATCTTCTTATCAAGTATGGGGTGGACAATCCCCTTCAAAGTTGCAAAACAAATAAGGTTTGTAAAGACCATTTACAATTGTTTGTTTAATCTAGCTAGGCTCTTCGATCGTCCTCTGTAGCCAAAGGGAGTTGATTAAAACAGCAGAGATCGCTAGTTCATTACTTCAAAATATCAAAATCTGGCAATATAAACAGCTGAACTCCATACTGTGTTTCTTTCAATAGTTCATGAATTTGGTTTCGGCCCTTTCGGGAAGGTGTTCTTTGAAGGTAACACCCCGACTGTGATCACAGATGATAAAAAAAACCTTTCCATGGGGTCTTCTAAACTTTGCATACAGTTCACTTTTGCCCAAGTGCGATTGTACTAACAAGGGTTCACACCAGTCAACTTTATCGGTGAAAAACATCAGAACCATATGTAGAGCGGACTATTTCGGCGCAGAGGGGAAACTGTAACAATGCAAATAAGGTCACCGGGAGACCAGCAAGTAAAGCCACAAGAATGGCAAGCCATGCCAATTTGTGGTCAAACGTGATAAAATAGGTAGCACTGAATGCTATCTCCATGGTCGCTATTGAGAAGAAGCTAGAGTGTTGAAAGACCAATTATCAACTTCCTAGGTAAGGAGTTGAGGAAGTCTTCTTCAGCATAGTGTGATGTGAGGACTGATAGAAATATCAACACCGAAGTCAAGGAAGAGAAGAGCGCTAGTGCATCTGATATGGCAAAAACCTTAAACCGAATGTCTTTATGAAAGATAGGGATACCTATATCACTGCGGTTCCCACCTGGGACAGTGAAGGCTGCAGTAAATACCACTGTGGCAATGAGCGTGGCTACTAACGAGTACGATGACGCCGTTGCCCTCATCCATTTCTCTCCTTTCTCAACCAAGTCCTCGTGTTCATCTGTAAACATAACTCGGGGTCTTTTCCTTTCTGAGTTTTTCAATTCCTTGTACGTAGGGTTTGTAATCTTTTCCACCTCCTACACAACACCATTGTTTAGAATAAAATGACACTACAAACACAGAAATATCAGTACGTACCAGTACCACAAAACACTTCAAAGAATAAAGTAACAGAACTTGTAAGATATTCCATACTAAGGATGTCAATCTATAAGCTAGAGAGCAATTATGGGTTTATCACCTTGAACCAATGCAGCTCCCGCTGCATTTGTAATGCTGCACCAGAGACCAGTTTGAGCTTAGGGGAAGGTGCTAATTTTGCCGCGAGATGCAAGATGTTGTTCCTTGAAGGATCAATATACGCTGCCAACACGTTGGTAGATGCACCAACCCCTCGAATTAGTTCGATATTCGATTGCAATGTGAAGTATGGTATGACAATCGTCGTAATGGGTCCAAATAAGTGAAGGAAAAGTCTCAAGGCAATGGCTTATGAACTCAGTAGTACCGTATTCTGCGGCTACCATGAATGGCATCTTTACTAACTCGATATCCTCTCTGACTGCTTACTCAAGAGTAACACTTGCTCACATATGTATTTCATTAGTCCGAGTGCTTGGATATGCATTACTTTGTCATAGACGTGATTCATACTTGGCAGTACTGCCATTAAAACCAACTTAAGAAAAACTTAACTCACCAAAAAATTAAATTATAAGTTAAAGTGGAGATGGTTTGATGCAGCATACCTAGATGTTTTAAAGCATTCCAGGAGAGTCCATTCAACCTTTGGGCCACTGGCATACAAAACCAAACTTGCTTGTTAGAATTTTGAATGGGTTATGTATTAGAAAGGAAAGTGCTAAAAAAATTCAAGTGGGCGAATGACACATCATATGTGGCACCATCGATGAGACTGCTAGCTAGGCCCAGAATTGCCTCAGTCAAATGATCTTAACCATCCATATTAAAAGATATTCATGACTGTTGACTACGTTTGGGTTTTGGCCTTATTTTGGGTACGGGTGTCAATTTTACCCGTTTAACCAGAACCGAATCGGAACCGGAACCGAAAACACCGGTTCCTGTTCCACATTTTTGGGAACCGATTAAAAAGTAACCGGAACCGGAACCGAACCGACAATAACTGTTCCGGTTCTGGGTAGCCTAATATGGAACCGAAACCGATAAGAACCGGAACCGAACCGATAAGAACCGGTACCAATAAATAAATATAGTGTAAATATTGTCAAATTCTCAAGATTTGGCCCAATATACCCGGAACCGACATAAATACATAATCGGTTCTAGTTCCGGATCCATCACTTTGAGAACCGGAACCGAACCGATAAGAACCGGAACCGATTGTTCCGGTTTTGGTCACCTTAGGAACCGACCCGTTGACACCCCTAATTTTGGTGGTGCTCGGCTTCAGGCCAAATTTACCCTCTTTAACATGAGCCATATGACATCATAATTAATCTTTTTTGAAAACATACTATTTTGATTTCAAACAAACATTTTAGTGATTTTACAACTAAAAAATGTTTTAAAAACAATTGCATACTATTTTTTTTTTTTTTGAAATTTTGGTTTTTCTTTTATAACATACTTATAACTTCTTAAGAAGAACGAAAACTTTTTTTGAAGAAAAAAAACAGCAAACAAGAAAAAACCAATGGTTTGCTTGGGAAAAAACACAGAAAAATAAAAAAAGACAAAAAAACAAATGAATAATGTTGCTCTCCCCAGTCAGCTGGGTCACCGGTTCAACTGGCCAGATCCAGCGGGTTGTTGGAAAACGAACCGTTTTTTCTCAAATTACTGGGTCGGGGTTGACCCAACCCAGTTTTGTGACCGGTTCAACCGGCCGGGTCGGGCTGGGTTTAATAACACTCCGGACTCAAAATAGAATTCCAACAATTAAATCATTTTTACTGGCACAATCTAACGAAAGCAAGAACCGAATGGTCCGAAACAGACCTTGAATGATTTGGTTCAGTTGGAGGAACTGGAACTCTGTGGACATTTGTGTACTGCATCTTGGACTCTGTGTGGGGTTCTCCGTATCTCCTGTTTTGGTGTGATAAGGGGTGGAATCTTGCTCAACATGAACCCCTTAAAACACAGTAAAATTAGAGGTTATTTCATTATAGAGGACAAAAGATAAAAAGAGTTTTATGGATGGAGAGACAAACATGAATAGATGTAACGTTGCCAAAACCCAAGCCCACTTCCACTCAAGAACGCTGAAGGCCTTCGAGCCAACACATCCACTGCTGACTTCCCACTCTTATCACGAGTAGTAGCTAATTGTGAGTACTTCTGTACTAGATGCAGTCCCACATCTACGTGTAGAAAGAAAAATGGATCGTTACTTAAATCCAATTAAGCAGTTATAAAATTTATTGCACCTGTGTTACTTACCAAAAAAATCGGCAGCTATTACGGCATTGAGAAGACGAACACCGTCCTGGCTTCCGAATGGACTCGGATCTTCATCTCTCGTAACCTCGCTAAGATACAACAACAAGTCCTTGTGACCGAGTAGTGCTGCTTCAAGGATGGGCGTATATCCATATTGGTTGCGTATCTGTGGCAAATTGGGGTTCTTTCTAACCATGGCCTCTGCTGCCTTGATATTTCCAACTACAACTGCAAAATAAAGAGCGGTGTGACCCGTTGAGTCTTTCAATTCTAACGCAGCTACAGGCATCGGGTGCACCAGCTCCTCCACAAACTGTGTATGTCCTGGGAGTGCTGCAATGTGGAGACTGGTCTTCGACGATTCGGAAATCTTCGCAACCAGGGCATCAGGATCCGATTCGAAGAAATTTTTGGCTGATTCCCAATCACCTTCTGATGCACCTTTGTATAAGGGCATGTACCAAGAGAGGTCTTTGTTCCCCTCTACGACGGAGAGATCAAAATTAGTAGAACATTAAAGAAGAGAAGAGATTAATTAACACAACTGATGTTTCATTACCAGGGCTGCTGTTGTTGTCTTGATTGTGTTGGGCGGTACTGGTGGCCATCGTGCGTGCTAGTAGTGCTCACTGAACCGAGGTCAAGCTGAAAGACCATTGATCCCGAGACTTACGGGATCGGAGGCTGGATCAGTCGGATCTGCCAACTCGCCCCAAGACGGTGTGAAAATCCTTTGAAAAACGGTGAACTCGGGCGAGATAGAGCATGTTTGGATCGGATCGGTGGGGTCCGATCCCCATCCAGATCGCCCGATACTTCGAACTAATATACGAGATCCAAACCTCACATTGACTGGATTCATATTGTTTGACTCACGCATTGCTTGTTTTTTTAGATGCAAATAAAGGACAGTTCATCATTACATGGGAGGTGGAAACAAAGGTATAAAATAAGGGTCGGGCTCCGTTGACAGCCCTAAAATGACAGGATTCTATACAGGACATAAATATGTGCCACATGACACACTCTTAAGAGGATTTGACCGTATGGATGTTTTTCTAATCCCCATGTGGACCTACGAACCAAAATTCAGCCTGATCCGTGATTTATAGGTGTTGGATCTGTGTACCTCAAATACTGCTATAATTCCCACAGTTGAGATCAACCCATGAACACAAGTCCAATCCAACGTCTAGAAATTACTAATCAGGCTGAATTTTGGTTGTAGGTCCACCTAGAGGTTGGCCAAACATCCATACGGTCAGAGTCCTCTTAAGAGTATGACCCGTGGTATATATTTATGTCCTGTACAGAATGATGTCATTTTAGGGTTGTCAACGGAGCCCCATCCATAAAATAAAGGGTGTTTTTGTAACATCCCCATGACGCACTTATTGAGCATGTAATTCAAATTGTTCTCCGATTGACTCAAAAACCAAAAAAACGACCTTAGTGGTGATTTCTGTCCGTTGGATCTTAGAACCCCAAAAAATGTAAAAAAAAACACTATCATGTACGCGTTGACGTCATTAAGAAAAGTTGACTCATTTGTTTCCCCACCACCGCCCCCAAAAAAGAATAAACAAGACCATAGATCAAAGTCTCGGGATCGGCAGTTGGATCGGACCCCTCCGATCCCGAGTTGGATCGGCTGGATCGGCCCGATCCACCGTGATCCCGAGACGGAAAAAAAAAATCCTAAAAAATGAAGAAAAAATTCAAAAGATTGTAGAAAAATCAGAAAAGTGTTGGATCTCGCCAGATCTAGCCGGATCTCGCCCAAAACTCACCGGATTTTCAACCCAACTCGAAGAAATTTCAACCAAAACTTTCGATCGTCATGGATCTATGTGTTTCGAAGGTTGATCTACCATTTTCAAGCTAATTTTAGGTTCTAAGAAGGGTTGGAGGAGGAAAGGGGAGGAAAACAAGTGAAAAAGATGGAAAAATAGAAAAAAAAATCGAGTTTTTATAACGTTTTCGCCGCTGGTTCAACTCGCCGAGTTGGATCGGTTTAACTCGGTTGGATCGCCAGATCCAACCGATCCAAGAGGCGATCCAACCGAAGACAGACTGTGAAGTCTTACCCACCAAAAAACCAAAAAAAGTTAAATATGGGCAATTTTCTATGACAAGTTTGAATGGACAAAGTCTAGTCGCCCCTTTGAAAAACAACATTTGCTTGCATGTGAGCAAGGTTTAAAATTTTATTTCGGATGAATGTCTCGGTCAAATGAAAAATTGAAACAAATTCCGAAACAAAACGAAACATTCATACATTAGAAAAACGAAATTTTAGAAACATTCTAAAACATTACGAAATATTATTCAAAATCATTAAATTATATTTTTATTTTTTTGAATTGTATCGAATTGTCTCGACTTGTCTGGGCGAAACAAACCGAAACATTACGAAATATACGAAATATTCAACGTTTCATTTTGGTTTCCTTACGAAACGAAACGAAACATACGAAACATTACGAAACATTCCGAAATTTTAAACTATGCAGGTGAGTTACTTCGCAAGCTCCATTCAAGATTAGATCAAACCCATAAATAATCATATTTGTGTGTATGAATGCCATTGGGTGTTTGTGTCATTCGGTATATTCATTTGTGACTACGAGTTCACCTTCGCTGACTGTGGAGTGTCAGCATCGAAGCTGCCGACAATCACAGAGTTCACACGTACTCAAGCAGCGACCAAGTGCCTTTGATGTTGCGCCAGGTACACACACCTAAGTGTAGGGGCAATGATATTGCCAGGTTAACCCTGTTTAATCCAGATTGGCCAAAATGATCACATTAATTTGACTCGGTCATTCCACCGACTTGGATGATTTGACTGACGCGCACCAATCTGTTAAACGAGAAATATTGCCTTGTTGTAGGCTTGTAGCTTATAAAAGGCCCTTCTCTTTGTCTGCAACCTTTACCCTTCGTCTCGTCTCTCCAACGATCTTTGCAGCTGGTTCTACGTAGAAAAGGTAACTCTCATTACTGGTTTATTAGATTCACTATGGTTGCAGTTCGATTTTCTCATTACTGTTTTATTAGATTCACTATGGTTTCTGTTTAACGATAAAGTTAAGTGACTGTAATAATGTTATTACGGAGATTTCTGGTTTTTTGAGTAAAACTACTCTTAGTGGAATTTTTTTACTCTTCTGATTTACCAACTTAATCCTATTTTTCTTGACGAGCCGTGCGGTACTCCGATCAAATCCCGACTAAACCAAACCTTAACCAATCGGACTACGTACGTGTGGTTCGCTTCGCTACATAGCGATATTTTCAGGGCCCGCTGACGAGTTGGATGTTTGGCCCACCAGCGAGGCTTTCCGTTTGAGATGAAAGGAGAGTGATTCCATCCTGAAGATCTCCAACGGTGGTTGATTAGCGCTGAACTGGTATTCACTTTTTTGCCAGAGCTCAACCACCGTTAGATTCGTGAAGTCAACGGCCCAGCACACGACTCCTGAGAGGGGTCAGAAAAAGGGATCCTCGGAGCCTGAGCCTTCTAACATATGGAATTAAGTTGCACAAATGAAGCAAGCTAAAGACCAAAAATAAATAAATATTTTAATTCATCAAAATTGTGTTTTTTCACACACTTTTTCTTGTCTTTTGCGGGGTTTCTCCATTAATTAGGAGTTGCTTACTAGAACCCCTCTTCAGGCGCATTTTGTGAAGGACGTATCGAACTTCTGAAATTGGCCTTCCCTAGCTATCAAAGATTTCTCTAAGTTTTAATCTAGCTTTTTGGAAATGAACCAAAGTGGACGACTACATGGAGACCTTGTGATCTTTCCAAATAAACGCATCTTGGGCTTGAATGAGTCTGAGGAACGGTATAACTTAATTGGTGGGGGTATTTTAATCCATATCGACCTCGCTCCCTCTACTTGTTAAATAAAATAAAATATATTTTAAAATTTTTACATTGCTTCCACTGAGACTAGTATACACACAATCAAGTGATAACGATATATATATTTTGTGTGATTTTAAGGTAACCAGTGGGCCGCATGTGAATGATTGTATAGGAGTCTTTTTGGAAGGTTAGTCTGGAGGGGTGAATCTATAAATTGTTGCAACTCGAGGCATAATTAGAAAATTAAGTTGTAAGGGGTTGTATTGAAAATCAGATCGATGGTATAGAATAATAATTAAGTAGGTAGCCGAGGGTGTTGTATTGAAATCGTCATAATGATACAAGGATGCATGGGCTGGGCGAGTACGGTTAATAGGGCATTTAATAAACTAATTTTGTTCTTGGCTAATAGCTAGGTGCCTTGTTTTTCTCAATAGACAACTAATAGTGAACGGCGTGCCTCAACACACACCCAAGTTTTGACTTTATAATAGTAATAGATAATAAATTATAGGGCTGAGTAGGGGTGTAAATAGGCTGGCCCGCCCATCAGTAGGGGTGTCAACGGGTCGGTTCCGGTTCGGTTCCTAAGGTGACCAGAACCGGAACAAACGGTTCCAGTTCTTATCGGTTCGGGTACTTATCGGTTCCGGTTCTCAAAGTGATGGTACCAAAACCGGAACCGATTATGTAGTTTTTGTCAGTTCCGGTTCCGGTTTCGGGTATAACAGGTCCAATCTTGGTAATACGAGAATTTTTACACTATATTTATATATTGGTTCCGGTTCTTATCGGTTTCAGTTCCATATTAGAGTACCGGAACCGTAACCATTAGTTTTCGGTTCGGTTCCGGTTCCGGTTCTTTTTAATCGGTTCCCAAAAATGTGGTACCGGAACCGGTGTTTTCGGTTCCGGTTCCGGTTCGGTTCCGGTTAAATCGGGTAAAATTGACACCCCTACCCATCAGGGGTTTGAGGCCTGAATTGAATTTACCAAAAACCAATTATAGGGCCGGTCCACCCATTTACACCCTTTGCTAGGAGCACCTTCTGGGCAGTGCCATAGACCATAACAATTAGAAAGTGAAGTCCCTTTTGCGAAGTGATGGATTAGGATCTGTAAATTTTTTAACAGCATCATAAAGTAATGAATTAATCTAACTATCAGGTCTCCATCCCTAGCAGTCCCGTGGATTTTGGGAGAGAAAGTGAAGTGAAGATCTCCACATCTGACACACTTTTCAAAAGTATAGAAACATTTATACAGCGATTCCTCTCAAGCTCAAGCGTTAGGATTTTCTTAGAAGTTAAGAGGTTTGTTCCAATGGTTTTGTTTCCAGATGCTATACCTAATGTGTAAAGGAATGATCTATTGTTTGATGATCATTCGTCATGCTGAGATCATCACGTAATATTTCACGCTTTGCACATCTAGCTATAGATTAAAGAATCAAAAACATGGATTCAATTTACTCGTTTCATGCCTTGATTTTCGTTTGTTTTGAAATTAGAGGAGGTTAGTTGGACACTGAAATCTAGGGTGAGATGGTTAAAGGAAGGTAATAACAACACCATATATTTTTCTATAAAATGGAAAACTTTAGGAGAAGACAAACTTCATACCCTCTATAAAAATTGGAGATAGGCGCTTAGGACTCGTATTGTTTCCTTCTACTCTCTAGCATGTACACAGAAACCATACCTACGAGGTTTAAACTTGATGGGCTTCATTTTGATGGTATATGTGAAGAGTCCGAAGAAAGGATAGAAAGAGAAATTAATGAAGAGGTAGGAAGAGACAAAGTCCCAAGCCCTGACGTGTTCTCTTTGGCTTTTATCTCTCTGTGGCTTTTATCCAAAATTGTTGGGACATCATAAAACCAACTTGATGAAGATTTTTGAGGAACTTTTCATGAGGAACCATCTAGATTTTGATTGCAATCAAACCTCCTTAGTATTGATTTCAAAGATGCAAGGCGTAGAGGATATCAATTATTTCAGGACAATTAGTCTCATAGAGAGTGTTTACAATATTATTGCCAAAGTTCTAGCTTTTAGACTTAAAATGGTGATGAATGAGATTATTTCGGGTGAGCAAGGTGCCTTTCTGTGGTCGACAGATTCTTAATAGGGTGCTTATTGCTAACAAATGCATTAATTCAAGGTAGCATTTAGGGACACCAGGTGTAGTGTGGTATGTAAAATAGATTTGAAAAAGGCCTATGATCATGTGAATTGAGGCTTTTTAGACTGAATGCTGAGAGGGATGGGGTTTAGACCTAATCAGCCCCCCGCCCCCCCTTTAGGTATTCTTAGTAAAAGATTACAGACTGTGTTTTTTCAAGTAAGGTGTGATACACCGCACCAAATGGGTGATCGACTAGTAAGGCTAGACCAACCCCAACTACTAAGTCCAAGAGAAATATGGAGTCCGGTCGGCCACTCGAATTGTGCGGTCAATACCCTGAATTCATACATAATAAACGCATTATAATGTCCACTAAGTTGAGAATGTCTGCTGAGTTGAGTTCTACATTTCAATGCTAATACAACTTTATCTTCCACAGATAAGAAAATTTCCATTGAATTGATCTTCATTACTTTGCTTTGATCTTCTTTAAAGAGCTGGTGAAGTCCACATGTGTTGTTGTAATACCCTAAACTTTTTAGGGGTATTATGGTAATTTTGACATTCTAAAAGTTTTTGAACTTTATTCTGTATTTATAACTTATCTATCATGTTATGTAGAAATTATCTTGAGAACTTAGTTAGAACATTTATATCATGAGATGTAAAGAATTTCATTGTAATGACACTAGAACTAATTTTCACATATGTGTACTTGTACTATGATAGTGTAGGGATATTTTCTGTACTAGATAATCAACTTAATTAACTGAGTCCATAACAAATTTTATGATTTTGAGACCCATCAAGAATTCTAATCTGTCATAAATAGGAATTTGGAGAATCACTTTCATTACACCCCAAAAGTGACCACATGCAAGCAAGAAAAAATTTATTAAATAATATTAACCCTAATTTGCTTGACTTTTTGGAGATCATGAGGATCGATCTTGACCTCTCTTGATGCTTATGCTCTTATAAATCATCACTTACATGTCTACATCTTCCTCTCTTTTGTATTCAATTATCCAATTCCATATATGCTTATTATTATCTCTATCTCAAATAATAATTCAATCTAGCTAAGATTCTATTTCAACTAGCTTCTGGTCTCTTTGACATTTGAATTCGATGATTACTATATCTTCAGTCGAAAGGAAATACCAAGAACCTACTCCAACCACTTCTTCCAAGTACGCAGGTCGAGATGAGTTCCAAAAGGTATTTTCAGCAGAACTCATTTTTCTTTTACATTTGATGATTTATGACATTTTATGATTTTAGTTTTATTATGACTAATGGTTTAGCCCGTGTGGGCTTTTTGCGATGTATTAAAAAAAGTAAAATAAGAGTTAAAATAAGTAAAACAATGAAAGAGAAAAAATCACTGTAAAAAATAAACAAATCATTGTAAAAATGAAAAAATAATTCTACATTCTTTCTCATACCACCGAAACAAATCTCCAGGTTCTCAGACCATCGATAATTGATCAATCCCAACCATCTGATTCCTAAACTTCATATGAGAAAGGAATCCTTCAAATAAGTATGACTCTGAGTGTTATCAACAAAATGAAACAAAATATTGGTATGCAAAAACTAACAAACTTCTCAAACAGTCCACCTAGGCACAAAAGTTGTTAACCAATCCATATCCAAGATAAGGCTGAACTCCAGCATCTCAGCATGACTAAAACAACAGACAATGCTAACTCTCTAATATCGATTGGCATGGTCCACATATCTGGTCTAGGAATAAAGATCCACCCAAAGGAAAGATAAAAAAATAAGACTATATCTAATCCTCAAGCCGCAAATCAAATGCATGCATAAAGGTACACGAAAAGGAGGGATACATAAAATCTACACTAAACATAACACTATCTTGACAATCATAAATAGCAAGGCACCTTCTACATCTACAATAGTCTCCGCATCACGAGGAATGTTTCATTTGCCCTACTAATGTTGTTGTCGCTGATCCACTTGAGGTTTTGGACAATTCTTAGCCAAGTGTCCCTTCACTTTACAGTTGTAGCAACTCCCGGTGAAAATCTTGGGTTCTACCCACACAGCCTGAACTGGCACCATAACAGTCAAAGAATCTATCGTGGTAGTCCTCTGCTGCTTCCGTTGTTGCTCTTGATTCTGGTCTTGCTGTTAAGTTGCCTTTGCTTTCCTTTTCTTATATGTCTTCTGATCCTGCCTCTGCTCCCTGAGTCTATGGAACTCATGGTTGTCCTGCTTGATAGCCATTACCTGATCTACGATTTCAATACATGTCCTCATTCAAAGACCCATCGACATCTTTCGAATATCCTCGGTTCCCTTACCAACACGCTGTGACCTTTCACCAATTATGTGTATGGAATATCTACAATCCAAATACCATTTAAAAGTTTCATTAGCAATTAATGCAGTATGGACAATCAAACATTTTTCATTTTCTTTTCTAGCTCAACTTTTTATATACGAATTATTGGTTTTCTTGTTGACTGGAATTGATCTTAGAGAGTTATTATAATATTTTATTGATCTAGATCTAGCATTCAAAGCAACTACTTTAACAAACAATTCTTTTTCTCTATTTCGTTTTCTAATTTCTTTCAAAATTTGTAGATTTTTCATTCTTTTATTTTCTTCAATTTTTGTTAGAAATTCTAACTTCATTTTAAGAACAAGACAGTTGTATTTCATATGTCGAAAATGTCTATAATAATGACATAATATTCAATTTTTCAGATTGTGTATTTTTTTAGATGAAACAATAGTAGCTTTTACAAACATAGTGTTAGAGTTAGAATAATACAATTCTATTTCATATGTCCAAAATGTCTACAGTAATGACAAATAATGTTCGATTTTTGAGATTGCCTATTTTGAGATGAAACCATTATAGCTTTTACAAACGTAGTATTAGAGTTTTTAGAAGATTTTTTAATATATCCAAATCCTCTCCTATCATTGTTTGTATTTCCCATGGTTAGTAGATTTTCAAGTATAAAATTTTCTTGTATAAATTCTTGACTTCTAATTCATTCTTTTCGAGTCTTAACTTTTCACTATTATTTTTAAGAGTTTGTTCTTTATTAAGAATTAGTATCACTTCATTATTTATCCTTCACTATTTGATATAGTTTTTTTTAATTTAACTTTTAGCGAAGTATTTTCAGAGTTCATTTCAGTTCTTTCCCTTTACAAAAGATCACAAGATTTTGCCAATTGTAAGCTTTCTTCATATAGATTGTTAAAAGCTTTTTTATTATTTTCTTCACCATCATCACCAATTAAATCTGTTTCAATTTTGATTTCATTATTGTTTGAGTGATGATTTTCCTTTATATTAGCAATGGTCATTAATGCTCTAACATAAAGTTATGGATGATGTTATTGATCTAGATGTGTTCGTTTCTATATCGGATTCCTCACAGCCCATATCCAAACAACAACCTTCATGGCTATGGTTTTTTCCTTTCTTAATGTTATTGGGATAGTCAGTAGAGATATGACCATAACCTCTGCATTTATAACATTCAAGTTTATCTTTGGTATTGTCTCCCTTTTTGTATTTGTCAATTCTTTTAAAATGTATTTTATTCCTTTGCACAAAGTTTTTCTTATCTTTATATTTGAAGAATTTCTTAAATTTTTTTTGTAAAAAGGACAACTTCTTCTTCAAGGTTATTAGACTCGTCAGAGTCAGTTTTTTCTCTCATTTGTTTCTTAGAGGTTTTTAATGCTAATCCTCTTTTCTTAGGTCTTTGAAGTTTAAGTTCAAATGTTTGAATTGACCCTATTAATTCTTCTAATTTGATTAGGTCAACATTTTACTTTCTTCAATAGTCGTTATCTTATGATGAAACCTATCAGGTAACGACCTCAGAATTTTTTAACAAATTTTGACTCTGGGATGGCTTCACCAAGACCCCACATGGAATTGATTATTTTACTTAGCTTAGTGTAAAATTCTATGAAAGTTTCATTGTCAATCATTCTTATGATTTTAAACTGTGCTGTAAGCATTTAAAGTTTGGATACCTTAACTGAATGAATTCCTTCATGGGTCATGTCGAGAATGTCCCATGCTAGTTTTGAAGTTTCACGTGCAATTATTCATTTGAACTCATCATGTGATAAAGCACAATGTATAACATTTAGGGCTTTTGTATTATAGGTATATGCTTCCTTATCACCTATACTCCATTTCAATTTGGCCTTAATAATAATGGTAGTTAAATCACCAAAAGTGGTTGCAACAGTAGGGGATGTCCATCCCATTTCCACTGATTTCTAAATCCTTTCATTAAGTGATTTTAGAAAGCTCCTCATTCTAGTCTTCTAGTAGACATAATTAGTAACATTGAATAGAGGATGTCTAGACACAAAATCTCTCTTAACTCATAGTTATTCTTAAGGATCTAAGAATCACACTCGGGTTGTTAAACCCTCTTAGAGTGACCTATGCTCTGATATCAATTGAAATTTTCTTATAATTATCACAATATGTCCTAGAGGGGGGTGAATATGATAATTTAAAATTTCTCTACGAATTAATGAATAGATTTAAATTCGATGACCACACAAGGCAAAAATAGATCAAACAACCAATATTCAAATCATCAACTGAAATTGAAATAGGTACATGAGACAAGTTATATAAACATTCACAATCACATAAGACAAAGATTTATAGTGGTTCGGTGACTTCGCACATACGTCCACTCTTCAACACTCAACACCAGCAATTTATTATTCTTTCAATCATGCATTACAATATATCCACTTAGTCTAAACTCACGAGAATCATTTATCTCTCACATAAAGAGTCGACATAGACCAATAGAGTTAGAAGAAAACCTTGTCCTTGAGGATCTACAATCCACAATTAACTCAATACAATGAGTAAACACTCATCAACCAAACACAAATTCAAGTTTGATAGTTGTAATTCTATCTTAAGGTTTTTTCATAGAGATACTTACCTTTGGACAAATTCAAAGCAAACGCTTGAATCTTCAGAGAAGTTTTACCACAAAATTCACACTTACAATGATGATCATCTACTGGGTAGAAGATGTGACAATGTAATGAACAAAGTGTAGCCTATCAAATAGCTGTCAGAGCCTTCACAGATTGATACAACTTGATTTGCTCAGGTAAAGCTCTCAAATAATACAAATATTTTCAACTCAGAAGATATCAATGAAAGAATGGGAGTTAAACAGTTATTGCTTGGTATTTTATTTTAGGATTTATGTCTCTTTATATAAGCAGCTCTTAAACAAGGGAAAAAAAACCTAAAATGCCTGTTGGGATGGGGCCCAAACAAGCCAAACATCAAGAGACTTTTCAGTCAATGGAAATCCATTTTTCACGGGGGGTTGACCACATATATTGGCCGATGTACTGCTCAGAGATAGATTTCTGTCTGAGGAGTGCTCGGTTGCTCAAATTGACCAGTCGACCGAAGAGCAGTTAATAAAAACTACTAAGTAAAAGGGGGTGATCGACTACACAAAATGGCTAGTCGACCGCACATTTTAGGCAGTCGACTACACATTTTAGGTGGTCGGCTGGCCAGTGCACCCTGATGCTAACTAGTCCAAAAAATCGCTAGGATGTCCATTAGATAGCTAAGTCAGACTAGATGCCAAAAAGTCAAAAACCCGCTAGGATGTCCAATAGGCTAATCAACCTAGACGCCAAAAATTTTAATTCAAAGAGATCATCAAGGGTCCGAACAACCGCATGTTTCGCACGGTGAACCCTTTGATGCATACGAATATAAAGTGCATGAGATTACGTTTGATGAATGTCCATTGAGTGAGGACGTGTGCTGAGTTGACTCCAAAATCTTTATGCTGACTTGACTTTATCTTTTGTTGAATCTCATTCCTTGGGTTGATCTTCTTTAGGTTTGTTTTAGCAATTGTTGATTAAGTCCCCTTTTGATTGTTGACGCTTCGTTCTTCAGAAGACTACTATCGAATTAGATCAAATACTAATGAACTAAGTATTCATACGATTGACAACATAGACCTTTCATCATCAACTATAGCAACAAGCCAATTAGGATGCTTAGCAGCAAATTTGAAGCCGTGAGGATCAATGCTGGTACACAAGAGTGCCTAAAAAAATTGGATGTGAGCCTGTGAACCTATGGGAGTGGATTGTGGTGGAACAATGTGTCGGGTAGCTTGCTTGCACTTCAATCTAATGAACATATGATAGAAATTTCCATCAACCAGGGGTAAGTCAACCGTGTTCTGTCCACCCGGGATGTAGGGAGCATCAATAATTGGCATCGGTACCTTGATATCGGGTGGTGCTAAAGGTAGCTCGATGATGATTTGTCCACTAGGGATGGAATGAGTATCAGCATGGGGGACATGTTTGGAAGTAAGAACCATGGAGGGAGGTATACCGTGAGATCGGTAGGAGTGCTCGCAATCGGCGATCAACACCACCAGGAAGGAGAGTGATGGGGTCTGCAACAACTGAAGCATCGTCTTCACTAGCAGGAAGGGAATAAGGTGCGACCCCAATCAACCAAGCTGTGACTATGCGCCGGTGTAGGAGATTCAGGTTCAGTGCCTCCAACCGAACAATGAGGGTCAACCAATTCCAGTAGGTGATGAGGTTGCAAGCCGTGGAGAAAGATTGTTGTGTTCAGCTTGGTGAAGAACCAAAGGGCGTTGGTGCTCAACTGACAGTGTGACCTATCCATCTTTGTTCACACTTTCCTATTCATGAGTACAATCTAGATCATGGAAGGCAACAAGATCATGGGAAATAGTGGATAATAATAATGATGTTACGATCCTAGGTTAAGACCTTAGCTTTCTACTCCACTATCACCAAGGTGCTTTTGGAGTATTGGTTTGGGTCTTAACATTTGTTATCAGAGCGAACCCCACCTCCAGGGTTCGAGTCACCGGAGAGGCAACTATGGTAAAAAAAAAAAAAAAAAAAGGAGCTCACCATAGTATGGTATATGGAGGGCCCGCTATAGTGGCTTACTGTGATCAGTTTCGAAAGGGGCGATCTAGGGAAAGGGCTACATGGGGGCTCGCTCAAAGAATGAGAAAATAGGGTACCAGAAAAAATCTCGAGGCCTGTTCACAAATAAAAAGTGAGAAAATAGGGGTACCAGAGTGAAATCCACCTTAGAGTGGGCCACCGTGGATGTCGGCCTTAAAGGGTGGTGGAATGTTACGATCCTAGGTTAAGACCTTAGCTTTCCGCTCCACTATCACCAAGGTGCTTTTGGAGTATTGGTTTGGGTCTTAACAGATGATGTGTGAGAAAATGAGAAATACTCATAAAAAACAACATGTCGTGAAATGTAAACACAATGAATCACCAATGGATGGGCTTGACATCCATGTGGTTGGTGGGCCCAATAAAAGATATCTATGTAGGGTCACAAGAGTCCTCTGCATCGATCAGAGACTTTTGCGCCTAGTTAGTAAATTCGCTTATTATTCGCGTTTAATATGCAATTTTTTCATACTTTTGAAGAACGTTTAATACTGCTGTATTGTGAATTTGAAGATTAAAGGAATAAAACACGTATTGTTTGCATTTAATACACAATTTTTTGCAGTTTTTAAAATAAAAATGTATGAAATGGACGTATAAAATAAAATAAAAAATCAGTAAAAATTCAGGCTTTTAATTTAAGGCTACATGAATATTACCACTTCAACAATAACCAAATTTTTATATCCTGAAACTGAATTAAACTCGAACTTTTACCGTTCGGAATCTTTTCTGTATGCCGAATTGCTAACTATGCCTCTGCGTACATCTAAAATGTTGCCATTTTAACAAGAGAATATTCGATCTGAAATTTAGAAAAATCCCGGGCCCACATGCACGTGGTGTTTTTGGAGGCCACATATCATGCTACTTAACTTAATTAAGAAGGATTTGGTTGCTTCTTACTCGACGCCTACAGGAAATTTGGTAAAATGAATAGTGGCATTGGTCTCTTTGCCCGCTCTGCGATGAACACTCTTAGCATAGGCTACAAGAAAATTGATCAAAATGCGTCTGGCTTTGCTTACCATATGCGGACGCAGCACTTGTCTGAACGCGGCAATCTGGATTCCAAGATGAACCATCGCCAATGGACGCAGTCCAGCACTAAAGTAAGTCATTATTATTATATTAATTTTTTTCAAACCCACTTTCCATTGTAGTTTTCTTAAGGGTCGTGATGTAACAAGGTATACCTCACCGCTGCCATCTGGGCCTACTGACCGCATGGATGTTTAGCCCACCCCTTAGTAGACAATTGTACAAAAAATCAGCTTGTTTGATGATTTTTAGCCGTTGGTTTTTGTACTAAAAGAAAAGGTTGCGTTCAACGGCTATAAGAACGCCTTAAAAAGTACTAAAAATTGCTAAAATCTACTGGTTATAGATTATAAATCAGGGTGATTTTTTTGTGTGTATATCCACCAAGGGTTGGATAAACATCCATGCGGTCAGTGGGCCCAGATGACAGTGGACAAAGTGTAACAAGCTATGCCTGAAGCTTTTTCAAATGCGGAAGCACGATTTTTGTTACTCATATGTACACACCAAAAACCACCCGGATTGGTAATCTCTAACCATTGGATTTTACTACTTTTAAGGCATTCTTATAGCCATTGAATTCAACCCTTTTTGGAGCATCAACCAAGCTGATTCTTGGTATGAATATCTACTCTGGGGTGGGCTAAACATCTATGCTGTTGGTGGGTCCAGGTGGCAACAGTGAGTAACAAAAATGGGCTTCGGCATTTGAAAAGATCTCAGATATACCTTGTTACATCACGACCCTTCTTAGAATGTTCATGTCTGAACTCTGATGCAAGGTTTAAAGGAGGCCGTTTTAACGGTTAAAGGGATTGGGGGCGTTACCGTTTAAACCGTTTAAACGGATTGAAACGGTCAGGGGCAAAAATGGAAAAAAAAGGAATTAAACGGATTTTAACGGTTTTAACAATTTTAACAGAAAAAGTGGCGCAGAAATTCAAATTTTGAAATTTGAAAATTAAAAAAAAAAACGAAATTTAACGGTTTTAACGGCCATTTTTTCACAAAATTTTTCAAAATTAAACGGCTGTTTAAACGATTTTAAAGGCCGTTAAAACAAAAAAACGGCCGTTTTTTTCAAAACCGATAAAACGCGTGTAAACGGTTTTAACAGAAACGGGCTTGGGGAGTTACCATTTAAACGGCCGTTAAAACCGTTTAAACGGCCGTTTTTAAAACCATGCTCTGATGTACTAGGTTGCAAATACGACTAGCTTTTGAGCAAAACTTCTGTCACAAGATGTTGTGATCGAAGCCGGTCACAACCCACAATACAAGCCACGTGGCTCACTATTAGAGGGCGCTGGCCGTATGGATGTTTGGCCCAAGGTTTAAAAAACGGCTGTTATTTTCCGTTATAACGAAAATAACGACCGTTATTTTCTGGAAAATTTTGTGAAAAAAAACAGCTGTTATTTTCGTTTTTTTCCGTTATTTTCCATTTTTGAAATTTTGAAATTCAAATTTTAATTAAAATTTGAATTTCAGCGCCATTTTTTCCATTTTTTTTCGTTATTTCCGTTTTTTTCTGTTATTTTCCCATTTTTTTCCATTTTTGCCCCTGAGCATTTTTTTCTGTTATAACGGAAAAAACAGTAACACCCCCAGTCCGTTATACCGTTATAATGGTCCCCTTTAAACCTTGGTTTGGCCAGTTCCTCAGTGGACCTGGAAACCAAAAATCAGCCTGATTAGTGATTTACAACCTTTGGATCTTTGCACCCAAATAACGCTCAATAATGCTCAAATTCCTACGGTTAATATCAACCCATGAAAATAACTTCAATCCAAGCTTACAAATCACTAATCAGGCTGATTTTTGGTTTGCCAATCCACAACCCACTATACAAGCCACGTGGCACACTAGAAAGTACATGTCCGAGGCAAGTACTGAGGCCATTGACTATTAGATTCAAGAGATCAGTTGTCCATGAGGCAATAAAAATATATAGTTGTTGTCTTGTGGATCTCTTGAATCCAACGGTCAATGGGCTTAACCTCACATAGTTTTGTCCGTTTATTCAACTCTAGATCACCTTTGTTACATTTTGTTTATTCATTATAATTGAACCAATGAATCTGGGTTATTATGTTTCAGGGAAAATCCAAGAACTGATTAAAAATGGGAGGTGGAGTCGGTAAAACCTCAATTTCTAGTTCTCAAGGGATTAAGGTTGATTTTCCAATTAAGTTCCATAATATAATAAATGGATTGGAAACAGAATTCCATAGCATTCGTAGTTAAAAACTAGTAATGGGGAGTGATTGTTATTACTTGATAGAAGTGAAAACGTGTTCTAATTTTGCACTGGATTTGTGTGTGTGTGTGTGTTTTTTTTCCTTATGATTATTAGAACCAGACCTCATAATCTGTTTCTTGTTAATGGATTTAACAAGTGAAGAAGTATAATCTTCGATTATTTGATTTAAAATTCCAATTTGAATTGCACTGCATGCTGAAGCATTGCAAGTTCGATTGAACTAGCTCGCAATGCTATGATTTGAAATTCCAATTGAGCTATGAGCGCTATGATTTGCTCATAGCTCAATTGAAAGTGTTCTTTGTCTCAAGAATCATCCAATCTTTGATTATTAAGTCAACCAAAAGATCACGACAGTAAGGTTATGGATGCAGATGGGTTATACAAACACTAATTTACACCCATTGGAATTTCTCATGTTATGTAATCGTTATTAGGAAAGTACTCTAAGATAACAATTAAATAACGAAATCCTCGGATGGACTTTGCAACTTATGTGGTGTGATTCCTCTTCCATGAGCTCCAAGTGATTGAAAAATGTTTAAATCTTATGAAATACATGGAATACACTAAGGTTGAGGTGGACCGTTAAATGCAGTTTGGATAAGGAATCCAGCCCTTGGTATTGCTTTTTTAAAAATTTTGAACTCCATTAAAGATCTGAAATGTTTTTTTTTTTCCATGGTTTGATATTCATGATGCATATAGAGTAACAAATAGAGCTGTTGATGCTCTCTCTACTCTCAGCCATGTCAATGGTTGTATAGTTTTTGTCCCTCCTCTCCATGAGGAATTGGATTCCATAGTTCGGATTGATACGGCTGGTAGAATCTATAATAGGTTGTAATTCCTATTTTGTGATTAATATCTGTAGGGGTTTGCTTAACCCTAGCTTATGGTAACAAAAAAGGGCAATTTTGACATACCACCCCCCCCCCCCCCCCCCCCCCCCCCCCCGCCATGTTATATTTGAAATTTGAAAAAGCTTACATACCCCCCTGACCTGGTCTACCCAACGTTGATTGCAGTGGTAGATCACTAACAATTATTTTATTTTTTTGAAAGGTCAAGAATGTCCCTTCATTCAACCTGGAATGTGGGTTTGGGTGAAAACCCTAACCACAAATCAACAATCCATCAAACATCCTAGCCCCATTCAAAGTGAGCGAATCATCAAAGATCCAAGCCCCATTCAAAGTTTCCATTGGAGGATCCATCAAAGATGAATCTCCACAGCTCCTTTCAGCATAGATTCCTCGATCCACGTCATAAAAATCTTCCAAGAGCTGCTGTGCAAGCTTCAGGGAACGAGCAGCTCAAGCTTCAAGAACCTCGATCCCTTCAAGATTGAAGAGTAACCCGTAAATGGCCCGAGGGGAACCGAACTCCTCAACACGCGATGTCGATGCACTCTAGCCAACAATTCCCCGAGCTAAATACCCTCTGATACCCTTTTTGTCAAACATCACGGGCTTGTACCGTGGCAGATTCAATTCTAGAGGGAGATTATGTTGGCGGGTATGGTGAGAAGACAGTGACAAAGACAACCCTTGTCCAATCGTCATCGATTCATGGGTTAACGACAAGGGTTCCAGTTTAAACGTCATGATCTCTCCACCATTAAAAGATTGAGCAAAATCTCTAAGGTTTTGAGCCGCATAAAGAAATGGGTTGTTGTTAGGGCTGCAACTCGGGCTGGTTGGGTCGGGTTGGAGGTCAACCCTAGCCCAACCCAACCTTAAAAGCTATCAACCCTAACCCAACCCAACCCAATGTCGGGCTTAGATTTTCCAACCCGGGTTAGTCGGGTTGGTCAATTTCTTAATTTTTCTTATTGGTTGAAAATATTGTTGAATTTTTTCGTATTAAAATATTTTATCGCTCAATATAATAGCCATTATGCTAACCATTAAATAATAGTATAACTTCATTTCCAAAGCTCGTGAAAGAAAATATGATATTTTCATAATAACGGAAACTGTTCATTAACTCAAATACATGATAAAAGTCACTAAAGAAATACCAAAAATAATCGTTGGAGAAAAACACGATATTTTCGCTATCAACCGATCACATAAAATGCCAAAATGTAGTTTCAATAACATTTGATAATATTACACAAATGTTGTAGTTACTAAGGACAAACATCCATGGGTTGCTGCATTTGCCAAAATGTAGTGTGGATATTTGACGGTAAAACTAATGGGTCAGGATCGGGGGACAACAATTTCATACAATATTTTTTACAACAAATATTGATGTCGGCCAATTTATAAATTAGAAGTATTGGAATGAGATGATTTTGGCAAGGATGGTCTCTATAATGAGGAGATCACCCTCACAAAAATTCAAATCAATCTGATATTCGTAGATTGGTTTACAAGTTGAAGAATTATGGACCGTTTATTTTTATCGTTAACTTGAAAACTACATTTGATGGGGTTAGAAATTTCAGAATAAGATGATTTTTTGTAGGGGTGATCTACATGATGAGGAGATCATCCTCACCAAAAATCAGCTATTGATTCATCTTCCATGTGGGTACGTCAAAATTGTTGTCAAAAATGTTGTATGAAATTATTGTCCCCTGATCCTGACCCAAAACTAATATATATATGTATATATAGTTTGTAAGTCGGGCTCAGGTTGGGTAGGGTTGGGCCAAGCCCCAACCCTAACCTAACCCAATTTGATCAGGTTACCAAAAATCCAGCCCAAGCCCAACTCAAGTTCTAAAAGGACTAACCCAACCCAACCCTAATGTCAGGTTCAACCTGTCAAGCTTGGGTTGAGCCCACCCAAGTTGCAGCCCTAGTTGTTGTTAATATCTTGAATCGAGCCAAGGTTTACATTAACAGCAAGAGAAGACTTTTGTCATCAATTGAATGACCAACAAATTTTGTCATCAACCTCTTTGACTTACCACCAGAGTCTAATGACCAGCCTGTCCACCATTAGGTTTGATTGGGGATTAGGGATTTGACCCAAACCCATGCTCCAAGGTTCAAGGAAGGGACATGTGTGTCCTTTCAAAAAAAAAATTGTTAGTCAATTAGGGTCTACAACAGTCAACGTTAGTCAATTAGGGTCTACAACAGTCAACGTTACGTGGACCAGGTCAAGTATTAGACTGATGTGACCCCTTATAACAGTTATAATGCCCTGACCACCCATAATATGAGCCACGTGGTACACTCTTAGAGGACGCCGACCTTATGGAAGTTTGGCCAATCCCTACTTGGCCTACAAACCAAAAATCAACCTAGTGATTTCAAACCTTTGGATCTTAATTTGTACCCAAATAATGGTAAATAATGTTCAAATTCCTACCGTTAAAATCAACCCATGAAAATGACTTCAACTAACACTTATAAATCAGGCAGGCTCAGCAGACATATTTTCACACAATTTTGGTGTACCCACATGGAAGATAAATCGATGGCTGATTTTTGGTGAGGATGATCTCCTCACCATATAGATCACGCCTACAAAAATCAGCCCAATATTCTGAAATTTCTAACACCATCAAATGTGGGTTTTAAGTTAACGGTAAAAAATAGACGGTCCATAATTCTTCAACTTGTAAACCATGCCATGAATATTCTTCAACTTGTAAACCATGCCATGAATATTAGAATGATTTGAATTTTTGTGAGGGTGATCTCCTCACCATAGAGACCATCCTTACCAAATATCATCCCATTCCAAAACTTCTAATTTATATATTGTCCCCCGGCAATTTTTTTGTGTGAAAATATGTGTTCGCTGAGCCTGACCCTTTTTGGGTTTATAGGTCCACCTAGGGATTGGCCAAACATCCATATGGTCAGTGTCCTCTAAGAAATTGCCACGTGGCTTATGTTGTGGTGACCAGTGGTGGTTTGGTAAGATTTACTCGTTCTAAAGTAATAATAGATCCTTTTGCTTACAAAAAAAACAACGAATCGGTTTGTATTGAGATCACTTGGCAAGCAGCCAATAACAAACCATGGCCCGTTCCCATACGAACCGTGTACCAGTTTCCTTGCAACCAAACACCCGCCCTTTATTGATTTATAACAAGTAAAAAAAATCTTTCACTATCAGACACAGTCTTCACGCTTTGGAGGAGAGAGAGACAGAAAGATGATATGTGTGAAAGTTCGCCCACTCTTCTCCTCTTTCTCCAACCCCAAATCTCTCTTTCAACCAAACCCCCTCTCACTCTGCTTCTCCCCTAAAACATTTTGTTCAACAAATTTCCCCGCCAAAATGTCTGCAAAGAGTCAAACCATCGAGCACATCGTCCTTTTCAACGTCAAAGACGACACAGATCCCTCCAATATCAGCGCCATGGTCAACGGACTCAACGGTTTGATTTCTCTTGATCAGGCCCTCCACGTAACGGCCGGACCGATTCTCAGAAACCGATCTTCGTCCATCAAGTTCACGCACATGTTACACAGCAGGTACAAGACCAAAGAGGATCTGAGCGGTTATGCTATGCACCCCAAGCATCTTAGTGTTGTAAAAGAGTCAGTTCTGCCTATCTGTGATGACATCATGGCCGTTGATTGGGTTTCCGATCTAGACGGCCCGGTGGTTCCCCGGTCCGGCTCTGCAATGCGGGTCACGTTCTTGAAGTTGAAGGAGGGGTTGGGGGAAAGCGAGAAGGGAGATGTTTTGGGAGTAATTGGAGGGATTAAGGATCGTTTCACTTCGATCGATCAGATTAGTTTTGGGGAGAATTTCTCGCCTGCAAGAGCGAAAGGGTTCTCGATCGCATCGCTTGCGATTTTCCCCGGATTGAGCGAATTGGACGCATTGGACTCAAACGAGGAGGAGGTGAAAGCGCAGAAGGACAAGGTTAGGGATTTGTTGGACAGCGTGCTCGTTGTGGATTATGTTATCCCACCGCCGCAATCTGCTAACCTTTGATGAGAACTCTCGCCGAGGTTAAAATGGTTTTTTTTTTATCCTTTAATAAATTTCTCAATGTCTAGTATTCTTGTTTCAGATACTCTGTTTCTTTTTTATTTTGATA
Organism: Euptelea pleiosperma; assembly: GCA_035048495.1. NCBI lineage: Eukaryota > Viridiplantae > Streptophyta > Magnoliopsida > Ranunculales > Eupteleaceae > Euptelea > Euptelea pleiosperma. The sequence goes on from CM068548.1 coordinate 13,716,021, forward strand.
TAATGGAGAAATTGTGGATCTAAGAAAGCCAATAGCTAATTATCAATTTGAACATTTTGTGGCGATCACAGAGAAAGTTTTACTTCGATAAAATTGCCCTTTTTATGTTGTTTTGACATCATTGGTGTTGTATAAACCAAGTTAAAGTTCTACTAAATCGGTAAATAGGTGGTTTTGGATCGATTTTATAAACCATGCAGGACTCCTATGAAGTCATGTTGCATCCCTCGAGCGTAATACTAATAGACCCTTTTCAAAGTCTAGATCATGATAATCCTCAAAGTAGGGAGATATCGAGTTATTGCTTTTACAGTGTTAATTATTTTGGATAGATTTTTTTTTTTGGGTAACTCAGGGTGTCCCCACGCTACTGCTGTTGGTCCCTTTGGGTTCGGCTCAAGTGGGACTAATCCCCGAGGATGCGTGTGGTCACCCGCAAACCACAAACATCAAGGCTAGTCTGAGGGGTAGAATCGATCCCATGATCTGGGAAAGAACCACCTAGCATGTTACCAACTATGCTGCCCCCATGTGGGTTGGATAAATATTAATATTAATTCTTAGCATTCATTGGCAGAAGATATAGCTCTAAACAGAGTTGAATGGCAAAATAAGATTCATGTTGCTGACCCCAAACATTTGGGATAAGGCATAGATGATGATGATGCTTTGGCAAGCTTCATTTGTTTTTTCTATTAGTTTTTGGTATCTCAAGTAGGGTCTTTGCGCAATTATTCTATTATGTTGCTTATGTTTTGTTCTTTTAGGATTGTTTTGGTAACGACTTTTTAAGTTCCATGCCTGAAGTATAACCCTTTATAACTTGTGACGGTTACTTCCTAATTTTGGGAGTTAACTATTGTTGAGTATCATTAGCACTCCACTCTGTGTAATATAGGAATTTGAAACTTACATTACTACCAAATACCTTTTGGTGTTCGTCTCTGGCCATCGTGAACCATCTTGGTGGTTGTGCTGGTGCTTGTGCTCCACTTCTGGAGTCTATGGATTATAAGGCTGGAGGTTTTATATGTGTTCTTTTACTGTTTTTCAAGAAGTGATGCTCCCTCTATCTTGCCTTGTCAGTGGATTAGGCAGTGAATTATTATTTGCGTTTTGATGGCTGAGATTGATGTATTCTCTAGACTTGTTCGTTAAGTAAAAGACCTTTAGACCACTTCCGTTTGAATGCTATTAGATTTGGAGAGCGAACAAGTGTGTAAACGTGGATCTCCGTTCGAGGTCTTCCTTTGCACCTCTGGACTCTCAATATCTTCAAACTGATTGGAGAGGCTGCAGGAGGTTTCATATAGGTAGACACTCAATCAATCGATCTTAGGGACCTGAGCGAGGCAAGGATCCATGTTCGAGCGGAAGCCGGTCCCATTCCTCGGTCAATCAAGGTAGTCGACAGGGGTACGGAGGTGGCAGTTATTCTTGCGGTGGCGGGCAGCCTGTTTTCCATTTCCAACGGAGAAGCTAAGGAAGACTCAACGGAGCACCGGCCGACGAAGGAGATTGCCCCTATTCCGAGGGCACCTGCTACAGGCGAGGTGGACTCAACCTTGCGCCACGTGGTGGCTCAGAAGCCGACTCAGCTACAGAGTATAAGTTTGGAGGAGACTATCCACCCTCAGGCGCACGATAGTGGTATAGGCTGTCGAGACATAGCTGGTGGACTCGTACGGGAGACCAGGGATAGGAACAGGAGCAACAAGCGTACTGGTCGAGCAATAGCCGTTGGGGGGAAACGTAAACTGGTGGTGAAGAAGGGAGGATTTAAAAATGGCAAGCAGCTAGCTCGTCGCAGGACAGAGGTGTATATAAGGAGAAGACGAAGACACGTGTCGGTTAACCATGTTAGGGGAAGCGACACGTGGCGGCAGAAGGGGCTTTACTGTGGAGCGAATTCGATTCAGTTGGGAAAGAATGGGTCATCAACTATGGGTGGGCCACTCCCTAGGCCCGAGCTTACTTGGGTAAAACAGGCCCATTCGAAAGCCTAGATGGATGTAGACCCAGGCACTTTTGATGGGCTAACTTTTAACATGGATTTGAACCCATCTTTCAGCCAACAGACCAGCGAACCTTGTTCAGAGAATACTCTTCAGGGAGACAAGAGTAGGGATTTCGGACTATCTCCTGCCTCGTCTCCTTCCCCGGAGGTAGTAGCTCGGGATCAGCAGGAGCAACACCAAGCAACATTAGTGAAAGCAGTTGATAAGGAAGGCATGGCAATAGAGCTTTATGTCCGACTGTTGATTGGCATATTCAGGAATTTATTCAGGGACCTTAGCATCCAGCCACAACTTCCCCTAGCTCTCTCCCTTCCGGAGATCACTCCTCCCCACAAGTCGTCTTTACGACCAAACACCACAGCAGTGGCTTACTGTGGCTTCGTTAAACCCATTGGGGTTGTTGCTTGTCAACGGTCAGGAGGATCGGGAGGTTTACTAGTGTCCTCTGCTACAGGAGATTGGTTTACGTCTCTTATGGTACACCCATCCTCTTCTCCTCATTCTGAGATTGGTTTTTTAGGCCTTTTGGTGGGAGTTTCATTCAACAGGTATGGGAATCTTGCTACAAGCTTGTTGAGGGAGTTGGCGTGCAAGGCATCTTTCAACAGACCACAGAACCAAGAGGTCAGTCAGATTCCTTTCGATAACGCTCCGACAGAGGTGGAGAAGGACAATCATCTCCCTCTAGACATTGCCCAGGACACGGCAGGGATCCTTATCACAGAGGAGAGTGAGCAAGATCAGAACTTTATCCATCAGGTGGAATTAGACCTTGCGAGAGAGGGAACTGATCTGGTTTTGTCGAACTCTAAGGAGTGGGGAGGCAGAACTGAGGACTTGATGCCATCACCTAAGACGCGTAGAGAATTGAATAGGCTGGGTCTTAATCAACGGGAATTGGAGGTCATTCTGGGTCACCACGAGTACAGGGGATCCAAGAGGAGAACTCGACGGTTCTATCTTGGAACGTCAGAGGTTTGGGGGACTCCTCCAAAAGAGCTTCAGTCAAGAGAGTCCTTCGTGATTGTGGTGCTAAGATCATTGCGCTGCAGAAAACTAAATTGGAGTGCATTAGTTCTGGCCTTATTAATGATATCTGGGATAAGAGCGCATGCGGCTGGTGTGCTCTCCCTTCCATAGGATCTTCAGGAGGGATCTTGATCTTGTGGGATTCAGCTGTAGTGGAAGTTAAAGAGGATCTCATTGGAGCCTTCTCGGTCTCAGTGGTTTGCCGCTCCATCCTTGATGGTTTCTGCTGGATATTAACTGGGGTATACGGGCCCTCAGATAGCAACTCGAGGGCCCAATTCTGGGATGAGTTAGGGGACATTGCCGGTTATTGGGACCTTCCATGGTGCCTTGGGGGAGATTTTAATGTTATTAGATACTCTGGCGAGAAGAAAGGGGGAAGCAGAATTAGTAGAGGCATGCAGGAGTTCAGCGAGTTCGTGAACAACTTCGGCTTAATTGATCTTCCTCTTAATGGAGGCTGTTTCACTTGGTCCAATAAACAAAGCAACCCAACGCTATGCAGGCTGGATCGCTTCCTTGTCTCAGGATCTTGGGAAGAGCAATTCCCCTCTGTGATTCAGAGAGTCCTTCCGAGACCTATCTTTGACCACGCCCCGGTTATGCTAGACACGGGGGGGCAGTCGGATAAGCCGAAACTCTTCAGATTTGAAAACATGTGGCTCCTGGAACCACATTTTCTAGATAAAGTCAGAGTTTGGTGGTCTTCCCTATTTTTCCAGGATAGGCCGGGAGTGGTTTTACGTAAGAAGTTACAAGCTCTCAAAAAAATTCTAGCAAGATGGAATATTGAAGAGGTGGGGCGTGTCGACGAGAAGCTTAGAGCCATTGTAGAGGCGATTGCAGTTATTGACAGAAAGGAAGAAGAGGACCTGACTATTGAGGAGAAAAGCCACAGAGCAGAAATGCAAGCCAAGTTCCAATCTTTAGCTCATGTGGAGGAGGTGAGCTGGCGTCAGAAATCCAGAATCAGATGGCTAAAGGAAGGGGATGGTAATACCAAGTTTTTTCGCTGTATAGCAAATGGCCGCAGAAGGACGAATCATATTGCTAGGGTGGAGATTGAGGGGTACAGCTTAGAAGATGAGGAGGACATTAAAAGAGGGGTGATAGAGTATTATTCTAAACTCTACTCCGAGACTTCTAGAGAGACCGAAACTAGACGGTTTGGCTTTCTATAGAATCACTCCTGAGCAGAGTGTCCGGCTGGAAAGGGTTTTGGAGAAGGAGGAAATCCTGAAAGCAATTAAAGACTTAGAAGGAGACAAAGCTCCGGGACTGGATGGGTATTCTCTAGCTTTTTTTAGCCATTGTTGGGAGGTAGTGGGTAGTGACTTTATGGCTACGGTTGAGGATTTCTATCTGGAGGGTATCCTGGATCGTTGGTCGAATTGTACCTTTCTAGCTTTTATTCTCAAGAGGCAGGTAGCAATTGATATCTCAGACTTTAGACCTATCAGCCTAGTGTGCAGCTTCTATAAGATTCTCTCCAAAGTCCTAACTACCAGAGGGAACTGCTCTCTGGGATTATATCCCCCTCGCAAGGGGCTTTTGTTTATGGAAGACAAATTCTGGATGGGGTCTTGGCAACCAACGAGTGCATTGACGAGAGACTGAGATCTAGTGTCCCTGGCCTTGTATGCAAAATTGACTTGCAGAAGGCCTATGACCACGTGAGCTGGGATTTCGTGGACTATCTTCTTGATAAGATGGGTTTTGGCCAAGTTTGGAGAAAATGGATTTGGAAGTGTATATCCTCTGCGTCTTTCTCGATTCTTATCAATGGTCCCCCGCAGGATTCTTTAGCAGTTCGAGGGGCTTAAGGCAAGGCGACCCACTCTCTCCCTTCCTCTTCATCATAGTGATAGAAGCTTTGAGCAAAATGATCTACCAAGCCAATTCTCTCAGGATTTTGAAGGGCTTCCACATCGGAAACTCAGGACCCACAGTCTCGCATTTACAGTTTGCCGATGACACGCTTATATTCCTGAAGGCAGACAGGGAGCAATGCTTAGTATTGAAAGGGCTTTTAGTTTGCTTTGAAGCGGTATCAGGACTGAAAGTCAACTTTGGTAAAAGCAAGGTATTCCCTGTGGGTAACATCGTAGACATCACGAGCCTTGCTTCTTCTATGGGGGTTTCCGTAGCGACTCTTTCGACATCTTACCTTGGCCTTCCTCTTGGCGCCCCTTACAGATCGAAAGCTCTATGGGACCCTGTTATAGAAAGATGCGAGAGGAGACTTACAGTTTGGAAGGCCAAATATTTGTCGAAAGGGGGCAGGTTAGTCCTCATTAAGAGCACGCTAGCAAACATCCCAACCTACTTCTTATCTTTGTTCTCTATGCCTTAGAGTGTGATTAAAAGGATAGACGTTGATGCGTCGTTTTTTGTGGTTTGGGAGTGTAGAAAGGAAAGGTTATCCGTTGGTGGACTGGAACCTCGTGTGCTCCCCAAAGAAAACAGGAGGGTTAAGGGTCAAAAATCTGAAGGTTATGAATATAACTCTTCTGGGAAAATGGCTATGGCGCTTCGCAGTGGAGATTGAGAGCCTATGGAGGCAGGTCATTGCAGCTAGGCACGGGTGGAGCTGCTAGGCTGGTTCAGCAGACAGGTTAGGACTCCTTTTGGGTGCGGTGTATGGAAAGGCATCCATAAAACCTCTATCAATTTTTCTAAGGGACTCAGATTCTCAGTTGGAAAAGGTGACAGGGTGAGATTCTGGAGTGACTTATGGTGTGGTGACAAGGCCCTTCAAGAAGATTACCCACAAATTTATAGGATCTCAGAATTGAAAGATAACACCGTTCTTCAAGCTTTGGAGGAAAGTGACCATGGCGTTTCCTGGAACCTTAGGCTTAGACGGAACCTCAACGATTGGGAGATCCCAGTTCTGACGGAGCTCTTACAGAAGCTAGAAGGAGTAGTCACGCTCAGTACCAGAGAGGACACTATGAGGTGGACTGGTATCCTCGAAGGTAGGTTCTCCGTGAGATCATTCTACGAACGATTTGACAACTCCTGGATTCCATCTCCTAGCAGTTGTAACTTTCCCAAAGGAAGAGTTTGGGGCTCAAAAGTACCATCGAAGGTGGCTTTTTTTGTTTGGTGTGCCTCACTGGAGAAAATTATTACTGTGGACAATCTCATAAAAAGGAATTGGATCATGGCTAACTACCGTAGCTTGTGTAAGGAAGCGGGGGAGTCCGTCAACCACCTTCTATTGCATTGCCGACTTGCTAGGGAAGTTTGGGGCATTTTCTTCAGCGCCTTTGGGATCTTTTGGACGCTCCCCGGTATAGTCATACAAACCATCAGGAGCTGGTCTTTTAATGGGTTCTATCCCTGTGGAAGCAAACTTTGGAAGCTTTTCCCTTTGCAATTTGGTGGGGTCTTTGGATCGAGTGAAGCAGGAGGATTTTTATAGGCAAGGAGGCGTCCACCCTAGACATCGTCATCAACATTAAGGCGCTTCTCTTTTCTTGGTCTAAGCTATTTGAAGAATGTAAATGATTGAAATTTGAGGACTTTGTCTTTAGATGGGAGAGAATTATTAGTAGGGACAGTTAATTGTTGGGCTTCTTGTCCCATTGGAGGCCCTCTCAGCCTCCTTTGCGACTTGTTTCTTCTCCTTTTATCAATAAAATCCTTTACCTTATAAAAAAAAAATAACAAGTGTGTCAGTGCAGACACATGTATAGAAAGTCAAAAACCACCGTTGAAAACCTGACTGTGTTGTCTTATTCTTTCCGTTTTAGAGTTTACTTGTAGCAAAGAGGGACTAGAAGAGGGTCCTTGGGAGGTCTAGAGGAGGATCCACTTCTTGAAGGTTTCAAACTGGATTCGAATTAGTTAAAAGAGCTTCAGTTGTTTATCCTTAGCTGATCTCAGTAAATTCTGGAGCAGTGGGACCTTTAGATGCAAGATCACTAAGGGCTGAAGAACCCTTATTGGAGCTGATTCTGCTGTGCTTGAAAAAGTTGATGACAAATGACATTGTTTTACACAGTGAGCTAGTGATTGGTGCTGATGTTAACTGTCAAGAGTTGAAGTAAAGGCAATAGGGTTCTCTTAGCTAGTTGATCTTGGGAGTTTCGAAAGGAAAAGAATGGTTAATTCTTAGGTGAGATGCCCAATCTTGATAAGTAGTTGTGGTGCTGATTCCAGAGGTGAAGACTTGTTGTTTGATCTTGGACACTCCTTTTTAGGCAGCCTTCTGTGTAAACCTTAATGTTCCTGGCAATTTTAGTGATGTTTCTGCTTGTTAACTTATTTCTTCGGTTATCAATCATAACTTGTCAATTGATTGATCGTGTTTTAGTTTCCGTCATTTAACCTAGGGCGAGAGCCCTTGCCTACTTCTCTCTACAACTGAGCGCCGTTGCAGCGCGTTGCTTCTAGGGGATGCCCTAGCCAATCCTTGCTCACTTATCATTGTACCCGAGTTATGATGCTATGCGTTGTTTCGTGTTAACACCCTAACATGAGTCAAAATCAACGAATTCAGATTCTTGTCAATGGATTTGATATGATTTTTACGCTGGCTGTCAACCTAATGTAACCCTCTTCTATCTGGGCTTGGGACCAAGTGCTGTGTAAACAAAGACACTAGAAATTCTTGACTTGTTGGCTCAACATCATTTCTAAAATCTGGTAAATAAGATCTTTCCATTTTTTTTTAAATTGGTTCATACATGTGACCATTTGATGTGGGTTTGGCAAAGCTTTGAAGGTTTTTATTGCAACAATTTTCATCTCCCCAACCCTCTTCCCTCCCCAAATTTTCTATTTCTAAAGAAAACTTTTTTCTCATTTTTGATTAGCCTGTTCTTTTCTTCTATATTTGCTTTCATCTGCTTAGTTCATTAGCATAATGGCATGGTTTGGTCATTGTGGAGCAATCCACAAAATAGCCAGGAAAATAATAAAGAAACAATCGAACAAGCACAATGTGAGCAATAGGTTGACTTTTATTAACTTGAACTTCAAGATTACCCTAAATACAATTGAAAGGTGTCTCCAACTGCAGGTCTACTATCAATATGAGACCAATGGCCTGAAATACAGTGTAAGCTATAATAAGGGTAATATGGAGGTGAGAACACCACTGATAAATCACTGATAGCTCAGATCTTGCATAGATGTAGCTAAGAAGGAAAGGTTCGGCGGATCTCTACAATCAAAGAAGTTGGTTGATTGTTGGGGACTGGATCATGCGCAAACGAAAACAGTGGATGAGGCCAATGTGGGAAAGGTGGCCCTCGAGCAAGAAGGCAATAGAGGGGGTTAGATATGAGGTCAGATCAGGGGCTATGACAGAGCTTCTCAGCCAGTAGTGAAAACCCTAACTGAAGGAGCACGAGCTCTTTTACATGGAGGAAATTCTCTAAAGGTAGAATACCCTCAAATCAACCTTCTCTTCTATTAATAGAAGACCCCAATTAGCTTAGGGAAGGTTGGTTATAGTGGCCAGCTTTTATGACTCGTGCTGCGAGCTTGAACGGAGGTTAACCAAGAGTTGGACCTCAGATAGGCCAGGCTTGAACAGGGGTCCATCTCAGAGTTTTACCTCCGATAAGAGAACTCGGACAGAAGTGCCTCGGATAGGGCTGCTGGATATAACACTTAGTTGTGTTTGCCAGATGGGAGCACTTGAATAATTGCTGGATGGAGCACTGCCAGATGGATTAATTGCCGGATGAATGAAACTGTCTGTTATAGATGCTACCTGGATTAATGCTGTTGGATGCAAATGACCTCAGATTTGTCCCAGATGGTTTTGCCTGCATCATTCTCCCCTCGTAAAAATGGAAATTAGTGTTAATTTTGTTGAGTAGGTCTGGGGTTCCTAGATTATTATAGTGGAGTTGTAGGCAAGAGGGTTAAGTTGACCCCTCCCCCCTTGCTACTATGTATTTGGTAACTAATAGAGTCGATTTCATTTCTTTTATTTCATGATTTTTTTTTTTCTTTTAACTTGGATCAGGGCTATTTTGTGTGTAGACTCGTCGTTTTGGAAAGAACCAACAGGTTTTCTAAAGTTGGACCGTGTTCTGACCTATGACCTTGGGTTGCTCTTTTTAATTTTGTGGGGTGCAGATATCCGACCTGCATCAGTAACTAGTCATCATGAGTTTTGGTCTTCACACAAATTTGGAGTTATCGATGTTTTGCCAACAGTAGATTTCTAAGTTAGGATAACAGATCATTTGAAAGGAAGTTGTAAAGAAAAGGGCAACCCAACTGCTACTTCAAGACCAGCTGGAGAAAGAGGAGTTAAAGGAAAAATTATTCAAGATTTTCTCCACTTTGAGAATGATCTCCATGACTAAAGTAATGCTTTCTTGGGAATTTCAGATCCGAGTTAAAGGTTTATTGCCTTGCTATTGCCAAGGTCCACATAATTGAGATAGCACTTTGAATTTATCTATTATTGATGTTATTTACCCCCAACCTATTAGCTCAGATAGTTAGTGTTTACCCTCCCCTTTGTGGGTTCCAAGCCCACAAGGCAGGTTTCCTCCATGTGTTACCTCATCCAGGGTAGCATGGTGGTCTTGCAAAAAATAAAATAAAATTATTGATGTTACTTATTTATTCACTCTTTCTTGATGTCAGTATAATTGAAAGTTCGATGAATTCAACAATATCAGACCTTACTGAGATTAAGTTTGATTCTTGGGGATGACAATATCTTTTACCAGTGCTCTAAGGATCCATCTTTTCTCCACTATTATATTGATTCAGTTAAATATTGTGCATCATTCTAAAATGCCCTTCACGCAATTTCAAGGGTTGGTGATTCATCATTATCATCATCATAATAAGCCTTTTCCCAACAGTATGGGGTCGGCAGGTAATTAATTGTCGAAATACAGGTAATAAAGTTCTTAGCTAGAAAAGAATTCCAAAATTGAAAATTTTCTGTGGAGATTGGTCCACGATCTAAGTCAATGTAGAATTCAGTCAAGGGATACTTGAAGAGCCAAGGAATGTGCATTCTATATTTTTGTATCTATAAGGTGCAATAATATCAAAAATATAAACTGATTTGCTTGTTTCTCTATGAACTATTCTATAGATTATAAAATAAGTTTTTTCAAAGCGAATTGTATAAGATTAGTGACCAAACCGTTGGTTTTGCTGGCAAACTACAATAATTTGTGGATCTATATATTTTTTCTTAATATATAGTAGTTAGAAGATCTATTCGAGTTAAGAGATGTCTATTTTGTGGTGGTAGCCCATGCTTTTGGTTTATTTGGTTTGTTAAATGGTTTTGTTTGCTTAGTACAATAAAACTTCATAGAATATAGTAAACATCATATCATAATAAATTTTTCGTATTGATTGTGAAACCGAGGATTTTAATATAAGACAAAGACAGTATATTTAATGCAACATCAGCAAGGACACACGAAGGGATGAGGTGTTAAAGATTGATAGGTAGGGAAATACCCTAAAGTAGCTATTTTTGTGTTCTAGGGTTCTTTTATCCATGAACATAAAGAAATTGAGGATGATATTCATAGACTTGGAGCTAGGCAGTTAAAGTCGAGGTATGCTTTCTGAGTGTTTTATCTCCCACATGTACCAAATCAAAATTGAAGAAAAACTTTACAAGATGGCAATAAGACTAGCTATGTATGCTTTATGGTGCAGAATGTTGGGTAATGAAGAAACAATGTTCATAGAATGAGTGTAATAGAGATGAAAACCTTGAGATGTAAAGACAATATCAGAAATAAGCATATGGAATCTAGGAGTAGCTGCAAAGGAGATAAAATAAAGTAGATTGAGGTATTTTGGGCGTGTACAACAAAGACCAATGATGACATAGTGAGGAGTACTCTGGTTTGCAGGAATTTCTAGGGATCTTCTTATTTTATTTTTTTTTAAAGTTGGGACATCCTGGTGGTGTTTTTTCATCACAGGCCTGTTCCTTGCAAGTGGCTACAGCCTCATGAATTGCTGGATGCTTAATACAGATGGTTTCTTTGGAGAGTTGATGAGTATGGCATTATCATTAGAAATCAGCATGGTGCGACTGAGATTGCATTTGCAGGTTGCCATTGAGAAAACATACCAAGAGTTACACTAGCCATGGATTCAGAACTTGCAATGAGCTATGTAAAGGGGCTGAGTCTGGTTTTGTGGACGTGAATGTATTATACGAGGATCAATCAACATGGCTTGTCAACTGCTTGAGTTTTTCTTAACATTGTGCATGTGTATACAGAATCATATATGGCTGCGGATTTTTTTGCTTCTTTTTGTAGTCTCATTTTACTTCCCCACTTATTCCCTCAGGATATTTTTAACATTATTAGCGAGGATGCTAATGGCCGTGTATATAATTGATTGTAATCTTCCCTTTTATTAATATCAGGTAAGGGGTCCGCCTAACCCCAAGCTTACCAACCAAAAAAAGGGGAAAAGAAGACGAGTACAGATGGGATTGAACGAGGAACAGGATTTGTACTGACTAAAAAAAATGGTGGAACAGGATTCATGTTGCCAACCACAAATAGTTGGGACAAGGCATTGTTAATGATGATCCGATTTTATTGGTGTTGAGTGGTGTGAAAGAAAATGATGCTGTCAAAGCCTTGTAGGACGTCCTCCATAGGGTTTAGTCGGTTGGAGCGTCATATGAATCCCGAGGACCATCCAACGATCTGAACAGAGGGGGGATGACTTCCTGAGGCTGGCAGCAAAACTGATATAGCAAGTTAGCCCCATAGGATTTTTCAATCTTGATGCTATAGTAAGAAATGTTTCCAAGCTACAGAATTTTCTTTGTTTCATGTTAGAAATGGTGATACGTGCATAGCTTCGCGTTCTTGGGATTCCTTTTCGACATGCCATCATGAAAAATTTCTAGTCCATGTCAAGGAAAACTTTCTTTAATATCACCAATGGAATTCCCTTTTTGTTCTGTTAATATTTTCTTTCCCAAGGGAGGGAGGAAGAGAGATAAATGTCTGTCAAACCATGTAGAAAAAAAAAATTTATATTTACTTTACGAATCGAAAGAAAGTTCTGAATTACGTGTTGTAACGGTCACAATAGTTGATGCAATTATAATTTAACGGCATAGCTTTATGACCGAAATAATGCCGGGATCTCGATGTTATTACGTCAGTAATGAAAACCATGCACATCATAACAATATAATGGCTGTTAAATTGTTATTTTCACTGTTAATAACTATAGTTTGATTAAGAGTGTTATTTTCCTACACAACTTTACTTCATCTTGCATAGAGCGGAAAAAGTACTGGGATCTCATCATAATGTCGCCAGTTTGCATATCGCTAAACATGTGCATTATTAGTTTTGACGATCTCGACCAAGGATTTCACGATCATGAATGGATCTGTCACCCTCTATATCGGTTCATGAGATGACATTCCACCGAGCTACATTCAATGTTCCAACTGGTTACATTACCATGCGAATCCTTAGATGCTTCTTCCTGTTGATAGTCTTTCTCCGAAAGCGGCACTGTAGGCTGACAAAATCCGCCATGTGAAATGGTAGGACCTGAATTGCTCTTAACTCTACTAGAAAAGTTCAATTTGATCACCAGCCCTTTTTGTTTGCTGAAAAAGAAAATGACAGGTCCATCACAAAATTAGGTTTCAAAGTAATACGAGTGAGATCTACATCTACCCATTCAATGGGTCTTTCCTAGAAGGCATCCTATGCAAAAAAATCAACATAACTGATGGTTCAAATCATCCCTTAGTGTTGATCATTGTTTTAGAATACGACCACGGCTGCTATAATGGTAACGCACCGACATTGTTATAACGCCCAAAACTGAAAAAACAGGGTATCCGTTATAATGGCCATTATTTACTTTACTTTATAATGGCCTCGACGTTTTTATTTCTTGAAAAAATATTAGAAAAATAATTTTCTATCATCTTTTTACTCATTGTGGTCTATGATACTCGCAGTATAGGAACAGAAGTTCGTTCCTGCACACCAATATTGCTTGAAAGCCGGAGTTTGCAGGGGTCGAGTCCGATAGCTATCGCGCTCCCGTCCGTAGAATTTGAGAGTCACTCTCAAGGTGAGAGTTTGGAGATCCCAACATTTCTTTAACAAGAACTTCCCTACTTTTGAATTTTTTTGTTGATTTGGGAAAAACGACGTCCAATTGTAGTCCTTGGTGCCTATTTTGTGATCTTTAGCAGCATCTATCAATCACACTATTTCATACTTGAAAAAAGAACAATTGCAACTAACCCCATTTTGCCTTTAAAATGTTAAAAATAAAAAAAGAGAGACTCTTTTGAGTCACTCCTCTGCCACCCACATGGCACACACTTATGGGGTTTGGGACCCACCATTTGATGGGTCCCACCAATGAAAGCTCCAGCTGAAAACGTGATGCACGCAGATGATCCTCAGAATCTGATCTATCATATTAACTTGGACAATCGAAGTTAATCAGGTTTAATAAGGAGTTAAAACTTCGATAGGGGTTTGCTCCCTCTGATCGTGTGTTCAAAACTGCCTGGCCTCCTGTTTAACCCAGTTGTATGTAAATTGTAAGGGAAACTTCCGTTGAGTCGGGATGTACAACCGTAGGATTAGTCCCATCCAATGAGATGTGTGGATACCGTTCGATATCAAAAAAAAAAAATACAGATGGTTAAGATCCTTCTATCAGATCTATTTTTTACTTACAAAAACTTCATGGTGGAACCCATGAAATGATGGGTAAAATGTAGCCTTTCTAACAACCCAAAAAGAAGGAAGAAAAAAGAAGTTACATTTAATTATTTATACATACTAACTCATTTAATTAAACCTGGATCAACCTTGGATGTTCCATTAATGCAGGAGATGACATTGGAAAAACAAGAAAGGCAGATTTTTATGTTCTATTTCTGTCCACAACAAGAGAAGGTAAGCTATGTATGTACTAGGAAGGATTATCCCTTCATGGCCATTCCTCTGCGTCAAGAAAAGAAGCCAAAGTTCCGAGATCCAACGTCGCATGTGGTTCGAGACGATCATTTTCCGTCCAATCTTCGAGCATCGGTTCGTCGAACAGTAGAGAATGATCGGAAGCTGTCGACAAGTTATGGTTGTTATCGTCGTCCCCTGTCGCAGTATCGCTAACTTGAAATTCATCACTTGCTAGGCACAAGAAATCGGCGTTCGGAGAGTATGACACACATAGCTCTCCAATTCCAAAATCCATAATCAAATTATCCAAATCTTGAAGAGTCACTAAATTGTTCTGATGGGTTGGAAGATCAAATGAATTCTTGGTCGTCGAGTCCATGGTTCGTCGAATGGTGCTTAGAGAAGGAACCAGTTGATGTGGTGGAGGGACGACTGCCTTGGTACATCTTGAGGCCTTGGTTCGAATTACTTGGGGTTGAATCCTTTTAGAAGGTGGCGCCGGTTGGTCAGTGATCAATTGTTGGGGCATGGGCTTTTTTTCCTTGGGTTTGGTTGTGGGTCTTTGTTTATATGGTGATGAAGTGGGATTTTGAGCTTGAACCTTCTTTGATAAAGTGGTGTTCCAGTAGTTCTTGACTTCATTGTCTGTTCGCCCTGGCAATCTTCCTGCTATTAGCGACCATCTACACACAAAACAAATATATCTTAGTAATCTAGAGAGAGAGAGAGAGAGAGAGAGAGAGAGAGAGAGAGAGAGAGAGAGAGAAGCACACCTATTCCCAAGAAGATTATGGAGTCTTATGATGAGCTCCTCTTCATCATGGGATATGTTGCCCCTCTTGATATCTGGTCTCAGATAATTCAACCATCGAAGCCTACAACTCTTCCCACATCTCTTCAAACCTGCATTGAAATCACCAATATTATCAATTAAAAAGTGGGATTAATACAACACTTGGAACATTTTCTTTAATGGGTAACACTGAAAAAGTGCAGAAAACAAGAGAGTTGGGCTTATTGTTCTTCATTCAATTGGGATGATTCAAACACTTTACTGCATTTTCCTTGATGGGTAAGAGAGAAAAGAGAAGACTCAGACAAACAAAATTATTCTATGTACCAGCTCTCTTGGGGAGGTTCCTCCATTTCCCTTCACCATGGGCTTTAATATAAGCCACCAGGATTTTATCTTCCAAGACAGTCCAGGCTCCTCTGTTGAGACCTTCCTTTGAACAACATGGACTCCTCCCCATCTCTCTCTCTCTCTCTCTCTCCTCTCCTCTTTCTCTATATACTGTTCTTTGTGTCTCTCTTCTGGGTTCTATTATTAAAGACAACCCATGATAAGCCTTTTATAGGCACTCATCACCTTTTTGACTTTTCAATCCAAGAATAATTGATAATTTCAGTAGAAAACTCCAATTCAACTATTTCTTCTGTCTTGGTTAGGCTTTTAGGGGGTAAGTGAAGTCTACTCAATCATCAAGTTAATCTTACTAGTCCCTTGTAATTCTTCATTTTTTGTTCTTTAACCAATAATTTATGGTTTTGAATAGGAAAATAGACCTGGTGTTTGTCCTATGTACAGACATCAAATATTTAGTGACTTTAACATCTCATCACCATGAATTTTCGATCACGTGGTGATGGGGGTGATGGAGAACCCATGGCCTGTAAAAAGTATTGACAATTTCTGTTTCTTTGCAAATGATATGTAGGCAGGAAGGACCTGATCTCGTTAGAAAATGCAGCATACAGTGGAGTGCAGGTGTCCAGGACTCCACTCCAAAAAGTAGGAGGTTCTGAGTTCAACTCTCCTTTGGGCACCCCTGGAAAGAGAGTAGGGTAATAAGTAGCTCAGTCCACGTTAACTCTCCCATACACTCGGGCACGTGTGGAAGGGGTGACTATCATGCCCTCGGGGGGGACTAATCGGGTGTTCTAAGAGGGCCGGATACTCGGGGTTTCGAAAAAAAAAAAAAAATGACCCCCATCTTGGATTGTGGGGCTTCATCGCTCTCCGGTACATACTCTTGTGAATTCAAGGTCATTTAATTGATGGGTCATAGCCGTAATTGATGATCCTTATGCAATTATTCAAATGGTTAGTACTGCTATGTGCTGTAATGCTAGCAAGCAACACGCAAAGATGTTGCACATCTAAAACCCCGCAAAAAAAAAAAATAGTCAAAATGTAGGGCGTTTTTTATGTCTTTGGCGGGTGCATCTGTTTAATGTGATTAAGGTGTTGCTTGCTAGCATTTTTCTATATGAATTATGATCAATTTGTGAGAGGCACAAAAGATTCGCTTGCTATAAATGCGATCGAGTCCATCGAACACAGCTATACAGGTAGCAAGCTGGTTTCGCATTGGACCATCGACGTAGACCCCACGACAGGCGACAATCACCCATGAAAGGAAAGATTGGAGAAAGCTTAATGAACTATAATAAGAAAGCTTTGCTGGAAATTGGACCCCAGTCAGAGTTCTAACTTCTAACATGGTGACTTGATTAATAGCGCGCGTACCGCCTATCAAATTAACTCGAAAGGGCATCCGATCTGATCTGCGTGCATCACATGCACCCACCACCATTTTGCTATTTCCTGATAGCTTTGATTCTTGTTTTCACAAAAAATTTCCATTAAAATTGGGATTAAAATAGCTTAAATTGACTAATTAGGGTTGCAAAATACTTAGATAATCAATCCAATTGGGTCAAATTTTAGAACAAAATCTCCCGCTGAATTGTATGTCGCACATAATGCATATGTACCACATGTATTTTTCCTTGGTATTTTATTTTCTGTTTGTTGTACGTAAATGACACCGTCTTTGTTGAATGGGGGTTGAGTGGTTTAATTCTACACTTTACATCCTCTATACCTGGTTGATACCGACATGTGATGATCAATACCTCCCATGGTTTTGTCCCTTCATGATCTATTTACAAAATCATCGATTTCAATTATTTTACGACACGATATCCTTATTTAGGCAGTTTTTTTTTTTTTTATTTAAAATTATATATTGTCATAATTTTTATACGCCGAATCTTAAAAAAAAAAATCAATATGTATTTTGACAACAAATTTGGTGTACCCACATGGAAGATGAATCAATAGCTCATTTTTTATGAGGATGATCTCCTCACCATAGAGACCATCCTCTAGGGCTGGCAATGGACCAAGTTCAAGTCGGATTGGTACTGATCTGATAAGAAATTCAATTGATCTGGACCCGATCAGATCAATAAAAACTAATTTTGGAACCGATCTGATCATATATGTATATAATGAGTCGATGGTCCGTGCCCATGGCACTCCCTGACAAAGTGTTTACCAAAATTGGGTGGGAGTTAATCTCAATCATTGATACGAAGCATAGTGAGCAACCATAATGGATCTTAGTGACTCTTTTGGGGGCCGTGTGATGAAGATATATTTTAGTGGCTTGGGGGATAAGAGGGGAAGATCTGACCATTCACATGAAATGAATGGGAAGATCTCATCCATCCCTTCCATTTATGAATGTGTACGTCTTGTTCTATAGATCTCTATATATATGACGATCTCCTCACAATAGAGACCATCCAATCAATTGGATCAGAACAAAGACGATCCGGTATCGATCAAATAACAAAAATAAGGTTACAAGCCTGATTTTTTTCCGGATGGGGTTGGATATCAGATCTCCAAATCGATCCGATCCATTGCCAGCCCTACTATGCTCCCTAAAAATCATCCCAGTCCAAAACTTCTAACTTATATAGTGGCTCGCACCAAATTTTTGTTGTCAAATTTGTAAAATGTTTTGACCATACGTACAGTTTTGATTTTATGAGGTGTTCCTTAATTCGCACAGACATACCATTTGGTGTCTTATACGTTCACGTGGTTTTGTGGTCCTATAACTCGTGTCCTATTACATAATGACAAATGGCAGAGACAAATGTCTTTTGACATTTGACAACTACGGCTGAGCTCTTTCCCATTATGGAGGAATGTATAGGCATCGGGAAGGGCCGTAGATTAAGTACATCTTTGATTACAGACGTCCATCACCGTTGATGATGATGAGCCACGTGGCATACTCTTAGAAACAACTGACCGTATGGATGTTTGACCTATCCTTGAAGATCAGAATCAGCTTGATAAGTGATTTTTAACAGTTGGATTGGATATTTCTCATGGTTTTACCTTTTTAAGTTTTAACCATCGATTCGAGAACTATTTTGGTAATAAAACAAATCCAAAGAAATCACTAATCATCTAGGTCCAGATAGGGATGAACCAAAAATCTATACAGTTAGTGGTCTCTAATAGTGTGACACGTGGCTCATAACGTAGTCCGTCATCAACTTTGATGATGGACGTCCTATCATAAAAAAGTTATTCCCGAAAAATTCCTCCACGATGCACGGAGCCCGATGTCAATACGAATAACTTTATAAAAACGTGAAGATTAGTAAGGACAATACTTCACTGTAGTATCGTGGTCCTCCCTGAGTCTAGACCTTAGACGGCCTTCGAGATTTGTTTGGTGTGAATCCCGAGGACGATCAGCCGTGTGGACCTGGGGACGATCGATGGCCCAGTAGGGATGATGGTAACACTCTCCGTGAAGTGAATTCAATGCCATTTGTCCTGTTAGTTCGACTAAGTTCGGCTGTTCTTGCCAACTTGCACTGATGGGTCCACCACACTAACACTGAGTGTTTTTTTTTCGGCAAGGTTTAAAGGAGGCCGTTTTAAAGGTTAAACGGACTGGGGGCGTTACCGTTCAAACCGTTTAAACGGCCGTTAAAACGGATTGAAACTGCTAGGTGCAAAAATGGAATTAAATAGATTTTAACGGAAAAATGGCGCTGAAATTCAAATTTTGAAATTTAAAAATTTAAAAAAAAAAAGAATTTAACGGATTTTAACAAAAATTAAACGGATTTTAACGGAATTAAACCGATTTAACGGCCATTTTTTTCACAAAATTTTTCAGAATTAATCAGCTGTTTAAACGATTTTAACGGCCGTTAAAACAAAAAAAAGGCCGTTTAATTCAAAAACGATAAAATGTGTTTAAATAGTTTTAACGGAAATGGGCTTGGGGAGTTACCGTTTAAACGGCCGTTTAAAACCATGGATTTCGGTCTCAAGTCATTATTGGAAAATTGACAAAAGTACAACTGAAATTCAAAAACTCAACGGCTTAGATTGTGTCTAGTCCTTTCTCACCAAACTATTTGAAAACAAAAAGGGTCATGATGTAACAAGGTATACCTGAGGGCATCTCCAACAGCTATGCATCGTCATTTAGGTATTTGGCTAACAATAAGCCTCTTTTAGCGATGAGAGCTTTGTAAAAAAGGTATGAACTCCATCAGCTTCTTCAAATAGCAGAAAAAAAATCTAATAAATGACTAAAATACCCATTGATCAATTTCAATCTTTTTTGTTATCCAAAACTCATACTGTAGTCGTGAGAGATTGAAAATAGAGAAAGACCTTCTCCATGGACTGCATCGATGGAGAATCGATTGAACCTGAATCATTGACCTGGGTTGCTCAAATTAAGTATAATCTCCTCCTTCTCATGATATACCTTCGAATTTGGACCCAGAACAGATGAACCAGAGATCTTCACCGAAATTATAGGAGAAACCAAGGGCAAAGCACAGACACCCAGGCAAAGGTTTCCCTCGTTTAATTTAACTGATAGCCACCATAAATTGAATGTTGAAAGAGAAAAAATCAAGGATTCGAAACCCAATTAGTTTCTGAAATCAAAACCAAAAAAGGAGAAATGCGAGAGCAGAGAAGTAGCAAAGAGATGAACCTGAAATCAACAAGGCTTCGAAGTTGAAAAGGGATCTCTTCCTGTGTCTCCTTCAGAATTAATAGAACCCGAGTTGAAACAAACAAGATCAAGAAAAAAAAGATTTTTCTCTTTCAATCAATTGATAGATTGAAGTTTCTGTTTCTTTTGTTTGGTTTGCAAAGAAAAGAGAGAAAAATCCAACGAAGAAATTTGTAGAAGATAGGGGTAAAATGGTAACTTGCTAAATGGCAAGAGGATATGGCGAAGCAAGAATTTCGCCAATATTGGCGCACGAGAGAAAGGTTTTAGCTAACCCCTCAAATTGGCGAGGAGGTTAGTGATCCTGCTAGAGGAGGGTTTTGTCGGTTTTGTCGTCAATTTTGACTTGGCGAACCAAAATGACAACCTGTTGGAGATGCTCTGAGATCTTTTCAAATGCGGAAGCGACATTTTTGGTAGTCACCGATGCCATCAGGGCCCACTGACTGCATGGATGTTTAGCCCACCCCTTAGTAGACATTCATACCAAAACTCAGCTTATTTGATGATTTTTAGCCGTTGGTTTTAGTACTAAAAAAATTGGTTACGCATTCAACGGCTATAAGAATGCCTTAAAAGGTGCTAAAAAGTGCTAAAATCTAATGGTCATAGATTACCAATCAAGGTGATTTTGGTGTGTATATCCACCAATGGGTGGGATAAACATCCATGTGGTGAGTAACAAAAACCGGGCTTCCACATTTGATACACTTTGAGACATACATCTTTTTCCGAACAAAAAATTGGTGTACTTGAGTGCTTTTTGCTAAAACACTTACCTGGGTACGTGTGCAGTGAGGCCGAGGTTGTCAACTGATTTCAGCAGGTGGATTTTGTAAGGGTTGACCACCTCGGCCTCACCGCACATGCTTGAGTATGTGTGCGGTGAGGCCGAGGTGGTCAGCTCGTACAAACTCCACATGCCGAGATCTGCAACACCCTATCATCTCCTTTGATGACAGGGCCCTGTCATCAAAGTTTTACTCCGAAAAACATATTCCTGATTTTGTACTTCATGGGCCTCAATATTAAAGGGGCAGGGTATTGGTTCCCACGATTTAGCTCAGCACACCCACGAACCCACCTAAAAAAACCTCCCTCACTTTCTACAGCCTAGTCACTTTTGACACCCATCCACCAAAAACAAAAGAAAATGAAAACAAGTAGAAGAAGAAGTATAAGAACATGATGAACACGAAGATAGTGGCAGCGAGGAAGAAGACAAACAAGTCGACATGGTATCGGGCCGAGTGTACGGTGCGGGTCTCGGTAAGATGTTCGATCGCGTGCCTCAGCCCAACGCCAAATAGAGACTCAAAGTCCAAACACGACCTGGCATCGGGCCAATTGGGGATGGAGGGTCTTGGTAGGGTGTTCAGCCGATGGGCTCAGCACAACACCCTACCGAGACCTTCAGGACAAAATTCTTTTTCTGGCTTTCTGTTCGGGTTTTGCATGCCACTGGGTGCCATCAACACTCGACTGTACGGTGTCGAGTGTGGTTGGAGGCCCTTGGCACCTCCACTAGCCTGCCTGGAGGGTATCGGAGCCCTCGAGACCTATTAAATTATCTCGGCACCCCCACTGAGTCTAGCTTAAGCTCGTTGGCAAGTCAATACCGACGGGGAAAACTTTTATTTTATACTTTACGCTTACAAAGGTTGTGGTGTGCCATGACCTAGTCTGGTCAATTTTGGGCTGTAGGTTCACTTATATATGATTTAATAAATTATGGGCCAGTGGACCCAAAAGAGTAAGCTAGTTGCCATAATTCAAATGTTTTAAGTTTTAAGTTATTGACTACATGTGCGGAACCAGATTGGAATCAACAATAAGGTTTGTTTTTTGTATGTCAAAATCATATTTGCATCAGCTATATATTTTCAAGTATGTTCAACAGAAGTGGCTCGCATGCCATTCAAGTTGAGGGGGTCCATCAACTCCGTCAACTTTTTCAATAGGTTGGTTTGCTTATTTTACCAGCCTTCTCAAATTTATTCATGAACAAGATGAAGTCAAGGAAGCAATCAAGATCTTCAACATTAGCAACTGTGGGCATACTAGATAGTTTCCTCCAATGCCGATGGATACGTGACGGGAATATGGGTGTTTTCAAGCTGATATTGTGCAATCTCATATGCACAATGAAGTTTATGCATGTGTAAAACCCTAAACTTTTGTCCAATGATATTAGAGTAATTTACATTTAAAAGGGTATTTTCTACAAACGATAAAATTAAAATAATTAATATCTTTGAGTTACACATTAATTGTCTTAATTAATTTTTTTATAACTTTTAGTCTTTTGGAAATAATGAAAATATTTCTTTAATCAAAGATTTGAACTTTAAAAAATAAATAAACTATTTAAATAAATTACCAATGATAATTAATTGTACACATAAATAAATAAAGACTTACCATTTTCTTTTGAGCAACTATTAAAAATAAAAGAATCTCTAAAAAACCTACACATTTTTATTTTTTCACCATTAGAGAGTTCTCCATTACAAATCGTTGGGAGCTTTGAGAGCCCTAGAAACACCATAACGTCTCACCTTTTGAGACTATTCTTTTAGACAAAAATGTTCATATTTTCGAGATGTTCGACATATTCGAATCTTGGCTTCATCTAACGACGATCAATAAAAACACCTGTGACTATTTTTACCATTGATTCAAGTTCGGATGAAGATCAACGGACAAAGTAGGTACACTTACATATTTTACTAGACAATCTCCCTTATTTTATTTTATTAATCATGTTATATTATTGTGCTTAATTGATGATGTTGTGGATATTATTGTGATTCCGATCTGATCTGATCTGATCGGCTGGTGTGCCAGAAAAAAAATATTATAGATAATAGATTTGTATAATATTGAAGTGTTAGTTCGGGTGTGATCCTAATGGATACCCGCTGAAAAAAAATTAAGAAGGGCCTGGAGCCTTAAGATGAAAGACCCCTATAGAAGAGCCTTTTGGTTACTCCCGGCGTGAGAAAGAGAAAGAGACCCAAGATTGAGTTGTAGTTACAATCATATGAATATAATGATATTGGGCTTACTGTAAGAAATATTTATTATTCTTGACGTTACTAATTTATATCATCTGTTATGCATTAAATATGTCATGATTTTTGGATTAGAATATGCGATATTATCTATGATATATATGTGGTGTAGAATGGATTATCTAATAGGCTTTGGCTCATAGTATTTACTAAATATTTCAGACTTAATTGAGGATGATGTGAATTTCGAAGTTGATGCACTTGATGAGAGCGATAGCATAGGAAGATCGGATGGACAATTAAGAATATCGATGAGATTGATGCGGGACTTTAGATATTTATCATTTTTATAAGCTTAATTGTTAAAGACTCGCATTGCTATTAATTAAAATTTTGTTTAATTTTTTAGAATCATGTGAATGATAAATATTTAACTTCCTAGACTCTTTGATTTAACCCTTTAGATATATGGTTGTGATCCTTAACAAATACATTAATTTTTATAGATGTCTGGTACTTACGATTATTTTATGTATCACTCAGGTACTTTTATCTTTAGGGCAGATTTCTAAGTAAAACTGTTAAAATAAAATAGTAAACGATATTTTTAGGCAAAGTGTTTTCACAAAAGATACTTAAAATAATTTTTTAATAATAAAAAAATAAAAAAAAATATTTTTTTATTAAAATTATATTTTTTGAAAATTTTACGCATATCCGCTTAAATTCTGAAAAGTTATTTCGAAAAGCCTATCAAATAGAAGTTTTACTCAAAACGTCTTTACAAAATATATTTATTTTAATCTATTACGAATTAGTCATTTATAATTATTATTTTGGAGTATTTTGTTTTTATTTTTATCACACCCTGAATCTTGGGTAAACGAGTCATTTTTCAGGCATGCGGGTCGGATCCGGGTATTTGGATTCGGGGCGTGACAATGTGTACAATGAATCACACATCCACACACACTTGTATTCAGACCAAATGCATCCGCACACTTCTTCTCAGCCACAATCATATCTAGTGCAGCTATCAAGACAAAACCCCTTAGATCCTTAAACAAAATCCCTTAAACTCGCGCATCACTGTATTTGACCTTTTCTCAGATGATGCCCTAATGTTAGTATGCTGCAACTCTATCAATGAGTGAATGGAAAAAAATATTGTAGTGAATAACCACTGAGACGTGCTAAGTTGTTTCTTTTATCTTGCATGTGAACTTTCTGTCATATTACTTGTCATGTTTCCAAGATATATATATATATATATATATATATATTGATTAGTCCATGTACTTCAAAAATTCTTCTTATAAAGACTCAATCAATTGTCTTGCACATACAAAATAGCACTAGAATACTTTTCTGAGAAGTCCCTCTGAAGTGTAGATAGTTGATTCTCATACTTCGTCTTAGTGGGAAATAAGACCAAAGCATTCCAAGTAGTGGTGAATTTATCCCAATCTTTTTATGTGCTAAAAATGACTTTGCATTTCAATAACATATTCTTCGATATATGAAAATGGCGTAGTAAGTCCTTTACTTCTAGAAACACTCTCTTAAATGCATTCATGAGAGCGAGTTCTATATTTGTCCAAAAGATGGACGACGATGTCTCTGGATTGAAAATAGACTTGAGACGTTCCAAAGCCTAAATAAAATTATCTTCCTTCTCAACATCCAAAAGGACAAATCCCACGGAGAATGTCTTCTCAGTCGATGTTATCCCAACAATCTCTAACAATGGAACCCTAAACCTATTTGTCTTGCAAGTGCAATTCATGAGAAATAAAACATAGAAATACTTGGAATGCTGAATGGACTCCAGGTGTGTCCAAAACAAATCCCTAGTCTTGGTGGAACCCTCAAAGGTCCTATGCTATTTCACGTAATCATGATCGGATAACGACTTCATAAACACTTGCATCTGAGATCTTCCACCTATCGAAGCAACTCTCATCCTTGTAAGAGCATTATAGATTGTCCTCATACTAGATGCATTTTGCTTCTCTCTCTTTATAGTTCTTAGTACTTCTCTTGCTTTGACACATGCCGTCGTCATATCAATCAAGATTTGTTTTTTAGTTAGGGTGAGTCTCCCATCATATAAGTGGCATTTAAAATGTTGCGTGATTGGATGGTGTTGGGTACCACAAACCAATTTCACATCCCATTGGTCATCTACAGGTAACTTAATATGTCACTCCCCAGATCCGGTACCCGGATTCGGCTCGAATGCTTGAAAATGACATGTTTACCCAAGATCCAAGATGTGATAAAAATATAAAATACTTCGAAATAATTTTAAAAAATGACCATAATTCATAATATATTAAAATAAAATCTTCTGTAAATAAATTTTGGTTGAAACTTTTATTTGATAGGCTTTTTGAATTAACATTTTAGAGTTTTAGTAGATATGCGTAAAAATTTTTTAAAATATAATTTTAATAAAAATTTATCTTATTAATTATTTACTATTTAAACTCATTTTAAGTATATATTGTAAATGCACTTTCCTCAAAAATATCATTTACTATTTTATTTTAACAGTTTGACTCAGAAATCTGCCATAACGATAACGGTACTCGGGTAATACGTAAAAATTATAAATACTTCAAAAGTTAAGCTAAAAAATAATTAGTTATTCTAAATGATTCTAAGACACTTTTATGAAAAATGCGAAGTAAAATAATTGTAAGTATATCATATCTATAAAATTAATCTATTTGTTAAAGATTCATGACCATACATTTCAAGGGTTAAATTAAAGAGTATAGGAAGTCAAATATTGATCATCCACTTAATTCAAAAAATTAAATAAAGTTTTAAATAATAGACAATTTGAGTCTTTAATAATTAAGACTATAAAAATTATACAAATAACAAATATCTAGAGTCACGCATCAATCTCATCGACATTATCAATTGACGTCCCTTCTATCTCTCATGTTATATCGTCCCCATCAAGTGTAGCAACTCCGAAATTCACACCATCCTCAATTAAGTTTGAAATATTTGATAAATACCAGAGCCAAAACCCAATAGATAATCCACTATACACCACATATATATCATAGATAATATCGCATATTATAACTCAAAAATCATGGCATATTTAATACATAACAGATAATATAAACTAATAACGTTAACTAAAAATAATAAATCTTTCTCACAGTTAATCTAATATCATTATATTCATACGATTATAATTACAACTCAATTTTAGGTTTTCTTCTCCTTCCCATGTCGGGAGTAGCCAAAAGGCTATTCTTAATTTTTATTTTCGCGTATATTTATTAGGATTATACACGAACTAATACTTCAATATTATACACAATCGTTATCTATAATCTTTTTTTTCTGGCACACCAGCTTATCCGATCAGATCCGAATCATAATAATATCTACAACATCATCAATTAAGCACACACATATAACATGATTATTAAAATAAAATAAAAAAGATTATCTATTAAAATATGTAGGTATACCTACCTTGTTTGTTGATCTTCATCCGAACTTGAATCAATGGTGAAAAAATAGTCATGGGTGTTTTTACCAATAGTCTTTGGATGAAGCTAGGATTCGAGTATGTCAAACATCTCGAAAGCATGAACATTATGTCTAGAGAAATAGTCTCAAAGGGTGATACGTTATTGTGTTTCTAGGGCTCTCAAAGCTCTCAACGATTTGTAATTAAGAACCCTCTAATAGTGAAAAAATAAAAATACGTAGGTTTTTTGGGAGATTCTTCTATTTTTAGTAGTTGCTCAAAAGAGAATAGTAAGTCTTTCCTTATTTATGTGTGCAATTAATTATCATTGATAATTTATTTAAATAATTTTTTTATTTTTAAAGTTCAAATATTTGATTAGGGAAATATTTTTATTATTTTCAAAAGACTAAAAGTTATGGTTAAATTTAATTAAGAAAATTAATGTGTAACTTAAATACACTAATTATTTTAATTTTATCGTTTGTCGAAAATAACCTTCTAAATGTAAATTACTCTAATACCTATGGACAAAAGTTTAGGGTATTACATAATACATCTTAATGTAAATGGGCATCTACACCTTTTTGTTCTTGACCGACGGTTTGCCTATTTACTTTTAGCATCTTTCTTTGACTCGTACTTTTCACCCATCTCACAACCAGAAGTGAGCCTCAGGGTCTTACCTATTTGATTGTTTGATCTTGCCTCTACAACAACTGTTCCAACTGTTTTACCAACATCTTTAATCCATTAAAATAGTTCAGTACGATTGTAAAAGACCTGCAAATAGCATAGTCAAATTACATTAATAAAAATACTACGGATGAATCAATTCTAGTTGGATGTTCAGATGCTATTTGTACATAGATTAACAGAGATTTCAACAAATTTTAGACATTATAGTAATTAACAAAACAAAGAACAAATAAAGCGTTCAAAATAAAAAATATTCTTACAATTTCTTGTGCTTCTTTTGCACATTGGACTTGCAAAAGAAGGCTCGCAGCTTCAATATCATTACGTGATGATTCCTAAGATCATAAACTATAATTCAAGTAAGAAACCTTTTTACTTTTTTTTATGAATCCATACAAACAAACCTATTTCAACAACTCAATTAAAATAAAAGCTAAATTAAAACCTATATGTGAACGCAAGTCATTCGTGAACAAATCATTTGCATAAATCCCAAACCTATTTGAACCCATTTCAATGAAAATAATATATTTGAATAAACCCTAAACTTATTTGAACCTACTTTAATGAAAACAATACATTTGAATAAATCCTAAATCTATTTCAACCCATTTAAATGAACTCATTTACATAACGTAACGTACATGAACAAATCGTTTGAATAAACCTTAAACCTATTTGCATCCATTTTCATGAGATAAACCAATTTTAACCCATTTAACATGCATTTAAACCCATTTGAATGAACTCGTTTGAATGATTAGAATGAGCTCCTTTGAAGAAACAACAAAATGGGTGTTCTTTGCAATAATAATTTAATCGCATGGTGATTAACACATAAAATATAAGAAATGGGTTCAAAACATACCTCCATCCAATTGAATTATTGATTTGGTGAAGAGAATGAGATTTGGAGCAAGATCTAGAGAAGAAGCCACGATGTGAAGGCAAGAGGGGACGATTTCTAGGTCGAGAGAGGACTTTGGAGCTCAGTGCCATTGTCTTCTCCACAAGCTCGACGTCTATCTCTTGTTTCTCTCCTCTTTGTTTTTTTGCTTAGGTGGGTGTAATGTGCTATAACATGAGGACATATTTGTCATTTTCATTTTTTAAGTAAGCGTGCTAAGCTAAATCGCGTGTGCCAATAACCCGTCCCCTATTAAATGATCTTGTGGGCTTTTCTTGTTTGTTTGCAACACATTTTTGCCTGCTTGCATTAACATGCGGGTACGACACATGGCTAATTAATTTATTAGGACATAAATCAGATTGATTGAAGGATAATAAGATAGCACTAGAATTTTATAAGGTTTGTTGTCAAGAAAAAAATAAAAATAAAAACCATGAGAAGGGATATTAGAAGGGTGTAGTCCCTCTAAATCGTTGATAATGGCTCATACATAAAGTAGGGAACCGATTGAATTGAATGATATTAATCAATGAGTTGGTGGGCCATGAGTTGTTGAAGATGTTATACCTTAGGTCTACGAAAAAAATTGAAGTTAAAACCATGGTTTAACTGCCGTTATAATGGTAACACCCCAACCCCGTTATTTTACTTGGAAAATAATGCCCAAAAATTAAAAAAAAATGCCTTAGGATTGTATCGATAGTTATTTTGTCCAAGGTTTAAAAGGGCCCGTTACAATGGTATAACGGACCGTGGCATTACCGTCCGTTATAACAAATTATAACACGGGCAAAGGCAAAAAAAAATGGGAAAAACGAAAAAAAAACAATGTTAAAATCTCAAAGTTTCAATAAAATTTATAACTGAAGAATGGAAAATAATGGTCATTTTTTTTCACAATTTTTTTTTCATAAAAGAACGGTTGTTATTTTCGTTACAATGGCCGTTGTTTTAAAAACAACCGTTATTTGTTTGCGTTTTAAAACGATTCTTAACTTAATGCGGTAGGTCCGAATTTGTTATAACGACCATTTTTTAAACCACAATTTTTTCCATTATTCTTTGTTTTATCTTTATTGAGGTTATTTTAAAAGAATAAAACATCAATTTGATATTTTTTTACTCAGATGTGATTGATGTGATCTAATATAACGTTATAACGGATCATTTAATATCTTGGGTAAGACTACAACAAAATTACAAAGGAATTGGCCACTTTTAGTGAGATGCAGGTTGTAGGTGATGCTTTACTAACTTGGAATTTAGGATTTCAGCGGAACCTCAATGATGGTGAATCATCATGTGTGGAGAATCTCCTTCTAAGCAGCATATACTCCCTTTCTTAGCCAAGTGGAAGATATCAGATGGTGAAATCATGATAGAAAAGACAAATTTTCTCTGCATTTTTCTATGAGGCATTAGATGATGGGGAGTTTGAGGTCTTCCCAGTAGTCGGGGTGTGGGACAACAGAGCTCCTTTTAAGGTGCGTTTCTTTGCTGGTGTCTGGTCCAAGGTAGAGTTCAGACCATGGACTTATTATAGAGGAGAGTCATCAGAGTGATCAATCATTGTCCCATGTGTTTGCAGAGTAGGGAATCTTGTGATCACCTTTCCTACATTGTAGAGTGGCTTGGGTGATTTGGACCGAGTTTTGAAAAGAATTTGGATTCAGATGGGTTGTTCCCATTTCGTTTAGAGATCTGCTTCTAACCTGGCGTTGCAAGGCTTTCGAGGATCTAGGGTTGTGGTAGCTAATTTTTGGGGTATTTGGCGAGAGCGGAACAATAGAGTCCTTGAGGGGAGATGTTCTTCATTCGAAAGTTCTTATGTTCGTATTTTCTTGGATCAAATTATATGATGTGTGGAGGGGTCTAAAATTTGAGGATATGGTATTCAGTTGGCCATCTCTGATTGGGAGGACTTGAGGCAGTTGTGGGGGTTGGGTTCCCTTCTCGGCCTCAGGTTGATTATTGTCTCTTGATTTTCTCCCTTTGTTCTCTTTGTCTTGCCTTGGCAGGCTTTCTTGGCCTCCAATCTTCTATTTTACTTTTCAAAGAAAAAAAAAATTACAAAGGAGTTGCAAAGAAGAAAAGTAACATATAGATCAAAGTTGTTGCAAAGAAAACTTCGAAAACAACTAAATATTTGTGAAAAAAGAAATGCATGCACCCTTAGAGCTGTAGTCTTGTCCCCCATTTCAATAATGCTCTCCTGTCGGGCTCATTGTGGGCACACGTGATCATGGTCCCTCATGGCTCATAATATTTTCAGTAGTTTAATAGGATTGTTTTTCAATGACTGATAACTTTTTAATTTTGAAAGAAAAATTACATTTTAATAATTGAGAGTACGCGGTGAACGGACACTATTTGTTTTGGTAGAAAAGATCACTCAAGTGTGCGCCTACATTTTGTTTCGTTTGGTTTTTTTGTTTTGTTTCTTTTCGTGATAAGCAACTAGTAGGTGCCTAGGTGAACCACGTCGTATAGCAACCCGAGTTTCGGATTGAAAATAGAAGTAGATTTAATAAGCAACACACGAAATTCTTAATTAGATCGTTCGTTTTTAAAATTCCTTTCATTGATCTGTGATCACCTGCGACATCGTAGATGAATGGGGCTTATGGGTGTTGAAACAGAATTGCCGGCGCTGCCAACTGGCCGACAAACATCGCTACATCGTATGATCACCGAACGATCTATTAAATAGACAGATCAATATTTCCTTATTCAACAAAACTTAAGAATTATAAAATTTTGTAACATTAGATGGGCAATCGACGACGCGATATCTATAGGGTCCCACAATTTGTCACCATTGTCCACAGTTCCAACTACAAACAATGCAAATGTTGAAATGTGAATGTCATGGTGATAACAGTATCACGCTACCATATTTCCCATCAGAAATTGGAACAAGATCGGAGCCGGCATCAAAATTCAATTCTCTGTTGGATGTTTGTGCAACCGATCATCGGGACCGCATGCGCATCATAGCATCATGTCGCTATCACGTGTGATTTTCTTGGTTTATTTCTAATGGTGGGACATGAAAAATAAGGAGCAGCATCCGTTCGTTGGGGTGGTATACAAGAAGGGATGAACTGGCGTGTTAGATTTGAATCCTTTCGTAATCAAATTTTAAGGGCCGTTGGGGTTGCTTTCGAACGCGGTCAGCTAGAAAACCTTCCTCTTCAACTACCTTTCTCCTCTCTACCCACGTTCCTCCTAGTCTTCTTCACCAACCACTCTCTCTCTCTCTCTCTCTCTCTCTCTCTCTCTCTCTCTCTCTGCTCCAGTAGTATTATAAGTACAATTTGTGGTTTTCTAGCTGTCCATTTAGTGGATCCCATCTAGATCAAATAATCCTAAACACCCAATAATCGACAATGCTTTTTTAATGGTCATGATTGTTTGTATCTTTCATCACAGTTACCTGTACATGGGTTTTCAGTCACATCTTCAATCTTGTATTTTTCATCACAGTTACCTGTACATTATATGCTTCAGATTCTACTGCCCGTACAGTGAAAGTATGATAAATACAATACTACCGGTTGCATACTAGTGCTTCTCGTCTTCTTTACCATCTGATTCTAGAAGAATGAATGAAGCCCAATCACGATTTCACGTGAAAGATGTCGTAAGACTTATTCTTTTGGACACGTGAACTGGGGAAAAAAAATAGTTTGCAGAGTTGCAGAGCCTTGGGCGAGGGGCTGTTCTTTGATACCGACTTCGGTATCAACATTTTGATGCCGAAGTCCCTCAATTTGCCACGTAGTAGACTCTTTCGGGCCCACTGACTCCATGAATATTTGGCCCACACACCAAAAATCAGCGTGATTGGTGATTTCTAGCCGTAGGATTTGAGCACTTTTCATCATGGGCTTTATGAACATGCCTATGAAGTGGTTCCAAGCCCATGATGAAAAAGTGCTCAAATTCAATGGCTAGAAATCACAAATCACGCTGATTTTTGGTGTGTGGGTCCACCAAGATGTGGGCCAAATATTCATGGAGTCAGTGGGCCCGAAAAAGTCTACCACGTGGCAAATGAGTGACTTCGGCATCAAAATTTTGATACCGAAGTCGGTATCATAGATTTTTCCTTGGGGGAGTGGTCCTTATTCAAGAAAACAACCACGTTTTCTACAGCTATAGCCACCTGGATATGACACCCAGTGACCCTATAACTGTTTGCCACATCACTTGTGTTGTCCATTGTAGTGACCATCCTCACAAAAAAAAAATATTACTTTTAAAATTTGACATACCCCCAACAATTTGAAAAAGCTGACATACCCCATTTGACCAATGTTGACCCCATTGACTACCAAATTTTGTATTAAAGGATGAAAGTGCCTTTGTCTTCAACCTAAACCCAAACCCCAAATCAAACATGAAAAGAGGAGATTAAAAATAAAAATAAAAACTAGTGTCGTTAAATTTGAGATTTTTTTATTTTATGAATTAAGCAAAGATTGAGAAGAAAAACCCCTCTAAAAATAGATAAAACTCATGAGGGAATGAGATTTCTTTTCATAGATTTTATTGTTGAAGAATGAAAATTTAAAATTGAGAGAACCCATCTTACCAAAATTCATGTTTCAAAAGCTTAAAATCAAAATTGCAGTTATTCTTGTTTTTCATTTTTGTTAACGAAAATTTTAAAAATAAAATTATATGCTTTATTTTTATTTTTAGTCAACTTGGGTCAACACTAGTCAAATAACAGTGGACCGAGTCATTGGGGCTATGTCAAC
Source organism: Euptelea pleiosperma (assembly GCA_035048495.1). NCBI lineage: Eukaryota > Viridiplantae > Streptophyta > Magnoliopsida > Ranunculales > Eupteleaceae > Euptelea > Euptelea pleiosperma. Next base: position 13,748,739 of record CM068548.1, read on the forward strand.
TTTTTCAAAATATGAGGGGGGGGGGGGGGGGGGGGGATGTCAAAAATTCTCTATTTTTTTTTATTAATAACATTAATATGGATTGATTTTTAATGATGATCATCATAATTGAATGACAATTCAATGTATGGTTGAGTGTGAGCGATCTGGTTAGAGTTTAGCAGAGATTTGGTTTCAATTGGGCTGCTCCTTTGACAGTCAAAGATTTGCTTTTGGTTTGGCAGTGTAAGGAATTTGATGGGCTTGGGAAGAGGTTGTAGACTCTAACCACGCTAGCTATATTTTGGAGAATTTGGAGAGAACGCAATTGTAGGTTTTCCGAGGGTAGGAAATGTTCCCTTGCAGCTCTTTCGTTACAGATTTGTGGGCTTATTTTCTCTTGGGTCAGATTGTACGATAGAGGGAGGGGTGCCAGATTTGAGGATTTGGTGTTTGGGAAAAAATTGAGTTGTCTTGTGGCTGGTTGTTTTCTTGGGCTTTCTTCTTTTGATCTCTTTCTTGTCCTGGAAGGCTTTGTCAACCTCCAAACTCTTAATAAAGCTCTTTTACCAATTCAAAAAAAGAAGTATGGTTGGATTGTGTAAGATCTCTATGTGATCCCCACCACCACTAAGGGCCTGTTTGGTAACGCACCATGGCGGAAAAATAAAATATTTAGCCGCGCTAATATTCGCCTGGGTGCATTTGGCAGCCACTCGCCCTTGGCGAATATTTAGCCGGCCCACATATTTGCCCTCTGTGGCGGGAAAACATTTGATCACCTCCCCCCTTGTGTAAATATTTTCACGCCGATTATGTCTTTCTCGTTGGAAAATCACTATTTTCAATAAAAATTAATTTTTTAATATATAAAAAAGATAAAAATGATTTTTTTTTTATCATTTGACATAATATGTGGTTCTCGCACTCGCCCAACCTATTTTTGACTTACTTTGATATGTGGGACCCACTCAAATTGAAAGAAAATAAAGTAAGCTGAAGTTAACTAGCTCATACACGTACCAAACATTGTTAAATATTGATATGAGTAAATATTTAACCCAGATAATATTTGCCGTCGGAACTCTTTTTCTCACGTACCAAACAGACCATAAGTGTAAGAATTGGATGTAAGAGATGGGTGTAGCTCTAAACGACCTCTTTCTCGATCCGATAAAGAAAAAGTTGGTTCCGGACCTAATTTTTTGAGATGGGATCGGAGCCCTATTGTCGAATAAAATGATGGGCAGTGTTACCATAGTTACTAGTGGTTGTCGTTTCCATCGTTGTCCTTGGGTCAGACCTCAAAATTCACACCACACAAATCCTGATGGAGTGAAGTAAGCATTTCACACAGAGAGTGCTTTAACCAACCTTAGAGCACCCGACTAATCCCCCGGGGCATAGTAACCCCTTCCATTTGTGCCGGAGTGTATTAGGAGAGTTAATGTGGCCTGAGACACTCATTACCCTACTCTTTCCGTGGGTGGCCTCAAAGAGAGTTGAACTCAGAACCACCTACCTTTTGGAGTGGGGTCCTGGCCACCTGCATTTAATCCTTGATTTGTCCGGTACATTTGAACCCCACCCCCCATTTGTTGGAGATAAGATTCGCTGGCCCCAGGGGAACTTCAAAGTTTGAAGCCAAAATTAAATGTCGGATACGTACTCCAATCCCTTAACCCAACTTGGTTAGTGGTTAACAAGGGGTACTTGCCAGACATTAGGGGCCAGCGAATTCCCCACCACACCCGGCCACTTATTTGGAGGTACGCGGCGGCGTATGCCTGTCCTCACACACCAACGACGGACATGTCCCACCAAAGGAGACTTGGATGCAATTGCGAACTAAATTGGCTTTACTGTTTTGTCTGTCACGAGCCAAGTTATTAAGTTCTGGAATATTCGCGAACTGTACAAATTATTTAAAAAAACGAATCCAACAATGTCCTATTTAAAGAGTAAAACTTTGATTACCAGGCCATGTCATCGAGGCTGCAATATGAGCCACGTGGAACTGTTAGAGGACTCTGGCCGTATGGATATTTTAATTCCTTTTTAAAAATTTGTGCATTTGTTGAACATAATCGAATTATTCTTGAATAATTCACGAACTTTTTCAAATTATTTTTGGATTATTCAGTTTTGAACATGAAAAATCATTTTATAAGATAAAAAGTTGTTAATATTTTAGTTTATTTTTTATTTTATTTTTATTTTTTAAATCATTTTCCTAATTTTGAGCACATTTTTAATGACAAATCCGAATTGCACTCGAACATTTCCTGCATTCTGAATTGCCAACTATCCAATCCAATAGCCAAAGATGGTACGCCATTTGATTGGTCGGGGGATTCGGGTTCAGGGTCCAACTTTTATGCCTACCCATTGACACCGCTTAGAGAAAAGGGTTTATGTATTGCAAATGACTATTAACGTTAACGTTATGTCTGTTATAATGGCCGTTATAATAGGTCACATCAGTCACATCTGAGTAAAAAAATAGCCAGAAAATTATTATTTTATTATTTTTAAAATAACTTTGATAGAGGTAAAATAATGTTTTTTTATTTCTTCAAACTAAAGGCCATTAATTCCACTGTAACGCAAAATTATTTATTTATTTTGTTTTTCTGCGCATTATTTTTGAAACACTGTTGTGGGGTTAAGTATGACTGTTATTTCCGTTACAACGGCGTTTACAAATGCAGGCCTATGAAATGTTCTCCTTGGCGATGTTCATATGCTTCCATTAATAATTAAACATATGTATCTCACTTTAATAGCTCAATTGGTTGGCATTAGGATTGCAAATGGGCCGGGTTAGTAGATGGACTTGAAGGCCCGGCCCAAAGTGGGTCAGGCTTGGGCTTAATTTGGAAGTCCTGATTGCTTAACTGGTCGTGATTCTCTGCATGAATCTTAAGGGACATCTATTAGTAGTAAAATTTTAATGGTGAGGAACATAAATCATGATGCACCTCAAATGCACCTTATCAAAATTAAGATGGGCAGAGGTCAGACCTGATTAGGGCTCGACACGTAGCAATCATGCGCAGTGGCTACACTACGAGGGGTGTCACCACATTGTGGGTGGTGATTTGGCACTTCTGGTAGCTTGCCTTGCTATGAGTGATGATGTCACCTCCCGGTGGCATTCCTACCCGCCAGGTGATGCCACCCAACCTGTAGGCAACACGTGACACCTATGGTGGAGGCCTAATTACCCAAGTCAAATTCTAGTCCCTTTATAAAAAGAGACCAATTTATGCCATTACATGTCATTCTATGCGCCAGTTCAGAGATCAGAATCTTCTAAAAACGCTTACTGAAACTCTATTATCTAAAGGATTAAAGTTCCAAAAGGACTAAAACCCTTGGGATTAATCTAGATTTTCTCGTACAACGAATCTAGATAGTTGTATCTCATTAGAGAGAACTAAGTGAACATCTTGTATGTGATGCCCCAATCCTAGGGCTCAGAACTTGACCTGTTGTTACGCATTGGGTCGACTCGTGACTCAAGCTTGGAATGTGTCAAGTAAACCCAAAAAAAAAATAGAAATAATTAAGTAGGAGATACTGAGTATCGAATTACAAGCACGATTACAAGTAAACCCACTTATCTTTTATTGATAAAAAGAGAATTACAAGCACAATTATCTTCAACACCTTTAATTAGGTCAATAGTGGGCTCAATTAGTTCAAACTCTATGATCTAAAGTATCGAATTGCAATACTTGGGTGGCCCGAAACTCAGGCCCAGTTCGGGCTCGAATGTACACCCCTATTACCGTATGGGAATGTTGACATTCTTTGAGTGAAGGAGTCGATTATCAGCCTCAATGGCTTCCCAAAACCATGAGAGTGGAGATCGAGTCCATCGCAAGGGTAAAAAGAAGGTATGTGCCCACATTGAATACTATTTAGGTCCATTTTGGGGCCAAAAAAACGTGGGCCCAACAAAAGCATTTGCAATTTTTCATGTTGTTGGAGGCCAAAGGAATAGAAAATCTCATTTTTGGCATCTAATTCCTAACCAAGCAAGAGCTAAAAGTGTAAAAGGTGACAATGTGCCAAATAATTCAATAGTTAAAAAAGAAATTTTTGAAGCAGCAACGAAGCAGTGGCCAATCACATGGCGCCACAATCTGCTGCTTTTTTGGTATCTAAGCCTGTTTTTAAAGAGATAAGTAGATAGGTGAAGGCGGGATTTGAACATAGGTCTGTGGTATCATCACCCACAAGCTTTACCAACCCAGCAAGCTGCTGGCACCTTCTTAAGCGCCACAATCTGCTGTTGCTTTTGAACAAAATCCAGAAATGCTTTTGATCAGCGGATTGGGGGCGCCATGTGATTGGCCACTGCTTCGCCCGCTTCAAAAAGTCAAAGAATCACATGTTTGCACGAATGCCGCAAAGTGCAACCTTTTATGACCTATTCCATTTCACTTTTTATTTTTATTTTTTGATAAACGCTTTGTTCCCACTTTATGGTATTATGTTGTTGTGATAAGATAAAGTCGCGCTTTGTATACTTTTTAGGGGCTTGCCGACATACTAATCAGGCGGATTTTTGGTTTGTAGATCGATCTATATAGGGATTGGCCAAATATCGACATGTCAGTATCCTCTGAGAGTGTACCACGTGGCTCATATTGTGGTTGGTCAGCAAAGTTCTCATCTTTTAAGGGCACAAACGCCTTACTTTCTTAGATTCGGCATCAAATGATTGAAACATCTATCTTAATATCAAAAGGTATGGAGATGACAAGATCACCATGATTCTACCAATCCATATTTAACATGTGTATATATGGATAACATTGCACAAAAATAAAGACCTTTATTATCTAAAAACAAGTTTTAAAAGTGTCCATTATTTCAGGGAGGTTCGAATTCGTTATAATGGACGTCGTTTCTATAACGGCCGTTTTTTAAACCGTGGATTTAACACGAGTACTGTAGCATTTTATGTGAGTAATTGAGACGTCCGTGAGATATTTTTCAGTGTTTTAATGGCAGAAAGTTGGCTCAAAACTCATGTTGTTCTAATCCAATTCCTTGAAAGAAGATGCAGATGAACTTCATAAACTTCAAGGAGAGAATAAAACGTTTAAAGAACTTGCGGATCATAGTTAGAAGAAATACAATTTGTACATATTTTAAGGGTGTACGTTGTAGACAATCTTCAAGTATCCCAACTGCATTAAACATTCGTGATCTCGGATCATGGATGGCTATTACTATAGCTCTATCACCCGAGCAGTAGTAACAACCAGTTCACTGAAAGTGAGTAGCTCACAAGTCTAATGTATTCGTAGAAAGGGGTCACTGAAAGGGGAAGACCGACCAAGAGTTTTCCCAAGTCTTGTCCAAACTTCAGAGCGAAATAACTGAAGTAGAACGGTCGATCAGAGCCCTACTCTACTGGGGCCAAACCTTCAGTACGTAAAACGTCAATGAAAGTTCTTTTTTGGAACCTTAGGGATGTCTCCAACAACTCCACCCAGCATGTGCTCAAGCATCTTTGCTTGGAGAACAAACCTAATATATTTTTTGTTGCTGAGCTGAGCCTATGACTCAGTTGTCTACTATGCCTGCCTCTTAATATTGGAGCTCTATTCACCTTTCTCCGTCTATTGGGAATGACCGCAGGTATGCACTTAATCTGTGGATGTTATCGTCTAGCATGTAAGATTAATATTTCCATTGTCTCCTCTTCAATTCTCAGCAAATTACTCTTGAATTTACTCATGATAACACTCTTTATCGCATCACTAGAGTTTATGCTAGCACGAGTTATATCACTCGTAGAGTTCTTTGGTTGGAATCGGCCTCTTTGATCGAGAACTAACTTTATAGTACCTGGGCTATTATTAGTGACTTCAATGCGTTTGGGTGCTCATGAAAACATTGGAGGCGTCCTTCCTAAACGCATTTCAAGCCATGACTGATATTTGTGAGCTGATATCCACATGGATACCAAGGGCTCACCTTTTATGTGGACTAAGGGCAGAGATGTTCGCATACATACATATTGAAATGCGGTTTACTTTGTCTCGGATTTCCTCTGATCATAATCCTATTCTTCTTTCTTCTGATAAAAGACTTCAATCTTCTCCTAGTCCTTTCCGATTTCAACGGTTCTGGCTTGAGCAGCAAGATTTTCGGTGTTGCACACCGGTCGGCCTTGAAGGATAGGTGGGGAGATGTTGTGAGCCTGTGACAGCAACTTCTAAGGCGTCTATTATTATTTTATTTCCCTCGTTTTCCTCACCGAAAGAACAAGAAAAGATGCTCTCGAGAGGATACTCAGATCGCACGTCCACCTCGAGGGGATCTAATCCCTCGTACTCAGGCGCTCAACCTAGAGTTAATTTTTGCTCACCGTCGCTCATATGATGCACGTGGCACATTATTAAAGATCATTGACCAAATGGATGTTTGGCCCATACCTATGTGGATTTCCAGACCAAAAATCAACTTGATTGGTAAATATCTAACCGTAGGAGTGAAGTTATTTTCATGGGTTGATTTTAACTGTATGAATTTTAGCATTATAGAGAGTTATTTAGGTGCAAAGATCTAAAGGTTCTAAATCACCAATCAGGCTGCTTTTTGGTTTGTGGGTCCACCGAGGGACTGGCCAAACATCCATACGGTCAACGCCCTCTAATAATGTGCCACGTGGCTTGTATCGTGGGTTGTAACCGGCTTCGTTGAAGTTTTAGGGTTTAAGGTTTAGGGTTACTCAAAACCTCAAAGCAAATCAATGACATATGCTCTTTCAAAAGGCCTCTTTCACTCACACAAGCCCTTCTAAAAGCTGTCTTCCACTGACAGATGCTCTTTAAAAGGGTGTCAGTCAGGGTAGACGCCATTTAAAGTGAGATGCCCTTTCAAAGGACATGTTTTTTTCACAAATTTTAGAAACTTTTATTTGTTTTTATAAATATATTAAATATTTTTATTATTTAAAAAATTTCCATTAAAAATAATGGTTAGAAATATTCAATCGAACTGAATTTTGGTCTATAAGTCCATGTAGAGATGGACCAAACATCCATACGATCAGTTGTCTATAAGAACGTGCCATGTGGCTCATATGGAAGTTGTTGAGCGTCGGTGAGCAAAGACATTTGTGAGCAAAACGGACTTCTTAGCCCTTGACTTTGACTCTTATAGAACCGACTCCATGTGACGGCATGACAACATGGAATGGAGGATAAAACTTTGATGACAGACCACACATGACACAATCTTAGACAACTTGGACCGTATGGATGTTTGGCCAATCCCTAGCTGGACTCACAAACCAAAAATCAGCCCGATTAGTGATTCCTAGGCGTTGGATTGGAATTATTTTCGTGGGTTGATTTTAACCGTGGTAACTTGAGCATTATTGACCATTATTTTAGGTACAAAAGATCCAAAGGTTTGAAATAACTAATCAAGCTGATTTTTGGCCTGTGGTCGTCCTATGCATCGAAAAAACATCCATACGGTCAGAGTCTTCTAAGAGTCCGTCACGTGGCTCAGATTGCGCCCTGTCATCAAAGTTTTACTGCAACATGGACGGTGTTGTCGCATTTCATAGCTCGTACGCGGTTATTGCTCAAATAATTATGGCCAAAAGGTCCTTACTGTGGGGCCCTTAATTGACAAAGAGGAGAGTAAAACTTGTGTCGCAAGATGTTGTGACGGAAGCCGGTCACAGCACTCAATACGAGGCACGTGGCATACTATTATAGGACGATGACCGTATAGATGTTTGACCAGTCACTCGGTAGACCGGTATACAAAAAATCAGCCTGATTCGTGATTTCTAACCGATTCGATTGAAGTTATTGTCATTGGTTGATTTTAACGGTAGGAATTTGAGCATTATTGAGCGTTATTTGGGTGCAAAAATCCAAAGGTTGTAATTCACTAATCAGTTTGATTTTTGGTTTGTAGGTCCACGGAAGGACTGGCCAAACATCCGTACTGTTAGTGACCTCTGATCGTGTGACACGTAGCTCGTATTGAGTGCTGTGACCTGCTTCCGTCACAACATCTTGTGACACAAGTTTTACTCGACAAAGAGTTTTCCAGTATGATTTGCTCCGATGAAAGCGCCTAGATTCCATTGGTTGTTTTCAAATTTCAGACCTTTTCGAGATTTGAGGTTAAGGGCATTTAGGGCTACTAATCAGGCTTTTTTTTTTGGTGTGCAAAGTGCAGGTACACCGAGGTCCTAGGGATTGGCCAAACATCCATACGGTCGGCGTCCATTAAGAGTGTGCCGCATGGCTCATATTGTGCCTTGTGACAGAATTTTTGGTACTCGTACCACGGCATATAGTATCAGTGTACGAATTCGATCTTTTACATGCATCATTGTTTGGAGCAAAACTTCGGAAGCAAATCACAACCCACAATACGAGAAAACCTTCGCTGGCCTGGGGGACATTAAACTTTGAAGTCTTCCCAGTTCCCACCCAAAATGTCCGACAAGTACCCTAATCCCTTAACTCACCCGCATTAAGCCCTTGGTTAGTGGTTAACAAGGGGTACATATATATGGGTTTGTTTGATCCGGATATTCTCTTCAATATTCTCTCCCTTTGCCCTCTACTAAGGGAAACATTCATCTCCATCTCCATCTCCATCTCCATCACCCTCTCCCTCTCCCTTGAACAATCCGTTTCTAGAACCAAATTAGAAATATGACCTGGTCCCACCACTTAAAACACGATACTAACCTAGTTAGATCCAGCTAGCACTAGAAGAACTCGTAGAAGATCGATGGGACGAATCATTGACTTTGGCACCTAATGAATGAGTGATAAAATTTATAAATCGATAAAGCATAAAGCAAATTGACAAGACACTTAAGATTTAAAGATAACTTACCCACACTAATCACAATAGACGCAGGACCGTCTTAATACAAGTTGAGGCTTAGGCAAAACTCTAAAAGGGGCCTTTTTTATTTTCAGAAATACCCCTAAACTTATGTGATTTCAATGTTTTCAAAAATAAAAAAATTATAACTTAATAACACGTTTTTCAAGAAGAATTCAATGGTGGATACAATGTTTGCATACTTCTAAGTCCGTAGACAATTGTAGACTACATTTGTCCGGCCGTAGCATAGTCTTGTGTGATTGGAGGGGCCTGACGCAAATGGACAGGTGGGGCCTTTTAATAAAAAAAAAGTAATAAGAACACTTGAAAATTTCTGAAATTTTGGGGCCTTACCTGTTGGGGGCCTTAGGCAACCGCCTCATCTGCCTAATGGTCAAGCCGGGCCTGAATAGACGGATGGGGGTTGTAACACCTTGAAAACTCCTTAAAGGGTATTTTTATCTTTTTCGCTCTATAAATCAGTTAGAAGTCTTTTTATGCATTATTTTGACTTCTTAAACATCCACCCTTAGATAGAGTTTTGGGAATTTTTGAATTTTTTTTTTCTTTTAGGGTGTATAGTGTATATTTTGACTTATTATTCCCAGGCAAACATCAAATTTTGGTATTTGGTTAGGGTTTTATCAACCACTTTACTCTAAAAGCTTAAGTAGTTAGAGGGAGGTGTAACTATGTATATCAAAGGTTCCACGGATCTAATAGAGACTCAATGCTGGCCACACAACAAAACAACACACTCCAATAAGGGAACGACTTCAATGCGCCAATGCCACACAGACCAAACAAAAAGGCCATGCTCAGATTGTGCCACGTTAGTGAAAAAATAAAAATTAACTGCACCCACTGACGTAACTGACTAACTTGGGTTGCGGTTGTGTTGGTAGGTACAAGAGCTTTTGATTTTTTGCTGGTGTGGCACAACTTGAGCAGGGTCGTTTTGTTTGTCTGTGCGGCCCTGGCGCATGGAAGCCGCGCCCCTCCAATAACACACCCCCTCAACACTTTGCCAAGACTCGAACACGCAACCTACTCGGACCTCCTGCTCTGATACCATGTTGACAACCATTTTACTCTAAAAGCTTAAGCTATTAGAGGGAGGCGTAACTATGTATATCAAACGGGTCCGGTCCATTGATATAATAGAGGTTGAGTGCGGGCCACACAACCAAACAACAACTCCAATAACAAAGGGGCCATCCATATACACTTAATTAGGGCGAGGTGTACAAAATAATCCAACCTAACTTTATCGTTAGCACATCTGAAGGCATAAAAAAAAACTTGTTTTGGTGCAATAAGAAGGTTTAATCGAAATTTGGTTGATGTATGATCATTGATAAATTTGACTAAAACAACTACAGTAAATGATATTTTAAAATTATGCCAAAATATATAAATATGACATACCCCAATTCTATTATTTTTCTTAATATATATTTCAATAAGATTTTAAATGGTCCATCATACCGTTACAACGGACGGACACGCACACACCCCACCACCACCACACACACAATTTGAAAAAGTTGACATACCCCCTATGTTGTGGTCCACTGAAAATGGCCCGGGCTGGAGACTTCGTCGGTGGCAGGACCAACCATCTTGTATCTGCTAATGCCATGAAAAGGGATATGAGATGCGTCTATTGGGTTTGGATTGTGGTGCTGGTCCTGATATTGGTATGCTGTGTGTCCACCTTATGTGTCCTGGTCTTGGTATTGTGCCTTGCATCCACCTTAACCTTTTACAAAACCAAGTGATTTCTAATCACAGTTCTGATATTGGAACTCGGTTTGTTTAAAGCTCCTACTTTTTGCAACCCAAGGAAAAATGCAAGAGAGACTCATGGCCGGCAACAATTTGTTGCCGAAGTTGGTTATAATTTGAGGGATTTCTGCAACTACCCAACTGATGAGGCTGACAAGATCAAAAGCAAATGAGATTTCATCTCTGAGACTGCAAAGACAGTCCTTGAAATGTGTCTCAACCCAACGAACACATGGCTTCTTCTCCTTAAGACGAAGTCGTTTGATTTGCAGTTTGAGATTTTGGCCCAAATCGTTGTTCCAAGGTTGAAGACAAGGGTATCTTTTTCTTTTAATCCAAAATTTAACAATCAACTCAGGTCAACACTGGTAAAATGACAGTGGAGCACGACATAAGGGGTATGTCAGATTTTTAAAATTGTGGGGGGCATCTCAAATTTTAAAGATAACATGAGGGTATGTAAAAAAATTCCTTGTCGTAATGTGTCACATCAGAGTAAAAAAAGCAGTTAGAATATTTTTTTTCTAAATATTCTGAAGAACAGTAAAATAAATTTTTCTCCAAAATAAGGGTCATTATAACACTAAGCCCGTTTTTTTTTTTTTTTTTTTCCAATGGGTGTTATTTCCAAAATAAGGTAATGGTGTTGGGGCGTTCCGATGATGATGACCGTTGTAACATCCTGTTACAACATTTTTTAAACCATGGATTTGACTTCTGTACACCAATTTCTTGATCAATCATTGTCTTACTTATTTTATATACACCACATTTCCCATATGATATATTTTTTTATTAGTTTCGTTGGCGCAGTGGTAGAACCACGATAGGGGTTTGCTCCTTCTGATTGTGTGTTCGAGACTCGCCGGCCTCCTGACTTAACCAGTTGTGCGTAGGGAAACTTCCGTGGGGCCGGTGTGCACAACCAGAGGATCTTAGTCCCACCCAAAGGTGTGGGGATACCCTTCATTAGCAAATAAATAAATAAAATAACATAAACGTCTGGATCCACGGACATAAATTTGCTTACAGAAATTTTCACCCGACATCTCATGCGTCGATTCCGAGAATCCAAGAAATGATTTTGCTTTGACAAAAGTGAATGCCAGCTCAGCACTATCAACCACCGTTGGATTCTCAGAATTGAGGTATGAGATGTCTGCCGATTTCCGTGTGTACAACTATACCACTACACATTCAGCTCGTTCAATAATTCCTCAATGTAGCTTGAGATCATTGATTATTCCTATATCAGCAGTGAATGGTGGTGATGGTATTGACAATGATGAGTCTCTGTATACACTATACACCTTATCGCCGCTCTTGCTTGAATCTAGTGACTTCGTCGTGGGCCTCGTGGCTGACAGGATGGCTCAAGCCCACAGGTCATACTCTTTCCAGCACATTTATTTTGTGGTATACAAACGTTGTTTGGTGGTCCCCTAAAGCATGAGCTAGAGCGTAACGAGAGCTTTATATAAAAAGGGGATGAGAATCTCTCCTTTCTGAGCTCACAAGGCCGCTCAAAAGGGTATTCTGCAGAGAGAGAGATGGGTAGGAGACCCTGTTGTGTGAAAGAGGGAGTAAACAGAGGGGCATGGTCTGCTCGGGAAGATCTAATCCTTGTTAACTACATTAATATTCATGGAGAAGGGAAATGGAGAGACGTTCCTCAAAAATCTGGTAAAGAAAGTAAAGTTCTGTTATACTTCATTCCTCGATCACTACTTCATCAAAGAACCCACTTATCTTATAAAAAAATCTGGTGGTTTTTGCAGGTTTGAGGAGATGTGGGAAGAGTTGCCGGCTCCGATGGTTGAATTATCTGAGGCCAGATATCAAGAGAGGCAACATCTCAGTGGAAGAAGAAGAGCTTATCATCAGACTCCATAAGCTCCTTGGTAACAGGTGATTTGATCTTCTTTCTTCTTTTTTTTTCCTTTTTTTTGGTAAAATCCCTTAATGGCCTTTTTTGGGTGAAACAAGCCCTTTTTCCTTTTTTTGGTAAAATTCCTCAATGGCCTTTTTTGGGTGAAACAAGCCCTCAGTCATCAATCATTGGGAATTCAAATAGCCCAAAAGTTTTGAACTTACAAAATATGGATGTATAGCCGTTGGTTTTTGTTACTAAAACCAACGGCTAAAAATTAGAGTTCAAACAAGCTGATTTTTGGTATGAATGTCTACTACCGAGGGTTGGGCTAAACAGCCAAGCGGTCAGTGGGCCCAGATGGCATCAGTGAGTAAGGGCTAACTTTTTATAGGTGCATGTGAATTGGTTTTGTCTATGAGAACTCTAAGGTTTTATTTTATTTTTGCAGGTGGTCTCTCATAGCAGGAAGATTACCGGGGAGAACAGACAATGAAATCAAGAACTATTGGAACACGAACTTGTGCAAGAAGCTCCAAGTTCAGATGGCGTCACAACAGTCAGACAAAGAACTTAATAAATCGAAAGGAAAGAAGGTTATGGACAATTCCTTAGTTGAGGAGGTGCCCAAAGGGACCCATGTGATCAGAACTAAAGCCGCACGTTGCACTAAGGTTATCCTCCCACCACAAGAAGGAAATCAGGTGATTAAGAAAAATGTAGGTCCCACTAGGGATTGGGAGGACTTATCGTATTCGACCACCCTACAAGACGATGATTCTTCGAATTTTCTGATGGACTTCAACATTGGAGAACATTTCATATCCGACGTTCAGAATAACTCCGATTTCTTACCAATTTGTGGTAATGGAATACAAGAAAATGATAATTTGCTAGGTATAGATGATGGGAGCAATAACACGTCTTCATGTTCTTTTGATCATCCCTTCTCAACCTATGAAGCAATGCTCAAAAATTGGAAGGAGCGTGACCATCTTCAGCCCAATGAAGCTTCAGACCTTAAAACGCTGGCGTCTTTTCTAGATTCTGAAGATGAATGAATGGAGAGAGAGAGATAGCTAGATGAGAAAGAAACTTCCAACAAAGTTATTAGCAACCCCGTTTTTTGTGTTCATAATTTCTTTTCACTTCATAATAAATGGAGTTTAGTTTATTTCCGTCATTTTTTAGCCCTAATTGCTTTTGTTTGCTATTTAAATAAAGTTATATATATTTATCAAAAATAAATAAAAATTCTAGTAAACATCAATAACAAATTGGTCCGCAGGGAAGGTAATTAAGCATCCCATTATATAAGAGCAGTGTTAATATCACCGTACGTACACCCCCCCTAGTTGTCGATGACTTGATACGCCCATACCACTCCATCCCCTAGTGATCGTCGTCCCTACGTACAGTATCCAACCCGCGGGCATGGATTTGAGACCCCAATTCACTTGTGATCTCCTTATGCTTAATCGGTACTTCCTTGTATCTAGTTTCAACTGTAACCTCCAAGGAAGCCAAATATATTTATCAGATATTCTGTGGCTGATATCTAATAAAAAGAAAAAAAACTAAAACTAAATAGAAATTATCACAATTTCTTATTACTTTCTATTTGTTTAGAAAATTCAGAGATGAAATTCTCTAGAAAATGGAAAGTGATATCTTTGTATGAACTTACAACGTCATTGTATATGGAGTAAGCTAAGATTACCACCTTTTGGAGTAGTTGTAAATGAATTGATTGATGCGACAAGGACATTTAGTGACTAATTTGATATATTGTCAGAATATTGGCACCCGCGTTTTAGCTTAGAAAACTCACTTAAGCAAAAAATATAAAAATAAAAAAACCTAAAAATTTAGGACATGTCTCGCGTGATCCATGTGTGTAATCAACTTTTCGTTACATAAAGTTGAAAAAAACAAAAGTCAATTTAAAGTTGAAATAGCAGATACAACAAACAAACATGAAGAACAAGAGAAGCTTAAATAAAAGTGAAAATATTATGTAATCCAGCTTTAGTTTGTTGATTGGCACCTCCTTGCAGTGTTAGTCAATCCTAATTTTGTTGACTTGGTGGAGCATGAATTAATTCATAGCAAAAGGACATGAATTTGGTTTAGAAAAGTGCCACCTGATTACTTTTCTTCTATGATTTTAAGTTGTTTTAATCATTTTTATGGGATAGTAATTCGTCATTAAGTCAAAATTCCTTTGTGCCTTGACGGGTATATGTCCTATCTAACCCCATCAAATGTAGTTTTCAAGTTAACAGTAAAAATAGATGGTCCATAATTCTTTGACCTCGAAACCAGTCTACGAATATTGGAATGATCTGAATTTTTGTGAGGATGATCTCCTCGCCATATATAGAGACCATCTTTGCCAAAAATGATCCCATTCCAAAACTTCTAAGTTGGCCTGCACCAATTTTTTGTTGTGAGAATTGTTGTCCCCCTGATCCTGATCTTGATCCTGACCCTATATATATATATAGAAAATTGACCTTTAACGAACCAATAGAAATAATGAAAATAGAAAAAGATCCACATACACAATAGATTTACGTTGTTTCGCAGTGTGCCTACGTCCACGGGTAGTTAGATCTCTTTAACTATCTTTAAAGAATTAGGGTTACAATAGTTTTCCTTCTCTCTCCACTCTTTCGATGTGAAAGAGAAACCTTAACGTCCATTTAGAGTACAATTAAATATCCAAAGTACTCCCAATACAAGTCGTACCCCAAAAAAATCGACTTGAATAATATAAAACCATTGCTTCTAGCGGCCGAGGGCTCCACACCCGGACCCCAAGGACAAGGAGCATGTTGCCCCTACGACTCCCCACCCAGCTTAGCGTAGAGTTGGACCCACATAAAGTTATAGTTTAATGAATAGTAATCCCAATAGAATATATGAGGTACCTATCACAACAATAATCTCCTCCTTGTCTTGTGTTTTGCCACCTTGAAGATAAATTGTAGAAGCCTCAACCTTTTGCACCCCTAACATGAATTGCACCATAAATCTTCAACACTAGGCAAGATTGATCAAGTCCAAGTAGTACTTGAACTTTTCTTTAGGAATTGGGATAGAAAACATGTTAGTGGCATTATCCTTTATGATAATATTCTCAAACAAATATAGTGTTAAAATTGTAATATTATCAAGATTTGAACCAATATACCAGGAACTGAAATCGAAACCGACCATAACCAAATAACTAGTTCTGAATTTGGATCCATCGTTTTGAGAATTGGAACCGATAGTTACATGAATCAATAAGAACCAACAATATCGATTCTGATTCTGGGTATCTTAGGAACCGAATTAGAACCGACCTGTTGCCAAGCCTACATATGCCACATATTTATATCATCTGTACTAAAAATTTACAATGTAGAAACAACATCTCAACTTATAACTGTGTTCTTCATCAGTTTTGTAAAAGTTTCCATTTTTTTGTCTCTTCATTATAACAATAGCACCTCGTGTCACCTTATAGACTTTAGTTGTTGTTGTGTATGTGCAACCATTTGAATTTAGTGTGAGTAGGGATATCAGATTTTTCTTTAATTCATGGACATGCATGTCTGACATCACTCAAATCCTTACAACTCCATCAAACATCTTTATTTTGATGGTATCTATTCCAATGGCTTTTCATGCAAATCATTAACCATTAAAGCATTACAATTGTTGTAAGATTTATACGTGTCAAACTAGCCTCTATTAAGGCTGCATTTATTTTTTCACGTGTGTTTCTGAACATGCGCTCTTCGGGACATGTGCAAGTTAAATGCGTACAAATTCAAACGTATGACGTTTGGACATATTCATCAAATCACGCGCGAAAATAGATTATGTACGTTTGTTTGCGCTAATATGAGGAATGTTGCACCTGATTCGGTGTATAGCGTTGCATTGTATAAAATTATACATACACGTTTTCAGACTACCACGTGTACTCGAATATTTTTATACGGTCTAAATATACATTAAAATATTATATAATGTCTAATATTATATATATATATATATATATATATATATATATATATATATATATATATATATATATATATATATTATAATATATTATATATTTTGTATTATACTAGTGGGTGCCCCATGCAATCGGCACTCTTCGACAAAGAATTTGCCAAAATTAGGTGAGTGGCGGAGATCCACCATCCATTTGGGTGAGGATTAGATCTCGGCCCTTCTTTGTTGATGCTTATAAGAAGAGGTATAAGTAGGGAAACAACCAATGTGTTTTGTTATATAGAATAGTAAATGACCCATGCCCATGGCACTCTCCAACAAAATCGTTTGCAAAAATTGGGTGCCTTCGGCTTCAAACGGTATAACGGACTAGGGCGCTACCATTTTTTCCATTACAACGGCTGTTATACAGATTGTAACGCGCAGAAGGAGAAATGGGAAAATAACAGAAATAACAAAACATAACGGTGTTGAAATTTAAATTTTGAATAAATTGAGGTCAAATGAGGCGGATTGAGTGGCTGAAATCTAGCCGTCCACATTAGATCGATGGATTTGATCTCAACCACTCTTTATCTAACCATCCACATTAGATGGATGGATAAGATAAGAGAATACAACTGAGTTGTCTTGATATATGCATGGGTGGCCCTTGCCCGCGGCACTTTCTGACAAAGTATTTGTCAAAATCGGGTGGTAGTAAATCTCAGCTGGATAAGAGGGGGAGACAACCATCCTATTTTGTTATATAGATTATAAAAATAATATTATGTAATATATATATTATATAATAAAAATATTTTTTTTATATAGTATGATGCACCATAAGTGTGCATGATGGTACATCGACGAGTGTTATAACACACAATTTGGTGCGTGTTTCGATTCTCAGGGTGGTGTCTATTGCAACACGTGCCTTGGTGCACTTTGTGAGTCGCGGTGCGTGTTTCGATTCTCAGGGGGGTGTCTATTGCAACACGCGCCTTGGTGCACTTTGTGAGTCGCGCCTATTGGTGCAACCAAACACACGTTTTTTGGCCTAGGTGCTCACATCGGCGCCAAAGCGCGCACGTTCGTAAGAAACAAACACAGCATAAAAGCACATATGATATAAATATCCAGAGTATAAAATTCAAGCATCAATAAGATAAGTTGTACTAGAGAAGAACGAGAGTGGGTCTCCATCTTTATGTCTAGATTTTATATTGCTATTCTTGTCGAATTTTAAGATTGTTTTTCTTCTTTTTCTCCCTGAAATACTTCTGTTGCTTGTGACGATCTCATTTGAAGTATCCCTTCTAATGATAGTAATGCCATTCTGCATCTCACCCTTGATTTTGATTTAAAATTTTCTTGTTTGATTAGTTTCTCTACTTGGGTATATTATCCTTATTTCATTAGATAAGAAAGCTATAATAACTTCCTCTAGCTTTAGAGTCTCATTCTCATATAATATGGTTGTGATGGGATGATCATACGATGGGAGAAGGATGCCAAGAGTAGTAACACTTTATATTCTTCATCGATATTTACCTCGTGCCTTAATTAGTTCATTGATTATTTGTTGAACGTGTTGAGATGCTCTAATAAATTAGAGCCTACCATCTATAATCCGTACAGCTACTTCTTTAAAAATAACTTATTTGTAAGAGATTTCGCTATGTATACTCTCTAGTTTTGCCCAAATCTCATGAGCAAATTCTACTCATGTTGTACATGATTCTATCCACAAGATAAAGTTGAATCGTACTTACGCCATTCTCATCGAGTTCTTCTTCTAAGGAATATGACTATATTCTATTGACTAAATTTTGTACGACAAAACATAGTTGTAATCGATCATATGGTGTGCTAGTTAGGCTGAGAGTGTGTCAGTGATTGCACCAAAGAGCTAAGTCCAATCGATTGAAGTAAGCCCAATCGATTGGGATACAAGTTAATAATAATTAGAGCCTTCTACCATCTATAATTCGTATAGTTGATTCATTAGAAACAACTTAGGGCCCGTTTGGCAACACCGAAATTAGTTGCTTTTTTGCTTACAAAAGCAAAAAAGTTGAAAAGTTTGTTTGGGTATCCATTTTGGAACACCGACACTTCTAATTTTAAGTAAATCTTTTCAAATGCCAATTTTACCCTTGGCTCAAATAAAAAGAACAAAAATTTACATCATAGTTCTCTCCGTCTTTAACGATTAGGGGCTCTCTCATTCTCTTTCCTCTCTCCATCTCTTCTACAGTGAAGTGAATCATCTCTTCGACCATGTCCACCATGAGGTCCATCTCTCTCTTTCTCTCTAGCAGTCATTCTTTCTTTCCAAAGAATTTGTATTTTGGTTCTATCTACTAAACTTCACATTATGAAGTGTAGATAGAAAACATTTTATGACGTGAGATAAAGCGGCTGAGGAGCAGGCCAATAGACCATCTCTCTTTTTTTTTTAAACAATTACCCATAAAACGACGCACCCAATGCGTCGTTTATTACCGACCATTTATAATTTAAAATGTTTGAAAAAAAATCCAACATCTGTGATATTGGTTTATGATATTTATTAATGATTTATTAGAATATGTATAAAAAATTATAAGAAAAATGACTTTTTAAATTAATTCATGTCAAACTAACTTTTTCACTTTTTGACTTATAAGTCTGTGTTTCACCAAACAAACTTTTGCTTCTAGTTTGCAACTTTTAAATTCAGCAACTTAATTTAGAAGTTACTTTTTACTTCCACTGGTATGCCAAACGGGCCCTTATTTGTAAGAGATTTTGCCATGTATACTCTCCATTTTTGCCATATATACTCTCCATTTTTGCCAAAATCTCATGAACAGGTTCTACTTCCATCACATTGTACATGATTTTATCCACAAGATAAAGTTGAATCGTACTTACAGCCTTTTCATCGAGTTCTTTTCACTCTTCATCACTCATTGATTCAGGTTTTTTCTATTTATCGTACAACTCCTTGTTCAAACTCTTCTATATCAACAAATCTTTAACTCTCCACTATCATAAATTGAAGTTATTCTTCTTATTGAATTTCTTTACTTTGAACTTGATCTCAGAGCCCTTTGGTGCCATCGTGAATAGCTTGATGCTCTGATACCTGATGGTTGAAATCAACTTTCCATCAACCAACAATATAGAGAGAACAAAAAATATCAATCACAAGACACAATAGAGATTAGATCTGGCGGCAATTGAAATGGCACCAGACCTAATCTATCGCCGATTCAAATGGCTACTAAAAGGGTATTTTTGACATTAAATTTTGAAAAGGTTGACAACGATTCAAACGGCTATGCTTATTCGTTTTTAAATTTTTGAAAACAAGTATTATTTTCTACAAATTGATTTAATTTCGTATTTTTTTTTTAAATTTTCCGTATCCACAAATAAGACAAATTATCACGTTTATTAACTGTGTTTCGAGCATGTGACACATGTACGGGGATTTGTCCCATCATCCAATGGAGCAATTTTTGTTGTAGTTTGCTTTTATTGCGCGCAGCATTGCGGGCCTGGATCACTTGAAAATGCACCGAGTGGAGCAGTCTTTCGGCCTTATGGACCCGTGAATGATTGGCTGACCCCTTGATGGACCTACACACAAAAATCAGCTTGATTTAGTGATCTTTACCCCCATTTGATTCCGTGTGATTTTTTGCATACTCAGATAAAATGGCTAGATATCACCAATCAGGCTGATGTTGAGTGAGTAGCCATCAACTTTGAAAATCCTTTTAAAAATTAATTTCCAAAATTACCCTTTTATTTTAGTTTAGTGCCCCCCTCAGTTTTTCTTTAGTTTAGTGCCCCCTCAATTTTTCTTTTTCTTCTAACCTGCGTCGTGTGATTTTCGATCATGTCTTCGCCTGTGATGTTCAAGGACGTTCTACTCGATTGTGCCCCTACTTGAACAACATCCTTTTAAAAAGAAAAAAATTATTTCTAAAATTACCCTTATTTTAGTTTTAGTGTCCACACAATTTTTGTTTTAGTTTAGAACCCCACAATTTTCTTTTTATTATATTGCGCCCCCTTAAAACAAAATCCTACTCCACCCGTGGGTGGGACAAAGTGACAAACATTCATGAGAAGTGGCACTGAAATGGTGTGCCCGCAATAATGTGGGAGAGCTTTTGTTCTCTCTCTCTCTCTCTCTCTCTCTCTCTCTCTCTCTCTCTCTACGTGGAATGAGATAGACAGTACGCTAGAAAGGTTGGTGGAATAGTTTAACTTTTCAGCGTTGCAGTCTAATGAAGTAGGAGGGAAAGAAAAATATCCCACGTGCATCATTGTCTTCGATAAACTGCAGGGTCAGGCACATGGATTTCAGACACAATCACGCTCTCATAAACACATATGAGAGAGAGAGAGAGAGAGAGTAGGACGTACCAATTGGGTAGCTGGGAAGCTGGAGTCCTTTTAGGGCCAGGTGGGGTCTCTGGTCGGGTCCTACTGTTCGAGTCATATATGGCGCCATTGCGCCAACCAACCTACCAACTACTTCACATATTGTTATGAAGGTTAGATAGAGATTCGAGTCAGTGTTTGAAAGCAATGGCAACGACCCATATATTCTGATGGAAACAGCAACGGCTATACTTCGTTTCAGTGGCCATATTTCCAACAGTTTAATAGGTTAAATGTACGATTACACAGGCATCACTCCCTCCTGCTGACTGCTCTTATCTTTCTGTCCTCTGGTTTGTTTGCCTGCTTCACATCTCGTAAGCACGTACATACCCATAAGACATAAGCAAGGTTTAAAAGGGACCGGTATAACGGACTGGGGGCGTTACTGTCTTTCTGTTATAACGGCCGTTATAATGCCCATAAGTGCCTCTCCATTATTATATGGTTACTTTTCTCGTAATAAGGTTCAAGGCTTCGGGTTTATGATAAGACTATGTCCATGGGCGACCACGATGGATCAAGCACATCGGCTTTATACAAATTAAAAAGATGTGAAATGAATCTAAAATATTGGTTTATATATGAATCTCAAACCCTAATCGTAAACAAATAAGGAAATTCGCCTAAAATAGGACACTATACAGTTTTCTCAAAGATATCATGCTAAAAAGGTTCAAGGTGGGGTTGTTGTTGGCCATAAGGTCGCAGAGAACGTGGGTTGGGCTTCCCCAGTTACAGGCCCACTACAATAATGATAGAATTTGGCTTCCCCAGTTGCAGGCCCACTACAATAATGATAGAATTCGAGACACCCGTGCAATACATCTTCCCCGCGAGAAGGACAAATAAATACAAAAGTTGGAGAAAAAATTATGTTTTTCAATGAAGTTTGAAAATTTCATGAATCACTGTCAACGTACCGCATTCTTTAAAATCTAGCGCAACTTTCAATGACCCACTGTTTTTGTTTGTTCTATTGAACGGTGAAAGCTTTTAATATTAGGAAAAAGATGTAACAAGGTATGCCTGAAACTGTTCATTTGCGGAAGCGGCATTTTAGGTAGTCACCGCTGCCATCTGGGCCCACTGACCGCTTGGATGTTTATCCCACCCCTTGGTGGATATACATACCAAAAATCACCTTGATTGGTAATTTATAACCATTAGATTTTAACACTTTTTAGCGCCATTTAAGGCGTTCTTATAGCCGTTGAATACAACCATTTTGAGTACTAAAAACAACGGCTAAAAATCATTAAACAAGCTGATTTTTTGTATGACTGTCTATTAAAGGGTGGGCTAAACATCCATGCGGTCAGTGGGCTCAGATGGCAGTGGTGACTACCAAAAATGCCGCTTCCGCAAATGAAACGATCTCAGGTATACCTTGTTACATCACGACCCTTAATATTATTAGGAACAGGTTCCGATGACAAACAAAAGTGAACCAAACGGTGGTTTTTCTTTTGCAAAAGTGATGCCAGCACAAACCACCATTGGATTCTCAGGATCCACGCCCTTAAAAAACATCAACTTTTTTGGTTAACTTTTATTGGTCATCGGAACCCGACCATTTAATATTTCAAGAATTTCTCAGCATGTGAGAGAAATGGTCGCTCTGGTGTGACTGTGTATCTGATTTACCCTACATATTTATACCTGATTTTCTGAGTTCCGGTCCTTCTTTTGGGACCCGGTTAATAATTGGATTGGGTTTGGGTATGGCATTAGGGTTCATTTGTTCATTCCTCGGACCCAATACCCGATAGAGCTGATTCTTTTGGTTGGGCCAGGGACCCTTTTAGAACGAATAAATAATCGGATAAGGCCTTGATAAATTGGTACCCGACCAAGTTAACACCATAGCAGTGCTGGCAAAAACTTTGATGACAGGGTGCAATATGAACCACGTGGCACACTCTTAGAGGACTCTGACCATATGGATGTTTGGCCAATCTCTAGATAGACCTACAAACAAAAAATCAGCCCGATTAGTGATTTATTAGCGTTGGATTGAAATTATAATCATGGGTTGATCATAACCGTGGGAATTTGAGCATTATTTGACCATTATTTGAAGTACAAGGATCCAAAGGTTTGAAATCACTAATCAAGCTGATTTTAGGTTTGTAGGTCCACCTAGGGATTGGAAAAACATCCATACACTCAGTCCTATAAGAGGGTGCCGCGTGGCTGATATTTCACCCTGTCATCGGCCTCCTTGACAGGGCCCTGTCGTCAAAGTTTTACTAGTTGAGAGTAAAACTTCGGTCACAGCACAATACGAGCCGCATGGCATACTCTTAGTGGACGCTGACTGTATGGCTGTTTGGCCAATCCCCAGGTGGACCTACAAACCAATAAATCAGCCCTATTAGTGATTTATTGGCATTGGATCGGAATTATAATCATGGGTTGATCTTAACCATGGGAATTTGAGCATCAGTGAGCGTTATGTTGGTGCAAAGATCCAAAGGTTGTAAATCACTAATCAGGCTGACTTTTGGTTTGCAAGTCCACCGATAGACTGGCCAAACATCAATACGGTCAGTGCCCTCTAATAGTGTGCCACGTGGCTCGAATTGTGGGTTGTGACCGAAGTTTTACCCTCAAGATGATGTGATGATATCAGTCACCTTGGGGAATCCTAGGGTTGACGTTATACTGATGGCGGCACCTGATTGGGTCTACAGCTTCAAACTGATGAAAAAATACTCGCAAAAAATTTTCATGTTTTGTTAAGAACTAGTAATCAAAGCCCGTGCTAAAGCATGGGTACAAATAAATAATGTCCTATTATGTGTATAAGAGATTTAAACGTTAAGACGGAGTTGAAATTTAGAAACGTTCTTTTTATGTTGTGTAACATATAAGGAAGAGAAATTAGAAACACATATAATGTAGATGAGAATTTAGGAAGAATGAAAAATTTTATAGTGGGAAGGAAACGTGGGAGAATAAAATATTTAAATCTAATAAAGAGATAAATTTAGATGAGAAAAAGACGAAAAGATAATAGATTATAGAGAAATATGAAACGTACGGAAGACCAAAAGCCATCTGAATAAATACGACATTTACTTTTCATATTAATTTATAAATAAAGAAATTCATTTTTTCATCCAAAAATTAAAAATAAATGCAGAGAAAATTGTATTGTGAAGAGGAGAGGAAACGTGGAGTAATAAATGAGATGATGTGGCATCTACATAAAGGCTCACTTAATCTATGTATGGACAATTTATTTTTTTAGGCAATTTATTTCAAAATTTTGTCTTGCTCATCTATATGTGCTGTGTGGAGAAAGATTCTTATAACAAATTTAAAATGCCCATGATAAAATATTAAAATCATATTGTGACACTTCGATTTGGTTGAAATCTATTAAAACCTCTTTTTATTTTTGTAGACGTTGGATTTATGTATTTTTCTCATCAAATGTTTCATGAAAAATTCGATAGATTAAAAAGTACTGGGTTCAAGCCATTCAAGCACATGATAGAAAAATTATCAAAATCCAACGATTAAGAATCACCAATGAGGCTTATGTGCGTTGTAGTTTGACAATGGGTAGTGACCCATACATTTATCAGGTCAGTGAAACTAAATTGTTGCAATGTACATGTCCATCTCATCCACCGTTTAAGAAAATATAAAATATAAAAATAAAAGGGAAAATAAATCTTTTCAAATGGGTAACATGTTTTTGGTGTCTCATCCCATCCAAGTCTTTAACTCAATCCACTACCACCGTCCATGTGGCACCCTGATATATTTCTGATCCCAGTACATGATCCATCAATTCCTTTAGTTCTTCTGTATCACGAGATCATAATATATACTTGATCTTATCCGAGAAATGAACATTACCTTCTCCTTTCTCTTCGGCCTTGGTTATGGGTATTTACTTGGATAACACCTCAAGCAAGACTACCATGTAAGCGAAAATGTCAGTGCTAAAAGAAATTATACAATGTTGTAGGTATTGTGGGTCTAGATATCCTGTACTTCACAACTATCACCCACTCTTCCAACTCACAGAACAAATGGGTTTAAATAAAGAAATAAGTATTGGGAAGAGAGAAAGAATGAGACATTTTAGAAAGAATAAAATATTTTTTAGAAATTAATTAATTAATTAATGAGAGTTGAATAGGAAACGGATGGGATTGGAATGGAATGGAATGGAAAGAGGAAACATTTTAGGAAGAAGGAGAAAGACGTTTCAAATGAAAGACATAATTAATTAATGAGAGTTGAATAGGAAACGGTTATGATTGGAATGGAAAGAGAAAACGTTTTAGGAAGGAGAAAGACGTTTCAAAAGATAGACGTTTTAGAAAGATGGAGATATTTTTTGAAAATTAATTAATTAATTAATGAGAGTTGAATTTATTAATATAAAACATGTGTGAAAATTATGGAAAGAGGAAACATTTTAGGAAGAAGGAAAAAGACATATCAAATGAGAGACGTAATTAATTAATGAGAGTTGAATATGAAATGGATGAGAATTAGAATGGAAAGAGAAAACGTTTTAGGATGAAGGAAAAAGATATTTCAAAGGAGAGATGTTTTAGAAAGAGAGATATTTTTTAGAAAGAGAGATATATCAATTGATGATGTGGCACTTAGAAAAGTATCAATTGATGACATGACACTCTGCATGAGGAGAGTGCCACGTCATTATGATGTGGAGGAGAGAGAAGGACGCTGCCCACTTCTCTCCTATAGTATAGATATATAGATATACTAGTGAGCGAACTTCTGATATCTAAGATTATTTTACATTTCTTTTTCTCTGCTAAATAGGATGCACATAGGCTGGGCCTGGATTAGACAAGACCACCCTCGCCACTCATGGGCCTAAGCAACTCAGGACCAAGCTTGGCCCAAATATAGATAATTTGGCTGAGCCCATAATTTCAGGCCCATCGTTAGATTAATTTTAGTTTAAATTTAGGCCCCGTCTTAAATTGATGAGTTCGAAGCAGCCTATTCCATAGGCTTGTAGGCTCAGCAAATAGCCCAACATAAAGTGGGCCAGATTAATAATTGTTTACGAAAGCAGTACATGTGATAATGCAGTCACCGATCAGACCGTCCATATTATATAGAGTGCGAATTAGGATTCGAATTTTCAGTACAAATCAAACATGCTTTAGCTCAATTTATTAGATTTCCTCAAAAGAAAATATGAAATATATATCCATGAAGTGATGGGCTAAACATTCATGCGGTTAGCGGGCCCAGTTTGTTGCATTGAGTAACAAAAAGTTTCAAGTATCCCTTGTTACATCTTTTTCCTATTTTTTTTTTCCAAAAAGTACACTCAAGTCATTAAAAGGCAGCATGAACCATATTAAGACTTAAAAGAACACCCAACATGGCAGCTCAAATGGTTGGTGTATATCCACCTCTTTCAGGAGGTCATGGGGTCAAACCCACACAGGCAGATGAAGAGAGGAAAAAGGAAAGCAATAAATAAATGGGAAATGAATGTATACTTAAAAAAAGAAAACCAAGTTTACCGGTTCCCCTTGACCTCCCCTGCACATGTCATAATATAATAGGGGGTTGAGGCATCTCCTCAACCAAATGGGTGAGAAAGGTTTTTCGCTCAAATTATAAGTAGCATATTTCTTATATTTACTTAGTTTTGAATTAATTATTTTGTTTCTATTTAACACGAAATTCTATCAATTTAAACGTGATTTTAATTGAACAATTTGAATTTGTTATTTTATTTTTTATACTGGACAATCCATAAAGGATACTTTTACAACATTTTTTGATGGGAGTGCAATCCTGTTGAGATTCAGAAATCGAGTTTGACTTATTGAATCTCCGAAATAGCGTTGCTTGCAGTCCCTTTGAATCTTTGTGGGAATTAAGCTCCAAAATGGGGTGTAAAAACGGGCTCGACCTGTGCAGGTCAAAGTTGAGACAAGCTGAGTCTGGCTAAAATTTCAAAACCTAAACTTGACCCTAGGCCTGGACTTGGTTTTAGAAAAAAAGATAATCTAAAATTGGTTATCGGGAGATTGGTGGGAAGGAAAGTACGCATGAACCTAACAATTGTGGTTTCAAAAAACCATGGGTACAAGTTATCAACATCGCACAATAAAGGTTTCATCGTCCAGACGTACAGTCGATGACGTGAAGTTTTTCAACCCTTTCTGGTGGGGTTGATACGGCAAAACATGGACGTGTCATCGTATGACTTGACATTTCAACTATAAGGCATTCTGATGTGGCAATTTCAGTGGTCCATGTTCTAAGCTAACATTCAAATCTCCTAGAAAGCTAGAAAGACAGAAATGGGGGGTGGCTCTTAACTTGTATTCCAGCTAAAATAGTTATTACTGGGGAACAAAAATATACCCACTCCAATTTGAAGTTTGGTACTAATCAAGATTAAGTGTGTGGGCCCAACCCAAGTACTTGATTTGGTGACATTTCATATAAAATACTAGGTGGCATGCATGTATAATATCCCATTTACAAACAATATATTAAAGAAAGAAAGAAAAATAACTAAATAAATATATAAATAAAGATAAAAAGAGAGTGAGAGAGAGAGAGAGAGAGAGAGAACAGAAAAAGAATGCAAAAGATTGGCAAGTTGTGTTTTTTTCTTTTGGGTCCAGATCGGATTCGGGGACCAACGCCCGAGACGTCTGCTCTCGGGTGTCAATTTCGAGAATCCAACCGTGGTAGTGCTGAGCTGGAATTCACTGGATTCACTTTTTGCCAAAGCACAACCACCGCTAGATTCTCGAAATCACACCGGCCATGCGATTGCTTAAATATTTAATAATTAATATTTGTATAAGTGTAGTAACAATCAAGTGGACATACCTGAACATTGTGTCTTGATATAGTACTCTTGACATGATGTGATGATAAAATGTAGTTTTATCGAATTACCTCTATCAGACATTTTCTTGCTCTTTTTAATAGAAATCTAAAGTTGTAATCACATGAACATTGCTTTGGATTTTCAAGTAACAAATAGATTTATCAAAGTGATAAGCTATGTTTGATGGAGGGTAAAATGTCCAAGTGCGCGCTATATTTTTTTGATGGAAAACATGGATGTACCTATATCATGCAAGGGATGTACATGGAAGATCAATGGCCTTCCATGTGCTAGAGTCAGCCGGATGTCTCATCTTTTCGGGTTGCATTTTGTCAATAGAATGCTAAGATATGTTCTCCGCCTCCCATGGTACACTACACGAAAAAATATCAATGTGTATGCAAATTGCATACAAAGTAAGCAAAAAATAATTAAGTCATCCATATATAAATAGACATGAAAGCATAGGAAGCGTACATACTTATACATCCTTTGTAGCCTTGGTGTTAATGGAAAATACCGTAGCACCTTAGCACGTACTCAGGTACCACTCGACTTCTAACTACATTATATCTTCTACATCGAAGCACCACAAGTTGGACAACTGGCCTTGGATTCATGTTCTCCCCAATACAAGATGCAATCATTTAAACAAGCATGAATCATCTTATAATCAAGACTTAGATTTGTTATGATATTCTTTATATGGTACGTTGAAGTTGGTGTCTTATTACAAGAGGGTAACACCTTCTAGAGTAATTGAAGAAGCTCTGTAAAACTCTTGTCACTCCATCCATGATTGACCTTTAAGTTGAACAACTTCACAACAAAATTATTCATAGTAAAGTCTTTGCATCCAGGCTACAATGGAGTCTTAGCCTCTCGCGTATTTGATGCTAATTCAGTGGCTGCATTATAAACAAACATAATCACAAAACACATGTACATCAAGTTCAAGTTTCATAGCAAGATATAAACAAATATAAATGACATTACTATGAAAAATTGCTGAAAACATTATAATTTCATATTACCCAAGCCCTTGAGTTAAATGAAATCTTCACATTTTTTTTTTTGCATTCATTATTTGTATGACATTAAAGATCATAGTCATGAGTCATGTTTAAGATTATTTAAGATAGGGAGGAATTGATTAGATTAGTCACAGTCTAACCATGGCTAGAACATTTTTAGATTTGCTAATGCTCAAAAAGATGACAAGGTAATCACAATTTGTTTGGCAAAAGTCAAAAGGGGAGATGAAGCATGCAAGCTAGGTCTAAATATCTCTAAAAATGCATATAGATCTATTCATAAAAATAAAAAAATGCATATACATCTCCTCCCAACCTCTATTTTCAACACTCGAACCCGGCCGTGCCTGTCATGTGTGTGGTTTGAAACTTCAAATCAAGTGTGGTCAAGGTTGCCTGCCTTAGATGCAAACATCATGTCATAGATATGGCCGGCTGTCATTGCTACATTAGCAAAAAGAAGTACACATACATGGGAAAATAGTTATGAATCTTTGTGATAGATTTAGAATTTCATGCCTAAAATATATTTCCTAGATATGTTTCTAATTTAATTAACTTGTCAGAACCTGTGGTAGATTTTCTAACTCTGAGAATTGAGTTCTTGAGAGCCTTTGCAAGATCTATAGGTCTTGTCGAATTTCAAAACTCCAAAGCTTCAAATCTACAAAAATAAATAATTTTAAACAACCTTGACCTAGTTTATGAACCTTAGCATTGTTTTCGTGTTAGGACTCTCTGTAAGGATTTCAGATTGGGGTAGAACATTTGAAACGAATATCGGAAAAGAAAGCTATGGCCCTAGATTGAACATTGGTCAAGGCTTGCTCTGAGATTTTAGGGCTGGTCTCAGATTTTGTTGACACCTTTTTAAATTAGTAAATGTGACTATTTTTCTTCGGCCTTCCAGAAAATTTTATTTTGATATATTAACGTGTTGGGCCGTTTAAATAATTTTTTGATAAACGTCCTTTTTAAGCTTTGACCATAGTTAACATAAAGTTGACTTTTTTTCTTTTGCGTTTTTAATTGATTTTTCTTTTTGGTTGATATGACATGTGGAATAGACCTCAACTTAATAAATTGTGTGATTCAGAACTTAACAACTTCTTAGGGTCGGATCGAGAGTCATGGGTAAGGTCAGACCCAATCCCAGTGCAATTTAGTATACCGGGCCTCCCGCGTAAATTGCTATAGTGCAACTTAAACTTCGTTACCAAACACCCTCATACTGTGTAATAACTGCTCCTCATGGGTTGATGCGTGGTTTTTCTTATTTTCTTAGTGCAGGTAAGAAAATGAATATGATTTAGTCAAAATGTGACCTAAAAAGCGTGCCCACCAAGTTTTTTAGAAATTTTTTGATGTTCACAGTAGACATCATAAGTCGATGTCATGTTCCCAATTATCACTTAAGTACAATGACGACAAAAAAAGTAATTAAAGTCAATCAACCCTTCATTGTAGCTTAATGATCACATGGTCTCGGATGCATGTAAAAAGTAATTAAAGTCAATCAACCCTTCTTTGTAGCTTAATGATCACATGGTCTTGGATGCATGTGATCATTATTTACATGGTGGAATGGTGTCATTTTTTCATTGGTCATTAACACGTAACTCGAGGTACAATTATGACAAATGACAAATCGACACCACTGTGCACTATGGATGTTGTCCATGGACCCGGGACCATGTGATCATTATGAAAGGATTCTAGAATCTAGATGTTCAGTAGGTAAAACATTGTGAAAGTTTGACCAATGTACGTGGCCTTATGAGTGATGTGTCATACTAGCTGCTTAACCGTAACCCAACCACCGTAGCGAGAATTAATGAACAATTGGATGGTTCATTTTCATCTAGAACATCATATTCCCCGAAGAGTTGTTGTTGGGAGGAATTGATGATGTAATGGAAATCGTCAGTAAAACAAATTTCCAATCAATGCCTAATTCTTGGCCCGATTTTAACCTAGGTGCGTGAAAATATCTTGTCACAAGACCACGCATGCTTTCGACTCAGGCTGTCCAAATTACGGGCCCCAATTTAGTTGATTTCGTCAAAAATTAATCAGTCTTTCCAGTCTAATCATCTAAATTTTAAATTTTCAATTATTGATCATTTTCAACCAAAGTTTAAATGGGGATGTTATAACGGTATAACGAACTCGGGGCATTACCGTTTTTTTTTTTTTTCTGTCATTATAACTGCCGTTATAATGAATTGTAACGCAAAACAGAAAAAATGGGAAACTAACTGTGTTAAAACGGTTCATAACGTAATGGGGTAGGTCCAAATCCGTTATAACAAAAATAACAGCCATTTTTAATCAATGATTTTAACAATTTGAATTTTGGCCCTAGTACATGTAATACAGTTCTATCTATATAACAAAACAAGGAAGTTGTCTCCCCCTCTTATAGGCTTCATAAAGAAGGGC
Source organism: Euptelea pleiosperma (assembly GCA_035048495.1). Lineage (NCBI taxonomy): Eukaryota > Viridiplantae > Streptophyta > Magnoliopsida > Ranunculales > Eupteleaceae > Euptelea > Euptelea pleiosperma. Next base: position 13,780,045 of record CM068548.1, read on the forward strand.
CGAGATCTTATCCCCCAACTGATAGTAGATCTCAGCCACTCACACCCAATTTTGGTAAATGCTTTATCAGGGAGTGCCATGGGCGTAGGTCACCCACTAATCTAGATAACAAGGGAGCTCAATTGTCCACCCCTCTTATAGTCTTCATATAAAAAAGGGCTAAAATCTTATCCCCCATCTGGATGGTGGATCTCAGCCACTCACACCCGATTTTGGCAAATGCTTTGTCAGGGAGTGCCGTGGGCACAAGCCACCCACTAATATATCTATATAACAAAACACAGCGGTTGTCTCCCCTTCTTATAGGCTTCATATATCTAAGGGCCCATATCAACCCTTACATTAAATAAAATTTAGATGGTTGAATTAATTTAACAGGAAAATTGTCTCCCCACTTATACCCCTCTTATCAGCTTCACAAAGAATGGTCTATGGATATCAACCGTTTACACCCGATTGTGGGAAATGCTTTGTAGGGGAGTGCCGAGGCACAGGCCACCCACTATACATCTATATAACAAAACACGAAAATTGTTTCCCCACTTATCCCCCCTCTTATCAGCTTCACAAAGGACGGCCGAGATCTTATCACCCCAAATGGATGGTAGATCTAAGCCACTCACACCCGATTTTGACAAATGCTTTGTCGAAGATTGCCGTGGGCACAGGCCACCTACTAGTATAAATACATAAAGGGTCAACCTCTATACCAAATTAATTATTTAATTTTTGAATAGTAGAATAAAATTATTATTTTATGACAGAGTAGAATAAAAGCGGTCGGAAAATTATTATTTTAATATATGCTTTGAAAATCCTCGATATAACGGTAAAAATGCTTTTTTTTTTTTCAAATAACAGGTATTAAATGAAATAATGAACAGCCGTTATACTAGAAAAACGTAGCAGGGTTGGGGCGTTACCGTTATATAATGGCTATTATTCTCGAAATAACAGCCTTTTGTGATCACGTGATTTCACGTGCCGCCGACAGGGGAAAGTAAGAAGTTAATTTTACTTTGCACAATCTACCCTTCAAAATATATTCAAAGTTGGATATTTGTTGTGACACGCCGTTGAACATAATGCGTCCAGCACCAATAGATTTGCGCCAGATGTACCAGTGAAACTGACATGGACCATGGCAACCACTTCTTTCTTCTTCTCTTTTCCCTTTTTTTAAATGGGTTGGGATAGGGGGAGACAACTATTTTTGACAACCATTTGGCGGACCCACATAGAAGATGAATCAATGGCTGATTTTTGGTGAAAATGATCTCTATGGTGAGGATTTTCACAAAATTCAAATCATTCCGATAATCGTCGACTGGTTTAGAAGTCAAAGAATTATGGACCGTCTTGAAAACCACATTTAATGGGGTTAGAAATTTTAGAATGGGCTGATTTTTTGTTGGGGTGATGTATATGGTGAGGAGATCATCCACACCAAAAATCAGCCATTGATTCATCTTATAAGTGGGTCCGCCAAAATGGTTGTCTCCTGATCCTTTTTTAATGAGAAAAAAATGAATCATATACCGTGGGTAATCTATTGATACTTCTAATGTCTACCGACATGTGACCTTAATTATAACAACCCTTCAAAGTTTGACAAGATGGTGATGTATTCCACGTGTTGGATGATTGCTGGCAAGGTGTGCATCATGCGCTAAAATGTACACACTTTTATTATGCTGACACGTGGATGTCACTAATTTTGAAGACATGCGACCATCAAGTAATAAGTCAACGGAACTGCAAGGTCTTTGGAAATATATAAATATTTTAAAAGAGGAGCTAGAAATATCTTTTCTACTTATTCATGGACGAAGGCCCTTCTCGTGTGCCTGCCGCTAAATCCAAAATTTCCAAAAGTATTCTTGTTTTGCTTCTCTAGCCTCAAAGAACACGTCGCCTCTGTAAGCACATGTCACCCATGCAGGTCTTCAATGTGAGCTCTCTTATTAAAAAAAATCAAAAAATTATTATTCTTAATATGACTTTCAAATTTCTTAAATTGATAAACATTGTGTCTTTCAATCTTTGAAATTTTTTTACTTTATATAATTACTTTGGTTATTCAATATTTCCATATGTGATCAACTCAACTGTTAAAGCATTTATCGAATGCCCACGTGGCACTAAGTTATGTCCTTCGAAAAAACTTGATGAAAGTGTCAATAATCAAAATTGATGACGAACCCATAGTGTGAGCCACGTGGCACTAAGTTATGTCCTTCGAAAAAACTTGATGAAAGTGTCAATAATCAAAATTGATGACGAACCCATAGTGTGAGCCACGTGGCACTAAGTTATGTCCTTCGAAAAAACTTGATGAAAGTGTCAATAATCAAAATTGATGACGAACCCATAGTGCGAGCCACGTGGCACACTATTTAGAGGCTACTGATCATATGGATGTTTAGCCCATCCCTAGATTGACTTATTAAACAAAGATTGGCTTGATTAGTGATTTCTAACCTTTGAAATCTGAGTACCCTAAATACCGTTAGAAATCCACGGTTTAAAATAGACCATGAAAAAGTCTCTAATTAATCCAATGAATAGAAATTATTGATCGAGAAGAATTCTAGTATTTAGCTCCAATTAGGGAAGGGCCAAACATCTACATGGTCAGTGGTCTCTAAGAGTATGTCACATGTAAGGTGCTGCCACGCATAAGGTGCACATGCATTGCATGTGGTGTCCCCCTGATATGGTTTAAAAAATGGCCGTTATAATAGTAACACTCTGACCCCATTACACCATTTCCGATTTAAAGCTATCCCATTATAATGTTTTCGTCATTGGCGTCCCCCTAGTTTGGTTTAGAAAAGGATCGTATGACAGATCGATCACCATAATATTTTCATTATTGTAAAAAAAAGATTACAATTTAAAATTCATTATAAATTCTCTTAAATAATGGCCATTAAATCCATTATAAACCTTATATAAACTATTATAACAAATATAGTGGCCATTATTTGTGAATGTAATAAAAGATATATATTATCTCTATTCTATTATTTTCGTTATATTATAATTTGTTATATTCCTTATTTTTCATTATTGTCTGTTTAAATATCGTGGCATTATACAGAAAATAATGGAAATGCTTAATTATACCGTTATGACGGTCCATTTCAAATAGGGGTGTCAATCTAGACCTCTTGTAAGGGGCCCAACTTGGCTCAATTTTTTTTTTGTAAGCAGCCTGGCTCAACTTTGAAAGCCCTAAAAAGAGGTTTTTTATTTTATAAAATTTTAAACCTTTAGGGCCGGGCCCAAATATGCAAGGCCCTTCTAAATAATGGCCGGCCCAGGGTCACACTCAAGGGGGCCCGGCCCTACCCGACCCTTAGTAAATCATCTTTGTTTTGTTTATTTTATTTAAATTATATTTCATAAAATAATGCACTTAATGCTATCTTTTTTTTTTAAATAGGACACACTACTAGCTGCGTGATATATTCAAAACTAAATTAAGTTACCTTTTTAAAAAAAAATGGGTTGTTCTAAGGTCACATGTCATTGGATACTTAACTGTTAATGAGAGTTCCAGGCTACCTAAGGAATCTAACCTTTTTTTGAAAAATAAAACATAAGAGGGAGAAAATCGGTTGACATGGTTTTTCGATTTTCTTAGGTACACGTGTCACAACGCTACTGGTGTTAGAGACTTCAATTATCTATAAAATTAAAAGATAGGATTTTGATTGAACTATTCTAAAATTATGAACAGCCCAAAAGTATTCAGATTTAAAAAAACTTTAAGAATGGTTCAAAATCGTTTCAAAATGACTTTTTCTAATGTAAATTTATCATATATCATTTATTTTATCGAGTTTTCTAAAAAGACTAAATGTTTCATTTTCAAACCTTAATGGCTCACCCCTGTAATGAAAAAGTTTTGATCATTCATTGAAAAGTCTATATAAATTTAACCTAGTAAACACGTTAGCAAGCCAAATAAAATATCAAGCGTCCATTTTTTCCTTAAAAAATTTAAATTTTTTTATACTCTTCTTTTAAGCCCTGGCCCTACTCTGACTCGACCCTTGCCCTTGAGGGTAGGGCTAGGGTTAGGGCCTTGCTGGTTCAGGCTAGGGCTGGGTTAGGGCCTCACCATTATAAGTGAGGATAGGGCTAGGTCCTACCCTGGCCCGACCCTTTGACAGCCCTAATTTCAAACCTCGGCTAGTAATTTTAAATTCAGCAAATGAGAAAGAGGTAAATAACATTTCGTATCCTCGTACATGATAGAAATAAGGCAAGGGGGGTGGACCATACCATACTTGAAAAGTAAAATCAAGACAAAACAAAAAGAATATGAAACAAGGCCTCTCTATATAAAAAAAAGACATCGAACCCTAGCCCAATGGTGGCCATTTGAGGAGTAATTTTTTGAAGCAGCGAGATTTTTGAAGTGACGATCATGCGCCCAATGATCACGCGCCGCAATATATACCTGGGTTTAGGACTTTGTTTTAAAAACTTTTTAAAAAGTAACCATGGGAATATGTGGCGCACAATCATTCGCGCATGATATCGCCGCTTCGAAAAATTTATCACCATTTGGGTGGGTAGTGGGTTTCGACCGACTGGCAAGCGGGTCGTACATGCATTATTTTCAATATATGGGCACACACACATACACACATGGTTGAACTAACAAGTTAGTTCAGTCAGCAATCAGTCTATAAATGGAAATTCTTGGAAGTGCTAGCTCTTCTTTTTCTAACCGACGTCAAAGATGAGCACCCTTTAATTAGGTCTTGTAGCCAAAACCTGCAGAAGGGTAGTTGAGATTCAGTGAACCCTTCATGTCTGCACGAAAATTTCCTATTTCAGGATTCCTTGAGAAGTAAAAGACGTCAAAGCTTGCTCAAACATTTCAATCAATCAAAACCTAATCTTATGATGGATTTTTTTGAATTTATTCTTCAATTTGATACGTACCAATAATGCATATTAGAATTTTAGTTGGGTGTTTGGATGCAAATAATGCAACCTACTATACTCTTTAGGTAGCCCTCAGTGGTGAAGCCAAGGGGGGGCAGTTGCCGGGCCTGTCAACTTTCAAAACCTACTTAGGCACCAAGAGGTGGAAACTTCCTCCACCTCCACACCTCAACCGGAAGTTGCTGCCCAACCAGGGCCGGCTACCTTACGGCCATTAAGACAGTCGCCTAAGGCCGCCCTTTGGTGAGAGAAAGCCCCCAAGCCAGGTCCCACTAACTAACCATATGGATTTTTAACCCATCCCTTATTGCATATACAAACCAAAAATCAACCTGATTGATTATCTCTAGCCATAGATTTTAGTAGTTTTTAGAACATGATTCTAGCAGTTGAATTCAGGCACGTTTGTTGGGTAGTAAATCCAATATCTAGAAATCATCAATCAATAAGTTGATTTTTAATTAGTGTGTTTATGAACCAAAAGGTGGGTTGAACATCCACACATTCATTGGGCCCAAAAACTGATCTATGTAGGGCCACGAGAGTCTTCTGCATCTGACTACAACGGAGTGCTCTACATCTAAATTTTTTCCGTAGTTTTTTATTATCAGAAAATAAAATTTATATAAAGATTTCTAATTATATAGACTATAGGGTTTAATTTTTTTAATCAATACCATATTTTATATATATATATATATATATACACACATACTAGTGGGTGGCCCGTGGCCCGTGGCCCGTGTCCCGTGTCCCCGGCACTCTCCAAAAAAGCATTTGTTAAAATTGGGTGTGAGGGCTGAGATCCACCGTCCATTCGGTGTGATAAGATTTCGGCCATCCTTTATGAAGCCGGATAAGAGGGGGAGACAACCGTCCTGTTTTGTTATATAGATATATATAAAAAAGGCCTTATATAGAGTTTTGGCCTTAGGCCTGATCAACTTATATTGAGACAGCAACCCACCCCCTCGTGACGCCTTGTCCCCCCCTTAACAAAATCCTGGCCCGCCATTAGTAGCCCTTGTCCTCCCCTTCACATGTTACAAAATGATAGGGGGTTGAGGCATCTCATCAACCAAATGGGTGAAGCAAGCCGAACTGAAATATATATTATCAAGGGCAAGGATAAGATTTTCGGTGATGACTAAACTAAACATCCAAACAGCCCCCTATGTTACTTGTTTGCTAGGTGTCCTACATAGAAGATCTCTTTTGCTGAAAATCGAACCAATTAGGTAATTGTAACCATCCAATATTCCATCATTCGTCTGACGCATCATATGTTGCACCTACCTAACCAATTTATACCCCGAGCCAATCGGATGACTGAACCATTTAATGGCATTCTTTGGGTGGTCAAAATTACCTACTGCGAATGGTCCCCAAAGGTCAACAAAATCAACGGTATCCGATCAAAATCAATGTTCATTTAAGATCTACGATGGTGGGAGCTCACCAATTTTCGGTTAGATTAAATGACAGAAAAGTCTTAATGGGGTTGTATTAATTCGTCTAGAACATGTACAAATTGACTACGATCATGTGGATGACAATCGATCTAGACTGCCCAATTGACAAGACAAATCACGAGAGTTGTCGGCCATAAACCACAAGAACTGACCATCCATCATATGATTCTGAGCTGGGATCTGTTGGTTTAGAGCCTTGCTAGGGGCATCCCCTAGTGAGGCCCACCACAGCACAACAGTTGGACAAAGAAATATATGTACTTTATTAGGAGGTGAATCTATGTACTTCTCTGATTTGTAGGCATTATAATTTTGATCCTGCACCCCAAATAATGGTCGATAACATGGTCGAAAATCTCGGGATCAGAGGCTGGATTGGTGGACACCGATCCCAATCCAGATAAGAGGGGGTTGATCGTTTGTCTCAGATCGTCTCGCTGGAGATGACGTGAGTGTTGAAGACCAGTGCTTCTCGAGCGAGACAACCCCATTTCAGATCATCCAATGGCCACCGATCCAGAACAGCATTGGCCGATACTTCGAACCATGGTTGATAATGCTCAAATTTCCACGGTTAAAATCAACCTATGAAAATGACTCCAATCCAATTCTTAGAAATCACTAATCAGGTTGATTTTTGGTTTGTAGGTCCACCTAGGAATTAGCCAAACATCCACAGTCAATGCCCTCTAAAACTGTGCTATGTGGTTCATATTGTCGGTGATTGCTGGTCAGCTAAGTTTTACTCGGCTTAGAGAGATTTCTCTTTTTGGGGTATGCCCCGAACAGGAGTCTGCCCCAACAGGAAATGGGCTGTGCGAATATGCATGAACTCCCTATGCCATAAACGACTATCGGAGACTCGCCTTTCAACGTTCCCCGTTCGTAAAGGGAGAGAAACAGTTTCTCCACTATACCCACTTCTTTTTTCCGATATCGATAGCATATCTTTCCATCCAAACAGCCCGTAAGCGTCAGACCATGGATATATGTCAACAAATTAAGATGTAACCCTAAATGAGTTCTTTTAGGTTATGATATACATTTGCTTGCTACTACTGATACATGAGATGTTTCAAACTCGGAACTCGGAAGTCCATCAGGTTGAGTCACCTCGATGACTCAACGAGTCATTAAATTAATTATTAAATATTTATATATAGAAAAATGATATTTATGAAAAACAAAACTTCAAAAAATTATAAAATATAAAAAATACTAACTAAAAACTTTTAAAAATTCAAAAAAAAAACATTGAGTTTCAAGTCGACCCGGCCTTTAAACAGTTGAGTCTTAAAAAATAGGTTTCAAATGGACCTAGTTGGAAATAAGCTAATTGATCAAATGGGATTCACAATTCATGGAGGTTTTAGGGAAATAATATAATAGTCGAAAAATCAGATTGACCGTATGATCATGTCCTTGGGATCTGGCACTAAAATTAGGACAACCAGAGAGTAAAAAAGGTCGATTGTGTTAGGGGGAAAAAGTTCGTATCCATGACGTATCCCACTCAATGAACGGTCTGAAATAATGAAAATGGTGGGCCATTGTACTCTTGATGGGAAACTTGTCTAGACTTTTAAATTACTTGTACATGTGGTCCTCGTGTATTATCTTTCTTTCCTTCTTTTTCAAAATTGAAAGAGATGGCTGCAGCATCAACAAACTTTCAAGATCTAGCGTGTGAGAAAGGTAGTTTGGGGAGAAAGGGATCAATAATTAGGGAAGGGCAGATGAAGATCTACTTCAGTTTTCTTAATAAGACTTTTTTTTTTAATTACTTATCAGACCTTATTACCCCCTGATCTCCACCACATGCAACCCTATATTTTCTTTCTAGTTTTCAAACACGTTGATTCTATTGAGGGGGGAATCTTATAGGCTCATAAAAATTTAGAAGAAAAAAATTCAAAAAAACCCAACTATATATAAGAGGACTCATCACTCAAGCACTGTCAAGCACAAAGGAAACTTACGTGTAACGATCACCTTCTTAAGACCAAGAGAATCGCACACACACACGAGTACACACGTACCCTTGTTTGAGAATTGAGAGAGAAGAGTTGGGTCTTCTCTCTTAGTCATTCTAAATGGGTAGACGCCCTTGTTGTTCTAAGGAAGGTTTGAATAGAGGAGCTTGGACTGCTCTTGAAGACAAAATCCTCAGAGATTATATCAAAATCCATGGTGAAGGAAGATGGAGAAACCTCCCAACTAAAGCAGGTGAGATATATAGAATTTTAGATAGAAATGGAGAGAAGAAATGTGGGTTCATGTGGGTTCATGTTGGTTCATGTGGGTTTGTTTCCTTTTTTTTTTATAAATTTTGCTTATGATGGATGATACAGGTCTTAAAAGATGTGGGAAAAGTTGTAGACTTCGTTGGTTGAATTATTTGAGACCTGATATCAAGAGGGGAAACATATCTCATGATGAAGAAGAACTCATAATCAGGCTTCACAAGCTCTTGGGGAACAGGTCTTGTGATCTTCTTCTTCTCTCATTCTAAGAGATAATTCGATAATTAAGCGTTTAGCGTTAATTACTTATTGATCGAATTGTTTTTTGGTATATGTAGATGGTCCTTAATAGCTGGGAGGCTTCCAGGGCGAACAGACAATGAAATCAAGAATTATTGGAATACTAATCTAGGAAAGAAGGTTCAAGGTCACTATACATCCGCGTCGACTTCGACTTATAATAAGCACTCAAACCAGTCTAACGAGAAGAAGAAGAAGAAGAAGCTCGAAGTTCAACAGTCCATTGAAGCAGCAGTACCGGTGGTGCGAACCAAGGCATTAAGGTGCACCAAGGTTTTCCTCGCTCCACAGCCACGCAAAGTTGAACATCTTGAGACTAATGTGGCAAGAGAACCTTCCTTAGTCGAAGATTTTGTGAACGATAAAGCAGTGGAATCGGAATCGTATGACGGGTTGTCGTCCTTCACTCCCCGGGAAGATAATAATTCAAGCAATTTTATGGTGGATCCCAGTATTGGAGAGATTTGCCTGTCTGAACTTCTCGATTCCGACTTCTCGAAGCTCTTTGATTTCGATAATGCGACAGGAAGAGAGATTAACAACGATAACAACTGTGAATTATCACCATCTTCGGATCATTGTCTCTTGTTCCCTGATGAAATGCTGGAGGATTGGACAGGAAGCGATTGTGTTCAACCAGATGTTGCTTCAGATATCCAATCTTTGGCTGCTTTTCTTGATTCAGAAGAGGATTGGCTAGCTAGGTGAATAGTTGAAGGAGCTTATACATTGTAGATATTGATCCGTGTATTTTCTCTTCAACTTGACTAGATCGATGATCTTGTTTAAGATCTTAATTAACTACTACCTTAGTTTAGAAGATCTTACAAAATAATTAATGATCTTTCTGATCTTTAAGCTTGTCATGGTGTCATGGTGACACGACACCCTTGAAAGCAAAATAAAAAGGTTGTGTCATGTGTGTTTCATCATTGATGCCACCAATTGTCTTCACTTTAAAGTTCAACCCTTTATTTTCTTTATTCTTTTATTTTCTCTTTTTTCCTTGTGGGAAATCTAAGGAGTGGGAAAACAACATGTTGTGGGTCTTGCATAGATTAAAGATCAGCTGATGACCCTACCTGGATGTTTGTTTGTAATCATGCATTCTATGTCATTCATTTGGAGATGCAGGCAGAAAAGGTTAATTAGATCAGATGGTTACAATCATCTAATCATGTTAGTTTTTGGCAAAAGCATATCTCCTCTAGGACCCACGACTGGCATATATATTATACAGTCCTTATTGCATATCTTTCTTTTACTTTTTTGCCCCTTTTTTAGTGAAAATATAATAAAGCCATCATTAGCACAAAGGTGAGAGTCTTTTTGTGTGCTTAAACCTCATCTCTGAAAGTAATTTTGATGACTTTAGAGGAGGAGACAAATGATCTCATTCAACAAGATGCACATTTTTTTTGTACATGGACTCCATATCATTGAACATTCATCAATTTGGTCACTTTTATTCAATTTTAGTAACAGAGAATAAGATCTTGGGCCCCCTTTTTTTCTGACCCTCTTGGGAGTTGGATCCAACGGTCAACACAGCGTTATCAACCACCGTTCGATGCTCGAAATGCACGCCCCCGAGTCCGACTCCCGAGAGGGGTCAGAATATCAGAAAAGGGGGTCCCCAGAGCCTGAGCCTAAGATATTTGTAGATGTGTGATGAATCTCTGATAACCCATTTTTCCATTCAACCAGTTCTAGCTAGAGAAGAGAGAAAAACAGTTATTTTGGAAAACTCTTCATCTAGGGTTGGTGTTGACCTTATGAAGAGGGACCCATATGACATGGGCTCATTAGATTTTTCTCATGATTTATGAGACACTATCATCTGTAATTAATTTCAATTTTGCACCAATTTAAGCACATTACTACTATATTTTTAAAGCACTATATACTTTACTATTAAAAATGAAGATAAAATTTTGCAGAGTAACAATTGGAATATCTCCGCAACAAAATTTTAGTATTTTGACAAAAAATAAGGACATTTTTTTTTCTTTATAAGGAAAATTTTGTTTGACTATTTTATTTTATTTTTTATTTTAAACGATAAGCTGTTGTGACGAATGGCAACAATTCCAAACATGTTGGTGCTCTGCGGCGCCATGCCGCTTCTGATCCAAATATGAAATTGGGTTACCTGATTTCCTTTTTGCATCATTTTAAATTAAAGAAATTCATTTTCCAATGATAAATAATCACATTTTTCATTAAATTTTAGGCCACGACAAATGAAAAGGATTTTTTATTGATCAATTAAAAGTCCTTCCAAGGGTTTAACCCATTATAACGGCATAATAGGAATGTAATGTTACGGTAATGACAGTTATTTAACGCTCATTATAACAAGGTCAAGATTTGGTTAAGAAAATAGAATTTATTTTTTTAGTTCTTTTTCAGCTAAACAAAAATAACAGTTAAGTAACTGTTAAAGGCGGCTATTATATAACCATTAAATATGTTATTACGTACATTTTTAGCATTACATACCAAATAATGTAACGAGCTAGAGTGTATAAACAAGATCAAAAACTGCAATTATAGTCAATATTTTCATAACATGGAGACTGTTATTCTCTTTAATACTTAATTTATTTTCATTATTCAGTAAATTAATTATTTAATATATATATATATATATATATATATATATATATATATATATATATATATATATATATATATATATTCGTGATGAACGATGAATAGACCATTTCCTCAAAAATATTTAAAATTTTAAAACGGATTTATATAAAATTTATTGTCTAAATAAGAGGCAGGTGCCCTTTTTAAAAAGAAATTAAAATACCCTTTTTATTATTTTATTTTAATCTATCAAATCTGAGGGCACGCATGAAACTAGAGGCAGGGCACCTGCCTCTTATTTCGACTAGCTAATATATGTAACCGCCAAAAATATAAAAATAAAAATAAAAAAATCTAACTCACTAGCATACTTTAAGTTAGTGCATGCCCTCAGATTTGATAAATTAAAATAAAATAATAAAAAGGGTATTTTAATTTCTTTTTAAAAAGGGCATCTACCTCTTATTTAGACAGTAAATTTTATATAAATCTATCTTAAAATTTTAAATACGAAAATTTTCTAAAAAGAAAAAAACTTTAATCTATTTACAAAAATAAAAATAAAAATCTGACAATTCCAAAAAAAGTAACTAAATGCCCTTTGACTCCCTGAGAGAAATAAAAGATGAAAAGACTCACTGTTTCTCCTGACAAAAGTAGGAAAAAGCTGAAAAGGCTGGCAAACGCCCTTTTAAATGGCGTTTCCCATAGAGGAGTAAAACTGTTATCCCAATACGAGCCACCTGGCACACTCTTAGTGGACGCTGACCGTATGGATGTTTGATTAGTCCCTTGATGGAACTGCAGTCCAAAAATCAGCCTGATTAGTAATTTACGACCTTTGGATCTTTGCACTCAAATAATGCTCAAATTCTTCTGATTAAAATCAACCCATGAAAATAACTTCAATCCAACGCTTATAAACCACTAATCATGTTTCTTTTTTGGTGTGTAGATCCACCTAGTGATTTGCCAAACATCCATACGGTCATCGTCCGATAAGAGTGTGCCATGTGGCTCGTATCGGGACAAAAGTTTTACTCCTCTTAGCCTTTTTCAGCTTTTATCCGGAGAAAAACGCCCTTTCAAAGGGCGTTTAGCTACTTTTTTTGGGAATGTCAGAAATTTATTTTTGTTTTTTATTTTTGTTATTGTAAATAGATTAAAGGCCCTTTGGCGTTTCTCCATGACACAAATTAATGCGCGTCAGTACCTGACAAACGCCCTTTAAAAGGGCGTTTGCCCATAGACGAGTAAAACTTCTGTCAACATATTGAGCCATGTGGCATTCTCTTAGTGGACGTTGACCGTATGGATGTTTGGCGTGTCCCTCGGTGAACCTGCAAACCAAAAATCAGCCTGAATAGTAATTTACAACCTTTGGATCTTTGCACTCAAATAATTCTCAAATTCCTACAGTTAAAATCAACCAATGAAAATAACTTCAACCCAACGCTTGTAAACCACTGATCATGTTTATTTTTGGTGTGTCGGTCCACCTAGCGATTGGCCAAACATACATACGGTTAGCGTACACTAAGAGTCTGCCACATGGCTCAATATTTTGACAGAGATTATACTCATCTATGGGAAAACGCCCTTTTAAAGGGCATCTGTCAGGTACAGACGCCCTTTAAAAGAGTGTTTGTCAGCAATGTTTTCAAGGAGAAACGCCCATTCAATGCCCGTTTAGTTACTTTTTTGGTATTTGTCAGAAAGTTATTTTTGTTTTTGTAAATAGATTTAAATTTTTTTTCTTTTAAGAAATTTTCCATTTTAAATATTAGTATGTGCAAGTCAAGGAGTAGTGTTGGAGTGGCTGATATAACACATGACCATGTGTCCTAGCTAGGGTTAGGTCAGGAAAAAATAAAAACTAAAAAAAAAAAGGGTTAGGTCAGGGAAAGGGGTGGGACCCACCTGATGTCTCACTGAATCTAAATTCACGGTTGTAGTGACTACCCCTCCTTCTCTTTCTTACTTTTCTTATGACCTATATGGCTATATACATGTGATCCACCTTATTAAAACCCTTGCCTTGTTGTTTATAGAAAAAACAAATAGTGATTCGTGTAATTTAGCTTCTTTTGTCTAGAGTGAGATTGTGATGTCTCCCCCACTACCCACCTCGAATACCGTGCTGCAATCTGTACATGGTAATAGAATATTTCTTCACTTTTTGAAATATTCTTTTGTTTAATCATGTGATTCCCACTCGGAAAGATCTATGATACCCACTTCTCTATCAAAATTTTTTATGCATAAGTCCCTCAATTTGCCACGTAGTAGACTCTTTCGGGCCCACTGCCTCCATGAATGATTGGCCCCCATCTTGGTGGACTTCCACACCAAATATCAATATGATTAGTGGTTTCTAGCCATTGGATTTGAGCACTTTTTCATCATTGGCTTGGAACTTACTCATAGGACTGTTCATAAAGCCCATGATGAAAAAGTGATCAAATCCTGTGGCTAGAAATCACCAATCACACTTATTTTTTAGTGTGTAGGTCTATCATAGTGTGGGCCAGACATTCAAGTGGCAAGTGGGCCCGAATGAGTTTATTACGTTGCAATTTGACGAACTTATGCATTAAATTTTGATACAGAAGGCTGCATCAAAGAACAGCCCTTCTCACTCTCTCATGTATAGGATGGTGAGTAAAACTTCAATGACAGGCCACATGTTTTTCCAATCCCTAGGTGGACCCACAAACCAAAAATCAGCTTGATTAGTGATTTCAAACCTTTGGATCTTTGTACATAATGCTTAAATTCCCACAGTTAAAATCTACCCATGAAAATAATTCCAATCCAATGCCTAGAAATCACTAATCGAGCTGATTTTTTGGTTTGTAGGTCCACCTAGGGATTGGCCAAACATCCATACAGTTAGAGTCCTCTAAAAGTGTGCCACGTGGCTCATATTGCGCCCTGTCATCAGCCTCGATAACAGGGGCCTGTCATCAAAGTTTTACTCCAAGATGGCAGCACCTAAGATGTTCCACGGCGCTCCACATACAAAAATGTTCCACGTAAAAATTTTAAAAATTAAAAATCCCCCTCCCCGGTCCCTCTACTTATCTTTTATATCTCTACTATTATAATGAGGCTCACCCCTTCATCCATGAGCCCTCTGATCTAGCCATCGACAGCAATCGAGCTAGGATTTAGGGGGCACAAACCTTGTAGTATATGGTGGGTGGTGCGCTAGATTTTAAACGATTAAAATCTGAAAGAGGGAAGGTGGCACTTTAAAAGATAAAAATATGAGTGGGGCACTAAACTAAAATTAGTTCAAAGGGTATTTTTGAAAATAAAAAAAATTAAAGGATTTTGAACGTTGCTCCCCTGGCCTAGTCCTAGGTCTGCCACTAGCCCTCAGCGACATTTTTTTGCCATCATTTGTCCAAAAACACCTCAGTATATTGAATATAGTGTTAAAATTCTCATATTATCAAGATTTGACCCAATATACCCTGACCCGGACCTGAAACCGACAGAAATTACATAATCGGTTCTGATTCCGGATCCATCATTTTGATAATCGGAACTGTTAGTTCCAGTTCTGGCCACCCTAGGAACCGGCCCGTTGACACCCCTATCTGTTATCATATGTAATGTATGGTCCTTTCTTACAATAGTTATATTCACGAGGCCTTCATTGTTTTTTTGTCTTTTGTAAATGATACACAAGCGACCAAGCTGGGCCCAAGTAACCATTCACGTTTGGCCTTCAATGTTATTTTGCCTTTTGTAAATGAAACCCAAGAGACCAAGCGGTAGCCCATTGAGAGCCCTAACCTTACCAGGAGTTGTACTTCAGCATGAGGAAAACGTTGCTCCAAAGCACTTTAGGAGCAAAGAAGTTGTTTCCCGGTTTTCCTGACCAACCCTCACTTCATGAAAAGATTTGAAATCAACTTTTGATTTCAAACTTCGAAATTTAGTAACAGGGTTGTCACATGTTGAGTGGAGAACCACTTAGGAGCAAAGTATCTTTAAAATATTAAAACTTCGCTGACAGCTGTTGTCCGAAGCCGATGACAGCCTGCAATATGAGCAACATGGCACATTCCTAGAGGACACTGACGGTATGGATGTTTGGCCAATCATTAGGTGGACATACGAACCAAAAATAAACTTGATTTGTGATTTCTAAGCGTTGGATTGGAGTCATTTTCATGGGTTGATTTTAACCGTGGGAATTTTGAGCATTATTGACCATTATTTGGAGTACTAGGATCCAAAGGTCTGAAATTACTAATCACGCTGATTTTTGGTTTGCTGGTCCACGTCCACATAGGGATTGGTCAAACATCCATACCGTCAGCATCCTCTAAGAGTGTGCCAGGTGGCTCATATTGTGGGCTGTCATCAGCTTTGCTGATTGCGGTTGTCAGCAAAGTTTTACTCACTCTCTCTCTCTCTAAAAGCATTATTCTAAAGAAAAGTATACCATGAATCTTAGCCCCGCATTTTGGCCCGTGGCCCGGCCCGTTGTGATGTACGGGCCTGGCCCGGGTCCACCCTCTTGCGGCCAGACCCAACCCATTGAACCCACCCATTTAGCTCGTCTCGGCCCGGCCCATCCGACACTATAGATGCGCCTGACCAGCCCGGCTCGAGTCTCGACAGGCCAAAATGCCACCCTGACATGAATCACACAGCTCACTTTCCACTTTCCAGTGTATTTGGTAAAATCCTGACGTCTTTGAGATAAAATCCTCTTCACTAAATTAAATTTTGAAATCTAGGGCCTGTTTGGGTTGTCATGTTTTAAAAAATTACTTTATTTAAAAAAAATAACTTTTTTGAAAATGTGTTTTTCTTAAAAAGGTCATTTGAATCATCATCAATGCAAAATGTCTTTATCTTTTCTTAACGGGCCCGTCACTATAATCAATGAGAGTGATAGATAGAAAGAGGTGAGAGTAGGGTTTTTTTGTTTATTATGTTCATTGAGCTAGTAAAATTAAGTCTTTTTTTACTATAAAAACTGCTTTCAGCTATTTTTTATAAAAATATTTTTTGACTTAAAATATATATATATATATATATATGAAATAAATAATATTTAAAAAACCATTATCCAACTGGGGGAGCATGACCTGTAGCGCGTGATGCTACATTCCTCACTGTGTCCTTGTTATGTCCTTTATAAAATGGAAAATCAGCCTAAAAACAAAGGCTCCCTATTTTATGGCTTTTCTTTTTTATAGAGGGCCCACCTCTCTCTCTTTTTCTTGTTTTTTTTTTTTTCTTTTTTATAGGGGGCCCACCTGATCTCTTGCATAATAATCAAGAATTAAGGCTCTGATTAACAAACTTCACCACATGTGTCTTCAACTTGCTAATAGTATTATAGTGTCTTGGTAATGGATTCCAAACTACAGAATGAATCTAAAAAGAAAAGCAAGAACCATAAGAACCAAAACTAGGAATCCACTTGCTTACAAACATATATAGTGAAATATTCAGATGGATTTCACCATTTCTCCCTATTTCTTGCCATTTTTTTACTTAGATTTCGCCGCGTTTCTTAATATATATATTTCTTCGCATCAACTTATTCGACGATGCGTCATGTCGATGAACCAAACAACCCCCTGAAAGTTGGAATAAAGAACACTTGATTCCAAACACTGACATCAAAGACCATATGAACAAAATTAAATTACTAGGAGTACAGTTCAAAGATATCCTTAACATTACCTTGGAATCCATTTGACCAAGTATTACAAAGAGAAAGAAACAAACACTAGCTTAGCCCCCCTCCACTGTGCAGCTATCCCACTTTTCTCTTCAGCATTTCTCTACCTACTCCACCACCTCATTCACTATTTTTTTACTGTTTTTTTTGTCATTTAGGAGTGCATATAAACTTTGATTTCATCCAAGAACCAACTTACTCACCAGATATTGAAAAAAAAAAAAAAAACACAAAAAAAGTGAGTTCTTAGTTAACAAATGGGTAGAAGACCTGGTTTTTCCAATCCTAAATCACGGGTGTTTCGTAAGGGGCTTTGGAGTGCTGAAGAGGATGCTATCTTGAGTGAATACATTAAGAAAAATGGAGAAGGAAAATGGTCTAATGTTTACAAG
This sequence comes from Euptelea pleiosperma, assembly GCA_035048495.1. NCBI lineage: Eukaryota > Viridiplantae > Streptophyta > Magnoliopsida > Ranunculales > Eupteleaceae > Euptelea > Euptelea pleiosperma. Next base: position 13,797,728 of record CM068548.1, read on the forward strand.
AACACGGGGCTCGATCGATGTGGCAAGAGCTGTCGATTGAGATGGCTCAACTACCTTAAACCCTCCATTAAGAAAGGGAATTTCTCTGAACAGGAAATTGACCTCATATTTAGACTCCACAAATTATTGGGAAACAGGTTAGTTTAATTTTTTTTTCTTCGAATTTTCATAATTCGTCAGCGATTATGGAATACTAATATATAAGCTTTGTGTAGTGCAGTTTTTATCGATTAGCGATTATCGAATTCTTACCCATTTTGAATTTCCACTGATTAAAAGGCTTATGGGCAGGTGGTCATTGATAGCAGGAAGATTGCCAGGTCGAACAGACAATGAGATAAAGAACTACTGGAATACTCATCTCAGCAAGATGTCTCATGCTAAGAGTGAATGTAATCTTAGCAAGATTATTCATCCTATTGAAGAACACTGCAAAAGCGAAAGTAGAAGGATCAGTGATGAACATGTTGAAATTAGTAAAGTATCGACAATGGGTTCGCTTGATTCAAAGACTCCAGAAAGAAACCAGGGAGAAGAATCATGGTGGCAAGATATTCTTTTGTCTTCGACGATGGATAATTTCGAAGTAGATCTTCTTAAAACCTTCACAAGTAACATGGATGAAGTGTCATCTTGGTTGTGACCTTCAGAACTATGAGAGTACCCCATTTTACACCAGCCAATGCAATGATATCTCAAACATCACATTGGTCAGACTGTCCTAACCATCTGATTACTCGATCACTTGGCTTTGGACTGTCGTTAGAGAGAGTCATGGGCAATGGTGTACAAAACGATTTGTTATTGTTTGGATGATTAGAACCATCTAATATGTGTGATCTTGAGCCTATGGCCCAATCTTTCGCATTCTGGATTGATTGTAAAGAAAAGGGATATCGGACAGCTAGTAGGTGATTCTACCTTTGTTAACCTTAAAAAAATTCAAAGGTCAGCAAAAGAAAAAATCACAGCAAGTACAACATAAAAGAACAAATCCAACCCAAGAAATTCCCACCCCCATGATAAGTGATTCTTAATCTTATACGAATGGTAAGGCAGATATAGTGTTTCTACTCCACGAATTTTTATCTTAGGCAAGATGGATGCCCATCACTGAGGCGCACTACCAAATGCGATCCAACGGTCGTCCAAGGTAATTATTATTGTGACCTATGTGCTCTGTCATAACTAGAGATGGATGAACGATGTAAACGCAAACAAAAGTTTCGATTATAATCTTAACCAGAAGTATCAATCAAGAACTTAAAGTTACAAACAATGCAGATGCTACTTCAGCTTTAAAAGCATAAAAATTTACACGAGATAATTAACGATGTCAATAAAACAACCAATCCACCCTGAAAGCATTTTGCTTACTTTTTTTTAGGGGGAACCTCCACGGAGAGAGGGAGATTTTATTAATAGAATTTGAAAGTACATCAAGTCAGGGGGGGTGTATATACCTTACCCCTCAAGATGTTAACAATTGAAAGATGAAGAAAATGCATAAGTTCCAAAGCTTACAGAGTATGCAAACCTTAAGCACTAATGTAAGGAGCATTAATCTTGTCCAGATGAATAAAACCAACAACTCTAGATGGGACGCTCTCTTTGATTTCCAAATATGATGTAGCTTGAAGACCTTTAAGAGCCATGTAATCAACTGCTGCATTCGACTCCCTGTAAATATAATTGATAGCGTAATCAAACTCTTTAAGAATATCCATAGCTTTCCATCAATCACCACAATTTTAAGTGCCATGGAATAGGAACAGATTTGGTGATCCAGGTAACCACTAACTTGGAATCTGACTAAAATTAACTTTATTGTAACCGACCTTGCAAAGCTCAACCCATCCAGTATAGCTCTCAACTCAGCTAAATTATTAGTTCCATCGCCATAAAAGCAATGAAAGTCCACGAGGAAGTTACCAGTAGTCTCCGATCACACCTCCACCACTAGCCAACTTATGATTAGAAGATTCACCATGCATTCACATTCAAAGCTACTTCGATCACCATCATTAGGCTAATTCTAATTAATACACGATTTTAGCCCTTTTAGCAGTAACTCGAAACTCTCCCAAATTGAGCTTCTCGAGAATCGGCTTAAGATGATGCTCATTAAACTTCATCATTCTGCTTACTTTGTTTAGTTATGTTATGTAGAACTTAATGGTGCTAGAGTACTTTATACATGAAGGTACGACACCATGCCCACAAATCGTGCCTAGAATAACCCCATATGAACACATTCCAAAGAAAGAAACTCAGTACGGGGATTTCTCTAAAGAAAATAATGGATTTCACAAAGATTTGCCTCGCATAAACAAATTTGGTCAAAAGAAATGGCTATCGTGCAATCTAGATCTAGCTGAAAGCCTCTATTGAGTAGCCCGCTGTTGTGGGCCGGGCCTATTGATATCTAACTATCTAACCTTATTGTGCACGTTTCTATAACTGGGGCCTATGATACTAATTTGGTGGAGATCTGACTTGACCCTAATGTCTGCATCTTGGTATCGATTCTCTTTCATCTCTTGGATGCATCGAATCTCGTCCCATAGTGATGATGACCCAATGTTATTTGCTTGCCCACAAGACCTCTGTTGATCTTCATCGTCTAGCTAAATCCATTGAGCCTTTTGCATAACATTGAGATAGGTTTTCATCTCAATCATTATAAGCCTGCTTTGAATAAATCCTCGTAGTCATCTCATGAATTCTTCTAATCTTTTGCACCTCAGCTTATCAAGTATGGGGTAAATCTTACTAACTCTACGAAATGATCCTCGTACTGGCGAATTGACGGTGATTCCCCCATCAGTTTTATTAACTCCAACAACATCGATCCGATCTCAAATACAGTCTTGAAAAAAAAAATTGTTCTTAAAATAGTTCTAGAAATATAGTCCATGTAACCAATGCTCTTGCTTGCACTTGTTGAGTCATCGTCCACCAGTGATGGTTTTAGAACCTACATGACTTGAAGCCTATAGCTCTGATACCACTCAGATTGTAAAATGAATATTCATTTCGCTACAAACAGGTTTTTGCTGTAAACTTTAGTTTAAAATGTTGTTTAGAGTACTTATCTGGGTCTAGCGGCCCATTTAAGTGAAGCCCACATTAGTTATGGACAGCCCAAGGCTGGCCCATTTCTGCCACAATAAAATAAAATAAAAAGAAAGTTAGACATCAAACTGAAATCGAAGGTATCAAACTGAAATTGAAGGCAAGGTGCAATCCGATAGGAAACAAAATTTAGTCATTACACTGGAAAAGCACCCTCTTGAATACTCCGTGCCAAACGTCATTCCGGTCCAGTAACGATGGCTAAAATGAAATTTTGCCCTATCATATTGTTACCAATTCCAGAGAATCAAGAATAGACTAAGTATAAAAAAAAAAAAAAAAAAATCATTTTATATTTAATTCCAACGGCTAGAAATCACCAATAATTAAGCTGAGTTGAGGGCTATTCTGGATGAGCTCAAGTTGTGCAAGAAAATTGGTCTCTATAAAGTCAATATTCAGTCTGGCTCTAAGTTGGTGGTCAGTATCACTCTGAAGTCAGTATTACTAAAGACGTCTTTATATCTTGGCATCTTAAATCTTGGTGGTGGAAAATTATGGATATCTTGAAAGATTTTGAATACTCTATCAATCACATATTTCGGGAGTCGATTGTTGTTGCAGAGCCCGGAATGAGCTACCGTCTAGATCTTACATGGAGTTCAGAGATAATGGCCCTGCGAGACTTGCTAGGTTTATTCGGTTGGACAAGTTGGGTATGCATGCCTTATATTAGACCATAGGTCTACATTCCTGTAAATTGTATTGCATTCATGGTTTGGATTTCAGTTCTTTATTGTTAGCATCTTGAGGGATAAGGTACATTCGTCCCCCCATAGCTAGGTGTATCGTGTTTTATTTTCTCTATGAGCCACGTGGCACATTCTTACAGACCACTATATGAGTCGCAATCCGCCCACAAACTAGTCTACAATTTCCTGGATGCTTAATTGCCAGAGGCACACTCTCTTTTAATATTATCACGTGGAGAGCAAGGCGTCCGAAAATTTTGACTTTGCCTTTGAATGTTTGTCAATTGAGTGGAGTTCAAATATGGAATTTAATCAATACTTCCTATTAACTTGACCCGCAAGCAACAAACTCATGATCCTAATTTTTTTTTTTTTTAAATGAGATAAAATCTTGATTCTATAGAAGATTGTGACCCCACTAATGTTGGTTAAGTCGCACATCATTGACCATTCATTTGGTGGGCCACATCTAGATGAACTGTAGGTCAATAATCATTCAAATCATGCTTAGGAAACTTGGACAATCTGTAGGAACCAAGGTTTAAAGGGGACCGTTATAATGGTATACGGACTGGGGGCGATACCATTTTTCCGTTATAACAAAAAAAAGGCTCAAGGGCAAAAATGGAAAAATAACAGAAAATAAAAAATGGCGCTGAAATTCAAATTTTGAATTTTAAATTTTCAAAAATGGAAAATAACGGAATATAACAGAAAAAACGAAAATAACTGCCATTTTTTTTCACAAACTTTTCCAGAAAATAACGGTCGTTATTTTCGTTATAACGGCCGATAATTTTTGGGCATTTTAACAGTCCATAACGTAATGAGGTAGGTCCGAATCCGTTATAACGGCCGTTTTTTAAACCTTGGTAGGAACTATGGCCTTCTTTGTTTCTCCAAAAATTACAGAAAGATTTTTTTTTTCATGTAGTTGTCTTGCTGTTTGATAGTCATGGAAAATCCAGAAAAATTCTTATAAAGATTTTTATTTGGCATGAAAAACTTGTTAGGAAAATAGTCAATAGGGTTCTTTTTAAAGTGAGGCCCACCTAACATGTGAGGTCCTTATATATAGGGCCCACTTGGCGTTTGTGATGTTAATATGGGGTTCACCTAGCATGTGAGGCCCACCTGATATATGACGGCCTACTGGGGCTCCCTAGCATTAATGTGCATGGCTTTTATATGTATGTTACCTTATGTGGGTGCCCAATATGTAGGAGTTACTTGGCACGTGTGACCCTATCATGTAGGGTCCGCCTGACGTGTAGTCTTAATATGTGGGTCACCTAATATTTGGGTGGCCTACCTGATATCTGAGACCCTGATATGTGGGCCCACCTGGATCATGTCGCCTTATTATGTAGCATATCTAATATGTAGACCCACCTAACATTTGTGGTGTAAATCTGTAGACCCACCTAACATTTGGGGTCTAAATATGTATAGCCCACCTGACATGTGGGGTTATAAATGGGGAACCACCTGACTTGTGTAGCCCACAGGGATGTGGGCCCAACAGACATGTGGATACTTATATGTAGAGCCCACTGACATGTGTGGTCTCGATATGTGAGTTATATAACATGGGGGGCCCCTGTTTTGAATCAAAATTTTACATCAAAATTAAATTTTCCGTAAAACAAATACATGAAAAATCTATATTTAAGAAAAAGAAAAAAAAAATAAATAAATAAAAGAAGTTTCCCTAACCTGAATTTTCCGCAAAACAAATAGAAGCTATGTAGTAAAAGAGTTTGGAAAACTTCATGCTTCAAGGGTTAATAGGCATGACTTTTAGGCTCTATGGCCTACCCAAAATCTGGCTGGTCCACTGAATCTATGGTCCAGATTGACATGGCTATGGGCCATGTGCGCAGTCTATGGTGCTTGATACTGCTGAACTCTTATGTGCCTGCAGCAGTACCTATCTTTTTCTCCAAGAAAGAAGAACACTTAAAATATTCAGTTTGACTTGAAAATATTTTTTAATTTCATAGATCCTATAAATACCATCCATTCTAAGCTTTGTTTCATCAACTACTCCAACACGCTCAGTTTCTTTTTTATAGAGTAAAAAATGGGAGACTTTATGTTCATCACTCTGATGCTCTCTCCTCTGTTTCTGCTTCTATGGGGTGCTCTGAAAGTATTTTACTCCATTTGGTGGAGACCCAAAAGCCTAGAGAAGCAATTGAAGCAACAAGGGATCAAAGGTACTCCTTACAAACTTCTGTATGGGGACATGAAAGAGTATATGAGGTTGATGACAGAAGCCTGGTCCAAACCCATGAATCTGACGCACCAAATTGTGCCACGTGTCATTCCATTCACTCAGAAAACAGTGCAAAGCCATGGTATGTACTACATAATTTATTTTAGCTTTTTCTAGTTAGGGAGTGAAATGGGTCGGATCTGATCTGACCCCATTCAAACCCATATTTCGCTGGTTTGCATCCATAAACATGATCCAAATAAAAATGGGTCATGAGATATTAATCGAAGTTGGATCCAGATCAGATTGTTCAAAGTCAGAATTGAATATGGATCCACATAGATCCGACCCGGGTCCAACCCATTTCATGCCCTAATTGTAGTTATATTCTAAAATGCTGATGATTTGATATTTGAAATTGAAACACAGGGAAGATATCTCTAGTTTGGTTTGGGACAACTCCTAGGCTGATCATATTGGATCCAGAGCTGATGAAGGAAGTTCTATCTGAAAAGTTGGGTCACTTTCAAAAGCCACCAGTTAATCCTCTTATTCTGATTCTAGCCAGGGGACTTTCAAGCTTGGAAGGAGAGAAATGGGCCAAACAGAGAAGGCTAATAAATCCTGCTTTCCACCTAGATAAGTTGAAGGTTTCTTTCTCTACCATCCACCTCTACTCATTTTATGCCAAAACAATTTATAAAAGTAATACCCTCCTTATATTTGAAAGTAATTAGTAATAACCCACTTTTACTTTCAAACTTTAGGATTACCTCCCTTGACCTAGTTTATAAACCATCATTTGACTAACATAGTAACATTTGACTAACGTTAAAACGTGACTTGCAGCATGCGCACGTACAATGCTAACGGCGTGTGATTCAAGTCCATTTTAACTTAAATTAATGGGGGTAATCCTAAAGTTTGAAAGTATAAGGGGATATTACTAATTATTTTCAAATTTCAGAGGGAGTGTTACTAAAATACCCTAAAAGGAACAGACAAAGTAGATAATTTAAGCCTAAGATCATTCAATTTGGTCAATTGTTGGCATAGATGATTTTCTAGCTGGAACCCTTCAAATGGCGTCGACATTGGTTATTCGTTGTTAATTTTTTTATTTTCTATTTCCTTTAATCTTGAATTTGCTGATTACAGGGGATGGTGCCGGCATTTTCCACTAGTTGTCTCGAGTTGATCGCACGATGGAAGAAATCGGTTAGTCCTCAAGGATCTTGTGAATTGGATATATGGTCTGATATCGAGAGTCTTACTGGGGATGTAATCGCTCGAACGGCATTTGGCAGCAATTACAAAGAAGGCAAGAGGATATTCGAACTTCAAAAAGAGCAAGTTATATTAGTTCTTGAAGCTATGCAAACACTGTATATACCAGGTTTCAGGTGCATTGCCATTTCTCTGTTAAGTTATATTAGTTGCCTCTTTACAGGTTTTGGGTTTAGGGTTTAGGGTTTAAAATCATATTTCATTTACATAGAGTCATATACTTTTGCGGTAAACCTTATGTAGAAACTAGTCCAATTTATAAAAGTCTAATAGCTTGATGGTTTGGGTTCGATGTTTTATACAGATTTTTACCCACAAAGAAGAACCTGAGGAGAAAGAATTTGGACAAAGAGATCGTAGCGAAGTTACGAGATTTGATCGATAGGAAAGAACAGGTGATGAGAACTGGAGAATCAAGATCCGATGACTTGCTAGGCTTGCTGTTGCAATCTAGTGACCAGAATGAGTACAATGCGAACAACAGAAAGAGCAATGGGATGACTATTGAAGAGGTGATAGAGGAATGCAAGTTGTTCTACTTTGCTGGCCAAGAAACGACGTCGTCCTGGTTAACATGGACAATTGTCGTCTTAGCTATGCACCCAAGCTGGCAAGAGAAGGCTAGGGAAGAGGTTCTGAAAATCTGTGGGAAAAACACACCCGATTTCGAAGCCATAAGCCATCTCAAGATTGTGAGTACTTCATACTCCATCTATACCAAGTCATTTTATTGTTGATTCAATTCCTAGGATCCAATTCGAATGATATTAACCAATGTTTTAAAACACGAAGGCGTGAGGGATAAACCTCGAGTTTTAAGACCTCAAGAAATATGAGGCATAAACCTCGAGTCACGAGGCATAAGCCTCATGCCATGGCTAAGGAAGCCTACCAAGAAGCCAAAAGAAAGTACATCGAAAACCAAAACAAGAAGGAAAGAGAAAACAGCTACCTTCGACCTGATTGACCCAACCCCGGCCCCCTCTCTAATACTAACCAACTCTCCCCATCTGAACACGATATCTTCAAATTTGTAACCATCCAAAAGAAACCCGTAAATCTGATGGTTACTATCATCTTTGGCCTAGAAGATCTTCTTAGTGGAACCCATCCAATTAAGGGTGATCCACCATCGGCTTGAGCAACACATGTATTAGTATGTCACTGACAGACCATCCTAAAATCCCATCAAATCTTACAATGTACTGATTAAGCTTACAATTATCAGCACTGTTTAGCTTACAAATTTCTTTGCAGGTAACAATGATACTATACGAAGTTCTAAGGTTATATCCACCAGTGATTGAGATATATCGACATACTTACAAGCAAATCAAGGTGGGAGAGATCTCCCTCCCACCCGGGGTCGACCTTACGCTACCAATACTTCTTACCCATCATGATCACGAATTTTGGGGTGACGATGCAGACGAATTCAAACCAGAGAGATTTGCGGAAGGAATTTCAAAGGCGTCAAAGGATCAAGTGGCATTCTTTCCATTTTCATGGGGCCCAAGGATCTGTATAGGCCAAAACTTTGCCATGATAGAAGCTAAAATGGCTCTGGCTATGATTCTGCAACACTTCGCCTTCGAGCTCTCGCCCTCATATACTCATGCTCCTTACACTGTTATAACTCTTCAACCTCAACATGGAGCTCAAATCATACTACACCAACTCTAAGAATAATGTGATTCTGAATCACAGAAGAATATATAGTATGTTGTTTGTTATGTTGTTGTGTGAGAGTTTTCTGTCTCTAAAGTATTCACAGTAGAGTCCATGGCATTGTATTTCAGTCCTTATTTAGCATAAACACTGTTGAAAATCAGCCTTTCATGAATCCAGCAAAAATAGAGAGAATCTAAAGATCAATCATATAGACACAACAAATTTGCATAGTTCAACAATGTGCTTACATCCACAAGTAAGAAGAACTCTTGTACTATCTCTATAGAATTTTGGGTTACAAAAGTTCCATCTCTCTCTCATAGAAAATATATAAAAATCTCTAGTACAAAAAAATACCGAAAGTACCCCTAATATAAGTTGTACTCAAACACAAATTGTACATATACTTGTATGGACACAAAAAAAAATCTGTCTTAATTAACAATATAATCCTTACAGAACAATACTTCCTGCAACCATAGCTATGAACAGTAAAACAAGACTCACTCGTAAATGAGTAAAAACTTCGGTCACAGCCCACAATACGAGCCACATGACACACTATTAGAGGGCGATGACCGTATGAACGTTAGGCTAGTCCCTCAATGGACCTGCAAACCAAAAATCAGTCTGATTAGTGATTTACAACCTTTGGATCTTTGCACCGAAATAATGCTCAAATTCCTACGGTTAAAATCAACCCATAAAAATAACTTTTATCCAACGCTTTAGAAATCACTAATCAGGCTGATTTTTGGTTTGCTGGTCCACCGAGAGAATGGCCAAACATCCATACGGTCAGCGCCCTCTAATAATATGCCATGCGGCAAATTACTGTGACCGAAGCTTTACTCCTCGTAAACTTATATAGAAGGTAAACTGTCAAAGGGACATCACATTAATGGGTAGAAGAATCCCCACTTCAACACTCATGTAGCTTGTTTTATCATATTTATGGATTGTAAGATATGTCTACAATAATGCAGGCCACTTTTTGTGTCTCTGTCATCCTCTTTTTATCTTTATGACCTTATGTGGTCAAGCCTTTCTCATTACTACCCTTTTGTTTGTTAGCATGTGAGTTCTCCACATTCAATGCATGTACTCATAAAGAGATTCCTCCTGTTTTATTAAACATGCACCCACTCATAGAGGGAATATATTGTACTAATCAAATGACAGGGGAACTTGTTGTGTGAAGGGAGTAAATATGAGCCATGTGGCTCACTATTAGACGACGCTGACCATATGGATGTTCGGCCAATCCCTAGGTGGACCTACAAACCAAAAATCAATCTGATCAGTGTCCTCTAAAAATGTGCCACGTAGCTCATATTGTGGGTGGTCAGCGAAGTTTTTCAATTGGCTCAAAGGTGTGATCTACAAAAGGTTGGCCCCAAAACTTGCACATGTGCCAAGCTTGCCAGCATGTCTATGGTAGACTCTCCTTAATTAGTGCCTAACCAGCCTAGATGTCTTCAATTATACAAGGACCAAAATATCAAACGTCATTCCCTTTGAATATTCTTCACAAATCAAATAGTAAAATAGATAGAACTGCACCAAATTCAAGGGAAGAATAAAAAGGAAAAAAAAAAAAAAAAGTCCCCATTTCATGAAAATCCATACAAACCCTCATCAACTTCAAGGAATCTACTCACCCACTCCAAATTCAAAGGCCCCTCCCTAGAAAAATCAAAGAACTCATTGACATTAAAATTAGATTCTGAGTCCCCTCCTCCTTTAGAGTTACCTTCTTCACTACCTTCTACGTGGTCCTTCTCCAGTGCGGCTGTTTCCAGAAGTTTAGTCTCATGGGTCGTTGGATCTCTGCTTTCTTTTTCCTTCTGATTTTTTTTCTTGCTCAAATGAGAATTCCAGTAGTTCTTAATCTCATTATCTGTTCGACCTGGTAATCTCCCAGCAATCAACGACCACCTGATTAAGCATCAAATTGAATCAAATTAAAGAAACCCACTTAACTAAGATGAAATTAGAATTATATAATTAATGAAGATTAGTGGAGATTAATCACTGACCTGTTTCCTAAGAGTTTATGAAGTCTAAGTATCAAATCTTCTTCTTGGTCTGAGATGTTGCCTCTCTTGATGTTTGGTCTTAGATAATTCATCCATCTCAACCTGCAACTCTTACCGCATCGATTAAGACCTGCAAGAAAATGGAACCTGTCAAGCTTAAAATCAAAATAATCTAAATTAAGGAGCTGGGTTTCATGTTTTCAGACTTAAAATAAGACCTGCTTTTGCTGCAATTGACTTCCACCTCTTTGCACCATGGATTTCAACAACTTGAGCCAATTTTTGATCTTCTTCAGCTGTCCATGCTCCTCTGTTAACATCCCTTTTAGTGTGTCGATCAGTCTTGGGAGCCATCTTTCGGTCTGTGGACTGGAGGGTAGTGAATAGACTCTAGAGAGAGAGAGAGGGAGAGGGAGAGAGAGAGAGAGAGAGAGAGTAGTTCAGACTTTGGAGAGCTCTGTTTGTTGTTTAGAGGGAGAGATGGGTCCCTTCATCTATCTACCTTTCTTCGTCGTCGAGGAGAAGAACCCAACTACCATTATAGGTGTTTGTGAGGATTTGGTTTTCAAGAGAGGTTTGTGGTTTGTGACTTTGATGAACGAATGAATGAAAGGGAGCTCAGAAACATGGCATTAAAATAATATAAAACAAAGGCTGCGACAAAATGTTAAATCACCAATTATTGATAATGCACCTGTTCAAGGAAGGAAACCAAACCCTAAGTTTTCATAGATGTTAATCGCCATTTATAAACCAAACATGAGGACATGTACACAAGTCGGTTCCGGTTCATGTATCAGAGGTCCCCGCACCCGGAACCCGGAACCCATTACAGAAGTTGATTCTGGTTCCTATCGGTTCTAGTTCCGGTTCTGGTTCTCAAATAAGTGGAACTGGAACTGGTACTGGAACTGATAGGAAACAGTTACTAATTGGGTACCTGTCGAGTATTGGAATATGTATGTAAAATATATTTTTATACTAATATTAATAAAAATTTGAAATATTAGAAGGGTCCTATTGGTTCAGTCCGGGTATTAATATTTTCAGGAAAGAAACCTTTCAATAAGTCTAATCGGGTTCGGGTCTTTTCAGTTATGGTTCTAAAATAGCTAATCGGTTTTGGTTCCTATTGGGTATCGGATCCACGAGTACAAATTTACAACCATTAGCAAGCAGCCCCCATGCTGGAAAAGAATTTAATAATAAATAAATAAATAAAATAAAATAAAGTAAGGAAATGGATTCTGTAGATGGATGGTTGTGATCATCCGAGCACGAGACCTACTAGACGGTACATTATCATCTGTAGAATTCCAATATGGGTATGAATGGGGCGGGCCATACCAGAGATCCAACCCTATCTGACACGTACGTGAATCTTGAGTTTGGACCCTTATACTATAATCCAAATAAAAAAGGTTCATTTACTGATCCAGATATGTTGACTCCCGATTTGAATTCGAGTTGTGTTTGGATCCTGAATTTTAGTAGTTCGGTACTTCGGTGTAATCATATCCGAGTCGTTTCTCGATTTTCACATATGGATCTTGGTTTGGAATCAGATCATGTGTTATGGATCCAAGACAGATCCGGATCAATATGTTTAAAAGTTGGATCCAAATGTAAAATCTACCTGGACCCAATTGGATCCGACCCATTCCATGCCCTAGTTCAAATTAATTATATAAATGCACAAAGTTGGAGAATTTTTTTTTCTATGACGACAAGAACTAATGAACAGCCATGAAATTAAGCAACATTTTAATCTTAAAGAATAGTGTAAAAACAAGGAAGGAGGAGGCCCTAAAAGCGTGAGCATGAACCTCTATATTTATTATTTTGATTTCTTTGTCTTCATTTAAGCCTTCTGAGATATCAAGGAACGTCTATGCTAGTAGAACCACATTACCCTTGTCTTCCCTCTCATTATTTTTTTTTTTGGGGGTGAATATTATTAAGTAAGTGTATTTATGTAAGCTATTGTATTATAAGATATCTGCTCGCCGAGCCAACGTTGGGGATCACACGATCCGTATGTCCAATTGATGGATTTTTCAGAAAAATTAATGATTGACCCGATTGGTAGGATCGAATTACTCTTTCGGTAGATGGGTTCAATTGGATGGCCTGGATTGACTGAAAAAATGTGTCTAATTTATGTGCAAGATTAATGCTTGATAACCCATTTGTGTTTTTCTCTTTATGAGGAGCAAATTTGTTGCAGAAAGGGGAAGATTAGATTTAGATTTTGAATTGGGAGGCATAAAGCTGATTGTCTTTTGTTTTATCCAAGTATTAGGTAAGAACACAGAATGCTACTAATTGCTTGGACAAGGAATAATACTGACTCATTTTGTTTTATTTGATTCTATGAATCGCATCCTTATGGATGTATATACTTTGGAAGAGAATATCGTGTTGGATCTATCATAATTAATAAATTGCACATGTGATTATCGAAACATGTAGCACATGGAAGCACCCCCCCATCTCTACACATCAAACAATGTATCTTTCATTGATCCGAACCATCGACTCCACGAACCACCTCTTCGAAATGTCACAATCCAAAGATTGTATCAATCGAATGAATCTAACCATCTGATCGACCATTTTCTAATGCATTTTGCGATAGTTAGACGCTGGATCAATGGATAGGATTAACCTAATCGATCAAAAAACCTCCTATGTGGGACATAGTAGATGGTACTAACCAACCAGCTGAAGGCAACCAGCTGAGGGTTGTAAGAAAAAAAGCAAAAAGTTGATTACTTTTTTTAAGATTTACAAGTTTGGGACAAAATCTTTTTGTGGGTATGATTAAATCTTAGGGATTGCAGTGCTACAAAATAAAAACTTATTATTATGGGCCCCACTTCTTTTATGGGCTTTTTTTTTTATTTATGAGAACAGGGATTGGCAATGCAAGGACAAAGAGATAAGATTGATACAAATGAAACAAAATTATAGCCTAAAAGAATTAATGGTGTAAGAACAAAATTATAGACTAAAAGAATGGTGTAAGAAGGAGAAGCAAAGGACAGCTTAAAGTGAGATCATGCAGCCATGAACCTTTACATTGATTGGTTAGATTTCTTCTTTCTTCAGTGACATCAGATGCTGTCTATGCTACTATAGAACTAGAATCACATGATCCTTATCTTACTTTTCCTTCTCATTTTTTTATTTTTTATTTTTTTTCTAATGGAACTCTTGTGTGAGTCTTATACTAATAAGCTATTGTGCTACTAGCTATCGATTCAATGGATCGCATGTCAATGTGGGACCATCTCATTATACATCATCCAATCCATGGGCTCTTTCTTCATTATTGATCACAAAAAATAAAAAACCCATTTGTTAGATGGGTAGGATCATAACACTTGGGTCCTTCAATAGAATGTGGGTGAGGATACATCGTGTATGATAGGATGCCAACCCATGGAATAAATATTTTAATTTTTAAGTTTTAACTACCATTGATTGATTGAGAAAAAGATCCCATGAGGTGTGCAAGAAAACAAAGATTCCACTGTTGTGAATTAATTAACAAGACAGAATGACAAACACCATAATGACATATATGTCCAAACTATAGTAGAACTTTGCTGACCGACTGACGTACCACAATATGAGCCACGTGGCATATTCTTAGAGAACATTAATTTATAAAATCACATCCGTACATTCATGATCAACTTGCTTAACTCACACCAGTGGACAACATCTGTGAGTTCATGAGACGTCCACCATTGCACTATCTTTCCCTACTTCGACTGGACCACACCCTTAATGAACATCTGTGATAGCAACAAATGACATAACAATGATCAAAATAAAATAATCGCATACTCGTATTCATGTTTTTCGGTAGAACTTGGTATACCGAACGTAATAGACGCGTACAAGAATCTCCAACATAGAATTATAAAATTTGGAGAAGAGAGAGCTAAGAGTAGGATTTTCACCCTGAAACCCTAATCTCAATGAGTCTCTTACTAGCTATAAGACTAAGAGGTGTGAGACAGAAGGATTTTCACCCTGAAACTCTAATCTCGATGAGTCTCTTACTAGCTACAAGACAGAAGGATTTTCACCCTGAAACTCTAATCTCAATGAGTCTCTTACTAGCTACAAGACTGAGAGGTGTGAGACAGAAGGATTTTCACCCTGAAACTCTAATCTCGATGAGTCTCTTACTAGCTACAAGATTGAGAGGTGTGAGACAAAAGGATTTTCACCCTGAAACTCTAATCTCAATGAGTCTCTTACTGTGTTTATATAATGTCTCTCAACTCTTTCTCGTCCAAGAAAAAAAGAGACAAAGGGTTGCACTTTGATTAAAAAGTTGTAATTAATTTCTTACGACCTTCACTTTTCTAAACACACCAAACTTGCACAGTAAGTCAAACACTTTTTTTTAATTTTGTGTTTATTTCTGTTCTTTATCTAAACCTAATTATGTTAATCATATCCAAGTTTTAGTAGACCTTGGATTAAGTGTACACCGCGTACAAAAATTATACTCTCTCTCTCTTTCCATACTTTAATGCTCCCAATAGGGTCTCCTTAGTCAAAACAATCTTCACAAATGAGAGTCTTATTTCTTTTCAAACACTTGCTAAAATTAATTAAATGCTATAGAGTCTCTTAAATCACAAAATCCCTAGAATTGATAACACAAAAATTATAACTTACAAAAAAAAAAAAAAAGACCATGGAAAATTTGATATTTTAAGAGTTAGAGGGGAGTTTTTGAAAATTATTGTAATTCAAGGGGCATATTTAAAAATTGTCATAATTACACCAACGATGATGATAATAATATTAAAATATTTGAAAAAAAAAAACTAAAATTGCTCTTATAATTTTTAAATAAGGAATGACAAATTTAAAAATTTTGAAAATTCAAAAGGTAGTTCGAGAACATTTTTATGAACTCATGATTGTACAAATGCAAATACAAAAAAGACCTTTTATACATTAAAATAAAGGGAGCGCATATTTGCACACCCCATTTCCTCTCCCGGTGGACTCCTAGTCGAGGCACACCCCAAAAAGAGAGATCTCTCTAAAACTTGGCTGACCGGTGACCACACTGACCGCCCACAAAATCAGCCACGTGGCAATTATTAGAGGACACTGACCGTATAGATGTTTGGCCAATCTCTAGGTGGACCTACAAACCAAAATTCAACTTGATTAGTGATTTCCAAGTGTTGAATGGAGCCATTTTCATGGGTTGATTTAACCGTGGGAATTTGAGCATTATCAACCATTATTTGGGGTACAAGATCGAAAGGTTTGAAATCACTAATCGAGCCGATTTTTCGTTCTTAAGTCCACCTAGGGATTGGCCAAACATCTTTTTCCAAAAAAAAAAAAAAATGTGCCAAACAACTTTCTTCCTTAGAATAGGTTGTCTTTATAACTGACAAGTAGCAGAGATTGATAAGTTAAAAAAATGGAAGAAGTGGGTATTTTTTTTTTTTTTACCTTGAGCTCTGAAATTTTTACTCTGTTTTTGGCACATGGTTAAATCTTATTATGGGCACCACTTCTTTAATGGGATTGACCATGCACAGAGAATCAGAAAAGTTCGATAGAAAATCAAACAAAAAAAAGACTTACAAAGGACACTCTGAAATTCGAGCATGAAGCCATGATCCTTTTCATTGATTGGCTACATCTCTTCTTCCATTATTTACGGCTTTTAGAGATCAGCTGATGTCTACGGTCCTGGAACCACGTGACCCTTTTCTTGCTGATCGAACACATAAGCTGTTGTGCTATCAGCTATCTGCTCATTGATCTGATGCCAATGTGGGTCCATCATCCCATTGATGGACCTTTTGTTCATCATTGATCACAAAAACTAATGATTGGTCAGATGGGTTGGATCGTATTATCTTTTCAACTAAACGTGCCATTCAATCAGATGGTCTGGATCAATTCATGATGTGCTTTTTTTGTCCTCCAAAAGAAAAAAAAAAAGTGTGCACGTACTCCCTTAACTTGCAATCGAACGATAGCAAAAGTGTGGTGATAAGGTGATGATCTTTTTGTTTTATCTAAGAGTTAGGTATAAGAACAAAAGAATATTACTAATTGCTTGTCCAAGGAATAATAGTGTGACTAGCTTTAGTGTTTGATTCCATGAATCGCGTCTGTAAGTACCATATCTGACCCACTCCATCCATCCCCACACGTGGTCAGACAATCTGCTGGTCCACTCATGCCAACATCAGTGGACCGTATGGATGTTTGGCTAGTCCCACGGCGGACCTACAAACCAAAAATCAGCCTGATTAGTGATTTAAAACCTTTGGATTTTTGCACCCAAATAATGCTCAGATTCTTACCGTTAAAATCAACCTATGAAAATAACTTCAACTGAATCAGTTAGAAATCACTAATCAAGCTGATTTTTTGTGTACCGATCCACCAAGGGACTGGCCAAACATCCATACGGTCATCGTCCTCTAATAGTATGCCACGTGACTCGTATTGAATGCTGTGACCGGCTTCCGTCACATCTTGTGACACAAGTTTTACTCCTCAAATCCTATGGCTAGAAATCACCAATCATGCTGATTTTTGGTGTGTAGGTCTATCAAAGTATGGGCCATACATTCAAGGGGCAAGTATGGGCCGAACAAGTCTACTACGTTGCAATTTGAGGGACTTCTGCATCAAAGAACAGCCCTATATATTTTGGGAGATATGGTGTACGTGTCCATAAATTAGTTGGTGAGGAGTACTCATTTCTCCATGATAGAGTGCAACCTCCAATAAATATTTGAAGTACCAGTACTGAATCAGAGAGAGATCCCATTGAGATGTACAAGAAAACAAATTAAGATTCCACAGAATGACAAACAAAGAACATTAATTAATAAATCATGTCCGTACATTCATGATTAACTTGTTTAGCTCAGAGAAAACCTGTGGGGACCACTTCACATTCACAATGGAATCTGTATTTTTTATGAGTAATGATCACATGATCCGGGGTCCATGGACAAAGTCCATAGTGCATGGTGGTGTCATTTTTTCATTGGTCAAGTGTACTACATGCACTTTAATAATATATAGATCCCATGCATGGATATCCATCCATCTCATCCATCACTCACTTGGGAACCATGGACAGTTATAAAAACAGATAAGCATCCAAAGGACAGGTGAAGGGACATGGATCTTTGTCTCTAATCACGTTGGAAAGATACCATGCATACAGCATAGACGACAAAAGCATAGAGTGGTATTTGTCCAACATTGTCCCGCATCTATGGCAAGCTGTTGTTTTTTTTCACCGTTGCCTTAGCAGCCTTGATGATTCTTAATACCATGACAATCTACTACAGTGCCATGTAATTATAAGATGAGGGGCCATTAGGTCTAGAGACCCATGACTCGACCCAAAAGAGTATGGATTGTATCCGATATCTTAGGCTGATGCACGAGGTAAGGTTTAATATAATGTAAATAAAATCATGGATATATATAAAATACAAGTCAAATAAACTAATCTCATTAATGTAAACCTGAAACTTGTTCTCGGTTACATTTTAAATTCTAAATGAATGACATCTTACTAAGAATAATTAACTATAAATTTAAATATGAAAGCAATCAATGTCCTATACAATGATCTAAGAATTTAAATGACTGAAATTAAATCTGAACATGATTCTTAAAAAAATAGTAAATATGGTCAAGTCCTCCAACTCCATTGAGTCACTAATCCATGTAGTATTTCTACAAAATTGTTAAAATAGGCATGAGCATAACACGTCTAGTAAATTCATTGCACTACCCTTATTTCTGTAGGGATGAGTGGTAAAAAAAATGATAAAATCATACAATGATAATATACATCAATGATATCGAAAATCAAATAATCGGATTTATCAGATAACTTTTCATAATCTCAATGAGTCGAAATATATAAACGAGAATGCATAGCTAGGCTAAATATATGGTTTGCTTACGGGCGGACCATGTTGTCGGTCAGTCTCATCTTAAAGAAACAAAAAATGTTAACAATAGTGGAAAACTTTGATCTACGCATTGAGAAACGAGACACTCGCACTTACGTGTATAACTTAATAGCACAACGAACCATTCTTCATAGAGTGATAGAAGCGCAACGGAATGACCAGGAGTTAAAAACTCTACGTACAATAATCGCCAATAGAGAAGGACCATAGGGATGGACCATACAACCAGATAATAGTTTGAGATATTTGAGGAGACTTTGTGTTCCAAGCAATACTCAAATAAATGAGGAAGTACTTTCGAAAGCACATTATTCGAGTTTTACCATTCATCTAGGAAGCACGAAAATGTACCATGATCTAAAGCGGCAATTAGTGGACGGGCATGAAGAAATATGTAGCTACATTCGTTTCAAAATGCCTAACATGTCAACAAGTGAAGGTGAAATACCAACAACCAGCTGAATTATTATAACCCTTATTGGTAGTCGAATGGAAGTGGGACCACATCATCATGGCCTTCGTGGTAGAATTACCAAAGACAAACAAGGGACAGGACATTGTCTAGGTAATTATAGATCAACTAGCAAAGTCCGCTCATTTCTTAGCAGTGCAGACAACCGACTCAGTAAAAGCACCGAGTCAACTTTACATCTGGATATTATGAAGTTACATCACATACCCCTTTCGATATTACTAGATAGAGGCTCATAGTTCACATCACAATTCTGGAAGAGCTTACGGGAAGAGTTGGGAACTCAACTATGTTTCAGCATTGCATTTCATCCATAGACTGGCGGCCAGTCAGAATGAACCATTAAAATTCTGGAAGATATGCTCAGGGCGTGCACATTAGACTTTAAAGACAACTGGAGCAGACATCTACCCTTTGTGAAGTTTGCATACAACAACTACCAAGCAAGCATCAAGATGGCACCGTATGAAGCCTTATACGGAAGACCTTATAGATCCAATGTCTATTGGGGCCGAATTATGAGAACACGCCTCATCAGGACTTGAACTAATCCAAGAAACCACAAAGAAGATACAACTGATCCGTGACCGATCTCTAACAGCACAAAGCTGACAAAAAAGCTATGCAGACAAAACGAAAACAACCCATGGAATTTCAAGGCGGAGACCAAGTCTTCCTACAGGTAACTCCACGGAAAAGATTGTTTCGTTTCAGCAAGGAAGGAAAACTAGCCCCAGGATTCATCAGGCCATTGGAGATTCTACGGCGCATAGGAGAAGTCGCCTATCAACTGTCCAAAGTTCACGACGTATTCCACGTATCAATGCTACAGAAGACTTGGGTTTCTCCGTGCAATAACTAACTGTTTTTTTCTGTGGATCCACCCACATATCCACATATAAGTCAGACCTCCATATTCACATTCGGATCATGGTTCAAATTAGATTCACATGTTTTGGATGTGTCACTTCTGGATCCAACCCGATGCAAATTATGAAACTTGATAGCGTCGGGTCCTACATTAATTTTGACTATATTTGCATCATTTGGACTGAATGTTGTCTATGCCACATTATGTCACCGAAAACTTTAAAGGGACTGTTTGGTAACAGATATTAGGTCACCAATTCCATTAAAGTCATGCAAGTGAAAACCTAGTTCTTCGTGACACTTAGCGCGGGCTTCTATTTAAAAAAGCACTCAATGCGCCTAGGAGCGGTGAATTCATAGACTTAAATTCATTACCAAACAACCCTAAAATGGGCAGCAATATCGTAGAATTGACGGAGACAATTTTGTACCTTTCTCCTAGAACTTCACAATTTTCTGCTTTGAATGTAGAAAAACAGAGCAATGTAATGAACTGCATATGAGCCGCTGTACATTTTCTCTCCAACAAAAACACATCTCTGTTTGTTTATTGGTCAAAAAAAATTGGGCAATTATGCAAAACTAACCCAAATCAGCCATGCTATTTAAAAGGGAATCCACGTCGGGGGTGACGATGGCATGCTTTTTGAGCTCCCCGACGATGCAACAATGTTTCTCTTCAGTATTAATTGCAACAACATCCTGGGCAAACACGCAATCTGAACCTGGGGAAACCTGCACCAGTTGCAAGAAATTAGTTCTCACAAAATCACAGATACAATAGGTTTTGCAGTTAAATGCTTCTTGCTAGATATCTCAGTTGGGAAAAATCTCGTGAAAATATTACTGAGTATTATATAATATTGGACATCTATAGTATAATAAAGGGGATGGGGTTAGCCCGGGGTGGCACGAAAGACTCCATTCCCTACGAAGACGGGTTTTCATGCATGGTTGCTCAAACGGTGGACCAAAGGTTGTCCACCTGTTGCACCACCTCACCCCCTCTCCCTTTGGCAAGTTTCAGGTCAATTTTCCCCCACCACATGGCTAAAAAGGAAGGTTTCTTTCATTGTTTTTTATATTTCAAATATTAAAAAATTCAAGAGCTAACGCTCAGGGAAAATACATGGTATGGAAGAGGTGTGACGTGGAATTTGCAATTGACATGGCACAAAAACCTTGTCTTAACTGCATACAAAGTCCATGTGAAAGCCCGAAAATCCTTTCCATATAATGACTCAAATATTTATGTTTAAACTTTATATGGTCCAGCTCTAATTCTATGCACCAAGACAGTACATTATGTGCAATTAGTCAAATTAGAGACAATTTTATAGTACGTCCGTGAGACTAGTATGCATTATACATGGAGCAGAATGTTGTGCAATTAAGAAACAACAGGTACAGAAAGAGTGTAACAAAAATAGG
The DNA here is from genome assembly GCA_035048495.1 of Euptelea pleiosperma. Taxonomy (NCBI): domain Eukaryota; kingdom Viridiplantae; phylum Streptophyta; class Magnoliopsida; order Ranunculales; family Eupteleaceae; genus Euptelea; species Euptelea pleiosperma. The sequence continues at coordinate 13,819,549 of CM068548.1, forward strand.
AACTGAAATTGATGAGTGCCAAGAATATATAAGACAACCAGAAATGAACCATCCAAGAGAACCTAAGAGTAGCCCCAATACGTGATAAAATAAAGGAGAAACAATTGGAATGCTTCGGTGTGTGCAATGAGCACCATTAACGGCATAAGTAAGAAATAACATGCTGATGAAGCTCAAAGGCTCTAAAAGGATGACGGGAAGGCCGAAAATGATGTGAATTGAGGTAGAGATGAAGGATAGGCACCATCCTTCCTCTCTACCTAAAATGCCTGCTCAATTTTTTGAAGTTTGTTCGGGTCTAAAAGTCAATTTTACGAAGAGTAAAATAATGAGCATTGGGGAGATTGGGGACTTAGAAGATCGGGCTAGGATTTCGAATTGTTCAGTCGCGAGTCGCGACTCTCCCCTCAACTTACCATGGACTACCGCTTGGGGCTCCTTACAAAGTGCATGCAATTTGGGACCCAGTGTTGGAGAGGGCCCGTAGAAGATTAGTTGGTTGGAAAGGTACTTACCTTTCCAGAGGGGGAAAACTAGTCCTCATCAAGAGCACCCTCTCCAACCTACCGGTGTACTTCCTTTCCTTGTTCTCTATTCCAGTAAGAGTTCGGGAGAAACTTGAGAGATTGATGAGGAATTTTCTTTAGAACAACATGGATGATGCTTTCCGATATCATTTGATCAATTGGGACCAAGTCGTCCAAAGGAGGGAGGATTAGGGATTAGAAGGGTCGGACCTTTGAATGTGGCCTTACTAGGAAAATGGTTATGGCGCTTCAGTTAGAAAAGGAAAAGTCGGTGGCGTAGAGCCATTGCGAGAGGCAGAGACTTGTGGGGTGTGGAAAGGAATCATCAAGATCAAGGAGAATTTTCTGGGAGGCGAAGATATGTGCTAGGTAATGGAGAGAGAATCGGGTTTTTGGAGGACTCTTGGGTTGGCGATTTATGCCTTATGGATGCCTTCCCTTGGTTATATTCTCTTTCTCTTTGGAAAGGCAAATTCATCGGGCCCTTCGGGAAGTGGTCGTCCGTGGAAGTTCCTTGGGATCTTGGCTTGAGGAGACACCTTTTTGTTTGGGAGATAGAACAGTTCGAGATTTTGATGGATTGCTTGAAATATTACACGGTAGTTAGTACCGAGGAGGATCACCTTTCTTGGGTGCACTCCAAAACTGGGACCTTCTCTGTGAAATCATTCTATGTTTCTTTGACTTCCTCATGTGTAACATCCGCGTACATCTGTCCTAATATCTGGAAAGCCAAAGTTCCCTCAAAAGTCCTTTATTCGTGTGGGCTACATCTTGGAATAAAATTCTCACTACTGATAATTTGATTGCTAGAGGGTGGTGTTTGGTGAACCGGTGTGCCATGTGTAAAGCTAATAGCGAAAGTACTAACCATCTACATGTGCATTGTGAGGTGACTAAACAAATTTGGTTACACTTTTTAGCATTGAGGAGTCTTTCATGGGTCTTCCCAGAGTCCATTGGGGCACTTCTGAGAGGCTGCCCAAGATTCACACATCATATAGGGGTATCATTCTATGGAAGATGCTGCCGTTTGCAATCATTTGGGGAGTATGGTTGGAAAGAAATAGCAGGGTCTTTCAAAGTAAGGAATGCTCCTTCCAAGATATTATGCTTAGCATAAAGACGCTCCTATACAGCTGGGGTAGTACTTTCCAGGAGTTGAGAGGTACCTTCTTTGAAGATTTGGTTTTTAGGTTTGTAGATCTGTTGGAGCGCTAATAGGGTGGGAGAGTCATTGTGTTCTTGTGTTCCTTTGTACTTGGCGTCCTTCTTTGATTTCTTTTCTGTATTGAGATCTTCTCTATCTCCTTATCTTTCTTTTATAGGGTCAGGATCGGGGGACAACAATTTCATACAACATTTTTGACAACAAAAATTGGCACAGGCCAATGTATAAATTAGAAGTCTTGGAATGGGGTGATTTTTGGCGAGGATGGTCTCTATAATGAGGAAATCATCTTCACAAAAATTCAAATCAATCCGATATTCGTAGATCAGTTTACAAGTTGAAGAATTATCGACCGTCTATATTTATCTTTAACTTGAAAACCACATTTGAAGGGGTTAGAAATTTCAGAATGTGCTGATTTTTTGTAGGGGTGATCTATATGATGAGGAGATCATCCTCACCAAAAATCAGCTATTGATTCATCTTCCATGTGGGTACGCCAAAATTGTTGTAAGAAATGTTGTATGAAATTGTTGTCCCCCGATCCTGACCCATATATATATATATATATATAGATATATAGATATAGATATAGCTTGGCTTATCGAAAAAAAGAGGATGGACGGGCACGGGTGCAGTTCGAAGGCTCTAAAAAGGTGAAGGAAAAGGGCAAAATGACGTGAATCAAGGTAGCAGGTAATAATACGAAGGCATATTTGTTAACGGAGAATATGGTCCTAGATAGAATAGAACGACGAAAACATGATACGCATAGATGACCCAAATAGTTGGGACAAGGCTAGGATGATGACAATGATGATTATGATAGGTCTTGCCAAGATTTTTTTAATGAAAACCCAAGGAAAAAGAAGTTTAAAATCTCCCAAGAATCTCCCTAGGTCTAAGACGAGATTTGTGATTATGTATGTACTCACATCATAAAGGGTGTCTCCCAACTTCAGCTTAATCGCACCGCTCTTGTACACCAGCATTTTACCCATGAAGCCAGGCGGCAATTCCTGCAAAGTGCAGCCCTTCTCTAAACGGCCTGTGCCACTGGATGGTCTCAAGCTGCTAGGTATCTCATTGCCCTCTGCAACAGCCGATCGTTTCACTAAAGGCAGAGATACTGGTAACTGAAGAAAGATCATACTTGCTTCTTCATTCTCCTCCTGCCAACCACCACCATAAAGTGTTAAGAGGTCTGTATCTAGTGCATTGGCTGTTATTTGATCTTGCACATCAGATTACCATCAGGCCAAGATCTACCGCTGGCTTCATAGAATTCTCATCATAAGCAATGTCCGCCGAGGCCTCCTCAAATTCTTCCTCATCAAGAAGCACTGAAAGCAAAATGAGGGAATCACACCATTTTACAGTATAGAAATACACAATGGTGTGGTAAACACTACCAAATCATGGTTATGCATCCCTCCAGGGTAGAAAAAAAGAGAAAAAGAAAAGGAGTTGACCCATAAATAAGGTGGGACCCAGTTGGGGTAATTGATGGAGCCTATCCCTTTTCTAATGGTACAGTGAGACATCATGGTGTGCCGTAACATCTTAGATCTTATCTTAGTAGTGATTCCATTCATGATGCAACTCAATAGAATACCTGGATTTCCAGCGTACGGCCTCCTCAGTGGAAGGGTGACAGGATAGTAATTGTAATAATCCTGCAGAGGCATCAAAAGAGACCAGAAACTCAGTTCAGGAAAGAGAACATAGTCATGTGGGCTAGTGGGAACATCAGGCTAGGTTTTACTTACCCAGGGTTCTTTGTAATATTTCTCCCTTCTCGGATATGATGCATTTGTACCATCTAAGGGGACACCATTGCAGAAGTTATATGCATTGGAACTACTGGTTGAGCAGTCAAATTCACAGATGAAGAGAATTGCTTACCATCGGAAACAAGACCTTGAGGCCTGGATGCACTGCTCTTGGGAGTTCCATATGACCTTATGGAAGTTGATCCACCTCCATAACCAAATGCAACTTGAACTGGTGCTGCTGCAAGTTAGAAATCCAGAAATGAGCCAGGACAATCAAATCAATGAATCAAGATTAAGATTCACACCATGTATGGTGAACTTCCTTGTGTTGGATTTTAGTTCACAAATCTCAGCAAAACTAAGAAAAAAAAGACACAAGTAGGTAGATAAATTTTAGTAGGAAATTTTCAGAAAAAAGTTCATAAATCAAGCACTTTGAAGCATCCAGAAAGTCTTGTTTTGGGGCTATGACCCATCCAACAGGTGGCCCACCATCAATGAGTTGGGCCATGTACTGCACTCACCCAAAAGCAGCTAAGGCATAAGCATAAGTGCACACAGAACAGGCTACAACAGCTGAATGGACTACAGCATATAATAAGAGGAAATGTCAGCCAGCTAAACCCCTGAGTTCGATACAACTCAGCTAACCCATATTTTAGCCATAAAAGATAAACTAAAAAAAAGAGCATAAATGAATTGCAGATCATGGATGCATCATATGAACACGTCCTATTGTCATTTTTTAGTTAACCTATCCCCAGAACTAAAGTAAGCGTTGTAAGCTGCTTGTAGATACTTAGAATCTTAGAGTACATTATCAACTTAGTAATAACTCCTTATTCCTTAACCCTGTGTTTTTACTGAGGTCTGTGGTTAATCCAAAAATTTCGAGGAAAATGACAATGCACACAGCCATCTAATTTTGTTCTTTTTCAGCAATTAACTGTATTTATAGATAAGAGGACATAGCATTTACAACATTAAATGAGGAAAGTGGCTCCTCCTTACAGCTAACTTCTGGTGAATGAGGTTGAGTATCTGATTAACCTCTCTCAAGTCAAAACAAGTTAAAAAGAAAAAGATCAACTGAAAAGACCAAAATAGCAAAGTCTCGTCTACAGATGAACTTCCCACAGGCCCAATTTGTCTGAAGCCTGCCTAATTCCATCAAGTGGATAACCTTGCACAACTAAATGACCAGCAGGGACTAGCGAGACACCCAAGTTCACTCTACTGCCTAACTCTGTTAAATGGATGTAGAAATCCCTTTTTGGCATGATCCCCTGACTATGTGATCAACAATTCAAATCTTCTTCAGCCTTGATTGAATGGATCTATTCATCTTAGCACTAAATGGTCATTTAACCTCAACCCATTCACCCATCACAATTCACATAACAAACCCCATAGGATTACACCAAAACCCTGCTTATTTGTATAGGTATATGCATGAATAACCATCAAACCCTTTTGCCTCTGACGAAAAGATTTTCAAGTACGAAGAACTCTTTGAAAATGAATAGTACTATCACATAGATTTCACTGAGATACCTATTTTTAACACATCACACTTGCAATTTGGATGCACGGATGAGGAGATAGCACGCAGAAGTTTCCGTTTTACAGTACAAGCGTTAATACATTTGATTTAAACATGCCTTTTGTGAAGGAATTCAGGAGGTCGGGCTATATTTTTCCAATATAAAAATACAAGTCGAACTCATTCAATACGACTTACTTTTGCTAACATGGCAAAAATGACGAGTTTCTGACATATGGAGATTCCCCTCAACAAGGGCGTATGGTGTGAGTAGTCTAACATGAAGGAGACTCACTCTCAAACCTTCAGTTAAGGTGACCATGTAAGCCACATAGGGTGGCTTAGCCACCCCACCCTTCTCTTCTCTCTTCTCTCTTTCTTTTTCGTTTACGCACTACATTTAGTTTGATCGCAGTTTTCATTAGTATAGATCTTTTGTTTTTTATTCTTTCTGTTCTCACAAGTGGCAGAGATCTCTTCTTGTTTTTGTTGTTCAAGTGCATGAACCCCGTGGTTTTAAAACTTGGTCTCGGAGGTTGGATCGTCCAGGACCAAGACCAAGTTGGGGAGTCAACTCAGTCTCAGGAATGACTCAGCCAAGACTTCCTGAATTTTATAGGGGTTAGGTGATCCTCCCAAGTGGAAAAGGCATGGTTGGAGATGAATCAAACAAAACAAGTTAGGTAGATCTAGGTTTTAAATCCTACCCTTATCTTTCATTTCTATTTCTAAGCCTAGGAAACTAATAAGAAAATCGCAGAAAAATAAGGAGTGTTGTTATCAAAGCAGCAGTGAATACTATAAGTGCAAATGTATGAGTAGGGATGACCCATAGAAAATAGGTTTAGACAGGTTCTCACCAGAAAAACCTAAAGGATCCTCCTCTCTTTTAGAAATTCCTTTTTCTTTTCTTGTAATGTTTTGTTTCTTAGCTTCTCTAGGCTTGTTTCTCTCACTTCTTAATTAACTAGTAATTGAGAGGATGATAGAGAGCTTATGAATTCATTAACCGGATGAGTTGGGGTAACTACACCTTCCCGATCTCCCCCGTGCCCACTGATCTCTTGCCTGTACACCATATGGAGTCACTATTTGCTTATTTACTTCGTTCTCAAAATCAAATTGTTTTTTTTTTTGTTTTTAAGGAAAAAGTAGTTATTCAAACTCAGATGAGGTTTTCGCCGTCTAGAAGTTGCTAAATTATTTTCCTCTGTTTTTCTATCGTATAAGCATGCTTCAGCTAATTCATAATGTATCTATCTTATTGAGTCCTAATATTTGGATTTAGAACCTTGTTTAAAACAAAACAAGCATGTTAACCACACTTGCAGAGTTCCTTCACAAATGTTGTTGTAAGATGTGAAAGTGAAACAAGTAGTTGACTATTTTAAATACACTTGAGCAAGTAGTTTCTGCTATTCTCTGATATGGTGACTACAAAGCATAAACAGAAAATAAAGAATGGGAAAAAACAAGGTAAGGTCCATCAAAATCAAAGAGATTCTGACTCTTGAGACCCTCATATATTGAATGAAACAAGAGAACACCAAATTCTACCCAGTTCCTATCTTAAACAAAGAGTTCCATAGTTCCCAAGGTTTAAAATCTCAGTCATGTCAAACCCAACACAACCAAATCAACCCAGTTTTGGGGGATAGCGATACAATTTCAGCCTTTCAAACATAATAAGCATCATAAAAATGTGGCAATGAATTGGACAAGTAAGTACTGAGTCATATAACTTGTCAGTGATGTACCAACAAGTAAAGCAAAAATAAAAAATAAACCAGATACTGATTATTAAGCTATAGAGAACTAGCATTGTAATCCAATTCCAAGAGCAACAGATCCCGATGTAATTAAAAAAAAAAAAACTTACATGTCTTTTCAACTTTAGGCCTTCCCTTCACAGAAGCTTCCTAAGAATGCAGAACAATAGTTCAAATCAAGATAAAGTATCAAATATCAATGTACATTGTAATTTATCATACAATATCAATCATCATCTATGCCTTATATCAAATACTGGGGGGTCGACAACAAGAATCCTATTTCATCATTCAACTCTACCCAGAGCTTGTATCTTTTGGGGATCATCGATACCCACTAGAATAACGATATTTAATACGATGTAGATGATGTAAATCAATATCAAAATTCAAAAGATAGCAACAAAATCAGAGAAACAAAGAGTTTACATTAACACGGCGCAGCAAATCCCTGGTTTGGGTAGTTTCTGCATCGTCCACCACTTCACTGCAAACAGAAGAAAGTGTTAAGAGAAGTTATAAGAACTCACCAAGAAGGGCAAGAAAATCAAGTAATGGTATATAAAGTGCGTACTTTTTTGGTTCAGCGGATTTGGGTGTTCTGCGAGAAGGGAGTTTTGGCGCGAATCTGACCTGCAACAGAGAAAGCAAATCAGCAATAAGCAACAATGAGATGGTCGAGTATAAAACAACAAACCTTTCTAGTACGGGCGGAGGGCTCTGGCTCCATTTTTGTTTCTCTTCCACCTTTCTATTCTCACTCACTCAACTTGAAAGCTACAACTTCAGGAAAAGTTCATTAGCTTTTTTTTTTAAATTAAGATTAGGGTAAGAAGTAAGCACCCAAATATGTACCTATGTACAAAAATTAAAAGACCAAAGAGCCCTTAGGCTATGTATCCACACTAAACACACAATATGTACCGGTCATGGAATATTTATTGGGTGGCGTTAATTGCACACACCTTTTTTGTAGTGGCACACACCTCTTGCTGTAGAATGATGTGTGCAAAAAACCAAAAAAAACCCACCGAAAGATAAGAAGAACAAGATGAGGAGGAGGACCGCCAACAGGAATGTCTCCTCCCTCTCTCTCTCTCTCGTACCTGGCGGTGGGCAGCAAGCCTCCTCTCTCTCTCTCTCTCTCTCTCTCTCTCTCTCTCCCTAAAAAAATAAAATCTCGCACGTATCGACAAGTCAAGGTAGACATGACTTTGGCCATATCAACTATTGCCTGCCGATATAACCAAAGCCATATCCACCCTGGCTTACTGATACGAGCGAGGATTTTTTTTTTAAGGGAGAGGGAGAGAGAAAAAGTGAGAGAGGGAGAGAGAGAGGTAGGTGTGATGCAGTGGTAGTGGTGGCGGTAGAAGAACAAGACGGTGGTGGTGCAGTGGTTGTAGCAACAGTGAAGAAGAAGTCGATGGTGGAGGTGCGGTTGAGGTGGTGGTTTCACTTCTTCGTTCAGTTTTCTTTTTTTTTCTCTTCAACTTTGGGTGTGTAGGTAAGGTTTGGGTATTACTACAAAAAAGGTGTGTGCAAATAACGACACCTTATTTATTTATGAGTTGGGATCCTGGTTAGTAAATTCATGTATTATTTGCATTTAATACTCGAATTTATCATTTTTTTAAGAAACGTTTAATACGGCCGTATAAAATAAAAAATCACAAATTTTAAGATTAAATGAATAAACCACGTATTATTTGCGTTTAATACACAAATTTTGTGTTTTTTTAAATAAAAATGTATTAAACGGCTATATATAATGAAAAAATTGATAAAATTCAGGCTTTTTAATGCTAAATGAATATACACTTCAACAATGATCGAATTTTTCTATCCTAAAACCGAATTAAACTCGAACTTTTCCCATCTCGAATCTTTGTGCCATAGTTTTGTGACTAATATAATGACTAAATCCAACGGCTAGAAATCACCAATCAAACATGCTTTTGGTGTGTAGGTCCATCAGCGATTCCCTCTCATCTATGGAAAAAAAAATCTAGAAACTAGACGATGCCTCTATGGAAACTTTTAAGGGACATCATATTTACAAAAGCAAAACTGCATTCCAGAATCCCTGTAATGGAAGAAAAATGTCTCAAATGTGATCATCCTCGCTTATATGCACTTTTCACCTATCCAGATAGTGCACGAATATGGTTTGCATCGCCTCTTACTATGAGATGGGCAAAAATAAAGAGGGGAAGAAATCCTAGTCCATTGCTCTAGAGAACACAGGCCACCCAATATACATCTATATAACAAAACAGAGAAGTCACTTATCCCCCATCTTATCGGCTTCACAAAGGATGGCCAAAACTTATCACCCCAAATGAATGGTGGAACTAAGCCACTCACACCAGATTTTGGCAAACGCTTTGTCGGAGAGTGCGCATGGGCACGGGCCGGCCACCTACTAGTACGATACAAAATAAAATAATTTATAGCATGCAAATTAATAAAAATAATTAATTAAATAAATACTCAGAGAAATTGAGCAAAAAGATAATTGTCCAGTTTCAATGAGATTAAAACTAGCTAATTTCTAGAATTGTAGAAGTAATTAAGTCAAGGGCTTTATAATTGTCCGCCATTTTTGAATCAAACGGAAGCCATTGAAGTGAAAGTTCTAAAAAAGTTTTATGGATATAGATTCAGAAAAGGCTATCTAGGTTCAGATGAACTCTTTGAATATCATAATGAGGTCCTTTCAACAATCCAAGTCATATGTTTAGTCAAATTACATCAACTATGTGCAAAAATGGCATCTCTACATTCGACTTGACTAAATTTGGCTATTTTCTGTACTGTAATTTAGATTTTGTGGTTCTGGTCTTCCGTTCGTGGACATCGAGCAAACTTCATTTTTCCTTTGAAAATGAAAATATGTTGGCGTGACACTACAAGGTTTGGTGGGCGTACTCATCCTTTCATGAAGATTCCTCAGGAAAAGTCTCCCATCCACTGATGTTTGCATCAGTGCGCAACAAACTTTGATTTGATCCAACGAGCTAAGATCTTGGATCAAAGGTGTCCGTCGTGATGGGACCTTGGTTTGTAACTTATTCGAGGTTTCGCTCTCTAGATATAGGACCACAGTTAGCAATTCAGAGTGCGGCAAAAATGCGGTTTATGGGAAATGTTCGAGTAGAACTCGGATTTTTCATTTAAACTTGTGATTAAAAAAAAAATGAACAAAAAAGTAAAATATTAACAATTTTCTGCCTTATAAAATGAATTTTCATGTTCAAAACTATATACCGCGAGAATAATTTGGAACAGTTTTTATTGAATAATTCGGATTCGTCTTATAGCTTTACAACTTGTTTGGATCAGTGCGCAACAAATTTGATTTGATCCAACGAGCTAAGATCTTGGATCAAAGGTGTTCATGGTTATGGGACCTTGGTTTTGTAACTTATTCGAGGTTTCGCTCTCAAGATGGGACTTGTTTGAAGCTTGTCGCGGTCCGGAATGGCTATTGGCGATAGGTATAGTGACATCAGATTGTCTTCTAGCTCAGATTGTCTTATAGCTTTACAACTTGGGTCACCCGGCTTAAATTTTTTAGGAGCCATGACTTTTTTTTATAGAGTCCGTCTAGAGCTAATCCCATTTCTTACATCCAGTTCTTACAACCGGTGGTGGGGCCCACATGGAGATCATGTTAGACAATCCAACCATACATGGAGTTTTCATTTCCATGTGGGCCTCACCACCGGGTGTAAGAATTGGATGTAAGAAATGGGTATAGCCCTCTAGACGGACTCTTTTCTATATCTATAATGGGTGTCCTATTTTTACAAATTTAACGATGACGATCTCGTGTGTCCTAGAGGTGGCCCACTAAATGAACGGCCCAAATCGATCTATAGGTCAATATCTAGGATGAACTTATTTTTATGAACTTAATAGAATTTTTGTGCAATTTAAGTTGACCTACCTAATCTACATTAAAAGCCTAAAAAACTTTCTTGCAAGTAGAAAAAATTGGTTGCTTTGTCTTTAAGTGCCCAAGACAAGGAAATGTGCCCCCACTATCAAGTGGGTACCTCAAATTTATATATTGTTTAAAATGTACTGTCGATTCAATCGATCGGATGGTTACGATCATTCGATCAGATCAAATTCATGCAAACGAGATCTGGTGGGACCCAACTGTAGATGTGATCTACCCTTTAAATGTCATAGATTCGTCCTACAAAACCCACCAAGATTTGTTTAGTTATATTTTGGTTTTGATGACTTTGACAAACTATTTCTTCTTTAATTTGTTTTTCAAGATCTGCCCAACAAATTTCTCCTATGCTATCATGGGCATAACATATTAATCAATATTTTAATTTATTTTTATAATAATGACAAATCTAATTAGGTTTGTAAGTTAAATTAACCAACCAACAACCAACTAATAAATATCTTCTAGAACTTACTCCAAAATAATAATAAAAAAAAAACCATCAACTGCCAAAATACATTTTTTTTTCAAGAATGCCCTCAAGAAATGACTGCCCCGATGACCGCCCACAATATGAGCCACATTGCATACTATTAGAGGACGATGACCATATGGATGTTTGGTCAATCCCTAGATGAGCCTACAAATCAAAAATCAACTTGATTGGTGATTTCAAACCTTTGGATCCTTGAACCCAAATAATGGTCAATAATGATCAATTTCCTTATGGTTAAAATCAACCCATGAAAATGACTCCAATCCAAGACTTATAAACTAATGCCCATGCTGATTTTTTATTTGTAGGCCCATCTATGGATTGGCCAAACATCCACACGGTCAGTGTCCTCCAAATGTGTCACGTGGCTCATATTGTAGGCAGTCATCAGAGATGGTCATCATCATCATGGGCGGTCAGAGTAATTTGCGATAGTGTAGATGTTTTTTTTTTTTTGTAAACGTAGTTGTAGATGTTCGCACTAGGAGATGGAGGAGTAAAACTTCGGTTTAGGGGGAGCCCAAAATACAAGCCATGTGGCACATTTTTAGTGGACACTTACCGTATGGATGTTTGGCCAATCACTTGGTGGACCTTGAAGATGTATAATGTATTTGAAGGGGTGTTTGTTTGCAGCTACAAATCTATTCTGAACAGAGAAAACCTTGTTTTTTCCCCAACAAATACATTATACATCTTCTAGGGGTTGTTTCCTAGCAACTTAAAATTTAATATAAATATATTTTCAATTAGTGGCACGTGTGTAAATGAAGAAATTAATTACCTTTATTAATACGAGGTTTAAAGCAGTCCATTATATATCAGACAAGTAATGTCACTGTTACATCCGTTATAACAAGTCATATCAAAGTCAATAGATGGTCAAAATATTATAAATTTTATGAATAATGTAGGTAACAGTTAAATAACGGACAACTAATTAACAAAATAACAGCCGTTATAATGTTGTCTTTTTCTCTTTTTAGCAAATAACCATTAAATGGGTCGGGCTCAGGGGACCCCATTTTTCTGATCCCTCTTAGTGTTCGTGTGCTCGGCTGTGGATTTCAAGAATCCAATGGTGGTTGCCAGTGCTGAGCTAGCATCACTTTTTTCACTTTTGGGGGGCGCTGACAACCACCGTTGGATTTGTGAAATCAACGGCCTAGCGCGCGAACACCAAGAGGGGTCAGAAAAAGGGGGTCTTCGGAGCCTGAGCCATATAAATTAAAAAGACATAACATTCTTTTTTAAGAGTTGGTCTAGAGCTACATCCAATTCTTACACCCAGTGGTGGGGCCCACGTGGAAATCAAGTTGGACAATTCAACCATTCATTGAGTTTTTCTTGTCATGATGATCATCATCATCACCAAAAATCAGTTCATTTCAACATCGGTAACAATATAAAAAATTGACCCAAAATAGTAGTTTAAAAAAATTAGATGGTCTAGATTTTTAAAATTAAAGTCATATTTTCATGAAGTTAAGAATGTCGAAATGTCCTGATATTTTGTGAGGAGGGTAACCATAGTATGAAAAACTCACAGAGCGGTTGAATTGTCCAACATGATCTCCATGTGGACCCCGCTTATATCGAAGATCATGAATATTTAAACAATCATATATCTCCTAACTTGGAAACAAAAGAGAATATTAATGATTTTGAGAGAGAAAAATAAGACAACCCACATAAAGACAAATTGTTCTTCGTAATCTTTTTTCTTCTCCACACTAATTGATTAGAAGAAAAGGACAAAAATTGGTCACATAATCAAATTTGAAGAGAAAAAAAATAGGAATACCTATTTATCATATGCCAGCTTCAAAATTTCAAACACCATTTAATAGAAATACACAAGTCAATATATTCTCTTTTGGATGTTTGTTCTTCCTTATCCTTCTCTACATCTTCCTTCTACAATCTTCTTCTTCTTCTTCTTCTTCTTCTTTTTTTGTCTTTCTTAAACATGGAAGAAACATACTAGTTCATGAAGACGTGCGAGAGAGGATAGACAGTATCCAACATCTTGGTCTTTAAGTTCTAGTGGCACTCAACTACTCAAACTTTTCCATCTCCCACCCCACTTAACACTCATAAAATTATTTCTCTTGCCCACTTTCTCAAAAATAGTTCAAGTATTGATGTCGTTTTTTGTTAAAATGTCAATTTTGTCCTTGTTACTTTAATCAAATAATTTATGGAATCCTATTAGTTAATAAAGACATGCAAGATAGGTTGGCTAGTAACTAACATCTTGGTTTTGAGTTCCAGTAGAACTCTATCATCCAAACATTTTCCTCTCTGTCCCACTCTCGTAAAACAGTTTCCTCTCTTGCACTCTCTCTCTCTTTTGCTAATTAAAACATCGATTTTCTCCCTTCTTACTTTAATAAATAAAATTATGAAGGCATTTTAGTTAGTGAAGACATGCGAGAGAGAGAGAGAGAGGTTGGTTAGTAACCAACATCTTGGTCTTTGAGTTCTAGTGGAACTCAAACCATTTCCTCTCTTTCCCACTCCCCTAAAGCAGTTTCCTCTCTTACACTATCAATTCTTTTGCTAAAACATCGATTCTGCCCTACTTACTTTAATAAAAAAAAATTATGAAGACGTTTTAGTTAGTGAAGACATGCGAGAAAGGTTGGTTAGTAACCAACATCTTGGTATTTGAGTTCTAGTGGAACTCAACTACTCAAATTTTTCCATCTCCTTCCATTTTTCTTAAAAATACTCATAAAATCGTTTATCTTGCCCACTCTCCCAAAAACATTCAAAGCTTGATCTTGTTTTATTTTTTTTTCCTTGTTACTTTAATCAAAAACAATTTATTGAAACGTATTAATAAATGAAGATATGCAAGAGAGGTTGGCTAGTATATATAAGTAACATCAGTTCTAGTGGAACTCTATTACTCAAACCATTTCCTCTCTTTCCTACTCTCCTAAAACAGTTCCCTCTCTTATGACACTATCAATTCTTTTGCTAAAACATCGATTTTGACCTTCTTACTTTAATAAAAAAAAAAATTATGAAGACGTTTTAGTTAGTTAAGACATGCGGTCTTTGAGTTCTAAGTGGAACTCAACTACTCAAACTTTTCCATCTCATCCCACTTTCCTAAAATCACTCCTAGTACCATTTCTCTTGCCCACTCTCCCAAAAATACTCAAAGCATTCATCTAATTTTTTGTTAAAATGTCAATTTTGTCCTTGTTACTTTAGTCACACAATTTATAGAAACTTATTAATTAATGAAGATATGCAAGAGAGGTTGGTTAGTAATTAACATCATGGTTTTTGAGTTCTATTGGAACTCTATTACTCAAACTTTTCCCTCTCTTTCCCACTCTCCTAAAACAGTTTCCTCTCTTGCAATATCCCTCTTTCTGCTAAAGCATTGATTTTGCCATTCTTACTTTAATTTAAAAAAAATTTATGAAGACGTTTTAGTTACTGAAACTCGTGAAATAGGGCTGCCAATGGACCTGATGACCTTTGATCCGTAACATTGGGTCTGGATTTTTGAATTGTGATTGGATAAGCTATCGGATTGGTTCTTGATCGGCCTTGATCCGATCCGATAAGGATTCAAAGATAATATTATTAATAAAATATATATAATATATATTATAGATAATTTATTATTCATGACCTAGGGGAACACCACGTGTGATGCTCGTGCACCTTACACATGGAAGCACCTTACGCTTGGCACACACGTAGAGATCATTGGCCGTATCAATGTTTGGCCCATCCCTAGGTGGACCTATATGCAAAAATTCATCTTGATTAATGGTTTTTAAGGATTTGATTGAAGTCATTTATATGAGTTGATTTTTAACCATAGATTTCAAGCATTATTTGGGGTACTCAGATCAAAAGGTTTGAAATCACTAATCAGGTTAATATTTGGTATATATATGACCACCTAGGGATGGGACAAACATCCATAAGGTCAGTGGTCTCTAACACTATGCCACATGGCTTATACTGAGCGTGCTAGACAACCTGAATTGTGAAGGGACATTTAATGAGGGAAGGTTTTACCTTTTTGAGAGTAGAGAAATCTTTAATAGTGAGAACCTAGGGTGGCACTACAGGTTTTTGCTTTATAATAGTATAGATTATATTATATCAATGAAATGTATATTCGATAAAACCTTATGCCATTTGTTATTTGACTTAATAATTCATAACTTTTATTTTCTTTAAATCAAACTTAACATGTTCTTCAATCAAATCCACTCAATATTGGATCACCCTAATCAGACCCAACAAGTTCCGATAGCTCATAGGATCGGGGTCTAGATCTGGAATTGTGATCCAATAAGTTATTGGTTCGAGTCCGAATCTACTCAGATTTGATCCATTGACAGCCCTACCCATCAAGTAGACAAGGGGCTATTTTGAAAATGTCATGTTTTCAGGATCTAGTCCAATCTTAGATTAGAAGAACCAATGTTGCAACTACTTTTAGAAAAAACCAACTTTAGTCCTGTTTTAAGGGCAAAATTTGAGAAAAGATACCAAAAAATATGGGGCTCATATGGTTACCAAAAGAATAAACTGGGAATATTGACCACGGTTAGTGCCATTTTTGGGGTTTCCACCTCATGCTGGGTGACTGGGTCAGAGTTCTAGTCAGAATAGACTTGTAGATGCGGCCAAACACCCCCCCTTGTTATTAAATAGAGTTGGAGAATGTTTAAGAGTGTAAATCAGCCGTATACTATAATTTGATATAAATATTTTTTATAAGTAATCACAAAATCCAAAAACCTTAAAAAACAAAATTAGAAAAATATAAGTGGCAGACAGAGGGATGTCGATATGATCGTGTGACGTCATAAACCCAACAACAATAAATAAATAACAAAATCTCTCTCTCTCTCTCCCTCTCTCTCTCTCATCTCTATTTAAGTGAACACTCAAACCAGAAAGAGAAAGAGCGAGAGAGATAGAGAGAATTTTAAACCCGGTTCACTGGCGAGTTAGACCGGGGAAATAACAGAAGCCCGCTTCACCGGTGACAATGATAGCGTTCCTTGAGCGGTTCGTACCCGAAAACGACACCGAAACGAGACCAGACGATGAGGATGCAAGCATATGTAGAGGGCTCGATCTACAAGGAAGTATTGATTTCGGCTGTACAGGTCCGGCAGTGAAGGACTTCGGTGGCACCTACAAAGCAAGACCACTCGCGGTCATTCAACCGGCCGGACCGGAAGATATCGCTAGAGTCATCAGAGCGGCCTCAAGGTCAGCGAATCTGACAGTTGCAGCGAGGGGTAATGGTCACTCAATCAACGGCCAGGCGATGGCGGAGAGAGGTTTGGTAGTCGAGATGGGAGCGATGAACGGTCAGATGGAGGTTGTTAGGTTTGGTGGGTCTGTATACGTGGACGTCGGTGGAGGGGTATTATGGGAAGACATACTGAAACAGTGTGTTTTTGGGTTTGGCCTTGCGCCCAGGTCGTGGACGGACTACCTTGGATTAACAGTAGGTGGGACGTTATCTAACGCCGGAATCAGCGGACAAGCGTTCCGTTTCGGTCCACAGACTTCTAACGTATCGGAGTTAGAAGTCGTAACGGGAAAAGGAGATACGGTAATTTGCTCAGAAACCCAGAACTCAGAATTGTTCTTTGGTGTTCTTGGTGGTCTGGGTCAATTCGGAATCATCACCAGAGCTAGGGTTTTGTTGCAGACCGCTCCGGATATGGTTTGTATTTTTCTATTTCTTCTGCCGTTTCTTTTTTATCGCCGACACGTGACATGCGTGACCGATACGTTCACGGATACGTGTATTTAATTATCTTTTATTGCAATTAGGTGAGATGGATAAGGGTGGTGTATACTGAGTTTGAAGAGTACTCAAGAGATGCCGAGTTCCTTGTGACTCGATCGGAGGGTGACTCGTTCGACTACGTTGAAGGCTTCGCTTTCGTTAATAACGATGACCCGGTTAACGGGTGGCCATCGGTGCCATTGAATCCGGACCAGTGGTTCGACCCGAGTAGCCTCCCTTGCACAACTGGTCCCCTTCTCTATTGTCTCGAGGTGGCTTTACATTATAAAACAAACCAAGACGATTCCTCCTCTATCGATACGGTAATTCCCTATCTCTTTATGTTACAATGCTTGCAGGCTTCCCATCCGTTGGATCGATGACCAATAAGTTTCTTGATATGAATTCAACGGTTTTAGTGGGACCCGAAACTTGAACCATGATCTTCAAATTTGGATGATTGTCTACCTAGGTCTTACCTAAGGTGAAAGTAGGGACGACTGTTTCTTTAGGTCCTCCTGAGATGACGCATGCATCTTCTATCGTTGATTGTGTTACTTTTAAACTCGAAACTGACTGTACAGTCTATATATCTTCCATTGGATTTTCTGAACTACGAAATATGAAAATGCCCTTTGATTTTAGTTTAAATTACGAGAACGCCACCGACATTTTTTCAGTCTTATACTTCTTCCGAATTCCGATATCCTCTCCGCCGTCAAATGCTAAAAGAGCGGATTCGATTTGGTTTTGAACCAGTGTCATTCTCGTCATCTGAGAACTGAACTAGGGGTAAAATAGTAATCTGATAGACCTATTAACATCCCAAAGCTGATTGATAGAGATTTTGCTGACGTGGTGGGGCCATGCTTTCGCAAATGTCCAAATTACCCCATCATTTTCCGGAACACCAAATCGTGAAGAAAATGCCTGAGGCTTATTGTACTTTTAAAATGACATTAATACCCCCTGACGTTTTATATGTAAATTATTGGTTTGTGCAGGCTGTTGATAAGATGCTTGGACGGTTGAGATTTTGTAGAAATCTGAAGTTCCAGATGGATTTGAGCTACTTTGAGTTTTTACTGCGTGTGAAGCAAGTGGAGCAGGAGGCGAAGGCCAATGGCATATGGGACACTCCTCACCCTTGGCTGAACCTGCTGGTCTCCAAGCGGGATATCGATGACTTTGATCGCTTGGTCTTCAAGAAGATCTTGAAGAGCGGAATTGGTGGGCCCATGTTGATCTACCCTCTGTTGAAAAGCAAGTAAGCAACAATGCTACAACATCCCAGTTTCTGTACATGTGGTCGCATATTCAGGAATAAAACTTGGCTAACCGTACAATATGAGCCATGTGGCGTATTCTTAGAGTATGCTGACCGTATGGATGTTTGGCCAATCCCTAGTTTGACCTACAAACCAAAAATCAACCTGATTAGTGATTTCAAGCCTTTCGATCCTTGTACCCCAAATGATTGTCAATAATGCACACATTTCCCTGCCTGGTTAATTTCCCACGGTTAAAATCAACCCGTGAAAATGACACCAATCCAACGTTTAGAAATCACTAATCAGGTTGATTTTTAGGTTTGTAGGTCAACCTAGGGATTGGCCAAACAGCTATACGGTCAATGTCCTCTAAAAAGGTGCCGCGTGGTTCATATTGTTGCAATCGGTGGCTTTGCTGACCATTGACGGTCAGCCAAATTTTACTCCATATTCAACTCGGAGACCCAATGATACGTAGATCCTACCTTATCGACCAATGGACAATTATTCCTAGTTAGGCTCTGTTTTTTTGCCTGTGTGCCACGTGTACGATTCAATTGGGTGGAATGAATGATAGGAGCTTCTGACTTAGCATTGACAGTACACTTGGTGCACTGTGAGACCCACAAGTGGATCTCCTGGTCAATGAATTGTCCCAACGCCATGATCCTAACAAACTCCTCTGTTGACTTTTTCCCACTATTCGCCGTATCTCTTAGATCGGGTGGGTAGGATTTATTCAGTCGGATCATATATTTTTTAGCTACAGAAATCTCTTATGTGGGCCCCCCATCAATGGTTTGGTACCAACAAACATGCGTACGTGCGTTGCCACGTGTACTTAGATTTCATCTACCAGTGGGGACGCTGCGGAGCATATAAGCTTGGTAGTACTACTGACATCGTACTTAAATTTCTCTTTACAGACCTCTTGCGTCACGTTTGAATCGTTTGATAATATGTGTTAGGTGTATCCGTGTTATGTAACGCATAAGCTACGTAGTGTAAATCCTTCAGACAAAGATGCGGTGGAGGCCCACCGTCTCTGATCTTTTTTTTTTCCATAAATAACAACTTATTTTCGTCACGTAATGGGTAGCCGTTGCACTTTTCGTAGACTGCAAGCAGGGGTATGTTGGTAAATTTTTTATTAGAACGTAAATGACGCAAAAATTACCAAAACAGGATGATTGAAAGGGTGTTTACGTCATTTAAAAGATTGAAACTTCTCTTTTTATAGAAAACGAGATTTCGGTGACGTATCTATTGGAGGGTATTTATTGTCATTTCAGAAAAGACAAAATGATATTTATTCGTCACCACATTTACAACGACTCCATATGTTGTCTTACTCGTACATGTTTCGGTGGGCCCCACACCTGACTTATTTTATCCCTCTATTATGTTCTAGATCGATATGGATGTAAGTATTTAGTGTCGGTCTTATGCATGTTGATTATGTGTATATACCATCTTTACTAGCAATTGGTTCTTTATCAGGTGGGATAGCCGTACATCTGTCGTGCTACCGGAAGGAGAGATCTTCTATTTAATTGCATTGCTTCGATTCAACCTACCTTATCCCAAGGGCCCACCAGTTGATGAACTGATCGCCCAAAATCAAGAAATCATCCAATGCTGCACTACCAACGGCTTTGATTTTAAGCTGTACCTCCCCCATTACAGATCAGAGGAGCAATGGAAGTGGCACTTCGGAAAGCAGTGGTCGAGTTTCGTGGATAGAAAGGCCCGTTTTGATCCAATGGCCATCCTTGCACCTGGTCAGAAGATTTTCCCAAGGATCCACCCATCCTTATAGGATCATCGATCGGTTGGAAATCGTTTAATTGATTTTTGGAATGTTTTTACACCATCCATCAGTGCTGGTGGGTCCGTAGTGAATGTAATAGATTTGTGGACGGTGATGTCGAGGAAGAGAAACATTTTGCATATGTAATGTTCGTTGATCCCAAAAGAATGTGGACCAATGGAAAATTTTGTTCTTCTGAGCTCTCTTCGAACCTTTCCTCCCACTTGTATGTAGGGGTGTCAATGGATCGGTTCCAGTTCGGTTCCTAAGGTACCCAGAACCGGAACCACTAAAATGATGGATCCGGAACAAGAATCGATTATTTGGTTTCGCCTATATTGGTTCCAATCTTGATAACATTACAATTTAAACAACATTAATACAATGGTTTCGGTTCCTATCAATCTTGGGTCCAAATCTAACTTTCCATAACTGGATGTCATTTTCGGTCCCCTACCGGTCCTATTTTAGTTGGTTCTCAAAAATGTTGAACTGGACCAGGTATTTTTGGTTCGGTTAAACGGGCAAAAATTGACACCCATACAATGCTACCAACACGACTTCACTTTTGGTCACTAGAGCTAGTGACTAAAATTTGACTAGCACCTCTCCGTTAAACCCCTGACAAAACCGTTTTAACCTTTTTAAAGTTGAACTCTTTTAGGAAATTGAGCCGTCCGTTTTATTGTCAACGAGTACTTGTCAAGTGGAGAGGCACTAGTCACCAACTTTGGTCATGACCCCGACGCGCACGCTTATCTCATGCGCTATAGCTCACGTTCCCACTTGATTGAAGTGATGTCAACATTTCGAAGGTGTTTTAATAATTTAATCACCTTCATTGTCTCTATGTAAATTACCAAAATCCCTATAGATGTTGACAACCGCTAATCAAGTGGGAGTGAGCCGTAACGCATGAGATAGTCTATGACAGCGCATGCTATGAACAAATGGCAGTATAAGAGATGGCCTTCCACAACTGACCAAGTCCGTCGCGGAATCCCATCTGCGATGAATCTGGTCTTGTGTTGAGGAAACTTCAACAACAGGCCAGAACCGTTGCTACTCCTCGCGGAACTGTTGCTAATCTGGTACGGAAAGTTTTCACTAAAAGAGACAGACATTCCAAAACAGACTAGTACCGTCGCTAAAAGTGGTCACCCGCAACACTACAACAGTCTTTACCCATCGCCAACAATTAACCCCTAACAAAACCGTTTTAACTTTTTGAAATTTGTACTCTTATAAGAAAGGCTTGGGCTCAGGGGACCCCCATTTTTCTGACCTCTCTTGGTGTTCGTGTGCTCAGCTATGGATTTCAAGAATTCAACCGTGGTAATTTTTTTTCACTTTTGGGGGCGCTGACATCCACTGTTGGATTCGTAAAATCCACGGCGGAAGGTGTGAACACCGAGAGGGGTCAGAAAAAGGGGGTCCTCGGAGCCTAAGCCTTTAAGAAATAGTGCCATATCATATCAAGTGTAGAGGCATTAGTCACCAATTTTGGTCCTTATCGCTAATGCCCAAGAGTGCTCTCTAGCAACACAAATTATTCTATGCGCACGATATCTGGTGTGCTGTTAACAAAATCCGATTTAACTTTTTTAAATTTGAACTTTTTAAAGGAAAGAGTTTCCTCAGTTGTTGTCAAGGGGTACTTATCAAAAGGAGAGACAGTAGTCACCAATTTTGGTCCTTACTGCTAGTTACCAAAAGTGTTCTCTAGCAACTTGCGCTGTCAACATTTGGAGGGTGTTTTAATAATAGATGTTGACAGCCTCTAATCTAATCAAGTGGGGAGTGAGCCTAATCAATCTGGACCATTGGTTACCCTTTCAAGTTGACTTTAGTCAAAATTAGATTGACTCTCTGTAGTCTTTTTATGTTTGAAATGTGAAACCTTAAAAAGGGTTCAACGAGTAGATCTGAAGTATGAGATTCTCTTTCAATGCAAATCAAATCTACTTTTTTGCTTTTTCAGTAACGATCATGTAGATCAATGATCAATCTAGCTAGGTTCTCCCCCTTTCTCCTACTCTTCTCTTAAAAGAAGAGAAAAGCACGAATTAGGGGTCCCACTTAGCTTTCTATGGCAATAATAAGATCATGATTTCTTGTAAGTATCACCTCACCAATCAGTGATCGAGGTTCGTTCCATTCCCATGCAACACGTCCTGTCGTAAATCCATGCACTCACGCAACTCTAGGTAATAAAGAACTTCGCTTTCATCTCTACCAATGAGGATATCTTTACACATCTCGAGGCAGATCTTTGTTTATCCTTTTTTATAGTTGCATGACATCTTTACCCGATGACCCGACTCATCGCGTTCAACACATTTTGAAGAACGTACCTGACCCATATTAAATGGGTGGGGCACCTCTTTCTCTAGTGGCCAAATTTTTATGTTCTATTTTTATTTTATGATCAGCTTTTTTTATCTAATTTGTTGGGTTATGACTCATACAAGAGTTGGGCCATTGATTTTATGATTTTCTTTTTTTTTGATTTTATGATTATTGACTTAGTGGGGCCCTTTTATTCGACCCTTTGATGATCATGGGGACCAGTAATATTATATTTGTTTCTCAAGTAATAAATTTAATATTCGAGCTCATAAAAAAAGTTGATGTTTCAGATCCACTTGATTATTTGATTTATAATCAAAAATATGTGCGATTGATGCCACTGACCGTTGGATTCAAGAGATTCATGGTCCACGAGGCAACAACTATTGGAGTTGAACTATGCTAACCGATGCTGGTCAGCAAAGTTATTGATCGACCACAATATGAGCCACATGGCACACTCTTAGATGATGCTGACCGTATGGATGTCTGGTCAGTCCCTAGGTGGACTACAAACCAAAAATCAGCCTGACTAATGATTTCAAACCTTTGGATCTTTGTACCCCAAATAAAGGTCAATAATGCTCAAATTCAATGGTTAAAAATCAACCTATGAAAAACCACTCCAATCCAACATTTAGAAATCATTAATAAGGCTAAATTTTTGGTCTCTATGTCCATGTAGAGTGGGGCCAAACATCCATACAGTCAAAAATCTCTAAAAACACTGACACGTGTGGCCGATCAGCAAAGTTCTACTCCAACTATTTTACCCTTTGCAATTATGGATCTCTTGAATCCAATGGTCAATGGCCTCAACCACAGATATTGTTATCCAGTTATCCGTGGGTAGCATTTTCACATGATTTACATCCCATATGAGTGGTGCCCATTGATTCAATCATTATTGAGTTAGTGGGTCCCTCTGTGTTGGGCCCACTGATGGAGAGAGAGATGGTGGGCATAAACAAGGAGAGCACACACTTTCTTGATGGGTTTCTAAAATTTACTTTAAAATTTTTAATGAATTTAAAGTTTCAAAACTGAAAAAAAAAGAAAAAAAGAAAGAGGATTGAAAGTTAAAAAAAATGAAAAATTCGCAACTTTTATACTTTTAAAATATTTTGGTTTATTTAATAAGAAAGTTATAATTAACTTTAAAAAAAGTTTAAGATTCAATCAAGTGCGAGTCATTAAGTCCAGATGAATCAAGCCAAAAAAGAAAGCTTTCCTTACTACTCTCATGGCTGGCACTGGCACTGGCACTGGCACTGGCCCCACCCTTGTTTTCTCTTACTTTACATTCACAAAAGCTAAAATAGAATGATATAGCATGGACGAATCATTAGTATGTTGAATTATAATTCTGCCACCACATTATAATGCCAAGTGTCACGCTTTCCTATGATTAGGACCATCTTAAAATGGGTTCCACCCCTAGTTAGCAATTCGGTGTGCGGCAATTATATGATACGGAGTACAATTCGAATTTTCCTTCCGAAAATTCGCCATTAATGATTTGTAAAGTAAAATATTGACAACTTTTTGTCTTTTAAAATGATTTTTCATGTTCAAAACTAAATAATTCAGAAATGTTCATGAATTATTCGTGAATAATTCGAGAATTTACTAACTAGGGTCCCACCTAAAACATTCGATCAAGTTGACTTGGTGAGTTATTAAAATTCCTAATTTTTCTCCGATTCTTTATTTTATACGGCCGTATTAAATATGTTAAAACCGGGTATTAAACTGACTAGGCTACAAACCAAGTCAATAGCCCAAGTCTATCCGAAGTCTTATAAATTTGAATTGACTTAGTTGACTCTGAGTCAACGCGTGAAGCTTCAGAACCATAGTGCGCTTATAGAGTGCTGTCACAAACTATAGTCTTTATGTATTATTGAGGTGAAGGACGAGCCAAACAGATAAGCACAACACATGTCACACGTACAGTAGTTCTATAGTTCAGGACCCCCCCCCCCAATTATTGACCCAACTTGGTCAAATATAAACACGATAAACTGTCATCAAACCATCAGATCTAAGACCTTTTTCTTGGTAAAGTTTCGTTAGGCTTTTTTAGTCGTCCAGAAGAATGATACAAAGTAGATGGTCGCCATCATCCGATCATCTTTTCGATCCTTTTTGAGAGAGACATCAACCAGCAGATCCCAAACCCTATCATGCAAGTTCACATCTACTAAGTACGGCTGTCAATGGATCTGGTTCGGATCGGATTGGGCTTATCGGATCATGGTTCTAGGCTCTAGACCCAACATGATAGCTAGCTATCGTAACTTGTCGGATCAGATCAGATCACGATGATCTAACAATGAGTCTATTTGATCAATAAAGCTGTTAAATTTGATTTTAAAAAATTAAATAATATTAACATATATATACACCGGATCCACGGACCTAAATTTTTCGACAAATTTTCATTGAAAATCTCATCTCTGAATCCTGAGAATCCAATGGTTGTCGACAGTGCTGAGCTGGCATTCACTTTTGCCAAAGCAAACCCACCATTGGATTCTTGGAATCCACGACCGAGATGTTCGGTGAAAATTTATGTCCAAAAATTTAGGTCCTCGGAACCTGTTCCTATATATAAATAGTGTTCTTTCTATATAGCAATATCAGATCAGGTATTTATCGGCTTGGATCCGGAACCAATCTGATAGCTTGTCGATCATGATTCCCAGGCCCAGACCCGATGTTAACGGTTTGGATTGGAATGGGTTATCGGGACAACCTGATCCATTGACATCCATAAATACTAAACTTATAGGTCATATGTGGGTCACCCCTTCAGCAACTAACGGTATCATAGAAAGGAGAATGACATCATGATCCCTTGATCCAACGGATAGGAGGTCATAACTCTTATGCACCCAATAATTATAAAGGAGCCACGATGAAGGTGAGTGAAAATCTAAAATATCTCCCAACGTAAATAAGTGAGAAGAAAGGGACAAACAGGTCCCTGTCGTTGTTGTCTTCGTGTATACACCGTTACAAACGTGTCTCTGTCTGAGCATTGACAGATAGGATCAGGGATCAAATCAATCAGGACCGCTGAATTGCCGGGGGTGCCGTGCCCTTTTCTTTTCACTCGTATTGCAGGCTATGTTTGGATGCATGATTAAGTTTAGCCAGTCTAGCCAAACCCCAAACCCTTCAATTTTCCAATTTGGATGCGTTGAGATTAAGTTAAAGAGTTGCTTTCTGCTTAACCAGCTTTTGCACTCTTCTTTGAGGATGTTTCACTGAAAGCTGGCCAAATCAATGATGAGAAGGCACATCAATGAAGGCGCCAATTATCGGAAATCCCACCTGCATCCTTGCACCCAAACACTTCCTTTGGCGCAACTTAGATCCCATTAAAGGTTTATTGTCTCAGTCAAGGGCAAATACTTAACTAGGCTAGGCCCCATAAAATTTGCACCCAACCACACTTACCTAGCTACATATGACCCACCAACTCTGAGATCCCAAACTTTGAATTACTTGTTCAGCCTTATTCAAGAGTTAGCTCATCCGTTGAGCCAGTTCAGACCTATTTGCCTTGGTAATTTCCTCTTCAAAATTATTACGAAGATTATAACTGTGAGACTAGGCAAGATTGCTAACCAAAGAACAATGCCTTCGTCCAGAGGAGATGCATTCAAACTAATATTGGACTTGCCTCAGAGATGGTTAATGAACTCAAGAAGAAGAAAGTTGGTGGTAATTTAGGCATCAAGATTGATATTTCTCAGGCTCATGGCACGCTCAGATGGAAAATCCTTCTGACAGTCTTGAAGGCATTTGGCTTTAGTTCGACTTAATGTGATTGGGTGTTATTAGTAGTGCTCACATTTCCATTATGATTAATGGGGGACCTTCTGGCTTTTTTGAAGTAGGTAGAGGCGTAAGACAAGGGAACCCCCCTCTCTCTTCTTCTTTTTGCATTTGCAGAACACATACTCAACAGAGGCATTACTTGTAGAGAACAACAAATTACAACCTATGTCTTATTTGAAGAATGGTTCAGGAATCTCACATCTTCTATTCGCGGATGATATTTTTATCTTTGTAAATGGTAAGAGGAAAAGGTCTTAAGAATCTTTTGGATCTTCTCAAGAAATATTAAGTTTCGGAAGGCAATTTATCAACATGCATAAGAGTATTTCATGGGCAACATGAGTATGGCTTGAAAAAAAAAAACGATGTTGAGGAGCTCCTAGACATGAAAGAAGGTATGCTTCCTGAAAAATACTTGGAGGTGCCTTTGATGCAGAGACAACCACTAATTTGGCTATCCCGCCTTTGGTAGAAAATAGAAAAAAATCAAGAAAAGAGCCTCGAGGTGGATTAGCAAGCTTCTGTCTTTTCAAGGGAGGCTGCTGTCCTAGTAAGGTCTATCTAAGTAGTATTCCTATATACAATATGACAATGTACAATGGCCTTCTTCCATTATCAAAGAATGTGAGGCTATCATTCGCAACTTTCTTTGGACGGGAGATCCCTCAAAATAGAAGATTATGACTCTGGCTTGAGATAAAGTGTGCAAACCAATGGAAGAAGGGGGCTTGGGTATTTGTAGGCTTACAGAAGTCAACCTTTCCCACCTCATGAAGTTAGCATGGACCTTGGTGGAAAGTAAGGATGATTGGACAGCTTTTACAGAGAAAATTCTTCAAAGATAGTGGAAGGTTCTCGGTGAAGTCAGCCTGGGAGGTGGTCCGGAAACACAGCCTTAGGACGGCATAGGCGCTGCTGATGAAAACATGCAGAAGAGAGGGATCCAACAACTAGCGAGAAGATTAGGGAAGCAAGGAACAGCCATTTCTTCTTCTCTTGTGATGCAGCGAGAGGATTATGGAAGCGTCTTGCGGATCTCTTCTTGTACCATGGACCCATCTACCTTACATCCTGGAATGACTGTTATACACTCTACAAAAGGTGGCAGCACCTTGATTAAAGATCTGTGGTGTGCAGCGGTTACAGCTGCTATGGTCACTCTATGGAAAGCGAGGAACAGACAGATCTTCGATGACATCCAATGGGATCTTGATTGCATGATCAGATCGGATGATTCAAGGCTTGTGGGAGCAGGTTAGGGGAAGTATGAGTGGATTTGAATTAGCTCAACCTGGAGGTAAACCAACTTCAGTGCCAATAAATGTGCTAATCTAGCCTGTTCTATATCCCAGGATAATAGAATGTGGAGGAGTCAAGCCTAGTTTCCTTGCTTGCCTCGAGGACCCTGAAAGGCCTTATTTCAGATTTGTTCCTTGAGTATTCGGGGTTTAGTGCATATGATTGATGAGAGTGATGCAGTGTCCTCCCGCACACCTTATAATAGCCAAAAAAAAAGAGTTGGCTCATCCGTTTAATGCATCGATGGGCTCTGCGTATATAGAGGGTATTTCCTTGTTGATAACTGACTTAAAAAATATGATTATTTATATTCTTGAGCATAATGACCGGTCCCAAGAGATCTCCATTGAAGCAGTACATCAGGTCAACTCGGGATACCAGATTTACAGAGCAGCATAATAGAGCTAGTGATGCAAAGAGGAAATACATCATGAGGTATCTGAACTTAAAAAGCTTGTTCTAATTTCTTACAGTAGCTATCAGTTGAGCCATGACTGTAGCATACTGAACCGCTGTGTGTTGAGAAGTATAATGATCAACAAGGCCGTATTCTGCAAAGTTCGGTTCAATATGCATAAAATGACCTGGCAATGATCTTTTTGATACAGTTTCTTGCCATATATCGAAAAACTCTTCCATGATTTGTCTGGATTTATCTAGTGACGAAATGGGAAGATACTCCACCTGAAAAGGGATGAAGTAGAAACAACTTCATATGGGAATGTTTATCTGTTAATTAGCTCCCTAATAAACACATTGAATGCCATTAGAATGCAAAAGCCAATGAAAGTTATTGAAATCGCAATTGTTAACTAATAATCAAGAACCATACTTAACTATAAATGGAACAAGTTACAGATAAACAAATATGGGGCAGTAAGTTATTATATGAAACTAGTGGGCCACACGTGTGTTGCACGTGAATGATTTTGCAAAATAAGAAAGTTTCAACCCAAAAGGCAGTCTGAAAGATTAGTTTTAAGAGGCGAATATGTAAGTTGTGGCAACTCAAGGCACAATTAGAAAATCAAAATTCTGAAGTTCTCCATGTAGAATATATATGTAGTTATTAGGGCTTGTTTTGGAAACATGGAAGAAATGGTATAGAAAGTAATATAGTTGTTATTAAAGAACTGCTTTTGAAATATTGTAATAATGACATGGTAAGTACTTAAGTGGTTATCAAGGGGCTATATTGAAAATAAGAATGATGGCATGGAAAGTAATGAAGCATTTAAACAGGGCTTTTTTTTCCAATGACCGGTAAGCTTTTGAAACCAAAATATTTGATTTAATAATGGGTGAATACGGTGAAGAGGGCATCTAATGAACTTTTTTGTTTTGTTTTGTTTTTTTTAAGGCATTTAATGAACTAACAGGTTGCCTACTAAAGAAATGAATTAATAGGTGCCTATATATCTTGATAGGTGCCTAGGTTTTTTGTTTTAATAGGCAACTAATAGGTGCCTCGGTGAATGTCATGTGACGTCATGTGGCAACCCAAGTTTTGGCTTTAAAATAGTGATAGATTATGGACAAATCAGATTTCTGAAAATTGCTTGTACTCCAGACTTAAAAGAATTAGTGGAGACACGTGACGATTAAGTATAAAATAGTGTTTTAAGTGGCTCTTTTAAACAAAGAATATTATTAAAATGTAGAAGACAGTATCGGAAATTTTTGCAATTAAGGGGTTGTTTTGGAAATCTTGGTCTATATTTGGGTATGTAGGGGACAGTATTGGGATCAATTAAAGGCTTGTTTTGGAAATCTTGGTCTGTATTTGGGGATGTATTAAATAGTGGATAGGGCATATTTGGCGTTACTAAAATGGTAAGGGCAGTGTAAAATAGTAGACTTTTTCTTATGACCCATGAGGGAAGCCATCTTTTTGCTTTAAAGGGGCTGCTCTGTGAAATTAATGTGGAGATGTTTTTAGTGTTGGTTAGTGAAGTATTTTCTTTAAATAGTATAGAATATAGGTTTAATACAAAGATTTGGAGTTACCAACTTATCAAATACAAGTTGGTTAATCCTCTAAAGTACATGGGCATTTTAGATGACCCTTATTTATTTGGATAAAAGGGTAAAATGACATTAAATTGTTCCATTGTTTGATTGGAAAATGAGCAACAGTAATAATTTTATCCAAACTTATGGGAGTAATCTCCTTACAAGTGAGAGGCATACTCAGCCTATTGGTCATGCAGCCAAGTGGAAGCAGACCCACACAAGTTCAGGTACAGTAAATTAGATCTTCTTACTTAGGGGCAAATGACGCTTAACCACAGGGCTGAGCAAAGACATCAATTGGTTTGGTCAATAAAGGTGCAACGTAAAGCTGATATAGACATCCTAAGGCCTCGTCCCTCCGGTTGACAACATCATTGTCAGGGTTAACTACATCAATTCCAATGATGACTGGCATAGAGAAAGAGCTTGATGGATCGAACGAGATCTTTATCAATATGTCATTATTTGATTGATTTCAAGCTAAAAACAAGAATTCTGTAGATTCAACCAACAATGAAGGTTTTCTACTCTAAATCTTGTTTCTTTCTTGCAAAACTGGACAATGTTTAGGGTTTTTTAATCACTTGACCATAGCTTACTAAAGTCTCGGAGTTTTTGGAAAAGCTAGGGTTTTTTTTTTAATGTTTCAAGCAATCAGTGATGTTTTTGAGTAGATTGTTTTGAAATCCAACTTTCTTTTGTGCTTCTAGTTTGTGAACGTTTCTATTTTCTTCTTTTTTTCTTAAAGAATCCACATAAAACTTGGGGTTTTCAAGTATGGATTCATGTTTTCTAGAGAGGCAAAGGTTTCGAGCATAAATACGTCTTCTCCAATATTTGATCTATCAATTTAAAATTATAATTTCTACTCTGAAGTAGATCTTTTTTTTTTTTTTTTGTGTGTGTGTGTGTGTATTGAAATCTAGTTCTTTTGTGGTTTACAGTCAATTTTATGAGTTTTGACTAGAAACACTAGCTTTTCTATTATGTTCATGTAAGAAGGATTTTGAAGCTGCAATTTGTGTATCCTACAATAAAGGATTGATCTTAAGCAGTTTTTAAACCATCAAACGACTTATTAGCATATTAATAGGTCACTTTTCTTTTCTTTTAGTTATTCTTTTCCCTTCTCGTGGTCTATTAATAATGAAACTGATTCTCTTTCTTTAGTCAGTAGAGCGAGTGCTTTCAGCGCCTTCACTGAAATAGGATATAAATTCCCTTTAATTGGCCCGTTAAAGTTAGATTTCCACAATACATTTTTATCATGTAGGAGTTCCAGTAGAAATGTATGTGCTTTGCTTTGTTTGACCCTTTTCCATCTTTTTAAACTAAAACCCTAGTTTTGAGTCTTTAATAGATCTTCAAAAAAACTAGATCCAACATGAGTCAGGCTTAGGTTGAGTGATTAGAATGGATTGGGCTCGAGTTGAGCACCTCGATGCCAAGCTCAGGTTGGATTGGGCTTTAGTTGAGTGGGCTCTGGGTTGGGCTTGGGTTTGTCCCCAACCTAATCCAACCCACACAAATTGCAACCCAATCCACAACAACATTTTCATTAAGAGATAAGACTGTTCACTTCCAAGAAATAACCCTTCGTTTAAGCCTTCTTTTACCACATCAATGAGAAATTTTGTCCTTCGCAAACTCAAAAACCAACTACTCATTCATCTTATTGCTTTGAGTAATCCCCTTTCAATGATTAGCAGTTTGAGTCAACAAAGTTGCAAAGCATTTCCATCACAAATCCCATGTCCGCTTATCTTTGGAGCCTATCGACCCTAAGTAGACTAGCATAACATCACCTTCTTGTCACTCAAATTTTTTGTTGATCTAAGAGGGTTGGGATTCCTAAGGAGCAACAATCATAGTTTAGTTTGTTAGCGGATGGTGTGTTCCCCGCACACGTGCTGTGTTGGCCCGATGACCCATTGGTATACATAGTTGTTTCGCCTTTCCCCAACAAGTCGATCTTTTGGGGTAAATGGTTGTTTAATATGGTATCAGAGCCGCCTTAAGGCCTGGGAGGTAGCGTGTTCAAGTCCCCAGCGGAGTATACTCCCACTGAGGGGGCATGTTAGCGGATGGTATGTCCCCCACGCACGTGTTGTGTTGGCCCGATGACCCATTGGTATACATAGTTGTTTCGCCTTTCCCCGACAAGTCGATCATTTGGGGTAAATGGTTGTTTCATATAGTTCAATATAACCTTTTTGAGGTTCTCCCATATTCACACATTTCACACACTCACGGCTATCAACCACTATCTTCCAATTCCTCACAAACTTCATATTTCTTACTTATATCCTTTTCTGCCAGAAGCCTAACGAACAATTGCTAATTTATCTTTTCAATAATTTCTAGATCAATAGATTTCTATTCATTTTTAAAGATCTTATTATTCCCTTTTGTATCCCCAAAGGGGAGGAATGTCCAAATAAAGCACCCTTTGATGCCTAACTGATCACTAGACCATCACTCGTATAAATCCACCAGTCTTGCCAAAAAAGGCTCATCTAGATGTTTAAAAAGAAATGATCCTGTAACCTTCTCATACTAGACCAATGGAGGAAAAGATGGTGAACATTTTCTTCTTGCATATACATCATGGAATGATTGGAGACGACATTCCCCTAGTCGATGATGAGGTATACCAATATCATGTCCAAGATAGCTTTCAAACAAAATCTATGTAACAAGGACACAACACTTTTAGGGTTTGTTTGGTGACTAGACATGGATTTAAAATTGAAAATAGAATTTTTGAACTTATGAGTTCTGAAAATTTAGATTCCAATAATTGAAATTTCTGGAGTTTGGTTGCACTATGGAATTTTCTTGGAATTCCCAGTGAATTCCAATTTAGTTGTTTGGATATCTAACAGAATTGGAGTATCCTACCTAACTAGTCTTTGAAATAGTAGCTTCCATATAAGAGAAAGTTTCCATCATGCATGCAAAAGTTTGTTGAACACTTGCAATAGTGAATATGGACAAGATCGTCTGACGGTGTACGTATTATACATGAATTTTAGTAATTTTTTAAGGAAATTTTTTTTTGTATTATACGGACGAACTTTTCAAAGATTCGGTAAAAATCAGGTATTTTATGAGGAACCATATTATTACCATATTCTACGCGTATTTGAATTATTAATACAAAAAATGCAAAAAAAGATTATTTTATTGCTTTCTATTGTACTTTTTTCCCAGATTTTTAAAGAAATTTTTGAATGACAAACCCGAATTATACTCATATTTGTGTACCGTGGCTCTCGCCTTTTAATTTGATATATACCATTACTACCTACCTATCCAAAAAAAAGTAGAAATAAAAGAAAGAAACTGAGAGAATTGACATTTTGCTACATAAAGATTGAACTTATAATTCTTGGACTTTGGTTTGATTCCTGAAGCTTTAAAACAATGGTGCAGAGTATCAAATAATATCTTCTCTTTCATGAAATTGATATTTATACCAATAACTCCATGACTTAGCAAATAGATAAAGTGTAGCCTAATTTTCCTTAAATACCTAAGATGTCTCTCTTGTACCAGTTAAATTCAAATGGAAAGGTTAATAATTATCAAATATCAATATAAAGAAGGCATAGAGTTCCATAGCTTATTTTATAGAAGACTAGTGGGCCGCACGTGCATTGCATGTGAGTGATTGTAGGGACCTTTTTGGAAGAAGTGGATTTGTAAATTGTAGCAACTCAAGGCACTATAAAAAAAAATTTTAAATTCTGAAGTTGTCCATAGATTAGATATGTAGTTATCAAGGGGTTGTTTTGAAAATATAAAAGAAATGGCATAGAAAGTAATTAAAGTTGTTATTAAGAAACTGTTTTGGAAATAACGGCATAGTAAGTAATTAAGTTATCAAGAAGCTGTATTGAAAATAAGAATGATGGCATGGAAAAGTAATTAAGTATTTATCAAAGGGTTGTATTGAAAATGTAATTAATGGCATGAGAATGGGTCAGTACATTAGGGGCATTTAATGAACTAAAGTGCCTATGTTTTTTCCTTGACATGCAACTAATAGGTGCCTAGGTGAACGTCGTGTGGCAACCCAAGTTTTGGCTTTAAAATAGTAATAGATAAATGTTGATGCAATTCAATTCAAGGTTTAATATGATTAATTTATAGCTACGGGTATCTGACAACTTGACTTCTTTGGCAAAGGATCTAATCATACAATTGAGACTTGAAAGTTTACAAAAGATAAGCTGCTTCTACACATAGCAGCCTAAATGGCATAGATGAAAGTTCCGACTCATTCCAATCTTCAAGTATTGATGACAAATCAATAACAGAATTCAATATTCACTTCTTTGTTAGGTGCTCCAGTGACAAGAGGCAACATAAGTGAAGGAAACAACTCAAAATTTCAAATTTTGCCAGGATGGTTCAAACCAGCATGAAAATTCAAAATAAACTTTCGTTGACTTGTAATTTCAAACTGGATTAGAAATATTGGTTATTCCAAAAAACTTTTAATGCATTTTCGTAGTCTAAAAATATAAAAAACTGAGGTAGTCTCTTCAAGAAATGAAGCCTAACTAATTCCCTAAGAACATGACAAGTAAATTACGTAGTTTGGATGACATACATTTAATGTTGTGTACTAGTACCACTCTAGGATGCAAAACACAATCACAGTTATTTTGAGTTGAGAACTAATGTGATAAGTAGTACCTCCATAACAATTCCCCTCAAATTTTCAGCGTGAGCAGGAACAACTTTTCCAACTCTCAATTGGAAGTCACCAAGTTGATATTGAAATCCCTATGTAGAAGCAAACGTGCAACAAAGATTATATGCTGTTACAAAAGAGACTAAAAAAATGCTACACCTTCAGTTCTAGTTTTTGTAGTTAATAAAAATTTTGAAAATAAAACCAATAGTCCAAAATGCAGAGTCATCATTCATCATTCACAATGCCTAAAACCAACTATTCAGGGTCGGCATGAAACCTATCTCACCATTCAATTCTACCTAGAGCTATATAGTCTGTTAAGGCATGTGTCGTTAGATCTTTTCTTACTTCCTCAATCCACGTTATTTTCAGGTCTACTCTTGCCCTTTTAGAGCATTCAACCTGCACTAAGGTGATCCTACTCACTGGTGCCATCATTAGTCTTCATTATACATGCCCAAACCATCTCAATCAACTTTCGTTTATTTTAAACCCTATTGGGGCTAATTCTGGATAGAAGTACATCTAGAAAAATATAAGCGTTTTGATAAGACAAGTTTAGTAGCATTATCTCAAAAGAATTTGTGCTTCATCGAGCTTGTCACGCTTATTTTAGAACCATAATTTACTTCAATTCTACTACAACGTGCACTTCTACAACATAATCAAATACACACATTCACAATTTTCTTTTTCTTCAAAGAGAATGAGAGACCAAACCTCGAAATTAAGAGAGACCCGGGATTTGTAAGACTGCAATTTCTCCATTATCATTTGAATTGTCGAATCCGCTTCAAGCACAATCCGCTGACCACGAATGATGAAGTAATACTTGTTGGGTTGTTCCTGAAGCGAAATCCCCAGAAAATCACGAGGGTACTCAGCCGGGGCACTCTGGTCTAATGGGCAAAATGGGTAATTCAAAAAAATTAAGATTCAGAAAACCCACAAAAATTAAACTAAAATCACAAACCAAAAAAATTAAAAAAAAAAAAAAAATCAAACCTCTCAATATGGGTTTGTAGAAAGTGAGTGTAGCTTTCCACCTCCCTTCCTTAGCACCATTGATGCTCTCAACACACTGAGAGACTTCTGTTAGAATCTGACTGTTAACGGTAGTTCCTGCATTGGGTTGCCAATGCAGAAGCCTTGAAACAGAAATTAAACCAACAAAAATCAGTTTTTTCCGTTATAACTCCAAAACACAAACTAACCCTAAAAGACCTGAAAACATTGACAAGGAAAAACCAATTAGGGTTTCGGCTCTTACCATTTGAGGGGCATCGTTTCGCGGGAGAGAAGAAGAGCAGGAGGAAATGTGAGAGGAACAAAGAGAACAAGGTTTAGACATTTTTTGAGACGACATTCAGTGACGTTTGGATGCTTAGTTAGACATAAGCGGGTGAAATGTAATCCTGATACAGGGCCGCAGCACTCCCTTTGGATCGAGAGGAGTTGGGTTCCGCCGAACTTTCCTTTAGTAAGCCCCGCTGGCCCGATGGGTTTTAGGCTTGGTCTCCATGAATAGGCCCAGCGTGCTAAACCTTAAAGGTTTGTTTCAGTTTTATTGGAGAAAAACTTTGCTCTTGGAGAGCAAGTTCGATAAACCACCTACAAAGGGGTGGGCTTTCAAAAAGAATTTTATTTTTTTTTTGAAGGAGTAACTTGAGCTAGCCTATCATCAGATAAGCCATGCAAAATGGATCCCTCCAAGTACATGTGGCTCGATTTGGAGCTATCCGCATCCAACTTGTTGCAAAACATATGCCTTAAAAATCTTCCATCATTTTTCTATGGGTCGGGCTCAGGGGACCCCCATTCTTCTGACCCCTCTCGGTACTCAGCCGTAAATTTCAAGAATCCAACGGTGGTTGTCAGCGCCTAACTCGCATCACTTTTTTTCACTTTTGGCGGCG
This sequence comes from Euptelea pleiosperma, assembly GCA_035048495.1. Lineage (NCBI taxonomy): Eukaryota > Viridiplantae > Streptophyta > Magnoliopsida > Ranunculales > Eupteleaceae > Euptelea > Euptelea pleiosperma. The sequence goes on from CM068548.1 coordinate 13,855,800, forward strand.
CTGACAACCACCATTGGATTCTTGAAATCCATGGCCGAGTGGGCAAAGACCAAGAGAGTCAGAAAAAGGGGGGCCCTCAGAGCCTGGACCTTTTTCTATGACCGCATAGAAGTAAACAAGCAGGGTGTGGAGGAAGTAGGGTTGTCAATGGATCAAATCATATCTGAAATCCGATAAAATCGAATTTGGATGTAGGCATCGGATTGGATTCAAATTAACCTCAATCCAATCCATGGAGATAATGTTTCATATATTAGTATGAAGTCCACAGAAAAAATATGAAGTCTCCTCTCCCAAAAAAAAAAAAAAGCAATGTGGAGCACCCATTTAAGGCCCACTGACCTTATGGATGTATGTTCCACTCTTATTGGACCTACATAGCAAAATTCAGCTTGATCAATGATTTCTAATAGTTATATATTAGCATCCAAAAAAATCCTCAAAATCCAATGGTCAGAAATTATGATATGAAAATGTTAAAATTCAATAGATAGAAATCACCAATTAAATTGACTGGATAAATCCAACAGAGGTGCACCAAACATCCATAAGGTTAGTGGGGCCTTGTTTAGATCCATAAGAGGTGGACCATACGTCCTAAAGATCATAAGTGGGCTTAAAGTGAGCTTCACGTAGCATTTTTAGGGAGGAAAACGTAGAATTGAGGACAGCACATGTGTCGCCAAGTAAAAAAATTGAAAAAGACAAAAAAAAAAATAATAATAATAAATACACCTGCTAGAAAGGAACGTCCTTTGACCCTGAACAGGGGTATAAGTGGTACGGGCTAAATAAGGGCAAAGATTGGAACTGAGATTTTATTAGATGGACCAAAATACCCATATAAAGATAAGTTTATGATTTAAGTCATGGGTTTTTTGGTCCGACGAAGAAGAGGGAAAGATGAGAGTTTGGGGGTTTTGGAAACCGTGCCATCAGTCCGGTCCCCTGCTCTGCCTTCTGCCGGTTTCTTACTGTCACTGCAGAAAGAAAGAACGGCTGCTCTAAGATTGGAGAAAAAATTCGCTGGTCCCGGCGACCTTCAAACTTTGAAGGTTCCCTACCCAAAATGTCTGACACGTACCCATTGTTAATCACTCTTAGTTAACTAACCAAGGGTCGGGATTAGTGAAATGTGAGATGTTTGGAGTCTTCGGACTTTGGAGAGTAAGGGCCCGTTTGGCAAACCAGTCGAAGAAACAAAATACTTGTAAATTAGGTTGCTGAATACAAAAGTAGCCATCTGAAAGCAAAAGTTTGTTTGATGACAGGCCCTATCCTAGAGAACTCTGACCATAGATTGATGTATGGCCAATCCCTAGGTGGATCTACAAACCAAAAATCAGCTTGATTTGTGATTTCTATGCGTTGGATTGGAATTACTTTCATGGGTTGATTTTAACCGTGGGAATTTAAGCATGGGTCGGGCTGTAGTTACCGCCCTAAAATTACAGGCACCCGGTACAGGACTCAATACGAGGCACGGCTGAGAACATTAGTGAACTTATTAGTTTCACTTCTTTAAGTCTAGTTATTTTAATTTTTTTGATAGGTAAGCCTGTTTTTAAAGAGAGAGCAACTGGGTGAAGGCGGGTTTTGAACCCAGGTCTATCCTATCATCACTCACAAACTTTACTAACTGAGCAAGCTGGCACCTTCTTTTAAGTCTAGTTTCTTACTTATTCCACCCGTTATTTTGTTTATTTGACGAAAATGCCCTTGTAACAAAACTGACGTTAGCTGTCTTTTCAAAAAGTCCAATAAAAGTAATAGGGTTTTTTTTGTCAAGTGAAAAATTAATCACTGAATTAGAACATCAGATTCCAACCTTGCCCAATCAAGTGCATTCAACAGTCTGCCACAAGTCCAGCGATCGGAGGGTTGTAATCGATCTAAAAATTAGTCCATCATATCAATGGTCATTAAAGATCATGAACGTGCCTACGAAAAGAATGGCACGTATTTATTAAAGATTAAATTACGAATCGTGAAAATTACCAACATGCCCATTTTGTGTACTGTGACGTTTTTACCCTTCGGTACATGGAATCTAAAGATTCCATGTTTCGCCGCCGTACTTCCTGCCCACGGGTGACAAAATCGAGGGGCAGAAACACAAATACATCACGAGATCTTTCGGATCTTTCATGGTTTATTAGCATCGTCCCAATGATCGTCATGTCACCAGTGGTCATCGGGATTCCCACCATCCCATTTTCCAAAGGGTCGTGATGTAACAAGGTGAGTAAAACTTGTGTCACAAGATGTTGTGACGGAAGCCGGTCACAGCACTCGATGTGAGTCACGTGTCACACGATCAGAGGGCTCTGACTGTATGGATGTTTGGTCAGTCCCTCAGTGGGGCTACAAACCGAAAATCAGCCTGATTAGTGATTTCTAACCGATTCTATTGAAGTTATTTTCATGGGTTGATTTTAACGGTAGGAATTTGAGCATTATTGAGCGTTATTTGGGTGCAAAACTCCAAAGGTTGTAAATCACTTATCAGGCTGATTTTTAGTTTGTAGGTCCACTGAGGAACTGGTCAAACATCCATACGGTCATCGTCCTCTCATCGTATGACACGTGGCTCGCATTGAGTGCTGTGACCGGCTTCCGTCACAACATCTTGTGACACAAGTTTTACTCTAACAAGGTATACCTGAGATCTTTTCAATTGCGGAAGCTGCAGTTTTGCTAGTCACCGCTGCCATCTGGGCCCACTGACCGTATTGATGTTTAGCCCACCCCTTAGTAGACATCTATAACAAAAATCAGCTTGTTTGATATTTTTTTATTCGTTGGTTTTAGTACTAAAATAACGGTTTCATTCAACGGCTATAAGAACGCCTTAAAAAGTGCGGCTATAAGAACGCCTTAAAAAGTGCCAATCTAATGGTTAGAGATTACCAATTCGTATATCCACCAAGGGGTGGGATAAACATCCATGCGGTCAGTGGGCCCAGATAACAGTGGTGAGTAACAAAAATTGTGCTTCCGCATTTGAAAAAGTTTCACGCATAAGTTGTTACATCTTTTTCCTTCAAAAGGGTGCTCATATTTGGAGTAAACCTTCGCTCACTGTATGCTGTCAGCAAAGCTGATCGCAGCAAACAATACGAGCCACGTGGAACACTCTTAGAGGACGCTGATGGTATGGATGTTAGGCCAGTCCTTCGGTGCACCTGCAAACCAAAAATTAGCCTGATTAGTGATTTACAACCTTTGGATCTTTGCTCACAAATAATGCTCAAATTCTTACGGTTAAAATCAACCCATGAAAATAACTTCAATCCAACGCTTAGAAATCCCTTGTCAGGTTTATTTTTAATTTGTAGGTCCATCTAGTGATTGGCCAAGCATCCATACGGTCAGCGTCCACTAAGAGTGTGCCACATAGTTTGTATTCTGTGCTGTGATCGGCTCGCTCAAGGCATGCAGTGAGCAAAGGTTTACTCTCATATTTGCACACCCCATTTCTTGTCAGGGCGGACTCCCTGTTGGGGCACACCCCCATATCACTCTCTTAAACAAGTAAAACTTGGCTGACTGGCGATGGTCACTGACCGTCCCTGCGTCCACGGAAATGTGAATATCCTGTGGTTAGCATTCTACTTTAGGTCTTGTTTGGAAACCCAAAATATGAGCTGGAGGTCAATCCAGGTCCAATTGTTTTGGCCTTTGGCCCTTACTTTGGGGCTCCGTTTTTATATATATTGTCTTCGGAACAAAATCAGAGTTGGCTTTCAGAAAAGTGGCTGCAACATCGAACCACTTTTTCTAGATTATGACTTCTGGGTCTTGAAAGCATAGGGGTAAAGATTTTACTGATGTATATCCTCCAACAAAGATTCAAATTCCAGATTAAAAAGGAAGAAAAAAACGGTCATTTGAGAGACGAGAGCATGCAAGAGATATTACACAGTTCCGATGACCAACAAAAGTTAACCAAAAAAGTTCACGTGTTTTCTCGGCCGCGGATCCCGAGAATCCAACAGTGGTTTTGCTTTTGCAAAAGTGATGCCAGCTCAGCACTATTAACCACCGTTGGATTCTCGGGATCCACGGCCGAGAAAAAATATGATTTTTTTTTGTTAACATTTGTTGGTCATCGGAACCTGACCCATTATATAGCCACGGTTTAACAGTCACTTAAAGCTACTGTATAACCTTGGTAACGGTAAAAAATATGTTTTTTTTTTTTTATAAATAATGATTGTTGTTTGGAATAACATAATAGGGTTGGCGCATTATCGTTATCATCACGGTCGTTTTGTTAACCATGGATACAAGTAGGGCTGTCAAATGGATCAAATTGCACTGTTCTTTTGTTATTTTTAAATCAAATTTAACAGGTTTATCAATCAAACTGACTCAATGTTGGGTCATGCGGAAAATATTTGCTGCTCCCCCGGGCCATCAAAATTTATGGCATTATTGGTAAGCCATTTTGTTGGCAAATCAAAATATTTACCCAGGTGAATCACATTTTCTTTGTGTTTGGTGCACATTTTCTCACAAAAATATTTATCCGGTCCTATACATTTGCCCGTCTAGATGTGAAACTATTTTAACGTCGTCTTAGCTTTTGTGAGCAAAAAATACTGTCCACTAAAAAGATGTGAGAAAGCAATCACACCCCTTTTTGGGCCAACTTACTCTATGAACGTTGGGACTCCCCATATGTATGAATGTATGTATAGGGTCAGGATCGGGGGACAACATTTTTTACAACAATTTTGGCGTACCCACATGGAAGATGAATCAATAGCTGATTTTTGGTGAGGATGATCCCCTCACAATATAGATCACCCCTACAAAAAATCAGCACATTCTGAAATTTCTTACCCAATCAAATGTGGTTTTGAAGTAAACGATAAAAATAGACGGTCCACAATTCTTCAACTTATAAACTGGTCTACAAATATCAGATTGATTTGAATTTTTGTGAGGATGATCACCTCACCATAAAGTCCATCCTCGCCAAAAATCATCCCATTCCAAAACTTCTAATTGTATATTGGGCCGCACCAAATTTTTGTTGTCAAAAATGTTGTATAAAAATGTTATCCCCCATTCCCGACCTATATATACATGAGTCGTGACACCTTTTTGGACACACTTGTACTCTTAATGTTGGACCCCTTGTATATCTACCAACATGACATGTGGCACAATTTTTTGGTCCGACTTGCACCGTGAATATTGGGATCAATCGTGTATATATGACATGTAGCACACCTTTTTAGCCATATGGACGTTTGGTGCATCCCTAGGTGACGTACGTGCTTTTCAACCTTTGGATCTTCGTAACTAAAATAATATATCGATGATTGATCCATTAATTGGTTGGTCCAGATTATGGACACGTGCACAAAGATTAATCTCGGGATATCACAACTTTTCTGTTTAACAAATACCAGAATATGCTATCAGTCGGTCCTACCCACAAAGAGTTCTCGGTGGTAAAGCATTTTTAAAGTAACGTGGCAATGTTTCACTATAACATGCATCAACTGTGGTACTTGTGCAGTGCACAGGATAACTTCCATAAATTTAGCTACGCCATCAAAATAGGCCCTACCAAATACCATGAAAATTAGGATATTAGAAAATATGGCAAGAAAATGATGTGGATGCCAATATTTTCAGGCGTGAATATTTAGCCGTGAAATTAATTGATTGCAACAATAAATTCTTTACGAAGTAAATTTTTGACTAACCAAACACACCCTTAAATTCTCCCCCTCCTAGAATGCCACATGAAGCACTCTTTCGGGCCCATTGACCTTACGGATAGCCACCTCTTGGTGGACCCAAACACCAAAAAGCAGCTTGATTGGTGATAATTAGTAGTTAGAAAAGTAAAAAAAAAAAAACCTCAAAATCCAATGACCGGGAATCACCGAATTAAAATGCTCAAATCCAACAGCTAAAAATCACCAATTAAAATGATTTTTGGTTTATCAGCAAAAAAAGAGGTGAACCAACAAACATGCATGTATCTGTCGGCTGGAAAGAACGTGCCACGTGGCATTTTTTGAGAGGACAGCAAACTCTGGCGCCACTACTTGATTGTGGAACTTCCAATCACATTGACCTGTTGTAGTGTTGTGTATAAGATCCCCCTTGGTGGATCCATGGGTCCTGAAATCGTCCTTTTCATGCACAAACAGTATACGGACACTAGACCGATCCCCTTGGTGGATCATGGATCGACCCATGGGTTCCAGCACAAAAGCTTATGTACACATAGACAATAAAGCATCCTTACGGTATACTAGTAGGGTATTTACGTTATTTGTATAAAAATCATGGGTAGTTATAAACAAAATACCCTATATATTAAATAAGTCCGCCAAGCAAAACGGTGGAAAAACGAAAAAAGCTAAAAAGGAAGAGCTTTTTTCTCTTCTACAATTCAATTTCGTCTCTCTCAGTCTCTCTCTCTCTGCACTCTGCAACAACTGGGAAAGAGGTACAAAGTCCGAGGCCATTCCTCAAGAAAGTTGAGAAAATGAGACGAGAATTTGAAAGCTCAGATTTTTCATGATGATGGGTTTTCTGGTTTTTCCAATTTTTTTCGGTTTCTGTTCTCTTTAGAGAACTTCTTTAGCTTTGAAGTTTGAGCTAAAAAACCAAAACCCAAGAAGGGGAGACACAGAGACAGAGAGAAGATTTGGTTTTCTGTGATTTTTCGAGTGAGAATATGAGTAATTGGTTGGGATTCTCTCTGACTCCACACCTGAGCATCGACGAGGGTTTTGGAGGAGGAGAAGATGATGGAGGGTTCTCCTCTCATATGTCGGTCATGCCTTTGCGTTCTGATGGGTCTCTTTGCGTTGTTGATGCTTTCAGGCGTTCTCATGGAGGAGGTACAAATGAACAATATGATCAACTACAGTCCTTGAAACTCTCATGATTACTTACTCTCTTCCTCTTTTTGTTTTTCTTTTTTGCATGTGGGATTTCATGTACTTGTCTAGTTTATGTTTTTGTTTACTCCTTGTTTTGTTGGAGATGAAGCTTCTCCTCATCTGTTATTCAGTGTAGTGCTATGATTTCTTTCTTTATTGTCTCCTTTGACTATTTTTTTTTAATCTTATTTCTGTCTATTTAAGTTCTTTTTTTACTGATTCTCCACTGTTTGATGAAACTTAGAAGTGAAAACCTATTGATATAAGTTTTTGGGTACTGCCCATTTGCAGCCAGAAGGCCCAGAACTCACCTAAGCAAACTTTTTCTCATTTAGCTCTCTTTCTTCTTTGCTTCAATGAGTTTCTTACAGAGCTTTTTTATGGTATTTTGAAGTTTAAACTTTAAACAGAGTTTCTTATCTGAAGCTTTTATCAGTTTCTGTTATGAGATACCCAACTAACGTTACTAACCAACTTTGTTGCTTATTTTTTTTAGAATGGAGATATGAGAACACCATGGCTACTGCAAGTAATCAAGAGAGAGAAGGACCAAAGCTTGAAGATTTCTTGGGTGGATACTCAAACTCCACTCAAGAGAACAGCAATGTTTACTACCAAAGTCAACAACAAACATTCCACCAAAGAGATCCCCATAGTGGGTGTAGAATCAATATGAACATACCTCCTAACTTCAGCAGTAGTGGAGAGATAGAAAGAGAAGATAATCTCCAAAACCCATCTCAATTAATCCAATCCTTCCATCATCCCCAACACCATTACAATGAGAACTCACAAACAGTAATCCCCACTTCTCACCTTCAAAACTCTAACCCTAACCCTAACCCTAACAACAATATGTACCATCATGTTCCTCTTGAGAGTGCAACTTCAATTTCTGGGTTCAAGTCATGGTTGCGTCAAACCCCATTTTCAAGCGAGAAATCTTCAGCTGAAGCAAACAACTCTAACTTTCAGTCTCTCTCCCTTTCTATGAGTCCTGGCTCACAGCCTGGTGCATCTGGAGTTTCGCAATCTCCCGCGACAGAAAATCGTAAACGACCAGTTGGGAAGTCTGGCACTAGAGAACCAGTTCCTCGTAAATCAATCGATACGTTTGGGCAAAGAACCTCTCAATATCGTGGCGTTACGAGGTGGGTTATCTTCGATTTTGATTTTTTTTCATGAGAATCCGAGTTACCTGACCTCTTTTATTTGTGTTTTTGAGTAACAGGCATAGATGGACCGGAAGATATGAGGCCCATTTGTGGGATAACAGTTGCAGAAAGGAAGGACAAACAAGGAAAGGAAGGCAAGGTGAGGAAACTTATATTTGTCTTTTCTTTTCTCTTTTTATGCTTGTTTTTGGTCCCTTCTATATTACTAACGGCTATATTTGATGGGGTTTACTTGGTTTTGGTCCCTTCTCTCTTATTACTGCTTCTGCACTCGACCAGTTTATCTTGGTTAGTTCAAATTCCATTACAGTGTTGTTTCATCTTTTCTTCAATTTTTTTTGTGGTAATATTCTAAGAAACATTGAATGGTGTGCATTGTTGAATTATTTTTATCAGGTGGATATGATAAGGAAGAAAAAGCAGCCAAGGCTTATGATTTAGCTGCACTGAAGTACTGGGGTCCTACGACTCATATAAATTTCCCTGTAAGTCGGTTTATTTTTCTTGTATGGATCTTTCATTCCTTCTGCAACAACGGAAGTTCACCTTGTAAAGTATAAACCATCTTTTACAGTTTCCTTGGTTTAGTAACTTTGTTTTTCTACTGTCTTTTTAATTTTTGATACTCAGCTGAGCGCTTATGAGAAAGAGCTTGAAGAGATGAAGAACATGACAAGACAGGAATTTGTAGCCAACTTAAGAAGGTATATATCTCTCTTTTTCCTCATAGTTTGCATACATTTTAAATCTCTCTCAATTTTTCTGGTTTTTTTTTTAGGAAAAGCAGTGGTTTCTCAAGGGGGGCGTCTGTATACAGAGGAGTGACAAGGTTCTGGCAGAACAACTTTATTAATAAAGTCATCTCCATTATTTCCTTGCCAATAGGAAAAAAAAGTCTCCATTATTTACTGCTTTGCAGCTTTTCATTATCATCTACTACAATAATATGCCAACATTATGTATGATATAATGTATATAAATATAGTATTATTAATTGAGATCACCCATACCAGCAACATTATCTACTGTCTCAACTTGGTTTTTTTCGATCTTGACAGACACCATCAACATGGAAGGTGGCAAGCTCGAATAGGAAGGGTTGCAGGGAACAAGGACTTGTACCTTGGAACATTCAGTAAGCTTTCTTCTTCCCATTTTCCATCTCCCAACTTGGTTTTTCTTCTTAAATAATATTCTTGCTAGTGTTATGGCTGATGGGTATTTTTTTTTTTTTTTTTCCGTATAAACTTTGGTTTCAAGTAAAATACGAAAAAACGAACTTTAACGTTATAAATGACGGTCATATATTATTTATTATCCGTTATTTATGTTATTTTGAAGATTGAATTAGAAGTAGAAAGATAGAAACTAATAGAATGATATTGCGTTGACCATTTTTGACTTTGGTTTGACTCGTTATAATGCATAACAGTAATGTACTAATGTTACTGTCCATTGTCCACTTTAAACCTTGGTATAAACCATCAAAATACCTCTTAAAAAGGATCCAAATGTTGGTGCTGCAGACGCTCTACCACCCATTTCTGCCTAGGAATTCAATCTTCTTCTTGACTGGAAAAGGCCAAAAAATAAGGGTACCCCTTTGAAATTTGGAAGTAATTAGTAATACCTATTTGTACTTTCAATTTTCAAACTCTAGGAATACCCCCCTGACCTAGTTTTATCATTTGACAAGTACAATCTAACGATTCAAGTCCGTTTGAACTCCAGTCCACCACATTTAAACTAGGTTAAGGGGGGTAATCCTAAAATTTGAAACTGTAAGGGGGGTATTACAAATCACTTTCAAATTTCAGAGGGTGTTACTAAAATACTGAAATTTTAAACAGTGATTGAACAAAAAGTATTGCTCATCATAGGGTTGTTTGTTAATCGTTACCATTATTATTATTATTATTTGTGCAGGCACTCAAGAGGAAGCTGCTGAAGCCTATGATATTGCAGCGATTAAGTTCCGAGGGGTAAGCGCAGTAACGAACTTCGACATCAGCAAGTATGATGTAAAGCGTATTTGCTCAAGCACCACCCTCATTGGTGGCGATCTCGCAAAGCGCTCCCCGACTGTTGTCTCCGATGAACCCCCTCTTGCTATAACAAATGGCGAGTCGGGTGATGAATTAGCCAATATGGTTTGGACCAACAACGACGAACAACAGCTACAACGTAGCCTGGACACCCATGACAATATCTCACTGGTGCCTTCAATGAGTGATCCGAATTCATCAAGCCCAGGAAGCCCAAAACGTTCTGTTGCTTCACAAGGCGAGTATGGGGTTGGAGGTGGAGGAGACTACTCTCATGGGTTCTTCTCTTTGCATGCTCCCAAGTACGAGAGCGGCAGTGATGATCACATTGCAAGTAATAGTGGGGCTGGGAATGTGAATTGGATGGTGACAGGTCGGCCGTCCAATCTATCAGTGGTTCATCATCAACTACCAATGTTTGCACTGTGGAATGAATAGAGAAAGAAGGGTATGGTATAGATTTAGCTTTTTTTTCACAGAAAAAGGAAGAACATAGCTGTAATAGAACAGGATGTTTAACACAGAATTTTCCCTTGAGCAGTCAAGGATGTTATTTGCCATTAATTTCCCAAAAATGCCCTTTTTAAGCATGGAATGTATCTAACATATTCACATTTGACAGAAATGCACTTTTTCAATTCACATTTGAGAAGAATATTTTAGAGAAAATATTTGCTATCCCCTAGGGACTACCTCCCTCCTAAAAATGCTATGTGGGTCTCACTTTAAGACCCACTGACCTTGGTGCACCTACATATCAAAGAGCAGCTTGATTATGTAACAATGTGCTCAAATCCAATGGCTGAAATTTACATTATTAAAATGGTAAATCCTCTAATTAAACCGATTTTTGATGTGTAGATCCATCAAGAAGTGAAGCAAACATCCAAAAGGTCAGTGGGCCCTAAAGTGTACTCTACATGGCATTTTGAGAGGGGGAGGGGGAGGGGGAGTTCAAACTGGGACTTGTTTTGTTGAGGGTATTTTAGTAACACCCCCATGAAATTTGAAAGTTATTAGTAATACTCCATATACTTTCCAACTTTAGGATTACCTCCCTTGACTTTGTTTAAATATCATTTGACTAACTACTGTTGAAATAGGTCATGGGGGATAATAATAAATGTTTGATAGTATGAGGGGGTATTAGTAATTACATTCAAAGTTGAGGAGGGTGTTACTAAAATACCCTTGAATTTATGAAGAACAAGGACAAAGTTACTCCTGCACCCAAAACACTCCCTGACAAAACGAATAGTTTAGAACTTTAGACTTTAGAGGGTGGGAATCTGCTACAAAGCGCCTAGGGGTCTCATTTTTGTACCCAAGACAGTCCTACGTCAAGTCAAGCAAACTACGTTTGACCCTCTAGTTACCATATCTGTGACTCTCTGAGATAGAGAGAAAGAGCCTCTCGTGAATAAAACTTTGATGACAGGGTATGTCATCAAGGCCGATGACAGGGCACAATATGAGCCACGTGGAACACTCTTAGAGGACTCTGACCGTATGGATGTTTGGCCAATCATTAGGTGGACCTACAAACAAAACATCAGCCCGATTAGTGATTTCTAGCCGTTGAATTGGAATTGTTTTCATGGGTTGATTTTAACCGTGGGAAATTTGAGCATTTTTTACCATTATTTGAGGTACAAAGATCCAAAGGTTTGAATCACAGATCAGGCTGATATTTTTTTGTAGGTCCATATAAGGAATTGAAAAACATCCATACGGTCAGAGTCCTCTAAGAGTCTGCAACGTGGCTCCTATTGTACCCTCTTACTCGCCTCTCGTTTAGTTATCAGACAGCTTCTTAAATTGCGTGCCCTCTCTTTCTGCCCCTTCTTTTAATTTTCTTTTTTCTCTAAATACTTAAAAAGAAGGGAATTGATTTTTTCAGTGAACCTTTTACTACTTCCAGTCAAAAAACAAAAAGCTTGATGTGAAGAGTGAAGTAAGAAGGGTATTTCTGTCAAAATGTAAAACTGGAAGAAGTAAAAAGCCTACTGAAACAATCAATCCTCGCAAGAAAAAATGGGAAATGACGCTATTTTGATATCGTCTACCGTATTCTTGGAGTAAAACTTCGGTCACAGTGCGTGCTGACCGAAGCCAGTCACAACCCACGATATGAGCCATATGGCTCACTTTTAGAGGGCGCTGACCGTATGGATGTTTGGCCAGTCCTTCGGTGGTCCTGCGAACCAAATATCAACCTGATTAGTAATTTAAAACCTTTGGATCTTTGCACCCAAATAACGCTCAAATTCCTACGGTTAAAATCAACCCATGAAAATAATATCAATCAACAATTAGAAATCACTGATCAGGTTTATTTTTTTGCTTGTAGGTCCACTTAGTGATCGGCCAAACATCCATACAGTCAGCGTCCACTAATAGTGTACCACGTGGCTCGTATTGTGGGCTGTGACCGAAGTTTTACCCGGTCCAGACTTGTGATATGGTCTGTAGCTAGGAAAGGAGTAGAACTTGTTGACCGGATGATATGAGCCACGGGGCACATTCTTCGAGGATGCTGATCATATGAAATACAGATAACAAGTTAGTCTGATTAGTGATTTCTAAACGTTGGATGGAATCATTTTCATGGGTTGATTTTTCACCGTGGAATTTGAGCATTATTGACCATAGATCACCAATCAGTATGATTTTTGGTTTGTAGGTCCAGTTAAGGATTGGCTAAACATCCATAGGATCAGCGTTTAAGAGTGTGCCAGGTGGCTCATATTATGGCCGGTGAGCAACTTTACTGACCAGCGCAGGTCAACAAAGTTCTACTCGCTAGGGAAGATGGTAACCGGAAAAAAAAAAAAAGTGCAGCGGAGATGAGCGTACGGGTTTCTGGGGGTGGGCCGGGTGGCAGAGAGAGAAAAATTTAGAGATAGATTCGATTAAATCAGCAAACCTGGCAGAGTCTACGCAGACAAAATCTATAAGACAAGATACTTCATGCAGAGACATTTCTCCATCACACACTCTCTCTCTCTCCCCCCCGGTACACCGAACCTGAACGTCTAGGGGTTTAGGGTTTGTGGAATGCATGCATTACCATCTTTGGAATTGCGTGTTTCGAGTTTCTCTTTTTGACCTACCAGATTTCCTGCAGTGATGCCACGTGTCCTTGTAATTATGTTTCATGGGTCCTACTAAAAGATATGCAATGACGTATGAGATCTGATGGTTGGGATCACTTAAATGAGTCAAATGTTTTATGTTTGCATGCGTACCATAAAAAGCAGTCTCAAATCTGAATACGAAATGGTCTATAGATCGTGCGGCTAAGATCATTTAATCAGATTCGAATTATGAACTCTGTCCCTCCTCTTGGTATATGAATGCCCTCAATTAAATATATGAAAGATTTCATCTAAATGGCCATGTGTGGCACATTTGGGGCCCAATGAAAATAATCAAATCCAACGGTTAAGAGTCACATATTAGGTTTACTTTAAGGTTTGTAGATTCACCAAGGAGTGGCCCAAACAATCAGGGGGGTCATGACCCATGATCCATCTCCACATTTATACACCCCTCGCTGTCTCTCCAACTCCAACATCCCACGCAAGCGTTACCCTTCTCGTCCCCAGTGTAATTGGGTCTCTCTTGCCCTTCAACATCACTTGCCTTTTTTAATTATTATTTATCATGGGAATCTGGGGTTACCTTTTGACGGGATAAGGACACCCTACCCTACCCAGCATAGCACAAAAGGACACTTTTTGATATTTAGGGGCCCTGTAAAGGGACTGAGAGGCTGAGCGAGTGACCTGGATCCGGCCAAACATACTCCTCCTTGCCCTAACTGAACTTGTGTCCACACGCCACCCATGTGATTTTGTTGCTGTAGTAAGGGTATCTTGGTCATTTGGAGGAAATGACAACTGAGATTAGGATCTAAGGGGTATTCTTGTCATTAAAAATAAATGTATATTGAGGGTACAAAACTACAAATAATACACTCCACCCTCTTAGTTATATAATATATTATCTATAAAAATATAATTAAAAATAAATATAGATGAAAGAGAAATGAATCTCACCATTCAATGGGTCCTATGTGTAAACGGCTGTGCTCGACATGGGCTGATATTTAAACGGGCTGGGCTGGGCTGCGAGCCAAATACCAAGCCCAGTCCTGGCCCTTCGGTGTGCCAGGCCAAGATGGGGAGTGTCCAACAGGCAAATTTGCACATTGAATGGGCTGAATCTGGGCTGGGCTGCGAACCAAATCCCAAGCCCAGGCCTGGCCTTTAAGTGCGCCAGGCCTAGATGGGCTAGATTGGAGTGTCTAGCAGTCAAATTTGCACAGAAGGGTGGGAAAACATTATTCAACTACACAGGCCTGACAGGCCGGATGGAATGGGCAAGAGCTGGGCCTTACGAGCCATGTGAAGTGGGTTGGTCCTGATGGGCTGGACTTCATGCCAAGGCCCAACCCTGAGCCCAAAAGGACCATACAGTGGGCTCATGGGTCAGATTTACACCCCTAGTTCTACCTATAAATGATCTCAATTTTATTTTTTTTGGTGAATAATAATTTTTACTAAGAAACAACAGAACGGCAAGATCACTAGTGAGCTCTGCCATGAAGGTCCTCAAATGAAGTGATGTCCAATTTCAGCTATACGATCTGCTGCAAAGTTACACCTAGAAAGCAGTGTTGGACTTGATATTGCAAAATATTCTCTCGCAATGTATGTTTGATAACCTCAATTATTCCTTTAATGTGCTAATGCTAATAGAGGACAAGAGCATATGGTCGCCCTCAAATACATCAAATCACGATTGGTTAGAAATCATTAATCACGCTGATTTTTAGTGTGTTAATCCACGAATGGATGGGCTACTGGGGGTGAGCATCTACGCAGTCATTAGGCCCAAAAAATGACCCATGTAAGGTCACGAGAGTCCTATGCATGGACTGCAACAGGACTACGGGAGTCCTATGCATCTAAATTTTTTTCCTATCTTTTGATTATCATAAATAGTTGTTAAATAAGATTTTTACTATATAGATAGTTAAAATTTTTAATTAATATCATATATATTAATATATTAAATATAAAAAGGCCGCACATGGAGTTTTCGCCTTAGGCCTTGCATCGAGACGGCCTTGCCTATACTTTTCAGAAGGATGGATCGAAAAAATTAACTTGAAAATGTAATACTTGAGCTAACGGAACCTGAGCTCTGTATACTAATGGAACCTATGGTAAGAAAGGATTGATTAGTTTAGGGTCGGGCTTAGGGGACCTCCTATTTTCTGACCCCTCTTGGTGTTCGTGTGCTCGAGAATATCCAACGGTGGTTGTCAATGTCGAGCTGGCATTACTTTTTTCACTTTTGGTGGCGCTGACAACCACCATTTGATTCGTGAAATCCACGGCCAAGCACACGAACACCGAGAGGGGTCAGAAAAAGGGGTCCTCGGAGCCTTTGGTTAGGATAGGATTGGTAAGTAGTTTAATTGAGGGGAATGATCAATAAATCTTTTTGGATTGTTAGTCTTTGAATATCCCATGTATTCTTTATTTTAACTGGTTTGATAGTTCGATGAATTGTTGGTTTCTTTGTCCGAGTAAAACTTGTGTCACAAGATGTTGTGACGAAGGTCGGTCACAGCACTCAATACGAGCCACGTGGCCCACGATCAGAGGGCGCTGACCGTATGGATGTTTGGCCAGTCCCTCGGTGGACCTACAAACCAAAAACCAGCCTGATTAGTGATTTACAACTTTGGATTTTTGCACTCGAATAACGCTCAATAATGCTCAAATTCCTACCGTTAAAATCAACCCACGAAAATAACTTCAATCGAATCGATTAGAAATCACTAATCAAGCTGATTTTTTGTGTACAGGTCCACCTAGGGACTGGCCAAACATCCATACGGTCATCGTCCTCTAATAATATGCCACTTGGCTTGTACTGAGTGCTGTGACCGGCTTCCGTCACATCTTATGACACAAGTTTTAGTCTCTTTGTCCTGCTGTGGAACCAAGGTTTAAAAGGTGCCGTTATGGTATAACGGACTGGGGGCGTTACCTTTTTTTTTTTTTTTTGTTATTATAACAAATTTTAACGCTCATGGGCAAAAATGGAAATGAGAAAATAACGGAAAAAAAGGAGATGAAATTCAAAATTTCAAAAACAGGAAAAACGGAAAATAGCGGTCGTTTTTTCACAAAAAATTTTCAAAAAATAATGGTCGTTGTAACAGAAAAATAACGGATGTTATAACAAAAATAACATCCATTATTTTTTAGAGTGTTTTAACAGTACATAACATAACGGGGGAGGTCCAAATATGTTATAATGGCCGTTCTTTTCGTTAGAACGGCCGTTTTTAAACTATTGTGGTACCTACTTGTGGTGTGTGATGTCAAATATTGAGGAGAGATTTCTCTCTCCACCATGTGTTTTCTTCTCTTGATTTTTTGCTATATAAGCTCACATTCTGCAAGTACTCAATATTTGGAAGGTACTTAACATCATTCTCTTTATAAATATAAACTACTGGATTTAATGGGAATGAGGATGATGATGTTTTAAATAGGAATGAGGATGGATTCTGATTAGACAGACCCCCAAACAAAAAGGGAGCCGAAGTGCTAAGGTTGTTCTAGCCGGAGTGCGCAGGAGCACACTTCCGTTTTCTACGTAGGTGAAGGGCCCATCATACTTCTGTATGAGCCCTTCGTGCAACTTCCGATAGACCAACTGAAGTTTCACCAACACCCAGTCTCCCACCTTAAAGTTTGTTGCGGGCCTTCTTTTCTTATCCGCCCACTTTTTCATCCTATCCTCTTAGCTATCAGTTCGTCTCCTTCTCAACCGGGCGGGATGCATCTAAGACTCATTATGGGGTTATTTCCTCTTACCCCTGACGAGATAAGTCTCCACCATTAAGCCCTTGTACATGTAATAGCCCTAAAAATGTCCACATATTTCACCAACTCAACGTAATACCATCTCCTGTCGGACCTCAACCTGTGGGGTGAGTTTCTTTGATTAAAAGAGAGACGATTCAATATTTTCTCCAAGAAAATCAGAATTGTCCGTTCATTATAGCTCGTTAGACCACGTGGCAAGAGGAGGGGCTTAAACTCAAATGACGGGTGTACAATAGAACCAAGACGGTTGGATTCTTTAAGTAAAGGGTATCCTTGTCTTTGGGAGATAATGTAAGGGTCGCTCTACGGGCACCCACAAAATAAACCAAATTTTGATGGCCAAATTGCCCTTTCCCATCCTTTACAGTTTGTTTGGGCACCCACACTGAAAAAAGAAGAGAAGAAGAAGAAGAAGAAGAAGAAGAGGATGAGGAGGAGGACGCCGTCCGCCATAGGTACGTCTCTCTCTCTGCCGTAGGTAAGCCGAGCACCCCAGCCACCGTGTTGGTTGGAGTGGTGGTGGTATTCATGGTAGACTTGATGATAGTGGTGGTTGTGGAGTTAGTGGTGGTGATGGTAGTGGTGGTAGAGTGGTGGTGGAGTGGTGGTTTGGAGCACCCCATACTCCTACAAAAGGATGGACAATATGCGGCAAGCCCGCATTTTTTTTTTTTTGCCTCCACGGCCTGGAACTACCTTGGTCACCATGGCAGCCACGGCCTGGAACTACCGTAGCCACTATGGCACCCACAGGCAAGCTAGCCATTGCCACCATGGCACCTACGGCTAGGAGCCCAAGTCAAAAAAAAAATTTGGATTTTAATGTGGGTGCCCAGCAAAATGGGGTGCCCAAACAGGGGCCTCTAATTGGTGTGGGTGCCCATCAAATGTTGGTGCCCAACCGAAAAAGGTGGGCGCCGGTAGAGCTAAACATACCCTTTTGGGTCAAAGGGGGAAATGCAGCAAAAAGAAACTATCAGGGGTAATGCAGATATCGCCAATTAAGGGGTTGGTTCACTCATTCACCGGTTCACCTGACCAGGGTGGTCAGGGTCTTACAATGTTGCCGATAGCTGATCCCTAAACCTTTAGAGTTTCGTTAGCTTTATGAACATGTACATGGGTAGAAAACATTGGGTCCGGGGTGTAAATGGGATGGGATGGGGCGGGTAGGAAGTCAAATCCTATGTCTGGGTTGTGGGCTAGACTGGTCCAGTCCTAGACCAAGATGGGCTCGGCTGGAGTGTCTTGAGTAGGGGTGTCAATTTTACCCGTTTAACCGGAACTGGAACCGAAAATACCGGTTATGGTTCCACATTTTTGGGAACCGATTAAAAAGTAACCGGAACCGGAACCGAACTGACAATAACGGTTTCGGTTCTGGGTAGCCTAATATGGAACCGAAACCGATAAGAACCGGAACCGAACCAATAAGAACCGGTACCAATAAATAAATATAGTGTAAATATTCTGATATTCTCAAGATTTGGCCCAATATACCCGGAACCAGAACCGACATAAATACATAATCGGTTCCGGTTCCGGATCCATCACTTTGAGAACCGGAACCGTTAAGGAACCGAACCGATAAGAACCGGAACCGATTGTTCCGGTTCTGGTCACCTTAGGAACCGAACCAGAACCGACCCGTTGACACCCCTAGTCTTGAGCACAAAAGGAGGGGAAACAACGCAGGCCTAATGGAATGGGCTGGGGACCAGGCCTCACGGACCGTGCTCTAAAAAGGCCAAGTCCAGGCATGGCCCTTAGAGGAGGTGGGCTGGGCAGGGCCCGTACAAGGGCCGGGTCGGGACACGGGCTCAAATGCCAGATTTACACCCGTACATTGGGTTCAAGCCCACATTAAGAATCGCTTGGTTCAAGCCCACTTAGATAGTTTACGTTTCTTCGGTTTGAGGTTCTTAAAACAGTGCTTAAAAGAAAGTTCCCTGATGTAATGGCGCGAGGAAGCACCATTTTTGTTACTCAACGGCTGCCATCTGGGCCTCTTGACCTCATGGATGTTTAGCCCACCTCTTAGTAGACATTCATACAGATAATCAGCTTGTCTTGATGATTTTTAACCGTTGGTTTTAGTACTAAAAAAATAGTTGAATCCAATGGCTATAAATACACCTTAAAAAGTAATAAAATCTAATGGTTAGAGATTACTAATCAGGGTGAGTTTTAATGTGTATATAAATCAAAGGGTGGGCTAAACATCAATGCGGCCGGTGAGTAACAAAACTCGTGCTTAGGTATATATATATACCTTGTTAAAAAATCAAAAGTTCTTAAAAGTGAAACAAAGGAAACAACGCCCAATTGACTCCGTTGTTACTATCCCCGACTCCCCGGCGAGCGCCCTCTTCTCATCGCCCTATCTGCTCTCTGCTCTCTGCTTCTTCAGTTCTTGCCGAAGCCAGAAAGTTAGTTTTGCTCTGAAACCCTAGTCTTCGGATTCCATGGCGTGTGTTTATATTCCTGTACAGAACTCCGAGGAGGAGGTGAGGGTATCTCTGGACCAGCTGCCGAGGGACGCCTCCGACATTCTCGATATCCTCAAGGCCGAACAAGCCCCTCTCGATCTTTGGCTCATCATCGCGGTCTGTTTCACATTCTCTCTTCTTTACTCTTCTTTCTTTCTGAAGAAAAATTAAATTTTAATTTTTATTTTTTATGTTTGATTAGTTGCTTTATGACTTTGATTCCGTTTTCTTGTCGAAATGCGACGTGTTTGGGTTGAAATTCATGTACTATTTTTTTTAGATTTGCAGAATTTGAAAATCCGGTGCGATTTGGTTGAGATAGCGATCACACGTTAATGAAACTAACAGATTTTAGTTATGAAATCTGCTTTAAGTCATGGGAGTTGGATTTACTGGCTCCTCGTCTTTGGCCAAAATGATCCCCTTTAAGCATAAATTACACATCTTTATAGAACTGACGGACAATTTTTATTTTTATAGGCTATAGACCTAAAGCACAGGAAGGACAGAATTTCTCACATCTCTTTAAGAAATCAAATCACATTTTAACCGCAAAGTTGTCGTTCTTAAAGGAGGTCTATAAAAGAATAAGGATGGCATTATTGGGTACGCAGGAGATACGAGATTGAACATGCAGGTTGAAGGCTCTAAAAAGGCGAGGGGAGGGTTAAAAAGAACGTGATTGAGGTTGTGAGAAAAGATACGGTTCTATACAGAATTGAATGGAGGAACATGATTCGTGTTGCCAATCCGAAATAGTTGGGAAAAGGCTCTCGCGGTGATGATGAAGAAATAAGAGACATTTGGTTCTAGGAGAGACCACAGGGAATGCTTTAGCAATGTTAAATTTCCTCCAAACAAACGAAATACCTGGCTGCTTCTACAGCTACGGATTGATAGGTATTAGTGTGCACAAAATTAGGATACGGTTGATGGTCCATGCCTCCAAACACATCATCATAAAATGGTAGAACTTAGTTGCATGAATTGACTGCGGGTGCGAGAGAAGACTCAGGTGTGAAAGCGAGGACCCGGCTGTTGCAAACAAGTTTATTTGAATTTTTAAAGAACCGCGAGCATGAGCGGGAGCGAGATTTTGGAATGAGAGGGGGAGTGGGAGTGGGAGCGGCACCTTGGTAGAATCTTCCTGCAACTAAGTATTATGAATTATACATCCTATTATCTCATTGAATCTTGAACTAGGAGCAAAAAGAGTTTGATTGGCAATTTCATTAGAAATAGTTGCAATTGAGGTGGTGTAGGATGATAGGGAATTGAGTGAATTTGAAAATTCCTTATGAAGAAAATAGCAAACTAGAGATACATTCGTCTAGTGAAGTAAAGTCTGCTCACTTTTGTTCGGACTAAGATTTACTAAATAAAACTATTTGCTAGCATGGTTCAAAATCTCATTCTGCCTCATCTTAGACGTTTCATTTTGGTAGGGTATTGAGACAATACATAGCACAAGCCCAATTTAAGTACTATAACTGGTTTGAAACCTTATTTTATGGTATGCGTCTTTTATAGACTTGACAAAGCAAAGCGATTGGCAGTGGCGGAGTAGGCATCTACAGTTTTGATCAATTGTCCTTAGGTGAGATAAATAGCAGCCGTGGTAGCATGAATTGATCATGGTTGAGTTGATGTCATCTGTAGGCGATGCAGCAACAATCCCAATCATAGGACAAAGTTCGGTGATGAGAGAGTGTTCTTGTGGTGCCACTGGACGATGATGGCTGCAGCATATGCTATAAGACAATTCGGCAATGATAGACATCACTTGCCCGTGGTGATGCACACGGATCTAGGACTGGCCTATTCTTTTCTTGTATTCCTGGAAAAGCCAAAGTTTGAAAAACGAAGCTCCTTGTTAAGTTTCATTGTAAACATTGTCAAGTGGGCGGTTCTTCGTATAATTGGCCTAGCAAAGCACAAAGCAAGTAGTCTTCTCTTTTTGTACAATATTTATTTTTTTGTATCCCAAGATACTCCAACCCAATTGCTCATCATTCCAAATTCCAATTCTACCGATGTTGAATTTATGCAAGAAGATTGAAAGCCCATTTGAACTTGGACGAGTTAGTAATCCAAAAAGTTGCCAGAGTACGATTAACCTCTAGATTTGAAATCGCTGCTTATATACCTGGTATTGGCCATAATTCACATGAACATTTTGTAGTCTTGGCAAGAGGAGGAAGGGTTAAGGATTTCCCTAGTGTGAGATATCGCATTGTTCGAGGAACCCTAGATGTTGTCGGAGTAAAAGATCGTCAACACATTACCTTCAGACACATATCCGACCTTCTGATTAGAGGAATATAGTGCAGCCGCGCTACACCAGATCAGAGCTTTGGAGTCTCCAAATCAGATCTTTGGCGTCCATCTAAAATAGCAGATATTTGATTAGAATCTTAGTCCCAATCTGCCCCACCTTGAGACTCCTTAATTGAAGGAACTTTATATTTTTGTAGAACTCTAAGTTTAGCATGATTCTTGAAATTGTAATTTCAATAAAGAAGACCCCATAGGTTGCATTTGGGGAGGAAAAACACATGTACTCCAGATATTATAGTGAATTAGCTCTCCGAACCCATAGATGCAATCGCCAATCTTGGCGACGAACCACATAAAATACATGCATCTCTTGCTCTTCTCTCTTCCTCTTATTTTTATTCAATGTTGATTGTCTACTCTTGTTCGTGGAGCACAAATCTCAAGGCATTAGATGGCACGCCCAAATTTTTGCATCCACAAAATGGGGCCGTCCGTGGGATGAAGATCCCCCAACAACGCTGTCAACACCACCCATCAGTTACCAATGCCGAGATAAGAATGCCTAAATAATTATGACCCATCCCTTACGCCAATTTAGCTCTTAATACAGGATCATTCAAGTCAGGTTTGGTGGTCGACTCGGATCTAGTAGAACCCAGATGAAGGTCTATCTACCTAGAGATGCATGTCATGATGGAAATGTATACGGTCCCAATGGACCGAAATTTTTGGCACTCACATTGTGATCAACAGTTCTTACTTGTTGCTTATCAAAAAGAAAAACACTTCTCACCCATTGTTAAGGGAATCTCATTCTGCTAACCAGAAACATACAAAGAAAATTTCAATCTTTTAACTAGTTGAGGAAGACTATTGTCACAAATCCCTTGTAAGAGGAAGCATGCGTTGATTGTATTGAAATCCTAAAAGTTGATCAACCGAATTAATTGTCATGCCACCTCTTACCCACTTATTTAATAATTTTTTTTTGATAAGTGCCTTTTACCCACTCTCCCCTCTGACAAGAGGTGGTCTTATAAGAGACAAGAGGCGTGGGTTATATTCTTACACTTGACCGATGCTTTTTGTCATACTAAATTCAACTTAGTAGCCTTTGATGGGATTTATTTTGGTTGAAAGGGAGTTTAAAAAGAGGGAACTCTAAAAGTTAATATAAATTTTATTGGGGACAATCCACTCAAATCCAAACAATGGTTTCTTCTAATGCCTGATGGATACTATCAATGACAACTTGATGAAGATGATTTTGGATTCGCGCAATGATGTTAATGATAAAAGTTCCAGCATCATGTATCTATCTTCAATTCCAAAGATTAGGTGGAGGACCTCTATGCTTTCTAGCCAATAAGCTTGTTCAAGATTGCCTACAAAGTCATAACCAAAGTTTTAGCCTACAGAATCATGGAGATCTTAAGCACCATCTTTTTCCCTTCCAAGGGAGTTCCTTTAAAGAGAGACATTAGATGAGTATTGATTGCCAATGAATACATATCAAGAGTGGGTTGAAAGGCTTCCGTTTCCATTCTTGGTTTGGGGGCTTTTGGGCCCCTCTTGATCTTATTCGTATAAGGGAAGGGGAAGGAGTCTAAATCAATGGAAATTAATTTGTGACAGTAATATGGAAAAACCATGCAATCACATGGATTTATTGTTATCAACTTCTTAAATGGGATTGGAAACAAGATGGAGAAGTGGGCATGATGCTTGTGTCTCGTCGATGATATACTTGGCACTCTAAATTGAGCTGCAGTCCAATTATTTTTGTAGCTCAAAAGTGTAAATATCCCAAACAAAGATTAGACGACACTCGCATGACAGATAATGATCTGTGCAACTTATCTATCAGACGACACCCGCACGTTAGACGATAACCAGTGCAACTTATCCACTGACGACACCCGCTTGTTAAACGGTGACCCATGCAACTTATCCATCAGACGATACCCACACATCAGATGGTGACCTGTGCAACTTATCCATCAGACGACACCCGCACGTCAAATGGTGACCCATGCAACTTATCCATCAGACGACACCCGCACGTTAGACGGTGGCCTATGCAATTTATCTATCAAACGGCACCCGCGCGTCAAACGGTGACCTGTGCAACTTCTCTATCAGACGGCAACCGCACATCAAAAGATGTTGTATACCGATGCCTTCCACTCACAAAGTGCCCATTAGGTACTTGTATATGGCGCTAGGACGGTAGTCTTACTCACGCAAGGGTCATGTGCTCGCTAATAAAGATTCTAGTTTACCACGGTAGCTATTGCCTCGCACTAGCATGGGGGTCAAAGATAGGTCATAGAATTGGCGGAGCGAGGATATGAGAAGTCGATCAGAGGCAATCTTGTTCGCAAAACCATTGAAACACGTGGGAACGGGATACTTGCATGATCGACCATTGTCTAGGCAACACAGAGGCACCGTAACATACCACTTGTTTGATCATAGGGTCGTAATCAAATAGGACGGCGCTACCTCCGATCCACATGGCACGATATGAACGCACGACGAGAATTACCAAAGTTATTACAATCGTGCCGTCTTAACCTTCAACCCTCCACTATAAATAGAGGGGGTTGAGGGAAAGTGGGGAGGATACCGGAGCCAATGTGTTACCCTAATCTTCTACCCTGTTCTTTTCTTCTGAGCCTCTTTTTTTCATCTTCCTTCTTTGTGGTCTCTACAACCGTTCAGTCCGCAGAACTTTGGACTCAGATGCTATGTATTCCTCTTTAACATTGCTTTTAGCTATGTTGCTTTGTGTTCTAAAGTGATTATCATCAATAATGAGAATCGATTATCTTTTTTGAGTTATAGATCTCATTTATTTGTTTACAAAAAGGCTCTTTGCCACCTTTCATTTTGTTACAACGGAAGTGTTATTGGGTTCTTACAAAAGGTGGAAATGGGAAGCTTGGTAAAGGTATTAGTATGGGCTTTTGGTTCTAAATCTTCCAGCTATAATTACTGATGATACAATTGTTTTATGCAACTCTTCCCGCTCTAAGTCTATCTGGGATTTGGTGGTGGAATATTTGAAAGGATAATTTCAATCTTAGAAGTATGATATCTAGCGGTGGGGGTAGGATCGTACTATTTGTGATGAGCATTATTCAATTTATTTTAGATGAAACTGATCTGGTAAGCTGACATCTAATTTGGTTGATTTATATTTTGCTGACGAGGCCTTGATATCTATTCTGTATACCCTCATGGCATTGTGAACTGGGTAGCCTCATTTTGAATTGTAATTCTTTTTAATTACATATTTGAGTTTTCTAGCTTTTTGTATACAGGTGTAAGTAGCCATTTCTTGTTTGATTCATGTTTATTGTTTGTTATGTTCCATTCAAGAAGCATAATGTTTCCTAATACTGTGTACATTGGCTGGCAAATTCCTTTCTTTTGTTTTCAGTGCCTCGCATCAACTTCTGAATGTCATTAAATTTTGTCAGTTGTACCTCCTAACACATCTCTTCTTTATTTGTATTTTGGATTGGAATTGATGCAGAGGGAATACTTCAAACAAGGAAAAATTGAACAATTCCGACAGATTTTGGAGGAAGGATCCAGTCCTGGTACTTTTGTTTCTTCACCAGCGATGGCGTCCTTTTTTTTCCTAGCATGTTATGTTCTAAAACAATGATGGTACCAGTGGTGGCATTACATATGATAGTTGGTTTTCATGATGCCATGATGTTAGTTTCTCAAAGGTTTTACTTACGGTCTGATTCTTTTATATTCTCTATGTTGCAGAAATTGACGAGTACTATGCCGATGTGAGATACGAACGTATTGCCATCCTAAATGCTTTAGGGGCGTATTATAGTTACCTTGGAAAAATTGAGACAAAGCAGAGAGAAAAGGATGATCATTTTATTTTGGCAACACAGTACTACAACAAAGCATCGAGGATTGACATGCACGAGCCTTCTACTTGGGTTGGCAAAGGTTGATATAATTTACTTATACAAACTCACGTATTTAATTTAAATAGGTTCTTTGAGTATGGTTATATTAAACTTTTTGACATATACATAATGAGGGCCAAACTGCCAATTTAATAAATTGAAACTGCTCACATTGAACTAAATATTCTTTTGGAAAATAATGTTGTAATACTTAAACCTTAATAGAAGAACTCCACTCAAGTTCCTCGAACTGTGGTTTAGCAGTCGTCCACTGTCGTGGGGCCTACCTCTCATGAATAGATAGATTATTGGACAGTGCCATGTTGGATAAATTCAAATTGGATGTCCAAACAGGCTTTAGTTGCATTTGATACAGTTACCTCTTCGCTGGCTATATATCTGGTAACATATTAGTGAGGCATTTAACATTTGAATTTTGTTTTTCTTTTCTGTTATAAGGTTGTTTTATTTGATTTCTTCAGCTCGCAATGAATTTGGAAAGATATTCAGATTATGCAATTTTGTTCTCAGCAAGTTCTTTTTCCATGTATAGGAACATGAACTTGTTTTGCTATATTTTAGTGTGTCGATTGTTGGATATTCACCTTTCAAGAGTAATTAGAATGTTTTGGCTGGCATCAGTTATTAGGATATAATTAGTAATTATCAGTTACTGTCTTATTACTATGAGGTTCCTTGGCATACTGGACATGATTTTGAGTTTTTTATTACTGTTATAAGTTGCAAATTCTGCCTTCGTAGGTATCTCTTCTTCAGTTTTACCTTCTAAATTCGTAAAACTGAATTGCAGAAGTGTGTTGTGAAACTTTGGTGGATTTCTATGTCTCATCATCGTCATCATCATCCAAGCTTTGTCCCATTTATTCATGTTGGCTATAGGGATATTATCTCACTACTACATTCTATCCAGGGCCAAATCCTCCAAGACGTAGGCCTTCAAATTCTTCCTCACTAGAGCCTTGGACCTGCACTGGTGCGCTCCTCGTTAGTGTTATCAGTGCTCTTCATTGCACAAACCATCTCAATTGGCACTTCCTTACTTTATTACTTATTGGGGTGTTGGTGTTGCTCCTACGTTCCCTTGGATGTGTTCATTGCGGATTTTGTTTCCTAGTGTTGCGGTTCATCCATCTCATCATTCTCATCTCCTCTACACTCTCATTTTATGTATTTGATGTTTCTTGTTGCCCAACATTCTACTACATAAAACATATTATATAATTAGTTGTTGGCTTGTAGCATATTTTATCTAAATTGTGCAGGTCGGAAGGATCTTTATTATGTAATGATATACAAATGGAAAAGATTCATAGATTCTTCTCAGTAAATTTCAGCACTAATCTTTTACTTACAGGTCAACTTTTACTGGCTAAGGGTGACCATGAACAGGCATCTGCTGCATTTAAGATTGTTCTGGATGGAGACCGTAATAATGTCCCTGCTCTTCTTGGTCAGGTACTTTGGATTGTACACTTTGTTCGCAAACAAACTCTTTGTATGTTGTAGATCTTGTGAATTATGCTTGTGCAGATTATAAAATTTATAATAATAGCTTTAAGGCTTGTTCTGCCCTACAAAACATGAGTCTTCTTTGTAATATAATATGTTGTACAATGGTAGCCATTGCTCAGTTTCACAAAAAATTATTCATTAATGTCCTGTGAAAAAATTATTCATTAATGTCCGTGTGTTGATACACAGAACTGGGTTCAGAACCCATCTTTACCCACAAACTACACTGCTTGCCTTCCATAACAAATACCTTTTTTTTCATTCTTTCACACAACTCCTGTGATCCTGTCATCCCCCCGGCCTTGATATTTACCTTTAACTATCTTTTTTTTTTCGATCATTAAACATAAATTTCCATTATGTTATCTGTTTCTCCACTTTTTTTATTTCTGTCCTTACAATAGTTAATCAGCACCTCGTTCATTGCAGGCGTGTGTTCAGTATAATAGGGCACGTTACTCAGATTCTTTGGAACTATATAAGGTTTGTTTGTTGCTTCTGTTACTGTACCTATTTGGCAACTGATGTGACATCTCTATCAGCATGCAATGCCTATTTACTGACGTTATTTAGTTCTAACCTCAAAGTTTGCTATTGCTACTAACTTGGTTTTATGTATGAACTGTTAAGAGGGCGTTGCAAGTGTTTCCTAATTGTCCCGGAGCTGTAAGGCTTGGTATAGGTCTTTGTCGCTACAAACTGGGTCAGTTTGAAAAAGCTCGACAGGCCTTTCAGCGTGTTCTGCAGGCAAGTGAATTATTGATCAGTTAGTGTGTGGATGCTGTATTTATTTGTATAAAAGTATGTTTCCAATATTTCACTGAGGTCACTTCATTTTGCAATTTTATAATTGTAGTTAGATCCGGAAAATGTTGAGGCTCTTGTGGCACTTGGAATCATGGATTTGCAAACAAATGAAGGTGTGTTCTGTCAGAAGATTATAACTGTATCAATTTTTTTTTATGCTGACTATGGTCTTTATATATTTTTACTAGGTTTTCATTTTGAGTGAAATTTGAATGTAGTAATATTTGCTAATTCCAATGCTATATTTAACTTTTATAGCTGATGGAATTCGAAAAGGAATGGAAAAAATGCAAAGGGCTTTTGAGATATACCCCTACTGTGCAATGGCTTTGAATTATTTAGCGAATCACTTCTTCTTCACTGGTCAACATTTTCTGGTTGAGCAATTGACTGAGACTGCACTTGCTGTAAGCGATCATGGTCTCATGAAGTCACACTCATACTACAATTTGGCAAGATCCTACCATAGCAAGGTCCAAACCAGTCCATCTTGTTCAGATTAGTGGCTTTTGATGCTTTTTTTTTCTTTTAGCATAAACTTGTAATTTTTAGTCATGCTTCTGTTACTCCTGTTGGAAACCTTTTGCCTTTTTCTTGTTCTGAAAGCAATTATGCTTTTTCTTTTCCTTTCTTTTCTTTTTCTTCATTGTAGGGTGATTATGAAAAAGCTGGATTATACTACATGGCATCTGTCAAGGAAAGCAATAGGCCTCATGACTTTGTATTGCCTTACTATGGTAAGTAATTATTCCAAATTATTGGAATTTATTATGTTTTGCAATCTAGAACTATAGTATCTGTATGCTTTTATTCTATGTTTGACCAGGTTATAAAGTTAGCAAAGACAATTCTTTTTTTTTTTTGTCTTTTTTAGAAGGTTACATGTGTGTCATCTTTAATTCTCCTTTCTCTCTGTCTCTTTCCTGTTGAGGCAGGGCAGTTGAGAGAGCATACTTTGTGTCTTCTAGTAGCAAATGAATTTTGCAATGATTCAATAAAGGGGCTGTGGTTTTAATCAGGCCTTTTTTTAATGGGGATCCTGCCTTGGGAAGGAGAAACTGTGAATGTGTCACATTGTTGGTATTTCATCTGTGGTTCAAATTATTGTTCATCTTTGAATATCTCGTCTGAGTTGTCTTGTTAAGGTATTTGGAAAGATATGGGAATGTACAGTCTCCTATTGGAAAGTTAATTTTATTTAATTAACATTGACAATGGTTAAAAGTAGTATTACTTTATCGTTGAAAGTACTTTATTTCATCACACAGCATATCTTTAGCTTAATTAAGCATTAAAATATTTTAATTGAACGTATTTGCATATTGAGATGTATCTATATTTTTTTAATGTATCTCTTCATCTTGTTTCATATTGTTCGAGATGTTTTGTTCCGTTAGCTTACCAAGATGCAAAACGAGGCTGAGATTTTAAACCTTGGTTTTACCTGAGTGTAATGTGAAAAGGTTAAACAGTCAAATGTGGTGAAGTATGATGACTGCACTTTACTACTGAATTATCTATTCAAGTGTATTGGGCATCACTGCATCAAACTTTGGTTAAACAGAATAGAAGAGATCCCTCAGCAAAGTCAATTATAACCCTCAGTGTAATATGGATATTGAAGGTTTATAAAGTTAATTATAATACTCTTTAGTATAATATGAATGTTGAAGTTTTATATGTTATCTTATTTAAATATTAAGTATTTATATTGGTATATTTTAAATTTCAAATATGCTGATACAATGGGCTATCATTGTGATTTGATCTCAGTGGTGCACAATTGATGATCATTATGTGGTCTGGACTTGTCACACCATTTTTGAACCTGAGGAAATTGTAAACGGGTCCTTTCAGTTGTTTACTTTGTTTCTTCATGCCATTATGCCATTTGAGAAATTATTTGGGCTGTTTATTTTATTTCCACTTCTACCAATTTGTACATATCTCACTATAAATAACACCGATTTGGAAGCTCTCATCCTAGGATTCACCTTTTTCACAAACAATCCGTATCAATATGGTGAATGCTTATTCTCTAGGAGGAATTTTGTGGTAAACATAAGGATCTGCATCATCCAAGTGGAAGTAGGACCTTTTTTTTTTTATTATCAGTAAGTGGAAGTAGGAATTTTGTAAACAAGTATGAACAAAGAAGCTACACGTTTCTAAGTTGGTGAAGTGTGTTATATAGAGGTGGGTTCTCTGCATATTCAAGGATTATAGTGTGGAAAGCTGCCCCACTGTGGAGATATTTGCATTTTTTTATTCAAATACTTGTTGAGTTTCTTTTCCTCATAGGTTGTCTATTGAGTCTAACAAGGAGAAGTGCTTATTTCGCTTTCAGGCTTTCCGTGAGTATAGAGTTCGTCCTTCTCTTTCTTGCTTTACTACGAATAGCTGTCCTAATTAGCAGCCTTACTAGCAGCCCGCCTTTTCTTTCTACTTGAAGCTGTTAGAGCAAACTAGTGGTACCTATGTAACAAGGACACTGATACGGGTGTCGGTGTCCGACACAGCAACCTAAAAAATCCGATACGGAGACACGCCCGTACATATATTTATTAAAATATATTAAATTATATGAATGTTTAAAATTATTATTAAAATAACAAAAAATAGAAAATGAAGCAGAAAATATTTATTAGTTTATTATTGTATGGAGGATGGATACACCAACCTGCTTTTAGAAATCAAATTTATATTAAAATTTACTAAAACAAGGGGTGACATGGCCATAAGTGTCCAGATGTGTGTCGGGAAGTGTCAACACGTGTGTCCGGGTGTCAAGGTGTCCGACACGGCCAAAACCCTAAAAGTGGAGTGTCCTTGTTACACAGAGTGGTACTAATGAGCTAGCTTTCCTGCCTTGCCTGCCTTAATGAGCTTATACGAGGTCTCCACTTGATCAGATATTAACTCTTTGGAGCTTGCAGATTTGAATTTTGACAGGCAATCTTTTGCAAAGACGAAAATAGGAGGGCTAGCATTTGGGTCTTTCTCTTTGATTTCCTGTCCGGTTTAAAATCAAGAACAAACTGGATTTCTTTTCTTGCTTTTAATAGTCTTCACTAACTTCTTCCAAGAGTCAGGGAGGGAAAGAAAAACATGTGAAATCAAGCCATTTTAGAAGAAGTACCTGCCTTACCCCTTGAGGGTTGCTTACCCTAAAGTCGTTGGTGTGCTTTGGTCCATAAATGCCTATGTGACTTGTGCATGTGCACTTTCAGAACCTTAAATGCCTCTGAAATCACTGATTGACATTCATTGATGGCCATCATGAATTTTCTCTTCAATAGCGTATGAAGGCAAGCATGCTTGAGGTCTTGTCTTTTACAATAGAGCTGTATTTTGCAACTATCATTTGTGTTGATTTCATTATTTGTTTCCATTGTGATTTATTTTCGCTCATTTATCTTTTTCCCTGTTGCAATTTGGTTTACTCTGTAATAGGTTTGGGACAAGTCCAACTGAAATTGGGAGATTTTAGAAGTTCTCTTTCAAACTTTGAAAAGGTCTTGGAGGTTTACCCTGAAAACTGTGAAAGTTTAAAAGTGAGTCATAATAAAAGAAAGTTGAGATTGACTTTTCATTTGTTAATCCATTCAAATTTTCTCTTTTTATCATTTAATTAGTTGATATCTTTCTTCCTTACAACAGGCTGTTGGGCACATTTATGTTCAGCTTGGCCAGACTGAAAAGGCCTTAGAAGTCCTTCGAAAAGCAGCAAGAATTGACCCACGCGATGCACAGGTATTCCACGTCATCGCTTTTCTTGGTATAGTTTTATTTCTATGCTAAGATGGCTGTGTCGTAGATGCATATGCTTATGAAGGGATATCATGGATACCACTGTTTGGTAGACTTGTTCTGAAAGCACCATTACATCTTGATAGACTACATGCTACTGATTCTATGAATGCGTTGAATACATCAATTGGTTAAGATATTACAATAATCGTGATGAGGAAATTGGATGTCAGTACCAGTTCTCTTCTTCTTGGGAAAGCTATGTTAATGAGTGCATTCACGGAATGTTTTGATTTGATAATGAACACAGCATCAAATGTTGGAAATAGAATGTTCTTAAATAAATACATGACCATTGAAAATTGATTCTGAAGATAAATTAATTTTGCATGGGAGAATGCAACACATGGCACCTCTTTTCTATTTGTCTGGCAGCTAAACTCTCATCTAGACTTGATTCAATTAGTGTTTTGATCCGGAATATATGGCTTTCACGTTTCATCTGATTGCAGCTGTTCTTCCTTTTCTCAATATATCATTTCTAAAGTGGACATTTCAAGATTTTTTTGTTTTATCTTTTTAGGCCTAAAGTCTTTATCAGGTTGAAATTTTACGTACCGATTAAGGGGGTGATTTCTTTCTTGAGGTTTAATGGTTTTGGTGTGGTAAAATCTGAGAGAAAGATGTTGCTTGAATGAATATTCTGAAGATAAGTCTTCTTGCTATGGTATAGACTTCCCAGTTCTCTAATTCATCTTATCCAATTGTAATGCAGGCATTCCTGGAGCTGGGTGAATTGTTAATTTCATCTGATACAGGAGCTGCCCTAGATGCTTTCAGAACTGTAAGAGTTATCTCCTTTGTTACCTTTACCAGGATTGCTAATGTTGCTTACTCCATATGGAAGGGAATTCGAAATTTGCCTTGTGAACTTGTGGGACGTTACAGTAGCTGTAACTGTACATTGACCATTGATTTTTATACTGTTAAGTTGTTACGGAGTGCCCAGTGCTAATTTGGGCTGCGGCATCTGTGTGTCTGATCTTATATTGTATTATAGGGCTAAACACAATTCCGTTTAACTAGGTTTTTTTGTTATATGGGAAATGCTTTATGTGAGGTCTCTTGTGCTATACTGGTCTTATACAGGTTTGCAAACAATGGCAAACACAGATGGCTATATCTTATAGGGCTAAAGACAATTCTGTTTAACCACCCTTTTTCGTTGTTTTTAATAGTGTATAAATATTGCTATTTCTCTATTGTAGATTTCTGCTACATGTGCAAAGCTAGTGGAGAGTCAGTTATTCATCTCCTTATGCACTGCCATGTAGCTAGGGAAGTATGGTGTTCTTTTCTGTTGTCTTTTGGGGTTGCTGGGGTTATGCTGAGGTCAGTGAGAGAGCTCCGCTCCTTACTTCCTGATATACTTGGGCCTTCTTTGGGTGTGGTGGGAGATTGTGGAGTATCCTTCCTTTTGTGGTGCCTGGGGGGTCTATGAAGGGAGAGGAACCAATGTGTTTTTGAGAACAAAGAAGAGGAGGTTCAGCGCATCATTCTATCAATCAAGGCCTTTATATTCCAATGGTCTAAAATTTTCAAGGGATGTAGCGGCATCTTCTTTGAAGACTTTTTTTTAGATTTGAGTCGTTGTTGTACAGGGGTGATTAGCTCTTATGCGACTGTCCTCTTGTTTTGGTTTTTGTTTCGGGGGTGGTTCTCTTAACCACCTCGTTTCCTCCTTTATTGTTCTTTAGTCTTTTGGCTGTTTTTTCCAATGAAAAAGCTATTTCTTGGAATTACTTTTTGCATGTTATGAATTTGAATCCCAATGTAATGCTTTTATATTTTCTTTATTGTGACCTATACTCTTTTTCTCTTTGCTTTTGGTTGCCTTCTGTAATTTAGACTTTCTATGATCTGACAGGCACGCGGACTTCTTAAAAAGGGTGGTGAAGAAGTACCAATAGAACTTCTCAACAATATTGGTGTTCTTCATTTTGAAAGGGGAGAGTTCGAGGTTTGCAAAACAGTTTCCTTAGTATTTTTTAAATCACAACTTCTAATGATGTAGAAGGAGTATGGATATATTTTTAGTTGAAATCTCGTTTTCATCCCTATTGAGTGCCTTTACACCTCAATTTTTTGAAAGGGCGTAATATCCATTTTACTATTAATGTTGCTGCTTATAATTGCCTACTCCAAAATTTAGCCTTCCTGTTTTGTTATTTCTCAGTTGGCTGAGCAGACTTTCAAGGAGGCCTTGGGTGACGGTATTTGGCTTGCTTTCATGGATGGTAAAATACGCAGTTCTACTGTGGATTCCACCTCTTCCCATCAATATAAGGACATGCAAATATTTCAACGACTTGAAGAAGAAGGAATTTCTGTGGAACTACCATGGGATAAAGTCACAGCACTATTTAATAATGCCAGACTACTTGAGCAATTGCATGACACTGAAAAAGCGAGTATCTTGTACCGGCTAATCCTGTTTAAGGTCTCTCTCTCTCTCTCTCTCTCTCTCTCTCTCTCTCTCTCTCTCTCTCTCTCTCTCTCTCGATCGATCGATCGAGAACTATTGTTTGATATACTAATGGGGATAAATAAAATGTAATTTTCGCAGTGGACACTTCCCATTACTAGCAATGATATGATCAACTAAGCATTTCATCTGTAATTTTTGCGTTTCGTAACAGTATCCAGACTATTTAGATGCTTACCTGAGGCTTGCCGCTATTGCAAAAGCTCGAAATAATATTCAACTAAGCATAGAATTGGTATTTATTCACCTCTATGATATTCCTATGTCCATTATTCCTTTCTCGCATTGTCC
The DNA here is from genome assembly GCA_035048495.1 of Euptelea pleiosperma. NCBI lineage: Eukaryota > Viridiplantae > Streptophyta > Magnoliopsida > Ranunculales > Eupteleaceae > Euptelea > Euptelea pleiosperma. The sequence goes on from CM068548.1 coordinate 13,890,484, forward strand.
CATATGTTCATAAAAATGAGATGATTTGTTGCCATAGATTGGGGATGCTCTTAAGGTGAACGACAAGTGTCCAAATGCTCTGTCTATGCTTGGTAACTTGGAGCTCAAGAGTGATGACTGGGTTAAGGCAAAAGATACCTTCCGTGCTGCTAGAGAAGCAACTGATGGGAAGGAATCTTATGCTACTCTTTCCCTGGTGTGTATATTGTTTGGAATGCATATTTCCTTTTTTTATTTTTTATAAGTAAATGCATATTTCCTTTTCTTTTTGTAAATTATCTTAGTCCTACTTTTCATGCATTAGATTCCCCAATTTTTCTTGAAGATCTATGTACAGCAATTCAAGCTTCATTTTTTTTTTTAACCATGGCCTTTTTCATAAATCTTGCATATTATTCCTTATGTCTTTCTGCCTAATTTGTGCTCTTGTTCTGAATTGGTAGGGGAACTGGAACTACTTTGCGGCTGTCCGTTCTGAGAAAAGAGGTCCTAAATTGGAAGCAACCCATCTGGAAAAAGCCAAGGAACTCTACACAAAAGTATGATGTTTTATCTCTTTTTACCTTTTAAACCCCTAAATATCATTCTTCTCACCAGTCACCATTTGTCATCCATGTATCTTCTCCCTGCCATTGTTAGGAGCTTCCAATATGCTTATTTTCTCAACCCTGTTTATATGGATTGGCACATGCTATGCTGCATAAGAATTTCATTAATGCTCAGCGTTATATCCAATTACAAAGTCCATTATGGAGTAGTTTGCATCTCATGATTGGAGTTTTTGAAGTTCTTATAATGGCACTTGCCAATATTAGGAGACTGTCAAAGAAAGTGGAGGATGAAATCTTTGGATATTCACTCCTCTACTCTATAAAAGCATGGAATCATCCGGTCGAACCCTCCAAACTTTTACTTGTATTGATTATCTCCCCATTTTCTCCTGGTCCATTTTAGTCCTTTTCTAGGCTTCTTGGATCATCATCTGGGAATGTGGCTGTCCACAATGTCTAAAGTTTCTGCTGCGTCATACCTCTTTCTGGGGGAACATTTATTCTTTGTTATCATTTGCAAATACCTATCTTTTAAGGGTGGATAATCTTTGTTAGAGCTTTTCGGGCCATCTCAGCCCTTTTAATACAATTATCTTTTTACCGATCAAAAAAAAAAAATCTTTGTTAGAGCTGCAAGTTGATAAAAGATCTTGCCCATAAGAGCTTTGCTGCAAGTGCATTTTATGCACCAATTTCCATGTTCTAATTTTTTGTATAATTCACCTAATAACTTGCCACTTCTTGTTTTTGAAGTCGATCTTTAGGATAGCTCTTTATGGTTTCTGTGTCAAATTCTGTTCCCTGATTAAAAGAACTCTATGTGACCTGCCACGTGCATCTTTGCATTTTCCTTCCATGCAGGTCTTGGTTCAGCGTCCTGCGAATTTATATGCTGCCAATGGTGCTGGAGTTGTCTTGGCAGAAAAAGGCCACTTCGATGTTTCAAAAGATATTTTTACACAGGTCAGCTGAGTTGGTTATTTTGTTCTTGGGGTCATCATAGAAGTAGAATTCCTATTTATTCGAGTGCTTTTCAACTCCTCCGAATTGTAGGTTCAAGAAGCTGCAAGCGGAAGCATTTTTGTCCAAATGCCAGATGTGTGGATAAATTTGGCACATGTTTATTTTGCTCAAGGCCATTTTGCGTTGGCTGTGAAAATGGCAAGTCAATAATATTTAAAAAAAAATGTTTCTGCTTATTTATTTATTTTTTGCATGCATTTATGGTGATGATGACCTTTGCCATTTTGCAGTATCAAAATTGTCTGCGGAAGTTTTATTACAATACAGACACACAAGTTCTTCTCTATCTAGCTCGCACTCACTATGAGGCCGAGCAATGGCAAGACTGCAAAAAGACTTTGCTAAGAGCCATCCACTTGGCACCTTCAAATTACACACTACGGTTTGATGCAGGTGTTGCAATGCAAAAGTTCTCGGCGTCTACGTTACAGAAGACAAAGAGGACTGCTGAAGAGGTTGGTCATTGCAATCTTCCTTCTGATAACTCTCTTCAGCATTTTCCTAATAGTACTTACAGTTCATTTCTACATTCCCTCACCCATTTTTTTGTGGTTTTCTTCATGCTGTATTTATGAAGTATTGTCCTAGTGGTTGCATTGTTTCGTATTTATTCATCTAAATTACATCATCATTGTTATGTTGGGAATCATGTGAATTGAGTTTCATTGAGAATGCTCTTTCATATTGTAGGTACGCTCAACAGTAGCAGAGTTGAAGAATGCTGTTCGTGTATTTAGTCAGCTGTCTGCAGCATCCAGCCACCACTTTCATGGGTTTGATGAGAAGAAAATAGAGACCCATGTTGGATATTGCAAGCATTTACTTGATGCTGCAAAGGTTCACTGTGAGGCAGCTGAGCGTGAGGAGCAGCAGAACCGGCAGAGACTGGAAGTTGCTCGTCAGGTCTCCTTGGCTGAGGAAGCCCGACGTAAAGTTGAAGAACAGAGAAAATTTCAGGTCAGTTGTTATACAACTGCATCATGCCGTCTCCAGCTATGGTTATTTATTGTGAATAAGGACAAATCTTTGGCGCTCACATACTAATACGGTGTCCTCCTGCATTCTCATGGGGGCAAACAGTTGGAAAGGAGAAAGCAAGAAGATGAGCTAAAGCAAGTGATGCAACAGGAGGAGCATTTTGAGCGTGTAAAGGTAGGATATCCTTACTGTTTCATTTTTAGCATAGTTTTGTTTGTGATCAATGTCACTAAAATAGGATATAAAAGACCTTCCTTTGAAATTTAAATTTGTTAAGGATGTAGATGTCTAAGGTTTTTTCTCTGTCCCTCGGGGTTAAACATCAGTTTTATAGAGACAAAATTGTTAAAGAATTATTAATGTAGGTGAGGGAGGGTGTGACTCAATCTGTCACCTGACAGTAGTAGACCCAGGTGATCTCTTCTGCCCATTGGTTTGCTTTCTCATTTGGTGGCACGATATATGAGTGTGAAAAGCTTTATCAGTACTTAGAAAAAGTTGGAATTATTGGTATGGAGCTTAGGCGGGGCTTAGGCTGTATTTGGGTAAAAATAAGCTAAAATTCAGCTTATAGCTTATGAAAAGCTGTGGTCTGGGTTTTAAGCCAATTTTTTCGAATTAAGCAGAAGCCACTGAAATCCAGCTTATAGCTTATAGCTTATGTGCAAAGCAGTTTCTAAACTTAAGTGAAACTCTTTAAATACCTAAAATGCCCTTCTAGTCCTTCAATACAAATTCTAAATGACCTCTAAACCTCTAATTTTTTTTAAATGACAGAAATATTCTTCTTATCATTTCTTAACCTTTTTAAATGACCAATACATCCTTTCTTGCTCAAACCCATAGCTATAAGCTTGGGTTAAGCTTACCCAAACACAGCCTTGGTGTTTTATTACAACTATATCCAAACATTAAATTTCTTCGTAGATAGCTATCCTCCGGCTCAAATTCTTCTAAATTTATTGCATCCTAGTCAAGTGGTAGTACTGGCAGACCTAAGTCTTGGAGTGCCCAAAATGGTTTTGAGGAAGGTCACATCCTTCATTTAGTGGTTGTATTGTTGCACGAGAAAAATGGGACACCCTTATAGGAGGGTGTTCCTAACTTGCCCCTTTTGTATGGGAGAATATCTGTACATGATATCCAAGTTACTTAGATCTCATAAATTTTTCTTTAGATATTATTAGTTGCTCTAAGAAAATTGATTAACTGATCTTTATTGCACCTGTGCATGTTTTCGTGCATTTGCATTTGGAGTTGTTGAAGATTTGGTGTATTTGCAGGAGCAATGGAAGAGTAGTTATCCTGCTCCTAAACGGAAGGACAGAATGCAGGCTGATGATGAGGAGGGCGGCCAGAGTGAGAAGAGGAGGAAGAAAGGAGGGAAGAGGAGAAAGAAGGACAAGAAGGCACACTATGAGATGGATGACGCCGAAGCTGACATGATGGATGATCACGAAGATATGGAGGATGAAGATGCCAACATGATGAACAATCGGGAGGAGGGCATAGATCAGATGAATGATCAGGAGGATAATGGGGCAGACAATGCTCAGGATCTACTTGTTGCAGCTGGGCTTGAAGATTCAGACGTTGAGGATGATGAGGTAACATTGTTCCCTTTTAATCAAGGCACAAGTATCATGTTCCACAGCTCATTGATACTGTACCAATATCTCACACTATCATCTTTTGAGAACACAAACTTGAGGCTGAAAATTGCTATGACAAATATGATAACGAAAAAGGTTGTCGGTTAGATGGATGGTAACAATAATAATTTGTTATGAAAAATACTTGTAAAAAAAAATTATTATAATAAATGATATATTCTGTTTAGATGGATAGAGAATTAATAGTTCTTTTGAAAAATTGTCATGTCTGTTATTTGGCAAATAATTTAGTAGAATCTGTCTTTTTGCTGGCCAATAGATCTTATCTTTTTTTTTTCCTTTTTGTCTGTTTTGGTGAAGGATGCACCTTCATCCGCCATAAACCGGCGGAGACAGGCATGGTCGGAATCCGATGACGACGAGCCATCTGAGAGGCAGCTAGTGTCCAGCCCAAATAGAGAAAATTCAGCTGAGTTGGCGGAAAGTGATGGAGAAGTCAGAGAGGAGAGTGACAAGCCGAACAGAAATGCTGCTGATGACGACGATGAAGACTGAGATTTGAACATCTGACAAGCAGAGCTTGCAGGGGGAAGGACCCACCCAATTTACTGATTTGTATTCTGATTTATTTCGTTCCTGACATTCTAGTTCAGATGAAGGTGTGGTTTAGGAGTGGGTAGGGTATATAGCAAGGTTCTCCTGCTTATATGAAGCTACCAATGTAATCTTGTCTTTTGAAGGTGGAAAGCCTTGATCTGGGTATCACCACTGTCAGAATTGCCCATGGTGCTTCAAAGAAATCTGTAAGATAAACTAAACACGGTTGTAGATTGTTTATTCATAATATTTTAATGGTTCATATGCTAGACTCCACCAATAATAAGTTCGCAATATACTTGATTTTTTGAAATTTGAAAAAGGTATTATACTACTGAATTTTCCGAAGATCCAGTAAAATTCGTGTACTTTATGTGAAGCCGTATTGTTAGTATTATACGCGTGTTAACATGAATTATTCGCGAACTATTGATAAAAACATTAATGTAAAAAAATGCAAAAAAAAAAGAAAGACATTTTTTTATTATTTTATTCTTTGCTGAATTTTTAAGTGAATTTCAAATCACAAACATCGAACCATAAACTAACTTTTTCCATACCGTATTTTTGCCGAATGCCAAATTGCTTATTGTCGACTCAACAAGTCTTGTTTTCTCAGGGGACGGGATATTGACACCCACAATTTTCCTCTTTATGTCCACTTACTCAGTAAACCCACCTAAAAATTCTCCCAACTCTCTACTCTACATCTAAGTGTATCTTGAGACCTACCCACCTTTAGAGAGAAAAAAAAACAGCAACAGAAGAAAAAGAAGAAGAGGAACCTCCACTGCTGCTGGTCAACCGCACTACCACTCTTTCTCTCTCTCGGCTTCTGGCTGCCGAGAAACTTCCAGAGAGAGAGAGATCTCGGCCTCTGGCTGTGGAGAAACTTCTGCTGCTGCCGGTCAACCAGAGAGAGAGAGAGAGAGAGAGGTGGCGGCGGCAACCACTTCCTTCACCTTTCTTCTTTTGTTTTGTAGGGTGGGTGGTTTGAGTTAAAAATAAGGGACACATTTGTCAAATTTTTTTGTTTAGTGGACATATTGAGTGAAATGGCTGGTGCCAATATCCGTCCCACCACTTCGAGAAATCTTTATCTGGACCTCTAAGATAACTGTCTTGTAGACCCTAATGATGGTTTACCAACCTTGGTCTGGCACATACATAGCACACATGCAAGTGGGAGGTCCCGATTGATTGTATGCTCAGCCATCCGTACTATTGACCCAAGGAATTACTATTGACCCAAGGATAATGCCTTGGGTCATCTAGAGGATGGTAGACCGTACTTATAGTCCCCTTGGCACTGTATGAGCTTGACCCCGGTGTTCCATGGGCCAATGCAAGCATGCGTGGGGCCCAATCTATACATGCCCCATTACAGATTAATTAGGCCCAAGTCTATGACGGGTTCGAAAACTGTTAGCCTGGCTTCCAAAGTGGATGTCAGTCGTTTGTTTTGAGGGCAAATTTAGTGCGGAATGAATTCAAACCCCATCACCTAACTCTATGATCCGACGGTATTCAATTGATCCAGTTTGTCCAAACTGGACCACTTCATCTATGAGGTATATAGACTGTATAGTCAATAAATCAAAACTGTGACAGGATCTCAACCATCCAATCTAAAGGTTTGACTTTGAGCAGCTTAACATTGGGTGTTATAACCTAGAAGTGTTTGTTTGGTCTGATTTCTGGGTCACACGACCATTTTCACTGGTAGCCCACCAATTTGAACGGTAGGGATCTATCAAATGGTGGGCCACTAATAGAAAGTGAGACGGCGTTGTGTTCGTTAGAATGATGGAACCAGGTTCTACTTGGAACCAGTGGGCCTCACACGATCCACAGTAAAGCTTCGCTGACCGCCCACAATTTGAACCATATGGCACACTTTCAGAGGACGCTGACCGTTTGGATGTTTGGCCAATCCCTAGGTGGGCCTACAAACCAAAAATCAGCCCGATTAGTGATTTCAAACTTTTGGATCCTTGTACCCAAATAATGGTCAATAATGCTCATATTCCACGGTTAAAATCAACCCATGAAAATGACTCCAATCCAACACTTAGAAATCACTAATCAGGTTGATTTTTTATTTGTAGGCCCACTTAGGGATTGCCAAACATCCATACGGTCAATGTCTTCTATAAATGTGCCACGTGGCTCTTATTGTGGGCAGTCTGGGAAGTTTTACTCATGATCGACATCACGGTCAACACGTTTTGATATTCTTAGTTTCTCACTACTAATGAAGTCCATCGAAATTCTTATCGATTCCCAGGTCACACCGTCACATAGATCAAACCATTTTTTTTTGGAGAGAGCACTCTCTCTCTCTATCTTTGAGAATGAGAAGGAACACAGAAGAACAATTTTAATGGAGTCTCAGCCGAAAGAAGATGAAATCAAGGTAGTTTTCAAGAGTCCTTAAGATCCCATTTAGTTAAAAGACCCAATTTCGTTGAAAAAAAAAAGAAACCCCAGTTGCAGAGATGCAACTGAAGCCCTAAACTCAACCCCGACCCTATTTCTGGTTGAAACTATGCAGTTTTGAAGAATCCTTAAAAGACCCATTTCGCTAAATCTGCAGAAGAAAGTTGGTCAAAACCCAGATGCAGGGACGCCACAAAAACCCTACCCTTGTTCCCTTTGAAGCAGTGTTTTTTTTTTTTTTGTTCTTAATGGAACGCCCATTGCTGACCTCAATATTCATGGTTTTCGGGATGGTTGAGTGCATCTTTCCTCTGTTGGTGGAGTCTTTGCTGGAGGAGAACCATTTCAATCTCTTTTCTCCGTCGTTGATTTTGTCCCTGCCTCCGCCCACATCGCCACCTCCTCTTCAGCCACCACCAACGACACCACCAACGACACCACCACATCGGCTGGTCCTCAATAGGTCTCTGAATCACACGAGGGAATCATCACACTGTCCTCCGCCTTCTTCCCCTCCACCGATATCCCCGCATGCTTCGAAGAAGAATACCACAGAAAAAGCACCACATCCTCAGTATGGTCACCAACTGGATCACCGAGACAATCGGTTTCCTCAAATTAAGAAGATACCTAATCGGAAGATTAATCCAGGGAAGAAGATCGGTTTGTCGTTCGCAGGGATTGCTGGGATCTTACAGTTTGCTGTCATTGGGTTCCTAGGTTTCAAGAGATGGCAATTTTCAAAGAGAGATAGGCATGACAATTGTTCTTCTTGATTTTGTGGTATCATCAGATTTTCTCATTATCCTTTGCTTGGCGGAATGCTTTGGGGGTGAATGAAGAAGGTTCATTGCTTGACTGGAGCAGTAGTCTCAGTATGGTCGTTGCCGTTCTTCCGTAAATGGGTATACGATCAATTCTCATTATCTTCTTTATTTTCTTATACAGGATTTGTAAATTGTTATCTTTCCACGTCTTTTTTGTGTTGCTTACCTACATAATGGTATGACGGTATTTGGAATCATGGAATCGTGTTGTTAGATCTCGTTTTGACAATGGTGACTTTCAATTTTCTTCTGTTGAAGTAATGAAATTGTGAATTTGTTTCTTAGTTCACATTGTGTTTTTTATGGATGGATTCTGTTCTGTTCAGCTCGACAAAGAATTAATATAAAGTTTCTAGTCCATGGATTATTGGTATTACGTTGAATTTCTTGTTCACTTCATTATTTCTTTTAACATTAGACATTGCAGTGGATATTCTGTTTGACGTTTCTTGTTTCACATTTAAGAAAAAAATTTGTATCCAGTGCAAGATATAAGCACATTTGAGAAACAATTACATAATAAAGTCATACAATGAAATTTACAAGACGCAAAATGAAAATTCGAAGTTTGCGGTGAGTGATGGGCTTCTCAAGAGTGTGGATTTAGGGCAAGCCATCGGAATCTGGAAGAACCCCTGACAAACAATCCTCTTTTCTATACCTACTGGTGGTAGAGAACGTCGTGTTTCAAGATCATAATGCCTAAATCTGCTTCTTCTCATACAAATACACGATATTTTCCTATTGCTTCATACTGTTGCAGATGTTGGAAAATGAGGTCAGCTGGGCAACTACACCAGCATATGCTCCATGAATATAGACACCTTCAGGTCGTTTCAACCCGCTCAAGTTTCCTTTAAGGGAGACTACCCATCAAAGCTGTACTCATAATGTCCTTGGTGTGAATATTCTGTATGACGTTTCTTATTTCACACGTAAGAAAAAACTTTGTATCCAATGCAAGATGTAAGAACTTTTAAGAAACGATTACATAATAAAGCCATAAAATGAAACGTGCAAGAAGCAAAATGAAAATTCAAAGTTTGCGGTGAGTGATGGGCTTCTCAGGAGTATGGATTTAGGGAAACCCATCGGAATCTGGAAGAACCCCCGACAAACAATCCTCTTTCCTATACCTCTAGGTGGTAGAGAATGTCGTGTTTCAAGATCATAGTGTCAAAATCTGATTCTTCTCAGACAAATACACACTCTTTTCCATACCTCTAGGTGGTAGAGAATGTTGGGTTTCAAGATCATAGTGCCAAAATCTGCTTCTTCTCAGACAAATACATACTATTTTCCTATTGCTTCATACTGTTGCAGATGTTGGAAAATGAGGTCAGCTGGGCAACTACACCAGCGTATGCTCCATGTATATAGACACCTTCGGGTCTTTTCAACGAGCTCAAGTGTCCTATAAGGGAGACTACCCACCAAAGCTGTACACATAATGACCTTGGTGTGTTAGTGTGATCAAATACCTCCTCCACCATAAAGAAATTGATACTTTTCTTCTTCTTTTAAAGAAACATACTATTAAATTGAGAGGGTACATTTTATAGGGAGTCTTATTCTCACTAGAGGGACAGATATTACGTGATCTTCAATTGGTCCAAGTGCTTTGACCAAGGGGAAGCTGACCAATACAAGGTCGAGTATGCTACATCAGTATCTCCTCACTTGAGTTCGGGGTTCAGTTTCCCAATTTTCGTTTTTCAAATGTGATAAAACTATGTTACAACATGTTTCGGCCATCATCATTCAGGGTTGGATGTTCTGGTAAAGCGATTTGTGCGTACACAAGTTGCCCTCTCCTAATCTGTTACCTCTGGAGGATTGTGAGGCCCAAATTGCGACAATGGACAAGAAACATATTAGAGTATATATCTATTTGGATTAGTGTTAGTATTGTAATAAGTTGTGTGAGGTGCACCATATCATTATTGGTGTATCTCGTACAAAATTTCCCCAGTTATCAAGATTGGGAAAAGATCAATTAGATATCTTAGATTAGATTGATTAGGAATAGTTTCTATCTTTAGATAGGTTTATTTTCTATATGAACCCTTGATTAGGGTCAATGTATTACACTGAAGATTTATCAAAAAATTCTAGTTTCATCCAAACAACTGTCCGGTATCCCTTGTATTTTGCTCCCATGATAAATCTATTCAAGCATGAAGAAGAAGAAGATGAAAAAGAACTATGGAAATCGAGATTGATAAACGATGAGGAGAAACGATGTACGGAGAAACATGCCGAATTCATGGATACTTCCTCTTTCTCCGATCGCTCTCTCAAAACCCAAACTCTTCACATCCTACGTATGAGATAATCCTCAAAAATCTGTATATCTCCTCTTTTAACCCCCTTTATCTCGAATAGATGAGGTAACCTAAATCCCAAAAACATAAAAATTAAAAATGTCCTCGAAATTTCACTCTAGAAACGTATGTGCGTAGGGTGATGTTTAGGGTTCGGCTGCTCTCTGCGATAGTGTGTTCAGTGAGATATCATGATGCATACAACAATACACGCATGAGCCCCCACTCCCAACAATGTATGACAACATGCATCAACCCCATAAATACATACATCACGTGCATGTGGTACTAAGGGGGGGGGGGGGGGGGGGGGACGAAAAAAGCTCAGATGGGAGTGGGTAAACAATCCCCATGATTTATTGAACACCACCCACCCTGACTACAGAGATGGGGAATCTATTACAACTCAAGGTCTCAGGCTCTAATGGATAACGATTATCAACATCAATAAATGTGTTTGCTGAGAATAGACATAAACCAATATTTCATAATGTGTTTTCTTTTTAATATCATAAATTTAAAAATCTACTTATACAATGATAAATTGATTTCTCTCTCTCTTCTTATTCTTCATGACTACCACCTTTGCTGCTGGTGTTAGGGCATGAAATGAGGTGGGTCAAATCTGAGATTCGATTGAATGTGAACCCGAATTTAGCAAGTTTGGATTGTTGAGATATAATCTAAATGAAAAACGGGTTAGATACAGATCTGTGTAAATTAATCGGATTCAGTTTCAAATCGAATTCAGATCCTAGTGTTGGGTGTTTGGATTGAGTCATATATTGGATTTGGAAGTTGGATCCTTATTATAACTAGTCAATTTGTAATGGATCCGATCTGTGTCTGACCCATATTCCACATATGCATTGGATCCAGATCTTCCCATATAGATCATGGTTTGGATTTGGATTATTTGTCATGGATCCGAATCTGGATATGGATTATGATATTAAAACTCAAATTTATATTTGAATTTACCCAGATCAGACCCATTTCCTAATTAAGATATGAATCACGATGTTTAAAGTCAAATCTGGATATGGATCTACCTAAAAACAATCAGTTGAATCCAATGGTCAATAGGCTCAACTGCGTACTTTTTTGTCCAGTTATCCGTGGGGTAGCATTTTCCTGTATTTATTCACTTTTTATATAGCACACGGTACTTGATATCCAATGGGAGAATTGGATATTTATTGGTTCTAGTTTTGGATCCACTTGTTTAGGAACCAGAACCGTCATACCCCAACATAATAGGTTCTGGTAAACAGTTCCGTTCTGGGTATGTTGATAACTGTATCGGAACCGACCTGTTGACACCCCTAGGTTTCATCATGTTCAAACTGCAAACTGTTTCTACTTTCTACCTTCAAAGCAGAAATTATTGAAGTTCTAGTAGCAAGGTACACAATATTCTTGGCAATTTGTATGATTTTACTGCTCCACACAAGTGTTGTTTGGTAACGAATGTTAAGTCTACGAATTCACCACCCACAGATGCGTTTAGTGCTTTTTTTAAATAGAAGCCCGCACTAGTGTCCCCCTCTCCCACAAAGATCTAGGTTTTCACTAGCAAGACCTATATGGAAGTTGGTGTTTGTTGGTGACTTAATCTGTTACCAAACAGTCCCTTAATAGTTTTGATGACATAATGTGGAATACCCATATAACATTTGGTCCAGATGATGCAAATATAATCAAAATAAGTGTAGGAGCTGACGTTATCAAGTTTCATGGGTCTCATATTCAGGAAAAGAGGAGGAAAGAATACTCATCCTGCATAGGCCCTATTCATAACGGTGTTAATAGGCTAGGATGGCCTGATGGGCCTTAGACCTTTATATGTCCAATGGGTTGGATTTCGGCTCCATTTTAGGGTGTGAAACTAATTGGGCCGGGCTCGGGCCTAACAAGCTAGGCCCATAGTATTTATTAAAAGAGTGTTAATACTCCACCTCTCATGATATGAGATCTCTTGTTCTTTCGCTTGGATCTTTTATAGGTTCAAGTTTAACCAAAATCTTTCTCATGTTTAACTTCTATTAATCCTCATTTAAATCAAGAAGCTGAGGCCTTGCTTGGTAGCACTACAAATGTTTATGCGCAGACGTTTGCGGCATTTGTGTGTGCTTGGTGGTGCAACATCCAACAAATATTTGCATTAGACCCAATAATTTTTTGCCATAAATTGGTCTAATGTTTGCAGCCAAAAAGGTGGATGCAAACAATATGCAAATTACTCTCTCATGCCCCTTAATTAGTCTTCCCCAACAGCTCTCCCCTCCCCAACCATACGAATACTGTCCAAAACAAATGTTTGTCATTGCAAACATTTGATTATCAAATATTTGCCTACAAACATTTTTTTACTCCGTTATATGAAGTTAAGGTGCATGTAGGCCGATCCTAACCATCCATTGCCCTGCCTAATAGGGTCAGGTCCATATGGACCATATGCACAGCATCCTTTTTGGTAAAGGCGATGGGTTGAGGAGAGCTTTAATGAAAAAGACTAAGACCTATCGATGAAGTTATGAAACAGCACAAATTCTTTGAATCATCAAGAAAATCCAGTAAAAAGATATGGAGAGGGCTATCACAGTCGGTTGGAAGCTCATTTTCACTAAGAAATGAATGTGACGGTTCATACTTTTAGGAAAGGAAAGATCGAGCGTCATCTCTTTCTCCCTTTTAAAAGAGATATGGAATGAGCCAGATCCCTTTAACGAATCTCCTTTGGGGTCGGGGTGGGCAAGGGCAAGGGCAAGCGAGCAAACAACAGCCCACGCACCCAAAAATGTAACCAAAAGTAAAACAAAAAAATAAAAAAAATGTAAGGGTCTCGATGTAACAAGCTGTAGCTCATCATTTTTTGTTACTGCTACGATCTGGGTCTACTACCCGCATGGAAGCCCACCCCTTGGTAGACATTCATACCAAAAATCTGTTGGTATGAACAATAATACCAATAGGATCTAGGATTTGAACTAGACAAAACAATATAATCTCTGATAAACAATAAAAACATACCCTGATTCGCTTAATCGTATCTTTTGCTCAACGTCGTCTCGAACCGTGCGCGGATATGTTGCTCTACCCCCCCAACTCTCCTATACTTTGGTGATGAGAGCTTCTATTTCAAGAAAAGATATGTATTTAGAGTGTCGAGGACTGCCACTTACATATAGAAAGTGGAGATTGGTTCTCCTCTCATTAATGAGAATTAGCCTCTTAGATGGGTATCAATTTTACTGGAGTTATAATTTGGTGCATTACTAACCCATCATATTTGATATTAAGGCCTACATAGACCACACATATAGGTTACGTTTTCTCTTAATTATATGATCAACGGGATTGAATAACCCACAATCCAATTAATTTGAGTAAAACTATTCATTTGAAAATGCCACATTTATTTAATAAAAAATAATAATATAATATTTTTTTTAACAAAATTAGCTTGTTTGATGATTTTTAGCCCTTGGTTTTACTACTCAAAAAAACGGTTGAATTCAACCGCTATAGTCACGCCTTAAAAAGTACAAAACTAATGGCTACAGATTACCAATCATGGTGATTTTTGGCGTGCATATCCAAAAATCAACCCCGAGATTTTAGAATTTTCAAAAAACCTCATGAATAAAACTTTCTTGTTTTTAAATATTACAGATTTTATTTTTGTTTATGATCCATCACCTATTTTGTGTTTGTAAAAATATTTTTTGAAAAAAATTAAAAGCTTTCCTATACTTTTGGAGACTTTGACAATGAAAATTACGTTTTGAAAATTATGAGTGTTGCTTATATTACTAGGGTCAGGCTCCAGCGCCCCCTTTTTAGTGCCTATCTCGGGAGCCGTGCTCTTGGCCGTGGATTTCGAGAATCCAACGGTGGCTGTTAGTGCCGTCCAAAGTGAAAAAAGTGATGCCAAATAAGCGCTAACAACCATCGTTGGATCCTGAGATCCACGGCCGAGAACATGACTCCCGAGAGGGGGCACACTTAAAGTGAAGCACTATATAAATTTTTGTTATTTTAATTTCACCACCCATTCTATTTATATCATGGGTCTATGCACATAAATGTAGACTAAAAAGGTATTAAACCTATCTTTTTGACTCTTTTTTTAGCCTGGGTATTTTTTTTTTAAGCCAAATCGTCTTAGACTCGCATCTTTTAATGGGCGAAGTTTTGCCGCTGCACGATTTGCTAACTATGGTTATCGTTTTGCTTCTGGCCACATTTGCATACTCTGAAGCATGTAACCGTTTGCATACTAGTTTTCCCCCTGTTTTGCTGTCTTTTACTGACAGCTGTGGTCGCAGTTTTCCGTTCTGTTTCACCGTTAAGTCTGGTCCCTCTTTGACCAGATGAGAACGGTAGAACTATTTTGTAACATTGTACGTGACTACGTGGGCTCCCTGGTATGCCCAAGTCACGTGCCAAATCACAAAATTTTCCGTGGTAGAAAAATACTTAAAAGTGAAATGATTAAAGCAAGGTATAAAAGGAGCCGTTATAACGGTACAACGGAGTGTGGGCGTTACCTTTTTCCGTTACAATCTGTTGTAACGCACAAGGGCAAAAACAGAAAAAGTGGAAAAAAATGGTGCTAAATTTCAAAATTCAAATTTGAATTTCAAAAAAATTTATAAATTGAAAAATAACAGAAAATAAAGGACATTATTTTAACACTTATTTGTAAAGAAAATAACGGATTAACGGCCTTTATAACAAAAATAACAGGCGTTATTTTCTGAGTGTTAAAACGATACATAACATAACGGGGGAGGTCCAAATCCGTTATAACAGCCGTTTTTTAAACCATAGTTTAAAGACCCATTAGTCTGGTGCCAGTCTAAGGGTTTCAATGGATCCGTTCCAATTGATGTATAATGGTTTCAGTTCGTTTTGGTACCGCAATCTAGGACCCGAACCCATAAATATCCAGTTAGTTCTCATATCGGTGTATCCTTATGTTATATGAGGACAAAAATGTGAAAAAGATTAATAAAATGATTTTCAAATTAAGTTTTAGAAAAAACTTGAAATTTTTAGCACTATTATGTATGTCGGTTCCAAATCCGATCGTTTTGGTTCTTATTCGGTCCAAGAACAGGAACCCTATTATATACTTCTGTTCTGGGTCCTATTGGTTTTAGGATCTGGTATTGAAATATCTAGTCTCGAAACCGGAATAATCGAGAATGGTTCCTATCTGGTATCGAAATTGAGTATACATTGACACTCCTAGCTACCACATTTGTACGCTTTGATTGTTTCCATCAGTGTCCCTTTCAAATTATTTAATCTATTTTAAATTTTTCTACAATTATAGAAAATTATATCGTCGACCAGGGTTTTAAATTTCGGCCGAATCGCCGAATTTTCGATTTTGGTGAGTATTGAAATCTCTGAAATATAGCTTTCTAAAGCGAAATCCACAGAAATTTGAAAATTTCACTCGGCCGAAATTTCTATTTTGGACCTCACCGAAATAGTTACTGAAATTGAACTTTACAACCTTGCCGTCGACTCTCTCCTTTGCTCTCCAATTTTGCCGATCCCATACTCTAATTGAATATCAAAATTTAGTTTGGGGAAGCATATACCCAGACATTAGAGAGACATTTTTTAGTGATATGGTGTTCAGGTTTGACGCCTTGGCGGTGAGTTAGTTTGGGCTGTTTATCTTTTTGTGTTTTTTCCCCATCTGGGGCTCTCTCTCTCTCTCTCTCTCTCTCTCTCTCTCTCTCTCTCTCTGCATCTCCAACATCTTCTCGATCTCCTTTTCTCTATATACTTCTTGACTTATAAAAAAATAAAAAGATTTTGATCCACAAAATCTTCAAAGTGGGACCACAATTTGGACCACTTATTAGTCCTTGAATAGGAGAGGTATTCAATTTTATTAGTATGGTCGTACTAGTACTACATATGTTCCTTTTTTAAGGGCCTGTCAAAAATATGAAGACCCAGTTCAGCTGTGCATCTTCTTATGAAAAAAAAAAGCTAATTCTAGTCTTGTTTTAAGGGCAAAACCAGAAAAACAACAATTGGGCTTAGACCGACCTTGGCTAGCCCCATTTTTGGGTTCGCAAATAGGCCCTAAGAAGGGCTAAATAGGAACTAGAACGTGTAACATCTTGTCTATCACCACATGGCACAAACTAGGTGTGGTGGTCGGCTAACTAGCATACCAGAGAATGACATTGTAATAAGGTGTGTGAGATGTACTATATCATTATTGGTGTATCTCATCACATTCTCCTGGTTGCCAAGATTACGATAAGATTTATCTATTAATTAGGATATTAAATTAGATTTGATTAAGTTGGATTGGTTTCTATCTTTAGATAGGTTTATTTTCTATACAAACCCTTGATCAGAGTTAAGAGTCCATCTAGAGCTGCACCAATTTCTTACACCCAGTGGTAGAGCCCACATGGAGATCATGTTGGACAATCCAACCATATATTGAGTTTTTATTACCATTACGATCATTACGATGCTAACCATATAAAAAATTGACCTAAAGTTATGATTTAATTGGATGGTCTGGTTTTTTATAATTTAGAGTATTAATTATGAATATCAAAATGGACTTTTTTTTGGAGAGAGAGAGGATGGTCACCACAATATGGAAAGTCACAGCGAGGTTGGATTGTCCAACATGATCTCTGTGGACTTTACCATCACACATACAATCACACACGGTCATGGGGCCAAATGGTGAAAATGGCTGATCTAAAATTTTTCAACTTACATTCCACTTTCACAAGGCTTTAAATGTCGGAATGAGATCATTTTTTGTGAAGATGTCCATGGTGAGGAAATTATCTCACCAAACAATCAACCTTTAACTCATCTCTATGTAGGCCCCACGACCGTGTGTCATTATGTGTCATAAAATCATGTGTCAACTTATCCCAACCCTATTTATAATAGATATTTCTAATCATCTTTTGACGTTTTGATAGTAAAATGTATTTCGATGGGTGTCAATTTTACCCGTTTAACCGGAACCGAAAACACTGGTTCTGGTTCCTCATTTTTGGGAACCGATTAAAAAGGAACCGGAACTAGAACCGAACCAAAAATAATGGTTCCGATTCTGGGTAGTCTAATATGGACCAAAACTGATAAGAACTGAAACCGAACCGATAAGAACCGGTACCAATCTATAAATATAGTGTAAAAATTCTCATATTCTCAAGTTTTGGCCCATTATACCCGGAACCGAAACCGACAGAAATAATAATCGGTTCCGATTCCAGAACCATCATGTTGAGAACCGAACTAGTAAGAGCTTGCCACCTTAAGAACCGAACCGAACCGACCCGTTGACACCCCTAGTGTCAAGTAAGAGAAAATAACAAAAAATATAAAAATAATATAAAGCAAAATTAAAATTGCCATTGTGGACGAATTTTCTAAAGTGTAGCTCCAGAATTATTCTTAGAAGTGGTAACTGAGGGGCATGGCAGGCCTAAAAAGGGCTCACATGTTTCAACTCAACAATTCATGACATTTTCAAAAAAAATAACAAGTGTTATATATAGCATCTATATAACAAAAAAGGGAAGTTGTCTCCCCCTCTTATAGGCTTCATATATCCAAGGACTCATATCAACCCTTACATTAAATAAAATTAAGACGGTTGCATTAATTTAATAGGAAAATTGTCTCTCCACTTATACCCCTCTTATCGACTTCACAAAGGATGGCCGAGATCTTATACCCCAAATGGACTATGGATCTCAACCACTCACACGCCCGATTTTGGGAAATGCTTTGTAGGGGAGTGCCGAGGGCACAGGCCACCCACTATGCATCTATATAACAAAACAGAGAAGTCACTTATCCCCCCTCTTATCGGCTTCACAAAGGATGGCCGAGATCTTATCACCCCAAATGGATGGTGGATCTAAGCCACTCACACCCAATTTTGGCAAACGCTTTGTCGGAGAGTGCCATGGGCACGGCCCACCTACTAATCTATATAACAAAACAGGGAAGTTGTCTCCCCACTTATATCCCCTCTTATATGTTTCAACAAAGAAGGGCCAAGATCATATCCCCAAAATGGATGGTGGATATCAGCCACTCACACCCGATTTTGGCAAACACTGTCGTCGGAGACTGCCGTGGGCACGGGCCACCCACTAGTTTTTAAACATAAGAGTCATTATTTCGGGGGAAAATACCATTGATCTCATAACCTATATTTAATTTCATAACTGATTATATTTTATTTAGATTAATTATCTTATGGCTGTTATAATGGGCTCAAAACATCTTGAAACGACTATTACGACAAGTTTTTTTTTTTGAGAATGAAAAATGTTTGGTTACCATCGGATAAAACAGTTTATAAGTAGATCAGTAACTAAAAGGTCCAGAGTGGTTTGGACCCCAAGACTTGTCACTCAACAATACAGGGCCTTACCAACTTTGCATCTAGGACTGAATTACATAGATGTTGTTGTTACACAACATAACAATGGATCATATCATGATAATTAAGGAGATTCAATTTCAATGGCTATTTTTAACCGAGTTCCAATTTGATTTAATCTTTCCCCTCTTTGATAAATATAAAGAGATTTACTGTTTTCTAGCTTAAGTTGGGTGGGCTTAATAGAAACAAATTAGCAAATTTCAGGTATCTGTTGCTGTTGGGTCCCTCTAATTTAATTAGAATAATCAAGAAAGCTTCAAGACAAATAAGCTTGTAAAATAGACAAAACCTTCAAATCCAAAAGATTTGCTCATCAGTCATTCAAAGAAAGTTATGAAGGCAAGAAGAGCAAAAGACAGGAATCCTTCTGTGGACACATTATTCAACCACACACTTAAAAAAAAACAGACAAGTACACAGACCTGATAAATTGAATATAGAAACCAAGAAGAGTAAAGCAGTGAACCCCACCAAGAAGTACTCTTTTGGCCTTTGATCCACAAACCCATATTGAAAATTTAACCATCTGCACAACAAAATTAAGTTATAATGGTTGAAGAAGAGCAGAATGAAGAACAATAAGAACACATTGAAAATGGATGTCAATGGAGTCGAATTACCATTCTGGGTTCTTGAATTGGATAGTTGGAAGTCTGGAGAAGACATGGGGATGGACATTGAGAGCTGGGTTGTCGAGAACGATGCTCGATTCGATCGGTCCTCCTCTAAATCGAGCCAGGAGTCTCTGTTCTTGGGTGGCCATTCATCAAAGAAGTGCCGAAGTGGTTGCTCTTCTCTCTCCACCTTCATAGGTTTTTCAGATTTGAAATCTGTACCCAAAACAAAGCAATGTTGTTCTTGCTGTTTAGAGATATCAGTTAGACTTTGCAACTGCAATTCAGAATCCCCACTTTGTATAGCAGAGCAACTCCTCTGCTTCGATTGAGCAAGAGGGGAGGAATTCATCCTCAGTGGTGTAAGTCGCCATGGATTATCAAGAGAAGAATCGGATAAGTTCCTCAGAGTCCCAGAAGCTTCTGAGAAGAAAGCACGCTCATCTACATCTTCCTTCAGTCCATGAAAATACCTGTTTCTTCTTCGCACAAAGAAGGAAAAAATCATAACCACCATTGAAAAACAGTGAAAAACAAAAAGACATGAATAACATTAGACTTTTCATACAAACCTGCAATCTTTATCTGCTTGAGAGTAAGATCCAGAGTCTAAAACCAAATGGGTAGTGTTGTTTTGGGGTGAGAAACCAATATCAGGAGGTCTATAAGAGGAGGAATGAGGATAAAGGAAGGCATGAAGAGGGGTATTGTGATATGGATGGTGGTGGTGATGGTTTTCAACAGCCATTGATGAAGAAAGGGAGTAAGAAGAGGTGGTGTCGGTGGTGGTGGTGATAGTGGTGGTGGAGGGGTTTCTGGTGATTGATGGGATGGCTGTTGTAATAACTTCCACAGGCTTTCTTGAACGGTTTCTGCCTCTGTGCATATGTCTTTCACAGTACTTTGAATCTGGGAATGCTTCCTTTGAGCATCTCCACTTCTTCCCATCTGTTCTTCTGCACCTGCCTGGCTCAGGGTCTGCTTTCCTGCCAAAACCCATCTGAAAACATCCCCACCCCACTGCAATCACAGATACCCACATCCCATTTTCGTCAAAAGAAAAAAAAGAACAAAAAATCTCTTTTCAGAACACACACATAAAAAATGGATGATTTTTATTTTTTTTGCTTACTTGGTTGGGGAGGGAAGAGCCTGGAAGAGATTGAAGAGTCCAAGCTTCTTTTGATAGGGAAGATGAGATCAGGTGGGATGGGAACTCCTGACACCATGTATTTGAAGATGAGAGCTTGATGCTCAAGCTCTTGCCATTGAGTTGCAGTGAAAGGAGACCTTGTTCTTGCACTCATCATTGGTAAAACAAAAAAAAATCTTCAAAGACCAAGAAGAAGCAGAAGAAGAAGAAGAAACAAGAACTTTAGAGAAAGAGAGAGGGAAGTTTAAGCTGCTTGATATTTAGGATGGTCAGAGAGAGAAAGAGAAGTGTTTGTGGGATATTTATTCAGAGTTCATTGGTTGCAGAATCTTCTCTGCATGGATAAACTAATGGCTCTGATGATACTGCTGCCACCTCTCTCCTGAGTCTGCTCTTATTATGACTGAACCTCTGTGGCTTCTGCTTCTGCTCCTGCTCCTGCTCTGCTGCCTTTGTTGCTGTTCCTGTCTCTGCCATCTTTACGGAAACCTATAAACAGAAGAAGAGAGTGGATTAAAAGATGGTGAATGAAAAGAGAAATGGAAGTGATATCTCAGGTCATTTTAATGCAAATATGCCCATGAAAAACATGAATTTAAGAGTTAATTCACCATTAAAAAAGCTTAAGTAGCTTGGAAAAATACAAATCAGTATGAACATATCACCTCCCAAATTAAAAAAATGGGTTATATCAAGAGTTAGAGACTTTATTAAAGAGTTTAGAGTGTTCAGAGAGAGTGTCTGTCACAAATATAAAGAGAGAGAGAGAGAGCAGACTGAGAGTCCTGAGAAGCTTGTACGGTTGGTTCTTTACCTCTACTTTCTCTTTTACTTTTTATGATTTTTCACCTCAAACCCCCACCACACCCACTTACATTTTGACTTTTTTTAATTTGGGAATTGGGAAATTCAGGGGTTCATCTAAGAGACCTCTTTTCATTTCTTTGTTGTATTTTGTTTGGTGCAGCAGTAGAACGGTTTCCTATGTATTTCTCATACAAATAAGATGTTTGTATAGTCATCTATAACTCTTGGATAGGCCACCTGGCCCACCTCTAAGAAGGAAAATCACCAATCCTAACTATTTGACTGATTGTTTTATTTTGGATGTATGGCCTAGATTATAAACTGACTCTTTGGGATCAATGAGGGAATATGTTTATACAAATTTTTTTTTCTCCCATGAAGAGATTGTAAATCAAAGATTTATTATTTTCCAAAAAAAACTAGATACCCATCTAAAATTTAAAAATCTCATGCTCTGTAATTAAAATTTTTTTTAAAACATTAGTAGGACCCACTAGATTTTAAGGACTAGATGCTGTCATAGTTTACTGAGTGAACAGCGCAGAAAAGTATTATAGTAATTTCATTTGTCTTGATACTAGGGCAGATGTTGTGAGAGTTTATTGGGCAGAAGGAGGTTTGGTTTTGTTTGGTTGCAATTAAATCCTTCTCTCTCTTCTCTTGTTTGAGAGGGGTGTGTGTGTGTGGGGCAGGTGTCAGCAGGTGCTGTAAGAGAAGTGCATTCTTGGTACTGTTCCCTCTCTGGCTCACACACATGCACTACCCCTTTTTTTGTATTCATCCCCTTCACCCTTCTGGCCTTCATTAAAACAAAACTTACCTCAATCACCTATGGTCAAATTTCTGTTTGACCAAATTTCTTTTCCTTATTGATCATGTTTCCTTTAAATGCATTAGTTGGTTAATGGGTAGGGGTGTCAACGGGTTGGTTCTGGTTCGGGTACCAGAGGCCGTCCTGGAACCAGAACCGAACCGATAAGACCGGTTATCCATCGGGTATTAGGAATATATATGTAAAATATTGTTTTTATAAACTTTTTTATATTAATGTTTGGAAAAAACTTGATATATAGAACTATTACATGTGTCGGTTCCGGAACTTTTTGGTTCAGGTTCCGAAGCTAGTCCCAGAATCAATTGAATATCGGTTCTACGCACGGTTCAAAATATTGGGATCGGAGGTCGGATCGGTGGGTTCCGATCCAGAACGGGATTGCCCATCTCGTCTGAGACAAAATCAGACTCCTTTGGAAAACAGTGATGTCGGGGTGAGACAAACCGTTCTTGGATCGGATCGGTGGGCTCCGTTCCCAATCCGTATCGCCCGATCCAGAATGGGATTGACCGAGACTTCGAACCATGTTTCTTTGGATACAAATTGACACCCCTACTAAGGGGGTACACAGGTTTATAGTGAGTCATATTCTTAATGACTCAATGGGGTGAACAAAAGGTCCTGCCTGGTTCAATGCAAATCGGATGCAATGCACCCACTTGCCATGGTTTCCGGATTACACCTGATTGGTTGGTGGCGTGCAAATGAGTTGCTGTGCAAGTGGTTACCAAACCCTTGCAAACTCTTTAAGAAAATGGATGCAAGCATGTGCAACCCAAAAACCGTAGTAAGTGACTGCAATGCAACTCACTTCAGTGCAAATGCATCCCAGTGTAGCGAATCAAGCAGGGCAAAAAAAAATGTAGAGTCCAAACAAAGGCGACAATATACTTCATTGAGCATTGTCATGTGCTCGAAAGACGGAATCGATTTACTTAGTTGGATTGTAATTTCATTGATGAGGAGACACTTGTACTAGAGAAATAGAAGTGTAATACTATTAATAAATCAGGGCAAATTCAGATAATGCTTCACTATGGCACTGTTTCACGGTGGTAAAGCATTTTTAAGGCCATCCTCCTAACCTGCATGTATCCCCAACCATAACGCTTCACCTGATCTCACCTTCCCCCTTTAGAGAGATACTTCTCCTTCCAGCCTGCAAGTCTCCTACGAACCCTCTTAACTACCGGATCTCAAATCAACTTTCCGCTATATGGATCCCCTAGGGGAAGGTCAAGATAAGAGGAAGGCAGTGAAGCAGTGGCGCATGCCAAATCCTCTACATTTTCTCTCTCGTAAACTCATAATTTTGCTTTCCCTGAAATTAATCTTGAGACGTGAGCAAACTTTGAACCAACTTAACAGACATTTCAAGAACACTACTTGTTCTCTAGACCTGGAAATAAACGCCAGAGTGTCATTTACGAATTGAAGGTGTGAGTTTTCCACTCCCTTGGGGCCCACTCTAAAACCCGATACTTTCCTTATCGAAACTCTTCTCGAGATTATCCTCCCAAATGCTTCCACCACCATTATGAACAAGAAAGTGGATAGAGGATCTCCTTGTCTCAGGCCCCTTGTTCCTTTGAAGTACCTAGAAGGAGAATCATTGATTAACACTGAAAAGAAAGGTGAGCTAATTTCCACTCTCCTAGAGCCTGCTCTGAAATCCGATAATTTCCCTATCGAGACTCCTCTTGAGATTGCCCTCCCTAGTGCTTCCACCACCATATGAACAAGAGAGGGAATAGAGGAGCACCCCGTCTTAGGCATACTGTTCCCTTGAAGTACCTAGAAGGAGAACCAATGATTGACACCAAAAAGAAAGGTGAGCTGATACATTTCTCATTCATTTTCTCTATTTTTTCCCAAAACCCGTTTTGCCCTCAAATTGTCCAAAAACACCAAATTCATATGGTCCTAAGCCTTTTTATATCTATCTTGTAGACCAAGCCTGGTAATCCGAATAGTCGCCTCGAATCAATGCACTCATTGGCAATGAGCATTCCATCAAGAATTTGTCTACCTCTCACAAAATTCCCTTGTTCTTCTGATATGATCTCACTCATCTTCTTCGGCCTGTATGCTAACACTTGTGCGAAAATTTATAGATACTCCCTAAAAGACTAATATGTCTAAAATATGTTATGTCCTATTATGTCCTCTGTCCCTTGGGATTTGGGTATCAGTACAATGATGTTTGATTGCATCCAAAGTCTGAAAAGTTCCTCGAATGCAGATCTTCATAAACTTTCATCAAATCAAATTTTATGATCCCAACAAACCTAATAAAAGAAAGCCAATGTGAATTCATCAAGTCCTAGAGCTTTGTCGCTCGACAGCTCAAAAATGTCTATCCTTACCTCCTCTTCACCAAAAGTTTGCTCAAGCACCACTCTAGAATCCTCACAAATATTGTCAAATGAGAGACCATCAAACTTTGGTCTAGAAAAAGAAGTCTCTAAGTACATATTTGAAATAAAAGGTACCAATCTGAGACCTAATTAATTTATTCTTCTTCCACATACTTCTAATCATTGATCTTAATCGATGAGATGAAGTTGCTCTTCCTCTTAAAATTAGCTATCTTGTGAAAGAATTTGTTGTTATTGTCACCCTCCTTTAACTATTTCACATTTGACTTCTGCTTCTAGTTGATCTCATCTAGCAAAGCCCATTTCTATAAGTCCTTCCGATTTTTCTTAGACCCGATCTCCAATTCTAAATCTTTTTGTTCCTCCCTCACATCTATACACCTAATCTATTCAAGACTCTCCCATTTTCTTATCTAACTTCCCAAACTCTTTCTTATTCCATTCTTAGTTTGAATTTAGATCCTTAAGTTTACTCCTCATTACAAATCCCGTATTGCCTTCAATCTCGAAGGATTCCCACCAACTTCTTACTTTTTCAATAAAACCTTCATGTTTCAACCACATATTTTCGAATCTAAAGGGTGCGGGTCTTTGATTGAAATCTCCACATTTCAGACAAATGGATACGTGATTTGAAGTACGTAATACGAAGTGGTGAATTATCCTCTGGAGCAATTTGTCTCATTCCCCATCTACTAGAAATCTATCAATCCTGTTGAAATTGGGATTAACTTGACCATTAGTCCAAGTAAAGAAATTTTACACTAGTGGGAGATCCAACAGGTGATACCTCTCTATAAATATTCCAAATTTACCCCAGTTCACAGATGCTCCTCCTTTTCTGTCTGACATCTGAATGAGTTCATTGAAAACATCCATTCCCATTGTAGCTCCTTTAACTTACCCAATATACACACTGAAGAAGCACAAATCAGAGTGTCCATGACCTGGACCAGATCGAGGTCCCACACAAGAAGTACCCCCCCTAAGGCACCTAGTGATGGTGCTGCGCACCAACTAATGTTGTTCCTCCTCCACACCCGACCCCATCACCCCTCATCAACATAAGACAATTTGGACTCTTGGATCATCACGATGTGGCATCTGTGCAAGAGGATCAACTTCTTGACTGTTAACCGTTTAGCATTATTACCAAGCACTCTCACATTCCACGACCAAATTTTTAACATGATGAAAACCAAACCTCCCATCCTGCAAGAACTCCTTGAGTCCCAACATCATCCTACTCCATTATTGCACTTACCATTCCCCTACATACCTATCTAGGTTCATAACTGAGATTTCTACGAAGGCCGTCTCCTTGAATGAGTAGTTAGAACTCCCTATACCATGGTGGACCTTTGATAGCTAGCAAAGGTAAATTTTCTGTTAATTCTTTTTATGGTGCTTTTGAGGGAGGGGAGACAGAGGAGTTTCCAGTAACTAAGGTGTGGGGAGCAAAGCTCCATCTAAGGTGAGATTTCTAGCATGGAGTGCAGTTCGAGGGAGACTTCAAACAATGGACTTTTTGTGGAAGCGAGGAGTAAGCGTTTTGGATCATTGTTCTATGTACTTGAAAAGCGGGGAATCAGTTGAACATTTGTTTTTACACTGCAGATGCGCATGGCTCATTTGGACAGGATTATTCAAGGAGTTTGGAGTGTGCTGGGTAGTTCCTAAGTCGATTAAGGAGTTATTTTTGCTTGAAAAGGGAAGGGGCTTGGGAGACTTGGGAGGAGAAACTGGGCTTTGACACCATTAGCAATATTATGGGGTGTGTGGAGAGAGAGGAATAATAGGGTGTTTGAGAGCAAAAGATTAAATTTGGGGCAGATCATCTTGGATATTAAGGGGTGGGTTTATTACTGGGTTAAGTTGTACGAGGAAGGGAAATGTATCTCCTTCGAGGACATTGTCTTCAGATGGACGGAGTTGGCAAGTAGGGGGAGGGATTAGTGTCTGGGATTGTTGAGAATTTTGGTAATGTTTTATATTTGCCAACAATTGTTGTTTTTATTTCTCTTGTATCTTGCTTAGGCTTTTGGTAGGCTTTCTCAACCTCTGAAGGTCTCTATCTAATAAAACTGTTATACTTATAAAAAAAATAACTCCCTATACCATCACCTGACTCACTTTTTTCTTTTCTTTAATTGCATATATATTTTATGTTCATTGCTTGACGGAGCGGTGGTTGGCCAGCCATGGGACTCGATCTGGTAGGTTGGTTGCAGGTGATGGACAGCCAACCTAACAGTCTCGCGGCTGGTTGACCGTCATAGCTATTTGATTTGGGATTAGGGTTTAGCCCAAACACACATGTTATTGTGATGTAAGGTTTGAAAGGGATATTTTCATCTTTTCAAAAGAAAAAAAATTGTTCGTCAATTTGAGTCAACATCGATCATAGACGATGGACAGTATGTCAGCTATTTCAAATTGTTGGGGGCATGTCAAATTTCAAATATAACTTGGGAGGTATATCAAAAATTTCCTTTTTGAAAATCAATGGCTCCTATTAGTAGGAAAAGTACAACAAAAGGTTTTTTTTTTAATATTTATAGGCAGGATGTGGACAAGGGCACCATTCACGTGATGATATTTTTTTTGGCCGCAGTTCACTCCATTGTTGTGGGGGCGCTTGAAAATGTCTCACGTAGTACATTATTTGGGCCCACTGATCCATGAATGATTAGCACACCCTTGATGCACGCTACTAAAAACCAGCCCGACTGGTGACATCTAGCCGTTGTATTCGAGCCTTTTTGCATGGGATAATTTCTAGCCGTTTGGATTTCAGGGGCGATCACCAATGAGGCTGGTTTTTGATATGTAGGTCCATCAAGGGGTTGGCCCATCATTCATAGGTCAGTGAACTTGAAAGAGTGCCACGTGCCATGTTTACAAGTGCCCCCACAACGCTGCAATTGAAACAATTTTGAAAACAGTGTTGTCAGGGTAATCCAATGGTGCATAGGCATCATTGAACATCTTTTATTCAAGGACGTTGAACAAAATTGAAGTGATCGAAAACACGAAAGTTTTGTCTCGTGTTCATGCTAGACCTAAAAGGCGTCATGCAAATCAAGGGCCGGGAGGTGGGTCCACATGATTTATATTGATTGATAGCCTTTGATTTACGTGACACCCTTTTGCATCGAGCATTGCACGAGGCAAAGCTACACTCCAAAGCTCTTCACTCTTGTAACGTTTTCTTTTTAAGTAGAGGCTGACATGGTCAATTTCCACCTCTTACTTGGGTACGTTTACCCCAACTTCAGAGTAAAAATTTGCTCTACAGTGGGGCGATCCATGGTATAAAAAACGGCCGTTATAACGAAAATAGCGGCCATTATAATGGATTCAGACCTACCCAGTATCATTAAAATGCTCAGAAAATAATGTCTGTTATTTTAGTTATAACAGCCATTTTCTTTTTGAAAATAACGGCCGTCGTAACGAAAATAACGACCGCTCTTTAAAAAAAAAAAAACTTATTTAAAAAACCCATTATTTCTGTTATAAATTTTATTGAAAATTTGAAATTCAAATTTCAAAATTTGAATCTTAGCACATTTTTCCGTTATTTTCATTTTTTCCAATTTCCGTGCATTACAATCTGTTATAACAGAAAAAAACAATAACGCCACCAGTCCATTATACCGTTATAAAGGCCCCTTTTAAACGTTGGGGTGATACACAAAATCAGATTGATTGATAAATTCCAGCATTTTTCATAATGGGTAGTATCAACAGGCCCCTTGTTGGGTTCCAAGCCCATGGTGGAAAAAACATTTTAGGTCACGGGGTCCAAAACAGTGCCTCGTTTTTTTATTTGCAGGGTGCTGTATCAGAATTGCTCTCTTACTCTGGAGAGCAATTTTTCTCGAACTTTAACCTCTATTTGTTTTTTTTGACTTCGGTATTAATAATTTTTTTAAATCGGATTGAAGTCGGAGTGGTCGGGGGTACGTGCAGGTTAGGAGGATGGATATCACAATATGATCACAATTTGATAGACCACTCCTGGACTTTCGAGGGTTCCGTGCAGTGGCATACATGGTCTCCCAAAATTCAGACGTCAATCCTATCTGATCAAGGCAGTATTGGCCATGGCGTTCGATGGCTAGGAAGACTCTACTCTGATTTCGTGACCAGGCCAAGGGGTGACCCACATATGGACGGTCCACTTTTGTGACCATGAACACATTTAAACCCCATTGATTTTGTACCATCGCCCATATCTTTTTTAGGAAAGCTGTCGATTCAATCGGGATCTGAATGGTCCAAAAGCAACAGCGATAAAGGTTTTCAGGACTTTCTTGGTGTGCTAAGCATGCATGATCAGGTGACACAGCATGGCTTTTGATTCACACACGTCCTCGGATCATAGTCATGGTGTTCACGCCAAGAAATCAGTTTCCGAATTGCGATTGAGCGACACTAGGTGATGAATATAAAAGCTACTTCTCCTGTGACCACTGGAGTTAGTTTGCACTTGAACATAGTAGGCACCGTAATGTCCCAAACTCACAAATCAACATAGGACCATGATCATGCAAGTAGAAGATCATGCACACAGATCGTCAGTGACGATAACTGTTTACCAATGTGGTGGTGAGGATAACATTTTACTGGTGTAGCTTTATTGAAAGAAAATACCATCTTTTAACTTCTCCTACCATGGTTATCAATGACGTCCCCTAGAAAAAGGTGGCTTTCCAAGCCACTCTACAGTGATAACGGCCAATAGATCACCCCATCTCGAAACACAATACGTTAATAACCACAACAATAACAAATAACTCACGAAAAACCATATAACAATGAAAATCAGTTGGGGCAAACTCACCAAATGGATCTGTCAGCCATCTTTTTCTGTAATCTACGGTATAGCACACTGACATCATGGACAATGAAGGGGAGGTCACAATCTTTCTAAAGCTATAGAACAAGTCAATTTACGTTGCATGATCCCCCAAAAATCTCTGCCCCTGACAAAACCATAAGCAATGCATGATCTGTTTTCCTCAATGCAAGGATCTTGGTGTTGTTCGATCACTTACTTTACTTACAGAATCAGTTTTTTCTTCACCGGATGTAATGAGGAGTTGTTTCCCATTTTTGTCTTTCATCATTAGTAACGTTTTATGCTACCATTAAAGGCAGCTTTGCTGTTTCTGTTTAAAGAATCTTAAGGAGAAGGGTCGTAAAACCGCTTTACTCATTGTCCTCTCCCCGATTCCCATGTGTTATATTCTACTCTCCTTTCTTCTCTTCTTTCTCCAACTTGACTTCATTTCAACTCTTGATCAGCATATATGGAACCAAATAGCCACTCTAATCTCTTCCCAGACTAAAATGCACATGTTCCTACAAACATTAGACCAAATAATGGCTCCTAAATAATATCCGGTAACGTGCAAGTTACACTTCTCCATTTATTGGTGGGAACACCATTCAGATGATAATTGAGCTGTAAATTGATCTAAAAAATCTCTTCAAGCCCTTTCCCACCGCATGCTCCCATTGCAAAGCTTCCTTTGCAAGAAAGGTACATTTTCGACTAGCTGTGCAGAAACGATATCTGTCTTCCCATCTCTTTGAGCCAGATTGCTTTTCACCTTGCCTCCACTAAGTCATTCTTGCAACAAGACTACCAAACTTGTCTATACAAAATTTAGATGATTGAAGTTTTATTGCACAGGTCTTGCCCTCACCCAAACCCTATAACTTGTATATCAAGATACCAAGAATCGCTGCATTCTCCTGTCAATATAAGACAAAATCCTACAACAAAGTGGATTACATAATAACACAAATCTAAAAGGGAGGATCACGATGGCCACAATCATAGAAAGCATGATAGGTGAGCAGGTCAGGCCCAGTAGTTGTTGCACCTTGAAATCAGAGTTCCACTTATTCAAGGACATCAGCTCCAACGCTTTATGCCGTGTCCATTATTTACAGAATCTGACAGAAAAAAACAGAGAATCCGCCAGAGAAGATAGCCACTCAATTAACCCAGGCAGTTTCAAAACAACCAATTCCTCCCCATTAATCCCACTGCAAGGATTTGAACGAGTCTGTGCCCCTGCCCAACACAGTTAAATCATATTGTTGATGGATCATGCAATTCAACTTCCTCCACAGTCAGTCCATGTGGTTAAAATGAGATACCTTACTCCCAACTGCAGCCCTGGTAAAGGGCTAGGATCATCACGTCAAGGAAGGAATATGGGTATCTTTCAGACAAGAAAGTTTTGATAACTTCAGGAACAAAGAACTATGAGAATAGTGTTTATATTTCATATGAAATAACATCATCTTTCTTTTGACCTCTGTTCCAAATTCCCTCTGTATATACAGCAATTTCTAAATCATGATGTTTAAACAAAGCTATAACCAGAGTATCGATTAATTAATTACTTCACACTGAGCAAGAAGGGTGGAGGAAAGACAAACGTACATTTTTTCACACGGAGAGAGAATAGGTAATATATAAATAAAAAATTTAAAAGAAAGCATTAAATTACAGTGTTTGCTTTCAAGGTACCATTTGCTCGTACCTTGCCCAGCAATCCTTCCATGGTAATGCTAATCTTTTTGAATAAAGGAGAGAACAAGATCTGTATGTACAGAGAAGAGTTGTGTATCCAAGAAAAGCTGCTCCACAGAAGAGAGGCGAAAAAATATCATTATCATTTTCAGCTTTTACTACTGCTTTCCAAAATATATAAAACATTGAGAGCATGGATGACGTCCTTTCTGTTATACTAATAAGAAGTAAGGTGGGAAAAGATTAAAACTGAACGCATGATGCTCCAAATTCATAATATGATTGTCTAGATCTAATCTGGCCTATATGCAAGCATGCAATGCTCGTCAGCGGATAGACATTAGCACACTGCATCAGTATAAACTAAATCAACAAACCTGTATCTTATCATATTTCATTCCATAACATAAAATAATTAATAAATTAAATGCACCAATAAAGCAGAAAGCAGAGCAAAATCAATGAGGATGATGGAAGCTTAAGGAGCATACCTTCATAAAAGGCCTGTCGCGGCTTGGGAATGAGTCAATAAAACTCTCTTTTAAGAGTAAAGAGACCTAATGATGGAAAAAAGAGAAGGGTTAGTGTTTCGTAGGATGTCTGACACAGTTCTTTGAATGAAAATTGTTATACATGATCAGTTACAACTTGGCGATTTCCTCAATGAGAAGGGTACAGAGAATGTGATTTATGATCATTGAGAAATAGAGACTATTGTATTGCTGATACAAATAAGGTTCAAAGCGACCACACCGCAATCTAGCATCACAGAGCCATCAGCCACAAGCGAAAGATCATATGGTGATTTTGATCCAAAATAAGTCTGATGTAAGAGTGGGAAGAGGAGATGGTGAAAGCTATACATCCATCTGTGAAAATATTTTTTTTGATAAGTTCGTCTGTGAAAATATGGACAATAGTACAAAACAATAACTTGATTGCTTGATGTTAGGTGGTAAACATATCGAGTTGGGCCGGGCCTTGTTGAGGCCCAGGACCCTAGCAGCGTGGCCCGTGTGCCCAAATCAGGCCTTCAAATATCTGGCCTAGGCCCAGCAGTTTAGACAGCTTAGGCCAGGTTCTTGATGTGCTTATGCCCAGCCCAATCTTGATTTTCCCCATGTTTTACCCAAAAATGAGGTTGAAGAGACTAGAGCCCCAGCTGATAGATATGCCACAAGTGTGTACAGCCATTCAAAAAGGACACAACTTGCTATAAATCTTACTAAAATGTAATAAAAGGTATGAAAATAGCTGGTTGAGCAGAGCCAAAACATAATATAAGGGTCCATCGGGCCATCCAAGCCAGGCCCGGTCCGTTAAGAAATCGGACCTTTGAAATCAAGCCCAAGATGGGCCCATGAGCTGAATTTCTTAACCCAAGCCCAGCCCAATGTCGGCCGGGCCTTCAAATCCATCAGGCTCACCTGCCCATTAGCAACCTTGATATTTCTATAATTTTAGCAACGAACTAACTAACTTCATTGGTATTTCTATAATTTTAGCATCGAGTCAGGGTAAAAGTTCAATATTTGACAAGACAGATTGAAGATTCAATGTGTCCCTACATTGCAGACCATGCTCATCTATATACCATATAGGTGAGCACTGATGCATTATTCAGAACATTATGGACCACTCGTTGAGAACAGGAACACACCATTCAATGGATCTATCTACGACATGTCCTATGCTAGAAACCAATCCAACCTAGTGATCATAAGCATCTGATCTATCATCATTTCTGTTGCATTCATACTGGTACGCGTGTACAGATCCGGCACAGGTGCAGAGTGCCCAATTCGGCAAACCTTGAAAATAGGATTTGTGGGCTCAACAGTATACTTAAAATAATGTGAAACCAAGTAATTATTTTCTTATATAATGATGAGGATAACAATAGATAGGATATCTTATGATTTGTATTATATACTTAGAAACACGAGAAGACCTACATGTACTGTTATATTTGTTGCATAAAAAGCTTCAATTGTAGCAACTGTTAAATAGTATCTTGCAAGTAAGGAAAGGAAAAACAAAAGAAATTTGGAAGTTTTGCACCAGAATCCATTAACATAGATCGCTCCCTTTTGTTTGATGATCAGAACTTGGGATCATAATAGGTTATTCCCTCATCAAGTTGTCATTGCTTTCAAATATATTCCATGAATAATGTTCTTTTTTTCTTCTTCAAATCTTTGCACATTATATGTTTTATAATTTTTTTGAGTTTTTAAATATTTTTCTGGATTTTCTAGAGGTTTATTTCGTGTCGCCTT
Organism: Euptelea pleiosperma; assembly: GCA_035048495.1. Classification (NCBI taxonomy): domain Eukaryota; kingdom Viridiplantae; phylum Streptophyta; class Magnoliopsida; order Ranunculales; family Eupteleaceae; genus Euptelea; species Euptelea pleiosperma. Next base: position 13,923,925 of record CM068548.1, read on the forward strand.
GGGATCACATCGGATCATTCCTCGATTGTCCAGATCAGTCTTGGACAAGACAATGCCAATCCTAATCCTGAAACATTAAACCACGATTATTGGGTCCATGTAGAGCAAACAACAAACAATCCCTATGGTACTAGAAAAATCCATCTCAATGCACCTTGATCAGCGCAAGCTAATCCAGTCCACCCATTCCCACCAGGCCAAGTTGTCAAACTACAGCCAATGAGATCACAACTTGAATGCACTCCACTAGTCTATCTTGATGGACACGAGGCACAGGTGTCAAAGTCCTACACGTGTATAGTGTCGGATTCAGTGAACCTCGAGAATGTCGGCACTGGCAATACCATCTCCAGTATCCTCATTTGACGTTAGGTGCCTTTCAGATGATGCCTTTATCAGATTCGAGGTGGTGGATCTTTACTCTTAAGTTGTACTCTAAGCCTTAGCCTTATAGACCGACATTGGATGGGTTATCCTTTGATTGTATCTCCATGGACCAAAGCAAGTGGGTAGAACAACCCTTTGAGGAGGAGGCGATCATGGAGGCTATTAAAGCTTTCAAGGGAAGTAAGGCTCCTGAGCCCAATGGCTTGTTTTTAGCCTTCCTTCGGCACTATTAGGAGGTGGTGAGGGGGGATTTCATGCGGATGGTTCTTGAGTTCCAAGAGGAGGGCTACTAAGATAATTGCTCGAACATCTTCATATCGCTTATTCTGAAGAGACCCAAAGTAGAAGACATCTGATTACAGATCGATTAGCCTAGTGGGGAGCGTGTATAAAATTTTGGCTAAAGCTTTAGCTTCTAGACTCAGAGAAGTTATTCCGACGGTCATTTCTCTGGAACAAGGCGCTTTTGTTTAGAGTAGAGTAAGTGGCTTTGGCATTTTAGGGTGAAGAACACTTGCCTTTGGAAGAGGGTGATAACGGCTATCTATTGAGTTAGCCCTTCAAGATATGAGAGTGGCGTGGTTAGAACCCCATATGGGTGCAGTGTTTGTAGAGGCATCCTCAATGTCCAGCCAACTTCTCCAAATTTGTGAGGTTCAAGGTGGGTAGATGAGATAAAATCAGGTTTGGTTAGACATCTGGTGTGGGGAGACCTCACAGAAGGAAGAATTTCCTATCCTCTTTGGTATCTCCAATAGGAAGGATGGTTTACTTTGTGACCATCTGTTGGAGGGAGATGGCACCATTTCTAGGAATCTCGGATTTAGATAGTACCTTAACGATTGGGAGATGGACCAAGTGGCTGGCTTATTACTTATGTTGTATGACAACAGCATAAACAGATAGACGGATTATGTTCGAGTTTGCCATGTAGGAGTAAGAGATCTTTCTTGGTTAAATCTTTCTACGCCGCGATTTCTCTTCCTAGGCACCTCTCCCTTTCCATTTCTTCAAAATTTGGGGATGGGGAGCTAAGAGTCCCCTCTAAGGTTGCTTTTTTTGTGTGGTGTGTGGCTTTGGGGAAGATCCTGACAATGGGTACTTGATTAAGAGTCGGAGATTTTTTGGACTTCTACGTGATGTGCAAAAGTGGAGGAAGTCTGAATCATTTGTTTCCACATTGTAATCTTGCTAGGGAGGTTTGGGGAGCCTTTTTTTCATGTTTGGCATGGCTTGGCTGTTGCCGGCGAGCGTGAAGGATATTTTTTCAAGATGAAGAACATGTGCTTATTCTTCTTATGGAAGGCAATTGTGGAGCATTCTCTCGTTTGCGAATGTTAGGGGATTATGGAAGGAGAGGAATGCTAGGACGTTTCAGAAATAGGAAGATCTTCATTGGATCTTGTTGTCTATTAAATCCTTAACGTTTCGGTGGTCTAAAATGTGTAAAGAGTGTAGGTTTTTTTTTGAGGATTTTGTTTTTAGGTGGGAGGCCTAGCTATATAAGACGTTTAGAGATGTGCAACCTTTTACTGGCTTTCTCGGATGCTTTTTTGGAGGCTCTCTCACCTCCTTTTTGTAGCATGTTTCTTGTTTGACTGAATCATATACTTATAAAAAAATGTAAAACAAAGTAATTAGTTTTTATATAATAATAAAGATAATAATGGATTATGTAGTGGGATATCTTATGATTTGAAACATATACTCATAGATAAGATAATACATAAATGTAATTTATAGTTCCTACATTAAAATTTTCAATTAGAAAAATGTAAAACTCACAAGCTATGGTAAATTTCAATTAATATCTTGTAAGGAAATACAAACAAGGAAAGATATACAAAGTGTCACAACTTATGTAACAAGAATAGTAGGCAAACATCATGTTGGACTCACATTTTTTTACACATGCTTACACACTTTCGTAACCAAATCTTAATTTCTTCAAATATTTTGTTTTCAGCTATTGTTTATACCATTTTAATGTATATCATCTTATCTAAATATATTTTTATCAATTGTATAACATAAACCAAAGTATTTTAAAAATAGAGATTTCTCAAAATATGGAATAAAGACGTGTCAGCATATCGGGTTTGTGGGGGCCATCGTGTCTGACCCTTTGGATCAATCTTTGACAACGATGCACGTGTCAACTACATTCGCATCAGAATCCATTTGTGTTGAAATCCGCCATGGGTCTGACAAAGGTACTTCACTGATATAGAAGAACTCAGCAACATAGACCTGGACCCTTCACTTTACCCCCGCAATACTTGTGTTGACATGACACGACAAGGGTACAGGTACAGGATCCGTATTGGATCCAAGGAATCCATTTCCAGTCATCATTCAGTCATCTGTACTAGTTTGGATACACACCTATTGATTTGGACACACCCATGTTTGCCAAATTGTTTCTAAACACTTGAAAGTTGTGTGTGTGTGCGCGTTTTCTTTTTCTTCTTTAGCCTCTGCAATGACCATTTTCGGGATCTAAGACCAATATTAATTTTCAATAATAGTAAACTGTTTTAAAATCCCTTTGCTCTCACCTGCTTTAGTTTTTCATTTTTATTTATTCATATAAAAGGCTGTTTGTAAACTTTTGGTGTGTCCCGTTACAAAGATAAGGCTGGCATGCATGATGCAATGATTTATTGGTTTTCTATTTGTACAATTTGACTACTTTACTTTTGGATACTAATACAAAAGAAGTTTTCAAATTCCCATAACAAAGCAAATTCTGTCCTTTTACAAGAAAGTCTTACACAAAAATGTAAAATAACTAGACTAACATATAAAAAACAAATTGACACATCAACTTAGTGACTACGAATCAATTTTTTTGCATAATAAGACATATTTGAATTATTACTAGAAGATATTTACATTGCATAAATGTATATTATAGTATAGTGCCTATGTAGAGAGAGAGGCCAAATAAAATAAAACAATGTTAGGAAAATGTGGACATCGATAAAGCATTAATTAAAAAAAAACAATAAAAATAATATAATATCAGAGAAATATTAATATATTACTATAAAATTGTTTCCAAGACCCCCACGATTTCAGGGCGAGCAAGTCTGAAACTTGGATCAATATACTCATACCCAACACCCGTACCAATACTAACATAGAAATTAATATTGCAGTAGGATCTGTAGATTTATTTATATGGATCAATATCCTCTCCCCTAAAGAAAACTTTTGGAGGGAGAGAAAGGCAATGATTTTGGTTAGATCAATTGGGGACCACAGCCTTCTAGAAGTCTTTCAGAGGACAATGTGAAGAAACAGAGGCAGTTATAAGCAACTTGCTGGTATGGTTTCTGATGAGAATATGACTCATAATTCACCTAGAATGCTTTTCAGAGGTTCAGATTTTTTTGCCAGTTTTATGGTTTATGAGTACTTTTCCAGGAGCTTTATTGTAGATTTCTTCCATATATTGTTTGTAATTGCTTTGTAACTTGGGAACTCTTTTTTTTTATTGGTAAAAGATTTATATTAAAACAGGGCTGAGAGGGCCCTCAAAAGCTATACAAAAGTTGCTAAGACTAGGCAGCAAAGACTCGACCGACAAAGCTACGCAAGCCCACAAAAACCAAAAGAGCAACTGATCGCGGAAGCCTACACTTAGGAAATCAAAAGATCCCAACGAAACACGTAGTCTTCAAATTTGAACCTATGGAGTTCGGGTATGGCTGAACCCCAATAATATACTGAAGCTTTGATCTTCAAGATGATCTTTTCCACCTCTGCCACCTTATCTTCGAAAATACGAAGATTTCTCTCTTTCCACACCTCCCAGCAAATTGCAAAAGGAATGAGCCTCCAAAGAATACGACCACTGGCAGAGAAAGCTAAAGAGTTCTGACCTATGAAAAGATTGGAAACCGACTTTGGAAGTACCCATGACATCCCGAATAGGCAAAAGAATCTCTCCCATATCCTCCTAGTCACACTGCAATGGATATGAAGATGGTCACTTGTTTCCTCGTCATGGCAGCAAAGAATACATCTGTTAGGCATGTGAAGGCCCCGCTTTTTCAGATTCTCCACTGAAAGGATCTTATCCAACATGGCACACCAGACAAAGAAAGAGAGTTTTGATGGGATCCGAATCCTCCATATTCAGTTGGCCGGAAAAGCACTAGAAGATCGATCCATAAGAGCATTATAAAGAGATTTCACTGAAAACCTACCCTTAAGGTCATCAATCCACCATCTACTATCATCCACATTGTCCGATAACTTAACTCCTTCAAGCCGATTCAATAAGGCAGCCACCGAGTCCACCTCTCAGTCGTTGAGCCGCCTTCTAAGCCCTAAATCCCAAGAAAGGACGCCATTATCATAAGACGAAACTGCCCGAACTAATTCTCCTTTCCTATTTGAGATAACAAAGATCGAAGGAAACTCTTCACTAAGAAGGAGATCCCCACACCACATATCTTCCCAGAATATTACTTTGCAACCGTTATCCACTTTGAATGTACTGTCGTTTCTAATAACCCCGGTCATATTGGAAATGCCTTTCCACACCCCCATCCCATAAGAGGAGGTTGGAATTCTGCTATCACATCCGTTATGATCAACACCTTGCTTGGCCGCGATCACCCTTCTCCACAAACTATCTCTCTCAACACCGAATGTCCATGCCCATTTACCGAGCAAAGCATTGTTCATAGGCTTGATTCGCCGAATCCCGAGCCCTGCCTCTTTCTTATCCTTACAAATCGTCGGCCAGCTGACTAGGTGGAATCTGTGGTGGTTAACATGATCGTCCCATAAGAAATTCCTGATGATACTTTCGATCCTCTTAGCGACCCCCATCGGAATAGAGAAAAGAGACAAAAAGTAGATAGGCAAGTTGGAGAATGTGTTTTTCACTAATGTGAGTCTACCACCTTTAGAGAGATGCTTTTTTCCATGAGGCCAATCTCCTTTGGAATCGCTCAACAACCGGATCCCATATACTCTTGGATCTATAACTCGCCCCAAGAGGAAGGCCGAGATATACTGTAAGAAGCTTCCCTTTTTTGCATGCCAAACAAGCAGCCACGAAGTCTAGGCAACTGACTTCACCCACGCCAAAAACTTCACTCTTTTCAAGATTGACCCGAAGCCTTGAAACAGCCTCAAAACACCACAAAATGCCTTTCAAAACCTGAGCTTGGGAATGGGAAGCACTCATGAAGATGATGGTCTCGTCTGCAAACTGCAGATGGGAGATAATGGGACCCTCCCTCCCCACTTTGGACCCCTCCAAGAAACCGCCATCGACCGCCTTGGAAGCCAAGCGACTCAAAGCTTCGGCCACTATAAGGAACAGATACGGGGGGATCTCCTTGACGAAGCCCTCTAGAGCTCCTGAAGAAACCAGCCGGAGCCCCGTTGACCAAGATTGAAAAACGAGCCGTCGACACGCACGTACAAATCCAATGTCTCCATTTCTCTTCGAACCTCATTCAACCCATCGGGTACTCAAGGAAGGACCAACTGACATGATTGTACGCCTTCTCCAAATCCATCTTACAAATGATACCAGGAAACCTGCCTCGAAGTCTTGAGTCGATGACCTCGTTGGCGATCAAAACCCCATCTAGAATCTGACGGCCCCCCATGAAAGCCCCTTGAAAAGAGGAGATAATCTGGCCCATCACCCCCTTCAGTCTGGAAGCCAACACGTTAGCCAAAATTTTGTACGTACTCCCAATTAGGCTAATAGGGCGGAAGTCAACTAGTGATACGGCTCCTCTCTTAGGTAAAAGGGAAATAAAACTAGTATTAGCTCTCCAGTCAAGACAAGAGTCCTGATGAAACTCCTCCACAACCCTCATGAAATCTTAACCCACGATAGACCAACATCTGTTGAAGAAAGCCAAAGGAAAACCATCGGGCCCTGGCACCTTATCCCCCCCTAGGGACTTAATGGCCGAGAGGACTTCATCTTCCTCGAAAGGTCTCTCCATCGATCTGCGGTGATCCTCATCAATCATCCCGAAATCCAACCTGTCTAGCTTTGGCTTACGGTCCGCTTTCTCAGAATAAAGGCTGGAATAGAAGGAAACAATCTCATCCCTAATCATGGGCTCATCTTTCATAGTCGATCCGTCCACCCTGATACTGGAGATGTTGTTGACTATTCTTCTGCTATTCGCTATCCTGTGGAAGAATTTGGTGTTCATGTCCCCCTCTTTAAGCCACCTCACTCTAGACTTCTACCTCCAACTAATTTCTTCCAACCGAGCCAAAGCCAAGAATTCCAAATCTGCCCTCCTACTAAACTCGGCGACTGAGATGACCTCTGTCTCCTCCTTATCTATCTGAGCAATCTCCTCTAGCATGATGCCCATCTTCTTGTCCACTCTGCCGAAGACCTCCGCAATCCAAACCTTCAAGTGCTTTTTGAGAGTGTTGAGTAGTAACTGGCTCTTCTTGTGAAAATGAAAGAGTCCCACCAGGATTTCACCTTATCCATAAAGGTTGGCTCTTGCATCCACATAAGCTCGATGCGAAAAGGGCATGGCCTTCTACAAATACCCCCGATGTCAAGAAGAATGGGGCAATGATTGGAAGCCGAGTTGGGGATGGCAGGCTGAATGACTCCAGGGAAGTGGGCCTCACAACTGCTGGATACAAGGAATCTGTCCAACCTGCACAGGGTGGGCTTTGCCCGGTGGTTAGACCACATCTAATTGGCACCAGCCAAGGGAAGATCCATCAAATCGTTTGTCCACAAACTCAGAAAACTCCCTCATGCTAGATGTGATTCTGCTACCCCTGTTCCCCCTTTTCCTCTTCTCGTGAGCACATCTAGTGACGTTAAAGTCCCCCCCTATGCACCAAGGTTGGTTCCACAAACCATGTACATTGCCCAACTCTTCCCTAATTTTGTACACTTAATGCTATTCGTACAATATTCCATATATTGTTTGCAAACTTAGAAGTTTAAAAATCCACCAAGATTCCCTTCAGTACATTCAGCACATATGTCTATTTAGTTATCTGATAAATCCAGATTTTCAGAATGATTTGTCAACATATGCATCACTTCAATATTGAGTCTAAAGCAGTAATGTTGTAGTGTAGCAATTCTTGTTGAATAGGTAACCAAAATCAGTTCATGCATCTCCGTGCATTCCCATTGCACAGATCAATACTCAAGAAAACTGTCATAAATAGAAAAAGAAGAACGTTCAACTGTACAAGACATAAAAGCAAAAAAGATAGCAATCACACTAGCCTTCAAATAAACCAGCTTCACTTAATGTTCTATTTGGAATAGAATACCAACCTTATCGTCATTTGACTGAACATTAGTAATTGTGTGGGAACGCAGGTTTGCGCAAAGAGAATCCAGGTAAGATCTTAGTACTGCTAAGAAGCCCTTGGCAGCTTCAATCTACAAATAATAAGAATAACGGTAAGAGACAATACCAACTCACAAGCCAATTAAAAAATACTGTTCTTTAGGAAGCCAGTAATGTTTAATTATGTTGTTCTTCGGTAGAAAGATAGGGCCAAGGATAATAAGACCTTGAAAGCTATTGGGGCCAAACAACATGACCTTGTAACATATAATTATTTTGTTCTCTGGTAGATATTGCTATTCTTAGAACAAGTGGCATGAAACTCCAGCATCGTGTATATAAGAAAAGAGAGACAAAATAAAGAAATTCACACGAATCAGTTTACTGTTCCAAGCTATGAAGAATGTTGCCAACCAACCGAGATAATCAAAAGCAAGACAAGGAGCAAAAGCACTCAGATCCACAAGGTAGTGAGACATAAGCTCCATGGTCAGAGTATAAAAATCATCAACAATACATAAAATGGAAAAGAGCAGAATATATGGCGGCCTTATATAAGATATAAACTATCAAGTATAATCACATGAGTTACCCTTAACAGCATTACATGAATCCTGCTTGACATAGTTTTAGGTGTTAAAATATCCGAGGATTATGTCGGTAAAATGTATAACAAAAAGGATTATATGAGTAAACTCTAAGCTTTGCTCCGTAAATGAAGTTTAAGCATTTGCATTATTCATAAAGTGAAGATCCTACCTGAACATCTGTGCATTCATAGATGGGCCTTCTTCTCCCTAAGTAGCTTTCTCCGACGAGCTTTGCATGATATGGACTTAAAGATGAAAATAACTCTTTGTGCTGGGGCAACTGTGGTATTGTGGGTGAGCGCACCTATTTTCTCCATGTGATGAGAAAAATCAGATTATACTTGAATATAACATGTACTCTAAACAAGTGTCTCATACAATGATAGAATAATGACAAACGAACATTGCCTATCATTACTAATCAAGATCAAGCAAAACAAAATAAGAAAAACAATGATAACTAAATTGTCTCATATATGACAAAAATATGGAAGCAAGGGGTCCACAAGCAGATGAGTTAAGGGCTGCATTTTGGTGATGATATTCTTCTCAACATGGATATCAGCCTCACAAAAAAGCAGCCCATTCCAACATTTATAGCCTTATGAAATGTGGATTGCAAGTTGAAAAAATTTGTACTGTCCATTTTCATGGTTAAATTTAGGTCCATATTTGATAGGGTTAGAAGTTTTAGGAATTGCTGATTTTTGGTGATCATCCTCACCTAAAATAAGCCCGTAATTCATCTGCATGTGGTTCCCACAACCACATGTCATTTTATAAGTCAAAAATCATAAGTAACTTTATCCCAGCCCTATATATAACATATATAATGGAAGGACCACTTACTGTCTGCTTGCAGTGTTCCTGCATTTGTACTTCATGTGGTTCCCACGACTGAGTGTCATTTTATAAGTCAGAAATCATTAATAACTTTATCCCAGCCTATATATATATCCCACCTTTCCCGAGTCAAATGTTTGGGCCTATCCCACTGATAAAACAAATAAAGGAGGCCGAGCAGCCTTTGATGGAAAATTGTTAATGTATATATGAATCAATCTAGAGCTACACCCATTTCTTACATCCAATTCCAGGTGGTGGTGGGGTCCACATAGAGAGTTGGACAATCCAACCGTATTGCGAGTTTGTTCATATTGTGGTGACTATCCTTACAAAAAATCAGTCCATTTTGAAATTCATAACCTCAAGAAAAATTGGCTTTAATTTGAAAAATCCAGACCATCCCCAATTAAACCATAACTTAAGGTCAATTTTCATATGGTTAACAACATCGACATGGACTGATTTTTGGTGATGATAATCATCATGACAATGAAAACTCCATGTATGGTTGGATTGTCCAACATGACCTCCATGTGGACCATATTTTGAGTTTCTCCCAGCACTTGCATAAAGTTTTGATGGCTCAACTAACCGCCCTTTGGATCAGATCTTGGAGGCTACTCTTCCCCAGCTGGGCTAATAGGACTCGCAGATGTGTCCACCTAGAGAACAATACAAGTTTAATTCCATCCAACCTCTTTCTTATTGTCTTCTTTCCCCACCATACCTTGTTCGATTATTTCTCGGACTTTCATCCATCAAGTCCTTCATGCTCATGCCCATCATACCATATTATATAATTTCTCGGACTTCTATAGACTGGTGAAGGATCAAACTATTTGATAATAACAGAGCTCCCTCCCCCAAAGCATATCAGACATTCTTTGTCATTTCATTACCTCTGTTAACCAACTCCAGAGAAGGAACAAATTATTTGACAATAACAGCATCTCTATGAATTCCAACAGCCCCTCTGCCAAGAAATGATTTTATTTAGTGTCCTTCAATTTCTGCCTGGAGGGGGGAATTACTGATGACTGGAAAAAGAACTTTATGGTTGACACCTATTCATTCCTACCCCCAATTCCAGATGGCCTGGTGTTTCCAAGCAAATACTCAACAAAATCAAGTTTCGTCCTATCTTTTTCCAGTCTCTTCCACAATGGGGTCTATCATTCCTTCCGTAGAACTACACTTTCCAATCACCTTCCAGTTCGCAACAAATTAACATGGGCCTTTTCTCATTTCAAACAAAGAAAATATAAAGAACTGAAAATGTTCAAACCAATAAATGGTCAGTATAACAAATGCAAACCAGTTACTCGACCAAGTGTGACCCTTTAGGGTGATGCATTATACACTAAAAGTGCTATTTGCATTTCCCGTTGAGAAAAATAAACCATGTAATTAGAATCTAGCCCAACTTAGTTAAATATGATGCCTTCTTAAATGCCAAGGTCAAAAGCAAGCATTAGAGATATAAATGATACTGCACTACAAAACTTCATAAGCAACTTATTGAATTTAAGCCATTTTGCAGCAAAGACAAATACATCCAACTGCAGAAGGAGATGCACACCTGGTTCTTGTTAGCATCAAGCAGAATGACATTCGCCAACTTCGATTGTACTTCGGCAGTTTTGTTCTTTACACCAACCTAGACATGGAACTAAATATTGATTACTTGAAAACAACTGAATATCAGGTCTTAAGAATACTAGAAAGTGGGAGCATATAAAAAATAAAAGTTGAAGATGACGTCTTGGATGCAGTGTTTTTAGTACATGGTCCACCAATAGGACCTTTCAATTATCACCAACAATGTGACATGAGTAATTGTTCCTTTTGGAAGTATACAACAACTAAAATAAAAGTCAAGAAGGTTTAATAGGATTGAAAGCTACAAATTTGACAGTACTCGCTGAGACAACCCAAAGAAGGGAGGCTGAGATTAGGATAATCCAATCATGCACTGGAAAACATTTATACTATTACCCAACAGTTCTCTTTCTAGTTGTGTAACTTAAACGTATCAGCATCCAGAATGGCCATGAGTAGGATATGGTGAACCCAGAAAGCCCCAAAAGCAACAGATCTATAAGGTTACTTGATAACATTGAATGATGCACTACTGTATAATATAAGCTCAAGGTAATATATGAAACATATTTAGTTAAACATGTTGGTAGACAAATTAGAGTTCATTTATTAGATAAAATTGTTTAGGGATATTTTTGTATTTTGGTTTTATCACTTGTTACTTTATTAGTGACAATTCTTTGATTTTTGAAAACCCACCTAATATAAGCGAAGAAGTGATTTTTGAAAACCTGCCTAATATAAGTGAAGAAAGGGGGGACGTGAGCAACTCTCTCCCAACCCACCCAATATAAGTGAAGAAGTGGTTTTTGAAAACCCACCTAATATAAGGAAAGGAGGGACGTGAGGAACCCATGTTGAAAAATCTCCTTATGCATTGAGAGAAGAAGAGATTTGTGACACGTTTAGGGTTCTTTTTACTCTGATTTGATGATTCTTCATGGAAGGAATTGTGTTTGCTGTCAGTTATCAAGGTGCGCTGCCCCGTGTCTTGTATTGTTCATGTTTTGTGACCCACGTACTCCGTGAACAGTACCTCATGAAATGGTGTTGGATTGCTGGAAAACTGGTTGGAAACTACTGTAAGTGTTTTATTTGGTTGTTCTTTTTTTGAGTTGAGCATGGAGGATAAATCTCTTAAAACTGGTCTATCAAACCTTTTTGTATTTTTTGGAGTTCAGATGACCTCAGTTAAAGTTGAATGGTATTGCAATGGCCTAAGTACAAGTTTTTCTTACCGCCAAGGGAAAACTTAAGTACTTGATTTCTCAAAGACCTAGAGGATTCTAGCAATTATAGAGAGTGGGTGCAACTGTGCAAGAGAATGCCCAAATAATGATGTGGTTATTGAACAATATGGAACCTACCATGAGTTCCAACTTTATGTTTCTTGACACGGCCAAGGAATTTGGGAGGCCCTATGAAACATGTATTCCTCTAAAAAGAATATATCTCGCACCTACCAGCTATTTCAGGAGATTTTCTCTCTTCAGTAAGGAGATAATCTCTAAGTGAATATTGTTCAATATTGAGAGATGCGGGAAAAGCTAAATGTTTATCAAGTTCTTTTTTTGATAAGTAAATGTTTATCAACTACTTACTACTGATATAGAGACTCAAGGAAGACAACGTAAGAAGAAAAATAAATTGACAACGTACAAACTTTAGAGTGGCCAAATTTCTCCGAGTATGAACCTATTCATGCTCAAATTCTAGGGGGACATGAAATTCCCTCACTGAATGAAGCATATCAAGACTACATAGTGAGTCTCGATTGGTAATCCCACACCTAGTTCTGATAAGGGTGACAAATCTGTCTTTATTGCTCATTCTGGTAGAAGAGACGGTGGCTGAAGTGGTGATAGGGCTGGAAAAGTAGTCAATTATCAAGTGGGGGTCAAGATTTAGGGTGAGGCCGTGGAACTCGGAAATATACCCATTGTGGTTGGACAAATCAAACAGTTGACTATTGTTGGGATCTTCATAGAAAACCAACTTGGGCTAATCAAGTTTTTGTTTATAAGGAGATGGGTGATAGTGGACCAGGTAGTTCAATGGCACCTCATCAGCAGACTTTTACTAAGTAGGTGGTGCATTTACAAGAAGAATGTTCTGAACTTTTGAAAAAACTACAATCAATGAATTTTCCATCTTCCTCCACTGCTACACTTGCCAATTCATGTAACTCTTGACAAACTTTTTTTATGCTCTACTCCATGGGTCATGGACTCAGGAGCCTCAAACCATATGACAAGTATGTCTAAATTGTTTTCTACTCTTGATAGTTCATATATTTCATACACCCACTAACGGTACCAAATATAAAGTTAGGGGGCTTGTTATTATTAATCCTTGTTTATCTTTGTCATTGTCATCTGTTCTTCATGTTCCCAAATTTTCTTTCAACCTTATGTTTGTGAGTAAACTCACTTAATGTTTGAATTGCTTCGTAACACTTTTTCCTTCACACTGTATTTTTCAAGATCTAAAGACAAAGAAGAAGATTAGTGGAGTACATGAGCAGAGGAGGCCTCTACTAACTAGACCCTTCGATGGCCGGATCTGCATTGAATGCCACAACATCTCCCATTTAATGGCACTATCGTTTGGGTCATCCATCCGTAAGTAATTTACATAATTTAGTTCATTCGTTGTCGTTTGTCTCATCTTTAGAGTGTGAGGTATATGAGCTAAGTAAACACCATCGTGTTACTATTAAGCCATGTGCTCTGGGTGGTAAATCAAGTCCTTTTGAGTTAGTACATTCTAATGTTTGGGTCCCTGCTAGGGTACCTAGTTTATTTGGCTATCGTTATTTTGTTACGTTTGAGATAATTTCTCGCATGAGTTGGCTTTATTTAATGAAAGATCATACTAAGATATTCTCTTTGTTTAAATTGTTTCGAACTAAAGTTGTTAATCAGTTTAATACACGTATTCGTATTTTACAATCTGATATGTTGGTGAATATGCATCACATCATTTGCAAAGCTTTCATGATAGTTATGGGATTTTGCATCAAACGTCATGTACTCACTACTCACACACCTCAACAAAATGAGGTAACCGAAAGGAAAAATAGACATTTACTTGAGGTTGGACGGGCTTTGCTATTACAAATGAATGTATCCAAGTATTTTTGAAGTGATACCATTCTCATTGCTCGCTACGTAATTAATAGAATACCCTCCTCTATTTTGAATGGAAAATGTCATTTCACCATCTTATTTTGCAACAATGGCTGATTTTCTCTACCACCCAAAGTATTCGGCTATATATGCATTGTTCACAAACTCAGGGGTGGGCATGACAAACTCAATGCATGTTGATCATTCGTCGATGCAAAAATTGATAAATGCATACGAAAGGATTTGATCCTCTTGAGAGGCATCAAGCTTCATGTGCTTCTGGGCAGACTTTTCCTCTTAGTGACTTAGTCATTACTAGTACAACGTTTTACGACATTAAAGCAGGTAGTGGTCTGAAATGATTCAACCAACAACACTATTCTATGGTGTTAAAGAAGCATCAATCAAACAAAAGTAATGATGCATTCGAGAATAATGCCAATATTATGAAAATGCTTCAGTTGCTTCAGACAAAAGATCGAAATGACTGAGTTATTGATTCCCCAGTTACTACTACTAGGGATTCCAGTTCGGACTGAAAAAATGCAGTTAGTCCACGATCGGAGCAAAAGGGCGTTTCAGCTCCAAGAGCCATGTTTCGAGCATTATAGTAACCCTATTATCCCTACGGGATGGGAAGATGAAAATTCGTCTCCACATTACTCACGGAACAATGGTCCAATCCCTATGGGTTGGAAAAATTTGGAAGAAACATCCCCAGGAGACGAAACAAGTGTCAGGGGAGGAATAACAGATTCGTCTCTTTTGAACAAAGAAATTACATCATGTCCAAGTCAAAGCAAAAGGCATCACAGCAGTCCTAAGAGAGAAAAGGGATCCAATGAATCTCTTCCAGTCTCTATGGACAAAGTCAATTGACTTTCATATTTTGCTTCAGCAACATGTCCAGATCGAAGCATAAGGTATCACAGCAGCCCAAAGAGAGAAAATGGATCCAATAAGGCGCTTCCAACCCGTATAGACGAAGGCAATCATCCTACAAGCATTGCTTCATCGACATCAACAACACTATATTTGCCTAAGTTCCAGGCTGAGCTCTGCTGGCAACGATTTGCCCCACTTGATCAACGGCAAGCATTGCTAAAGGTATCACAAAAGCGTGATGTGAATTCGTGTGATACGAGGTCGCGTGATGGAGAGACAAAGATCAAAAGACGACTCTAGACACTGACTCTGATGATCTTCCGAGAAAGATCAAAAGAGGTCGTAGATGGAAGGATCATTCGATCCAAGACTGTGATGAATCGCAATAAAAATTTAACATCCCAAGACCATGAATACTTTAAAAAGGTGTTCATGGATGTCCTGGCCTGCAACTCAACTTATTGTCTGGGTTTGGGAGAAAACCCATATACATGGTCTCGACAACATTGACTCCGGTTCTAACCTCAACATCATTCAAGCAAATCCTTTGCCTACCAAAAAGCTGAAAAGGCAAAGACAACCGATGGTTTGATCCTTACAGCACGTTGGGTAATCCAAGGCATCCAAGGAGATATGGCAAGTACGAGTCACAAGAATCCGGCAAGTCACATAATTCAAAGATTCTCCATCAACTCAAGAGGAAGCAATTGGAGTGCCTTATGTCAAGATGAAATAACTCTTTAAATGCATCAATTGGGGAACATTTGAATCAAAAGAAAGCAAGATGGCCAATCACCACCCCTTGAAGAAGCACAAGAGGGACATTTCCTACAAGCCTTGGACTGAACTCTACTACAAAATGTGGCATTTTCATTGAAGGACTTCCCAGTGAACTCTAGGAAGATATCTTCTTCAAATGGTTCGAACAAAGAACGAATCAGCTTGCAAACGAAGTCCACTAAGTTGCCTTCATGGACAATGTTCTCCTACTATCTATATGGCCAAAGAGTGAAGAATCGTGGCTCACTCCAATTGAGGTCTACAAAACTGATCTTTTAAAAGCCGGATATTTATAGCTTTGGTATCTTTGCACGCAATATCACATGGCCTTCATCTCCAGGCCTAAAAGGCTCCTCCATCTTGATTGGTCTCAACACTTCAGTAAGTTCCTAAGCCTTTTCAAATCCAACGAGTTCCTACCAAAATCTCCAGAGGGATTGTGGCTTAAGGAAGCACCAGAACAAGCTCTTAGAATCCTGAAGATCAACATGATCTATGATCAAGAAAACCAGTTGTGAACCGCATCCTTGTGAAACATTGCCACAAAGTGGACATTGCTTCTTGACTTCGGAGCATGGACGCTTCACACCATGGATTGCCAAGACCAATGCCATTCGGCATTGCCAAGTTGAACTAAATTGGAAACCATTACCAGAAGGTCCAAAACTATGCAAACACATAGCTCTATCTAAAGACGTTCGGCAGACTTCAGTGACAATGACAATAGTGAGTTGGATGATGACGGGGATGGCATCGCCAACATGGGCGACGGTAACACCGCCAATTCTCAATAGTAAAACTCTTTACCACAGTAAGATTAACCCAAAGCCCAGGGTAATGCTTACCAAGCTTACTTGTGATATTGTTTGAGTTTTGGAAGTTCTTGCAAGAAAAGACAGCAGCAATATCATGATGTTGAGACACTGTTGCTAGAAGACAACAAACGACATCATGAAGAATCTTATAGAGTAGATATGATATGATAGTGTTGGGAGTGTTTAGGCTACTTTAATAAAGTAGATTCCATTCGAAAGACATAGAAGAAGGTGAGGTGATGTAAAGTAAAGATTCTTTATCTTTTAAGATGAAGAGACATAAAGATGCCTTGTTTATTACTTCTGATGCTGATGCTGATGCGTATCCGGGCATCATAGATGATGTTAGACACTTTAATTATTGTACTTGTCAGGTGCGAGGTGTCTAGATTCCTTTCCATCTCTATTTATAGAGCTTGGTATTCAAAGGAGAGGCATCAAGAATTTCAGTTCTAGATCAAGAGTCTTAGTTTCTTGAGTCTCTCATCTAGAGTTAGAGTCTCTTTGATCACTTGTGAGGTTGGAAGAACCTTGAGTCTTTTCTTAGTAGATTGTTAAGCTTGAACTTCAAGTATCCTCTAGTCGTGCCTTCTACGAAGGATCCCAACTATGAGAAAAAGTAAGAGCACAAGTATCCTATGTAACCTTGTCCATGTCTGTGTAACCTTGTAGTCCACGTTTGTGTGTAACTTCGCAATCTCAAGTGTTAAACTGTTATCCTATATAATGGGTGTGCTTTATGTCTAATGCATCATTGTATTGTCTTCATTCATGTTCCTCTTCTAAGACTTGAGCGACTGTTGTGTGTTCTGGTTTATCTTGCTTGTTGTTGGTATCCTTCATTCTTCAACCGTCCTTAATAAGTATTCTTCGATGTTATTGCTTCGGTCTATCAAGGTGAGTGATAGCCACTAAAAGGACATAAATCCAGTAAATCCCGCTAAGCAAGGGGTGCGATAGTGAAAGTTGTGTGGGTAGGTCACTTGGTACAACAGGTGAGAAGTGTTGGGAAATCCAAAACAATCATCGGCTGAACAATATAACTTCGTGTCTGGATGTTCTTTGAAGACCCCATTAGGAATATGCTATACCCATCCAAATTTTTTAGTTTATGGTGTTGTGTTAAGGGTTCTAGGGTCGAGGTGCACTAGTGGTGGGTCATACCACCGGTGGGGCCCCTTATTCATGTTGGTTCTGGGCTTAACTAGTATCACTGGTTCGCCAGTTGGCTTTTTTTGGTTTTGGTAGCTCTCGGTTTGGCTTCCGCCCCCTTAGGGGTTCTGTTGTTTTACTTTCAGGGCCCCCTCAGCCCTTTTAATATATTTCCTTTTACCTATCAAAAAAAAAAAAAAACTAGTATCACTGGTTGTCACTCACCTTGGTAAACCGAAGCAATAACATCGAAGAATACTTGCTAACAATGGTTGGAGAATGAAAGATACCATTTAAGCCCAAAACCAACGCAAATAAGGGAACCTGCTGGAGATATGACCACCAATGAACCCCAGAACCTAGAACCCTTAACACACTAAGACCCAAAACCAAAAAATTAGATGGGTATAGCAGATTCCTAATGGGGTCTTCAAAGAACATCCAGACACAAAGTTATATTGTTCAGCCGATGATTGTTTTGGGTTTCTCAACGCTTCTCGCCCGTTGTTAAGCGACCTACCCACACACCTTTCACTACCACACCCCTTGCGCAATGAGATTTACAGGATTTACATCCTTCAGTGGTTGTCACTCACCTTGGTAGATTGAAGCAATAACATTGAAGAATACTTACTAACAACGGTTGTAGAATGAAGGATACCAACAACAAACAAGATAATCCAGAACACACAACACTCGCTCAAGTTTTAAAAGAGGAACAAGAATGAAGACAATACGATGAAGCATTAGACATAAAGCACACTCATTACATAGGGTAACAGTGTAACACTAGGGACTGCAAGGTTACATAGAATATATATGCTCTTAATTCTTTCATATAGTCAGGATCCTTCGTAAAAGGCAAGACTAGAGGATACCGATGACATCTATGCTCCAACTTGAGGGGGAGTGTTGGTAGATCTATTTAAAGTTTATTTATTAGATAAAATTATTTAGGATATTTTTGTATTTTGGTTTTGCCACTTCTTAGTGGCAATTCTATAATTTATGAAAACCCACCAAATATAAGTGAAAAAAATGAGGGACGTGTGCAACTAATTGTGCACATGTACCCTTCTCTCCTTTCTCCCCTTTTTCTCTCTCTCTTCTTTCTCTTCATGTCCTACTCTTCTTCTTTCTTCCTACTTTTCTTCTTTCTTGAAACCTTAATTAAATCTACAAACATAAATAAATTCAAGCTGGTATATTACTTAATCAGAATATATATGCATCCAAAAAGCAAAATAAAAAGAAATGAAGGTTCTGCCCTGGTTGTGTAAATGATTGTCTGAAACATACACATGTTTTTTAAAAGTACTTCTTAGAAAATGTAACTTGCCACATCGCTTTCAACCAATATCCACCACGTCACTGCAAAGTTTACCGACATAGAAAAACAAAAACCCAGTTTCTATAGAATTCCAATATCATCACAACATCACTGAATCGATAAATATGATCCCCTACGAGGATTATCTTCTTCACTATCAAGTATCTTGCAAAACAGTATAGGATTCTTCAAAGAAATTCCACATGATAAGCAGAAAAACTAACGTCAGAATGTGTTAATACATAGTGTGAATAGAAATGTTATTAATATCTTCAAATCAAGTCGCATATGCACATCTGGTAAAGTACCATCACCTATTAGCATCTTCTGTTCAAAACCATGCACAATCTATCTAAGATCCATTAAAATAGCATCATTCCTAAGAGGTCAAAACCATGCACAATCTATGTAGATCCATTCAAGTAGCATCATTCATAAGAGGTCAAAGTCAAGAAAAATACAAAAGGGGTACAATTAGGAAAACTCACTACATATGGGACAGGTGCATCCAAAAATTCCAGCATGTCATCTGGCAAAACCTGGAAATTTATGCGTAAAGATATAGAATATCATGAATCTGTGACACCTGAACTTACAAACACCAGTTGAAAGGTAAAAATACTACTACTTCCTGGAAGAGATTGTTGTTTACAAAAATATTAGTAACAGATTGTATAAAGCAGAAAGAGCACCATACCGGCATTAAAAGGCTCTGCCATTGGTAGGGTCGGATTAGTGGGATAATTGACAAAACTGAAGCAGACAAGATTCCCTGTAAATAAATGCATTGGAGTCCATATAGTAGTGAGTTTCATACAAAATAATGTCCCTATGAAGGAGATTGATAAATCACACAAACAGTTTCAATAAATTCACAAGGGTTTGTTGTGAAATGCAAACAAGTTAAAACAAAGAACTGCAATTCTAGAAGCTAAAGTTCGATAGAAGAAGGCACGCAAGGCCTAGATTTATTTAGGACAGCAGATGACAGGCACTTTGCCTTCTGGTTAAACTTAAACATGGATTTCTACCTCTGAAAGAGACAAGGATCCAGAACCTTCTCATTCCTTGATGGTGTTTGTTTAAAATTTTATGGGAAGTAATTAAGAGTGACATAGACTTCTCAAATTTCACGAGAGATGGTTAAGGTAGATTTTTAACCGACTTGTGAATCCCTAACCACATCTTCATAATTTCTCATTCCGATCGCCAAAGAGGACATTTGAACAAAGATTAAATTTTTGCTTGATGGACCTATTATATTACTAAGAATGGTTCAAAGTATCGTTCCATCTGGGAATGTCTCAGCCAAGACATGTGGTGACCAGAACAATACATTGCAGGTCTGTCTTGCCATTGTCTCGGGTTGTATTGTACCATCCCAGTCGAGACAATTCATTTTTCCAATTGACCAAAACATGCCTTGAAATCAAGACTCTAAACCATGCTACTTTTGTCATCTCCACAATTTCTCTCTTGCAAAATCACACTTTTAGAATTGCATACAAAGATATAATAAATTTAATGATAAGAAAGGAGTAAAAATACCCCAGTATTACAATTATGTTGATTTGCTGTATTGGTTGAAAACAACTCCATAAATCCTATTGTAGATAGAAAAGTGATGTTTACTCGTGCCTACGAGGATAACAAGAGAGACTATTATATTTCCATTCAATAGTGGATTCTTTAAATCAAGGCAAGGCAGTTTCTTTAGTATGTTCCTCGCGTAAAACAGGAACATATATTCTAAAAGGCAACATGAGTGCATGACATGAGTATGTCAAAGACAATTGAAGTGGATCACTTCTCAACTGAGCATTCGGGAAACATTATGAAATACCACAACCATAACTGAGTGACAGTCACTTTAAGATATGCCAGTGTGTACATACATACAAATTCATACATATGCATAAGTAACAAAGTAACTATTAGTATTTCAAAATGAAGTAGTTGATAACTCTTTTTGGTGGGAAATCAAAAAAATACAGAGCATGAATGTGATCCACATAAAACCATCATTTTCTATTTATTAGTTAATCAACTTGATTTAGTTGATTATGAGTACTGATACACATACCAAATTTGAGCAAACAACAACAATTTGCTTCTCCAAAAGTGCTGCTGCAAAGATTGTTAACACCTGAAATGAGCAAACAGAATCAATACATCACAGCAGTTCAAGCCTACAAATAACCATTCAAGTTCTCAAATATGGAAACATATTAGACTTCATCATACATAGGAATTCATTTTAGGTTCAACATAAGGCACTACATGAATTGACTTGAATTCAACTAAAACGGTCCTCTTTTTTACTTCATGTTGCTCAGCGCATTAAGGCTGTGTTTGGTTCGGCACTTTTCCAGGAAATGAAAACAAAAACCCAGAAAAGTGCCATTTTCTGTGCGTTTGGTTGGGGCTGAAAAGTGGGCCCCACAAGAAAACCACTTCTGTGGACCCCCTTTTACCATAAAACGACTTCCGCTATTCATAAGCCGAAGTCAGTTTCCAGCAAGCTCGCATCTCTCCCAAGTTTCATCATGGATTCTCTCCTCTCTCTCTCTCTCTCTTTTCCGGGAGCGATGGGTCGTCGGTTTCCGGCATGAAAAGGTGTACTTCTCCACCTGTGGTTTCAGATGCCATTAATGGTCTCTCTCTCGTTAGGAAAAAATAGTGGCTTTCGGGTTTTTTTTGCCCAAATAACCAGTATATTCTGGAGATAAATGTCCTCCTTGACTCCACCCATCGATCTCCTGGAGATCCCCAAATGCATCTATAGTGGTGGATTCATTTGATAAAGAGTCTGCTATGAACGTCTCGTCAAAGGAAACAAGCATCCTACAGCTTCAATCAAGTCTGAGTAAATCAATCTGTAAAATAGTTGAGCTTATTGAAGGGATTAATCAACCATCTTTAATGGATTACAACAGCAAACAAATCTTGTCAAAATATGATAAGAGTTCTTCACCACGTAAGAATCCAGCTGCACCTACAGGGTACATGGTTCATGTTTTCCAAATGGAGATGTTCTAAACTCAGTGCCGTTCTTATAGCAATTCGTCCATATCTGTGATGATCTGTTGAATGGAAAAGCTGGTCTTGAAATTTTTTTTTTTTTTTTGAAAAGGTGGGATATATAAATAAGAGAGAAGGATACAAAAAGGCTAGAGAGAGGACGAGAAGGCCTCCTTAAGCCTAAGACAAAGAGACCAAAACAAAAAACAATTAGCCCCTAGCCAAAATGGAATCCCATCTGAACACCATGTCCTCAAAGGATAGGCCCCTACATTCCGCAAAGAGCTTGGACCAGAAGAAAAGAAGAGACTTGATAGAGAGGACGATGTCGAAAATAGAGGCCTCCTTCCCCTCAAAGATCCTGCTGTTCCTTTCCTTCCAAATACCCCACCAGACTGCGAACGGGAGGAGGCTCCAAAGCCTCCGACTGCAAGGGGCAAAACAAGAACACCTCCAACTCCGTAAGATATCTGAAACTGACTCCGGGAAGACCCAAACCATCCCAAACGAGGTCAGGAACATGCTCCAAATCTCCCTAGCAGTCTTACAATGCACCAGCAAATGATTAACAGACTCTCCTGCTTCCTTACACATATAGCAGTAGCTGGCTATCTCCCACTTCCTTTTGATGAGGTTGTCAGCCGTAAGGATCTTCCCAAGGGAAGCACACCAAACAAAGAAAGCTATTTTCGACAGAATTTTAGCCCCCCACACTCTGGCCGTCAGGTAAGCAGTCCTCGCGTCGGGGCGAGTGTGAGTCGAAGTTGACCTCGAGCCACTTTCCAGCATCTCATAGAAGGAATGGACCGTAAACTGACCGTCTGTCCTACCGATCCACCTTAGACCATCCTCCCTGGAAGAATCGAACTCCATCCCCTCCAATCTAAGAAGCAAATCAGCCACCATCGGGACTTCCCAATCGTTTAAGTGTCTCCTGAAACCAAAGTCCCAAGTAAGAGCAGTCCCCGCCCCTATCAAAAAGTCATGAATCGGCTCCTGTTTCTTGGTGGATATCCCAAAAAGCTGGGGATAAATCTCCTTGAGGGCCTTGTTTCCACACCAAACATCGACCCAGAAACGGATCCTCTTCCCCGATCCTACTCTGAAATGGATACCAGCCTTAAGTGAGGGTGAAGTTTTCAAAATCCCTTTCCAGATGCCGCAACCGTACGGTGATTTCACCTCCATGCTGAACCACTCGAATGTCTCGCACCCATATCTGGCCACTATGACCTTCCTCCATAGGCTCTCAGCCTCCTTGGTGAATCTCCATATCCATTTCCCCAAGAGAGCACGGTTCATCAACCTCAAGTCCTTGACCCCGAGACCGCCCTTGTCTTTAGAAGAGCATATGGACCTCCAATCGACCAATGGGTAGCCCTTGCCCTCCTTGCTACCGTTCCATAGGAAACGGCGAAAGAAAGCTTCCAACCTCTTGGTCACTCCAGCAGGCATGGAGAAAAGGGATAGGTAGTATATCGGCAAATTGGAGAGAGTGCTCTTGATGAGGCAAACCCTACCCCCTTTGGATAGATATTTCGCCTTCCAGACTGCCAATCTTTTCTCACACCTCTCTAAGACAGGATCCCACACAGCCTTGGATCTATAAGGTGCTCCCAGAGGCAGACCTAGATACTTAGCCGGAAGGGAAGCTGCAGAAAACCCCAGAATAGCAGCAAGAGCCTCCACTTCCACAACCTCGCCAATCAGGTATAGGGTGCTCTTGCTGTAATTAACCTGAAGACCCGAAACCGCTTCAAAACAAGCCAGCGTACCTTTCAGCCGAAGGCATTGCTCACGGTCTGCCCCTAAGAAGACGAGCGTATCATCAGCGAACTGGAGGTGAGATATGGTAGGCCCCTCGTCCCCAACTTGGAAGCCTTCCCAAAGCTGTTTATCCACCGCTCTGACAATCAAGCACCCTAAAGCTTCTGCCACCACATTGAAAAGGAAGGGGGAGAGGGGGTCTCCTTGCCTGAGACCCCTAGTGCTCCTAAAGTACCCTGCAGGCGATCCGTTTATAAGGATCGAAAAGGACGCCGTGGACACGCACCTAGCAATCCAACTCCTCCAAGTGGTGTCGAATCCCATTCTGGATAACAAATAGTCCAGGAAATCCCAACTAACATGATCATAGGCTTTGGCAAGGTCAATCTTGCAAACAATACCTGGCTTCTTCGCCTTCAATCTGTCATCAATGCATTCATTAGCCGTCAGGACACCGTCTAGTATCTGTCTCCCATGCACGAACGCTCCCTGTGCGGGGGAAATCACCCCCGAGATCACCTGCCTCATTCTGGACGCTAGGACTTTGGCCAACACCTTATAGAAACTGCCCACCAGACTAATCGGCCTGAAGTCTGAGATGTTCACAGCGCCATGGATCTTAGGGATGAGGACGAGAAATGTGCTGTTCGACCAAGAATCAAGCACACCTTCCTGCTGAAACTCCTTGAAAGCCCCCATGAAGTCCCCCCTCACTACCTCCCAGCACTGGCAAAAGAACGCTAGAGAGAAACCATTCGGACCCGGGGCCTTGTCACCTCCCAACGCCTTAATGGCATTAGTGACCTCCTCCTCTTCTATCCTCCTCTCTAGCCATAGGGCTTGGTCAGCAGAGATCTGATCGAAGTCTAAGCCATCCAACTCAGGGCGGTTAGAAGATGTCTCCGAATACAACTTGGCAAAGAAGTCAACAACCCCAACCCTAATAGACTCCTCGTCATCCAAGGTCAATCCCTCTATCTCGACCTTGGCAATATGATTGGTTCTACGTCGGGCGTTGGCGATGCGGTGGAAGAATTTCGTATTGCCATCCCCTTCCTTGAGCCATCTGACTTTGGATTTCTGCCTCCAAGTAATCTCCTCCATTCTGGCGAGGGTATGGTAAGAAGATTTCAACTCGCTTGCAAGCCTCCAGCTCAGACAGGGTTTCAGTCTCCTCTTTCCTGTCTAACCCGTCCATTTCTGCAAGAATGACTTTCATCTTGAGATCCACACGACCCAACACCTCCCTGTCCCACTGGGTGAGCAGGCTCTTCAGCGCTTTCAGCTTCTTTCTGAGCACAGCTCCCGCAGACCCCTGAAAGGAGAAAGAATTCCACCACCCCTTGACTAAGTCCACGAACTTTGGCTCCAGGAGCCACCTATTCTCAAACCTGAAAGGTTTAGGCCTACTAGGGATTCCTTCTGTATCGATCAATATTGGCGCGTGGTCAGAAGTGGGCTTGGGCAAAATCTTCTGCAAAACGGACGGAAAATGCTCTTCCCAAGAACCGATATCAAGAATCTATCCAATCTGAAAAGTGTCGGGTTCTGTTGATTGTTGGACCACGTAAAGGCGCCCCCGTTCAAAGGAAGGTCCAGAAGCCCATAGCTATGGATGAACTCACCAAAATCCCGCATACTTTTATTCAATCTACATCCTCCTTTTTTTTCCTCCGAAAATCGGATAACATTAAAGTCCCCCCCCAATGCACCAAGGCAAGTCCCAGTACTCGGCAATGTCCTCCAGTTCTTCCCAAAAATGAGGTCTAAGCCTGCGCTCCGTGGGGCCATAGACACTCGTGAGAACCCAACAGAAGTTGTCTCCTAGTGATCGACAAGCTAGGGAAACTGAGTATGCTCCCACCAAGTCTTCTGTCACCTCAATAGCCTCAGATTCCAGATGACTAAGATCCCACCCGAAGCCCCAATGGCTGGAAGAGCACACCAGCCACAGTCTTTATTACCCCAGAGTCTCTCTATGAATCCGGACGGGAAACTATCCATCTTAGTTTCTTGAAGAAGAGCGATCGTCGGACCACATCCCTTGATGATGCGGTTCACGGCTGCCCTCTTGGTGGGATCCCCCAGGCCCCTCACATTCCAAGACAATATTCTGATTTTCGACATCTAAGACAAAGGAAGTCCCCAGCTACCCTACTTACCAGGTCTAGGAGAACCCCAAGGGAGAAACCTGCGGCTCCTCACTCCCAGTAAGCTCTCCACCCCTGATGGTTCAATACCCAGCTTGTGAAACTCTCTTTTGGTCTTGGGGGACCAGAAGGTTTCCAAAGATGGCCCTGTTCCCTCCCTCTCTGCCCCCGCTACCTCCGCAAATGCCTGTGATGGTTGTTGCTGGTCCAACCGTATACGATTGTCCTCTACGGAAGCTACTGATATCTGGGACTCATCCACTACCATCACGGTGACTTGTTCCCGTCTGGTCATCAACGTGGGATCCAAGCTGGGCTGCTCCTTGGCCTGAGAGGTAGGACCTAGGACTCTGCTGGCGATGCTAATCAGTAGGTTCTCAGCCTTCTTACCAAACCTGCAACAGGTTACCCCCAATATGGCCCCCAAATTAAGAATCGGATGAGAGGGGAAAGATAGAAGGTTGGGGTACTAGGGAGATGGAGAAGGGAGTAGAATGAACTCTAGAGCACAACTTCACTGCACCACCGCTGCTCCTCTCAATAATCCCCGCAGCAGTAGTAAAAGGAAACCCCAACTCTCCCCCCATAGCCTTGCAATGGTATTCTGCCACTCGATCTGAAGAGCAGGGTGTAGAGTCATTACCGGATAGAATACCAAGGTCCTTGAAAAGGCGGTTGAAGATACCGGAGATGGGGCGGCAGCTGCTCTCTGCTACTGTAACCTCGGTAACCTTGACTGACGCACCGATGCTCCCTGACGGACTAAGAGAAACCTCCTCGTTCCTAGGCGCCTCAACCTCCCTCTGTAACTCCCTATCCTTAGCCCCCCTGATGGATGGAATATTGCTGTTGTCTCTCGGGGTAGGGAGAACAGAAGGAGAATAGAAACCTCGTCTAAAAGAGTTCTCCGCAACTGGGCTGGGTTCTGCTAATCTCGCAGGCCCATCAGACTCTTCTGGGCTAGATTGGATGACAACCAGATCTGGGCCTCCTACACGATCTTCTTGGTTTGTGGGCCTTGAGCCCACCAAGGGGCCCAGAGGCGACGATAGATCTAGATCAGACTGACTCCTGTAAAAGGTGGGAGGGCTGTCTGTTGCATTCTGAAGCCCCTCAGCAGACACGTGTCCGCCTAGCCTGCGATACTCCTTATAGCGTTTCCTTCGACGACATTTCTTCTTATGAATTTGAAATCCTGACCTCCCTGTCTTAGGTCCTGTACGACACTGACCCCCTACTGTAGGACCAATCTCGTCTTCACAGGCAACCTCCGCCCTTGCAGTGACAGACAGGCCGCACTCAGAACTGCTAACCTGCGCCGAGGGTTGAGTGGCCCTTACCATAACCACCGGAATCAACTCCTCCGGCGCCGGAGATTGCGCCACCTTCGTAAAGGCTGAATCTTCGACTAGTAAAGGCGCAGAAGCCCTATGTTGCAACAAAAAGGAATCACAAGAAACAGTCGGCTCATCTCCACCGACGACCTGGGGTGAAACAGAGTTCCCCACCATGATCAGCACCCTCAGGATACGCCCTCTGTCCGAGATAGAGGTTTGGCAAGGAATGTCCCCTTCTCCCGCTCTCACGCAAATTCTAGCTACACTGAGATCCCGAAGTTCGGCCGTTCTACGATCTATCTCGATCAAACCTCCTAACGACTCTCCAATAGTTTTCAGTAAAGATGGCTTCCAAAGATGGTGCGGTAGTCCCCTCAACGAAACCCAAGTAGGCCCCGCCTTATCGTTGACGGGGTTAGCATTAAGTTCTGGAGACCACCGCTTAAAAGTGACCCTGCAACTGCCGAACTCGAACGAACCCAGGTTGCATAAATAGAAGGTTATCGCAGACGAAGGGGATAGGAATATCCTTGTCCTGCTGTCCAGGTAACGAAAGGTCACCGAATCTGCAAGACCGGTCATACCTTCCAAAGCAACTGAAACATCTTCCCAGATGATCTCCTCGCTCGACACAGCACAAACCACTGCCAAGCTCCAACCACCAAAAACACCTAGTTCCGAGAGATGGTAACAAGTGGAGACAATAGAGGGATGAGAATAGCTGCTGATCTTCCCTCCTACAATGGAGAACAGCTGGGGGGACTCTAACACCAACCACCTGGACTTCGGAAGAGGTGCCAGAACCCTGAGAGACTGCTTAAAACCTACCGAACGGGCCAAGACCTCCCCCAAGCTTTTCCACCCCGAACCTTTGCTCCCCATGGGTATGAAGATTCTATTATTGTTTCTGGTAGGAGTGAACTCGACCAACCTAAGGAAACCTCCCTGTTGGTTGCGCCGAATATCCAGAATCATAGTTCTTCTATCAGCTATTCTTTTTTTCCACATCTCCCCCCCATAAATTCTGTTCATCACCTCTCCCAGTGCCAAAATAAGCCATGTGCAGTCATCGAAGGATAGCATTATCTCCGCCACTTGCCTTATGCCTACCTCTCGTAAGGTTACGCGCTGCATCCCCACCCATTTGGCGATCTGGAACTTCTTCGATTCAATACCAATCTCCCTCATTCTAAGGCGCAGGCTCCAGTTACCGCCCTAAAATGACAGGCTCCAGTTACGCAAAGGTTATTTTCTTTCTATCCTTGTGAACCCTGTAACCAGATGCAGCAACAGCCTTCTCAGTCGATCTCATAATTTTACAGAAACGGTTACAGTCCCTTGCCATCATGGAAAGCCATTTTCTTGTAGTCTCTTCAACTTCATCTCATACCGAACGCCTTCTCGTGACCCCTCCGTCGTACTCCTTCGATTCACGGAAACTAAGACCGAAAAATCCACCAAAAACAAACCCTAGAGCACGATCTCCGCCATGAATGATCAAAGCAACAACCAGAAACACCACATTCCGCGAGAAAAACAAATTTGCATCAGGTACAGAGAGATCTGACGCTTTCTTCCTCCAAATCGACGGAATCAACCAGAAAATTCGAAAATTTCTTCGCGAGGAAGGGAACCGAACACCTGTTTATCTCCGTGAAAAAGTGATTTTCCAGCGGAAAAAAGGTGGTCTCCCGGCGGAAGGAAGGGATGGAGAACAGTAGACGGAAACTTAGAAGAAAGAAAGAGGCTTTGCGAATCGACTCAGTGGTCTTGAAATTTTTGCCAAATAACTGATTTAAACTTGTTCTAATTAGTGATTCTACTTCTCCTTTCATATTTTTTTAACTTGATTTTTCTAAGCAAATGGGTATTTTATTTTTTTGTGATTTGGTGTGATGTAACTCTTTCATGAGTTATAATGCTGCAGTTACTAGTGATATATCAGTTCTTTGTTTGATTGGTTTCTTTTTTGGTTCGGATTCAAGATTCACCCAAACAGGGGGAAAACAGATTCCCAGAAGTTGCACTTCCGAGAAAACCCACTTCCTGGAAAACCACTTGCAGTTGAACCAAACACAACCTAAATAATGAAGACAAACAATTTAACGAGTCAAACATTCATGGTTCTTAGTGTTCTATCTTAACAAACCAACACAGGATGTAGGGAATGCTCTTGAAGATCTAGTAAAGCGATCTTAAATGAATTCCCAGGTACATGAATATGGATCGAAAGGAACTAAATCTAGAAAGAACTCCAGAATACCGGTTACAAATTCCATAAGTGGGATAGCATAATCCCAAAGGCTTTTTTTTCCCTTTCGTCATTGGTAATCCCAAAAGCCTTCTAAAGACGGTGTTCGCATTCATGTGAATGTAAATGGGCCTCCAATGTCCTTTCAGTGATTGGTAGTTGGTCTATTCTTTTCTATTTTAATTTTTGGTTCTGGGTTAGTTCCTAATTGTTGGTAACACATGTAACAAGGGCACAGACCTAAGTTACCAGAGCGTAGAGTGGGAGCGTCGAATTTAATAAGGTCCCAAAGTTTGGAGTGCCTCCAGAGTGTGTGGTGTATATATATATATATATATACATATTGAGACGTACAAACCAACTAACTACAGTGGGTGTACATAGTACATACTACTGTCCACCCGAGTCATCAAGATTGCTCTTCTGTTGTGCTACTGTCTAAGGCTTTGAGCAGGTCGATCAAAGCAGTCGAGTTCACATAAGAGGATCCACCTTCTTCCATAGTTCTCTTGCCCATCTTTCCAAGCTCCCTCGCTCATTCTTTAATCCCCTTCGCTTCATCTCCACTGTCCATCAACCGA
The DNA here is from genome assembly GCA_035048495.1 of Euptelea pleiosperma. Taxonomy (NCBI): domain Eukaryota; kingdom Viridiplantae; phylum Streptophyta; class Magnoliopsida; order Ranunculales; family Eupteleaceae; genus Euptelea; species Euptelea pleiosperma. The sequence goes on from CM068548.1 coordinate 13,953,869, forward strand.
GTCACCGTCTTCTCTATCTTCTCCCTCTTCACCGCCACCTTCCCTATTTCTGTCCACAAACTCCATTCTAGAGCATCCACTCCAACTCCAATCTTCAACTTGCGTGACGAGCTTCTCGTTGCTGAATTGCTTCATGGAGAGTGGCCAAGTGATCATGGGTACGCCTACGCTAACGCCTTCTAGGATTGAGTTCCATCCACAGTGAGTCATGAACCCTCCAATGGCCGAATGATCTAGGATTAGCAACTGTGGAGCCCACCATCTTATTATCTCACCTTCCATCATCCTCTCCTCAAACCCTTGAGGCAACCATTCTTTGGACGTCTCTTCTTCCATTCTAACGACCCAAATGAATGGGTAGCCTGAAGCTTCAAGACCAAACTCTTCCACGCCATCTCCATGCTTCAACAACCCATCCACCAACTATTTCAATCGCCAACACCCCGATTGTTGGGGGTTGAATTTCTTGATGCCCTCAGGCAGACTGGCAGCCGCCGGCCTTTGCAGATGGGAATTTGAGTACGAGAAGTTGGATTTCATGACCAAACCGGATCTCTGGGGAGCGCAGATTCTCCAAGTCCAGAGTGCGGACCCACAGTGAACCTGCACCCAAACTGCGAGTTTGCAGTTTGAGTGTGGGGCCGCTACCCCTAGGGGGCGGTTCTTGTTACTAAGGCAGAGACACGTGTCAATGTTCAATACCAATACAAAGTGTCAGACACATTGATCCCCACAAACCCGATACATCAAAATGTCTAGGCAGTGTATTCCATATGTGAATAGATACATTTTGTAAAACACTTCAGTTCACATTAAGTATACAATAAATGATAAAAAAATGTTTTACATAATATCGAAAAATGTATTTCAATAAGTTGATATGCATCAAATCGGATGAACAATACATAAATAATAGCATAAAACTAAATATTTGAATAACTTAAGGTTTGCTTGTCTGACACGTCAGTACGACAAAGTATCCGAGAAGGCAAATCTTTAGAAAATGGAGTGTCCTGTGTTACATAGTTTGTTACCAGTCAAATCAGCAGCACTACAACAATGATATTTCCAAAATATATTATTTTAAAATCCCTACTAAATGACTCAATTAAGATCATCAAACAGATGCATAATCAATTGTCAGTTGAAGATAATTCTGCAGAGTGCAGACAATTTGGCATTTCATGTCAATGAACATCATTAGAAAAGTTGAATAACATGCAAAATATTAGCATATACATCCACAGAATAGATTCCGATCAGTATAATAATGAAGATAGATGTCTCCAACTGTCTTGATATACTCAGTAATCTACACTGCATATGACAGAAAACAGTGTCTCAGCATATGGGAAAAGATCACTGTTTATGCTTTTTATTCATGGTCCAACAAAAGGAAAACTATCATGGTGATACACCATATCTGCAAGGAGAATTAGGGAGTGTCAGTTGGATATTAATCACAGAATAAGTTTGGCAATCAACTAGCTGCTCACTGATGAATTTCAGATCAGTCCACTCTCAACTTAAAAGTCAATTTGTATAGAATGAGGAAACCTGTTAACTAGTGTTTGTGATAACAATTCAAGTCGTTAGTGGAGTTATAAATCCTTCGACCACCATATTTCATTAAAAGGGTTTGCCAGCAACATTATAGCTAAAGACTAAAACCAAATCCAATACAGGTTGAGATAAGAAGCGACTTAATCTCAAATAAATCCTACATCAATAAGTCAAATCAAAGTAAACCTGAAATAGAAGACTATAAATAACAAAAGGGGTTGAAACTTCAATGTGTCTTGGTCCATATCTCAGCGTTATGCTTACTGAAATTATGAATAGTCGTGGCAACAGTTTCCAACTTTACCACTTAGATTCCACAAATGAAAGCACTGTCCAGATAAAAAGTAAGAAAAGAACAAAAATAATATCCTGAAATTCTGCAAATTGTGTACGCTACTGATGAACTGACTCTAGAATCAGAGGTGAACTGTTGGCAATGTCAGCACCAGTCCATTGAAAATATTTCCCTATATGCAGTCCCAATGTCATTATGGGATAAATCCAAAGTTACATCTCCCTCACATAACATTCAATAAGTTGTTGCTAGAAGAATTAGGAAGTTTCCTGGATGATTGTTAGCAAGCTAACAGAAAATCAACATCAAAGAACAGAAAGCGAGACTTGACAGCTCTAGTTTATGGAGAATAAACTACTCTAGTCCTCCGGAGAATTATATAATAGGTTCTTACAAGCATGATGCATGGACTTACATTTTCAAGCCGCAATGAGCCACATATGCATGCAACAGTCCATACGGATAAAGCAGTTGCCTCCTCCTCTGCCATGAGTGCACTGTATGCCTGAAGAAATCCAAGAGCAATAAGATATAAAACATCTGCTACATTGACAAAAAAAATGATTAACATGGTAAAGGGAAGTTCAATTAATATGAACCGCATGTATACGAAAATGAGGTTAGCTCATTTGCTCCTACAAAGCCATCGGTACAATCTACCTCTGCAAATTCCAGACTTGTAATGCAAGATCTCATATCAATGGTCGAGCCAGAAATAGGCAGAACTGTTGCACCAGGTCTGTGAAATTCCAAAGGATGCAGGTGATCCAGAGGGCGAAATGTAAGTGTTGTTCCTTTTGCAGGGCAACGTAATCGGTAATATTCATGTATTATTTGCAACGATCCATGATTGTTCGCCTGAAAAATGAATTAAAATATGAGTGACTGCAAGAGAAGACTTGAAGGGCACAACAAGGATGGTTGGCCTGATTGCCTGAAAGCTTATAACATGCCTAGAAATGTCTAAACACGGGTAAGCTTCTAACCTTAGCCCAGTCATTGGAATCTTCCTGACCCGAGGAAGAGGCCTCCTCTAGCTCTGCTTCATCCACATCACTCCTAAAATTCCTATCTTCACTAGGTGAACCCTGGAAACTGCATGAACCAAACGATATGGCAGTAATTACAGGTTCTATTAAATGCGTATGTCATCTCAAGGGGCAAAAAATCACGTGAAGTTCAGAATAACCTATATAATCTATAACAAAAGCAATGAAATGCCAAGAACAATCGGTGATACCCATAGAATGTGTTGCATGGACACTTCCAACCAGCAGACGAATCGCATGTCCATACATTTGGACACAGATTCGGACACCGACACGCCACGGACACTTCGATATTTGAATAATTAAAATATTCAAATAAAAAGTAAGATAGTTAATAGATTTTTTCCTTTAAGGTATACATTAAGATTTATTTATCTTAGGGATTCCGACACACGTGTCCGCATTCATGCAACACAGCCCATAGAAGCATCAGAAGTTTTTGTAATTTTCTTAGACAGTTCTTTTTAAGTAATAAATCTTTCTGTCAAAAATCAAACAAATAAGTAGAATTAATCCAACAGTTATATGCTGAAAAATGTAACAATAGAAAAAGATATGTAAATTAGAACAAAATTTTGGAAGTGAACTTCAAAATATGCCAATGCTTGTTTCATTTTCCATCTACAAATCCCTATTCCAACTCAAAATTAGCTATAGGTTTCAATCAAGTCTGAATTGCGAACAGATACTTTTAACAGTAGGATAATAAATCTAAGAATCCCATATATCTCCCAGTAGGCCAAATTCAGTTTCAAAAGAGACCACAGAATCTGGAGCTGTTATATTCTCAATCACAACCTCCATCAGACAGAATAAACAAAATTGATAAGTTCAGCGATTATAAAGGACGTTCACCAGCAAGCTATCAGAGTAGATCTGCTCTATTATCAACGTTATTATAGATTCTATAATATCAGAGAATTGCAATGTCCTACCTGGTGGAAGATTCAGAGCTTTCATACTGAGGATACCGCAGAAGAGGCAGAACAGCCTCTGGTAAACGTTTTTCAACATTTTGTATTTTTATCGTGAACTCGTCAACTGAGATATTATGAGCATCAGATGACTGCATTGTCACTCCAGTTTCTCTAGCAGCTGTATGCAACTCTGTTTCAGAATTTATTGGAAAAACAATGGTACAACCATTGCCTTCCCTCAATAAATCAAACTCCCCCTCGAGCATTTGATGCTCCGGGTGACTCCCATCATCAATTCTTCTAGGGGTAGAACCTTCTGTACTTATTTCAGAAATTTCTAGGGGTCCATTTAGCATGTTCTCTGCACAGTCATGGTTGGGCGAAATACTATCAGATTTGTCTTGTGAATCTTCTTCCTTGTTATATCCATCCAGTGATTCCAAATCTAACATAGCAATGCCATTTGTTAGCCGTTCCAACCGTTCTTCAATGAAGATGCTGCAGAAAAACAGAAAAATGTCTAAAGGTACAACAACATGAACAGAAGTTATTATAGTGTTTCTCAAAGCATAGTTGTATTAACCAAAACTTCATTATCCATGCAGACATCTAAGTTGACCAGTTAAAAGTTGCACAATTCCAGTGAAAGATGAAAGAACATCTAAAGCCAACAGGCATACAAAATTAAAGAAGGTTTGGGATTCCACGTGGACAAAAACAAGAACCCAAACAACTAAGAAAAATCATCATTTAAAGAAGTCCATACAGTGACTAGCCAAAAAATAAAAACTAGCCAATGGAAATTCAAACTTGAAAGCGTAAGATTCAAAGCCATCATTGAAACAAGACACACACAGTGACACAGTAAAAGAGCATCATACCTAAGAAATAAAAAAACACTCTACAGTGACAATGAAACCTCAAAAAGGTAGGTGTCTACAGGAAATCCTTTTCTCAATTTTCTAGAGAACCTGAGGGGATTTGAGCTGGAGCAAAACATCGGGCTATGGGAGCAGTGTTGCTGCGGGGAAAGCTACCAGTAAGAAATCACGATGGGTATACTTTAGCATTCGTCTAGTAGATTCGGACTCCAAACTGTGCAAACGATGAGACTATAGGGAAAATTTATAAGACGACCATAAGACTGGCTATGTTTATGGAGCAAAATGTTAGGCAATGAAGAAACAAAAAGTACATAGAATGAGTGCAGCTGAGATAAGGATGTTGAGATGGATCAATGGCAACCCTAGGAAAGACAAAATCAGAAATGAGCAAACCGGAGGGTCCACTAGCTAAATTTTCTTTGGGAAAACTAAAAAAATTGGGGAAAACACCAATTTGGGATTGATTTAAATTTAATGTGATGTTCTTTCACCCAATTTACAACTAGGTCAGATTACTTTTTTTGGAAAAAATAAGTTTATTTTTTACTTTTGATAAATATGACATGTAATGGGCAATACATGTCATATAATTGTCAGTAATTATTGAACATTAATCCTAGTGCCTTAACTATCTGTTTATATTACTAATTTTGTGATCAAAACAATTTTTAATTAATTTTAAAAAAAAATACAGAATTTTAAAAGAAACATAAATAATTAGGAAACACAAAGTATAACAAATGCATTGCATGCATTGATGTTACTAAAAAGAAATATAATGGCTTAGCTTCCTATTTTTAATATTAAAGGCTTTTTAACAAAAGCATATTATCATTGTTATGAAATAAATTATTATTGTTTATTGTTTGGATTGAATTTCGCATTATTGTGTAATTTCCTTGCACATCTTACAACAATTTATTAAGGGGATCCATGCTAGGGTAGAGATGACAAGAAAAATGAAAGATGTTGTCGACTTCAATGACATGATCTTTAACAATCAGTTGCAAACTTTGCCTCTCAGATTCTCAGTCATTCGGATACTTGTGTCAGAATGCGTAGAACACTATCATCTCGCATATGTTACTCCAAATTGTTTTTTTCCCTTTTTTGTGATATAATGCATTATGATTGTTGTTATCATGCTTGTTCTTTCATTTCCTGAACTATTAATGCATTTTTTACAATGTTTTAGCAATAATTATCCAAATTTCTCTAAATGGATGAATTGTTACAGAACTTCTCCACATCAAATGAAATTTCCAAGAATTCATTATGAATTTAAGTGAGCAAAATTTAGGGGAAGTCGAAGTTCAGTACCTTGCAAGATTGTTCTCCACCAAATTGGTTGGAATTCACTAAAGGGAGGTTTCAAAAAGGAGAGGTGGCCGTGTTGCTTCACTACTCTTATGGAGTGGTCAAGAAATCATTCTAGGCTTATGATTCTTGTGTGGGAAAGTAGGGTTTGATCAGTCAAAAAACCTGATAAACCTAAAAAAAACCTAGCTATGGAGGCTTCTCTAGCAACCTCTATCTCACCATTACCAAAACTCTTGTTCCTCTCATTCCACCAATACAAAACAAAGGGTCAGAATTCAATGGCATTTATTATTGTTTTCAGCAGGCATGGTTGTACAGAGGAGGACAAAGAGGAGATAGAGTTTTCCACTCTCCAAAAAACAACATATTGTTTTCCCTTTTTTCCCAAAAGTAATTTTTCCGAGTTTTCTTATTTCTTTTTTGCGTCACACGCACAAAAACATGCCTTAACGAAAGAGATGGCTTTAGACAGAATTGAATGGAGGAACATGATTTGTGCAACCGACTCCATACCATTGGGAAAAGGCTCATGATGATAATGATGATGGTGTCACACACAAAAACTCAATTTCAAGAAAATGCCAAAATCATTTCTTTTTGCAAACGAAACAAACCTAAGGGGACTAGGAGAAAGCTGAAAAAGACGTAGATCGAGTTAGCAAGAAAAAAATTTGAAAAAGCATGTATGGAAGCGGACTCCCGTAGTGGACCCCAAATAGGCAGTATAAGGCTATGTTGATGTGATGATGATGATGAGTTTTTTATAGCATCTAACATGATAACCAGAAATGGAATTTTAGCTTTGGTTTCTGAGGACTAAGTGTTTGTGTTAGGTGTTGTATTCTGTAGGGATTTACTGTTCATTAAGCCATAGATCTATGCGGGTGGTTGCAAGAGGGATCTGGGGGTGGAGCCCCTTACCGCCAAAGCCACTGACATTTTTTTGTCCGTACAGTTTGTGTTAGGGTACAACTGTATTGGGGGACTTTGGGTATTTCTTTGTACCAGAGATTATATATATTCTCTGAAGCTGCATTAGGGTTTTACTCGCACATTGAGAGAGTGAGAGAGACAGAGGAAACTATTATAATCCTAATTCTTTAGATAGTGAAAGAGCTCTTCTCACCGTGAACATAGGCGCACTATCAAACCACGTAAATCGGTTGTGTCTGTGTGATTGATCTTTTTAGTTCTCACCAATTTTTACTGGTTTGTGGAAGGTCAATTTTCAACACAAAGAATGGGATAAGAGGGATTATTCCATTAAAGTTAAGAGCTGTTAAAAGTAAAAAATGAAGAATGAATGGAGAAAAGGAGCCAACTGTACAGCAGCTTCCTTACAAGACCTCGATGTAAAAACAAAATGATCAAAGGTCATAGTAGTCCTCCAATTGTTCCGACTTAAAGCTTTAGTCTGCTCAAAAGCCCTGAATGTTGGTCATTCCAGTACCATATCTGAAATAGGAAAGTATTCTTGCACTGTGATCTTGACAATAAAAATAAGAAACAAGCATTTAAGGAAAACTGCTCTGACAAGTAATAAGGAACAGAAAATGTTCGCATGGAGTTAGAAATTCATCAGTAGTATTGTCCAACTCCAACCTATTAATGTCTTATTCAGAAAGCAGGATTAAGTCAAAAAGCACCCACTGTTTTTCTTTATTAAGCAGCTCCTCTACATAAATCTTAAAATTTCCAGGAACTTCGTCAGGTCATTGCTAGCACCAAGAATGCATAAAATATGTCAAACAATGGTTATAGATCTTAGATACAGGATGCTTCTAAATTTCTACCCAAGGTGCTCTCATGCTTCAGAATCTCAGTGAATCCCAGTCATGCTCAGGAACATCATAGTATCGCTACTATGACTTTGTCTAATCCATCTTTAAAGCAACAAATATTATACCATATTGTCTCTTGTATTGTTCTTTGATCCTAGTTACTGTTATATATTTATCATCATAATAGTAAATAAGCTAAATTTCAGTAGTATTTGTTATAGATATTTACATATTTCATATTTGAAATCTTTTGAATAGCGTAACAAAGACACTTCCTAGTTGTTCATAGTACCTAGCCTTCTGAGAACCAGAGCTTCCTTGTTCCTGTTCCAAATCCCCCACCCACATCAGCTCCCAGTAAGTTCTGGATGTCAGATCTTCTGAAGGAAACCCATACATTCTTTGTAGTGTTTCCAGGCAGACATGTTTTTCCATCTTTTTTTAAACGGGTAATGAGAAATTTTATATTAAAAAAAGAGAGATAAAAAGAACAAGGAAGCTAAGGATTTATAAAGATTAACAGAACACAGCATCCTTGGCCGATGAATCGGCCACCGGCCACCATGTTTGTCCATCTTTTCTATGTACCATCAGACAAATTTTTTCCAATTTATTCAAATGCTAATCTAAGTGTTTAGAGTTGCAAAATCTTAGCATGATAATAGATGAGTTCTCAATCTCTCGTCCATGCCTAGCTTTTCTAAATCTATTCATGCACAAGAATTAAAACAGTTTTAGGTACTAGTGATGATGATGATGATGATAATTTCAGCACACAAATTCTTCCAGCAATTGATATTTGTATAAATAAATTTGTGCATTTTATCATCAACTATTTTTATAGATGAAGAAACAGGAACATATGGAAAAAAGAGCTAAGACAAATCTAACAAGCTCCATTTGCATTGGCAACTAAGATCAGCTAAAATGCTTAGGAAACAATTAACACACCTATTCAGTATACCAAAATGCAAATCGAAGAATGGAAGCCTTGAGAGAATGCAATAACACCGTCGTGTGGTTAAGATATGACGGCTTAAAGACGAGCGGAAAGGTTGTTTCTCTGAAATCATGGACATCAGCCCTGGAGGTTTTTGTACAATTTCTTCAACGAGCATACAGCATCCATACAAAGTTGAATCATCAGCCACCTAGGAAAAAACATGGAAATTTACATAAGAATTTCTCTTCAAATACCACAAAACCATCAAAATTATTATTTGGACGGTTTGGTCATATACAAAGAACATTGACAGCCAAATGAGAAGGAAAGCACAGGTCGAAGACTTTGAAAGAGCGAGGAGAAGGGCAAAAAGGACATTGATTGAAGTAATGAGAAAAAATGTATTAATATATAATTTGTCTAAGACAGATCTGAAATTAGGGCATGAATGGAACAGGTCAGATCCAAGATCCAACCCGATTCGGACCCATATTTTTGTAGGTTTGAATCTCCAAGATATTATCCAAAAGCAAAAGGTTCGTGTACGGCTATGAGCGGTCTTATCAGAGTCGAGTTCGGGTCAGTAATCAATTCAGGCCAGATATGGGGTTTGGCTCTTGGATCCTTACTAAAGTATATATTTTGTAATGGATCCCAACCCATTTCATGCCCTAACTGAAATGGGGGTGAGAATTTGTGTTACTGGCACATATTATTTAGGCTCTAATGATGATGACATCAACGACAACAATAAAAGCAAGCTCAAACCATATGCCACAAACCATGAGATAGCAATTTTACATAATAATAAATACATCACAATAACAACACTTAGAATAACAAAAAAATAAAAAAACCGATTAAAATCAGATCATAATGAGATGAGACAAGCAATTAGCCTGAATTTTGCAAAAAATAAAAGAAGCGTAATATAGCAACACCTTAGGCTTTTCCCTGGGTATGTCAAATTGCCTAGGCACGGTCACCGGTGAGACTGCCTGAGAACCCAGGCATTAGGCTTTCCTAATTGGTCCAGCACCTTCAGTAACACTGCAATGACCTAACCGTAGTTAGCCATTTGGCCTATGCCAAAAGTACGGTACGGCAGAAGCTAGGGTATAGTTTGATTATGGTGCTAAAAAAAACAAATCAACATTCAGCCAAAGAAAGGGGAACACCTAATATCTGGTAAGGGATCAACAAATATTTATTGGTTTCAACCTCCAAACAGATTGGCATCCAGTGTGCATAAAACATATTTATATAAGACTCTCTCTCTCTCCCTCCCTCCCTCTCTCCTTTAAAATATTAACTCCCACCCCAAAATCAAACACAGATTATGTGGTTCTCAAAAAACACTCAAAAATTAAATCTATGACGAAGAACAAAAAGGATAGCGAGACATGTGCACCTGTGAGAAGTGGAGGAGAATGGAAGAGGGAAAGGGGGAAGGCATTTAGGCTTTCGGTTTCATTTTCTCTTATACAGTGCTTCTACCCCTATTTTTCAAAATTAGAAATACTAGTTAACATTTTGTTACAAAAATGTGTATTTTACCGTTCTTTTAAATAGTTCGACATTTTAATTGTTTTCTCAGAAATAAACAGTAAATTTGCGTATAATACGCAAATAAGCTAACTATGGACGTAAACTTGGCGTGCTTCTTCCATAGCTAATTCATATGACACAAGGCTTTATATTGCTGCTTTTTGTGTTAACACTACAATTTCACAAAGTTTCGCATATACCAATCCGGACTCCATTTTAAAAGATATTTTTACCACTCAAGCACATGATCCCGTAATTTTACCAGCTATACTCCCCTTCATTTCATTCCAGCATGGAAATCTTTAAAATGAACAACCAAGAATAATCTTACTTTTGATGGAAATCCTAATAAGCAATCAAGTCAGGCGGTTCTACAACAGGAGACAACAACGTCTATGATTTTAATAATAAATAATATATGCCATAAATAATAATAATTAACTACGCAAAAGAAATACCACCTTCAGCTATAGAAAAATAGCAATCATAGACAAGTGGGTTAGTGGGTGCAGATGGGATTTGAACCAAGGCCTGTGGTATCAACAGTCAAAGACTTTACCAACTTAGCAAGTTGGCATCTTCAATTGCAAATGGTAAGTCCCTGGATGACATTAAACATTGCATCCATGGTTTAAAGAAGTCCAATTAATCGTATATTCCATTCCATGAGGAACTTAAAAATAATGTCATAAAACAAACATTATCCTAAAGAATAAAGGCCATTATATATGTAAAGATATAAACAAACTGTCACTTCACAGAAAACCAACAGATATCAAAAATAGGTGCAAGAAAGAAAACAGTAGGCAGAGTGAAATGGAAATTCACAGATTACCTGCAGACGAAATACAAAGGAGAGGTCGCTTTGTTTAAGATGCTCCTGCAAAATTAAGGAACGTATGAACTGATTTAAGCATCTACTATATTGCATGCACAATGATATTAAATAAATTGAAACAGAATTCTTTCTGTCTTTTGACAATTAAATTGCCAATAGATAAATGCAATTGAGGTGATGAAAGAAGGAACATTGCAATAAACGAGAACATTCTTATGTATACCAGAAATTATACAAGATAGTGGGAAAGAATGTAGCATTTTTTACCTGTCCGAGAAGCATTTCATTCAACTCACTCATTGAGGGAGTTCTTTCAATGGCATGAACCTGACAGTGAATTTAATCAAGTTTCAGACAATCATGCATAAAACTATAACACCTCTCACTTATCCAAAAAAAAAAGCCCCTCTCCAGCCCAATTTATGATACTGTACAGGATAAAAGGATAAGGCTGTATGGAGTCTTTCCAACAAAAGAAAGTGCAAGCAATTTTTTTTTAACTAAATACAAATTTTAGCTATTTGATGCTTTCATCTTCCTAGTTTCAGGTCACAGTAGAAATCTGCATCATCAGGATGATGTTACTAGCATATAAACTGTTCCTTGGAATACCGCTAGGTCACAGTCAATTCAATCAAGATATATATTATAGGGACAATCTGATTATTGACCATCTTGGCTGATATACTAACATCCCCTACCAGTGTTTTCTGTTTTGATACTGACTCACTTTCGATCTTGTTCTCAGCTCCGAGTACGGTCCTTTTGGCCAGGCCCTTTACAGGGTGGGTTCCCTTTACGGTTCAGGATTTCGTGGTTATTAAGCTCACTTTTGTTTGTTTGTTACAGTCCATGCACGCACCCTGGCACTACCATACTCGGATTTACAAATGAAATCATACAGAACTCTATGGGGGAAAAACATATGGTAAGTGTCTTTGTTTACACTATATTGCCAGTCTGAAGCCCAGATTAAGGAGGAGGGTTACGTCAGGTTGACACTTGACAGCCGATGTAAAAATCATGTCAAATCTCCTCACATGAATCCAAATTTGTTAAATTGAGTGGCGAAATAGGATTCATGTTGCCGACCCCAACAATATGAGATAAGGTGTAGATGATGATGAGGAGGAGGGAGTCGAGAGGATAGCAGACATGTTTAGTTAAGACCATCCAGAAAACAAATTAAGTGACAAGATATCAGCTCTTTTGCATTGTCCGTGTCACACGAGATAATAAAATTGGTTTTTATGGGGGTATAATAACTCAGCAAGTAATCAAGTTTCAATTAGTTGCATAATATGGATCCAGAATAGGCAAAAGCACCTATGGGACAAGAATGAAACCATAGACAGAGGTACCTAAGTTTCAGAAAATACAAACTGAACACTCAAAATTCTAAAACCAATCAGAAAAGACCCATCAAGTTTACACCGAACCTCCAGGCCTCCTGGAAAGCAGAACGAGAGGAGATCCTTATATTTGAGTGGTAGCTGTTTTCCTGGAGGGTATACAAACAAAACCTGAAAGCAGATAAAGGAAGATTATTTTCATTTCCAAAAAGTTCTCAAATATAAAAAATGTATACCTGCAAATCAAATGCATTCAGTTCCTATTGCATAATTGAAATGTATATTGGCACCAACAAACGCAAACTAAGGATCTTATCAACTGTTTGGTCCAGTGAAGGCATCAGCAAAGTTGACTTGGATTAAAAGACACTACTTCGGTGAAATTGGACAAGATACAGATGAAGAAAACATATACTACTCAATTAATCACGAGAAACCCAAATAGTGCCAACATCACTGCAAGCATCAGATAGGCAAAAAGATGTGAAAATTAATACTGGAAATAGACAGCTAACCCTAGTTGAACAATCCTAGAACACGTGGAAATTGGGTGGGCTGATTTCTTGTCATGCTATCCAAAACAACCTAATCACAATACCTCCACTAACTAAAAAATAAAAAACAAGACAACCAATAGCCCAAATAAACCATGAGACTAATGAACCATTCTGCGTAATTTCAACAGGGTAGCAAAATTTATAGAAGCCCCTCAATTCAAGGTTGCATCCATGAATCGGTACCTGAGGTTCAAGGTTAGGTTCAACACGGGCCTGATTCTGGCCACCCAAGGCACTTCGTAATTTCCCTGAACCTTCACACTTTCTTGCAAAAATCTGCTTTTGAAGTGCCTGAATATCAGAGTTAGGATGAATTCCAACAACAACCATGCTCTCAAAAAGCCTCGAAGGCTCTTTCACAGACCTATGATCCTGCACAAAGTTACAACCAGTGTACCGTGAATATACAAGAAATAATGCATAAAAATAAAACATTACTTTTTGATTTGGCTATATAAGACATATGATCTGAAAGAATAAAAAATAACAAGACCAAAATGCAGTATGAATTCCATGTTAAAGACAAGAATTAATTATTATACATTGGTTAATTGGTCTTTATCCAAAACTCAATTCAAGTGTATGAAGCAAGTTATTGAAAAGAAGAAAACATGCCTCTGGAGAAAATAAGGGACCAATCAGAAGTGAATAAGAATAATCTTAAGTGAAAAGATATTAAGAAACACAAAAAATACACAACAAATGCATAGACACTAAATTTGTCAGAATTTAATTATATGGATATTGAGCAGAATAACTAAATATAATGCCTTAAGATGTCTTATTTAATGTTTATTTTTTTTGTATATGCATAATCCACACTCCATATGCACTCGTATTGTCTGGCACTGTGTCCCGTGGTCCCCTAGTTTCCGAGCGTCCAATGCCAAAAATGAACTATTACAATTAACCATAGCTAGGATATCCAGAAACACTATGGATGAAACTAACTTTCTCTATCTCCTTCTAACTAGTTATAACCAAGTAACATACACAAGAAGGTTAATGATGTTAATTTCACATGCTGCACTTATGCATATTCTTCTAGGAGAAGATATACAAAGATTTCAACCTGGAGCATGTTTGCCATCAATTCCATCGATACACTACAAACAGAATTTAAATGAACGATTAACCACCAAAACCTCAGTGGTGAAAATGAAAGCATGTCCATGAAGAGAAGGATTTGAACATCACTTCCATTTAACACCAACAATCATCCTTCGTAATCACAAGTTAAATCTGCTACACCATGAAATACAAATAAGTAAAATATTCCCATAAGCATGTTAACATTTGAATCAGAAGCAAATGAGAATAGCATACCAAGGACTGCAATTGAAAGCTTGCCCACTGACGCTTTTGGCTAGTTAGAACTTCCGGATTGTAAGTTACTCTTTTCACTTCAGCAGGAGGTGAGTAGCCTTTTAATACTCTTGTAACGTGCCGTTGTAGTTTCTGAAGTTGGCTTTTATCATCTTTGGACGAAAACACTACAGATGGACGTGGAGAACGGACAGTGGTGGCAGCAGCAGTTGCAGCTGCAACAACTCGTGCAACATCCTCAGTTGTCTGTGTGAAAAATGAAGTACTCCATCCAGGGCTACCTGAATCTTCGTTCTTAGTCATACTGTGTTACTATTTCACTAAAAGCTTCCTTCCTGTTGAAAACAAGCAGTACATTAATAAGTTGAAGTCTGTAATACACAAAATCGTTATAGGAAGGCCTCTGTTCCATCAAACTATAACAATGTACGAAAAAATTCAAGCTCAGCTTCTCTTGAAGAAAATTGACACCTAAAAGAAGTTAAGGTAGGAAAAGTTAATGATATTAAAACCAAGGTAGTTAAGGGCGCAAGGCGCACTTAAGGCGATAGGGCCCCTGGTGCCTGAGGCGCAAGGCGAGGCACGCGCCTGACTAAAGCGGAGCGCAATATTAAAAATTATAATAATAAATACAAGAAATATAAAAAATTAGGAAAAATAACATCATAAAATAACAAAACAGGTAATCGTGAGGCCATAAAACATAAAAGATATTAAATGTCCAAAATCTCGAGTAATGCTCACCTACAATCACCATATCAATCAGGCTGTTTTTTGTTTGTCATCAATACTGGACTCTGGAATTATCGATATAAAGCCCCTTCCAATGAGGGAGGGCTGGTGAAAAGAATCTCCTATTCATGCTCGGGTTCCACTCTGTTGTTAGCTTCGTCCCTCTCTCGTTCCCACTAGTTCATTCGCCCTGTTCTTCCCGACGGCCGGGCCATTAAGCATTTAACAAGATGGGCTTCCGTTCTTTCCTCTTCGGTTATTTCTTTAACTTCATGCAATGTTTTGGCTATAGATAATATCTAATGGTGTAACATCATCCCTGAATCTTGGAGAAGATAATGCGATGATTCAAGCTACATCATCTAAAGCTAATAATTTTGGAGAAGGTATCAATCTCTCATCACCACTACTACCACCACCTCTAATCTCATCACCACTACCATAGCCACCTCCCATATCTCTACTCACATCACCACTACTATCACCACCTCACAGGGACAGCTCAGGCTCCAACCATATTATTACAGTTGTACTACCAATTGCTTTAAGTTTGGTAAGTGTGACCACCGGCCCACCGCCCTCATGTTCATACATCATCCAACCTATGATGCCCGGATACAGATACGAGAAGCAGGGAAACAACTTGACATTTTCCAAAATCAAAAACACGGATACGGATACTTCCAAAATCAAGGACATGGATACGAATACGAGTATCCTATTTTGTAGTTCAAAATTTTCCTTTTTTTAATTTTTCAACTTTTTATGAAGGATACATGGGGATACGTGTCAGTAGCATGTCCAATGTCTGTATCCGGGTCGACACGACACGGCACTGGTACGAGGCACTACTATAGGTTTCCGGGTATCATATCATCCAACTGATAATTTTCGCAAATCCTTCTATACAAAGCTTATTTCTCTTCCTTTTCTCACCTTTTGTGTGGGAGTTGGTCTCACAGTACAATCAATCTGCAGTTTAGAGATTATGTGGATTTATAAACAAATGTTGTTGATTGCACTCGTTTTTCTATCGATCACTTTCACTCTTTGGATTTGCATCTCTAATCCCTTGTATCTTCTTGGGATTGCTTTCTTCATTTGTTTATTTATATCTTGCATCCTCACACTCGTCTGAAAAATTTATAGCCCAAATCAAACTCTTTCAGAGGTTTTGGATGCATCAGTGTAACTCATTCAATGGCAGCAAGGAAGAAGCAATGAAGCACTAGAGTGGACTGCAACATCCCAACTTGTCGAATATCTTTTTGTTGCATATGCAATATGGATTTTCATTTCATGTATGTTCTAATGTTTGTTGATGGTTACCTAACAATGATTAATGGTACTATTTACTGCCAAACATAACAACAGTGATGTTAGATGTTATTACCATTTTTACACAAGAAATGATCGAATTTCTATCCAATAATCTACTTGACGCTATTGCATTTTTTTAATCAATAAAAGGAAAATATATTAAAATAGGGTTGAGAAGGCCCCAAAGAGCAACTGTACAACGATGACTAGAATCCAAAAAAGCAACATGGGGCCGAAACCTCACACCAAAGGCAACCCCGCAAGGCAGCACAACCTACATAATCAACCGATCCCACCAGAAAATAAAATCCTCGAATCTGACACAACGTGGCTTTAATATTCATCACTATCTCCTCAAACTTGGCCTCCTTGTCTTCAAAAGTCATGCGATTTCTTTCTTTCCAAAGCTCCCAGCATATAGCATACGGGGTAAGCCTTCAAAGCATTCTACCACTGGCAGAGAACGCCTTAGAGGACCAACCCACAAAAGTCTCCATCACCGAGCTGTGAAAGACCTAAACGACCCCGAACAAGCACAGAAAACTTTCCCATGTCCTAGATTCCTTGCAATGGATAAGCATATGATTGGTAGTCTCCTCTGCTTCCCGGCATAAGAAGCATATGCTAGGCAACTGGAATCCCCGCTTCCTTAGCTTCTCCACATAAAGTATCTTATCCAACATAGCACACCAAATGAAGAACGTGACCTTTGAAGGTATAGGAGTCCTCCAAATACCCTTGGCTGAGAAAGCACTATGATTGGAACCCAAAAGCATAGAGTAAAAAGCTTTGACAAAAAATCTACCTTTGGGGTCATTGATCCACCATCTAGTGTCCTCTTCACTATCCGATAACTTGACCCCTTCGAGAAGGTTCAATAAGGCAGCCACCGTGTCCATCTCCCAGCCGTTGATCCGTCTTCTAAGCCCCAAATCCCACGAAAGGGGGCCATTCTCAAGGGAGGACACAGCCCGAACCGACTCACCTTTGCGATTCGAGATGGCAAGGATCGAAGGAAATTCCTCTTTAAGGGAGTGATCCCCGCACCATCTGTCTTCCTAAAATCTAACTTTACTGTCGTTGCCCACTTTGAATTTACTGTCATTCCTTATCTCCCCTAGCATCTTAGAGATGCCTTTCCATACCCCCATCCCATAAGAGGTGGACGGGGCTCTACTATCCCACCCATAAGAGGTGGATGCTATTGCATTTTTCTTTGTGTTTATGGATCAAGTATACCGTACGTGAACAAAGACTCAAATCTGTTTCATTTATCATCTTAAGTGTGAAGAATAAATTTCTATACATTCGCATAACAAGGTCAGGTTATGTTTGTATCTAACTAACAATACTTATTTCAGTAATGGGAAGAGGTGGATTTATATGTTTGATCCATATGTGTTCAAGAGAGGGAAGTGCACCTCAACTAGCCAAGACAGGTACATGCTACACAAGGCATAAAACTCATAGTCAACACAAAACCATCCTTCTCAGTTACCTGCCAAGGATCTTGAATTTAAAATCTCTAGCAGCTATGTGGAGGTCAAAAGAGTTATCCACTAGAAGCTCCACCCTCCTTTTAAAATTCTCCAATTTCTTTCTTTCCATACCTCGCATTACAAAGTGCAGTAGAGGTTCTTCCCAATGATCTTACCAATATTGTCGTCGAAAGCTCTAGTATTCCAAGATAGCTTAGTGGGAAAACCCAATTCATACCAAAAGGATTGAGAGACTATTATGCCATAACCAATTCCCTAATAGTGCCACATTGATCTCCCTTAGACATTGAAAACCAAATTCATCATTTTCTTACATATGAGTGCAACTTTCCAATCTATTAGTGGATACTTCTCCATTCCCGCATTGCATTACCAAAAATTTGATGCTGAAAACTCGGCTCAAGTCCTCATAAACGAAATCATTTGAGAATGATGAATGTATTCTTAACCAAACTGAGCAAGGGGGCTGAACCATTGATTCAATTGCAACTCCTTTAGATTTCTCAAAAGCCTGGGATTCCAAACCACCTTGCAAACCTAAACTATCGAAGTTCTTTAATCAAATACTTACTTATGTAGGTCAAATCTAAGAACCATCATACTAAGTAAAGTTAACATTCCTACACCATATATCTTTCCAAAAGCTCATCTTATCACCTTTCCGAACCCTACAACTAGTGGCCTACAAAATATCTCCAAAAGATTTAGAAATGTCGCTCTCCAACTGAAACTATGACTACTATTCATATTATTACCAATTGACCCCTATCAAGCTTATACTGTGGAAAATTTCTCCAAAATATTATTAGTCTCAACCCCATACCTATCTAGATCCATTTCTATAATAAGACATCTACCGAGAATCAAAAAACTTATCCTCCATTTTCCTTGTTCTTTATGTTTATTCATCCTAAAAAATTTACTTTTTGTTTCATTGATTCTTCAGAACATAGAAAAGAGGAAGAACATGAGGGATTTATGAAAATTATTGGTTGGATATGGTATGAACATGTATGAAAATTATTGGTTGGATGTGGTATGAACATGAGGGCGATGGCCACAGTTACCAAAGCTTGGAGCAATTGGTAATTTGGTAGTACAACTGTAATAATATGGTTAAGTCTGAGTTGTCCATAAGATGTGGTGGTGGTAGTGGAGATGAGAGTAGAGGTGATATTGGTAGTGGTGATGAGAGTAGAAGTAGTGGTGGTAGGTAATGAAAGATTGGTACTTTCTCCAAGATTATGACCTTCAGATAGTGTAGCCTGAATCCCCGCATTATCTTCTCTAAGATTCAGGGATGATGTTGCACCATTAAAGAATATCAAGATAGAGAAATAATCGAAGAGGAAAGAATAGAGATCCATCTTGTTAAATGCTTAATGGCCCAGGAAGAGCAAGGCGAGTGAGTCAGTGAGAACAAGAGAGGGTCGAGGCTAACAACAAAGTGGAACTCGAGCATTAATGAGAGATTCTTTTCACCACCCCTCCTTCGTTGGAAGGGGCTTTATATCAACCATTATAGAGTCCAGTTTTGATCATGACCAAAAAGAAACCTAATTGATATAATGATGGTCGGTGAGCATGACTCAGATGAACTAAATTTTCTAAGAATGACCCGTAAAAAGTGAAAAGAAAAATTAAGAGCTTTGAAAATATTTTAACTTGTCTTATTTTGAAAGAGGAATGGGCCATATTTTGTTCAATAATAAATGGAACGTACACTAGAGGAAGGGAACTTGGCAGAATTCGCCACCATCAGCTCATAAACTCAACCCCAAATAGAGGGACAGTTACACAACTTACACTAAACGAGAGGAAAGGACTCCGCACTGCAAAGGTAATGATTATCTCTAAAGAACGTAATGTCTTCTCCATGCTCGAATTCCTTTACCTCTAAAATCCAACAGCTAGAAATCACCACAACGAGATAGCCACTTCAAAAAACATTTCTCCTTGGAGCCACCACTACCTCATATGCCACGTCTAAAGAATCTCGCATTAGAAGTGTCACAGCAAAATCCATGTCGTCTGACACAGGCACTTCGCCAATTTATAAGAATGAATTTCACATAGGATCGAACCCTTTAACCTAGTGGATGCAGTGTATAACGCCAACCAATTGAGCTATGAACTTGAACATACACATTCTTCTTCATCTTAAGTAAATCACAAGTGATTTTCTTTCTTCTTTCGTTCTGTTCTTTACACTCTTAGTAAGTCCTAATGAAATTATTCTAACCATTGCATAAGCATACACAATGGAAGCCTCAAATCAAACTTTCAATAGACTGAGATTCATTAACAGAGTTTAAAAGAGTAGACAAAGTCACTGAACTCAGTGTTAAATTTCTTTTCGAAAATTTCTACTGTCATGTTAGACGATTTCCTACCTAACAAAGTTCCATTTTTGTCCGAACACAGGAACTAACTAGAACTTCAACTTTCATATTTCAAGCCAACACACCATACAAGAAGAACAAAAAAAAAAAACCATATTTTCCTGAATTGTTGGAAGCACTCACTTGTTCTAAGTACCGAGAAACAAAGCCATAGATTACAAAAAAATTCAAAATTTATATTTACTAAAACCGCGATTCGCACCACGGGATTCTCAATACAAAACCATCTGATTCAAGCAGAAAAATACTAATCACGGAAAGGATTTCCTTCAAAATCCGATCATAAATAAAAGGATTAAAAGAAAAGGAAAAAAAGAAAAAGGAACTGACTTTTTAGTCAAGGAGGTTTGTATTGAACAACAGAATCGGATTTCTGTTTAAAACCAAACTCAGATCCTTGAAAGAAGCACCATTGAAAGAGAAGTAAATTGAAGAAAATAAACTAAGCACCGGCAAATCGATTTCCAGAGAACAAACCGAGGTTCAGATAGAACTAAAAAAGCACTCACCTTTAAAGAACCGATGTGTATAGGGAGACAGAAAGAGGGAGAGAGAGAGCTAGTACTCAGACGGCCATGGCGGACGAACGAAGCGCTTTTCTTCTGTAAACTCGTGCTCAAAGAAAACCCCCAAAACAGATTACAGATAGAGGGGATGAAAAAGAGGAAATATGGAGAATAAATAAATAAATAAAAGAATATATAAGCTAAAAATAATAAATTAATAAGGTGGAAAAATAGGCCTCGTGTGCGTCGAATGTTGAACGGCATGAGGACGGTCGTTTATCCGTGTGATTCTATACATCCCTGCACAGACAAATACAGTAAAGAGATGAGGGCGACGGTCCAGAAATCTTCAGTGTAATGCGAGATTCTTTAAACGTGGCATATGCGGTAGTTATGGAGTAAAACTTGGATGACAGGGTGCATATGAGCCGCGTGTCACACTCTTTGAGGACTCTGACCGTATTGATGTTTTTCCGATCCCTAGTTGGACCTTCAAACCAAAAATCAGCTTGATTAGTGATTTCAAACCTTTGGATCTTTGCAACTCAAATAATGGTCAATAACGCTCAAATTCATACGGTTAAAATCAACCCATGAAAATAATTCCAATCCAACGCCTAGAAATCACTAATCAGGCTTACTTTTGGTTTGTAGGTCCACCTAGGGATTGGCCAAACATCCATACGGTCATAGTCCTCTAAGAATATGCCACGTGGCTCATATTGCACCCTGTCATCAAAGTTTTACTCGCGGTTATGGGTCCAAGGAGAATTTTTTTTGAAGTGAGCTCCCTCGTTGTGGCATTGTGCTGGGTCGTGTAAAAATGTGTCGCGTGGCAAACTCTTCAGAGCTGCTGACCATATGGATGTTTGGCCCACCCTTTGGTGGACCTACAGACCAAAAATCAGCCTGATTGGTGATTTCTAGCTGTTGGATTTTGGACCAAAATAATGCTCTGACTTCCACACATAAAAATCAAACATGTAAAGGCTAAAATCTAATGGTTACAAAAAAAAAAAAAAAAGGAAGCAACCAATCGTGATATTTTTGGTGTGAAGAAGTCCTTGTGGCACGTTTTTTATGCGATCGACACTGCAACACACACGAGCGGGACCCACTCCAAATTATTTGAGTAAACCTTGCATGACTGGCGGTCAGTGACTATAATATAAGCCACGTGGCACATTTTAGAGGACATTGACCATGTGAATGTTTGGCCCATCCTTAGGTGGACCTACAAACCAAAAATCAAGCTGATTAGCGATTTCTAAGCGTTGGATTGGAGTCATTTTCATGGGTTGATTTTAACCGTTGGAATTTGAGCACTATTTGGGGAACAAGATGGAAAGGTTTGCAATCACTAATCAGGCTGATTTTTGGTTTGTAGGTCCACCTAAGGATTGGCCAAACATCCATACGATCAGCGTCCACCACGTGGCTCATATTGTGGGCGGTCAGGCTTATATGACTCTCGCGGTCATGCAAGCTTAGCTCAAATAATTTCTCACCCAAGAGTTTTCTAATCTTCGGGCACGTTTCAGCCCATGACACTCTGCCACGTGGGAAAAGAGCAGTAGATATGGAATGTTACAACAATACAATGATAGGTTACAGGTATGATGCGAACAAGAGCATCATCCACGTGGCCAATCCAGAGGAGTATCTATGAGATGGACAAATCAAATGAGCCTTCCACGTGTCAAGAAAAGCTCACACATGCAGTGAAGAGTTCTGGAGTGCAGCTCCAGAAAACCTGTTTCCCTGAAGACGAAGGTGTACTTTGTCTAAACAGGCATCCGAGGAACTTTTCAGACTTCCTGTTTTTTTCTTCTTTTTCTGATAAAGATGAGGTAGTTCCAATTCTACAGTACTTATAATATACCCTGGTATGTCACACATTTTTGTGCATCATGTGTTTATTCAGTGACATGTAGGAGACCTCCTTGATTGAAAAAATAGGTTAATGGAGTGATCTCATCCATTTAGTAGTTAGACTTTTTTTTATAATTCTGATCTTGGTAGTTTCAGCGATCAAATAGTTTGGATGGATAAGATCATCTTTAAAGGACCCTACCAAATCATCTACAATGGTCCCATTGATGAACAGTTTTCTATGCGTCCGTTTTAGCCGACGATTGTAACGGCTTTCTTCTTCAATGCTCACAGTGCGTAATGCGCCTTGCGTTTTAGAGAGAAAGATAGCTCACATCTTTGGGGTGTCAGTGAAACCCCTCAATCCATCTATCAGGGCCCAATAGTCGTCTCAATCAAAAAATCTTAACCATTTGATGAGCTGACCCAATAATTAAAAATTAGCTTTGTATGTTGCAGCTCTTGATCAGATGGTTAGGATTGTCTGATCAGTGCAATTTATAAACTTTGGAAGGGTCTGACCTATTAATTAGAAGTTCCAAGCTGATGAACAGTTCTAGGGATGTTTGGTGGCTGGGCAAACGATGCTAACCTACCTCTAAAAGTAGCACAATTACGCACAAGGCTTATTTTAGAAATTAAAACGTAACCTTTAATAATCTACTAACTAATATCTTGCAAGTGAGTGTGTAGGGTACACCCGGTTTACGATAGATCAAGTAAAAAACGGTCATTGCAAAGAAATTAAAGACCACGTGATGCTTATAACAAATAAAAGTCGGTGCATTTGGATAAATCTGTACCGTCCAACCTGATGGGCCATAGTAGGACAGTTATGTCGATTAGATGATCGCGACCATCTGATCGACACGTTGAAGGGGGTACGTGTCAATTTGATTGTTTGTAGGGACGAGATATGTGGCAATTGCTGATTGTTAGTTTGATACAAATTAACTCGTTAGTATAAGAGTTACATGGAAGACTATTCCCATTGTAGACACAAATCATAACTAGTTCCGCCTCTCGGTTGACCACCAACAACCTTTTTACCCTAGTTTCCGGATGTTGCCGGTTAGGGAAGCACTATCCATCGTGCACCCATGAATCTAGACCGTTCAATTGGTGGACTACCTATTGGATGCGTCATACATTAAAATTTAGGCTACCCACCAACAAAAGTATAAAATTAAAATAAAATAAAATCGAAAGGCTCTCGTGATCAAGCTATTTAAAAAGGCTTATGGATAGCACTTGATCATAACATAAAAAAGCAATCATGGCTGCTAAGGATTCCAACTTAGCTGTGGGGTACATTACAGGTTCTATAGATGCTCCTTGGAATGGAGAGAAGCTGTTCTTGTCGATTGTCCAAGCTACAGGATTGTTTGAAGTAGTATTCACTATCACACATGTATAAAGAAACAAACAAAGCAACAAACCTCTTGGCCTCTTTTTTGTGATGTTTTCTATTGTAAAATTGTGTATCCTCATTCATATGGATGCTAGTGGTTGTAAGTATTATAAAATATCACACATTTAAGTATTTACGTTAGGGTTTTGTAGGAGCTTACTGTATAGTTAGTAAATCGTGAAGTGGCAAAAATTCACTCATTGAAAAATGCGAGTTTAAAACGATTTGAGTTCAAAAAAACGGAGTCTAAAAAGTAGTTAAAAAGACGTAAACATCAAAAGATCAATAAGTGAGGACTTCGGGTTTAATACTTTTTTAGTCCAAATCTATGCACTCAAAAAAACATATACATATATGTGCATATTGGGGTTGCAACTCAGGCAGGGTTGGGTTGGGTTGGGAGTCTACCCGATTTTCAAGGCTCTGAGCCCAAGCCTAACCGAACCCAAGGTTGTACCTTAACCAATTTTTTAGGAAAAAAGAAACACCAAATAGATTTTCCCTAGGTTTCCATTCAATTCTGGCTTCAAAGTGCAGGTTTCCATCCAATTCTGGCTTCAAAGCACGCAATTCGATTATGTTGTCTTCTAGTTCCATAAATATCTCTGACCAATCTAGGATTCGATTCTATCTAGCGTTGCACAACAGGCAAAGTCCATGATCAAGAACCAATGCAAATAAGTGGCCCCGTCGATGATATGACCCACCAATGCGCCCCAACCCTAAAACCCTTAACACACTAACACCCTAAACCACAAAAAAAAAAAAAAAAAATGGATAAGTATAACAGATTCCTAGTGGGGTCTTTAAAGAACATCCAGACACAAAGGTCTATTAATGTTCAGCCGATGATTGTTTTGGATTTTCCAACGCTTCTCACATATTGTACCAAGTGATCTACCCATACACCATTCACTACTAGCGGGATGTATGTCTTTTCAGTAGTTGTCACTCATCTTGATAGACCGAAGTAATAACATCGAATAATATTTATTAATAACGGTTGGAGAATGAAGGATACCAAATAATCAAATAGGCCCAAAAGTAACTACCTTGAATAGACATAATGGTCTTGCCATCCACGTAAACCTGCAACAACACACTATAATATCACAACTCAAATCTACATCACTGTTAAATAAGGAGTAAATAGATCTAAGAATTAAAATCACACGCGAAATAAGGATTCTAACAAATCCAAGGCCAAACAAACATAATTAGCTAAAACGTGATCAAATATATGTCATCTCAATTTCCTTATAATATATTCAACAACCTAACATAGTGAATTCTACATAATCCAAGAGAAAAACTCAATTTAAATACATACCAATATAAAAAAAAAATTCTAAAAAAGATAGTATGAATAACAAGTGTTCATCCTTGAGGGAGTGAACATATTTCTGTAATAAATAACAATCAAGAAAATAAGATGGGCTCACACCAAGCTCACCATCATGATTAATTTAAAACAGATCAATACTCCAAATGTAAGCATAGAAATAACAGAGCATATCATCCTTCAAGCAAAGTAGAGGAGAAGCATAGGGTTCAGCGAAGAATGGAAACATAATTAAGAAAACTAATTAATATGCCTACTAAAAATAGATATGTGCATCAAATCCTTAAACTAACAAACTTCTAGCTCTTTCAAAACTAATTAGCTTTCATGTTTAATATAAAATTGGCTGTTCAAATACATATACGTACACGACAAAAATTCACTCAAAGATACGACTTGGGGATAGAGTGAACGCGATTGTCGTAGTCCAGAGGAAAGATGTCACGCAAAAGAAATATGTGTTATAGCCCTGACCGTAGTAAAATAATCCCTTTGATGGATCCTTACATAAACAAAAGGGAAACTATATAAGCAACAATAAATAGAAGGATTTCAGAAATTTTATTTGCTTCTCTTCCATGGAAATTTTATATTAAGGGCCTGTTTGGTACATGAGAAAAAGAGTTCCGACGGCGAATATTATCTTGGCTAAATATTTGCTCATAGCAATATTTAACAATGTTTGGTACGTGTACGAGCTAGCTCACTTCAGCTTACTTCATTTTCTTTCAATTTGAGTGGGTCCCACATATCGAAGTAAGTCAAAAATAGGTTGGGTCAGTTCGGGAACCACATATTATGTCAAAGAATAAAAAAAAATCATTTTTATCTTTTTTATATATTAAAAAATTAATTTTTATTGAAAATAGTGATTTTCTGGCGAGAAAATAGAATTTTCTCACCAAGGCATAATCGGCGTGAAAATATTTTCACAGGGGGGGGGGGGGCGGGGGTGATCAAATGTTTTCCCGCCGCGGGGGGCAAATATGTGGGCCCGGCTAAATATTCGCCAAGGGCGGGTGGCTGCCAAACACAGCCGGGCGAATATTTGCACGGCTAAATATTTTATTTGCCCGCCGCGGTGCGTTACCAAACATGCCCTAAGTTATGCATTGGTCAAAAGTTCAAATCGTTCAACCACAAAGTGTTCAAAAAACAAAAAGTTGACCGGATTCAAGGAAGCATAACCAACTATGCCAAAGAAACTGCACATCATATCCTACACACAGGGCCATCTCGATACAAGTTGAGCCCTAAGGCGAAAACTCCATATCAGACCTTTTTTTTTTATATTTAATATACTAGTATATATGGTATTAATTAAAAAATTAGATTGTCTATATTATTTGAAATCATTATAGAATTAAAAATTATTCTTGATAATAAAAAACTATGAAAAAAAGTTTAGATGAAGAGGACTCCCAGTGCAGTCGATGCAGAGGACTCTCGTGGCCCTACACATATCATTTTTGGGGCCAATGGCTGTATGGATGTTCAGCCCATCTATTGATAGACAAACACTCTAAAAATCAGCTTGATTGATGATTTCTACCCGTTGGAGTTACTACCCAAACAATATGCTTGAATCCAACAGCTAGAATCATATCCTAAAAGTACTAATATCTATGGCTAGAGATAGTCAAACAGGTTGAATTTTTGTTTGTATATCCAATAAGGGGTGGGCCAAAAATCCATGTGGTTAGTGGGACTTGAGCTGTGGCCCTTCTCTCACCAAGGGGGCTTAGGCAGCCGCCTTAACGGACTTAGGATAGAGTCGGCCCTGGCTGCACAAAAAGACCACCAATAGTCAAGACATAATTAGAATGAGATCTTAAGTACTAAAAGGTCTTAACCAGAGAGCCCAGGAAGAGAAATAGCCTGCAATGGTAATGAAGAAGCTCTGCAATTTAAGGGATGAGTGTGCCATCATCTCAGATAATTATATCAGCTATGCAAAGACAATACCCATTAGAAAATAACTAAATAGAACTCAAGTGGCTTCCTAAATGTTTTGGTCCCTAAGCAAAGATAGAACCCACCAGTCCACCACTCTAACGTTGTGACACAGTGCACCTTCCAAGAGCTATGGTCAGTTCAGTCAAAAGTAAATCATATGCACGCACAAGTGTGTGCATACCACTTTTTATTTCCAAAAGTTTTTATGTCAGTACCTCCTCCGTAGTGGACATACCAAACAATTTCGATACAATTTAAGCAAGTGCACCACATGATTTTTTTTATAAGTACCACATGAAAAAAATGGCCGTTATTTTCTATTTTTTGAAAATTTGA
This sequence comes from Euptelea pleiosperma, assembly GCA_035048495.1. Taxonomy (NCBI): domain Eukaryota; kingdom Viridiplantae; phylum Streptophyta; class Magnoliopsida; order Ranunculales; family Eupteleaceae; genus Euptelea; species Euptelea pleiosperma. The sequence continues at coordinate 13,981,618 of CM068548.1, forward strand.
ATTCAGCTCCATTTTTTTCAGTTAAATTACATTTTTTTCTGTTTTTTTTTTTCCATTTTTGACCATCCGTTACAATTCATTATAACGGTTTTAATGGTGACGCCCACAGTCCGTTATACCGTTAAAACGACCTCTTTTAAACCTTGCTATTAACTCGTTCTAACTCAGTGAGGTCCAGCACACTTGGCGAACCAAACCCGAAAGCTCCGGGAGTTAGCTTAAATTGTCTACTTGGTTGACTCGTTTCGAGCCCACTGACCTATGAATGTCCACTGACCTATGAATGTTTGGCCCACCCCTTGGTGAACCTACACACAAAAAAACAAGAAATAATCAGCATGTCTGGTAATATTCTTGGTTCAAAGTCTCGGGATCCCATTCTGGATCGGAGCCCACCGATCTGATACAAAAAATGGATTGCCTCGCCTGAGATCACTGTTTCCAAAAGAAGTCTAAGTTGTCTCGATGGAGATGTGTCGATCTCATTAAAGATTGGATCGATCCGAATTGGGATTGGAGCCCACCAATCCAGCATCTGATCCTGAGATTTCAAACCATGATATATAGCCACGGGATTAGAGCACATTTCATGGGGTCTTTTTTTTGGGGGTAGGTATTCTGCTATAAATCACCAATCAGGCTAATTTTTGGTGGGTAGGTCTACCGTCCACCAAAAGTTGAGTTCGACATTGATGGGTTAGTGACCCAGAAAAGTGTTCCACGAGTAAAACTTCTATCACATGTACGGCGTTCCGGCAGATGCTTCTGCCACAATGCAAAACACAGGCCACGTGGTACATTCTTAGTGGATGCTGACCTGGATGTTTGGCCAGTCCCTCAGTGGACCTCTGAACCAAAAATCAGCCTGATTAGTGATTTCTAAGCAATTCGATTGAAGTCATTTTCATGGGTTGATTTTAACGGTAAGAATTCGAGCATTATTGAGCGTTATTTGGGTGCAAAGATCCAAAGGTTGTAAATCACTAATCAGGCTGATTATTGGTTTAGAAGTCCACTGAGGGACGTAGACCATAATATAAGCCACTTGACGCACTCTTAAAGACCATTGACGTATGGATGTTTGTCCCATCCCTAGGTCTACCTATATTCCAAATATCAGCCTGATTAGTGATTTCAAACCTTTGACTTTGAGTACCCCAACCAAATAATGCTCGAAATCTATGATTAAAAATCAACCCATGAAAATGACTCCAATCAAATCCTTAAAAATCACTAATCAGGTTGATTTATTTGGCATTTAGATCCACCTAGGGATGGGCCAAACATTGATACGGTCAGTGACAACACGTGTAAGGTGCTGCCAATTCCTAACAACATATTTAAAAAAATCAAGAGAGTAACGAAATTCAACATTAAAAATCTATGTAAAAAGGTACTTTGAACTCTAAAACCATGTCCAGACTCCAGACTCTTGTAGTTCAGAGAGTTGTCATAATTTGACACGTTTTGTCCTTAGCTTCATACTTATCCTTGAAAATAAACAATGGCCTAGTTGTTAATAAAAGGCTAAATTTATCAAAAAGAAAACACATTAAGTAAACATCTCATTGACTAAGACGTCAATAAAGTTGGACAAAATCTTACTTCACTTCTATTTGAAATATAGTTGAGAAGAAAATTAAATCATCGTGGCTATGAGAAATTGATTTAGTCAATCATTCAATAATTTTGAAAGATTCCCTTGTTCCTCGTTCATTTATGCCAAAGCAAGACCAACAAACAAAAAGAAAATACGAAGGTAGAGAGAGAGGTGTGTATCTTTTAATGGAAGGAGAAAATTAAGGTTTAGAGAGAGAAAGATGAGAGGGGAGATGGTATAAACCATGATTTTAAAAACGGCCGTTTAAACGGTAATGCCTCAAGCCTGTTTCCGTTAAAGCCGTTTAAATACGTTTTATCAGTTTTGAATAAAACGGCCGTTTTTTTTGTTTTAACGGCCGTTACAATCGTTTAAACAGCCGTTTAATTCTGGAAAATTTTATAAAAAAATCGGCCATTAAATCTGTTTAATTTTCGTTAAATTCTATTTTTTTTTTTAATTTTTAAATTCCAAAATTTGAAATTCAGGGCCATTTTTTTCCGTTAAAATCGTTAAAACCCGTTTAATTCCGTTAAATTCTATTTTTTCCCATTTTTGCCCCTGGCCGTTTCAATCCGTTTTAACGGCCGTTTAAACGGTAACGCCCAAAGCCCGTTTCCGTTAAAACCGTTTAAACACGTTTTAACGGTTTTGAAAAAAACAGCCGTTTTTTTTGTTTTAACGGCTGCTAAAATCGTTTAAACGGCAATTAAAATTGTTTAAACAGCCGTTTAATTCTGAAAAATTTTGTGAAAAAAACTGCCGTTAAATCCGTTAAATTCTATTTTTTTCCTTTTTTTTTTTTAATTTTCAAATTTGAATTTCAGCGCCATTTTTCCGTTAAAATCGTTTAAATCAGTTTTTTTTTTTCATTTTTGCCCTTGGCCGTTTGAATTTGTTTTAACGGCCGTTTAAACGGTAACGCCCCCAGTCCGTTTAACCGTTAAAATGGCATCCTTGAAACCTTGGTATAAACTATTGCTATCTTTTTTTTTATTTTTCTCAATATAAAATAAAGTGAGAACCTCTTCAATAGGTTATCGGTTTTCCTCCTTCCACATGGCACGCGATGATAGGAAGTGAGGAGAAGCCTCAACTCAACGGCTGAGGCAAGCCTAATTGTTCTTTTATGGCGTAAAGGGAGGGTCAAATTTTTGCTAAGAATTTCTCTTAAACATCATATTTTGTTGCCAAAATCTTCATTTTTTTATATGCACGTGGTGTAATATTATTGGCGGTCGATGTTTTTTGTGTCCAACGACTATAATTATATATCAAAATTTATTTTTCCTGTTTAAGTTGCATTATTGGGAAAGAAAAATCCAAATACGTACCGTTTCAAAAGTTTGATAAACCCACCCAAATGCCATGTGGAACACCGACCTTATGAATGTTTGGCCCACCACTTAGTGGACCGACGAAGCCCATGAGAAAAGAAAACCTCAATTCATAAAAATCGTCAATATGCTGAGTTTTGGTGTGCAAGTTTGTCAAGGGTTGCCCCAAACATTCATTTAAGGCTCAGGCTCCAGTTACAGCCATAAAATGACAGGTTCCGGTTACCGCTCAATTCAAGTACCAGTCTGATTAGTGATTTCAATCCTTTGGATTTAAGTACCCAAATAATGCTAGAAATCTATGGTTAAAAATCAACCCATGAAAACGATTACAATCAAATGTGCCACATTTGATCATCCTCACCAAAAATCAGCCATTGATTTATCTTCCATGTGGGTACACCAAAATTGTGTGTGAAAAATATGCTGTTGAGCCTAACCTTTAGAAAAAGCAAAATTTGGATGACGGAGGTACCATATGGATGTTTGGCCTGTCATCAGGTAGACCTACGTAACCAAACTCATTGTGATTTATAAACTTCCGATCTGAGTACCACAAATAATTCTCGAAATCCATGGTTAATCAGGCTGATTTTGGGTATATCTAGGGTTGGGTCAAAAATCTATACGTTTATAGATCTCTAAGAGTGTGCCACATGGCTCATACTATGGTCCGTCATCATCGTTGATGAAGCCCCTATAATCACTAACGCACAGCACATGTGCTGCCCCCTCAGGGCGGTCTCTACTATAAGGCCAATAAGGCGGATGTCTTAGGCCCAGGTGAGAGAAGGCCCCAGCCCACTAACCTCATGGATGTTTAGCCCACCTTGTTGGGTATCCAAAGTTCCAAACCAAAAATAACCTGATAGGTTATCTGTAGCCATAGATTTTAGTATTCTTTTAGGATTTATTCTACCCATTGGATTCAACATGGATATACCATTATGATTCCCCTTGTTGGATATACCATTATGATTTCCACCCCATCAATCCCAAAGGCCATTACACAAATTCCAAAGACCACCGCACAAATTTTAAAGATCATCCAGTGGTGTGAATCACACGGATAAATATCATCGTACTCATAAGATAGTTCTTTGATAGAGTCGCGTGTACGGCAGAAGCCCAAAAGATGTCATCCAACATTGTGGACGGTGGAGGTTAGGCTATTTTGTCTTTTAGTGGGGCGGCAGCAATGCAGTCCAGTTAAATGAGTTGCATGCTAACATTTCTCTTTTAACTTTCTTTTAGTTGCACGAGCGCCGAAGCGGCCCACGTTAATCTTTTATTTTTTATTGTTTTGGTAATAATACCACACGATTCATTCGTTTAAAACAGCATGAACATCGTGACGAGTAAAACTTGTGTCACAAGATGTTGTGACGGAACACGGTCACAGCATTCAATATGAGACACGTGGCACACGATCAGTGGTCTTTGACCGTATGGATGTTTTACCAGTCCCTCGGTCGACCTGCAACCAAAAATCAGCCTGATTAGTGATTTAAAACCTTTGGATTTTTGCACCCAAATAACGCTCAATAATGCTCAAATTCTTACCGTTAAAATCAACCCGTGAAAATAACTTCAATAGAATCAGTTAGAAATCACTAATCAAGCTGATTTTTTGTGTACCGGTCCAGCGAGGGACTACCCAAACATCCATACAGTCATCGTCCTTTAATGGTATACCACGTGGCTCATATTGAATGCTGTGACCGTGTTCAGTCACAACATCTTGTGACACAAGTTTTACTCATTTCATAACCATTATGGGGCCCACTCTTTCAGTGTTTGACTTATCTCTTATCAGAGTAAAACTTGCTTGACCACCTGTGGTGTGGTATCCTACCAGACCACACACAAGCTGCTTGCTGCGTGGATTTTGTACGGTAGCAAGTCACATCGGGCACGAGCCACAAACTCATCCTCTCTCTGGTTAATCTGCTCAGGTTTGGTGAAAATAAATAAAAAAAGTGAGAAAAAATAAAAGTCAAAAAACGTAAAGCAACATGAAGAAGACACATGGCAATTTCTTATAAGACACTGACTTTAGATGTTTAACCAATGGTTTTAAAATCGGCGTTTAAACGGTAACGCCCCAAGCCCATTTCCGTTAAAACCGTTTCAACATCCATACGGTAATGGCCATTTTTTCCATTTTTTTCCATTAAAATCGTTAAAATCCATTTAATTCTATTAAATTCCGTTTTTTGCCCCTGGCCATTTTAATCCATTTTAACGGCCGTTTAAACGGTGACGCCCCCAGTCCGTTTAACCATTAAAACGGCCTCCTTTAAACTTTGGGTAAAACCAAGGTTTAAAGGAGGCCGTTTTAACGGTATAACACACTGGGGGGCATTATCGTTAATACGGATTGTAACAGCCAGGGCCAACAAAAGTAAAAAAAAAAAAAAAGAATTTAACAGATTTTAATCGGAAAAACAGAAAAAATGGCGCTGAAAGTCAAATTTTGAAATTTGAAATTCAAAAATTCAAAAAATGAAAAAATAGATTTTAAAGGCCATTTTTTTTCCACAAAAATCTTCAGAATTTAACGGCTGTTAAAACGATTTTAGCGGCTGTTAAAATGTAAAAAAAAAGGCCATTAAATTCGAAGCGTCAAAATGGATTTTAACGATTTTACGATAACGGGCTTGGGGCGTTACCCTTTAAACGGCTGTTTTTAAAACCATGACTTTGACCCTAGCTAGTAAATTCGCGTATTATACACGTTTAATACACTATTTTTTTTTGAAGGAACATTTAATATTACCGTATAAAATAAAAAATTAGAAAAAATCACGAATTTTAAGATTATACGAATAAAACATGTATTATTCATGTTTAATACATGGATTGCATATTTTTTTTTTTAAAAACATGTTAAATGGCCGCATAAAATGAAAAAATAGATAAAATTCAGTCTTTTTAAGGCTAAACAAATATAGATTTCAACAATGACCAAATTTTTGACCAGATGTTTTTATCCCGAAACCGAATTAAACTCGAACTTTTCTCGTTTCGAATCTTTACCGAATTGCTAACTGGTACGTTAAAAACTGTTAAAACCCGTTTTGACGCTTATAAATTAACGACCTTTTTTCGTTTTAACGGCTGTTAAAAAATTTTGTGAAAAAAAGGCTATTATTTCCGTTAAATTACATTTTTTTCGTTTTTCAAAATTTCTTCTTTTAAAAATCAGCACCATTTTTCTATTTATTTTTCTGTTGAATTCGTTAAAATTTATTTTTTTTCATTTTTCCCCATCTGCTACAATCCGTTTTAACGGTAACGCCCCAGTCTGTTATACCGTTAAAACAGTCTCCTTTAAACCTTGGTTTGGCCAATCCCTAGGTAGAGTAAAACTTCGGTCACAACGCACAATACGAGCCACGTGGCACATTCTTGGTGGATGCTGACCATATGGATGTTTGGCCAATCACTAGGTGGACCTACAAACCAGAAATAAACCTGATCAGTGATTTCTAGGCGTTGGATTGAAGTTATTTTCGTGGCTTGATTTTTACCGTATGAATTTTGAACATTATTTGGGTGCAAAGATCCATTGGTTGTAAAAGGTAACTGAGTTACTTTACTTTTTTTTTATTTCTTTTAGGAGAAAAAAAGGAAATTACTCTTTTGCTCTCACCAAACCTGAGCAGGTTTACCAGAGAGGATGAGTTTATGGCTCGTGCGGATGCGACTTGCTACCGTACGTAAGCCACGCGGCAAGCACCTTGCCTATAGTTTGGTACATACCACACCACAGGTGGTTCAGGCAAGTTTTACTCTATCACAGTCGAAGTCTTGAATAGAGCGATGAATAAATGGACCCACCAACCTGTGGCTCATCACACGATGAACGCTTCTCCGGGTAGGACCAAACAGTGATCCTTCCCTCCCAAAGATGTTACGCGGCAATTCTTTTGGGCCCACTGATCTATGAATGTTTGGCCCATCCGATGGTGGATCTACACACAAAAACGTCGACCTAATTGTTGATTTCTAGCCTATGGATTCTAGTATTTTTCATGACGTCATTCAAACATTTTTCAAGGTACTGGATCAATGGCTAGAAATCACTTATCAGGTATATTTTTGGTCTGTAAAAACGTGAGCAAATTTTTTTCCAATTGTACATCATTTCCCACCGACGAGTAGAACTTTGCTGACCGGCCACCGTATGAGCTATGCGGTACACTCTTAAGAGGACTCTGACCGTATGGATGTTTGGCCAATCCCTAGGTGGACCACAATCCAAAAATTAGATTGGTTACTGATCTCAAACCTTTGGATGTTTGTACCCCAAATATTGGTCAATAGATGCTCAAATTCCACGGTTAACAATCAACCCACGAAAACGACTCCAATCCAACGCTTAGAAATCATTAATTAGGCTAATTACTGATCGGCTTGTCATTCTATCTAGGGTTGGGCCAAACATCCGTAGGGTCAGAAATCTCTAAGAATATACCACGTGGCTCATATTATGGTCGGTCAGCAAATTTGCTGACCCGAGACAGTCAGTAAAGTTCTTCTCCCTACCGACCAATACCCTCTAACTTACTTAGTCCGGTCTGGACCAACCTTTCTCTATTTATTCTCCCCTTTTCTTTTGTCCATCATTCCCTCCCCTCCCTTCGCTCTCTCTCTCTCTCTCACAGGCGAACCCTCTCAGGACATCAAATGGCGGAATCGTCAGCCCAACAGAGGACTCTCTTTTCTCCTTACAAGATGGGGAGATTCAACCTCTCTCACAGGTCAGTTCCTTCTCTCATCAGGTGATTCACCGGAGCACCATCTCTTGGTGCTTTGGTTTGGCTGTCGCTGCACCGTCTGATCTCTACAACTGATCATGGGTTTAGTTTTTAATTTTTAATATGATCTTGCGTTTTAGTCTTTCGGGTTCTGCTCGGAGCTGTCCGGCACGATTCCGTCATTTTATTTTTCTGATGACGAGAAAATCAGTGATTTTACTTAATTGCCCTCGATCTGGATGAAATTGCCAATAACAGCATCGTTCCCGCTTTGTAATTTCCAACAATTTCAGGGTTATAGTACTGAAAATCTAGTTTTTCCTAAATACTTTGATTGGGTCGGAGTAGTATCGTAAGTTTGCTGAATTGATATAGACTTCAAAGTTTTGAAGTCTACCCCTCCCAAAATGCCACGTGGATCACTATTTCGGACCCACTGACCTTATGGATGTTTGGCCACTTCCAGGGGACCTACATACCCAAAAAGAGCTTGATTTGTGATTTATAACGGTTAGATATTAGTACCCAAAACAACCTCAAATCCAACGGTTAGAAATCACCTTATTAAAATGCTCAAATCGAACGGCTGTAAATCACAATTAAGCTGATCTTTAGTGTAGAGATCCACCAAGAGATGAACCGTACCACCTGGCAATTTAGGGAATTTATTTTACGAAGTTGCCCTTTCGCTTTCTTATTTATTACTTTGTTTTGCAGGGTTGTTCTTGCACCCATGACAAGATGCAGAGCTCTGAATGGAATTCCAAGCGCAGCCCACGTTGAATATTATACGCAGAGAGCCACCCCAGGTGGATTCCTCATTACGGAAGGCACCACTATTTCTCCAACAGCCGCCGGGTAATTTCGTAATTTTCTTTGCTTTCCGGGTCATACTTTAGAGTAAAACTTGTGTCACAAGATGTTGTGATGGAACACGGTCACAGCACTCAATACGAGCCACGTGGCACACTATCAGAGATCTTTGACCGTATGGATGTTTGACCAGTCCCTCGGTGGACCTACAAACCAAAAATCAGCCTGATTAGTGATTTACAACCTTTGGATTTATGCACCCAAATAACGCTCAATAATGCTCAAATTTCTACAGTTAAAATCAACCCATGAAAATAACTTCAATAGAATCAGTTAGAAATCACTAATCAAGCTGATTTTTTTTGTACCAGTCCACCGAGGGACTGCCCAAACATCCATACAGTCATTGTCCTCTAATAGTATACCACGTCGCTCCTATTGAGTGCTGTGACCGTGTTCCGTTTTACTCCATACTTTAATTCTCTTTTCACCCGTGAACGTCATTGGATTCTGTAAATTCGTTGGGTCCCACTGTCTGGTCAACTTTGCTGATTGACTGACCGGCGCGGTCAGCAAAGTTGCTGACCGAGCATAATATGATCCACATGGGGACATTCTCAGGGCCTGTTCGGTAACGCACACGGCGGGCAAATAAAATATTTAGCCGCGCTAATATTCGCCCGGCTGCATTTGGCAGCCGCTCGCCCTCGACGAATATTTAGCCGGGCCCACATATTTGCCCTCCGCGGCGGGAAAACATTTGATCACCCCCCTCCCCCGTTGAAAATATTTTCACGCCGATTATGATTTGGTGAGAAAATTTTATTTTCTCGTCGGAAAATCACTATTTTCAATAAAAATTAATTTTTTAATATATTAAAAAGATAAAAATGAATTTTTTTTTATCCTTTGACATAATACGTGGTTCCCACACTCGCCCAACTTATTTTTGACTTACTTTGATATGTGGGACCCACTCAAATTGAAAGAAAATGAAGTTGAAGTAAGCTAGTTCATACACGTACTAAACGTTGTTAAATGTTGATATGAGAAAATATTTAGCCAATATAATATTCGCCGTCAGAACTCTTTTTCTCATGTACCAAACAGACCCTTAGAGGACGCTGACCACAATATCAGGCTAATTTTTCGTCTGTACGTCCATCTAAGGTTGGACCAAACATCCATTCGGTCAGAAATCTCTAAGAATATGCCACGTGACTCATATTGTGGTCGGTCAGAAAAGTGCTACTCTCCGGCCATTGAGTAAAACTTGTGTCACAAGATGTTGTGACGGAACACGGTCATAGCACTCAATATGAGACACGTGGCACACGATCAGAGATCTTTGACCGTATGGATGTTTGACCAGTCCATTGGTGGACCTACAAACCAAAAATCAGCCTGATTAGTGATTTAAAACCTTTAGATTTTTGCACCCAAATAACGCTCAATAATGCTCAAATTCCTACCGTTAAAATCAACCCATGAAAATAACTTCAATAGAATCAGTTAGAAATCACTAATCAAGCTGATTTTTTGTGTACCAGTCCACCGAGGGACTGCCCAAACATCCATACAGTCATCGTCCTCTAATAGTATACAACGTGGCTCATATTGAGTGCTGTGACCGTGTTCAGTTAAAACATCTTGTGACACAAGTTTTACTCCCATTCTAATATTCTCCTCTGACTTCCCGCCGTGGTGGGCCCACCACTAGTCGGTGGTAATTATTGAGTAAAACCTGTGTCACAAGATGTTGTGACGGAAGCCGGTCACAGCACTCAATACGAGCCACGTGGCACACGATCAGATGGCGCTGACCGTATGGATGTTTGGCCAGTCCGTCGGTAGACCTACAAACCAAAAATCCGCCTGATTAGTGATTTACAACCTTGGGATTTTTGCACCCAAATAATGCTCAAATTCCGACCGTTAAACTCAACACATGAAAATAACTTCAATAGAATCGGTTAGAAATGACTAATCAAGCTGATTTGTTGTGTACCGGTCCAACGAGGGACTGACCAAACATCCATGAGGTCATCGTCCTCTAATAGTATGCCACGTGGCTAGTATTGAGTGCTGTGACTGGCTTCCGTCACAACATCTTGTGACACAAGTTTTACTCGTAATTATTTAAAGATTAAAATTACATACTAACATATGAAGGTGGGACCAGGTTTCCTCATTGCCCTGGGATCTACACCAAGGACCAGATCGAAGCGTGGAAGAAGGTGGTGGATGCCGTTCACGCCAAAGGAAGTATCATTTTCTGTCAACTGTGGCATGTAGGCCGTGCATCTAATCAAGGTAAACCACGTGGATGTATATCATGACCGTTCATTAGTGTGCCACGTCCTGATGAGGGCATTCAAGTTCTCTGTCTCACCAAAACTATAATTACCATCATTATCATCAACGACTTAATTAATATCAATTCATTGTTTAAAACATCGACATCTCAAGTGTTAGGGCCTCCACAATCTAGTGCAAAAATCAGCTAGATGGGATGATCTTAACCGTCAATTTTGCAAGGATGATGGTCACAATACTTGAGAGCCATCCTTTTTTTAATCAATATGGGCCATATACAATACTGAGTAGTAACATATATAATTCATATTTAACTGTTTTAATTGATGATATTGTGAATCACTATATCTTGCAGTGTATCAACCGGGCGGTACCGACGCGCCGATTTCGTCGACAAGCAAACCCATTTCAGGAAGGTGGAAAATTCTCATGCCTGATGGGACCTATGGCAGCTATGCTAAGCCTCGACCCCTCCCAACCTCGGAAATACCAGAGGTGGTGCAGCATTATCGCCAAGCAGCGATAAACGCCATTCAAGCCGGTAATCCACAATTATATGATGTTTATCGCCTCCAATTTCGTATGTCACAGCCGTCCGTTTCTATAGAAATTTATTAGTATTAATATGGAAAAAAATGAATTTTAAAAAAAATTGAATTTCTTGGGGATAATTGTTAGAAAAGCAGATATTCATGTACAGTGGGGACGACTCCTTTTGTAGTGGAGGTCGCTTTTATAGAAAAAGGCCATGGGGTACACATTTTAATTGTTGGTTTTGGTTTCTAGTCTTACTTTATAATGAGCTCAATAATTGAATGTCATTGGGAGTAAAACTTGGCTGACCAGCATCGGTCAGCGAAGCCGTGACCACCAATGATATGAGCCACGTGGCACATTTTTAGAGGATGCTGACCATATGGATATTTGACCAATCCCTTGGTGTATTTGTAGACATGATGACATGGGTCTTTATTGTACAACTTGATCAAATGTTTTTGGCACCTCATTTTCCAGTTACTCGGTGATCTCCTTGATCGAAAAAATCAACATGATCTTATAATCTTAATTATCTGATAAATGGACATTTTTTTCTGTTTTTTTTCATGTGCCGTTCTTTGATTAAGCATCTAACGGTAGTATAATTAACAGGATTCGATGGTATCGAAATCCATGGGGCCCATGGATACCTCATTGATCAATTCCTCAAGGATGGTATCAATGATCGAACTGATGAATATGGTGGATCGACTGCGAACCGGTGTAAATTCTTGCTGCAGGTAATCAAAGCCGTAGCGACAGCCATTGGTTCCGACCGAGTTGGGGTTCGGATCTCACCCGCAATTGATCATCTAGAAGCAATGGACTCTGATCCACTCAACCTTGGGCTAGCTGTGATCAAGAACATCAACAAACTCCAGCAAGACTTGGGTGAGAAGCTCATTTATCTCCATGTAACTCAGCCTCGATACACAGCTTACGGGCAAACAGAATCCGGTCAACATGGGAGCGAAGACGAAGAATCGCGCTTAATGAAAGCTTGGAGGAGAGCCTATGATGGTACATTCATCTGTAGTGGTGGGTTCACTAAAGAACTTGGGATGGAAGCTCTGGCAAATGGGGATGCCGATTTAGTATCGTACGGTCGGCTTTTCATCTCGAACCCGGATCTAGTTTTGAGATTTAAGTTGAATGCACCCTTGAATAGGTATGTTAGGGCTACATTCTACACCAAAGACCCTGTTGTTGGATTCACAGATTACCCATTTCTTAGTCAGACATCCCGCCTGTAATTTGAGCTTTTATTGAGATAAATGTCTGTATTGAAACTTAAAAAGTATTTTCCTTCCAGTAGACAGGCTGCTTGTTGGGATGGAAGTACGTATTTCATCGATTTGAATCCTCTTCAGTGTTCCTGAGTTCATGACATGGTTCATCAAATTCTTGTTATATGTTCATTTGCTATTTGAATCAATTCCAGAAACTAGAAGAAAATGAAGCATGCATTTATTATGTTTAATGAAAGGATGAAAACATTCTCTAGAAGAAGGGATAAACAGGTTCCATGTTGGGGAAAAATAACCCGAAGTTCTGCTCTACACCAGCAGGTTTAAGGTTCTCGTTGAACAAGGCAAAAATATATGATTCGACGTGAATATTTGGCCTCTTTGGTGTTCCATTATTCATGACATGGTTCAGGAAATTCTTGTTATAAGTTGCGGCAAGAGTCGGAGTAGTTAAGTTCTCTTTCCCATCAGAAGGCCAACCGCTCTCAGATATAGCTACATCGACATTCGTTATTCCCTGCTTCTCCATAGCCCAAAAGAAAGCATCCACAGTAGCGTCGAAGAGGTTCCAATAGCTTAACCCTCCATCTTGGACTACAGGTTCTGTTGCAGTAAATTGTGCATAGTCCAATCGAATATTTACTGGATCAGCAGCATATGCAAAGTAAGGGTAGACATTGATCATTAGTGGGGTCCCATGACTGGAGAGGAATTTCAAGATATCCAACATGCCGCCGGCCACCTCGTTAGAGAATGAGCCATTGGATGGAGGGTAAGAGGCACCAAGGACATTTGTAACGACGACAGTAGTAACTCTAATGCCAGATCACTCTTTAGCCTCGACCACATTCTGGATATTTTGCATTGCAGGACCAATGTATTGCCTGTACTCTCCGGGGATCACCTCGTTTCCCAACACAATATACGGGAAGGCAATGCCATCAACATAGGGTTCAATATTAGTGGCATACCATGATTTGGCTTGGGTTTGGCTCCCTGCTAGGTTGGCCAAATCCTCATTTTTCACACCTAATGTAACTGTGATATTGGTCCCGTTTAGAGCTTGCAGTATCTCAGCAGTGGGGTGAAAGAGCCTCATCTTACTGATACCACTTTTTTGGTAGAGGCTCACGACGTCAATTGCAGAAGGTAGATTATTCCCTAGCCTCCCGTAGCAGACACCTATATCGTATGCCGCCCCTGCGATATTTTCACATACTGTTAATGACAATGGATTTTAATTTACCTTTGCAACGCAGCGCTAATGGAGCATCTTACTTGTCATACTGGTGTAGTGAGCAACAGTGACTACAATCAACACAAAATGCACGATCCAGGGAGACGCCATCGCTACGGTGTTTTGGTTTATCTCGAATCCTGTTTAAGAGAACCTATACATAAACTCTCAGTTAATCGCATAACGGGCCTTACAGATCGATCGATCTATGGCATGAAACGAAAAGAAAAATGGAGAAAGAAGCTGAAAGCAAATACATGGGGGATGGTAATCCTTACCTGCAGCGTAATGTAGTACCAATGCTTAAACTATAGAAAAAGAGGAAAACGAGCTCTACGTTAAACTGTGGATGAAAATTATTTTCAAGGTTAATTTATAGCTTTATTATATCTTGATATAGATTTGCATTTAATTTTCATATTTGCTACTTATTTATTTGCAAGCCCATTTTACCATATTGTATTAATATCTTAAATAAATTTCTTAATTATGTGACGTGGCACATTTATAATGCATGCATGCGCACGTTTATAACGACAACGGTGGTAACCGTAATACCAAATTGAATATTAGCATCAAACACATTTTGGATATTCTGCATCGCATGAACAATGTATTGACTGTACTATCTGGGTATCGCCTCATTTTCGACCGCAGTATAAGAGAATACCTCGTATTGGAATAAAATGCAGATGGATTATTAACCTTCCGATGGAAACTTAAATCATTCGATCAGGCAGAAATTCAGGCCATGGCCCTCAATCAAAGTTGATCGACACAATTAAATAAAGTAAGGCTTATAACGGACCACAATATGAGCCATGTGGCACACTATTAGAGGACATTGATCATATGGATCTTTGCTCCAACCCTAGCTAAGTGGACCTACGTACCAAAAATCAGCCTGATTAGTGATTTTTAACCTTCAGATCTGAGTAACCCAGTTAATTCTCAAAATCCACAGTTAAAAATGAATCGTGAATATGACACTAATCCAATGGATGGAAAGTACTAATCAGGCTGAATTTTGGTACGTAAATCCAACTAGGGATGGGCCTTAGTGATCTTTATGAGTGTGCCGTGTGTCTTGTATTATGTTTCCTCATCATTGAGTTCTATCCTTAAGCTTCAGTACTACCTCTAGATGAATTCCTAAACAGGCTCATCCCTAGGACAGCGACCCTTTTTGCCATTTTTTCCAAAACAGGGTTGTTATTGGTCACCATGAAACCCTTTTCTGCATGTAAGCATGTTAATGGACCGGGTCGGGCTTTAGGCCCAGCCCACCATGGGCTGGGTGTGGAATTAATTCGAGTATCAATAACCATTTTTCCGGGCTTGGGCCTAACAAGTTAGGCCCACTTGGTCCAAGGGACCCAGTCATGAGATCTCTTCTTTTAATTGGATCTTTTATAGGAAAACCACATTTACTAGTTGGTTGACCATGATAATAGTAATATCCAAGGTTTTAAAAACGGTCGTTATAATAAAAATAACAGCCGTTATTTCCGTTATAATGAAAATAATGACCGTTATTTTCTGGAAAATTTTGTGGAAAAAATGGCAATTTTGTGAAAAAACCGGCCATTTTTTCGTTATTTTCTGTTATTTTTCCATTTTTGAAATTTTCAAAATTTGAATTTCAGCTCCCTTTTCTCTGTTCTTTTCCATTTTTTCTCATTTTTTGCCCTGAGGGTTTTTTTTTTTTTTTTTGTTATAACAGAAAAAATGGTAACGCCCGTTATAACGGTCCCTTTTAAACCTTGGTAATAGCCAATATTATAACTAAGTGGGTTGACCACATTACTAACCATTATTAGGCTGGGCCTGGGCATACGTAAGCTGAGCCCATAAACACCACTATATAACCGCGTATGGGACGGAATACGTGGGATAGCATTAAAAGTGTACATGGTTTGTCAACGTGCCTACGTCGATGGGTGAAAAGGGTGGGTTTTTTTTTCAATATCTCTAAAGAATAGAGTTACAATAGTTTCCTCCCTCTCTCGCCTTTTCCCAAAGTACAAAGTAAAACCCTAATGCCCCTTCAGGGAATATATATAACTCAGGAACGGGGGACAACAATTTCATACAATAATTTTGACAACAATTTTGGCGTACCCACATGAAAGATGAATCAATAGCTGATTTTTGGTAAGTATGATATCCTCATCACATAGATCACCCACTACAAAAAAAATCAGCACATTTTGAAATTTCTAACCCCATCGTTTTAACGGCCGTTAAAATCATTTTAAAAGCCGTTAAATTCTGGATTTTTTGTGGAAAAAAAACGGCCGTTAAATCCTTTAAAATCCTCTTCTTTGTTTTTTTGAAATTTTCAATGTCAAAATTTCCCAGTCAATCAGTCTTGAGATCTCTTCTTTTAATTGGATCTTTTATAGGAAAACCACATTTACTAGTTAGTTGACCATATAATAGTAATATCCAAGGTTTAAAAAACGGCTGTTATAACGGATTCGGACCTACCCCGTTACGTTTTGTACCTTCAAAACCCCAAAAAAATAACGGCCATTATAATGGCAATAACTATCGTTATTTTCTAGAAAAAATTGTGAAAAAAATGGCCATTTTTCTGTATTTTTCCGTTTTTGAAATTTAAATTCAAAATTCAAAATTTGAATTTCAGCGCCCTTTTTTCCGTTATTTTCCTTTTATGTGAATATTTGGCCTCTTTGGTGTTCCATTATTCATGACATGGTTCATGAAATTCTTATTATAAGTTTTGCAAGAGTCGGAGTCATTAAGTTCCCGTTCCCGTCAGAAG
The DNA here is from genome assembly GCA_035048495.1 of Euptelea pleiosperma. NCBI lineage: Eukaryota > Viridiplantae > Streptophyta > Magnoliopsida > Ranunculales > Eupteleaceae > Euptelea > Euptelea pleiosperma. The sequence goes on from CM068548.1 coordinate 13,998,256, forward strand.
GCCAACCGCTCTCAGATACAGCTACATCAACATTTGTGACTCCCTGCTTCTCCATAGCCCAAAAGAAAGCATCCAGAATTGCATGAAAGAGGTTCGTTGCAGTTAATTGTGCATAGTCCAATCGAATATTTATTGGATCAGCAGCATTGGCAAAGTAAGGGTACACATTGATATCGGTGGGGTCCCACACGTGGAGAGGAATTTCAAGATATCCGACATGCCTCCGGCCACCTCGTCAGAGAATGAACCATTGGATGGAGGGTAAGAGGCACCAAGGACATTTGTCGCGATGACAGTAGTAACTTTAATTCCAGTTCGCTGTTTAGTAAAGTATGTGCATCTGTATATGTAGTCTCTGTCCTCTTTTGTGACCCATGTGGTATGACATGTTTCATGAAATTATTGTTATACGTCGCGGCAAGGGCAGAAGGCCAGTCACTCTCAGATACTCAACAAGGAGGCGAAGTAGTGGTAATCGTAATACCAAATTGCTTATTAGCACCAAGCACATTCTGTATATTCTGCATCGCATGACCAATGTATTGACTGTACTATCCCGGGTATCGCCTCGTTTTCGACCGCAGAATAAGAGAATACAACGTCATCAACATAGGATGCAACATTTGTAGCAAACCATGAATATAGCTTGTCCAAATCCTCATTTTTCATGCCAAAACACCACTACAATATTTAATATGTTGAATGTAAACAGGGGTGTTATTGCTCACCATGAAACCCTTTTCAGAATGTAAGCATGTTAATGGACCGGTTGGGCATTTAGGCCCAGCCCACCATGGGCTGGTCTGTGGGCCTAATTCTAGGATAAATAACTATTTTCTGGGCTCGGGCCTCACAAATTAGGTCCACTTGGTCCAATGGACCCACAGTCATGAGATCTCTACTTTTAATTGGCTCTTTTATAGGAAAAACAAATTTACTAATTGGTTGACCACATTTCTAGCCATATTATTAGGCTGGGCCTGGGCATACGTGTTGGCTGAGCCCATAAACACCACTATATATGCATGTTAGCGATTCGATTGAAGTTATTTTCATGGGTTGATTTTAATATATGGTAGGATTTTGAGCATTATAGAGCGTTATTTGGGTGCAAAGATCCAAAGGTTGTAAATCACTAATCAGGTTGATTTTTGGTTTATAGGTCCACCGAGGGACTGGCCAAACATCCATACGGTCAGCATCCACTAAGAGTGCCACTTGGCTCGTATTTTGCGTTGTGACAGAAGTTTTACTCCATGAGGGGGGGTTTCAAGATATACGACCTTTTTTTTTTAAAACTCGCCAAGTCGACTCGGGACTCGGCCAAGTCGACTCGACTCAATCGTATTTCGAGTCGACTCGGCATACAAACTCGGATTTGCAAAGTCGTCCGAGTTGACTCACAATTCAGCCGAGTTACCCGTTTAAAGGCCGAGTCCAGTCAAAACTATTTTTTTTTTTTTCAGATTTTCTAAATGTTATTTTGTATTTTTTTTCCTATTTTCAAAGTTTTTCTTAATAAATATTATTTTTTATATATTTAAATAAATAATAATCAATTTAATGACTCGCCGAGTCGACTCCCGAGTCATCAAGGTGACGTGGCCCAATGGACTTCCGAGTCGAGTCCGAGTTCCGAGTTTTAGAACATAGTATACGACATGACTTCAACCACCTCGTCATAAATGAACCGTTGGACCGAGGGCAAGAAGCAGTGGTAAAGCCAAGAAGGGGCAGAGGGCACGTGCCCTTTTACTGTCATCATGAATAACTTGATATTCTGATACCAAATTGTTGAAAATTGACCTTCCACAAAGCAATGAAAATAGAGAGAACAAAAAAGATCAATCGATATAGTAAATTTACATGGTGATCATTCATGATGAGAACAAGCAGGCTGAAAAGTGAAATGTTGGAATATAGAATTTAACACCACGGCAAAATCAATGAGTTACAGAAAACAAGTTAACTGATAATGAAGCCCAAAAACTAAAAGAATGGGTAAAATGGTTACAACTGTGCAACAAGAGCTTCCCACGATCATTAATTAAAGGCGCATTTTTATGAGCAATGGTTGTCAAATACAATAACTGGACAAGCTACCAAATTTTAGAAGGCCATTGGTAGAGTTGAGTGAGGATCGCAACTACCATGGTGGATGAAAGATTGTTGGAATAGACTTTTGGAGGAGAGAAAGGAAACCCCCAAAGGAGAGAAGGAAGAGAAGACACTTTTGGCGAAGAACGTGCAGTTTGGTGACACATGTCACCGCATTGAATGCGATTTCAGTTGATTTTTGACTGTGGAGAGAGTTAGCTTGTCATTGTATCGGCTTGTCTTCGCCATGGCTTAGGATTTCTCGCCGTCGGATGTTGAGAGCATCCATGGTTTAGGATTTCAGGTGAAAATTAGGTGGGAAATTCTGGCCCCCAATCCCGACCCTATATATAATATCTGGTAAAATGAAATTACCCAAAGTATCCCCAATACAAGTTGTAACCAAACACAAACTGTAAGAACTTGCATGACAAAATACACCATTGGCTCTAACATAGAACCGTGCAACTTAATGAACAGTAAATCCTTGTAGAATAGTACTCCCTGCGGAATACAAAAAATGCACCTATCAAAACAAGCATGGTCCATCAACATATTCTCCAACCAAGGAGGGTATAATATTATATTTTCACCCATTTAGAACAAAATGTGGTCTTGCAACATTCAGGAATGGCCCCCATACATAGGTGGTGGCTCTCTGAGTACTGCGGGAGAAATGTTTGCTCTGGTAGTGTGACGGTAACAAAACAATTTCGTCCAGGGTTGCCTAACATTTCAAAATCATGGATTAACGACCGCAATGTTTTCCATGTCTTACATAGTTTATGAAACCCAAACATTTGTTATGTCTGTGTTAAATGGGAATTCATTTACTATTTGTATCAACTCCAGAAAATAGAAGAAAATGAAGCATGCATTTATTATGTTTAATGGAAGGATGAAAACATTATCACTAGAAGAAGGGATAAACAGGTTCCATGTTGGGGAAAAATAGGCCAAAGTTCTGCTCTATACCAGCAGGTTTAAGGTTCTCATTGAACAAGGCAAAAATGTATGCCTCTATGTAAATATTTGGCCTCTTTGGTGTTCCATTATTCATGACATGGTTCATGAAATTCTTATTATAAGTTGCTGCAAGAGTCGGAGTCGTTAAGTTCCCATTACCGTCAGAAGGCCAACCGCTCTCAGATATTGCTACATCAACATTTGTTACTCCTTGCTTCTCCATAGCCCAAAAGAAAGCATCCAAAATAGCATCAAAGAGGTTCGAATAGCTTAGATCTCCATCTTGGACTATAGGACCTGTTGCAGTAAATTGTGCATAGTCCAAACGAATATTTACTGGATCAGCAGCATATGCAAAGTAAGGGTAAACATTGATCATCAGTGGGGTCCCATGACTGGAGAGGAATTTCAAGATATCCAACATGCCGCCGGCCACCTCGTTAGAGAATGAACCGTTGGATGGAGGGTATGAGGCACCAAGGACATCTGTTGCGACGACGGTAGTAACGCTAATGCCAGCTAACTGATTAGCATCAAGCACATTTTGGATATTTTGCATTGCAGGACCAATGTATTGGCCATACTCTCCGGGGATTGCCTCATTTCCCACAGCAATATATGGAAAGAGAATGTCATCAATATAGGGTTGAATATTAGTGGCAAACCATGATTCGGCTTCGGTTTGGCTCCCTGCTAGGTTGGCCAAATCCTCATTTTTCACACCTAAGGTAACTTCGAAATTGGACCCCTTTAGAGCTTGCAGTACCTCAGTACTGGGGTCAAAGAGCCTCATCTTATTGATACCACATTTTTTGTAGAGGCTAACGACGTCAATTGCAGAAGGTAGATTATCCCCTAGTCTCCCGTAGCAGACACCTATATCATAAGTTGCCCCTGTGATATTTTCACATACTGTTAATGACAATGAATTTTAATTTACCTTTGCAATGCAGCTAATGGAGCATCTTACTTGTCATGCCGGTGTAGTGAGCAACAGTGACTATAATTAACAGAATCTGCACAATCAAAGGGGATGCCATCGGTCCGGAATATTGATCTTGAATTTTCCTGAATCCTGTTTAAGAAAACCTATACATAAACACTCATTTAAAGAAAGAGAAATGGTGATTAGTTGAGTAAATATATCGATCTATGGCAAGAAATGAAATGAAAATGGAGATAGAACATGAAAGCAAATACATGGGGGATTGTAATCCTTATCAGCAGCGCAATGTAGTACCAAAGCTTAAACTACAGAAAAAGAAATGAGCTCTACCTTATAGTGAGCTAAAGATTTGTTCTAAATTGTGGATGAAAATCCTTTTCATGGTTAATTTATAGCTTTATGATATCTTAATATAGATTTGTTCATATTTGCTACTTATTTATTTGCAATCCCATATTACCATATTGTATTAATATCTTAAATAAATTTCTTAATTATGTGAGGTGGCACATTTATAATGCATGTGGCGAGAGAGAAAAGAAAATAAAGCATTTATTATATTTAATGAAAGAATTATCACTTGAAGAATGGATAAAAATTAAGTTTCATATTATGATAAAATAGGCCAAAATTCTGCTCTACACCAACTGGGGTTCGATGCTCTCATTGAACAAGAAAAAAATATGTGCATCTATATATGTAGTCTTTGGCCTCTTTGGTGTTCCATGTTTCGTGACATGTTTCATGAAATTCTTGATATTATAAGTCACGACAAGAGTTGGGGTCGTTAAGTTACCATTCCTGGTAGAAGGTCAATCACTCTCAGTTACTCAACAAAGAGGCGAAATAGTGGAATCTTTCTTTCCATTACAACACGCTTCGCTATATCGATGTGTGTTACTCTCTCTTTCTCCATAGCTCAAAAGATAGCATCCACATTGAGAGGAATTTCAAGATATACGACATGACTTTAGCCTGCTCCTCATAATATAAACTGTTGGACGGAGGGTAAGAGGTACCAAGGGTTCACTACGACAACGGTGGTAATTGTAATACCAAATTGCTTATTAGCATCAAGCACATTTTGGATATTCTCCATCGCATGATCGATGTATTGACTGTACTATCCCTGTATCACCTTGTTTCCCATCGCAGTATAAGGGAATACAAAGTCATCAACACAGGGTGCAACATTCGTGGCAGACCATGAATCTAGATTGGCCAAATCCTCGTTTTTCATGCCAAAGGTAACTTGGATATATATTGGGCCCCTTTAAGGCTTGCATTGTCTCCAAAGAGTCTCATTTTTTTATACCATATGTTTCGTAGAGGCTCACTACGTCATTTTCAAAAGGTATAGATTATTCCCTAGCATCCCATAGCAGACACCTATATCATATGTCACCCTACGATATTTTCACATACTATAAATCACAATAAAATTAAATTTATTCTTTTACTTTTATTTATCTTGTGTGTATTCAATAAATTGGTTTTGAATAAGATTTATTTTAGAAAATATTTAAAACAAAAATAAAGTTTAATATATTTATAAAAACAAATAAATTTTTCAAAAATTATAAAAATGGATAACTAAGCACCCTTTCAAATGGTGTTTACTTACTAAAGACCAAAATAACCTTAAGATGAAAGGGCATTTGTCAGGTTGAAATGCCCTTTGAAAGGGTGTTTGAACCTGTCAAATGCCCTTTAAAAGGGTGTTTGTCAGGTTGAAACAGCCTTTCAAAGGGTGTCTGAGCCTGACAGATGCCCTTTTCAAGCTCAAACACCCTTTCAAAGGGCATTTCAATCTAGCAGTGTTAAAAAAAAGCTGAGACACCCATAGAAAGGATGCCCTCTCCTCTAATCCGCTGGCATGAGCTCTCCTTCTGATCATCGACGTCGCGCCCTCCTCCCCTCCAATCCTAGATTAGGTATTTTGATTTCATTTTCTTTCTTTCTCATTTTTTTAGTACAACTTTGGCCGTATGGATGTTTGGCCAATCCCTAGGTAAACCTAAAAACCAAAAATCAAGATGATCAGTGATTTCTAGTCTTTGGATTGGAATTAGTTTCATGGGTTGGTTTTTTTTTAGGTGAACCTACAAACCAAAAATCAGCTTGATCAATGATTTCTAGGCTTTGGATTGGAATTGGTTTCATAGGTTGATTTTTTTTTTAGGTGAAGAGATGCCCTTTAAAAGGGCTTATATCAAGGGTATTTCGGTCTCTCCAAAGAGACGCCCTTAGTTATCTTTTCTATAATTTTTGAATTTTTTTATCTGTTTTTATAAATATATTAAACTTCATTTTTTTAAATTTTCGATCCATATTTATTTCTATGAAAGGTGTAACACTTTTTGATAGCCATAGAAGGTATTACATAAGAGATGGGTTATTTATGAGGATCAACAAATAAAAATTTGCTTTGGAGAACTTTTAATAAGGACATGTTTGGGAACGAGAAGCAAAAGCACTTCTAATTTTAGTAGAAGTTACTTGTCAATTTTGACTTCCAAAAAAGTCAAAAGTTTGTTTAGAATGACAAAATAACTTATTTGGTACGAAAAATGAAGTGGTCATTTGGGGTGGACACAATCCAAATGGATGCCATCACTCTTGAATCTTGGATTGTCATGAATCTTGCTTAAGAGAACTTATATTCATACAAATCACTCAGTTAATCAAAAGATGTGGCTTTTATTTACAAAAGTCTAAAGGTCATTAGTAGAAATTTATTGTCTAATCAATCATTTATAGGTTTATTTGTCCACAAGGACATATCAAGCTCTCACTACCTAAATAAAATGGAGACCATTTGCTGACTGAAAAATAATATGGATTATTAACCTTCCGATGGATGTTTAAATCATTCAATCAAACAGAAATCCAGACCATGGCCCTCGATCAAAGTTGATGGACACAAACTTATAAGGTTAGCTAAGTTGTCCCATAAAATAAACATCTTATTTATATAGGACTTTAGGGGAAATTTTGACGGCCATCTTTGGGCCACAAAATATAATTTTTGCATGAAAATGCTTTCAAATATATAATTTTCTCCTACACAAATGGCAATTCAAACAGACCCTTATATAATCTTAGTAAAGCCCCTATTTTTTTTTAGGAATCTATCTATTCTACTATTTAAAGAGTGAAGGCCCTTCTTGCATTACGCCAAAATGCCCCAAAATTTTCTCAAGTGCCCTTATTTTGTTCATTTACTAGTGGGTGCCCCGTGCCATCAGCACTCCTCGACAAAGAATTTGCCAAAATCAGGTGAGTGGCGGAGATCCACCATCCATTTGGGGGAGGATTAGATCTCAGCCCTTCTTTGTTGATGCTAATAAGAGGAGGTATAACTAGGGAGGCAACCAATGTGTTTTGTTATATAGAATAGTAAATGGCCCATGCCCACGGCACTCTCCGACAAAAGCGTTTGAAAAAATTGGGTGCCTTCACCACTCAAACGGTATAACGGACTGGGGCGTTACCGTTTTTTCCATTATAATAGTTGTTATAACGGATTGTAACGCACTGAGGGAGAAACAGAAAAATAACAGAAATAACAAAAACTAACAGTGTTGAAATTTAAATTTTGAATAAATTGAGGTCAAATGAGGCGAATTGAGTGGCTGAAATCTAACCGATGGATTTGATCTCAACCACTCTTTATCTAACCGTCCACATTAGATGGATGGATAAGAGAATACAACTGAGTTGTCGTGATATATGCGTGGGTAGCCCGTGCCCGCGGCACTTTCCGACAAAGTGTTTGTCAAAATCTGGTGGGAGTTAATCTCAGCCATCGATATGAAGCATAGTGGATCTCGGTCACTCATTATTGAAGCCATATAAGATAAGAGTGGTATAAGAAAACCGTTAAATTTCCGTTAAATTCTATTTTCTTTTAATTTTTAATTTTCAAATTTTAAATTTTGAATTTCAGCACCACTTTTTTCTGTTAAAATCATTAAAATCCATTTTTTCTATTTTTGCCCCTGGCCGTTACAATCCGTTTTAACGGTAACACCCCTCTCGAGGCATAAAAAGTGGGGCTCCTGATCAGCCTGACCCTTGGGCTATATGTAAATCCAACTCATTTCATTCCTTATATGTAGGTAAATAGTAAATGGCATGTGTCCATGGCACTTGATCTCCGACAAAAGCGTTTGCAAAAATTGGGTGCCTTCGGCACTCAAATGGTATAACGGACTAAGGTGTTACCATTTTTTCCATTATAACGGCTGTTATAACGGATTGTAACGCATAGAGGGAGAAATGAGAAAATAACAGAAATAACAAAAAATACGGTGTTGAAATTCAAATTTTGAATAAATTGAGGTCAAATGAGGCGGAATGAGTGGCAGAAATCTAACCGTCCACATTAGATCGATGGATTTGATCTCAACCAATCTTTAACTAACCGTCCACATTAGATGGATGGATAAGATAAGAGAATACAACTGAGTTGTCTTGTTATATGCGTGGGTGGCCCCTGCCTGCGGCACTTTTTCGTCAAAGTGTTTGTCAAAATCGTGTGATAGTTAATCTCAGCCATCGATATGAAGCATAGTGGATCTCAGCCACTCATTATTGAAGCCATATAAGATAAGAGGGGGTATAAGAAAATCACAGTCATCACTTGTTATATTTATTGTGGGTGGCTCGTGCCCTCGGCACTTCGTCAAAGCATTTGCCAAAATCAGGTGTGAGTGGCTGAGATCCACTGTCATTTGGGGGAAAAGATCTTGGCCGTCTTTTGTCAAAATAGATAAGAGGGGGTATAAGTGGGGAGACAACTTCTCTGTTTTGTTATATAGATTTTCTTTAAGTTATTCATTTAGCAGGGGTCCTTTGGTCTTTTGGTTTGCTCATTAAATGTAGTATCCAAATTTTTTTTTAAAAACTTACTCTCATCTGGCAATTAAAAAAAAAAAGGTTTATGACAGACTGCAATATGAGCTATGTGGCACATTCTTAGAGGACATTGCTCATATCAATGTTTGTTCCATCCCTCAGTGGACCTACATACAAAAACTCAGCATGATTAGTGATTTCTAACCTTTGGATATGAGTAACTCAATTAATTCTCAAAATCCACGGTTCAAAATAAATTATGAATACGACTCTAATCCAATGGATGGAAAATACTAATCACGCTGAATTTTAGTACGTTAATCCAACTAGGGATGGACCAAAGATCCATACAATCAAAGATCTTTATGAGTGTGCCACATGTCTCATATTATGGTCCATCATCATCGTTGATGAGGGATGCCGTCATCAAAGTTCTACTCCTTTGCCTACATGTCCTCAACGTACAAAAGCTCATTAATGAATTCTCTTCCTAAGCTTCGATACTACCCCTAGATGAATTCCTAATTACTACTTAGGCCAGTCAGTGATCTTAAACCTTTGGTTATTTGTATCCAAAATAATGCTTAAAATCTACTGTGAAAAATCAACCCATGAAAACGACTCCAACTGAATGCTTAGAAATCACTAATCATGCTAAATCTTTGCATGTGAGTCCACCTAGGGATGGGCCGAACATCCATATGTCAATGATATCTAAGAGTGTGCCACGTGTAAGGTGCGCATATATCCCCTAGTCCAAGTAAATCCTTTAATGTTATGCAACTCTTAAATCTATAACTAGCTCCTTTCCAAGCTCCCCATTTACAACCTTGGATCAAATTTTTTCATGACCTTCATCTTCCCCAAAATTTGGAAGATAAATCTGCATACACACAACATTAGTGCTACAAACAACTTAGTTACTAATCCACCAAAACTCTCTAATTTTATTTTATATTCCCGCCCTATAGCTTCCTTTTCTATTCTAGATCCCTTCATTTCATTTTAATTTTTGTTTTCCATAGATAATTTCAATTTTGCTATTTGTTTATATCTACTATTGCAATCAGGCTCACCTGCCATTTTTCCCCAAAAACACCACTACAATATTTAATATATGTTGAATGTAAACAAGGTTGTTATTGGTCACCATGAAACCCTTTTTTGCATGGACTAGGTCGAGTCTTTAGGCCCAGCCTACCATGGGCTGGGGTGTGGGATTATTTCTAGGATCAATAACTAATTTTTCGGGCTTAGGCCTAACAAGTTAGGTCCACTTGGTCCAATGGACCCATACAGAACAAGAAAATCTGGATTTAGCGACGGCCAGGAAAACCGTCGCTTATATAATGTTTAGCGACGACTAGGATCAAACTGTCGCTAAAAGACCTCACAGGAAATTTTGGTGGGAAACTGGGCATCCTATAGCAATTGCCAGCTTTGTGGCCGTTGGCATAAAATTCTTTTAGCGACGGTCAGGTTTAAAACATGCTTAAAGCGACGGGCAACATATGGCTTTATACCGACGGTCACATAGCTCACTGTCGCTAAAAAGTGTTTTATACCGACGGTCAGACGCTGTCGCTAAAAATTGTGCATATAAAAAAAAAATTCTTGAAGTCTTATTTCTTTTTTCAATCTCTCCCACGCGCTGCCCTAAAGCCCATTTCCACGCGCAAAACCATATCCGGCCCCCTCCCCTCTTCATTCCTCCTGGACCCTCTTCGGTCCGTTGTACATTGCTCGACCTCCCCCTCCTCTCTTCGGACCGCCGTGTGCCACTGCTGCTGCTCCACCGACATCCTTATCTCCTCCTCCGTTGCTACTAGTCGAGTAAGTTTTCTCACTCCCTCCCTCTTTATTCTTCTCCATTAAGATCGAGTATGGATGTTTGGCCAATCCGTAAGTGGTCGAACCAAAATTAGTCTAAATAGTGATTTCAAAGCTTTGGATCTTTATACCCTAAATAATGGTCAATAATGCTCTAATTCCACAGTTAAAAATCAACCCATGAAAAATTTTTATGGGGTTTTTTTTGTTTGGGTTAAAGATCAACCCATGGAAATGCTTTTGGGGTTTTTTGTTGTTGTTTGGGTTTTAAAGATCAACCCATGAAAATAATTTTTGGATTTATTTTGTTTGGGTTAAAGATCAGCCCGTGAAAACGACTCCAATCCAACTCTTAGAAATCAATAATCAGGCTAATTTTTGGTTGGATCGTGATGTAACAAGGTAAGCCTGAGATCTTTTCAAATGCGGAAGAGCATTTTTGTTACTCACCCACTGACTGCATGAATGTTTAGCCCACCCCCAATAGACATTCATAGCAAAAATCAGTTTGTTTGATGGTTTTTATCCATTGGTTTTAGAACTCAAAACAATGGTTGAATTCAACGGCTATAAGTACGCCTTAAAAAGTATTAAAATCTAATGGCTAGAGATTACAAATAAAGGTGATTTTTGGTGTGTAAATCCACCAAGGGGTGGGGATAAATATCCATGTGGTCAGTGGGACTAGACAACATCGGTGAGTAACAAAAATCGTGCTTCAGCATTTGAAAAAGTTTCAGGCATACCTTGTTCCATCTTTTTTCCTTTTTGGTTTGTAGTTCACCTAGGTTAAGCCGAACATCCATATGGTCAAGAATCTCTCAGAGTGTGCCACGTGGTTCATATATAGTGAGGTATGTCATCAATGTTGATGATGGACATCGGAAGCAAAGTTTTACTCTTTTTGACCCATTGATTTCCAATCCAACGCTTAGAAATCAATAATCATACTAATTTTTGGTTTGTAGGTTCACTTAGGTTGGGCCAAACATCCATATGGTCAGTTGATCTCTCAGAGTGTACCAAGTGGCTCATATTGAGGTCTCTCGTCAATTTTGGTGATGGGTCAACAAAATTTTACTCTTTTGGACCCATCGATTGGTGGATTTACACACAAAAATCAGCCCGATTAGTGATCTATAGCCATTGGAATTGAACTTTTTCATGAGGTTATTTCTATTTTCCTATTTTCTGATTGATGTTATCTTCCTATTTTCCTCCCCAACCAATAATTTAGCCAATTCTTGACAATTTTTATAAATTATGATATCTTGTACAATGATGGACTTCTTACACTATACCTTGCCAATGATTTGGCTTGCTCATTTAGAATTTGTAGTGAAAGAATAGAAGGGCATTTTAGGTATTTAAAGATTTTCACTTAAGTTTTTAATTTGAGCATGTGTGTTTTTACAAGTGCTTACAACATAAGGTATGTAATAAGTAGGATTTCAATGTCTTTTGCTTAATCAAGAAAATTTGACTTACACCTGACGAGATTTATACCAACGTGATGCCCCCAAAGCGACATGATCAGGTACGCAGCTATGGTCTAGGCCTGACGCAGACTTCGGTCTTTGGCTCATCGTCTAGTTCATCCAGTTCCAGCTATATGGCTCTTCAAAATGAGTTCTAACGGATGCAGGAGCAAATGCAACATATGCTAGAGTAGATGCAGAGACAGGAGGAAATGCACAAGCAGTCATAGTCACAGATGCAGGAGCAGGTACAACAGATGTATATATTTGTTTGCCCCATGCAACCAGCCAACATACCGGCTCCAAGCCAATATCAACATTGGTCCAATGACGCAGATGATGATCAGGTACATCTACATTTATGGGATATGATTATTGATTTAAGAACTAAAATGAGGTCCGAATCTCCCAAAACCTCTTCCAACACTTTGATTGTATTGAAACAAATATGCTGAAAAAATAGGATAAAAAATAGAGGTTCGATTAGGAATCTGTAGCCAGATATAGGTTTAAGCATTTCACAATTTTAAGTTAAGTCAAATTTAAGACCTCGACGCTCAAATCAAACAAACGAGGTCTAAATCGTCAAAAACCTCTTCTAACACTTCTATTACCCTCCTATCCAGCAAGATGTCTGTACCTTTCCATCTCCAATGCAGACCTCCTATGACAACACTTATTATCCGGATAATAGGAGTCACCATAACTTTGGTTGGGAACAATCTGCCCTCCTGCAGCAACTGCCGCCGGATAATTATCCTTCCGGGTTCCATCAACCCAATGGAGAGTATGACTGGCAATACTCGCAATCCCAGTACCCGTCATATCCACAGAATGACTATTCTGATCAACAGTGGGCCCCTCAGGATTTTCAGAGTCAGCAACTAGTCCCAGACTCCACTTTGCCTTATAATTTTCATACCCAGTCGGACTACAATCAAGAGTTGGCACCTCAGCTCCCCTTAGCTGAACCGCCTCCGTTGGCTACTAAACCCGGTCTAGAGGACCTTCTCTCTCAGTACATTGCGCAGCAACAACAGTATTTAAAAGGTCTAGAGCACCAACAACAGCTATCTATGGAGAGCTTGGAGCAACGTCTAGTTCAATTAGAAAATGAAAGAGAGGAAGTCAACTTCACTAGCCCACCAATAGCCTATCCTGAGGAGAATGACATGGCCACTGTCTATATTGAGGAGCCAGTGTTTCCTTCTTCGGTGCCTTTAACAGCACCAAATCTTGAACCTACCTCAGAGCAACCTAATTCTCACTCTACCTCTGCTGCCCCTGATGTCGATCTTCATGACACTGAGCTGTGTCTCGATTGTAGGATCCCAACTGTCATTGATCTACCGTTCCTCCCCACCTCCCTTGGATTGTGCAACAATAGTGATGAACCCGAGTCTCAATCTTTGGTGCCCTTAACAACATCAACTTCTAGACCGAGCCCAGAGAAACCCAGTTCCATCTCTATCTCTGATAATTCTCTCTCTGCCCTGGATGCAGACATTCTCACTGATGAGCCATGTCTAGAACATGGGACTCCCGCTGTCCTGGACATACCGATCCCTATCGAGGAGGAACATATTGAGTACAGGGATTGGAACATCCCTATCACATCAGGAAACATTGAGAAAGAGGTCAACAGTTTTCACCCGTCACCCTACGTCGATATTTTCGATAACCCGTGTGCCGTAGAGAGTCTAACTCAGGATTCTCTCGAAGATATATTATCTAAGTGTCATGAACACTGTGAGTCTGACTTCATCTCGGAGTCCAACATTTCTGGTATTACTGATCTGCAGGAGTCTGCTCCATTCAGATACATTCCCGCAAAACTCAATGAGTTTGCGGCTCTGCTAACCACGGTCAGAGAACCCACTACTACTCCCTTCTCAGTCTTTACTGAGAAGCTTCTATCCCTCCCCGCTGAACTAAATGTTTTTGCGGGTCTGCTCAGAGAACCTACTCCTACTCCTGTCCTCTCAGTTTTTACTGAGAAGCTTCATTCCCTCCCTACTCAACTACACACTTTTGTAGGGCTACTCAGAGAACTTACTGTCCTTCTCTCAGTCTATACTGAGAAAGACCTGTTCTACACAGGTATACCTAGACAAGGGATAGGATAATTGTTTCCGTTCCACCTTAGGTGTCAGGAAGGCTGCAGATTCACTCAGTCTCCATGAGTTTTATCCTGGTTGGGGGTACTTGATATACCCCCGTCATGTCTGGCTGAAGACGTAAAACTTAGCGCTTTCGGAAAGGCAATTCCGGTATTCCTAGAGTACATGAGTCTCATGCATTTGTTATTACTGTTATATCTCTGGAAATGCAGGTACATTCATTCTTCCGATCATCAGGTATCACACTGTCGAGTTTCTGCCGACTTGGTAACATCCTCCCTGAACTTTTGCATCATCATCACTGAATTTTTATCATTTTATGTCCCGGTCATGAGCACCGAGGACGGTGCTGTATTTTGGTTGGGGGTGGGTATTTACCAAAACTCATGTCTTCATTTTGATAAAAAAAAAAAAAAAAAATGTTGTTTTTGGGGTAATTTCCGATGTTCTCCAAAAGTTTTCTAGAATTTCAAAAATGTGTCAAATACCCTGACTTTGATTAGCTGAAAACCTCCGTTAAGTCAGTATTGAGGATGTCAATTTTTGTTTAAAGTTAGCGTTGAATCAAGTCAAGCATGGCTACAGCAGGTTTGAAAACTCAGAAAAACTCAGATTTGGCACAATTGTACACTATCAACATCAGAGTCGTCCTAAGTTTTGAAACTCTAGAGATCCTATAAGAATAATTGTGGAGACCTAACCCAGTGAGCTTTCGAGCCTTTAATCATTTTAGAGAGTTATACAATAATCCCGAGTCAATGGATGACTCACTATTCTTCATGCCCGCAATATTCGTTGAGAGATCTCATTATCTTTTGCTTCGATCATGGAACTCAGAACGACATCAACATTGGATTACTACGACAGAACCTTCTTTGTATCCAGTCAAGACAGTATACATGATAGTGCAAATCCTAGAAAATGATTTAGGCCATTTTTTTTTCTGAACCATTCAGCCTTTTTACTCACCTGAATTATACTTCACTAGAAACCCCTTGAACCCTTCTATAAAACCCAGTTCAGCTACGAAGTGTTACTAGCTACCCTACTTTTGAGAACGACAAAAGAATAACTGATGTGGGTGTACCGTGAAAAGAAAAGTAAAGAAGAAGAATCAAAAGGAAAAGAAAGTGGTTCAAGCTGAAAACAAAATATGAAAAGAAAGTATGAAGAAGAGCTGAAAAGAAATTGAGCAGTCTCAGAAATATCAAGAAAAAGAGAAAAATACGAAAAAAGGAAAAAGAACCAGATAATGGTGTTACGTCACAGGAAAAATTCATGAAAATGGCAATATCCTCTCAAGATCTTTGAAATCCTGTATTTCTTTATCTCTCTACACCTGACCTAAGCCTCATTACAACCCAGGAAAGTCCTACTTGATTCTAGGATAGCACGATCATAAAATGTGGAGATTGGAGAAGGAGAAGCTATAGAGTTTGATCTAACGTTCCCGAGTGAAGTGGTATTCCAATCATGAGATCTTCTTCTGTTAAAGATGTCCTTCCTTCAAATAATACATATGTGAGATCTTTGCTTTCATATATCAATACATCTCCTCACATATAAATTGAGAGAAAAGAAGAAAACCCTTCTTGTGTGATTCTATTCTGAGTGCTAAACGTGTGAGATTTGAGGTCGAGGCATCAAAACTTAGAGGTGATCTAGAAATCTTTACTGTCGGATGATGAGAATGTTGAGCACACACACACGCAGAGTCTGACTATTCTGGGTCATGATTATCAGTCTGTAGCCTTGCAAATACTTTCCAACTCTTCGCTAGCATGTAACTGTTTTTGCATCCATTCAATGATTTGACGAACGGTGTTTTCCCGGAGCTAATATGAAAAAGTGTGCAGCATGTGCAGAGCCCTTTTAAGCTCATTTATTTCGCACTAATTGCCAAGGATTGGCAATATGCTGGTTGGGGGTTGTGATATTCGCTCAAAAGTGCTTATTTTAAGCAATTATCCTTTTAGCGTTATTGCATTCTCCTACGTAAAATACTCTATTTACCTACTTTTCTACGTAAGAGTCTCTTCTGTTGCGTAGAACACACTTTTCTGGACGAAATGGTATATTTGCATGCATTAAACACATTTTCGGAAATCTAGATATTAAGCCGTTCTGATAAAGTCTCATTACGCGCTTCTTCTGTCGCAGGAAACCCCGATGGGACGATTTTCAAGACTTGTGGGCCCAAATCGATCATGAAAGCCCATTATCAAAGCTTAACAAGCCCACATGCTATAACTAGAAGATATGGGCCAAATATGGGCTGAATAAGAGGACCAAAAAGTCGGCCCAAAGAACGAAGAGAGTAGGAGAGCCAATGACCAAGAGACGGACCAAAGCGTTTAAAGCCACATGAGTCAGCAAAGAATGATGGTCGACTCTACTGGAGAAGCGTGAGGATGGTCACAGTGAAGAACAGGGTTCCAGACCCTCTGCCAGTGCTTTTTTCCATTTTTTTTTATACTTTTTCTCTCATCTCTCCTTATTCTCTCTCTCTCTTCATCTCTCGATCCTCGAATCTACTGACCTAACCCCAGAACTCCTGCCTATCAGCTCTATCTCATCTCCCTTAGCTTTCTGACCGTTGGATCTTCCATCGGACCGTTGGATCTTCAATCGGACCGTTGGATCTCTCTAGATCCGTCGATCTACCAATCTGGGTCCCAATCAAGTCACCATCCATCCGATCGCCTTCAGAATGCCTGTCACATCATCTTGTGAGACGATGGACATCATCAGTCCATGTGGGCCAGTAGCCGGGCCCATCATCATCGACCCGCTGTCCGACCAGTTAGTGGACCCCGCGAATTTCAAAAATAATTTTAATTAAATGGGGGGTCCACTAATTGGGGAGATTCCCCATAGAAAAGTAGATTTTTACTTAAAAAAAAAAAAAAAAAAAATTATTTTTTTTATTTCAAAAATAATTATTTTCCATTAATGGAAGGTTATAAAAGAGGGAGAGCTCGAGGGGAACCCTAATCCCCTTTCCCCCTCTCCTCCTCTCTTTTTCTCCTTTCTCCCTTTTCCTTCTTGAGGCGGCCCCTTCTTCTCCGGCGATCGGATTGCCGGCCAACTGGTGGGCGTCTTCTTCTTCTTCTTCTTCTTCTTCTTCTTCTTCTTCTTCTTCTTTTTCTTCTTCTTCTTCTTCTTCTTCTTCTTCTTCTTCTCTTTCTTCTCCTCTTCTTCTTTTTCGTTTTCTGTTTCTGATTGCCGGAGTTGCAGGTCTGCAACTCCGGCCGGCGAACCATGCTCCATCACCGTCATCTTTACAGCAGAAAACGGTGAGCTTCTCCCCCTCTCCTCCTATCCTTCTTCTTCCTCTTCATTTTCTTCTTCTTCCTCTTCGTTTTCTTCTACTTCTTGTCCTCGTTCTTCTTCATCTTGAAGCTCGCCGGACTGGTTCGTCTTCTCCGGCGAGCTCCTCTCTCTGTTTCATTTAACCACCACGCTACCAACTTTCAGCTGCACTCCACGAACGGCCTGTATCACCACCTCGTCTTTGTTCTCTTCACTTGCACCACGCTCTCTTGGCTCCTCCTTGAACGGCAACACACTGAGCCGTCTTCTTCCTTGCTGGGCGGCAGAAACTAGCGGCTCACAAAGTGACATTCTTCATCACGGACTGCTACTCATTGGGAACGCACCTGCAAAACTAGGAGGAGACGAATCTCCTCTTGGTTCTAAACCACTCCTCCCTTGCCGCTCCACCAAGTGCTGTCGAGTTTTCCACTTGCACATGCAACAACTCACACCGCAGCAGGCATCTCTTCAAGCCGTGCTCCCTAAAGATTTGCACCACCTCCATCTCGGATCCCTCTCTATCTGTGGGCGGGATTGTAGCCTGGACGAAATTTCCTCCACCAGTAGCAAGCTACGCAATCCCGATCACGCTGCCAATTGTGCCTCTCCATATTGGATCACCAATCCATGATCCTGCCTCACCTTGCTTCTCATCACAAGGCAGGTAGGGAAGGTTCCATCATTCATCATCTCCCCATGAGGACCACCACCAGGCCGTGATCTCCACCAACGTCTGCACCTCACCACCAATTGCAGCTCCGCCCTTGTGATTACCTCCATAATCACCTCCCAGGCCATCTACCTTCCTCTCCGTGAATAGCATAGCCACCCACTTGGCCGTACCACATCAATGGCTGTGCACATTTCTCCACACCAAGCCACCACCTGCTAACCGATAGGCTCTTCTCAACTGTAAAATGGGGCTCCTTCTATACCCACATGGGCCCATTCATCATGCCGATCCCAAATCTCAAGGTAAGCATCGAGAGGTAACTTTCTCTCTCTAGCTTCTCGCTCTCTAACTCTCTCTAGAATTTTCTTCTTTAAAATTGCTTTTTAGTTTATCTTCTTAGAGGTTATTTTCGATTCAAGCATTGTAATAAACATTTGATCACTGAATGATAAAGTTTGTGTTTATCTATTATTTCTTGTGATGATCTGTCATTTTATGTTCTGATTCGCGCTAATCCGACTAATCCCGAGTGCGGATCGACATCCGACACGAATCCCTATACAAATCTATCAATTTTGCAGGATAATCGGATAAAAATTACAAATTGTGTTGAATTTAGGGTTTCCGTAACCAACGACGCGGAAAAAAACCTACTTTCAGAAGAGACGGGATAAAAAACAGAGGTCCGGTAAGGAATCTGTATCCAGTTATAAGTTTAGGCATTTCGTAGTTTTAAGTTAAATCAAATTTAGGACATCGTCGCCCAAATCGGGCAAACCAGGTCTGAATTTCCCAAAACCTCTTCCAACACTTTTATTGGTTTAAAAAAGTGCATTGACTTCCATTGTTTAAAAGAAGATAGAAGTAATTTTTTGAGAAACATCTCGGAGGGTGTTTCTTAAAAGAGCGCTTCAACGCCTTTGCGGGAAACATATCACCGTCAAAACGGGAAACACTTCTCTGGCTTTTGGCGTTGAGAAGCGCTTCCTTAGCATATATCTTTGTTTGGTTTATAAAAGTGCTTTGACTTTAATCGTCTAAAATAAGCTAGAAGTGATTTTTTGAGAAACATTTTAGAGGGTGTTTCTTGAAAAAGCGCTTCTGCAATTTTGCGGGAAGCATATCATGATCAACACACGTCTCCCATTTTGACATTTTTGTCCCCAATCAAAACTTGTTTGAAAATCATCTCCCTCTCACCAAAGCCGACAACAACATGGCCCAATAACAGGAAACAATGAAAGAGATGGCATGGGCTTGCTAGCAAAATAGCATGGCCAAAGAACAGGCAGTACGGTCATTTCCACATCAAGTAGCTTCAGTTAATCATTCACTCAATTTCCCTTACTTTCTGATCGGATTCCTTTGTTTTGTCGTTAGCCATATCAAGCAATTCGGAGGGCCAACCAAGTTGATCATCTTTGGGTTCATCCCAACCGCCATCTTTGTCAGAGCTTATATCAAGGATTACAGGGTTCAGATCCATAACCATAAAAACAACCAAGTGTACGAAGAAGATCAACGAGCTTTGATAAAAAAAAATTAATCTTTTCTCAATTTTTGGAAATAATGAAGGGCTTTGCAGAGATTTCTTTAAACAAAAAGGAGATTCAATCTTCTCTTGATAAAAGATTGGAAGTTGAGGTAGAATATTGGTGTTTACGGATTAGAAAGCAAGGTTGTTTATCAAAATGCGGGTTTTTATCGGAAAAGGTTGAGATTTCCTGCAAAAAATAAAGAGATTTTTGGTAAAACACATGTAAATCTCCTAATAAAGGTTGCATTTTAGGTGACAATTTGGTGAGATTTGATGTGGAAATTGGGTATTTTTTCTTGGAAATTTGAAAACTTCATGTTTTTAAAAAAAAAAAAAAAAAATTATTTTTGTTGTAATCTCATTGATCTCACGATTCCCGCGCGCGCCTCTCATGCAAATGATATTCTTTGTAATCCTGTATTCGATATAGAAATTGGGAACTTGATATTTGGAAAAATGAGTAATGACAAGGAGAAAAGCCTCACTTAAATATTTTGGTTTTAGTGTTAACGACATTGTATTTTACTTTTTTTGTTTTTGAATTAGTATGCACTTCTTTTTGGCGTAGTAATTGTTTAATGGTTTAATATGTTGCGCGGTTTAGTTGTTAACATGGGTAGATCTAGAATGTATGCATTATAAGGGGGATAACAAGCTAAAGAAGGAATGGTTAGAGGCCATTTGTGTCCTTTTTTTTTGTGAATGGGCTTTCATTGATTGCATGCCCTTTATAAATTTTGAATTTAGTTTTGAGCAATTTTGGGTTTGTTTATATGAAATGTGAAAGCTTTTTCCTAATAGCAATTGAAGTCATTTCATTTTTGTCCTGTGTGTGTGTGTGTGCGTTGAATGTTGTTGAACAATAATTCAATGAAGACTTTGAATGCACCTAACAAACAATGGTGCCATGTTTCTTAATCATTAATTTGAACAAAACCAGAAACCAAGTTCTAGGAAACTAAAAGACAGCAAATGGTAAAAATGAGATTATTCTAAGTAAAAATAAGAAAAGAATATGGGTTTCAATTGTTACAAATAGAAACAATAGTAACCGAGTCAGCATCTTACTTGCTTTCTTCAACTAATTTCATTCTCTTACAAAGTGGCATGGGCTTGCCACATAATTAAGTACATGTTGGCATAAGCCGTAATAGGGATGATGTTGAAGGGTCTCCCTTGTGGGATCTCCCCACACAGTCTATTTGCTCTAAAGTTGGCATGCCTGAGACCTACTTGCCCTAGAAAGCAAACTGGGATCTTTCCAGTGAGCCCATTGGTGGACAAATCCATCCATTGCAACTTCTAGAAATTCCCTAATAAAGTTATAGTGATTATGCCCTTGATCTGGTTCCTTGAAAAGTCCAACCTTTCAAGATCAATCAGTTTGAGATTGACCTTGGGATTTGGCCTGTAATCCTACTGCTTGACAAATTAAGTGATTTCAACGCTGAACCTTCGCTAAATTCTGGAATCCCACCTGTAATCTTGAAATGTCAATCCAAGACATGCATATTTTTGGCAATCTTTTGCATATTGTGGAATGTGTCATGAATGCTTCATTACATTTTACTAGTGGTAATTCATATTTCAGCCCTCCAGACCAGAAAGATACCTCCAGTTTACTATTGGGAACCAGGATTAAGGCTGTAACTAGGATTGGAGCCATATAGGGGCCAGGGGGCACGTGCCCCCCCTCCTCATCTTTCAAATCTGTTATAAATTATTTTTTCGAATGCCTAAACTAGCTTTAAATCCTTTAAAGTACCCCCTCAAATTTTAATCCAGTGCACCCACCATAACAAAATTCTGGCGTTGTTGTTGGCTGTAACACAAGTTATATGGTCCTAGCACACAAAGAGATGGTCATCTTTGAAGATTGTTGTCTTTTCTGACTCATTTTACGGTTCATGATTTTCCGTGCTGTCGATTTTTGTTTGGTTAGCCAGTGTTTAGAAATGTTGCTTGATTGCTACAATCTGAAATCTCTTTCTATGAGAAACTAAAATCATTTCTCTTTGTTTGTATGAAGTTTGCCACCATTTTTAACCTTTTATAGTCTCAGTAAAAGTTTGTATAGATCACTTCTCTGTGAGCAGTGAAGTGGCTTAGTTGGAAGAAAATCAAGATCGTTTAGATGGAATTGCTTCAGGGGGCTATGGATTCTAACACCTATATAGTTTGACACCAAAATGGCGATGAGAGCTATACCCAGTTTATGCAAATTAAAAGTTTATTGATTAGTTGAAAGTTGACAATTCCTGAATGGGCAGCCAACTATATAAGGGATCTTCTTGTGAAAACCTTCCCATCAACATATAATGAATACCACTATGATGATTATCTTCTACATACATGTATTGTTTAATTAAATTGAAAAAATGATGCGCTAGGTGCGTTGTTCTTTGGCGACAATAAAAACAATGCAACACACCTTCCGATACACTTAGTGGTTTTTTTTATTTGTAGCACATCTCTATTTGTGAAATACATTTGACTACTATATATATTTTGTCATACGACATTCATTTTATGGGTGCATCGCGTTTTGTGGTTGTCTCATCTGGACAACTATCTTTATGTTATTTTTGATAATTATGTTCAAGTAATATTTTGCAAAACGTGATGTAAATAATTTCTATATGAATATTGTGTAGCGTTGTTGGGATCATATAATATTGTAATTTTTGTCAATATATAATTTAAAAAAAAATCAACATCATTTTGATAGAATCTAGAAGCTCACACTTAGTTTTGCCAAACAATAATACTAGCTTCTAGGCATAGAACAACACTTCTTCAATATGTTTTGTCAAACACTGTTTTAGAAAGAAGTGTTTCTTAGTAGTTATTTCTAAGGCTTCTGTAGAAGTGCTATTCCGTAGTGTTTCTACAGAAGCATTACCAAACAGGGTCTTAAGAGCAAAGTTCACTCTTACACATTTTTATTCTACTTTATAATGAATTTGACTCACGAGGGAGTGTTGGTGGCATGTTTTCATGTATTACAAAAATGCCCCTACTTCAATGTGTTAAATGATTATTGTTTGGGCAAAGATAACCTTGTAAAAAGTTTTGTATTTTCTCTTAAAATGCCTTGGACTATCTTTACTTCTTTTGAAGTAACAAGGGTATTTTTGTCAAAGTAATGCTAGAAATATTGGACAAAGTACTTCCCTTCGTTTTTTTCTTCTACCTTCCGGTGCGTTTGCTGTTTCAAAACGAAAAATTGATAGTATTATCGTCGTCGTCCTTAAGTCCAAGCCGTTGGGTGGTCTTTAATCTGTGTGTGGTGTGAATCCCAAGGACCATCTAAAGACAACAGTCAGTAAGGATGATGATAATATTGGAGACCCGTGTAAAATTTTGATGACAGTCATCCAGGCCAATAACAGCCCATACTCTTAGAGGACTCTGACCGTATGGATGTTTTGCCAATCCCTAGTTGGACCTACAAGCAAAAAATCAGCTTGATTAGTGATTTCAAACCTTTGGATCTTTGTACCCCAAATAATGGTCAATAATGCTCAACTTTCCACGGTTAAAATCAATCCATGAAAATAACTCCAATCCAATGCCTAGAAATCACTAATCATGTTCATTTTTGATTTGTAGTTCCTTCTATGGATTGACCAAACATCCATACAGTCAGCATCCTCTAAAAATGTGCCACGTGGCTAATATTGTAGGCTCTCATCTCGATGACAGTCCGTTGTCATCAAACTTTGTCCAAAAGACGTTTAGTTGTGACGGAAGCCGGTCACAGCATTCAATACGAGCCACGTGGCATACTATTAGAGGAGGATGACCGTATGGATGTTTGGCCAGTCCCTCGGTGGAGCGGTGCACAAAAAATCAGATTGATTAGTGATTTCTAACCGATTCGATTGAAGTTATTTTCATGGGTTGATTTTAACGGTAGGAATCTGAGCATTATTGAGCGTTATTTGGGTGCAAAACTCCAAAGGTTGTAAATCACTAATCAGGTTGATTTTTGGTTTGTAGGTCCACTGAGGGACTGGCCAAACATCCATACGGTCACCGCCCTCTGAACGTGTGCCACGTGGATCGTATTGAGTGCTGTGACCGGCTTCCGTCACAACATCTTGTGACACAAGTTTTACTCCGGTCCTTGTACCTGCATACGTTGCCCAAATGAAAAGGAGAGGGACCCATAGTTAATGGGTCCATCTAGTAGATCCTCTATGCCAAAGTTGATCAGATCGGACAATAGTAACCAACCATTTGATTTGCAACTTTTCTCGTAGACCATTGGTCAGAGATTTCTTGATGGTCTCGTTAAAGCAACAGATCAGAGGGTAGGATATGGGCCGATCATATTATGCAGGGACCATCAAAACCATTGAACAAAGATTTGTACAAAAGATGCGACGTGTACAATTGTAAGAAAAAGGCAAACTATCCTTAAAATCTACTCTAGAAGGACCCTAGATTTCCCTATCATGGATATTTTTGTAATTCTACCCAATATTTTATTGGTTTTCTTACAATAAATTTTTTTCCTAGAAAAGAAAAAAAATGCTTCACTAAATCCTCCCAATCCATAGAAACTCCATAGAAATGCGTGTTTCGTTAGTAGAGGAGAGAGAGAGACAGAGGAGAGAGAAAATAAGGTTAGCGATTACGACCGAATCGGCAAGAAAAAAAGTAAATTTTCTTGCAGCGATTGCTTTAGTCCGTACAAGCTGCCCCAACATTTGCCGTATAAGTACGAATTCTCAGTTCTCTCTCTACTAGGGCGCCGATGGATCTCTGAAGGAGAGAGAGAGAGAGAGAGAGGACGAAGAAGGAGAGAAGATCAGATCAGATCTGTAAAATCTCTGTAAAAATTCATCTTTACAAGCAGTTTCAGGGAGGGAACCCTAGCGAATTCTTGATCATTTCTGTTCACATTCGGAGCATTCGCCAAACAGCAATAGAAATGGTATTTTTTGTTTTCTAGGGTTTTGAATAAATCGGTTTTTGAATGGGGCAACGTTTCGTGCCTAGGGCTTTGGAAATGTCGAAATCGGTTGCAAGTTAGGGTTTTGGAGCGAAAAGGTGGGATCTTGATCTAGGGTTTGTAAAGGTCATACCTTTTGTACGGGAATTTGCTGTTGTTAGGGTTTTGGTTTTGATTCTTCGTGAGTGTATGAGGCTTTGGTGTTGTTTCGGTGTTGGGGAAGAAGAAGAAAAGGAAGGAAGTGTTTGGGGCATGAAAGAGGGGTTTTTTACTTCTGAGATTGAGGGTAAGTCTGAGGAATTTTCTTGTACGGATATGGAAAACGAGGAATCTGGGACTTCACAGTTGGGGAGGTGTGGAACATTGGATGGTTTGCCCGATGTGGAAAGTTTGGCGGAAGAAGAATTGCTTCTGGAGATGGATATTGCACGGAGGGATCCTGGAGGGAGCGGGAGCGTTAGCGTTGGGGATGGTTCTGCAGCATGGGAGCTTGTGACAGGGAGTTCTCGTTATTTTGAGCAGTTTGCGTCCGCCAGTGGTCAGGGCCTTGTAGAAGTTGATGGGCTGGGTTTGGATGAAGAGGCTTCATTGGGGTTGGAAAGAGTGAATTGCGATCGGAATTTCCAGCCCAAACGGCCTAAAGTTCATTCCAATTTTCCGTGAGTTCTCAATTATACTCATTTTCCCATTGTGCTTGAAAGCCATTTTGTTGTTGTGTTGTAGTTTCATTTTGATGCCAAGTTTATGTTTTGGTAGATGCTTCATGTAAAAAAAGGAATCCCCAAAACTGTCCCTTATTATTGGACTTTCAAGTTGAAGAGTCATCAAATGGTTATTATTGGATTTCAGAGCATGCTTGTTTAATGTTTCACAGCCGAAACCTTAATATGTCAATTAGTGGGTGATTCCATGTAAAAAACTATATCCCATCTAAAATTTATGGGTTCAGTTACATTTAGATACACTCTAATGTTACCTTTCTGATAAGTCACCTTCTTTAATCCACATCATCAAAGTTATCTCTAAACAAGTATAAATCGCTCCGCTATGCAAATCTGAAGTTGATGTTATAGAATTTAGCAACTTTTAGTGCTTAATCTGTATTTTGGAAGGCTTATAATAGAATATGTATTTTGGAAGATTGTTGTAGATATTGATAGTGCTTGATCTTACACATATTTTAACCGGGACTGTAACATAGGGAGTTTGTAGAATGTAAGTTATATTGCTTTGGTCATATCTTTGTTCATCTCGAGGGGTGCTAATGTTGGGAGTTCTTCCTTTTACAGAGAATGCCGTTATGCAACTGGGATGACTTCTGGTCCTGATATATTCATTTCTCCTGCTGATGGAGACCACAGTATGTCTCATGGTTCTTCTGTTCCGTCTGAAGAGATGATCCTTTTTCTTAGTTCAACGGCAAACGATGGTGGTAATGGAAACCCCATGGACTCTAATGGTGGGGGAGATGATGATGGAGGTGGGTGTAGTACTTCGAAAATGGAAGACTTAGAAGTTAGAATGGATCTTACAGACGACCTATTGCACATGGTATCCTCAGGCTTATCACTTTTATAAAGTTTTAGTTATCATTTGCTTTAAACCCAAGTTAATGTGGTTTCAATTCTATGCAATGTGGTTGCAGGTTTTCTCTTTTTTGGACCACATTAACCTTTGTCGAGCTGCTAGAGTCTGCAGGCAGTGGCGAGCAGCAAGTGCTCATGAAGACTTCTGGAGGTCTTTGAATTTTGAAGAACGGAATATTTCTACGAGACAGTGTGAGTCTTCTGTTTATCTTTGTTTAAACAAATGCACTTTAATTTGAAAAGTTGAATGATAGGTAAAATTGAAATTTGGAAATAAGCTAGAAGGTGTGTTCCAGAAAAAGAGAAAATATAATACTATGCTGCGTATTTTACCTTTTTGTTTTGTGAGAGTATATGTGATATGAAAAACCACTACACGCCACTATATGCAAAAATTACACAGATATCAGAGTTTTTGTCTCTCTCTCTGTCCACACCACACATGAAATAAGCGTGTTGCACCAGCGTTGTCTTGATCCTTTTAGAAATTGGACATCCTATCAGCCTTTGGGTGAAGTCGCTCAGCATCTCTATGCCTAATGATAAGGAAATTGCTTCGGCTAAACCCTGGTTATACTTGTACATTTGACTGTTCGCTTGGCACTTTTGGCTGAAAGTGTTGTTGGATAACAACCTGCTTGGGAACTTCCGGAATATTCCTAATCCTGTTTGAAACATCTATTTATTCCTTTTGAGACTTTTAAATGTCTCTATAGAAATGCCTTGTCAAGTCTTTCCTTTTATAGATACCCGAATAAGTACCAAAATGCTTACATGTTAGTGTATAAAAAAATGCTTACAAGTTCTATACATTTGCAGTTGCAGATATGTGCCAGAGGTATCCAAATGCCACTGAAGTGAATATTTTGGGCGCTCCAACTATTCACGTACTTGTTATGACAGCAATAACCTCCTTAAGGTAATTGCCCTTTTTTTTGTCTATCTTACATATTTCTTCACTCCTGTTATCTTCTGTAAATGTTTCTTATATATTTGGTTGATTTTCAGGAATATCGAGTCTTTAATCGTGGGCAAAGGGCAGCTAGGCGATGCTTTTTTCCATGCCTTAGGAGATTGTTATGCTTTGAGAAGTTTGAGTGTTATTGATGCAACTCTTGGTAATGGCATTCAAGAGATTCCTGTGTACCATGATAGATTGCGACATCTTCAAATTATAAAGTGTCGTGTGCTCCGTATTTCTGTCAGGTGAAACAATGTCAAGTTTGAGATTTGAGTTATCATATGCAGCAGCTATGTGAACTTTTATGCTGAACCATGGTGCTTCGCAGATGCCCCCAGCTAGAAATCTTGTCGCTGAAGCGCACTAACATGGCGCATGCCATGCTTAATTGCCCTCAATTGCACGAATTAGATATAGGCTCCTGCCACAAGCTCTCAGATGCTGGAATTCGTTCAGCAGCAACATCATGCCCTCTATTGACTTCTTTGGATATGTCAAATTGTTCATGTGTTAGTGACGAAACACTACGTGAAATAGCCTCCATTTGCGTTAATCTTCGTGTTCTTAATGCATCTTACTGCCCTAACATCTCGCTTGAGGTCAGTTTGCCCTCTATTGACTTCTTTTGATTTTTTAATCTTCATTTTTCTTCACCTGACATGTTTGTGGTCTTCTGCTCGAAGGCTGTAAGACTGCCAATGTTGACTGTTCTGAAGCTTGATAATTGTGAGGGCATCACTTCGGCTTCAATGGCTGCGATAGCTCATAGTTCTATGTTGGAGGTTTGAATTTTCTTTATTGCCTCAGATAATTGTTTTTCCTAGATCTTCTTTGTTTGGGCTTTGAGTAACATAATTTTCACCTGAAATGAAACTCTCATTTTATTGCAGGTTTTGGAGCTTGATAATTGCGGCTTATTGACATCAGTCTCCTTGGATCTACCACGCTTGCAGAATATCAGACTAGTACATTGCCGCAAGTACAGTCTGTTCATCTTTCTTCTTCCAGTTACATTAATGTGTACCCCATTACCAAACACCCTGTTGCTTCTCTTTCTGCAGATTTGTTGATTTAAATTTACGAAGTCCCGTGCTTTCGTCTATAACAGTTTCTAATTGCCCTGCACTCCATCGCATCAACATTACATCAAATTCACTTCAGGTCTGTTTTCATCAGAATGGTCATCTTTATTATTCTTTTCCGTTTTATTGCTTAAGAGAGTTGGAACTCTGAACGACTGATTTTATGGTCATGCAGAAATTAGTATTGCAAAAGCAGGAAAGTTTGACCACTTTGGCATTGCAATGCCAATGTTTGCTAGAAGTGGACCTTACTGAGTGTGAATCCTTGACGAATTCTATTTGTGAAGTTTTTAGTGATGGGGGTGGTTGCCCAAAGCTTAGAACACTGGTTCTCGACAATTGTGAGGTTTGCAAATTATAACTCTTTTTATTTATATGGCTTATTTTTATTAGAAGTTTGCTTATGCTATGCATATGCATTAAGGGTGGATCTTGTATGTCATGCTTATTTCCACCCTTGTTTTTTACTGTAGCAAACTGTGTTTTTGAAAGCATGTGAAACACAAACCTTGAGGTGAGCCATATGCCTTGAGATAGAGAAGTGTTCATTGCCTTGTTTTCCATTTGTGGGGTTCATGGCTTTAAAACATGGTCTTGGGCATTGGATTGTTCGGTACCAAGACTGACCAACTCGGCTGAGACAATGCGAAGTCATAGAAGAAAATGAGCTGTCTTGCCTACCTGGAAGTGTGGAACAAATGACTCAGTCCCTGCGGAGACCGAATTGACTCTGGCGAGTCAACTTGGTCTCGACTGATACTTAGACCATGTTTGGGTGTATATCTTGACATCAACATATCGAGGGGCGCTTGTGATGCTATTACGACGTAGGACATGCTTAAATCATTTAAACTTTATAGCAGAACACAAGTTTATTGCAGCTAATTGGATTGAATTAACTGAAATAAACTCTTTTAAAGATGGATTAAATTAAGCAAAGAAAGTTAGTAGTGTTGCACGTCCAATCAGTGAATTAGACTTTGTAGGGAACTCTTCTATAATGATTTTTTCTAATTGAACTCCAACCAAAACTTAATAACATCAGCTCAAATCATAATCTGTCACTAATCACATCTCCTAAGCCCTAATATATAAGCCTCTAAACTTACTCGGAAAACAAGTTTCCTGGCGTCGACCACTTTTTACATGTCACATGTTGGGGGCACAGGTGAATCCCTCACCATAAGTCGCAGACTTTTTACACGGTGTAGTGTGATGCGGGTGGAAGTAACTTTGTAAAACCCCTGTTTTCAACCTGACTTTACCACATAGCCCTCCAGAAGTCTCAATCAAATTTTCGCAATTCATAATGCTTTTCATGTGTCACTAAATCCTTGAAAAGCTCCCGTACCTTACTGAAACCAGTTAGAATCCAGTACACACCCCCAATTCAGTTCCTCTAAATGTTCAATTTCTGGGTTGATCCAGACCCCCAAACCCAAGCTGTTGTTTCACTACTTAGGGGTACATCGCAATTTGGTAGCCGAGCTTTTAGATCGTTGTTTTCTGGCCTCACTAGTCCAATTGCTTAATTGTTTTAAAATTCTGAAATTGTGTTTAAGACTTTAAGAGTGTCCATAATTTTTTTTATTTATAAGTATGATTCATTAAACGGGGCCAAACCCCAGTGAAGCATTTGTTTGAAATTAGTAGTTAATTTTTGTTTGATAAGCTATGTAACAAGACACTCTGTTTTATAGGAATTTACTATGTTGGACAACTTGCTGTATTTACGCGAGGGACACATGTCCTTTTTAACCAAATCTCAATTTATTCAAATACTTTGTTTTCAGCAATTATTTACATATGGTTTCTTGATTTTAATGTATATATTAGCTTAATCTAAATGTCTGTAGTCAAGGCGTGCGCCTTAGAAGGGTCAAGGCGAAGTGCGTTTAGTAAGGCGCGCGCATCAGACTAGGCTTCAGGCGCATCAGGTGCGCGCCTCACTAAAATACATATTTTTTGTAAAACTATCGTACTATTGGGTTAAGAGTAAGGTCACAATAAAGGTCAAGGGCTTCAGCAAAGAGCTGTAAGAGGAAGAGGCCAATTCAGAGGGAGACAGAAGAAGAATATATTGAGGATGCTAACACACCCGATGATGATGTGGATGAAGCTAATGATTATATTTTAGACGATGACAATGTTAACTAGAACTAATTGTCGACTATTTGAGATTTTGGACATTAGCTATTTTTTATGTTTTATGGCTTTTTGATCACTTGTTTTGTATTTAGATAATGACAATGTTAACTAGAATTGCTTTTGGGTTTCTTGAGGTTTTGGACATTTGTTTTTATGTTATATGGATTACTTGTTTTGTTATTTTATGATATTATTTTTCTTAATTTTTTTGTATTTCTTATATCTATTATTATAATTTTTAATATTGCGCCTCGCTTTAGTCAGGCGCATGCCTCAACTTGTGCCTTGAGCCTCAGGCACCGGGGGTCCTAGCACCCTTAACTACCTTGATCTAAATACATTCTTTCCATATTGTATACTTAACAAGGACTAAAGTATTTAAAAGATATTTCTTTTTGCATAAGGAATGAACTATTTGGATGTGTCGACGTATCATGTTTGTGGGGTTAGCGTGTCTAACACTCAATATAAATGTTGGACACTAACACACGTGTCTGTGTCTTTGTTACATAGTTGATACGTGATTAAATCTTGCTGTGTAAGTGAAGTCTTGATTATTGATTAGGAGTCTTCTCATATTATTGGTCAAATTAGGAGTTATAATTTGAATATATTTATAATTTGAAGTGTTTAATATTGGTTATTAACTTATAGGGTAACAAGGACTTTTTATTTTTATTTTTAAAGAGTCTAATTGGACTATAATGTAGTGGACAACTAGCGGTTACAACCACATACACTCTATGTACTGTGCTGTAGAGTTGATTAAAATCAATAATTTCTCATATAAAATAAATCAATAGTTTCTGCTACAAATGCCTGATGGAGGGACATTCTTTTCATTTTTTAGGTGATGGCTCCATATAGTAGTGGAGAAATTGTTTTTTCAAGTGTTAAGATTGATTCTTCCACACTATATCCTCGTGTATTTGGTTTAGTTCTGTTCCACCTTTATTATAGTCGTGTACACCCTTTCTATATTTCTAGCCTATATATTTTTTAGGCCTTAGTTCTACCACGAACTCAAATGCTTGTATAAATAGACTTAATCCTACTAGGGGAACGCCACGTGGGATGCACGTGCACCTTACACATGGCAGCACCTTACACGTAGCACACTCGTACAGATCACTCGCGGTATCGATATTTGGCCCATCCCTAGATGGACCTACATGCAAAAAATCAGCCTATTAATGATTTTTAAGGATTTGATTGGAGTCATTTTCACGGGTTGATTTTTAACCG
Organism: Euptelea pleiosperma; assembly: GCA_035048495.1. NCBI lineage: Eukaryota > Viridiplantae > Streptophyta > Magnoliopsida > Ranunculales > Eupteleaceae > Euptelea > Euptelea pleiosperma. The sequence continues at coordinate 14,030,060 of CM068548.1, forward strand.
TAGATTTTGAGCATTATATGGGTATTTAGATCCTAAGGTTTGAGAGCACTAAAATGCTTATATAGGTCAACCTAGGGATGGGACAAACATCCATGCGGTCAGTGATCCCTAAGAGTGTCACGTGGCATATACTATTGTCCCTATGATGAGGGATGTGGGCATGCTGGACATCCTGAACTGTGCAGGGCGTACTCCAACCCAAGTTTGTCTCTTCTTTAGAATAGAGGCATTTAATGAGGGAAGGTTTTGCCTTTGAAAGTAGAGAGGCTTTTAATTGTCACATGTGTGGCACTACCGGTTGTTGCTTTATAATAGTATAGATATCACTGTACGTTGTATTTTAACTATTGCAAGTTATCATTTGGCATACACACACAAAGGCGTGGCAACCATATTAGAGTGGCTAGTGACTTTATCTGAGGTAATTTGACCATAGTCCACTAGCTCTAATCTTCCAAAGATATTGTTCATAACTTGAAGATTTTAATTTTTTATGATCCATAGTCAAACTTGAATGAAATTGACACAATATTGACATAAATTTAGGTTGATTTGAAATTTCAAAAGATAGGAAGAAGTGTTATTAAAATCCTATGACCTATATTGCATGGTCATAGATATATGTGTCAGAGTCTGACGCGGATACGAGGTGTCGAACACGGATAAGAGGTGTCGATTTTACCGATTAATCTATTGATACTCATTTTTTCCCCTTCTGATTTCGATTTTACTGATTTTTGGAATTTTGATTATGAATGATGAATCATGTTGAGTTATGGCATTATTATGGAATTATAAATGTGCTTTTTCATCATATAAATGTGTTTTATTAAAAACACATTTCTAACTTGAAATATGCAATGATATATTTTTTTATAATGTTGTCGATTTCTCCTAATTTTTACTGAATTTTCCTGACTTGACCCCTTGTCGTTTTATTACCGAATCCCGCCTTTGTGACTATGGTGGTATCTATTTACAAGAACAAGGAATGTACAAAGTCGTACCAAATACTGTGGAATCCAACTTATGGGCCACACTATGGAACTATGGAAGAGTGTGGAGCAAAGATTATAATAAGAAACAGGAATATTTTTTGAGAACAAATTGGGCTTCATGCTAAGGAGCACAACTATCGAGATCATTGTTATTTAGACAATCATTAAAATTAAATTTATGAGACTGGATGTATTAACTTATCAAAAATAAAAGATTGGATGTATTAACATCATTAGACATGTATCAGGAGTGTTAAGGTGGTGAGACAAGTGAGCTTCTAATTACTTTAGGTTCGCATTTTGGGTCGGCTTTGTGTCCTTATTCTATTCTAACATAGTAGTTTTGGATCATTTAACTTCTCATACTTAAGGGAGGTTCCTTGGTGTATGCGATTTACACATGAAGTAATGTTGGTTGATGAGACTAGAGAAGGAATAAAATGCAAAATTGGAACTATGGAGGGGTATCTTGGAAACTAGGGGTTTTAAAGTATGACTAATTTAGAGTACATTTAGATGTAGTGCAACTTTATTGTGGACATGCAAAAGGGTTGGGGTGTTGAGTTTGATAAACTGAAAAATACTCCAGAGCAACCATTTCCATTATTTGGGTTTGATTATCAGTAGGTGGAGATTTGCTTCTTGAGTAGAATATTACCTATGTATTGATCAAACTGAAGAGAGAACTTTACAAGATGACAATAAGTTCCGTTATGCTTTATGGAATAGAATGTGGGGTAATCAAGAAGCGTGTTCATAGAATGATTGGGAAAGACAAAATTGGAAAGAGCACACGAGGGAATCTACATGTAGCCACAATAGGAAATAAAATAACGAAAAGTTAAATGAGTTGGTTTGGGCATGTACAATGGTGACCAATGATAGCACTAGTGTGGAGTAGCATGTTTGTGTAGGTTGAAGGCTCTAAAAGAGCGAAAGGAAGGTTGGAAAATGGGGTGGATTTAGGTAGGAAGATAAGATTTATAGACATGCACTAACGGAGAACATAGCTCTAGATAGATATGAACGATGAGATTTTTTTTTTTGGTATACTAGTTTATCAATCCTCCCTATCCATATGTTGGTCATCCCCTTGGATTGACCATAAATAAAAGTTTATGATGTTCGGATGATTCTTAGCCAATGCTCTACAACCCATCGAGTCAATTCAAAACCCGTTGACTTGACTTGGTCCAATTTCCTATTTGACTCGTTAATAACTTGATTGAGTTCCGTGTCAACTCGTTGATTTTCCCCCCAACCCCCGCCACCACCCACCACACGCACACACTTAATACCTTAAAAATAAATAATAGTAGCAATAAACTACCAAATTTATTATTTATATAAAATACATTTTCTTGAGTCAAGTCGTTGAGATAAATCAACTTAACAAACTTCAAGTCAAGTAGAGTTTTCGAACACTGATCTCAATTATTTTATAAGGGCTTTATTAAGAGAAAATGTAGAGGAAACGGTCCCAAATCAATGGGCTACCAAATAATGGCAGTATTCAAGGTTAACAATCCAAAATGCAAATGTTAGGCCATCTCTTGAATCGTCCACAAATCATGCTTCACACAATTTGAACTTTGGACCATCCTACATCGTGATGTTTGTCATGCAAGTTTTATGGATCTGGATGCATATGTTTACTTGATTTTGAAGCCATTTACTCTTGCTTTTTAATCAATAAGTAATGTACAACGTTTGATTTGGCCTTTTTTTTGTTTGATGAAAATCGAGATCTTTTGGTGTTAAGATCTCCATCAGTTTCCTTTTGACAGAGTTGGGGTGATGCAAGACTGTGATAATTAGCATAAATGATGAACTGAGATTATATAAAATTACTATTGATAATAAATAGCATAAAATAAATCTAACAACCTACCACAAATATTGAAATCACTAACAAATAAGTAAATTTATTATTCAAAGGCTAATAATCACAATCAAGCTGGGAAACCCCTTAATTATCGATTGAAGGGTCCAATGGAAGTAAGGACTTCCACTAGCCTAGGGTTCAACCAAGATTTGTAGGCTCACTTAGTTCAATATCTAAGATATACTAATTAAATTGAGGTTCAGAAGGGTTTTGGAAGCTTTTTGGGCTTTCAGGCAAGTATCAGCTTTTTCAGTGGGTTTCGGCTAAAAAGGAGAATAAGTGATTTTAGGGTTTCAAAAAGGGGAGAATATTTTTTGGGGATGCCGTTAGGGGTGTCAACGGGTCGATTCCGGTTCGGTTCCTAAGGTGACCAAAACCGGAACCATCGGTTCCGGTTCTTATCGGTTCGGTTCCTTAACGGTTCCGGTTCTTATCGGTTTCGGTTCCATATTAGGCTACCCAGAAGCGGAACCGTTATTGTTGGTTCGGTTCCGGTTCCGGTTACTTATTAATCGGTTCCCAAAAATGTGGACTCGGAACTGGTATTTTCGGTTCTGGTTTCGATTCTGTTCCGGTTAAACGGGTAAAATTGACAGCCCTAGATGCCGTAGGGCTTATTGGGCCCCATGAAGTGTATAGCAGGGTTATGGGAGTGAGGGAGGTGATATGGAGGGTTTTCGGCATGTCGGTGAGAGAACAACTCCCAATTGGTGCCGCATGCACCGGGCCTAGAAGTGGTGTCCTAGAGCACAATAAGGGTAGAGGGATGGGGCGGCTAGGTTTAGAGGGGTGGGGTGGCCCGAGACCAAACCCAAAAATTAGGGTTAGGCTTTAGGAGGGTTGATTAGGGTTTATGTGCTAATAACGGGCTCAAAAAGATAAATTAATGGCAAAGAGAATAAGATAGGAGAGAGAAGAGAGAAAGTTACCTTTGGCTTTGAACCAAATTAGCTTGACTTCACACCAAGATAGACTGGCTTCACACTAGGTTTTCCATTCACAAGAAATTTCTTGGAAGAGTTTTTCTATTTCTTGTATCATCATGAGAGTGTTACATAAAAATGGCTTAAATACCAGCTCAAATAACCCTAATCTAATCTTAGGGGATGTCTGGATGTTCTCATCATGGGGTTTCTGTGACATGCCTATTTGTTTACTGATAGATGTTTGCTACTATTTGTTGTTGATAGCATGTCATTTTGATTGAGTTTTATGTTTGGACTGAAATTTCCTTCTCATTTTGTGCAGAGTTTGACAGCAGTGGGATTCAGCAGTACTTCTTTAGTTAGTCTTTCACTTGTTGGTTGTCGTGCCATGATTGCTCTTGAGCTCACATGCCCATATCTTGAGCAAGTTTATTTGGATGGTTGTGATCATCTTGAAAGAGCATCATTTTGCCCTGTAAGTAAAATTGACTGCGTTATTTTGCCCTGCCCAATATATATATATATATATATTAGCCCTTACATATGTTGCAGTCTTTTAAGAACCAGTTGTTTGCTGAGATTTAGTTCCGTAGTTCAGGAGCTACCACATTGAATGTTTCGAGGGTTCTAACATCATGGATTCCACAATCCACATTGATTATGATGTGTGATGTAGCTATACTCTGGTTCCTTGCGTCAACACAATTGGAGCGCCATAGATTACATTAGTATGTTTAATTGTTTATACTTGTAACTCTCTTTTAACACCATTCACTAACCTGAAATTTGGTTGCTGTAGGTTGGTCTTCGGTCCCTTAATCTAGGGATATGCCCTAAACTGAATGTTCTTCAGATTGAAGCACCACATATGGTGGTGCTGGAGTTGAAAGGATGTGGTGTTTTATCTGAAGCATCTATCAATTGCCCTCGCTTAATGTCTCTAGATGCTTCCTTTTGCAGGTGACACTCTTGCTCCTATAATATTATACTCATGGTATTGTTGTGGGCACTCAAGCTGACATTTATTCTTTCTGCATATGCAGTCAACTTAAAGATGATTTCTTGTCTGCAACAACTAAGTCATGCCCTCTCATCGAGTCGCTAATATTGATGTCATGCCCATCCGTTGGTCCTGATGGGCTCTCCTCTTTGCGCTGTCTTTCGTATTTGACCTTGCTTGATTTATCCTATACGTTCTTGATGAACTTGCAGCCAGTTTTTGGATCCTGTTTGCAATTAAAGGTAATTCTCAAATGTCTTAACACAAATAAATGCACATGCTTGACGAATTCTCACTTACTCTTTGCTTAACTTAATTTTTAAATATTTACCTTTATGCTCTTATGCATGTGGGAATCATGTCTTCTTGTTTAGCCATTTGCATCAAGTATTGCAGGCTTTTCCTAAATATTCTTGTGGCTGGCCGAGTTGTTACACTCCACATTGGTCAATTGTGCACATTTTATGAACTATTTCAGTACTGATTAATTAAAACAAAATGTTCTTCAAATGATATGGTTTACCCCGACTTTATTCTAACACAGTCACGTAGTTCAGAAAATGATTTTAGCTTTAGTAAATGTTTGGTAAGCATTTTTTATCCTTGTTTCTTTTCATTTTTGCCTTTCTATTGTTTACATTTTCTTTTTGCAGGTATTGAAGTTGCAGGCATGCAAATATCTCACAGACTCCTCTTTGGAGGCTCTTTACAAAGAAGGTGCTCTCCCGGCCCTGCGTGAGTTAGACTTGTCCTATGGGAGCCTCTGCCAGTCTGCCATAGAGGAGCTTCTTGCTTTCTGTACACATCTTACTCACGTGAGTTTGAATGGCTGCCTGAATATGCATGACCTTAATTGGGGTTCTAGTGGTGGCTGGTTTTCTGAGTTGTCAGACATTGATGACTCACTTCATCTGTCTTCTTTGGAGAATTCCCACGAGTCGATTGTGCAGCCTGACCGTTTGTTGCAGAATCTCAACTGTGTTGGGTGCCCAAACATCAAGAAAGTTGTCATTCCTCCGATGGCCCGTTGTTTCCATTTGTCATCGCTAAACCTTTCTTTGTCTGCAAATTTGAAGGAAGTTGATGTTGCTTGTGCCAATCTGAGCTTTCTCAATTTGAGGTATCGTCCTCCTTTCTCATTAGTAACTTGGTTTGGCTCTGTTAATCTTTGTATTATTTCGTCTACTGAGTGTTTTTTTTCTCTTTGCTTTTACATCGATCAGCAATTGTTGCTCTTTGGAAATTTTAAAGCTTCAATGTCCAAGGTTGACAAGCCTCTTCCTTCAGGTAAGCATTTTTACCTCGCACAGTTGAAGTTCTTGGCGATTCTTTCATATGTTTTTTCTATTTTTGCAGTGAGTCTTTGGGACTACACTGTTATTCCAGTAAATAAAATTTAGTTGTAATATGTTCATATTATTTCGAACTTTGTTTCAAGGCTAAGCATAGAGTGTGGTTGTTCTTGACGGGAGATTCAGAATGGCACATGCAGGGCTCAGTGCCTGCCATTCAGTGGTTCCTATCTAAGAGATCTATGCGGAGCTCATTGGTCATTGGATGGTGGGTCCTGACAATCTGTATATGTGCCACGTATCCTGAAATTATACTTATAGACTGTCGATTTCCATCTCTTACACGCAGACTGCAGATCATCCCCTCTATACACACACGTGTGAACCATCTATCTTATGCTTTCTAATTTCTCTTCTTTGGTTGCTGCAACCATGGTGTGTTTAATAGTCTTGTAGCATTGCTGAAGAAGCAGTTGAAGCTGCGATATCACACTGTAACATGCTGGAAACTCTCGACGTCCGTTATTGTCCAAAGGTGAGAGCCTTTTGTGGAATCGTTGCAACTATTCTGCTTATAACAGATGATAAGAAAAACCCAGTGATTCCTGTTCATTATCTTTATTTTCCCCCCACCGTTCTAAAATATTTTTGTTCTTTTTTTGCATATAGATATACTCTGTGAGCATGGTGAGGTTGCGTTCAGTATGCCCCAGTTTGAAGCGCATCTTTAGCAGCCTCTCAGGCTCGTGATGGGGTGATAAACCACCAGTGCTTCCTTGCAGGTCAGGTTATTCTGCATTATTTTCTCCAGTGTGTTTTTATTTGCTATGCTGGCTCAGGGCAATTAGCTTAGTAAGTTATTTGTGATGATGCCCCTATATTGTAAATACCCGATTGTCTTTTGCTTTATTTATTCTGTTGGTGTTTGTGAGAGCAAGTAGGAGTGTATTGGGGCAGTGGATCGGCTACCTCCGGATGTAACGAAGATAATAAAACCTTATTTATTAATATATTTATGATTATTTGGTTGTCATAAATTCAGGGATTTTGACTTGATGCAATGATGCCAGTCCCTGTTTATATTTTGTCTGCTTAGTTCTTGATATGGGGTGGTAACAACTATGACTTGGCATGCTCTTGTTCTTTCAGAAAGGTAACTCCACCTGATTCTTCTGTTAACTTCTTGATCTTTAAAGATCAAATGATGGTGACCATATATCCAACGTGATTGAAATTTTATCCTGTTTAGTCACTATTTTAGATTTCATTTATTTTTGCAAGCTAACAGATTAGGGGCAGAGGGAGTATACTTGGGACTACCCGGGGCCAGGTTGTGCGCTGCTGTGGATACAATTGTTTTCTACAATTTCAGACTGATTTCTGGTCTGATATAGGTCATGCTTCTCGAGCTTTGGAGTAGCTTTTTGGGAATTCACCGACCTCATGTTGGTTCGATTGAAGCATTAATCTATAGTTGATGTTACCTTTTCGTTTGTGCCCCCATGCCACAATACATACCGACTGGATCTATACTATTTAAATAGAAGAGATCTAAATCATTCTGCTCCATTGCATTGACAGTAATGAAGATTCTCTTAATATTTTATTGGATGGAACCCATGCAAGATGTTTTCATTGATTTGCTTGTTCTGTCAATACTAATATGCACCTTTTTTTTTATGCTCATCACAAAAAAAAATCCACCAATTTTTTTAATGTTAATTGAGTAGCTATATTGAGATGACATTATATAAACGCTGGGGCTATGAAATCATTGCCTTTCCCTTTCCTGAGATACGAATTAGGTTTGCCCATGCTTCTTAACTCAACCGACTGGACAGGTGGCCTGTTAGCACCATTCTGAAACTGTAAGATTTTTGTTGTAAACAATTGCAGATGGAAAAATAGTAGAATGGAAAATTTTCATCGTTTGCAGAAAACTCCATCAAGATCTCTTCAGTATCAATCTTTGCAGGGACCAGGGCGAGTCTAACCATGATCCACTTGGTTCAACTGCCCCTGCCTGTCCTTTTTTCTCGTTTTTGATTAATCATTCTCAAGATGTTTCACTGGTTATGTTGGTGGTATGCCATCTCCTCCTTTCATTTATTCGTTTACGCAGGAACTGTTGAATTCATTAGATAAGCCAAAAGGTTTTGCTCAAGCAGAACAGGCTTGATTTTTTTGTCATATTCAGTTTGGGGGTCCATCCGACCTGCTAAGGCCATTGCTGGACGGTCTGGATGGTTCGACCTTTGGCCTTTAATCTACAATGCAGAAAAATGGACTGAGTGTTTCCTGTTACCTTCCCCATTGACATCTCTAAAATCAAGTCTTACTAGAACATAAACAGAGGTACACTAAGTGGTGGGGCTCACATGGAGATCATGGTTGACAATCCAACCATAAATTGAGTTCTTGCCATAATCATCATCACCAAAAATCAGTCCATTTCAATATTGCTAATTATATAATTTTTTAAATTGGATCTTTCTAATTGAAGTAAATTATAATGAGGTTAGAAGTTTTTAAATGGACCCACATTATGTACAACTGACAATGCTTGGATTGTCGAACATCATTTCTTATGGTGTTAAGAGCACCTCAATGCAGGGCTGGCAATGGATCGGATCTGTTCAGATATGATAATTTTGGGTCTGAAACCACCTATATTGTTATCGGATCGGTTATGGGTCTGTGTGTGTTGATCCGATTTCTTATTTATCGGATCGGGCATGTACTGATCTGATATGTATATATAATATATAGTGGGTGCCCCGAGCCATCGGCACTCCTCGACAAAGAATTTGCCAAAATCAGGTGAGTGGCGGAGATCCACCGTCCATTTGGGAGAGGATTAGATCTCGGTCCTTCTTTGTTGATGCTTATAAGAGGAGGTCTAAGTAGGGAGACAACCAATGTGTTTGGTTATATAGAATAGTAAATGGCCTATACCCACAACACTCTCAGACAAAAGCATTTGCAAAAATTGGGTGCCTTAGGCAAACGGTATAAGGGACTGGGGGCGTTACCGTTTTTTCCATTATAACAACTGTTATAATGGATTGTAATGCACAGAGGGAGAAATGGGAAAATAATAGAAATAACAAAAAATAACGGCGTTGAAATTTAAATTTTGAATGAATTGAGGTCAAATGAGGCCGATTGAGTGGTTGAAATCTAGCCGTCCACATTAGATCGATGGATTTGATCTCAACCACTCTTTATCTAACCGTCACATTAGATGGATGGATAAGATAAGAGAATACAATTGAGTTGTCTTGATATATGCATGGGTGGCCTGTGCCCGCGGCACTTTCCGACATAGTGTTTGTCAAAATCGGGTGAGAATTAATCTCAGCCATTGATATGAAGTATAGTGGATCTCAGCCACTCATTATTGAAGCCATATAAGATAAGAGGGGTATAAGAAAATCACTAAATTTTCGTTAAATTCTATTTTTTATTTTAATTTTCAATTTTCAAATTTTCAAATTTGAATTTCAGCACCACTTTTTTTCTCGTTAAAATCATTAAAATCCGTTAAAATCTATTTCTTTCCATTTTTGCCCTTAGCCATTTCAATCCATTTTAACGGTAACACCCCTCTCGAGGCATAAAAAGTGGGGTTCCTGAGCCTTACCCTTGGGCTATATGTAAATCCAACCCATTTCATTCCTTATATGTAGGTGACCCGCAACAAAGCGTTTGTCAAAATTGGGTGTGAGTGGCTGAGTTCCACCGTCCACTTGGTGTGATAAGATCTCGGCCATCCTTTATGAAGCCGGATAAGAGGGGGAGACAACTGTCCTGTTTTGTTACATAAATAAATAATGTTATATTAATAAAATATGGTATAATGTGTTATATGTAATTATGGAGATAATGTTATCCTTCTATATATATATTTTTATTTCATTATTGTACAACACTTAAATTTTGAGTGGGTAAAATATATAATTTTAAAATTTTGTTTTGATTTAGTTGATTGAATCATATCAGATCGGGTCTGGAACTCTATTCTATCTCACGGATCGATTCCGGATCATGATTATGTGATCCGATCTCTTATCGGATCAGATCAGATTGGCATGTTTTCTTATCTGATCGGGTGTCCGGATCAACACTGATCCGACTCGAACCCAATCCATTGCCAGACGTACCTCAATGTCCGGAGTCTGCGGACGTGTGATTTGGGTTGGGGTCACATGCACCAATCTACTGTCAAGCTCGATTCAATGGAATCAAGGGCGAAGGATATTCGATCAGAGAACCATTCAATGATAAGGTCATGATGACGATGATGATGACCATGTCACATTCCCACCGAAAGAGGATGGCAATTGGCTACCCCAAATCCCAATCACTGCCAGCCTTATCGTTGCCGTCTCTTACTTAGGTCCTCCACCTAGGACATGACCATAAGAGAAATGACATTTATGCCCATATGCCAAAACCCTATTTAACCCCTCATTATATAATACTATCACTATTCTTCCTCCTTGACGTGCTCAATGTGGTTGGTGACCAAAAAAAATCTCAAATCCAGGGCTAGAAATCATCCCAGGAAAACGATCCAATTCAACGACTCGATATCCTCAATTACACGGGTTTTGGCTGTGTAGGTCCGTCAAGGGATGGGCCAATCATTCATGGGTCAGTGGGCCTGAAGAGAGTGCCACTTGGTGTGTTTCTATTCGCCCACAGGAAAAAAAAAAAAAAGTATCCTCAGGGTAAATTTTCTAAACAACAAGGTGATATCTTGGTAAAGCAGGGTCAAATTGAGAAGGCCTACATTGGAAAAAAACAAAACAGGATCTAGAGAAACTTGTGGCATATCCCATATCCAGAAGCCCACCTTACAAGGAGGGAATCCCTACCACCCACACATTTTTTCATGGATACAATTTAATGTGACAAAGACTTACAGACACCTTTTAGCTGTCAGATGTCTTCTTATGCTCTTCTTCTTTCTCTCCACATATCTTCATGGACCACATTCAAAAGAAAAGATTTCCAATTACCTTTTTGACTCTTTCTTATGTACCTTCTTCCGAGTAAAACTTGTGTCACAAGATGTTGTGACGGAACACGGTCACAGCACTCAATACGAGCCACGTGGTATAATATTAGAGGACAATGACTGTATGGATGTTTGGGCAGTCCCTCGGTGGACTGGTACACAAAAAATCAGCTTGATTAGTGATTTCTAACTGATTCTATTGAAGTTATTTTCATCAGTTGATTTTTAACGGTAGGAATTTGAACATTATTGAGTGTTATTTGGGTGCATAAATCCAAAGGTTGTAAATCACTAATCAGGCTGATTTTTGGTTTGCAGGTCCACCGAGGGAGTACTGGTCAAACATCCGTACGGTCAAAAAGCTCTGATAGTGTGCCACGTGGCTCGTATTGAGTGCTGTGACCGTGTTCCATCACAACATTTGTGACACAAGTTTTACTCCCTTCTTCCCTTCTATACAGTCATCCTGACGACGACATGTCCTTGCTAGGGTCCAGACCGTTCGATGATCTTCACGATTTGTCTGGTGCGAGTACCAAGGACCATCATCAGCGATCGGAACACGGCCACCTAAGGATGATAGTAACACTATTCATTTCCTTGTATTGATGGAAAACACCCTGGTTTAATTAAAAACTTAACATGTCTTTTAATGAGTGAAAGAGAAGCTTCAGTGATTCAATCTTAATGATGATATGCAGTTCTATTACATGAGGAACATTTTGATGGTTTCTAATGATATCGAAATATCGATACAACGTCTCGCCTTTTCAATAGCTGATCGGCTTGTCGCTAACGGAACGACTTTGGTGGTCTTCGCACTTCCATTGTCGTCGCGGCGCAATCATCGCGCGGCATTCGATCATATTCTTTAAAACATTTATTTGACAGAGATTAAAACCTAATTCTCATGAATTGACCTTGGGTAGAAGGCTTCCTAAGTCAACAATTTATAAATTCTTAACCATTGGATCTGTATAATCATATGGTTGCCCTAGATAAATATAATCGAGATTATTTTATTGACTCCCTGTTGACCTATAGCATTAATACTCTTAAAAAAGGGCGCTTTTGTCATCTCATGAGAGAATTCAAAAAATGTATTCTATATTTTTTTTTAAACAAAAAGAGGCTTCTTGTTTTTTTTTTTTTTAGTAGATCACATGCATTACAGCTCTCAGTCTGTCGTTTCTAACGTACTCTTTCTAGATTACCATGCACGTGAAATCTTGCATGGGCATCTCTCTCTCTCTCTCTCTCTCTCTCTCTCTCTCTCTCTCTCTCTCTCTCCCACCATGCTATCCCCATTCTATATAAATGGTACCAAACACCCTACTAAAAAGACGCACAAAACATATAGAGAAACACCAGTCACACTAATGAAGATGCTCTACATCCTCTTCCTCTTTGCTCTCCTCTTCTCCTCCTCCTGTCATGCTGCCGACTTCTGCGTCGGAGACCTGAAGGGACCGGAAAGCCCGGCAGGATTCACCTGCAAGAATACCGTGAAAGTCACTGTTGATGACTTTGTGTTCTCTGGTCTAGGCGTGGCTGGTAACACCTCGAACCTCATCAAGGCAGCAGTGACTCCTGCGTTCGTCGGCCAATTCCCTGGCTTGAACGGGCTTGGGATCTCCATCGCCCGCTTGGACCTTGCCCCAGGTGGTGTTATCCCATTCCACACCCACCCGGCTGCATCAGAGGTCCTCCTAGTCTCGCAGGGATCGATCTGTGCCGGTTTTGTCTCTTCATCAAATACTGTTTACTTTAAGACACTTAAGAAGGGAGATATCATGATTTTCCCTCAGGGGTTGTTGCACTTCCAGTTGAATGCTGGTGGGATTACGGCAGTCGCTTTTGTTAGCTTCAGTAGCCCGAGCCCTGGCCTTCAGATCCTTGATTTTGCATTATTTTCTAATGACTTGCCTACTGAATTGGTGGTGAAGACCACTTTCCTTGATGCTGCTCAAGTGAAGAAGCTCAAGGCTGTCCTTGGTGGTACTGGCTAAGGGTGGATCGCTAGAGATTGTTTCTTCTTTTCCATTCTTTTAGGTGTTTTGCTTTGTGTTTGATGTTTGTGAGCTTAGAATTCTTCGAATCGACGGCGATTTGTGGAGTTCTATCTTTGTGGTTTTCGAATCTAAGTTTCTAGGTAGTGTTTCATTTGCTTTTGGATGTTCAATTGTGAGCTTATCGAGTTTAATTTAAATGGGAATCAGTAATGAACACCATCAAACAATGTGCCTTTAAATTAAGCCTAAACCAACCTTACGATTCGACGCTTCTCATTGACCCTTTTTTTTTTTTTTTTTTAAATTTATTTCACTGTCATTGACATTATGGGTTTGTAATTTTTCCTTTTCTCTTTTATTTCCTACTCATTTAATTTCTTAAACAGATTTAATTGCATAATGTGGATTATTTGAATGGAAGAAAAAAAGACGGAACTCGTTACCAGTAAATCTTGCTAGAGCTTTTAAGAGTTTAATAAGTTTACATTCTCCTACAAAAGTGAATTATATGAAATGCAATTGTATTAAGGATAGAATGAGCGATTCGAAGTGATAATTTGTTTATAATAATGACTATTTGGAGACGCTTACGACGGAAACCTTAATATAATTATGCTTAGGAGTTTTGAAAGAGGGGAAATGTGGTTAGAGGGGTTGGCCACAAAGAAAGATGATAATCTTATCCATTCCCTAGTGGTTGAAACTTTTCTGTATGTCAACATATTGGAATATTGTTTTCTTCCTCAGAGAATATCGGTGACGTCTCCGCCTTCGTCGTGGCATTACGTTGTCCCCACAGCTCTTATGATCAATAATGCTCTAGTTTTTTAGGTTCTAAAACTAATGAATTTTACGCTAATGATGAATTTTACGACAGACGGCTTAATTTCTGTTTGGTGTGGGCAGATTTTTCGACTCGAATGCACTTTAATGCATCAGGCTCCAATTTGGAGCTCTGAGAAAAACAATTGAGACATATTCTTGCATGACCAAATGGGTCATTAGTAGTCATTGCAGCGCTGCTAAAGCGGCCAAACTCGATCCTAATACCCTAAAAAAAATGCCATGGTAGCAAAGAAACAAATTAACCTGAGGTGTCTTCTTTTGTTCATGGTGTGTTTTTAGGAGTTACTGCTTTTCGTTAGCAGCAAAGATCTTCTTCTGCTCATCTTCTCCATTAACTTGCATTCTCACCAATATATACTGTCATTAAGGGCAGAATCATTTGCAACATTTTAAGCCGACTGGCGAGACACAAGTACACGCAGTTCTGTTATTTATAAAGTCTTTAGTGTGGTCCACTAGTGGGGGCATCGACCTAGAAATATTTTTTTGGCAGGTCAGTTTTTCATTAAGGACGTTTTCGTACCTTTACATATAGAGATATAGAAACCCTAGTTTTCGTATTGAGGTTATGTATGCCTCGATTGATCTGAGTCGATCATTCAATTTTGTATTGTGAGTGTTTTCTTTTGCCTCAGAGCATAGTGGAATCTGTATTAGTTCATGGACGTACCTTAATCTTGAGAGGGAAGCACGTAAATCTATGTGTGTGTGTTTGCATCTTGGTGTTTATTGTTATTTCTTCCAGCAGGTATGTAGGACCCCTTGAATGTTGGGTCCCAACTCTCTTTTATTACATGTGGCACCACATATAAGATATAATCATGGGCTGGATATGATCAATGTCTTCACTCCAGGTAGTCCCAATCCCAAATAAATAAATACAAGACAGTGAGCAATTGTCATGTATGGCACACTGAGACACTTCGTAACTACTAGGCCTGCTAATCGCCACAAAGAACTAACAAGATGATTGATTGCAGGTCTAGTACAGAATCAAGACTGTGTTGTCTTCGATCTTTATGTAAGCATAAGATCAGAATAGAAGGTGTTGTCCCATTCGTTTCTTCATGGATTAGGACATCACAGATGCAGGAACATGTGATCAAACGCAAATGGGCCTGATTGACTGTATGTGTTTCAGAGATAAGAATTTGAATCAATATTTCTGATTTTCCAGCTGTTTTAATTAAAAAATATCTTCAATCCATATCTCCCCCCTATGAGAATGAAAGAATTTAGTCTGTGGAGCAGGCTGTAGCACATCAAAACACGCCACGTAGTGACATGTACACTCTTTCGAGCCCACTGATCCATGAATGCATTGGTCCACCCCATGATGGACCAACACACCAATAATCAGCTTAATCGATGATCTGTAGCCGTTGGATTAAAGAATTTTCATTGGTGATTCCTAGCCTAATTGGATTGTAGAATTTCTTTTTTGGGTACTGAGATCGAATGGCTAGAGATCACCAATCAGGCTGATTTTTGATTCATCAAGGTGGTGGGCCAATTATGCATGGGTCAGTTGGTGCGAAAGAATGTCCTACGTGGCACGTTTTATGCGTCTCACAGACAATTGTGCTCTACAGACTGGTTTTTTGGAAGAGAGAATCTATATCTACATAGCATTTAAATCGTGTAGACAAGATGTTGGTGATTGGTTTGTCAGCAAGTTGCAAGTTTGAGCCACTTGTAACATGGACAGGGCAATTGTGCCTCACAAAGTCTTTAATGATAAGACATCTTTCAACAATTAATAGGAGAAACTTTTCTTGCATATCCATTATCCATTGTCCATCAAAATTAGAATATGGACCTCATTAATTTTAAATCAGCTCAGTTGTCTCCCCCTCTTATAGGCTTCTTATACGGCTGGCCAAGATCTTATCCCCCAACGGGATGGTGAATCTCAGCCACTCAGCACCCGATTTTGGCAAATATATGCTTTGTCGGGCAGTGCCGTGGGCACGGGTCACCCACTAGTATATAATAAGGGAGCTCAGTTGTCGCCCCCTCATATAAGTTTCAATAAAGAAGGGCCGAGATCTTATCCTCTAACTGAACGATGGATCTCAGCCACTCAGACCCGATTTTTGCAAATGCTTTGTCGGAGAGTGCCGTGGGCAGGGGCTACCCACTAGTATTTATATAATAAGTGACAGTGGTTGTCTCACAACTCATAATCCTATCTTATCCCCCAACTGGATAGCGGATCTCAGCCACTCACCCAATCTTGGCAAACGCTTTGTTGGGGAGTGCTCTCGGCACTGGCCACCCACTAATTAGATGGCAATCTTCAGAATGTTAGTTGTATTTTTATTTACTACCCTACCAAATCAGCTTATGATTAGTCACAGTATGTATGAAGGGTACAACATTCGATTCTGGATAGACTTACCATAAAAGATGATTGTGGGTACCTTAAAACCCACCAACCAAATCATGAATTCAGAACAATTAATGAGAAAAGGTTTTCTGGGTGGGACGTGAAATCTTCATTTCTGGAAAGCCAGCCCATTTGTGGTGCCATGTGGAAGGCTTCCATGGCCAATCCAGACCCTAATTCTGATAGAAGACCCTCTAGACTGGACTTGGACATTGCCTTTAGCCTCTGTCACACATTCATACCTATATCCTTCTGTCTATTGCGGGAAAAGCTAGGATGCAAATTTTAGAGTATGCAAATGCGGCCAGAAAGTGACATATAACAACTAAACCCCTCGCTAAGGAGAGAGAGGTTGTAGAAACGATGGGTTAACAGGAGGTTTGGTTGTTACGAGTCACCTTCTGGCCACATTTGCATACCCTAAAAGTATGCAACCATTTGCATACTAGTTTTTTTTTATTCCCGTCAATTGCATTCTTCCCCAACAGCACTTGCTTTCTATTTTTGAATGGTGATCATATGGTCGGGGTCCATGTTATGCCCAATCAATTAAAATGCATTGTTAGTGTTTTTCCCTTGGGGGTGTTTTCGTACGTTTACATAGAGATACGGAAATCCTAATTTGGTCTTTATATACCTCGGTTGATCAGAGATGATTATTCATTTTATTGTGACT
The DNA here is from genome assembly GCA_035048495.1 of Euptelea pleiosperma. Lineage (NCBI taxonomy): Eukaryota > Viridiplantae > Streptophyta > Magnoliopsida > Ranunculales > Eupteleaceae > Euptelea > Euptelea pleiosperma. The sequence continues at coordinate 14,047,107 of CM068548.1, forward strand.
GTTTCTTTTGCCTCAGATCATAGTGGAATTTGTGTGAGTCTGTGGCCGTACGATCTTGAGGGAACCACGTAAATCTGTGTCGTGAGTTTGCATCTTCGTTGTTTATTGTTCTGTCTTCCAAAATTATTCACCATGTCTAGAACATATAAAAGCAAATTCCTCGAGTTAGCTAACTACCTTTTAGCTCATGATTTATGGTTTCCTCACTTGTGCTTTTATTAGACTAGTGGGTCCCCGACAAAGCATTTCCCAGAATCGGGTTTGAGTGGGTGAGATCCACCGTATAGTTGGGGGATGAGATCTCGGCCCTTCTTCATTGAAGCCTATAAGAGGGGGATAAGTGGGGAGACAACCATTGTCACTTGTTATATAGATACTTATCCAAGTAGGTTGATTAACGACATAAATCTCTCAAGGTAGGACCCCTTGAATGGCGACACCACATATGATATATAATTAAGGGCTGGAAATGAGTAATGTCTTTCACCTAGTCCCAAATGATTAAGTACAAGACAGTGACATTGTCTTGTATAGCTGCAACAATATGAATGGCACACTGGATGATTTGATTACATGTCTAGCATAGAATCAACACCATGTGATTTACATAAAGAAAACATAAGATCTTGTCTAGTTCTTTATGTAACGCCATAAGATCAAGATAGAAGGTGTTGTCCCATTCATTTCTTCATGGATTAGGACATACATGTGATCAAACTTAAATGGGCCTGGTTGTATGTGGGCTACATGAATACACACCATGTGGCCCACACCGTTGGGCCCACTGACCCTTGAATAATTGGTTCACCCCTTGATGGACCTACACGCCAACATCAGCTTTCTCGGGTTATTGAGAGTCAGCGGATTCTAGAATATTTTTGGGCACTCAGATTGAATGGCTAGAGATCCCCCAATCTGGCTGGTATGTAAGTCCATCAAAGGGTGGGCCAATTATTCAAGGGTCAGTGGGCCTGAAAGAATATTCCACGTGGCACCTTTTTATGCTACCACAGACTATTGAGCCTGAAGAGAATATGTATAACATTTAAATCATGTAGACGGTTAGTTGGTGATTGGTTGTCAGCAAGTTGGATGTTTGAACCACTTGTAATATGGAATGGGCTTTAGTTTGTTTGCAATTGTGGCCCACAAATTAAGACTTTAACAATCTGGAGCTCCTAATTTAAAAGATTAGATGTCAAACCATCATCAGCATGTTAGTTGTATTTTTATGTAAATCGTTACCAAATCAGGTTATGATTAATCACAGTATGAAGGGTACATTTGAGTCTAGATAGACCAATCATAAAAGTAATTGTGGGTCCCCTAGAACCCACCAACCAGAATAAATCTTTGGTGACGGACCAGAGTATATAAGCCACGTGGCACACTCTTTGAGACCATTGACCGTATGGATGTTTGGCCCATCCCTAGATGGACCTACAAATAAAAAATCTGCCTGATTAGTGATTTCTAACCTTTGAATCTGAGTACCCCCAAAGGGCCCAAATAATGCCTGAATCCCACGGTTAAAAATAAACCTGAGAAAAAGACTTCAATCCAATGGTTAGAAAGTACTAATCAGGCTGATTTTTGGTCTTTAGGTCACCTAGGGATGACCAAACATCTATACAATCATTGGTATGTAAGAGTATGCCACATGGCTCACATTATTGTCCGTCATCAAAGATTTACTACGCTAACCAAATCATGAATGTAGAATAATTAATGGTTACCAAATCATGAATTTAGAATGATTAATGGAAAAAAGTTTTCTGGGTGGCCGTGAAACTTCTTTTCGAGACAGCCAGCCAATTTGTGCCATGGGGAAGGCTTCCATGGCCAAACAGTCGCTGGACTTGGACATGGATGTCGGTCACCAATGTTGATGACGGACCACAATATGAGCCATGTGGGACACTCTTAGAAACTGCTGACCACATGGATACTGGGATTTGAGGGGCTTAGCTGAACTGGTGGCCTTAGGCGATTGTCTCAACTGCGTAATGGTTGGGCTGGCCCTGAATTGAACCCACACTTACCCTTAACTTTTTCTTGAAAGGACGAGATTCAGAGTGAGCATGGGTTGGGTCTGTTTCAGGCTAGGGTCTGCCCAAACATGGCTTAGGACCTAAGGGACTAGACCAATCTAAGGCTGGCCAATGCCCGATTGTGGTCCAAATCAGGCCATTAATTTCCTGTTAACCCTTGGTCTCGCCCATTTACGTACCATATGCTTGTAGGTGCAGCCGAAGCCTGACCAAAAGCTGTCTAGACTCGTACTCTTCGACATGCCTTGCCCATGTGCACTCCTGAAGCGTGTACACATGGCTCACATAAAAGGCTCTAAAAAGGCCCTGTTTGGTTCGCTGCACTGGGATGCAAATGCACTCACTTGCCACAATTTTGGAATGCACATGGTTGGTTAGGGGCGTGCAAGTGGCTGCCAAGCCCTTGCAAACTCCATAACAAAATAGATGCAAATGAAGCCCAATAACCATGGCAAGTGGGTGCATTGCCACTCACTGCATTTACATTGGAGTGCAAAATGCATCTCAGTGCAGCGAAACAAGCAGGGCCATGCTAATGGTTTGAATTGTACATCAAAGATAAGCTTAACCAATTTAGTCTCCATCCAACAAAGTTGAGCTGTCAGGAAGTATGACTAACGATAAATGAGAAAAAAGTATATAGATCAGATGGTTAGGAACTTAGAATTATCCAGTTGGATTAATCAATGACATAGATCTCTTAAGTAGGATCCCTCAAATGGTGGGTCCCAATACTCTTTATATGTGCACCACATTAGAGACATAACGAGTAAACCTTCGCTGACACCTGTATAGTCAGCAACGCTGCTAACTGCAACCAATATGAGCCACGTGGCACATTCTTAAAAGGACACTACTGACCGTATGGATGTTTGGCCAATCACTAAGTGGATTAGTGATTTGAAACCTTTGGATCTTTGTGCCCAAATAATTCTCAAAATATTGCTTCGGGTAAAATAAACCCATGAAAATAACTTCAATCCAATGCTTAGAAATCACTAATCAGGCTGATTTTTGGTTTGTTGGTCCACCTAGTGATTGGCCAAACATCCATACGTTCAGTAGTGTCCTCCTAAAAATGTGCCACGTGGCACATATTGGCTGCATTGCCGACTTCAGACGACAGAATCTTGGGCTGGATATGAGCAATGTCTTCACCACAGGTAGTCTTCAATAATTAAACACAAGATAGTGACCTTGTCATATGTAGCTGCAACAGTATGACATGGTCTAGTACAGAATCAACACCTTGTGATTTACATAAGATCTTGTCTAACCATGAGATCAAGAGATGGAATGTGTTGTCCCATCTGTTTCTTCATGGATTAAGACATCACAGATGCTGGAACATGTGATCAAAACTCAAATGGGTCTGAATTTGATTGTATGGATACTTTGTATCAATATTTCTAATTTTCCACCTGTTTCACAACTATTTATTCTAAATTTCTTCAACCCATTTCTCCCCCAATGCCCACTGATTAGGGTTGGCAATGGATCGGGTTTGAGTCGGATTGGTACTGATCTAATAAGAAATCCAATCCAGCCGGACCCGATCGGATCAATAAAATTCAGTTCCAGAACTGATCCGATATGATTAGATTGGTTCCGGGGCCCAACCCAACCCATTCCAATCTGATATGATATTTACATACCTTTAGACATTTAAATATATTTATCTATATAATAAATATTTTATATAAAATATAGATATCGGGTCAGTATTGGATCGGAATAGTATCAATCCGATAGATCGGATCAACAATCTCTGATCTGAAACTGATCCGATTATGGAAAAAAAGGTTTTGGACCCGATTTTTTTTGGATTGGATCGGATCTCTGGGTCGATCAGATCCATTGCCAGCCCTACTACTGATCCATGGGTGATTTTACATACCAAAAATCAGCCATGAAAAATTCTCAAATCCAATGGCTAGAGATCACCAATCGGGCTGATTGTTGGTATGTTACGTGTGTAGGTCCATCAAGGGGTGGGCCCGAACCGAGTGTCCCACGTGCCACATTTTATGCGGCCGACAGACTATTTTATTTTATTTTTTCTAAACAGAATCTATGTAGCAGTTAAATCATGTAGATAAATTAGTTGGTGATTGGTTGTCAGTGAGTTGGATGTTTGAACTTTGAACCACCTGCTGTAACATGGAAGGGTCGTGATGTAACAAGGTATACCTGAGATCTTTTCATTTGCGGAAGCGGCATTTTTTATAGTCACCACTGCCATCTGGGTCCACTGACCACATGGATGTTTAGCCCACCTCATAGACATTCATACAAAAAATAAGCTTGTTTAATGATTTTTAGCCGTTGGTTTTGGTACTCAAAAAATGGTTGCATTCAACAGCTATAAGAACGCCTTAAAAAGTGCTAAAAAGTGTTAAAATCTAATGGTTATAGATTACCAATCAAGATGATTTTTGGTGTGTAAATCCACCAAGGGGTGGGATAAACATCCATGCGGTCAGTGGGCCCAGATGGCAGCGGTGACTACTAAAAATGCGGCTTCCACAAATGAAACAGTTTCAGGCATACCATGTTACATCTTTTTCCAACATGGAATGGGCTTCTTTTTTGTTACAATTGTGCCTCAGAAACCAAGAATTTATAGTCCAATTAAAAAGATTAGATGAGCATGTGAGCTGTATTTTAATATTCATCATTACCAAATCAACCAATGATTAATCACGGTATGAAAGGCTACATTCGACTGTAGATAGATCTACCATAAAAAGGTTATTGTGGGTCCCCTGCAACCCACCAACTAAATCATGAATTCAGAATAATTAATGGGAAATTGGTTTTCAGGGTGGGTTGTGCAACCTTCTTTTCTGGATAGCCAGCTAAATTTATGCCATGCGGAAGGCTTCCGTAACCAATCCAGACACTCTGGACTGGACTTGGACATTGTCCTTATCCTCACTCACGTCTATATCTTTCTGTCTATTGCACTATTCTTCTAACAGCATTTGTGGTTTAAAAAAAAACACTATTTTTGCCACATGGTAGAGGCATATTGGTTTCAAGACTCGGAACTCTCGTCCAAACTTCTAATCTGGACAGTTCATCCAGCGTGTCTATCCTGAAAATAATTAACAAAATGGTATTATCTTAGTATTCTATACTTTTTTTTTTTTGTAGTTACCATCGTGGGAGGGCCCCACGGATGAAGTCAGGTGAACCTGAACCCAGTCAAACTGGTAAAGGGGATTTCTACTACTGGCACACTGCTCAAAGGAGGAAATCTACAGTGGGTTTGACCCCCACGACCATTTGAGCTGCCATGTTGGGTGTTTTTTAGTAATCTATACTGCTTTATAAAGAAATGTGACAATTAAACATTTTGTCCACTTATTCCTATAGGGTCGGGCTCAAGGGACCCCCTATTTCTTACCCCCTTTTTTGACCCTCATCTTGGAGTACCCACATGGAAGATGAATCAATGGCTGATTTTTGGTGGGGATGATAACCTCACCATATAGATCACCCCAACAAAATATCAGCCCATTCTAAAATTTCTAACTCCATTAAATGTGGTTCTAAAGTTACACGGTAAAAATCGATGGTCCATAATTATTCAACTTCTAAACCAGTCTATGAATATCAAATTGATTTGAATTTTTGTCAGGATGATCTCTTCACCATAAAGATCATCCTCACCAAAAATCAGCCATTCACCATAAAGATCATCCTCACCAAAAATCAGCCATTGATTCATCTTCTATGTCGGTACGCCAATTTGGAGGTCATAAAAGGGGGTCAGAAATAGGGAGTAAAACTTCTGTCACAATCGGATTGCAAATCACATAAACACAGCCAATGAGTTCTCGGCATGTACACCTAAAAAGCAAAAGCACATAGGTAAGTTGCAAAGCACTTGCGTACGTGCCGAGAACTCATTGGCTTGTGATTGTGTGATTTACAATTTCGTGTGACAGAAGATTTACTCAGAAATGGGGGTCCATTGAGCCCGACCCATTCCTATTCCTGTTTTGTTTTTTTAGTTATTTGTACTTTGGAGGGGATTTTTGGTCTTGCAAACTCATTAAATGCTCTTCCCAATTTGATGTTAGACATTTTGTCCATTTTTATTTCAGAAAGGAAAACGATGTAACAAGGTATGCCTGAAACTGTTCATTTGCGGAAGCGGCATTTTTGGTAGCCATCGCTGCCATCTGGGCCCACTGACCGCTTGGATGTTTATCTCACCCCTTGGTGGATATAAGTACCAAAAATCACCTTGATTGGTAATTTATAACCATTAGATTTTAACACTTTTTAGCACCATTTAAGGTATTCTTATAGCCGTTGAATACGACCATCATTTGAGTACTAAAACCAACGGCTAAAAATCATTAAACAAGCTGATTTTTTGTATGAATGTCTATTAAAGGGTGGGCTAAACATCCATGCAGTCAGTGGGCCCAGATGGCAGTGGTGACTACCAAAAATGCCGCTTCCGCAAATAAAAAGATCTCAGGTATACCTTGTTACATCACGACCCTTTCAGAAATGCTCATCTTTTAATGTGTGACGTCAGCTCTTTTGTTCCCTTCTTTAATGGATTCCTTCTATATTATGACAAGAGTAACGATCACTTGGTCCAAGGTCTATGGACGTGCATGAGGTGTCATTTTGTCATTGGTCAAAAATTACCTCGAGTTACGTGCTAAATAGTAATGTTCAAATTTAACGGTTTAAAATCAACCCATGAAAATGACTCCGATCGAATGATTAGAAATAACTAATCAGGCTGATTTTTCATATATAGGTCCACCTAGGATGGGCCAAACATCCATACGGTCAGTGGTCTCTCGTAGTGTGCAACTTCTTCCAAATAATGTTCAAAATCTACGGTTAAAAATAAACTATGAAAAAGACTAATCCAATGGATATCAATTACCAATCAGGACGAATTTTGGTACGTACATCCACCTAGAGATGGGCCAAACATCCATACAGTCATCTCTAAGAATGTGCCAAGTGCAAGTGCATAACATGTGGCCTCCCCCTAGTAATAATAATAATTTTTTTATAGAAGAAGACATTCCATATGAAAAAGAAAAAAAATGAGTAGCTCCAATTCGAGCCCACATTTACACTTACTTTCAGCTTGAAAGGATGAGAGTCAAAGTGTACATGGGCTAGGTTTGATTCAGGCTAGAGTGGGCCGGCCTAAACTTGGCTTAGGACCTAAGGAACTAGATCCAACCTAACGCAGGCCAATGCGAGTGTGGTCCAAGTCAGGCCATTAATTTCCTGGCAGGCCTTGGCCTCGTCCATCTAGGTATCATGGATAAAATTCAAGCCAAGCCTAACCCATAGGTTGTAGCCTTGTAGGTGCAACCCAAGCCCAACCAAAAAAGCTTTCTCTACAAGGTACTGTTCGACCACATGGCTTGCACAGATGGGTCTGTGAGTCCTCCATTCGATGGGTCCAACCTAGGAGATCGAGATGATTTCAATAATAGAGCAATGGGAACCACCAAGAAACTAAAAACAACCCCTCCTAGCTATCTCTTCAAAATTGAGTCTAGCCTGAATACCATGTCCCTAAAGAAAGTGCCTAACTAGATATAATATAGATTTCTCCCCGGACTAGTCGATTACTTAGATTGTCATCGTCACCCCATGCAAAACTTTTGTTATTGTTTCAAGCGAATTGGAATAATCCCATGGCGAAATAGGATTCTTGTAGACAACCCAGGGGTGGCAATAGTTGCAGTCAGTGGCGGAGCCAGGATTTTGATTTGAGGGGGGGGGGAGACCTACTTAAACCCCAATTTTTTTTTAAATGACAAACGTGTCCTCTGTTTTCACATTCCCACCATTTGAAAAAAAACCACAACGAAGAAGAGTACTTGCCGTCTCTCTACCGTATTCTCCCCCTCTCTCTCCACGGGGAAGAGAGACGTGGGTGCCCAAACAGGAGGCGGTTGTGGGTGGTGGATGAAGTGAGGAAGGGGTTTCGTTGGTTTTGGGTGGGGTGCAAAAAATAGAGGTGGGTTCACTCACTAATTTGATATTTTTTGGTGGGTGCACATAAGATGTATGTGCACTCACAAAAATGGTGTGCAAATATTGCCACCCTAAACACGTGGGTATATTGCAATCTTATGTAAAATTTTGCAATATACGTGGGTATATGGTTTCCAAGAAAAAAAAACAAATTAATCAACGACCAATTGAATGGTTCGGAGAAATCACAAATTACTGAGTATGCCTGAAGTACTCACAAACTATTCCGAATTTGCCCCGAACTATTCACTTTTTTGGACATAAAAGTCCATTCCGAAATGTAAAAAATGATGTCTACTTCTTTCTTATTTTTAAAATATATATTTTTACTGAATTTCTAAAATGAATACCCTAATTTTACTGGAACTTTTTTCAAATCATTTTTTTTCCGAACGCGGAATTGCTAACTATGGTTTTGGCAAGTGCACGCAATTTTATAACAGTTGGTGCACATTTAATATATAGTTCTATTCATGGTTTAAAAGGGGTCGTTACAACGGTCTAACGGACTGGGGGCGTTACCCTTTTTCAGTTATAATGGATTGTAAAGTACCGGCAAAATGGAAAATAACGGCGCCAAAATTCAAAATTTGAAATTCAAAATTTTCTAGAAAAATAACAGTTTTTTTTTAACAACTTCAGAAAACAAAGGTTGTTATTTACATTATAACGGGAAAAATAACAGAAAATAATGGCCATTAATTTTTGAGCGTTAAAACGATACATAATGTAACGGGGGAGGTCCAAATCCGTTATAACGGCCGTAGAGTTTAATAACGAAATAGGATTTAATGTTGCGGACCCCAAACATTTTCAGACCAGGTGTCGGAGACGAGTCAGCACACATTCAAAATGTGGCGCCGGTTGTATTTTCGGTGGTGGAGATGGGTCATCTAATCAGGTAAACAATTGAATGGTGGTGGGGTCCACTTCCAACCGACTGAATGTGGGCCACATGTACGGCTGTACATTTATATGGACTTGGTAGACCGTCATTGCATAGTATACCCAATGACGAAAACACCCTCATCCATTAGTTGTCTTTGAAGAGAGAAGAATCACCCAGCTGTGCTGGCAAGTGGCAGTCATTGGAGGGGAGAAGACCTGACCTGGCTGTAGAGGGTTCTGCTGATCTCTCTATTGCCAGTCTGGCTTTCTCCCTCCAACCTCTCCCACTACCTATAAATAGCCAAAAAATATTACCTCTTCTTAGAGAGAGAGAGAGAGAGAGAAGAGTATTAACCCAAACCCTAGAACTCTTATCTTTCTCTCCAAAATGAGCCTCTTCGGCCTTGGAAGCAGGTACTACAATCTCTCAAAGTTCTGAGTTTTATTGATCTGTTCTTCTTTTCTTGCTGGTATTGATTTTTTGTTTCCAAAGTGATGATCTTATATTAATCCGATTGTTTAACATTGGAAATTTGAATTCTTTTTATTGTTTAAATAGATTGAAGTGAATTTTTGGAATTTGGATTTGGTGTTTTGATGAGTTCTTGTGGGAATTAGGATTCTTTTAGTGTTTTCGGTATATTGAGTTTTAGTTGGAGAAGAGATTTCCCCGTGAAATTTGGTTCAGTAGTTGTTATGGCGATCAAACAAACAAGATGTACTGTAATGACTCTGGGATTTTATGCCTTCTGAGATGCATTTGATACAATAGATGCTTAAAGATGGGATCTTGGAACTGAATAAAAAAAAAGATGGGATCTTGGAACACTCTATAGTGTCTATGACACTGCAATTTCAGCTTTTACTGGTTTTCGAAAAATGAATTAATCAAATTGCAGTGAAATACAACTCAATACTTCGTTTCTCATTTTTTATTTGAGTAGTGCTCATTTTGTGGCTGAATGTCTCTATGAGGTTCTTAGGCATTTTAAAGTAGATATACGTTTGGATCTTTGATGAAAGGGTTTCTTGTAAAATCCTCTTTAAAAGTATAGGAAGAAATCTCGTTTCATGGATTTTCGCTTGAATATATGGGTTTCTTGGATTGTTGTGTGGGTGGTGGGGGAAGTAAAGACACCTTTTTAAAGAAACCAGATCATGATGTTTTAAAACTAAAGATGGTAGGGGAATCATTAGGAACAACCATGGACCTGTTTGGGTGTGCTTTTTGGGTTTATAGGGATCAAGGACTTGAATTAAGTGAGGTCAATAGACTTGAGAAAAAAAGTTATAAATTTTTTGGAGCTTCCTTCTCGGTGATTTTTGTGTTTATAGGGATCAAGAACTCGAATTAAGTGAGCTCAATAGACTTGAGAAAAAGGTTATAAATTTTTTGGAGCCTTCCCAGGGCCTTAATGATTGAGGGTGACTTCTCTATCCCTTGAGTGGCTGAGAAGGCTTTTGCTGAATCTGATCCATGGAGGAATGTGAACTTGCTCTATCACATTTTTTACTTTGTTCATGAATTTGGGCAAGGTATTAAATTTTGACATATTACGACCATTTATCAGGTTCTAAAGGGAGCAACAGTAAAAGTAGGGTACAGTCAACTGTTGAAATATCATTGTTTCGACTTCAATTTCTAGTAAAAATGAAATATTTCAGTCATTTCAATGAAAATTGCAATATTTCCATGTTGGAATATCTCTGCAAAATATTTTTATTTCCAGGATGTGACCAAAATATACCCTGAAATCGAAATTTAATACCTTAGATTTAAGTGTCTCATTCTAGAATAGTGAACAACTTCTCCATCTTTTTAGGCAGGGAGAGTTGGCAGGTCCTATAGCCCAAAACTCATTTAGTTTGTTGAGTATTCAATCGAGGTTTTTAAACCGTGGTGTAGAGTTGATTTTGAGACTCCCATAGTCAAGTGTTTAGATTAAGTGTTAAACAACTTAATCTCAGCACATATCACCACAATCATTGAGATTCAGTGAAAATCAAAAAGTGACCCTCCCTTCACTTAATGCGGTAAGTGCTAAGATTCTCTTTTAATACTAATAATGCCCTTTTTCTCAAAGCTTTCTATTTTAAAAACTTACAAAAGTGTCCTAATAAACATTTTAAAATACCCACAATGCCCTTGACTTACTAATTCAGACATTCATTAAGCTATCAGACCTCAAGCACTTTTAAGTTTATAGATCTGATAACTTAATTTACCAAACGCCACCTTAGATTGTGAAGCTAGTGGAAAGCTTACAAGCTTGAAATCATGATGCCCAGATTATTAGAAGGAGGCCATTCTATTTACTACTAATGTTTGAATAGCAATTTGTAGCATTCTTGGAATTTATAGTTTATGAGATGGTGTGGCATCCCATCCTTTTGCTCATTGTACACCAAGTTCTAGTAAAATCTAAAATCATTCTTCTCAGTTTTGATGGGTGTGTGACACTTAGATTGTGAATCTGATGAAAAGCTGACAAGCTTGAAATCATGGTACCCAGATGATTAAAGGGAGGTCATTCTATTTAATGACAAGCTTGTAGTGTTCTTGGAATTTATTGATTATAAGATGGCGTTGATGTTGATTGGTTTCACATGTGTTCAGATGTCTATAATGAAACATTTGTTTCTTATATGCAAGGCAATGGTTTTTGCTAAGTTCAGAGGATTTAGTTTTTCTTTGCTGTTATATTTGTCCTGAAGCTTTATTTCTCATAAGAACTTTGATACATGAATTAGGAACCAGAAGACATTTCGGCCCAAAAAGAGCGCTCCTTCAGGAAGTAAGGTTGGTCTATTTCCTTCCAATTTTATGGTCTATTTCTTATTTCTCATTAAGTAATGTACTTAATTTTGTTGACTGCTACATCATTTTATTAAATGCAGGGTGCACAGCTTCAAAAACACATTGATGCTACCTTGGGTAGTGGAAACTTGAGGGAAGCAGTACGGCTACCCCCTGGAGAGGATCCTAATGAGTGGCTGGCCGTAAACAGTACAAATCTTAACTTAGTAGTTCGTTAACTCTAAGGGTGTTTCTGTTGCTAATACATAGAAACTTGGTCACAATATGTTGTTTCAATTTGCTCTAATGGTCTAAACTCATTTGAGTTGCTCAGTATATTATATTTGGCACTGTTGGTGCTTATTTTATTCTATTGCTAATATAGCTAGGAAAATCCATGCCTTCAAAAGGTTCCATGTCAGAGACATGTACCAGTTACATGTATAAGACTCGTGCTGGCATTGTGATTAAAGAGAAAACATTTATCTACCATATTTACTGTTTTCCATTATCTTTCTGTATCTTATGCTTTATGAAGTAATAGTTATGCATTGATTTATACCATATGTAAGGACATCTCAGTGCCTTGAGTTTCTTATGGTTTTTATGATTGACACCTTGTCTCTACATCCGATGATGTCATGGGTTTCTCTATTTAGTTTAATAAACACTTTGATGTTTATGGATCCATTGCAAAATGGTTTTTGCAACTTTGCATTTTTAATGATTTTTTCTTTGGTTTTTCATTACAGCGGTCGACTTCTTCAATCAGGTGAACATTTTGTATGGCACTCTTACAGAATTCTGCACACCATCTAACTGCCCAACAATGACTGCAGGACCAAAGTATCTTTCTATCAGTCCCTGGCCTAAATTCTCTTTCTGATTGTAATAATATGAAAGCAGGTGCAGTTTGATCTTTTTCAATGATTATGTTCTTCCCTAGTAAATATTCTTATAAGGTGAAAGCTATCTTTCCTCTGAAATGGGTTTAGCTTTCAAGTTTACTTTCAGCATGGTGCTATAGTAAACTAGTTAAGTGGATAAAATTATAAAATGTCTCAATGGTCACATGGAAGAGCTTGAATGCTCATTTCCTTGATTAAATTATAAAATTTTGAGGGTTCCAGTTATTAACATTTACTGCGCTATCCAAGATTACTTAGCTATAAATAGGTATTTTACACTTCTAGGCAATCCTAATTGAGATAGAGCAAGATGCAGAACTCAATCAATCAACAATCAACAATGCCTTATCCCAACCATTTGGGGTCAACTAGATGAATCCTGTTCAGCCACTCTATCTAGGGCATTATAATACAGGATTGCAGATGATGGTAACAGCAGGGAATATTGAGTTAGCGAAAGGACCCATTCTATCTAGTCTTGTTGTGTCACTCTTTTTTTGTGTGGCACTGACGATCCAATATTGAATGAAGTTTGGTACTCTGTTTCTATACTTAGTCTTTTGGGATTTATATTGTTCGTTATTTTCTGCACACATGCTTTGGTGTTCCAGGTTCGCCAGCTCATTGTATCTCATATCCATTCCTGATATTGTTACTTGTTCGTGTCCCAGTCATGAAATTACGGATATCATTTATGAGAGAAACCTAAGATTCACCTGGAAGAGTCTGGGAGTATCAATTTTTTGGGCCCTACTTCATCAGAGTTGCATGGCAGAAGGACTAACAGTAAAATTCTGCCTAAGCAACTAAAAGAGAACAGTGCTTGAAGAATAAAGAGACTCAAACCCTAACAGTATCATACAAATGGATGGGAAAAAGCAGATTCAAGAGATTGTCACTGTAGGAAAACTGTAGTTAGGATGACTCGCATTTAGACTATGCAGGTACTATATATGTAGAAAAAATGGAAAAATAAAAATAACCATGTACTTTTGAATCCGTTGACCACCTCTAATTAGATTTACAACCTGTTCAAAGCTTCCAACAAGGTATCAAGCTAAACTACAAACATCAAATTGTACTTTTTCTTGATAGAAAAAAAAAAGGTTAATAAAGCTGATCAATAATCATCATAAAGCTTACAGAGAAGAATGGTCAAGGAATGAAGTAGTTGCTAGCGGAATACAGCTAACATCAAGCTGAGGGAAACCGTCAGGATGCGCACGATTCAACCATGATCTGAACAGAAAAATAACATGCATCTATTTTGTGTATCTTGGACCCATTTTCTTTTGTCTTTTTCCTATTTTGTGTTCCTTTAGTTTTTCTTATTGATGTGGTTAATATGCCACTGCAGTAGCTCTTCCTCCGCTTTCAGAAGCATGTAGAATTATATTTTAATTTTCACTCTGGATTAGTATATGGATATTTTTTTCTCAGACCTGCAAGTTTTTGTGGTGTTCGTTACATATATACAATGCAAGTGGTCTAAGGCAAATGAAACTCTACAGGTATGAGTATAGATGGGCTGATGGAGTTAAAATAAAGAAGCCCATAGAGGTGTCTGCACCAAAATATGTTGAATATTTGATGGACTGGATTGAAGCTCAGCTTGATGATGAGTTAATATTTCCTCAAAAGCTAGGTATGATACAAGCAATGAAGTGTATTTTTCCATGAAAGATTTTCAGTTTTGACTTATTTTCTGTCTACAATAGGCACACCATTTCCTCCCAACTTCCAAGAGGTTGTGAAGACAATTTTCAAACGATTGTTCCGGGTATATGCCCATATTTATCACTCACATTTTCAGAAGATTGTGAGTCTAAAGGAAGAAGCTCATCTCAATACTTGCTTTAAGCATTTTATTTTATTCACATGGGTAAGTTGTTATGCCTTCCAGTTTGAGGTGTTGCATTAAGATTCAAGTGGTTCTTTGATAAAAAAACTAAATTGAAATGGCTCCTAACGTCTCCCTTGCTTTCCTATTTGGTGGTTGCTTTATTTATGTAATATATGAACTAAACATAGTTTTTTTGTGATACAGGAATTCCGTTTGATTGACAAGGGGGAGCTTGCACCTCTCTATGATCTCATCGAGTCCATCCTTTCATTTTGAGAGTTTCTCATCAGTGGAAATCACGATCACTTGAACTGGATGTTGTGAATAATGAACGGGCCTCGGTTTAATATGCCCAACGGTTTTAGGGCATGATAATTTTTATTCTTTTATTCGATTGTTGTTCTGGGTACATATTTGAGAACATCCTGTTTTGGTGGTTTGATTTATCCAAGGAGAGTTATTTTTACAACACGTTTCTATTGAATAGTTGAATCATGCCTAAACTAGAAAGAGGACAAATTCATCAGGACTACAGTGCAGTAGATAATTTTTTTTTATAAAGTATACAAATTTTATAAGGGTCGGGGGATACGAGAACAACCTTTTTTGACAACCACTTACTGGGGGTGGATTTTGAGAATCCAACGGTGGTTTTGCTTTGGCAAAAGTGAATGCCAGCTAAGCACTATCAGCCACTGTAGGATTCTCGGAATCCACACTCGAGAAGTGGTTGTCAAAAAACGTTGTGTGCGGATCCCAACCCATTTTATAAAGGGCCGAAAAGCTGATAGGTTACACTAGGACTGTTTAGAGGTTGAGATAACTATCTAATCATAAGATCCTCAAAAGAAGAAAGCAAAAAAGAAACAAGATCAAACCAAGATCAGTTGTGGGACACTTCAGAAACCCCCAACCTATTTAGCTTCATTTGCTTAAACCTCCAACAGAAGCAGAAGAATCTAAAGCAAACTTAAAATAGACGGAATGTGGATTCAGGAATTTGTAATAACTCAAACTGAGATCAGCCCCGTAAAGAAAGCAAACTCCTTGTATTATTGGTGTAGAATGATATACAGTCCACTCAAGTTGTATAGTTACTCTGAATCCCCCCATCAATTATTCAAACTACATCAACCAGAACCCCACCTCAACGCCACTTTCTAGGGTGCAGGTTCTATAAAGAGTAGAATCATATAGTTCTAAGCCTTCAGCTTGACTACAGTTTTCTGTTTTAATCCCTTAAAAAAATGATCAGCTGGATCCATCTTCCACTTCCCTCTAAAATTAAGTTGTATGTATAAAAACAATCTCATCGTACTCGTCCCACACAACCTCCAAGCAGTAGATTTCCCAGGTGTGAGCCATTTTGAATCGAATTGATTGATGTTTCTGTGCAGAAAGGAATCTTGGGCTTGCCATATCTTGAAACAATGCTCTGTAGCTGTGGTGAAAACCTTTATCATTTTCCTCAGATTGGAGCCAGCCTCACACCCTGAAAGAAAAATAGCAAAAACCTGTAATTTTAGCCTCTACTTGTCATTTCGTGTTGTTCCACGTATACACCCTGGAAGTGGATTTGCATAGAAACTCTCTTCCAGCTTCGGAATTTCTCCAGGTTCCCTTAGATATGGAGCTCCAGTTCGGTCTTTGTGAAGCTTTTTCACTTTGGAACTGAATTTCTTCCAAGTGATCTTCCCTTCGTCAAATTCATCGACGAGTTTTACAAAATTCATCCTGCATTAACATCAAAATAAATAAATTACTATTACAAGTTACAATTTACCTTGAATCTATAAACCAAAATGCAGAGCTCGCAAACTGAAAATGCCATTTAAGTACATATATACAACTTAATCCTAAAGTTACCCCATGCATTAAGTTGCAAATTTCAGCTCTATATAAAGTAAATTCATCATTTGTTCATAAAATCCCAGATCCACTACATTGTAGATTTACAACCCCAATTAACCGTTTATACTATATTATTCCCACAATGCCCCCACACACTGGTTAGTAAATTTGCTACCCTAGTTGCAAGGGTAGCAAATTTACACCAGGTAATCCCAAAATGCCCCACCCATTACAACCCAAAAGATGCAACCTTATATAAGTCTTCACATAATTCATTCCCACGATGCCCCTCAACCATTTGGATGTGATTTCGCTACTCTATTTAACATAATATATGCCCCCACATCAGACTAGAAAATTGCAATGCCATTTATAACATTCATCCCAATATGATGCTCCCTCGTTAGATTGCAATTTTGCAACCCTGCTTCATTTTTTAACACATGCATTCTTATATCATATCAGTCTCTGGATTTCAGCAGAAAAAAAAAATATAGAAAGAAAAAGAAAAAGGTGGGCTAGAATATTACCTGTCTGGACTGATGGATTTCTTAAAGTCCTCAAAGCGCCTGTGACCTTGCACAGCCTTTGCCATATTCCCATCATATGTATAAACAAAAACATCACTCTGAAGGGCGACAACATAGTCCAAACTGGCTAGCATGTTCTGGTGATTTCTAAAAGGTTTCAGCTCTTCTTCCGTAGAAAGTGTAGAATGAGAGTATAAGTTGGGGAAATCATCCTTAAGATACTGCATGCTTCCATTTCCATAAGCTGTGCCAGCCACCAAGTAGATCCTGGTGCTAGATTGGAAACCCAATCCTTTGAGCAAAAGGGAAGTCTCCCTTGGGGTCAGTGGGCAGCCTCCAAGCTTCCTCCTCTCAGATCCATCAATCTCCTTTTCCTTCCAATGGCCGACTTCGTACCGCATCCTGTGGAGCTCCTTGTCTTCCTCTGCCGTCAAATTACGACTGCAGCCTGTAAATGCCAGCATATCCTTCTCATATCTGAGAAAGTGGAGAAAACAAGGTTGGATATGAGAACTGTAAGAAGAAAAATGGCTACAAAATTGTCATTTATGACATATTTGAGCATATAGTCTGATTCAAGTCCAAATATCTACTATATTAACTTGCAAATCCTATTCTTGGAAGCTGTAAATAGTATATTGATACGAAGAATGTAGAAGAAAAATAGACCAGAGCTTGCCTTAAATGGAGAGCAATATAAGGACTTCCACTTCGTCGCATCCTTGAAACCAAAGTGTTCCCAAGTTCTTCAATTGGGGATGTATATTTCAATGCCCTGTAGTTTACGCGGCACCTCAGCTTTTGTATGGAACTAGGGAGGCCATTGTTGGCAAGTCGGGAATCTGTATGAGTGAAGTAGATGACTTTGTGCTGCTTTAGAAGCGGGAGGATCTCTGACTTGTAATAACTAACCTGAACCAAAGCAGCAGAACTAATTAAATTTCGTCAACTCAGCGAGGTAAAAAAGAGAAATGGGTTGGTGACACCTCCACATATCAATTGGTATATCTGTGCATGTGCTCATACATTGAGGTTTTCCTAACAATTGGCAATCTATCATATGGCAATCTTAGTGAGACTGTCCTAACCATCTGATTAACTAACTCATTTCCACAACATCGTATCAGAAAATGTGAAGACTGCAAAAAAGTAGAATTTTATCTCTAAAATTTTAGAAGTTGTCAAGTCAACCCAGAGGCGCGATAATGCTTTTTATATTTGGAGTCTCCCAAATTGTGCAAAGGAATTTGGCAATTCTATCTCCTGGGATTCAACTAAGCCAGAAACCATTTGCATCTCAACAGGGTTGCAGTTGCACGCACTTCAGAGACTGTTGTACAGATCTCGGTTATGGATTGCCCAATTTTATGTTGAAAAGTTCGGTAAAAATACCTGTTCAAAACAGATTCTAATTTCTGCAAGAAACAAGAGATACAAACCCCCTCTCTATTAAAATAGGATTCCGAAATCCAGTATCTGTTAAGAAACAAGATATACAAGTTTTGCAAGGAACAACCAAACAAAAATGCCCACTATCAATGGGTGAGGATTGGCCCTCAGGTTTAGGGTGTTCCATAAAACCCAATTGTAAGAAGGAAGAAATATTTTGATCATCTTTGAAATTTTATCTCTTGAATAGAAAGAGCTTTGAGCTCTCCTCTTGAAGGGTTTATCGCTGAAATTGTGCGACCGCCAAGGATTCTAGTCACGATCCATCCATGCTAGGTTCGATTTTTATCATTAATCTTCTCTATATTTTTGTGAGCTTTTTTGGGTTATTTGTAGTCAGAATGTTTTCATCCCATCAGCCACTCACTTTGTTTTAAACCTAATTTCAAACAAATTATTATAAATTAAAAAATAAACAGATTTGTTGCACAAATCTGACAGACTGGACATATTATTATTGACTGTTCAAAAGAAAGCAAATGATTAGGCAGCTGAGATTGTCATTGATGAAATTTCTGCTGATTTTAAAGTCATGTTTACTAATTGAGGGAAGAGGCAAAGCACCACAATCCATGCTGAATCACTAGCCCCTGATATATTTCTCTGTAGGAAACAAGTTCAACAAAGTGGTGCTAACCTTGGACCATGATATTGGGGTCTTTGTGAAAGGTTGAAGTTCAGCATAGGCAGGTGGTAATGTCTCAACTATGTGGATATCGTCCTTCAGTGTCTCTATGAAGTGCTGCCAATCAAAAAGATCTTTGAAGCTGCTGTATATAAAAGCATAAACAATCAGTTCAGTTTTGATCAAATAACTATCCAGCCTCCCATCTACATATCCTCTGCAACTTAGACACAAACAAGGTGTTGTCAAATCAAGTGAGAGGTATACCGTATACCATTACAGAATATTGTTTGTAAATCTTTAAATCTAGACACAAAGAAAATAGATCAAACTATGCAATTAACAGGTAAATAACAAGCTGAAAAATGAATAAGGTTTTGCCCTAATGATGTGTAAATGAGTACCTAAAAAGTGTCTATGAGATGGTATTATAGAAAACTAAATGAGTTCACTCAGAAATCAGCCGTGTTGACTTGGTTTTGTCCTGGACTTGTGCAAGTTTTCAAAGACTTGGTGATCATACAGATTTTCTTTCACAAAGTCATTGATTCTTACAGTGGGTTTTTGAAGAGAGTGGATGAGTTTTAAAGGTGCCTACTATCATTTACAGCTGTTGGATTGACTCGTTAAAATTGGACTGAGCACTTGTCATCAGAATGGCGAAGTCGACTTGCCCAAGCCAGTAGGTGAACTGAGAGCTCAGTCTGAGTTTTTTGAGCATTGTCCCAAAACATATTTTCAACACCGAAATATGAGAAAAAAGGGACTGTTCTAAGTTCTAACATAGTATTAGTTCAAAACAAGCAAACCAAATGGAAAGAAGTCTAAGAAGAAACCTTTCATCAGCCCAATAGGAGGTGTGATCGAGCGAAGGAAGGACAAGTGTTGCTTTCATGATCTTAGCAACTGCGACCATATCACAAATCTGCATTCTAAAAATATCTATTCATCAGAATATTGCTGGTATTAACATTTCAACAGCAGCCTATTTGAATTATCAAAACACATAATAGCCAGACCCCAAATCTCATCTGATTCAAGCCACCATTTGCGTTTATAAGAATGTAACCATTTGTCTTTGCCTCCAACTCTGCATGAGAAAAACAGAAGCACTGAGTCAGAGAGAGAGACACAAAAAGAACTGTAGAATCATGTAGAGACCGATCCATGATAGAAAATATATATCTAATTGTATTGGTTTCTTACTTTTGTGACTTCTTGGCTGGTCAATGCACTTAGTGAAATTCTCACTGTTGGGCTTTGACCAGATTCCTGAATACTGAAAAGAAGAAGCTTCATGAATGAGTAATGAACATATTTCTCCAGAGACTAGGGGGTATTGTGAACACCATAAATTTTTCTGCAAATTGGACACGAGAGATTTACCTCACCACTGACTATGCCCGATGCTACCGTCATTAAAGTTCGTTCAACATCACTTCCACCCTCCCTATGTCCATGTTCATGAGAGTTTGAGACAGTTCCGTCAGTGATGGTGGTGTCAGATCGATCCTAATTAGAAAGTAGGATAAATAATTAGCTAAGATTAAAAAATGGATAAGAAAACACAGGAAAGAAACGCAAAATGAATACTAGAGCAGATCATTGTAGTAAACACGTGCTAGACTACGTAAAAATCAAATTGTTACTTCATGTATAAAAAATGAATTGATTAAGTACAGACTATAATATAAACTTATACACTGTGATGTACATATATTGATAAGTATATTAAAAAATCAGCATATACAGAGGAACAACTGCACACAAGAACAAAAGTAGATCAAATGGGTATCCTCATTGCAAATTTTCAGGACATACATTTCTCTTTGCAACAGAAACACAAAGTCCAACACTTGCCTGTTCTATGAGAAGCCTCTTCAGACAGATTAGAGACTGGAGCACAATTGAATGGTTGCACTCCATGACACTTTTTAACACTATCTACCCATTATCAATTTAGGCCCTACCCGTCTCCAATCCTCAGTTGCTGGAAGGTTCTATAAATGCAACTACTAGATAAGTAATTTCTATATTTTCTTTAAGTTAAAAATGCATATACTAAAACATGAAAAAATTCCTCAAAAATTACAAGAAAAAAAAAACAGCCATCCACATTCAACCATCACTAAAAAAAATTCCAAAAGACCCATTTTCAAACAATCACCAGAAACTTCCATAACAAAAATTTCCTCGCAAAAAAAAAAAACAGCAGAAGAAAATGTTAGGATCCTAATGGTTGAGGCGTATTGGTTAGTGTCTTAACAGAATAACCCATAAATTCCAAGAAAAAAAAAGAAGTAATCTTTTGAGGAACTAACTAACCTGGTAAGACCCATCAGTTCTTTCAATAGCAGATCCAAACCACCCATTTGCGCAAAACTTCAAGACACCCAATAACAAACACAATCCACAGAACACAAAGAACATCCAATGCCCCAATCTTTTCCTCTCCCATATCTTCAACAGATTCTTCCTGAACAGAGGAACAACAGAGGACCCCACATGAACTCTCTGGTTCTGATGATAGGTTTGCTTCCTTTCCGAAACCGACTCCAACCCATCAACCAAAACGTGATTATTTTCGGATCTCGGGGAGTTGTGTTGGAGATCGTTCTCGTAATGGATTTTGTGAATGTTATTGTTGTTTCGCTTGAAGGAGTGAGTTCTTCGGGTCATTGGACCCGAAAATCTTGGACTATTGACTCTAGAGACGCCATCGCTACTGCTGTAGTTTTGTTGGAAACCCATCTCACGAGGGGAGGAGATCAGATCGGTGTGTTAATGGCGGGTGAGGTGATTTGAGGATGAGGCGATCGCCATTAACGAACCAGTTCCGAAGCTTCTTAGTTCTTACATGTCTGAAACTCTGAATTATGGCAGTGTTACCGTCATCCCTAGCAGCCGTCGTTCGTATGTCATCCCTAGGTCCTGAAAATGATGGTCCTTGAGATCACACCGCACCAATCGATGATCAGACGGAAAATGTGGAAGAACTTTTAACGGTCTGCACTTAGAGAGGATTATAACACAGTATCATGCTCAGGAGCATTCTACCATTGTCCTTAATTATAAAAAAAAAATGAATTAAAATCGGTTTGAGAGCCTGAACTTTTTCAAGGAATTTTCGTAACACCCTCGTGACATGTTATCTTTGAAATTTGAGATATCCCACAACTTGAAGAAGCTTACTTAACCCCATGACCCGGTCTATCCATCAGTGTTGACCTCCATCCACATCGTTGACCATAATTAACTTAAATTGACTAATTTTTTTTTGAAAGAACGAAATTACCTCTTTCTGCAACTTCTTTTTTTTTTTTTTTCTTTCTTTCTTTCTTTCTGTAGTCACCATCATCCGGATGACGGATTAGCAGGTGAAACCCGCATGGACCGGTCAAGCCGGTTAAAGGGGATTTCTACTCTTGGTGCACTGCTCAAAGGAGGAAATCTCCTTGTGTGGGTTTTGACCCCACGATCTCTCGAAAGAGGTGGATACACACCAACCATTTGAGCTGCCATGTTGGGTGTCTCTTTCTGCAACCTCAGATCATAAGAATATGTGAATTTTGGTTGAAATCCTAACTTAAAAGATGGTCAACGAGCCATAAGATTTTGTTAGGTTGGCCGTCCATTATCGGCGATCAACCTATTTGAGTCATATGGTCGGATGAACATCACTCTAGTGGATAATTTGAAAGTCCAATGAAAGATAGACTTATAACAACTCATTTGGATTATTTTCTTTTTTTTGAAATATTTTTCTTTCTTTTAAATCTTCACGGCCATCTTGATAAAAGTTGAGACCTAAGGCGAAAACTCTATATAGGTTTTTTTTTTATTTGATAGATTAATATATATGGTATTAATTAGAAGTTTTGATCTCTATAGTGTAGAGTAGAAAATCTTATTTAACAACTATTCATGATAGTAAAAAATTAGGAAAAAAATTTAGATGCAAAGTACTCCTGGAGTCCCGTTGCAGTCCATGTAGAAGACTCTCGCGGCCCTAAATAGATCATTTTGTGGGCCTAATGACTGCATGGATGTTCATCCCACCTATTGGTGGATAAACACACTAAAAATCAACTTGATTGATGATTTCTAGCCATTTGATTTATTACGTACCCAAAAACATATACTTGAATCCAACAGGTAGAATCAGTCCTAAAATCTATGGCTAGATATTACCGATCTAAGTTTATTTTTGATTTGTATATCCAACAAGGGGGTGGGGTAGACATCCATGTGGTTGGTGGGCTAGGTAGAGACGGCCCTGTGTATAGGAGTCGAACATTTGTCGTTTTTTTAAGTTTCCAATTATAGTATACATTCTTGTACAACTCTCGTCCATCTTTGTCAAAATTATTTAGGGTTTTATTTTATAAAATTAGACAGATATTGTAAATTATTGAAGTATTTATTTATTTTTTTTTAAATTTAAGATCTTATGAATTATTTATTTCTTTGAAGGTTGCCTCTCTTTCATGGTTTAAAATAATGCCGTTTTAAATGATTTTAAAGGCCGTTTTAAATGATTTTAAAGGCCGTTAAAATAGTAATGCCCTTAGCCTATTACGTTAAGAACCGTTTTGACGCTTAGAAAATAACGGCTAGATAAAAAAGGTCATTATTTCTGTTAAATTCTGTTATTTTTTTTTTTTTTCTATTTTCCCCGTTATTTCTGTTAAATTCTATTTTTGCCCCTGTCCGCAATAATTCATTTTAATGGCCATTTTAATGCTTTTAACGGTATCGCCAGTCTGTTATATCGTTAAAACAACCTCTTTTAAACCTTGGTCCCAACATTAATCTTTAGCTTATAAGGACAAAATCTTTTTCCAAAATAGATTTTTTTTAGTAAGGGCGTGTTTGATTGCCAAGTGAGAAAATTGCATTTTCTTTGGGAAAACACAACTGTCCTTTTTAGATAGCCATTTTAAATCTGTATAATTTTTCCTACCAAGCCATTTAAATCTAGATAATTTTCCCTCCTAAGCTTGGAATTCATTTCCTTTTATAGAAAGTATTCCTTTATTCTCTCACATGATTGAAATATGTGTTCTTAGTTGCAATCAATCAGAAATTTTAGGCATTTCCCAAATGCATTTTCGCGGAGAAATTACTTGTGCAATCAAACACACCCTAAACTTTTTTAGCATGTATGGACTAAACATCTAAGCGGTGAGCGTCTTGTGAAGCCCACTACCATCGCCCAACCCAAATTTTGGGTTTTGATGTGTATGTCTATTGGATCAATAATTCATGGGTCAGTGAGCCTGAAATAGTGTGCCAGATGTCACATTTTTATATGCCTCACAGATCCCCCGGATAAAATGTTAGACAGATTAAATTTGTCCCCCCACCAACAAAATTTTAGATGCATAGGACTCTTCTGCTCTACATAGCTCTTCTTTTAGCCCCCTGACCACATGGATGTTGAGTCCATCCCTTGGTGGATATATATCAGCTTTATTAATGATTTATAGCCATTGGATTAAGCACCCAAAACAATTGCAACCAACGGCTAGAATCAATATTAAAGAAGTTCTAAAATCTATGGCTAAAGATAACTAATCAGGCTCATTTTCGGTTGAAGATCCACCAAGGAATGGGCTAAACATCCATGCGGTTAATGGGGAGGGGGCACTTAGCATATATGGAGCCCAACTAGATATGTTGAACACATGATACGGGGACCCATTTGTACTACATAACATGTAAGTTTCACATGACTTGCATGACCGTGATACACTGACATGTGACATTTAGGACCCACCTAACATGTGAAATCCACTTGATACACAAAATGACTTGATGTAGGGCCTACACAAGTGTACTTGTTTGTTACTAGTGCACTATCTGACAAAAGCATTGTAAAAATTGGGTGCCTTCAATTCGGCACTCAAACGGTATAACAGACTGGGGGCATTACCATAACGCATAGGGGCAAAAATGAAAAAAATAACGAAAATAATAATGACGCTAAATTTAAATTAAAAATTTTTAAAATTTCAATAAATTTCCGATCTGTTGTGCACGAGGTCAAATGAGAAAGATTGAATGGCTGAAATCTGTCCACATTAGATGGATAGATTTGATCTCAACCACTCTTTCTCTTATGAAGCAAAATAAGATAAGAGATAAGACAACTTACCTGTTTTGTTATATAGATAGAACATGGTGCAAGAAGCTCTCGTGCATGTATGATGTATGAGATGGTGACCTCTTGTATAAAGAAGAAAATAGATGGGTCCCACCACCTCCCACATAAGAATATACACTGGAGACTAATAAAGTTGGTTGAAGTCTCCATCAACCAGAAAGAATCAATAATCAACGTTCAAGACCATAGTTGAAGTGGCCTCCACATGTTTTAAGAATGACATATTTCTAAAGTGGTGTGGACCCCACCTCAACATACCCACCTGCCCAAGTTTTCTTCCTGCGTCCAATCGAGAGTATTATGTGGAGCACTTTTTTCATGTAGAGGCTTAAAAATGCGCCACATGGCACTCTTTCGGGCCCATTGGCCCACCAGTTGATGGACCTACAAGAAAAATAACCTGATTAGTTATCTTTAGCTGTTGGATTTGAACTTTTTCACGGGATGATTTCTATCCATTGGATTTCAACAATTTTTTGAATGGCTAGAGATCACCAATCAGTCTGATTTTTGGTGTGTAGGTCAATCAAATGGTGGGCCAATCATTCATGACTCAGTTGGCCCGAAAGATTGTGCCTCATGCATACTTTTATGCACTCCGTAGCTCCACAGGAAAAAAAATGTTCCACAGATTAGTGTTCTCTCCCACCAATCCTCTCTAAGTCTATGCGTTGTTCCTCCACTTAGAATGGGAATTGATTTGGGAGACGACATTTCTTTCTTCTCCTTCCCTCAAAAACTCACTTAGAAACCACTCTAGTGACAGTAAATTCATCCGTTCATCCTCTGATGGTTTCTACTACTTGATTCATCGTGACCACCTTATTTTCGTCCACAGGATCGGTGAGGAGTCGATTTCCCACCAGGGATGTTAGGATGTTGTTGATGATGATGCTCTGGTCCTCGGTTTGAATTGGAAAACAAATTAAGAAATGGTGGAAACACAGGTTTCGAGAACGTTGAACAATTTACAATTCCTCCTCCGGCATGAGAAAAGTGGTGCTGCTGTTCAACTACTACGAGAGATCGAAACTGCACTCACGAACATTCAGTCCGTTCTTGCAGACGCAGATGTAGCAGAAGATACTGAGAACGTAATAGATGAGTACTTGAAAACCATGGAATCCGTTCTTGCAGACGCAAAGCTGAAGAAGCAAAAAGAAGAGGAGATGGTGAGGTTATGGTTAGAACGTGTGAAAGATGTAGCTGAAGAGACTGATAATGTTATAGATGAGTGGAAGGCCCACGTCGTGAGATCAAAATTACATGAAGGAGCTATGGGAAACTGCAACAACATGGTACGCAAATTGTTCTTCTACTCTACTACTTTCAATTGTAATCGAGCACTTAGGAGGTTAATGGGGGTAAGGGATGCCTTGCGTGACCTTGCAGCCCTTGTCCGATAACAATATGCTTGGTTTTTGATTACTCGTGCAGCGATATGTTTTGGTTGGGAAGGACATTTCGATATCGAGTATATTGGTAAGGAGATTGTAACAAGAAGTGGAAGAATGCCTCTATTTGGATTCATAGTTCAAAATCGAGGAATTGGTCTCGGGATCGGTGCGGATCGCCCAAATATTGGTCAGATCGGCGTGACGACCCAAATATCGATCAGATCAGTGGCGTCTGATCCTGATCAGGACCGGGCGCCGAACTTCGAACCATGATTCGGAAGGGTTTGGGGAAAATGTTATATCGCAAAGGTCTGAAAGAAGTTTTGGGGTTGGCCTTATAAACAAGCTGTCCAATGTGCGAAAGTGTAGCGATGTTGTTGAGGAGTGTCTACAGGTGAGTTACGACTTGTTGCTTGTTATTCCGCAAAAATTGTTGGATTATAAGAAAACTCTGATACAACTATGGATGGTCCATGGCCCTGGATTTTGTTCTTGTAAAACCCTGAAAACCCCTTAAGGGGTATTTTTGTCCTTTAGTTATTTAGATTATTTAAGACTCTTTCCTTGTATTTTTTTTTTTAACTTTAATTCACATTATCTAGCCATTATAACAAAAGTTGGAGAAATTTTGAGAAAAATTATTTTTTCTGGGTTTTTAGGGCACGTGGTGTGCATCAACTCTCCACAAGAAAAAAATTCGATGACGGATGATGGACCACAATGTGAGCCACGTGGCATACTATTAGAGGCCAATGACCGTATGGATGTTTTCCCCATCCTTAGGTAGACTAGCTCACAACAAAAAGTGACTTGATGTAGGGCCTACATGAGTGTGCCACATGCTTATTCTAGAGCACGGTGCACCAAGCTCTCATACATGTGCGATGTATATAATATATTCCAATCTTACACTATTCAATTTTCAACCAAACACTTTAAACACATATTTGTGTAAGTTTGTTATTGTGAAAGTCCAATCTTACACGCTTGTTTCAATCATGCACAAAGTGTAGTTCTCAATAAACAAACACAACCTTAAGATTAGATCACAATCTTTGCCCATTTCAACTTATAAATCTATGGAAATTTCAAGGTTTGAAGGAGATAAGAGTCAAAATCTAATGTACTCAAACCTCTTAGTACCAAATCCAATGTACTCAAACCTCTTTAGTGCCCATTTGGCAACACCGAAATAAGTTACTTTTTTTTTTTCTTTTCTTTTGGAAGCAAAAATGTTGAAAAAATTGTTTGGGTATCCATTTTGGAATTGCTTTTCAAAAGTCGAAAACTTACTTTTTGTGGAATTAGCTTCTTGCTTTTAGTGGAAGCAAAAGTTAAAAAAAAAAATTTGCGGAACTGACTCTTCTAATTTTAAGTGTTTATTTCCAAATGCTAGTTTTACCCTTGTAAACTTCATATTATGAAGTGTAGATAAAAAAATATGTTATGAATGGAGAAAAACAGTGATGGTTTGTTGAGGAGAAGGTCGGCAGACCATCTTTTTTTTGAAAAAATAATTACCCACAAAATGACTCACCTGGTGCATTGTTTATTACTAACCATTTATACTTAATTTTTTATTGAAAAAAAAATAACATATGTTATATTGGTTTATGATCTTTATTAATGGTTTATTAGAATATAATATGTATATGAAATTATAAGAAAACGACTTTTTGACTTAATTCATGCCAAATTAACTTTTTTACTTTTTGACTTATAAGTTAGTGTTTCACCGAACAAACTTTTACTTCCAGATAACAACTTAACTTAGATGTTACTTTTTGCTTCCATTGGTTTGCCAAATGGGAGTAACTTTATGGACGTTGATGACATACCAAAGTATATGAGCCACATAGAAGACTTATAACCATTGACCGTATGGATGTTTGACCCATCTCTAGGTAGACCTACATACCAAAAATCAATCTGATTTGTGATTTCAAACCTTTTGATCTTTGTATCTGAAATATTGCTCGAATTATAGGGTTAAAAATCAACCCTTGAGAACGACTCCAATCCAACGCTTAGAAATCACTAATCAGGCAAATTTTGGTCGGTGGTCCACCTAGGGTTGGGCAAACATCCATACGGATGGAGAACTCTAAAAAGAGTAAAACTTGTGTCACAAGATGTTGTGACAGAAGCTGGTCACAGCACTCAATACTAGCCACATGGCACATGATCATAGGTCGCTGACCGTATGGATGTTTGGCCAGTCCCTCAGTGGACCTACAAACCAAAACTCAGCCTGATTAGTGATTTACAACCTTTGGATTTTTGCACCCAAATAACGCTCAATAGTGCTCAAATTCCTACCGTTAAACTCAACCCATGAAAATAATTTCAATATAATCGGTTAGAAATCACCAATCAAGCTGATTTTTGGTTTGTAGGTCCACCGAGGGACTGGCCAAACATCCATACGGTCATTGTCCTCTTAGTATGCCACGTGGGCCACAGCATCTTGTGACACAAGTTTTACTCCTCTAAAAGTGTGCCACCTGTCTCACGTCAAGTAGAAAATAGCCGCATGTGCAAGAAAGGTAAACAATTAGCCATTGGTCTAATACGGAATAGCAAAACCAGCGGTTGGTTCAAACCGTTATAAATGATGGGTCCCACAACCTCCCGGCTAAGGGTATTGAACTTTGCTGACGGATGTCTAATGACGGACCACAGCATGAGTCACGTGACAGATTTTTCGAGACAATTGACTGTAGGGATGTTCGACACCTCTGTAGGTGGACCTACATACCAAAAATAGCCTGATTAGTGATTTCAAACCTTTGGATCTTTGTACCCAAATAATGCTCAAATTTTTTTACGGTTAAAAATCAAACCATGAAAATAACCGCAATCCAATGCTTAGAAATCACTAATCAGGCTAATGTTTGGTCGGTAGATCCATCTAAGGTTGAGGCAAACATCTAG
This sequence comes from Euptelea pleiosperma, assembly GCA_035048495.1. Taxonomy (NCBI): domain Eukaryota; kingdom Viridiplantae; phylum Streptophyta; class Magnoliopsida; order Ranunculales; family Eupteleaceae; genus Euptelea; species Euptelea pleiosperma. The sequence goes on from CM068548.1 coordinate 14,076,579, forward strand.
ACGGTCATCATTTTTAAAAATCTGCCGCGTGTCTCGTACTGTAGTCCATCATCAACGTTGACGACGGATGCCCAGGAAAGTTATACTCAATACGGGAGACTAATAAAGTTGAAGCCTCTATCCACCGGAGAAATCAATAATCTAGTGTTGACTTGGCGCTAAGGAGATGGACCCCACCTCAACATATGGACCACTCAATGAAACCTCACCCTTAAAGCCTCTGAGTGCTAACTGCTAAGCGAGTAAAACTTCTGTCACAATGGAATTACAAATCACACAATCCCAGCCAATGAGTTCTCGGCACGTACACCTGAACTATAAAGCACATGGGTACGTTGCAAAAGCACTTGTTTACGTGCCGAGAACTCATTGGCTTGTGATTGTGTGATTTACAATTTCATGTGATAGAAGTTTTACTCCCGCTAAGCTTCAAAATCTCTCATCTCTGTGTAATAATGGTGTGCTTCCATAGGAGTTGGGCGTTGCGTTGTTGTTGTTGTTGATGCTCTGGTCCTCGGTTTGAATTGGAAAAAAAACAGAGAAATGGTGGAAGCACAGGTTTCAAGAACGTTGAACAATTTGCAGTTCCTCCTCAAGCATGAGAAAAGTGGTGCTGCTGTTCAAGTGCTAATAGAGATCGAAACCGCACTCACGGACATTCAGTCCGTTCTTGCAGACGCAGAGCTCAGGCAGCAAAAAGAAGACAAGGGCATGAGTTCGCGATTAGAACAAAAAGAGTGGTTAGAACGTCTGAAAGATGTAGCTGAAGATACGGAGAACATAATCGATGAGTGGGAAACCACGGAGTACGTTCTTGAAGACGCAAAGCTGAAGAAGCAAAAAGAAGATGAGATGGTGAGGTTATGGTTAGAACGTGTGGAAGATGTAGCTGAAGAGACGGACAATGTAATCGACGAGTGGAAGGTTCACGTCGTAAGATCACAATTACATAAAGGAGTTGTGGGAATCTGCAACAACATGGTACGCAAATTGTTCTTCAACTCTACTAGTTTTAATTCTAATCAAGCACTTAGGAGATTAAAGGGGGTAAGGGATGAATTGTGTGAACTTGAAAGCCATAAAGATAGATTTCACTTCTGTGAAACAACTGAACGTTCCGTGGAACTGCGGCCAAAGCAATATTTTGCTTTTCGGATTTGGGATTATGAATCTCAATCCGAGGTGCTTGTTGGTAGGGATGGCGATAAAGACGATATCATAAACATGCTCTTGTGTCCAAGGAAGGACGATGATGATGAGCAAGTCACCATTTCCATAGTCGCCATGGGGGGAATGGGGAAGACTTCACTTGCCCGAGTTGTTTTTAACGACAAAAGGATAAAGACCCATTTTATGAATAATACAATTTGGGTTCCGGTGTCTGACCATTTTGATGCCGAGAGCGTCACAGCATACATTCCCAATTATGCAACAGGAATGCAGGTTTTGGTTGTGTTGGATGATGTATGGAGTGTTGGACCCTACATATGGGCTGAATTTATACAACATCTCAAATTAAATGGTGCAGGAAGTCGAATTTTGATCACCACTCGCAACGAGATGGTTGCAAGGGTAATGAGCACATCACACGTTCATTACTTGCAGCCCTTATCTGATAACGATACTTGGTCTCTGATTACTTGTGCAGCTATGTGTTTTGGTTGGGAAGGACATTTTGATTTTGAGTCTATTGGTAGGGAGATTGTAAAGATAAGTGGAGGAGTGCCTCTATTTGTAAGGGTTTTAGGGAAAATGTTATATCACAAAGGTCCAGAAGAGGTTTTGGGGTTAGCCTCAAAAACTCAGCTCATAAACAAACTGTTGGATGCCTGAAAGTATAGCGATGTTGTTGAGGAGTGTCTAGGGATAAGTAATGACTTCTTGTATCCACAATTGAAGAGATGTTTCGCGTATTGCTTGTTATTCCCCAAAAATTGTTGGGTCTATAAGGAAACTCTGATACAAATATGGATGGCCGAGGACATTGTTCGCCTTCACCCAAGAGAAGGATTGGAAATGGAGGAGCTCGAGAAAATAGGTTCAGAGTATTTTGATGATATGTTGTTGCTGACTGGTTTCTTTAAAGATATTGAAAGAGATGATTTTGGAAATGTTGTTAGGTGCAAATTGCAGAGTCCAGCGCAGGATCTTGCTCGTTACATAGCCAAAGAAGAATCTTTTATCGTGCCCATAGGGCAGCCATACAACTTCCCATCCAAAACCTGCTTCACATCACTGGTTTGTACTGAAAGCACAACATCCATTCCCCCAATAGATGGCATTACCAGTTATTTACGTGCGATCTTCGCTTTAGGAAGTCCAAGAAACCTTGAGGTGTCCAATGATTTTTTTTCTAATTTGAGATTCCTTAGGATGTTGGATTTGAGTTCAACTTACATAACAGAGTTGCCAAATACTGTGGGGTTCTTGAGATTTTTGAGATACCTCAACAAGTTGCCGGCATCAGTATGCGACCTCATCCTCTTACAGACCTTGAAACTTTCATTTTCCTTGCTTCGTGAATTGCCGAAAGCACTAAGGAAGTTGACTAGCTTGAGACACCTAGAAATCGAAGGCACTCGTCTTAATTATCTGCCCATCGGATTAGGGAGATTAACAAGCATAAGGAAGTTGAGCGAGTTCATTGTCGGTGGTAAGAGCGGCTGCCACATACGAAGAGCTAGGAAAGCTCGACCTCATCCAGGGACAACTTATCATAAGCAACTTGGGTGCAGTAGATGGTATACGTGAGGCTGTCCAAGCAAACTTGAAGAAGAAGGATCACCTTACGTCGCTAATACTGGATTTCAAGAGACATTTTAATCCTTGGCCCATGGATCGCAAGAAACACCCTAAATTTCAAATATTAGAGCAAATTTACAAAGAGTCCTTGAAATCTAAAACTTCAGATGGAACTGGGGAAGAGGGAGTGTTAGATGGCATCCAACCTCAAGCAAACCTGAAGAGATTAGAAATATGGAATTACTCTGGCCGTATGTTTCCCAATTGGATGGTAGAACTGTCAATGACAAGCCTCATTTCTCTGAAACTGGTTAAATGTGAGAAAGTGGAGCATTTGCCACCCATTGGGAAGCTACCCTCCCTTAAACATCTTCATATATCTCAAATGGATGAAGTGTGATACATAGGTCCTGAGTTTTACAGGGATGGTGAGGTTAATGGATTTCTAAAGTTGGAGTGTCTCACATTTGAGGAAATGCTTAGTTGGGAAGAATTCAATCTGTTCGACGGAAGGGAAATGCCATCTCTCAAGGAACTAATACTCCGCCGCTGCCCTACGTTGATGAAATTTTCACGCCTGCCGGCGGCATTAAGGAAATTTGTACTCTGCTGTTGCAGTTGGACGACACTGCCAGACCTACCGGAAACATTAACTGAATTGATGCTTCGTAATTGCAAAAATTTGACGACGGTGCCACATTTGCCAGAAGTGTTGGAGGTATTAGTACTTAGCGACTGCCCCAAACTAACAATTTTTTCAGAGGTCTCTGGCACACTGAGGGAATTACATGTTTGTAACTGTCCAGAGCTTGCCTGGAGTTCTTCAAGTGTCCATTCACAGCTTAAGCACCTTGTGTTAAAGTGCAAGGAAAGGTCGTTGGGTTCATTACCTGACCTTCCCAAACTGGTGTCATTGAAGATTATGTTGTCATCAGAATTAACAACTCTTCCAGATGGGTTGGGCAATCTTATGGCACTCAAGATTCTCACCGTCCAATTCTGTCCCAAGTTGGGGATATTGCCTAAAGAGATACAACAACTCACTGCTCTGAACGAATTGCAGATCATTGGGTGTCCGCTTTTAATAAACCGGTGCCGAAAGAATGAAGGGGATGACTGGCCTAAGATAGTTCATATCCAGCATATCCAAGTTGACAACAAGAAAATCCAGTGATGGGAAGCAGATAACAGATTTCATTTTACCATTTTTGTTCATCACTAAGGTCAACTTTTTCATCCTTCTCTTAAAAACTTAACAAATTGCATTATGATTTCATCCTATTCATATTTTGCAGTTATGTTATATTTCATTAAGGTGATAAAAGAATAAGGAAATTGATTTCCATGTTGCGCTTTAGCATGCTGTTCTAGTGCTGCTTTTCTACCAGGTAAAAAGTGTTCATGGTAGTGATTTGAAAATAAAAACTGTTCCCAACTGTTTCTTATCCATATTTTCTTGTAGGCATTCTGTGGTCAGACATGGTTGATCAAGATGAGCATTGTAACTGGTGGCTTCATCTCTTTATATGTATATATTGTTATTGTAATTTTGATTGGCACATAACTCTGGATTTGGTATCTCTGTAACAAAAGTAGTATTTACATCATTTGTGTGATTTCTACTAGATTTTGCTTTTCTTGGATTTTTATGAGGATTAAATTAGTAGTCATTTTGGATTGTATGGGAAATGGTTCCACTGTATTCATTTGTTTATTGTGAGGATGTGTATTACAGCATTTTGAAGAAACCCCCAAATTACATTGAATGTTGAATGCCAGAAAGACTCAAATATCATATGCTGTCCGATGATCGAATTGCGATGACATGATAACAGGATTTAATCTCCAAAATTTTCTAGTGTCAATGGGTATTTGTAGTTTTAACAGACGTGGTTTTCTTCGAACAAGTGACATCGATTATGTGGATAATGTGCACGCTTTCTTAATTTTAATTTATTTTTATTTTTTTGTCAGTCTTGTTTCATATATGGTAAGGATGAACAGGAATCGTGCAATACTCCATATAATTGGGATAAGGCTTATGATGATGATGGTGATGATTTTAATTGGTGGATGCATGGGAAGTACATAAGAGAAACTGATGTGCATAGGTACTTAGTTTCATGAAGTGGGATTGGGTGGGGGAGTAAGAAAGTAATTGTGTTGCTAATAAGTTTTAATTTGTTCTGTTTTAGAAAGAGAGCATGTGAGTATAAACAGGGGTGAATAGTGAAGCTTCTTCCAATTAATGCCCTGCTTGGTTCAATGCAAATCAGATGCAATGCACTCACTTGCCACAGTTTTGGGATCATTAGTGATTGGTTGGGCGCGTGCAAATGAGCTGGCGTGCAAGTGGGTGCCAAGCCCTTGCAAACTCTATAAGAAAATGGGGCTGACGGCCTCTTTAGGACTATGGTAACGCTTTCCGTCGTCTTTGTTTTCGGACCAGTTGCTGCACGAGAGAGATGCCATTTGGACATAGTTTTAGAGGGGAATTGGAAGAACGGCTCGTATCTTTTTCCGTTTAGCTAATAAGTCTCCATTTCTTCAGAGAAAATTTTTGAAGCAGCGAAGTAGTGGCCAATCACACAACGCTGCAATCCCACTGATGCTTTTGAACAAACCCAGAAATGCTTTTGAACAGCGGATTGTGGTGTGATGTGATTGGCCATTGCTCTGCTGTTTCAAAAATCCTCGGCTTCAAAAAATTTCTCATTTCTTCACAAAAAAAAAAAACAAAAAGCCTAATCTTTCTCCTCTATTGCTCATTTTCTTCCATAATTTACAAAAACAACCATAATCAAGATTAGAAATTATTAAATGTCGTTCTTTTCCCTACTTCTTCCTATATTTTGCAGAATCAATAATAATCCAAGTTGAACTGTTCTTGAGATTCACGTTAGTTCTTTTTTTTTAATAAGCAATAGAAATCGTATTAATTTTTAAAAATTTCTCTTTGTTTACTGATGCGGGATTATGATGAGAAGCCCAAAACTTGTCCTCCTGGTTGCCCCGTCCACACATAACCACGTGTCACTTTTTCGTTACGCAGCTGAAAAATGCATAACCAGCTCAACTGGACCAAAGATTATTGATGTTTGCTCCAAGGTTTAAAGGGGACTGTTATAACGGTATAACGGACTGGGGGTGTTACCGTTTTTCTGTTCAGGGGGCAAAAACGAAAAAAAAAAGGAAAAAACAGAAAATAACTGAAAAAATGGCACTGAAATTCAAAATTTGAATTTCAAAAATAGAAATAACAGAAAAAAACAAAAATATCGGCCGTCTTTTTTTTATAAGGGCTGTTATTTTTTGGGCGTTTTAACTGTCCATAACGTAACGGGTAGGTCCGTTATAACTGCCATTTTTTAATGCATAGGTGGACCTGAGTAAAATCAGCTTGATTGGTGATTTCTAACAACTAATTTGAGTATTTTTCATGGATTGATTCGAGAAATCACCAATCAGGCTGATTTTTTGTTTGTAGGTCCACTTACGGATGGGCCAAACATCCAAACGGTCAGTTGTGTGCCACATGGCCCACAAGGGCTTCGTCATCAAACATTTATCTCCCCCTCCCCACCCAAAAAATAAAAATATAATAAAAATAAAATTTAGCTAGCAAATTATGACCTACCATCCAATTGGGTCGTTATTGGATAGATCAGAATCATCAGATGGTTATGAACAGAGGGTGTGACATGAGATCTTGTGTCAGAAACCAGCTTGGTATAACATGGTCATGATCATATCTAATAGTTGGGCCCACCTCCGTTGCAATCATTCCCTATAGGATCGTGTAAGCAATCCTAGCCATAAAAAACAATAGTCTCTTTTGTCGGATGATCATACAATTATGTACATCCAGTCAATACATTTTCACTTTCAGTCCATCATAAAATATCCATAACTAATTAAACGGTCAAGATTGATTGAAACTGGTTAACAGATAAGAACAATACATATAGTTTAAAACTATGTACCAACACCATATCATTTCCACACTAATTTGCGCAACAACAGTCACTTTTGTGGGATGATCATACAATTACCTACATCCAATCGATACATTTCACTTTCAGTCCATCAAAACATATCCCCAACTAATAAACGGTCAAGATTGATTGAAACTGGTTAATAAGCAACAATACATATAGCTTAAACTATATTACAACACCATATCAATTCCACACTAATTTGCGCGGGAAGTACAACTACAACAATCAATCCCTCGACGCAAGACTCAAGAGGAAGAGTAGGCTTCTCCTGCAAGGCACTGAACCATCCAAAAGCAGAACATTCGCCGCGTACCGAGCCCTCTCCATCTTTCTCTCTCTCTCGCGCCGTCTTCCCGACCATTATTTCCTCTCTCTCTCTCTCTATATCTCCATCTCTCTCTCTCTCTCTATATATCTGTCCTTCTATATATCACCGTCCATGACGGTCTTAAGATCTCGAAAAATAATCCCTAAATCTCCTCCCAAAACCCTAAAAACCCGTGGAATCGAACCCTCCACTCCTACAACAATCCACGAACCTTCCATGACTTCAACACCATCTCCTCCTCTTCCTCCTCCTGCTGCTGACCCTAAACCAGACGTTCTAGGGTTAGGGTTTGATTCCGAGTCCGTTGCTGCTCCAGTTTCTTCTTTGGGGGTGGATCGAAGACGGAGTCTTCGACTCGCTTCGAAGTCGAAGATTGCCGTTGAAGATCGGAGCAAGAATTCGATTACTGGAAAAGAATGGCGGCCCAAGAATACCGCTGGAGAAAATGCGATGAGTTCGAATGTCGAGAAAGAGAATGAGAGCAGTTCGGATTCGGATTCAGGCAATGCGAAGGGAAAGAGTGGGGAGAAGTTTGATTCTAGGGTTTTGGGTTCTAGAACGAAGAAAACTAGGGTTTTTGAATCTTTTGAAGAAGAGAAGGTTATTGTTTCAAGAAAGGTGATGGATTCGGATGAATTGGGTTCGAAAGAAATTGAGTTTGGTTCCAGTGATGAAGAAAGTAAAGAAATCATGGAGAAATGTGTAATGGATATAGACAAATTGGGTTTGAGTTCGGGTTCAGGAAGTATGAGGCGGAGAAGAGAAAGACTTGTGAAAGGAACACAAGAGAAAGGAAAGAAAAAATTGGATGTCGATCTTAATTCGCTGCCTTTGGAAGATGGAAGCGACAAAGGGTTTTTGAGTTCACCATCAGGACCTAGAATTGGCAAGAGAAAGATGGAAGTGATTAATGTTGATTCTGATGGAATGGAGAATGATGACGATATATCAGTTCCATTTGAGAGAGATGGAAAAGGAGAAGATAAAGAAAGACAGCAAAGATTGACTGAAGAGAGTAGAGAGAGTGATGTTGAAATATTGGATGTAGACCCCACCCCAATTGCTGAAGAAAGTATTCCTGTTAATGGAAGATACAGCAGAGAGGAAAAGGGGAAGGGGAAGTTGGTTAAGGATTCTTGGTTGTCGATTGGTTTGAATCCAGTGGAATTTGAGTTGGAACCTGAAGAAGAGCATTTACTTGAGGATGCGGTTTCGAGTTTAGTTGATTTGTCTGGTCGTGTCCAGCTGCAGCAAACTTCAGCATTGGAGACTGAAAGGGAGATCGCAGTGAGGACAGTGAGGAGGAAAGCATTGAGAAGAAGAGAAGGTAGGGAAAGGTTCCAAGATACGGCAAGACAAAATGCTTCTCGATTTGCTCATTTCCAACCTGAAGTGGATAACAGTTCGGCCCCAGTGCCTAGAAATGGAGTGCCTTCACCAGAAGATGACCAGGAAATTGAAGATTGGTGCGGTCCATTTTCTACTGCAATGAAGATTATTAAGGATCGAAACATGAAGCTGAATGCTCAAAAGACGAACCCAACTTCAGTTGTAAGCAAGCCTGCACCGGTGATTGAATGGATGCCATCAACTGATCAGGGTCAGAAGCGTTCAAAGCCCTTGGTTCCTTCACTGCAAGATCTGTCCTTGAAAATTCTTGCTAAGAATGCAGAAGCGATCATTTCTCTCAGAGATGTCCCAGATACACTGAGGAACAAACTCAGTCAGTTGCTCTGTGATTCTCGAAAGATGGATTGTCAATTCATGGACCTCCTTGTTAGTGGGTCTCCTACAGAGATACGTGTAAAGGATTGTTCATGGATAACAAAGGAACAGCTCACCAAAACCCGTGAGGGGTGTGACACAAAGAACTTAACGGTAAGCTATTCTTATTTGATGACTTCAATTTTGTTTTTATGGTGTTTTTTTTTATCTGAATATGAAAATTAGAATACTTCTTAGACTCCATGCATGAGATAGGATGGACCTCCTTGTACCGCAGTTCTATTTCTATATTTCAACTGTAATCGTATGGTGTCTGGATGAAGCCCCAAAACTGTACAATACTCTGTCTAATGGTAGATAATTTCACCCTCTACAACTGTGTCAAGGTGGTAAGTCATCACCTTGATTGCTTATATGTTGATGGATCCTTGCAATGGGAGAGTTCAAAGAAGTATTTTTTTTTTTTGGATAAGTGTAAGCTTTATTCAAAGAAGTATTTGTCACCTCACTATAATGTGGGTTTTGGGGATGGGAAGGGGTGTGACAGCGGTAGTCTATTCTCCGAAGTGTTTGTCCTCCTTTCTTACTAACCTAGTTACTTCTAAAGGGTCCTTTTGATTAGGGGACAAGTACATTTAGCCACACAAATACTTAAATTTTTTTGTGAACGGTCCATGGTTACTTGATCTAGATATGATCTATGTGTTTGCTACGTAATAATTCAGAGAGATAGAAATAGGCTAAATGAGTGAATTGGTTCGTTCTCTAAATCAACACTGTTACTAAGAACACACATATAGAACAAAAATCTAGGAAGTGGTGATAGATTTTTAGTTTCATTACTTAATAAAAAAAGAACAAAAAACAGAAAAAAATGCCCTTCCATTCAGAGAGCAGAGTCTAGGAAGTGGTCCTCCTTTGTTACATAAATTTAAATATGATTAGTGACACTTAATTTGCATTATGTGAGGCCTATCATCGCTCAAGAACGCACATTCAACTGGAAGTTTGCCCAGTTTACTTAGCTTTGTTCCAAACAAATGAGAAGTCAATCTGATTTGGACTCTTTTAAGACTTGGCTGCAAATCAGACAACTCTCTGAACTAGCCGTGGCAGCAATTACTTGGCCTACTTCTGGCAGTTTATTTGAAGAGATATTCTGCTGAAAGACTTTGACTTGGCAAAGACAACATGCTAACTTTCTAAACTAGTCTTAGTTTCCCTTTTCTAAAGTCCCAAACCTGATAGCAAGTTTGGGATAAGGTTCATTTTTTCTTTCAATTCAATTATTTTTAAACCTTTTGGGAACTCTTTTCTCAGCAATTGGTTTTGTTTATGTTATCTGGACAAGCAGCTTCTTCTCTCTTAGTAATCTAACATCCTGGCTGAGCTGAATGTTTCTCTTTTTGTGAAATCAGGTGCTACAACTCGACCTATGTGGACGCTGTATGTCTGATGATATATTGCATGACACCTTAGCTCGGTCACCAAATAGTTTGCCTGCATTAATTTCTATATCCTTGAGGGGTGCATGTCGCCTTTCGGATGTTGGGCTAAATGCACTTGTTGTTTCAGCGCCTGCACTAAGATCAATAAATTTGGGCCAGTGCTCCCTTCTAACCGCTACTGGTGTCAACACTTTAGCTGATTCTCTGGGTTCAATACTGAGGGAATTGTATATAGATGATTGCCAAAACGTTGATGCAATGCTGATTCTCCCTGGATTGAAGAAGATAGAACATTTGGAAGTGCTGTCAGTTGCAGGCATTCAAACAGTTTGTGATGATTTTATCCGTGAATTCATTACTGTACGTGGCCCAAATATGAAGGAGCTTGTTTTGGCTGATTGTGGGTAAGCCCTTTGATTAATTGTACTTGTAATTTAGGGGGATTTCTCTTTTGAAATTCCTCTTAACCTATGCTTTTAGAGAGGATGTACTGCTTCTAAAATTCATTTCATTGTAGTTTGGTGTGACTTTATTGTCCATTTACATGTAAATTAGGGGGCCTGCTATCTTTAATGACGTTGGATGCTTTTCATTGGATACAGGAAATTGTCTGATACGTCCCTGAAAGTCATTGCAGAAAGTTGTTCTGGATTATGTTCTCTTGATCTTGTTAACTTGCGCAAATTGACTGATTCTTCAATAGGATACCTTACCAATGGGTGTCAATCAATAGAAACACTCAAACTTTGCCGCAACGACTTCAGGTTTTTTCTTTTTTGATTTTTCTGGAGCTCATTGCTATAAATTGTCAGATTAAATGAGTACATGATCTGTGATTTCGTGGTGTACTTGTGCCAGATGTCATGCATGCTTACACCATATCTTTCCTTAGTTATTGACAATATATGGTAAAAACTTTCTTTCTTTTGCAATATAGACGTAGTTTACTTTGTGGAAGCATCTTTGAAATTTTTGTATGATCCACTCACAATTCCTGATATCTTTTGTTCCCACAAAGATATAAGCCTAAAATTCAGTGTTCAGTTAGCAAACCGAACGTATTAAATAATTTGCTATTTTGTTCGCACGAAGACAATGCTTGTACCTATCAAAAACGATATGTTGCTTACATATTGAACTTACTGATGATTTTTCTAAAGCCTAATGGATGACATACTTGACTTATTTGACTTCTAAATTCGGATGAGCCCAATGTAGTCAAAGCTTCACCTCGGTGATGCTATGCTGCTTTGCTTGGTCAGGACCCTTAATTCCTGTAACATGGCTCAGGTAGGTGCTAGCTAAAGTTAACTCAATTTTGGACCTTTAGCTAAGCTAGCTTTGTTATTAACTTAATGAGCTATGTAGTCAAGGTGCGCTCCTCAGGTGCAAGGCACACCTAAATAACCTTAGAAGGGTCAAGGCGAGGCGTGTTTAGTAAGGCATGCCTTACTAAAATACATGTTTTTTTTTTAATTTTTTGTACTTTGGCCTATTATATTAAGCATCGGTATGATAGGAGAGATACAAATGAACCTATCTTATTGAAAGACATTGATGAAGCAATGAATGACTACATGGGGAGATGGAAACGGAAGGTGAAGACGCAGAAGACGAATTGGTGTTTGAGGATGATAGCTTGACATGGAGTGTTATTGAGAGAGTTGTTGGAGTCGGTGAATCAACATCAAATACTAGATCACAATCAAGGTTAAGAGTAAGAGCAAGAGCAAGAATATTTTAAACGATGGCAATGTTAGTTAGAACTAATTGTGGGCTATTTGAAATTTTGAGCATTTGCTATCTTTTATGTTTAATGGCATTTTGATTACTTGTTTTGTATTTAGATAATGACAATGTTAACTAGAACTGCTTTTAGGTTACTTGAGATTTTCGACATTTGCTATCTTTTATGCCCTATGATTACCTATTTTGTTATTTTATGATGTTATTTTTCGTAATTTTTTTTATATATTTCTTATATTTATTATAATTGTAATATTGCGCCTCGCTTCAGTCAGGTGCTTGTTTCGCCTTGCGCCTCAGGCGCTTGAGGTCCTAACCTTTGTAGTCAAGGCCCGCGCCTCAGGCGCAAGGCACACCTAAAGCGCCTTAGAAGGGTCAATACAAGGCGAGTTTAATAAGGCGCGCGCCTTATACTAAAGACGCGCATCTCAAACCAGATTCCAGGCGCGCGCCTCATTAAAATACATATTTTTTTGTAAAAATTTTGCTCTTTGGCCTATTATATTAAACATTGGTATGATAAGAAAGATACAATTGAACCTATCTCATTGAAAGACATTGATGAAAGCAATGAATGACTACTTGGGGAGATAGAAACAGAATGTGGAGTAGCAGAAGATGAATTGGTGTTTGAGGATGATAGCTTGACATGGAGTGTTGTTGCGAGAGCTGTTGGAGTTGGTGAATCAACATCAAATACTAGATCACAATCAATGTCAAGAGTAAGAGCAAGGGCTTTAATAAGGGAGCCGGAAAAGGAAGAGGCCAATTTGGAGGATATAGAAGAAAAAGAATATATTGAGGAGGCTAACACATCTAATGATGATGGGATGAAGCTAATGATTATATTTTAAATGATGACGATGTTAACTAGAACTAATTGTGGGCTATTTGAAATTTTGAACATTTGCTATCTTTTATGTTTTATAGCTTTCCGATTACTTGTTTTGTATTTTGATAATGACAATGTTAACTAGAACTACTTTTGGGTTACTTGAGATTTTCGACATTTGCTATCTTTTATGTTTTATGGCCTAATGATAACTTATTTTGTTATTTTATGATGTTATTTTTCTTTATTTTTTTTTATATTTCTTATATTTATTATAATTTTTAATATTGCACATCGCTTCAATTAGGTGCCTTGCGCCTCAGGCACTAGAGGTCCAAGCTCCTTAAGTGCGCCTTGCGCCTTTAACTACCTTGGTCCTAGCGCCTTTAACTACCTCGACTTAATGCAATAATAATATATATCTTTTGGATTTTTTTTTTTAATAAGAAACCCTACCTTCTTCTCTCTACCATACTTTTTTACTCTCTTTCATGGAAGGCAAATCAGTGTGAGACCTGGAAGGCCATTATTATTCTAATCTTGTTTTCAACAATAGAGGCGCTCTCTATGTGCGAACATGAGCTCTCTATGTACAATCATTCAATTTGTCCTTTTTTTTAAATGTGACTTAATTTTTTTGAATTAAGAAAATATTGAAATTCAACTTGTTATTTGAATTTCCTTAATTATTATAAATTGAATAATTTTGGTTACCTAGACAACATCTAGATGGTGAGCTGCCTAGAGAACCCATGTTGCTTACCTGAGACTTTGATTGTCATGGATGAGCCATTGACCTTCAATTGCTAGCTTGGGAGGTGTGACACTAGTTTTGCTTGTATTTTGGTGGGTTTCAGTGCCACCTCCTTTGTTTCAATTTTCTTTTGCGGCATCATTCATCCTCAATCCATATATTGGTATTCAACCAATAGGAAACAAGTTGTTTCTAGAAGAGGTAATACTATGGGTAATTTTCCCTTTCACCCATTGTTGTCTCTTTGGAAGGAACAAAACAATAGGATCTTTAGGGACAAGGAGTTTCTGTTGGGTCTAAGTTTTATAGGAATAACAGGTTCATTATACCTGGGCCTTTTCCGATGGAGTGATGAGTGCGGAACTATGATGTGAAAGGTAGGAGGATGATGGCTGAAAGCAGTATGTGTAAAATCTGATGCTTGCCTTGTTAGAAGCCCTCTGCTTGGTACACCTAAGCTTAAATTTATGGGCGCTGACTTGGAAATCTGGTAATGGTGGTATTGGAATATCATATGGAATAGTGTGGGTATAATGTTAAAGCATTAGTAGCCCTGTTGGCATCAATGACTCCAGTGAAGTGGATGCAATGGAATTACTGAATGGTTTCAAGGTCATCAGTGACATCATCATGAGCTTGTGCATAGCTGGAAAAATTCTACCACCGTTATCCAGTGGTTGTCTAATTGCTCGGTGGGTGTATGGAAATTGACATGTTATTGAAAATAGGGCAGAAATTATGAGTAATTTGAACATTTTGTGACATGCTTATTTTGAAGTGCTAATGGCATTTTATTCTAGTATGAGTGTTGATCATCTATTGTGATAAGGATGGACTGTGGTGGATCCTCTAAATCTTTAAATCTTGGGATAAAGATATTACAAAGATCAGGTACAAGGGAGTAGTCTCTCTCTCTCTCTTAGAAAACCCTTATTGATCGGCCTTGTTTTGGGAGATAAAAAACCATTATAACACAAGGTCCTGGTTGCAAGATAGGCCCCTTTCGCAGAGGGTTTGGGTTGCCAGTGGAGAGCAGTGTTGGTTAGAGTTGACCTGTTGCAGTTGTGTTTAGTTCATATCAGTTTTATGCATCACATGTTCTCTTGAAAAATCCATTCAAATTGGGTGTGGAGGAGGATTGATGCCTTGCAAAGTATCATTGTTAAAGATTTGTAGCAACACCAATATGCAGCGGTAAATAGAGGATTGAGGTATCAGAAGTTAGAGAAGTTACTAACTCGCTATCTTGACAAGGACTTCTTGGCATTTTTTTACACTGGTATTCTCTCTCATGCCTAATAAAATAAAACACAGCTTGTTTATTGAATCCTCTGTTTTTTTATTTTTTTTAAAATCAACCCATTGGAAGCATAATGTCTATTCGTATAACCCACCTCAATGGAGGAATGAAGCATTTAAATATTCTCTCAAATTATTTTTCACAGCTTTGAGATACCTAAATTTTTTTTATTGGACTCGTCGTCCCTTGGAGGTGAGCTATATGATTTGTTTTTGTTTTCCTTTAAAAATGCTTTGCTAATTTCAGTTTCAAACTAGCTGCTAATGGCGCTAATATATGTGCGTGCGTATGTGTCTAACCTACTTTATTGTAATTCTTGTTTCACATCTTATTACAAACATTGCTCTGAGTGCTATTGGTTGCACAGTGCACACTAACTTGGTCCCTTCTTAAGGGCTTCTGCATGGTCATGATTTAATCTTTGGATTGTATGATAACTGCATGGCCATAAGGCAGTCATGAGATGGTTAATGAAGTCATAAATTTCATGTGATTCCTCTTTGATGCCCTTTTATTTTCTCTTTCTGACAAAGTAATTTTACAATTTTCTTCACATGACAGTGATGAAGCTATTGCTGCATTCCTTGAAACCTCTGGAGAGTCCTTAACAGAACTTTCACTCAATAATGTTAAGAAGGTACCGCATTAACTTGAAATATTGTGTTTTTTTGGTCAGGAGTTTGTGGCTCTTTTTAAATCAAGAGTATTGGCTCATTATCAAGCTGCATATACTGTTGAGCGAGCTGCATATACTGTTGAGCGTGTGTGTATATATATCTATATATCTTTTTCATAAGTTTTCATCAATTTTCTTGTTCTTTCTATCATTGTATCCTGTTCTGATTTTACAACCAAGTATGCTTCACTTGAATCACTCCTCCCCAGTAGTCAGTTGTTTAGGTTTAGAACTTTCATGTAGTTTTGTTCCTGAAAACTATCATCATCATAAGCCTTATCCTCGTGATATGGGGTTGGCCACATGAGTTGTGTTCCTCCTTTCAATAAAATGGAAAACCATAAGAATTTTTTTTATCACTTATCCCCTTCCAAGAATTGCAAGAACCAATTTGAGTCGCAACGCCATGGAATGCAAGTTCTTGACTCGGCCATATTTTGTAAATGATATTATATCTGTGTGGTCAAAATTGGGTTGCAAGTGGTCCGGCTAGCCCAGGAATGGCTCACTTTACATAGGTCTAGGAATTCAAAGTCTTGTCTTCAGGCTCAGCATGGGTTTAACATTTAGGATTGTTAACACTATAAGCTGACCTTGGACCAGGCTCCAAGATCCAACAGTGCTCAGAGGCCCAACCTTGACCTTGTGCCCCCTTTTATGACGCACCGTTTCGATCTCATTGTTGTAGGATCACTCCCAATTTCCTTCTATATGTTGCATTGCTAGACAACACTTAAAACCTTTCTCAATCAACCTCTAAATGACAGGAAATATAGAAGGACTACTGTGTTATAAGACAGCGACAAGTTTCTTCAAGTTTAGGGTTGTATGGTCACAGCCTTAAAATGGAAATCACCTCTTGATGGGCTGTAACAGTGTAAGATAGCTACAAAATACTCACTCTCAAGCTTCTAAAGTGCTTAGAGTGAGTGAAATAACAGCAAAAGGCTGCTGTTGTTGAAGGCAACAGAGGATCTCTTCAATTCTTGAATCGGTGGAATGCAAAAATAGTGTTTAATGACTAGGACTGCAAGTAGAATTCTGAACTAAATATCTCTTTTTTGATTATTTCTCAATAATAAAAATAAATTCATGACAGCAGAAGACTACTAACATTCACATGCTCTTTCTATACATAAACCATAAACCATAACCTATTTTACCTATACTCTTAAACCAACTTGAATTTGGAAACTTCTCTACTTTCGTACTGGCACTAAAACCCTTAAAAGACACTAAACCCTAACCAACATAAATTAGAAAGTTGAAACTTATTAAGCATAAACAACTTGGATGCCTCACCAATACCTTATGGGCCCCACATGGTTTCTTTTATAGGAGGCTGAAGCATGGGGATGTTGACTCCATGCTCCTGCTGAAATTGATCGCTTGGTTAACGCTGGTTGTGGATGTTCCTGCATCTCACCACAGAACTTAGTTTCATGTCGAGGAGAGAGAGAAACAATGAAGGAGTAGTGGGTTAAAGAAGGGGATCCAAGGGCACAACGAAAGGATATTGTGTCTATTGTCTGTCAGTAGGTTGGGCTTAAGCTGGCCTCTCTGTATTGTGACCCAAGCTCTTACTACTTATACAATTCTTTACTAGCTGTGCTCGGGCTCAAGCTCTGGCCACTGGCTTCAGGAGAGCCAGAACCTGTCTATTTGTATCTCAAAAGTATGTTAGACCTACTTCCTCATGCATTATGAGTGACTTATTACAGGTTGGCCACAACACAGCCATATCACTTGCCCGACGTTGTTCAATAAAGTTGCGAAGTTTGGATCTATCTTGGTGCCGTAATTTGGCAGAGGAGGCAGTAGGATTAATCGTGGATAGCTGTTTGGCGCTGAGGGTGCTCAAACTGTTTGGATGCACTCAGGTATGTTTGGCTATTCACATCATCATCATCATCATCATATCCCAACTAGTAGGGTTGGCTACATTAATCATGTTCCTGTAATGGATCAGGATTCATGATAGGATATGACAAAATTTTACATCCTAGCAATCTGATGTAACTCCATCTGGATTTGGGACTGGTAATGCAGTGTAAAAGCATTACACGGTGGGTTATATGTTTGCTCATTTACGGCCACAAGTTATTTACTTAGACAAGCCCAATACTTGCTAACCTGACCTGTGAAACACAACTAGTTACTCTTGATGCTCCAATGATCTATCTCAGACAAGGTGAGGCATCCAATGTGATGCTTCTGCCTGCATTCCTCGTCTCTGTTCTCTGTAAAGTTATATGGCATAGGAATTTCCTGTGCCTGATGTGGATGCAAAACATGTGGAGCAAATGATCATCACTCTGGACTATTGAAATGTTGGGCCACTGCTTGGGTGGTAAATAGCTGAGGAAGTCACTGGTACAAATTATCCAAATCATCCTATCGAGTCTTGATAAACACAAGGGATGGTCCAAAGTTGATGCTATATGGCTGAATGGTTATTTGTGTGGTTTGTCTCATCAATGGGGTCACTTTGCATTCCAGATTGATGAGCATGTTTACCATGTATGTGAAAACAACATTAAGTTTAGACCTATGAGACTTCTCCATGTTGGGCATAGAGAACCTTTCCTGATATCGTAACAGTACAAGGTATTTTAGTAGGGTATTAGTTCATCTAAGTACAGAAAATGTCTCCATTATATTAACAGTCATTTTCTGCACTTAGATGAACAAATACCCCGTGATAAATACACACACACACACACACACACACACACACACACTATTTGGACTTGGAACGACTTTTGTCCTGACGGATACACAACTACAAAGTTAGAATAAAAGGAAATTTTGAGACAGAAAGGTTGTAAGATCTAATGGTGTGTTCTCTCCTGCCAGATTACGGACGTGTTTCTGCTTGGGCACTCAAATCCCTCCGTACGAATCATTGGATACAGGTTGTCTCCAATATTAGAACATCTCCACATGTTCGATCCTCAGGAAGCCCCACTACGTTATTCATCTGTGCCTTTTCGTACAGAATCCCAAAGTTTACCTGACCCAGGTTTGTAATATTACTGGTTTGCATTCCCGCATTGTTCAGGGAACTATACTTTTCTCTTCTGTTCTTAAACTAAGCTCATACTTACCGACCATCGTTCACATTTAGAAAATACAAAAATTATACTCAAAACCAGGTCTTTCGTCCCACCCAAAGATGTAAACCAGTAATGTTTTCTTGATCCAATCTTCCCCCAAAATGGTGTTTCCTTAGTTATCCATTTTTATTTTGTCCTCAGGGAGAGGTACTAATTCATTTCATCATTTTACTCCCAACACTTAGCTGGCCATTACGTTCTCTTCTGATCTGTTGGGTTACTTGCTGGATCTCGATACAACGGCGGATGGAAGTGTTTTTTGGTACCACGCATAAATGTATAATTTTGTATGAAGGATTGGAAGGTGAAATGTTTGTATGACTGAATAGTTGAGATTTAACTGTTAGGGTCTGTTTGGTATGCATGCAAACCCTTACGCGTGCAATGGTTTGTGCATGCAATGGTTTGCGTACCCATATTATTTTCTTGTGTTTGGTTCATACTAACTTTGTACATGCAAGTTTCAAAATTTACGTACTGTTCATATTTTCTACCATTTGGTTCGCTCGCATGCTCACTTAGGAAAGCACAAAATATGTGGCCCCACATATTAAGTACAGAAAAAAATAACAAATTTTCCGTACTTAATAGGTGGGCCCAACATAGTTGAACATGAATTTCAAATTTTCGAAAACGAAAAATGAAAAAAACAGAAAAATAATGGGCAATAACAAAAATAAAGGACAATTTTTTTTTTTTACAAAATTTTTCAGAAAATAGTTTTTCGTTATTTTTTGGTATATTTTTTCAGCGTTTTAACGGTATATAACGTAACGAGGGAGGTCCGAATCCATTATAGCAAAAATAACGGATTTGGACCTCCCCCGTTACGTTATGTATTGTTAAAATGGTCAAAAAATGAAATATCGTTATTTTCTATTGTAACGAAAATAACGACTGTATTTTTTTGAAAAAAAATTGTAAAGAAGGGCCATTATTTTTTGTTATTTTTTTTTTTCCATTTTTCTCATTTTTTAAAATTTAAAAATTAAATTTCAAGGCCACTTTTTCTATTATTTATGGCTTTTTTTTTTTTTTTGAAAATTTGAGAAAATATTGGATTTTAGTCTTACCTTATGCAAATTATTTGCACAAGGAGGTTGTGTAAACGATTGCTCAGGGGGTGAAATGGGTTTTTAATTGCTAAAGAGGGTAAGCATTCATTTGCTCGTGTGTATGTGCAAATCGTCTAATGCACGCGTAACAAACATGCGTGGGAAACAATTGCATGCGTATACCTATTTGCACACCCAATTTGCACGTGTATCAAACGCACCCTTAATGAACCTGATGTTGCAGATAATGCATAGTTATATTTTGTTTCTCTTGTAGAGATGGATGACATTGTCGAAAACATTTATGGGAGATAATTGGTTTGAGCGAGTTCCACCCGTGTCCGATCCAATGGAGATTACCACTTGGTGATGGAGATGCCCATGATAAAATGAGTAACAGTTGTAGTGATAGGTGATGGGTTTCACATTTGATCACTATCCAACCTACAGTGCTATTAACTGTACGATGCATGTGCAAAGGTGGGACCAACTATTCAGTTTCCACCTTGGAGATCCATCTTGCCATGAAACTGACCTAATTAGAGAATAACCATCTCGAAAATTTTGAATTCTCTACAGAATAGCTGGATATGATCATCCTGTCTAGGCCCATTGGTAGTACAAGTGGAAACCAGATGAATCCCCATCAGATAGGATGAAAATAAAAAGAAAAAGCTAGATTTTTTTAACCTTTTGTACTTTGCGAAGAGAGTATTACAGAACCAGGGATGAGAAGGTTAAGCTTACAAGCTACAACTGTGTCCCCAAGTGTATCAAGTTGGTTCTCACCCCCAAAGACATCTTCTAAGCTTCCCAGTTCATCATATAACCTTTGCATTTCAAAACCAATGCGAGCACCATGAGGAGGACGACGATCCCACAAGAAGAACCTCCTATGCGGTGTATCAAGTAAGGATCAAACCTCGTAAAACTCTGGTCTAAGTTGCGAGACAAGTTGATGGCCACGATCAAGATCACGAGCAACGCAGGTAGCCAATAAGCAAGGGTGATGGACTGGTTATCAGATTCTGGCTCAGTTGATGGCTTCTGGTCTATATACAGTGGTGAGACCACGGCAAGAAGGACCAAGCCTACGGCCACTAGTTTCTTGTTTGAAGGCCTGCCTGCCATACAGCTAGCTCCTTTGAGAACTGGTTGGCATGCTCAAGGAGAACCCCCTTTTCTGTGTACATTTATGCTACTAAGACATGGATATCTGAACAAAGTCAAATTACTAAATTGGACCTATCTATAAAGCGATTCTTTGTTTGATCTTAATTTTCTTTTGAAATCTCTGGTTTTTTGGGGTGAGCAATCTCTTTGATTTGTCCTACTTGATCCTAACAACACGATTGATGCCATTAATTTTGGTGATTAAGCAAAATATTGACAATCGATGAGGTAAAGTTAAGATGGTTGATCAATGATATGGTCTCCTGATGAGAGGGCAGATGATGCGAGGCATGAAGTCACCATAATGTAGTGCATTAAGGAATAAGGCCACATAATATTTTGAATCATGTTTCTAATTTAATCATAGGAAACTAGAAGGGTGTTTAGAGAATCCTTCCAGAAGTTGAGGATTATGTTCCTGGGAAGATATAGTTTGGTGGCTTATTCATGAAGATAGTGGAAAAAAGTTGATTCTGCTCCATTAACAAAAACGATCTGTTGGAATCTGATGCTCATATAAGTCCCTGTGTAGTGATCAACAAGATGTTTTCTCCACAAAAAAAGATTTATATATCAGAAAGTGTTGATCTAAAAAAAGTTTTATTAGATTTAAGCCCTGTATGGTTGTCGTTAGTCAACTTCTCTAGAAACGATTCTTGCTCATGTATGTCCATAAAAGTTGTCTACTTGAAAACATTTTGAAATACAAATCCTTTTTGTAAAAAAAAAAAAAAAAAAAATACTTTTCTGTGGTCGCCATACAGGGCCTTATATGCAAAAATCATTTCTAGAAAACTTATTCAGAGCGCAACTATACACAGTCGAAGCGGAAAATTTTTCATTAGAAAATTCTATTTGAATGAAGAGTGAAAATTCTATTTGAAGCAATTCTGTGATTGTTTGCTTTAAACTAGGAAATGGGGGTAACCAAACTCATAATCTCATTAATCATTCAAACTTGCGTGATTGTTTGCTGGGGATGAGTATAACAAAAACTGTGCTAAATCAATGGAACCTGCTCCTCCCTTAACCATTGATGAAGCTCAACTTCGACCGATCAATAGTATAAAACAGCAAATACGTAGCATTCGGTGGTCTGATTTGAGATTCAATTGAAAGATGCAAGATGGGATTCGATCAAAGTTAAGAGATGGCAGTCGATACAGTAGAATGTTGCGACCTTAGGGAGGGTATAAAGCAAGAAGATTTCTTGTCTGCAAAGTGAAATCTCTGGATTGCAGGTGACTCATCCATATAGACTGTGGACCTTGGTTGTTAAGATTCAAACTAATACGCCAAAACTTAGGATCTTAACCACAAAAGTACCTCGTGTTGGTGTCTCCATAGTCCATCCATTCCTTCACCTCTTTTATCTTTGTTTCTTCAGTAAATTGATTGTGTCCATTGGAAAGGTTGCAAGAGAAGAGTACAATTTTGAAACTTTTAATTCCAATCTATTTGTCTTGAAGTTGATCTTGTGTAACTGGCTGACGTCCACCGCCAGTCCATCAGAAGAGACATGGAGGGTCCATCGGAAAGCTTGGATGATCGTTCACACATACCTACCTAGCTATTCTGGTACTTGGAAGGAACCCACTTGACCCAAGGTTTGCATCTAAACAAGTTTAAGGCTGTGTTCGGTAGCGAAGGGTGATAGATCATGTGGGTGCCACCTACTACTTGAATTGATAGATCATGTGGGTCCCATATAATAACGAATGATGATAGATTATGTGGGTCCTACATATATAATAATTGGGTTAATAGATCATGCGGACCCCACATAATGTGGGTTGATAGATCATGTAGGTGCCACATAAGAACAAATGATGGTAGATCATGTGGGTCTCACATAAGAATGGAAGTTGATGGATCATATGACGGTCCCACGTAATAAAGGTGTATTGATAGATCATACATATGCTAGATATCAAGTGGGCCATACATTAGGTGGGCTATGCCCATTGGGGGTGGAGGGTGAACCTTCAAGGCACACATTGATGCGTCTTTGAAAACTCAAGGGAGAGGTGAACCTTCAAAGGTTCACTTTTGCGCGTCTTCAAGGTCCACTGTGTCTTCGAAGGTGCGTGCCTTGGTGTGACCCAAACACTAATTTTTTTTTCAAGATGCGCACCTTCGGCCAAGACGCACGCCAAAGACATGCTACCAAACGCAGCCTAAATTTCAAAAATATTTAAAACAGCATGTTGTCAAGGGGTACTTGTTAAGTTGACAGGCGCTAGTCACCACTTTTGGTCACTGGCGTTACTGACACAAAGCGATCTCATGTTGGATGATTCCGTCTTCTTACTAATTTAAGAAGTTTGTTTTTGAAAGACAGTGCTTCAACACCCCATTGCTAGAAGTTTATTTTGGAATGTCTTTAAAAAATTAGGTATTCAACACCCATTGGTATAAGTTAATTATTTCTCTACCAATCATGTCATTCTGAAGTTGACAGTTCCAGGCATCAAGCATGTCTATGAAACAAATATGATGCATATTCAAACATTTGACTGTTATATAAGTTAAGTTTGAATAAAATATATTTTTTAGAAAACTTGCTAAAAGTTTTAATTCCTAGACCAAAAAGTTAACAAAGAAGGTTTAAGTCTTTTAAAGAAAATATACTATAAGAAGATTTGAAAAAAGTAAGTTGCTTTTTGAGTCAGAACTTTCAAATGAAATTTGGAAAAAAATTTTTGGAGGGAAAACAAAAAATTGGTAAAACTTTTTGAATCGAAGGTTAAGAAAAACCTTGTCTTACATTGTTTGTGAGAGTAGAAATCCGTAAGTATAAAAAGATAGTTAGCCTTAAAGGGTGGAGCCATTGGGCATCCAAATTTTGAGCCCTAGAGGCACAACTATGGAAAAAATTATAATAGGTGGTGCGTGGTGGGTTGTGAGTCGTGATAAACTCAACCTATCTTTTTATTTGAAAGACTTTTGAATTTCTTTCATGTTTTAAATGGGATTTGCATTAACTTTGTAACGTTCTTTACATTTAATGTTGTAATGCTTTTTTCCATTTTAACAGTTTTGATCTTCCAAATTACTATCTTTTCAGTATAGGAGGTGGAAAAGATTGTACTGCCAGCATTCAAGGAAGTGGAAAATTTTGAACAGATGACACCCTGAGTTTTATTTACTAGGGAGCATGAGGACCAGGTGGAAAAGAGGGAGAGATTGGTGAAAGACACAACGGCGTCAGGCATGGTTGTAACCACGCTCATTGCCAAGGTAGAATTTGCTGCAGCCTTTACTGTACCCGGTGGCAACAATAGTGAGTCTGAAATCCCTATTTTCTTAGAGAAAAATCCTTCATGGTTTTTGCAGCATCAGATGCACTATCTCTCTTCTTCTCCTCCTCTACTTAATTCACTTCACGCTATGTAGGCTTTAGTGCAACCCTTTCTATTGTACTTGGTCGTCGATTGGCATGGGTTGCCATTCCGGTAGCTTTACTTGCATGCCTTCCTGTTTGCGTTGTTGCAGTTTCCTCTCCTTGTTGCAATAGTTAATTCCACATATGGGTCTAGCATTTTCAGTCAACAAAGTAAACATATGCTTTACTAGTTGAGATATGCTTTTTTTTTTTTTTTTGAACTTAATTTAAGCTGGGGTTAGGCAGACCCCTACATGCTTTACATGTTGAATGCTCATGGAAGGTACATTTTTTTTTAAAGTTGTAACAAGCAATTCTAATTTGGTCAATTAGTTTTCTTTTGATCAGTTTTTGTGCTAAACATAATCATTTTAACATTTTCTTACCAGCAATATTTTCAAACCCAGGCCAGTCCCTCCCCAAAATGATCTGGGTCAGCATTGAAGTTTAAAAACCAACGATCCAATACTCTTTGCTATTTCTATCAAGGCCTATCTTTTATTTCGGTCTAAGCTGTTCAAAGACTGTAAAGGCCTTGTCTTTGAGGATATAATTTTTAGATGGGAGTCTATTATGAGCAGGAGAAGTTAGTTTTCCTGTTTTGTTTCGTGTTTTTGGAGGTTTCCTTGACCTCCAGGTTGTATGTTCCCCTTCTTCATCAATAAAGCTTTACCTTATCAAATAAATAAAAAAACGTTCCCGATACTCATTTTGAAGGGGGGATAGCAAATTTACATTTTAACTGGGTTAGCGACTGTATGTCAGGCTCATCCAGATGTGAACCTCAAAATCAAAAGCCATAATATTATGTATTTTTGGACAAGATCCCAATTTTATTCCTCTGTTAGCCTATGAAAAACAGACGAGTTATGCATAAGAGGCTGGTCTACTTCATAAGATGCTGCTTAATTAAGGATTGCAATCAGATCGAGGTATGCTATTGCTAACAAGCAAATTTTTTATTTTTATTTTTTGTAGTTTGCAAAGTGAGTATCACAGAAGCAGGGATGAGAAGGTAAACCTTACAAGTTACAACTGTGTCCCCAAGTGTATCAAGTTGGTTCTGACCCCCCCCCCCCCTCTCCAAGATATCTTTTAAGCTTCCCAATTCATCATAGAACCTTTGCATTTCAAAACCACTGCGAGCACCACAAGGAGGACGACGATCCCACAAGAAGAACCTCCTACACGGTGTATCCAGTAAGGATCCAACCTCGTAAGACTCTGGTCTAAGTTACGAGACATGTTGATGGCCAGGATCAAGACCACGAGCAACACAGGTAGCCAAGTAGCAAGGCTGATGGACTGGACATCGCATTCTGACTCAGTTGAAGGCTTCCTGTCGATATACAATGGTGAGACCACCGCAAGAAGGGCCAAGCCTACGGCCACTAGTTTCTCATTAGAAGAAGGTCTGCCAGCCATGCAGCTAGCTCCTTTGAGAACTGGGCTGGCATATATGCTTAAGGAGAACCTCCTTTTTGTGTACATTTATGCTACTAAGATATGGAACTCTGAGCAGAGTCGAATTACAAAATTGGCTCCATCTGATCGATTTTATTTGATCTTAAGGAGAAACCCCTTTTGAAATTACTAAAAACATGATGGATGACATAGTCAGGCTAGCTATGATCGATTTAAGAAGTGACGCACCGATTTAGACAGTGAGGATTAATGATATGGTCTCCTGATGAGAGGGCAGACGAGGCGAGGCATGAAGTACCATAATGTAGTGCAGTATGGAATAAGGCCAACATGATATTTTTAGCCATGTTTCTAATTTAATTAAAGGAAACTAGAAGGGTATTTACAGAATCCTTCTAGAAGTTGAGGATTATGTTCCTGAGAAGATATAGACTGGGGGGCTTATTCATGAAGATTGGGATATTAGGATGGGTGGAAATGAAGAAGGTAGTGTAAAAAAGTAGATTCTGCGCGCTCCATTAACAAAAATATGTGAATGGTGGCTAGATTATCTGTTGGAATCTGATGCTCATATAAGTGGGAAAATTTTCATTGGAAACTTCTATTGGAATGAATGGACTTTACAACTTACAGTTACAAATACAAATGTATTCTTAGACTAGATTTTACAACTCCTTTTTGGCTCGCCGAGGCCGGCCATGCGGTTGGATGAGGAGCCTCCCCCCACTTAGGTGTTGTTTTGTTCGTTTGTTTTGTTTAATACATGATCTGATTAGCTTTTCCACCATACCCTCTCTTTTGACCATATATCTTTGCATTAAACAGTCTTTAGAGTAACAGATATACTTGGGTGAAATTGCCCTTCAAGTGGCTAATCTCATAAAGCATTCAAACTCGTGTGATTGATTGCTGGGGATTTTGAGTATGACAGACAACTATGTTATACTCAACCTGATTGATTTGGCTGAGTATCCTAGCTGACGGAATTGTAACACGTCTCTTCTAATGGGGGATTCTCCATGTCTCGTCTTATGGCACGGCGAGACGCATCCTCTAGTTCCACAGGAATGACTTATTGAACAAAGAAAAGAAGGGATGAACCCCATCGACGGTGTTCAGTTTGGTACACCGGCCCAAACCTACCATCGATTGGTACACCCCAATCTTATTTACACTGTATGGTCCAACTCTACCAGTGAAGGATTCGGTCCAGCTTCGACTCTTCAAAAACATACCTCATATGGATTTGAGACTCAAACGTGTGGTATACTCTGCCAACTAGGTCTAGGGATACGAGATGAAAAACCTAGGCAGGGTATCTTGATTAAGCTTTCTTAGAAGAAGATGTTCTTTAAGCTCTGATCATGTAGGAGGAAAACACTATATAGAATGAAAGTGGATACCTGGGTTTTTGATCTCCTCTGGGCTTATTTCTCTAAAAAGTGATTCTCTGTGAAAGAGAATGCTTGGCTTGAATGATTCAGAGAAATGTCGCTTTTCAATTATTGAATTATAGTTTTCACTACATACTCTAAGGTTCGTTTATACAGAGATAGCCACAAACACTAGAAATAGCAAGTAGTGGGGGATTTTGAAATAGTTTTCGGAGTGGAAGACTTGGTCTTTCGTCCGTTCGATCGATTGGGCAGGGATAAAAACAAGTCCTATTTCAATCCAATCAATTGGGGATTAGGATCCAATTGATTGGGCTCGCATGTATTATTGATTGGGCTTTGTCCAATCAATTGGTTTGCTGGCCAAATTGATTGGAAAATCCCTTAATTCATTTTTTTAAGCCTCTTAGGCTCCGAATCGGATATCTTTGCTATATGACTTAGTTTTAGTTGATTAATACTATTAAACCTCATATCTCTAATGTTTTTCTAAGTCACTTATCATTCTATACATGTGAATACGGATAAAGTAGATAAATGTAAGTTTTCAGATGAATCAGTCTTCAATCTTCTGAGTCTTCAATCTAGACAATCATGAGTAATGCATACCACTGACACACTCAAGGCTGAACTAGCACGCACGCTAAGAATAGGTACAATTGTGTATGTTATGGAATTTAGCCAAACAGAATATAATTATATTCCTTACATTATTGAACTTGAAATCAATCAAAAGTTTCAATTACAACCATTTTTTATAAAACCTAAACTTTTTCAAAATAGTAAAATTACTAAAAATAAAAACTTTTCATTTTCTATTAAAAATCCCTTACAAATCTTAAATTTGTTAAAAAAGACCTAAAATAAATCAGAATCTAAAAGACCCCTAAAATACAATATAGAAAAACTTGCTAAAAAATAAAAAAAATACTACTTTCATACTGCAATTTGATTCTCCTAATCTTTTTTGGCATCAAAATAGTAGTAATAGTGTTTGTAGTTAAGCGCATAGAGCTCGTCAAGATGATTACGTGCATATGTAGTATTAGTGATTTTTAAACTATGAACGTCAAATTATGGCTATTTGAAGTTAAGGTGCACGTTTGACAATCCGAATGGCCGCCTTCTTTTTGATGATATACCGTTTCAAGTAATTATCTATTAATTGCAATGCATCAATACTGGTGTACATGTCTTACAAGGGAAACATCTATATGCAAAAATCATTTCTAGAAAACTTATTTAGGGCAACCATGCAGAGCCTCCACACATTCTAATTTGCATTTCAAGTGATCCAATGAATATAAGGATTCAATTCATGTGAAGGAATTATGAATTTATTTTACGACTTTCTTCACGTTAGTGCACACACACATACACACACTTGATTCAGTTTATTGTTGTTCCCTTCTAAACGCTATGTCTTGACTGTGTTAGCAAATATATTTAGATGCTAACTTAATCTGTCATGAATGTCTGAATCATGAGTTGGTTGGTGTTACCATGCTGAGAGAAGTTCTGCTAAACACTCTGATGTAGTTGCGGGCCCGATTGACCTTCAATGCTTCGCATTGATGCGGATATCAACATTGAGGATCCACATAGGTAAGCAATAGGCCTCAAACACATGCTATCCGAGTTCAGACGACGATCATCCCACAGATGGATCGAATTGGTGAGAAGACTGATGCATTGATAAAGCAGGTTGGTGAGGTGGCAGCTGCAACATTCTAGAACATCAATAACTAAGTGGTAGATGGTAGAACACCAATCCCATGATGGTAGATGGTCGATAGCCTAGTGTGGTTCAGTTGTTACAGTTACGAGTGTTGTTGGATGAGCTGCCCAAGCCTAGCCTTGAACAAAAGTAGATATGCCCAAGCCCGGCCCAGCCAAACTAGGCCCAAGTATAATGGGCTTACTTTCAAGCTAGATGAGAAACCTAGCCTTGAATAGAATGAAGCATGGTTCTAAAAATGGCCGTTTAAACGGTAACGCCCCAAGCCCATTTCCGTTAAAACCGTTTAAACACGTTTTAATGTTTTTGAATTTAATGACCATTAAAATCGTTTAAACAGCCGTTAAATTCTAAAAAAGATTGTGAAAAAAACGACCGTTAAATCCGTTTAATTCCGTTCAATTTCGATTAAAACCCATTAGATTTCCCTTAAATTCTATTTTTTTTTTAATTTGCAAATTTTAAAATTTGAATTTCAGCGCCACTTTTTCCGTTAAAATACATTTAATTCCGTTAAATTTCATTTTTTTCCATTTTTGCCCCCGGCCGTTTCAATCCATTTTAATTTAAACGGTAATGCCCCCAGTCCGTTTAACCGTTAAAACGGCCTCCTTTAAACCTTGGAATGAAGTACATATGTCCAAGCTCAGCCCTGTAGAAACTGGGTGTAAACATTGCAAGCCCAAGCCTTGAACAAGATTAGCTTTAATGGACAGGGTCAATAGATTTGAGGGAGGCCAAATCTTGTCTGAATCAAACATAAGCTCAAGCCCACTCAATTATTTGGAAGCCTTAAGAAAAAGCCCAGGTCTGGACTACTGGGACAAAAATACATGTACAGCACATGCCTGGCCCTATAAAAGGCCTGAATCCCATTGGGTATCCCATCCCATGAAAATGATTAGTATTCGTAGAAAGTAGAAAAATGTAAAAAAAGTATTGAGAGAATACCACAACAGAACCCTAACCCTAACCCTTCCCTATTATTACTCCACTCCCATCATCTCAAAACCCCCTCTTTACAAGCACTTATGTACACAAGTTCTTTCCACTTCTATTGAATTAGAAAAGTTTGCGTTTACTTTGGAAGATGCTAGATCCATACGTAGAATGATAAATTTGAACAAACAAGGGAAACTGCAATAATGCAAACACGGTCACAGGAACACAAGCGAATATAGCGATGGGAATGGAAACCCATGCCAACTTATGACCAAGTACGATAGAAAGGGCTGCACTAAAGGCTATCATCATGGAGGCTATAGAGAAGAAGAGAGTAGCAAGGCCAATTATCAACTTCTTGGGTAATGACTTGAGGAAATCTTCTTCTGCATATCGTGAAGTGAGGATGGACAAAAACATTAGTACTGATGTGGAGGAGGAGAAGAGAGCTAGCGCATCTGAGATTGCAAACAACATGAAAGAGCTACTATTTAAGAAAATTGGGATGCCATTCTGACTATTGTTGATGTCACTGATATTGCCACCCGGTACAGTAAAAGCTGCGGCAAACACTACTGTAGCAATTAGAGTGGCCACCACCATACATGATTGAGCTGTGTCTTTCATCCATTTTTCCCCTTTCTCAACCAAGCTCTTATGCTCCTCTGTAAATATAACTGAAGGCGATTTTCCATCATCATTTTGCACTTCCCTATTAAAAGGCTCTATAATATTTTCCACTTCCTGCAAGAAATATTTTTAAATTTTTGGTAAGCATACAAAACGGCTATATAGAATAGAGTAATAGGCACATATATTTTTTGGTTGGCAAATAGAGTAACAGATATTAAAGCCGATCGACTTGCATGCAAAACAATGAAGAGAAGCGGCACTTATGAATTAAAACTTGAGGAGGTTCTCATTGGATAAACCTAGTTATAAGCTTATTAGACGGTTGGAGAGAAGTAACAATTAACAATTACCTTATACCACTGCAATTCTCGTTGCATTTGTAGGGCTTCACCAGAGACGGAATTGAGTTGAAGAGAAGGTGCTAACTTGGCAGCCAAATGCAAAATGTTGTTATCTCTTTCGACAGTATAAACAGCCAATAGGTTCTTTTCTCCATTTAACCCATATATGAGGTTGAAAACCTTTTCACAACGATTTTCAATTGCACTGTGAAAGATGGTTCTTCCATTGTCTGTTCTAATCCAAAGTATATCAGGAAACGACTGAATACACATTGTTAGAAGTTCAACTGTCCCATACTCTGCGGCGGTGTTCAAGATGTCTGTCTTTTTGAAATACTCATAAATTTCCGAGTTGCCCATGCGTGATATTTCTACACAAATACGTTGTAACAATTCCATGGTTCGTAAATGTGTCAACTTTGTCTCTTGAAGTTGTTTGATTCCGGGGGCTGCATTAAAAAAAATGGCCATTTTAGTATTCTTAAAGGAAATCTGGATATTTGGCCCATCCTAGGTAGACCTAGAGACCATAAATCACCCTGATTGGTGATTTCTAACCATTGGATTTGAGTTTTTTTTCATGGGTTGATTTTTCACTGTGGGATTCGAGTGTTATTTGTGGTACTCTAATCCAATTGTTAGAAATTACCAATCAGCTGGCTGAGTTTTGGTATGTAGGTCCACCTAGGAATGGGCCAAACATCTATACGGCTAGCCCGACTTTAAGAGTGTGCCATGTGACCCGTTTGGACATTTTATGAGGGTCTTCATCAAAGATTTGTTCATCTCTTAAGGGTCTTATGATGTTTTTGTTAAAGTTAATGGTTGATTGGTGGGATTTCCAATTTGTTACGTTTCTATGTGAGGTTTAACTAATTACACAAAGTATAGGGATGCATTACTAATTTTTCCTACTTCTCAGAATCTACAAAAGCAAATAAGTCAATAGAAAGCACAATTCAGGAGGAAAATATGAAGCAATAGTGGAGTTTTCATACCTAGCTTAAGGGCTTTACAAAGTAATATTCCACTCAACCATTGGAATGCTGAAATTGAAAACCTTAATGGGTGCAAGGGAACTCTTTATTTGCATGGCACATGTCTATAAACCGGCCCATCTGAACTAGGGGTGTCAACGGGTGGGTTCCGGTTCGGTTGCTAAGGTACCCATAACCGAAACGGATATTGTCGGTTCTTATCGGTTCCGGTTCTCAAAATGATGGATCCGGAACTAGAACCGGAACTGATGATTTGGTTCTTCTCAATTTCGGACTTATTTTCATGGGTTAATCTCAACAGTGGGAATTTTAGCAGTATTTGAGGTACAAATTAAGATCCAATGCCTAAAAATCACCAATCAGGCTTATTTTTGGTTTGTAGGTCCACCTTGGGATTGGCCAAACATCCATATGATCAGAATCCTCTAAGAGTGTGCCGCGTGGCTCATATTGTGTCCTGTAACATGAGCCCGTCATTTTAGGGGCGGTAACTGGAGCCCGACCCATAATATAGAGCATTCAATTTTGCTTATAAAATAAAACGCTGGAGTTTCAATTGAGCGATCACCTATTGGATGGATCATACGCCAACATCGTACGGATCTGAATATTCTCTCTTCTTTTTACTCAGTCTTTAATTTTTATTTTTACAGTCTTTAATTTTTATTTTTACTGGCATTTCTAGTTTAGCTTCCAGATAGGATGACTAAGATCTTCTGATTGGTATTATTTTGGGATTACTGGATGGTCCAGATTAATTCATGTTTCATATCGTACCAATATTTTAGTTGAGTCAACTCGATGATTAACCTGATGGACTCGGCTAAGTTTCCTAGTCGATTCAACGAGTTTTAAAACATTAAATTAAACAACAAATATCCTTTTTTTTTTTTTTTTTTTCTAAAATTATGCTCTTGCAATTAAACAAACTAAGAAATACAAACCTTGAGTTAAGTAAGTTGGCGAGAGAAATTGGAACATGTCTCCTCTGCTAGTGAGGTCTCCAGATCTTATTGGGGGATTCTCCATGTCTCCTCTGATGGCACTGCGAGATGCATCTTCTAGTTCCACAGGAATGCCTTTAAGATAGAGATTAAATGGGGAGAAAAGGTTTAGACTTTGGTTTATTTCCCTTTTTTTACTGCAAATAAATTTATAATATATATATAAATTATAAGTTTTGGAATTGTATGATTTTTGGTGAGGATGGTCTCTATGGCAACGAGATCATCATCACAAAAATTCAAATCATTCTGACATTCGTAGACTGGTTTAGAAGTTGAAGAATTATGGACCGTCTATTTTTACCGTTAACTTGAAGACTACACTTGATGGGGTTAGGAATTTCAGAATGGCCTAATCTTTTTGTAGGAGTGATCTATATGATGAGGAGATCATCCTCACCAAAAATCAGCCATTGATTCATCTTCCATGTGGGTAAGCCAAAATTGTTGTAAAAAATGTTGTGAAAATTGTTGTCCCCCGATCCTGACCTTTTATATATATAAAAGAAAGAAATGGATGAAGACACGAACATGAGTAGACGAGGCGTTGCCAAAATCCAAGCTGACTTCCACTTGGGAATCTAGAAGGCCATTGAGCAATCGCCGTTAGCATACAAGACGAATCTTCAGTTTGTGCGATAGCTAAATGTGGATACCGCTGGAGCATAAATAGGCAAATATCTAAGAGGAAGAAAGGAAAGATGTTAGTGATGAATGTAGAATGATTGTTAATCGATTTTCTTGTATATATTAGCTAGTAACAACACAAGATGTCACTTGATCACTCACCGTAGTAACCAGTGTTAGTTATTTTAACAATAAGTTCAGCACCCAAAGGACCTCTGAAGGGACTTGGATCTTCATCTCTACTAACTCTGCAAAGGTACCACAGTATCTCCCTTTGTCCAGGACTAGAATAATTAGAGGCACTGTAGACTGGCATCCATCCGTCCTCATCCGGTATCTGTGTCAAAGCACTGTTTATTCTTATCATTGCCTGAGCAGCTTTAATGTTTCCTGCTAAAGCAGCATAGTGAAGCGCCGTCCTACCATAATCGCCTTGTATTGCAAGATCATCTCGGGACATGCGGTTCACCATCTCCTCCACGAACCGAGAGTGTCCTGCACAAGCCGCAACATGTAATGCGGTATTCCCATAAATTGAAATCCTAGATGTCACTGCATCGGGATCACCCTCGAAGAAACTTCTAGCCTTTTCCCAATCGTTTTCCCGCGCGGCTTTGTACAAGGGCAGGTAGTAGTTTAAATCCCTGCCATTTCCTTCCAACAATTGCAATAGTTTTGTTTGATTGTTAGCCCAAAACTCAAATCCAAAGTAGTTTAGCAAATTTGAAATCAAATGAAGCAGCTGAATTCTTATCCTTACAGGTTAAAAATCTATTATAATGAAATTAAAAGTGTCAAGTTCTTCAAATTAATTTGGAATACTTGACCCGAAAGGTGTCCTGCAACTCAAGGGCTATCCATCAATACATGGGGAGGTGGGGGCTTACATGATTTGAATTAACCACCTCCATATGAGCCCCCCACCTTCCGATCTATTGATCGACGGCCCTTATCCTTTGGGTCAAGCATCGAAATTTTCCTGGCACTATAGCCAAATTTTTAAGTGTTGCACAATTGGAGGGGGTTGAGGAGAAGCCTATCAATCAAAGAGGCAAGACAAGGCTTAGGTCTAACGAAAGGAGATATTAAATAAGAATCAGACTGGTAACTTTGTGTACTCAAGTATCTGCTTACCGGAATCACAATTAACATTATCCTCATCTGAGGCCTCGCTTGAGGCCACAACCGGAGTTTCAGTTAAGTCGCCAAGAAACTCTGCCGTGTGAAGATCAAATGGTTCTGGGGCTCTCTCATCATCTTGTTGTGCTAACGACGTCGCCATTGATGTATGTGGTGTTGTTGGCTGCTGAGTTTACAAGTTGTACAAACCTAGCTAGAGACCGGAGAGGGCAATCAAATCTGGATGGGCTAATCTCTCAAACCATGCCTTGATGTTTAGATAAGACGCCTCTCTTGTGTCAGTCAGACAACTAGGTGATCTATGCTTCCTCCGGTTATAAAGCTAAAATTCAGTTTTCTTTTTCTTTTTGACCTTTTCCTTTTTATTTTTTTATTTTTTATTTTACACTTTGGTAGGCAAGGAATAAATTCTTTTATTATAAGGTACCTAGTTAGCACCATGGTTTAAAAAACAGCGGTTATAACAAAATTAACTGCCGTGATAACGGATTCAAACCTCCCCCGTTATGTTATGTACCGTTTTAACGCTCAGAAAATAATGACCATTATTTTGATATCACGGCAGTTATTTTTCCATTATAACAAAAATATTGACCGTTATTTTCTGAGAAATTTTGTAAAAAAGTTCTAACAGAAATGAATTACACGCAAAACATAAAGTACAGGCACGAATATTTTCTTTTTCCTATTTGCACGCGATCCATACAAACCCTAAAAGTTAAGAACAAGTGAGGGTGTGCTTTGATCATCCGATATTCCATTATTAATTTATTATAATTTATTAATAAATTGTGAGGAGCATTTTTCCTTGTGGAGTGGATAAAATTGTGCCACCTGGTGGCCCACGGACCCATGATACAAAACACTCTCGTGACCCTACATCGATTATTTTTTAGGCCCAATGACTGCGAGGATGTTCAGCCCACCTATTGGTGGATGAACACACTAAAAATTAGATTGATTGATGAATTCTAACCATTGGATTCACTACCCAAAAACATGCTCGAATCCAACATTAAAGAACACCAATAAGCATGTATTATATGGTAAAACACCAATCCCATGATGGTAGACGGTCAATGTGGTTATATGTTTCAGTTTGGGGTGTTAATGGGTTGGTTTCAGGCCGGGCTGAACTGCCCAAGCCTAGCTAGCCTTGAACAAAAGTAAATATGCCCAAGCCCAGCCCAGCCCAGCCCGTAGTGGGTCTAAACATTTTATGCCCAAGCTAGGCCCAAGAGTAGGTTTAATGGGCCTGCTTTCAGGCCATAATGAGCTGCCAAAGCCTAACCTTGAACAGAGGCCCAAGCTGGGTCCTGCAGACACAAGGTCTAAACATTTCAAGCCCAAGCTACGCCCAACAACAAACATAGGCTCAAGCCTGACCCAAATATTTTGAAGGCCCTAAGAGAAAGCCCAGGCACATCCTACTGCAGGGACGAAAATGCAACACAGGCCTAGCCCTACAAATGGCCTGAATCCAAGCCCATTAACACCTCTATTCTAGTCTCTATTTTAAAACCCATAAACTCGACTTTATTCAAAAGTCAGTAGAGTCAAGTTGACAAGATGACTCTCGAGTCGACTCGTTGAGTCATTAAAGTATTAATTAAAATGATTATTATTCATAGAATGTAGAAAAATGTAACAAAAAATATTGAGAAAATACGTACCATAACTGATAATATCTCAGTCATCCCCTCTAATGGAACCTTAACCCTTCCCTATTATTTCTCTCTCTCTCTCTCTCTCTCTTCCTTCGTTTTTCTCTCTCTTCGTCTCTATCTCAATCTTCATCTTCGATGGCCAATACTTTCTCATCTCTAAGTATACATAAAATTCATATTCTCCCTCGACGCCCATTATCTCCAAAAACTCTCTCTTTACAAGCAATTACATATACAAGAGTTCTTTCCACTTCTATATATTGAATTATAAAAGCTTGGGTTTACTTTCAAAGATGCTAGATCCATAAGTAGAACGAACTATTTGAAAAAACAAGGGAAACTGCAACAATGCAAACAAGGTCACAGGAACGCATGCGAATATAGCGACTGGAATGGAAACCCATGCTAATCTATGACCAAGTACGATAGAAAGGGCTGCACTAAAGGCTATCATCATTGTGGCTATAGAGAAGAAGAGAGTAGCAAGGCCAATTATCAACTTCTTGGGTAATGACTCGAGGAAATCTTCTTCTGCATAGCGTGAAGTGAGGATAGATAGAAACATTGATGTGGAGGATGAGAAGAGAGCTAGCGCATCTGAGATAGCAAACAACGTGAAAGAGTTCTCATATAAGAAAATTGGGCTGCCATTCTCATTGTTGTTGATGTCACTGATATTGCCACCGGGTACAGTAAAGGCAGCGGCAAACACTACTGTAGCAATTAGAGTGGCTACCACCATACATGATTGAGCTGTATCTTTCATCCATTTTTCCCCTTTCTCAACCAAGTTCTTGTGCTCCTCTGTAAATAAAATTGTGGGCGTTTTACCATTTTTATTTCTAGCTATCCTTCTAATAGGGATTACAATCTTTTCCACTTCCTGCAAAAAAATTATTCTTGGTAAGCGTAGCTATTTAGAATAGAGTAATTCCTACATACATACATATATATAACATAGATTAAAGCCAACGCAACTTACATGCAAAACAATGAAGAGAAGCGAGACTTATGAATCTAAACATGAGGTTCTCGTGGGATAGGGACCTCCTTATAAGCTTAATATATGGTTAGAAGTAACAAATACCTTGTACCACTGCAACTCTCGTTGCATCTGTAGGGCTGCACCAGCGACAGAATTGAGTTGAAGGGAAGGTGCTAACTTGGCAGCCAAATGCAAAATGTTGTTATCTCCTTCAACAGTATAAATAGCCAATTGGTTCTTTTCTCCATTCAACCCACATATGAAGTTGAAAATCTTTTCTTGACTATGTTCAATATATTGCAATGTGAAAGATGGTTCTTTTATTGTTCCTTCTAAGCCACAGCATATCTGGAAAACAGTGAATACACTCCTTTATAAGTTCAACTGTCCCCAGCCTTGCCGCGGTGTCAAAGATGTGTGAGTTTTTGAATAACTTTTCAATTTCTGAGTTGCCCATATGTGAGATTTCTAAGCAAATTTGTTTTAACAATTCCATGGAACGTATATGTGTCAACTTTGTCTCTTGGAGTTGTTTGATTCCAGGGGCTGCCAAAAAAAAAAACTATTTCAGTACTCTTAAGGGAAAAGTAGTGAAAACCCCTTGTACTACGCAAAATTAGTAATACCCACTCTAATTGTTTGTGACTGTTGTTTTCTTATAAGCTATAGATGCACCTGTGAATCATATCAACTAATCCCTAATTCCTATAAAAAAACCAGAATATCTCTTCGTGGTCTTATGATTTTTTGTTAATAGTCAACGGTTGATTGATAGGATTCCCAAACTATGATTCCAATATATGGAGGAGAGGCGTTAGAGTTTTGGATCATTGTCTACTTTGTTTGCAAAGTGGAGAAACTGTAGATCATTTGTTATTACATTGTAGAGTTGCAGGGCACATTTGGACAGGATTATTCAAAGAATTTGGGGTGCATTGGGTTGCTCTGAAATCGATAAAAGAAATATTTCTGGCATGACGAGCAAAGGGGCTTGTTAAACTCGGGAGAAGAATGTGGACTTTGACACCATTAGCAGTTATCTGGGGTTTATGCGGAGGGAGAGAAATACAAAGTTGTTTGAGAGCAAATGCCTTCGGATGGATCAGATCATGTTGGAGATAAAATCTTTGGTTTATCTCTGGGTTAAGTTGTACGAGGAAGGGAAAGGACTATGGTTTGAGGATATGGTATTCAAATGGCTTGATTTGGTTAACATGAGGAGGGATTAGTGGAGAATTTTTATGGTCGCAGGAGGCTGTCTTCTGTGAGTGGCTTCATTTTTGTTTTATTGTTGCGTCGTTTCTTGTATTCTTTAAGACATTTAGTAGGCTTCCTTAGCCTCTATGTCTCAATCGAATAAAATCTTATACTTATAAAAAAAATGACATGGACAAACTGTCAAGGGGAGTTTAATAATTTCACAAAGTATAAGGCGATGCATTATTAATTTTCCTTACTTCTCAAGATGCTCAATAAAAAGAAATAAATCAATAAAAGCACAATTGTTGTGGAAAAGATCAAGCAATAGTCGAGTTTTCATACCTAGTGTGATGACTTTACAAAGTAATCCACTCAACCAATATTGGAACGCTGAAATTGAAAACTAAACCCATTAGAAATTACAAAAGTGGAGGATGTTTTTTAGGTGAAAGATAGTGGGAAGAAACTTCCCATGAAGAATTAGTGCAAAGGGAACCTTTTCTTTTCATGACACGTGTCTTTACCTGCTCAACTTTTATTAAAAAATAAAAATTGCTGAAAGAAATAATTTTATAAAATGTTTAGCCCAACTCTTAGTAGACATTCATACCAAAAATCAGCTTGTTTGATGATTTTAGCCGTTGGTTTTAGTACTAAAACAAATGGTTGCATTCAACTGCTATAAGAACACCTTAAAAAGTGCTAAAAATCTAATGGTTATAAATTTGTGAAATTTTTTAATGTTTTAAAACATGCATTAAAACATTACCAATCGTAAAACGTTAAATTCGTAGTCAACTCGACAAGTTTTAAAACATAAATTGTACAACAGATACCCATTTTTCTGAAATTATGCTCATGCACTAAACAATAAAACAAACTCGTACAAACTAAAAGATACAAACCTTGAGTTATGTAATATGCTGATAGGAATTGGGACATGTCTCTTCTATTCTTGAGGTCTTCGATCAGATCTCTCCAGTGGATTCTCCAGGTCTCCTTTGAAGGCAGGGCGAGATGCATCCTCCAATTCCACATGAATGACTTTAACATAGATTGAAGGGGGAGTAAATGTTTGAGTTTGGTTTATTTCCTCTCCTTTTTACTGCAAAAAACTATATATATATAACGTTTTTGACAACAATTTTGGTGTACCCACACGGAAGATGAATCAATGGCTGAATTTTAGTGAGGATGATCTCCTCACCATATAGATCACCCCTACAAAAAATCAGCGTACTCTGAAATTTCTAACCCCATTAAATGTGGTTTTCAAGTTAACAATAAAAATAAACGGTCCATAATTCTTCAACTTGTAAACCAGTCTACGAATTTCAGAATGATTTGAATTTTTGTGAGGATGGTCTCCTCACCATAGAGACCGTCCTCACCAAATTAAAAACCATCCCATTCCAATACTTCTAATTTATAAAGTGGCATGTGCCAATTTTTGTTGTCAAAAACGTTGTATGAAATAGTTGTCCCCCGATCCTGACCCTATATATACATAACAAAACAGGGAAGTTGTCTCCCCACTTATACCCCATCTTTTCTATTTTGACAAAAGACGGCCAAGATCTTTTCCCCCAAATGACGGTGGATCTCAGCCACTCACACCTGATTTTGGCAAATGCTTTGACGGAGTGCGCGCCGAGGGCATGGGCCACCCACAATAAATATAACAAGTGATGACTGATTTTCTTATACCCCCTCTTATCTTATATGGCTTCAATAATGAGTGGCTGAGATCCACTATGCTTCATATCGATGGCTGAGATTAACTCTCACATGATTTTGACAAACGCTTTGTCGAAAAGTGCCGCGGGCAGGGGCCACCCACGCATATAACAAGGCAACTCAGTTGTATTCTCTTATCTTATCCATCCATTTAATGTGGACGGTTAGATAAAGATTGGTTGAGATCAAATCCATCGATCTAATGTGGACGGTTAGATTTCTGCCACTCAATCCGCCTCATTTGACCTCAATTTATTCAAAATTTGAATTTCAACACCGTTATTTTTTGTTATTTCTGTTATTTTCTCATTTCCCCCTCTATGCGTTACAATCCGTTATAACAGCCGTTATAATGGAAAAAATGGTAACGCCTCAGTCTATTATACCATTCGACACTCAATTTTTGCAAACGCTTTTGTTAGAGATCGAGTGCCGTGGGCACAGGCCATTTACTATTTACCTACATATAAGGAATGAAATGGGTTGGATTTACATATAGCCCAAGGGTCAGGCTCAGGAGCCCCACTTTTTATGCCTCGAGAGGGGTGTTACCGTTAAAACGGATTGAAACGGCCAGGGGCAAAAATAGAAAAAATGGATTTTAATGATTTTAATAGAAAAAAGTGGTGCTGAAATTCAAATTTTAAAAATTAAAAATTAAAAAAAATAGAATTTAACGGTTTTCTTATACCCCTCTTATCTTATATGGCTTCAATAACGAGTGACCGAGATCCATTATGCTTCATATCGATGGCTGAGATTAACTCCCACCAGATTTTGACAAACACTTTGTCGGAAAGTGCCGCGGGCATGGGCCACCCACGCATATATCAAGACAACTGTGTTGTATTCTCTTATCCATCCATCTAATGTGGACGGTTAGATAAAGAATGGTTGAGATCAAATCCATCGGTTAGATTTCAGCCACTCAATTCGCCTCATTTGACCACAATTTATTCAAAATTTAAATTTCAACATTGATATTTTTTGTTATTTCTGTTATTTTTCCATTTCTCCTTCTGTGCGTTACAATCCGTTTTAACAGCCGTTATAATGAAAAAAACGGTAACGCCCTAGTCCGTTATACCGTTTGAGTGTCGAAGGCACCCAATTTTTGCAAACGCTTTTGTCAGAGAGTGCCGTGGGCATGGGCCATTTACTATTCTATATAACAAAACACATTGGTTGTCTCCCTACTTATACCTCATCTTATAAGCATCAACAAAGAAGGGCCGAGATATAATCCTCCCCCAAATGGATGGTGGATCTCCGCCACTCACCTGATTTTGGCAAATTCTTTGTCGAGGAGTGCCGATGGCACGGGGCATTCACTAGTGTGAGATCAAATCCATCGGTTAGATTTCAGCCACTCAATTCGCCTCATTTGACCACAATTTATTCAAAATTTAAATTTCAACATTGATATTTTTTGTTATTTCTGTTATTTTTCCATTTCTCCTTCTGTGCGTTACAATCCGTTTTAACAGCCGTTATAATGAAAAAAACGGTAACGCCCTAGTCCGTTATACCGTTTGAGTGTCGAAGGCACCCAATTTTTGCAAACGCTTTTGTCAGAGAGTGCCGTGGGCATGGGCCATTTACTATTCTATATAACAAAACACATTGGTTGTCTCCCTACTTATACCTCATCTTATAAGCATCAACAAAGAAGGGCCGAGATCTAATCCTCCCCCAAATGGATGGTGGATCTCCGCCACTCACCTGATTTTGGCAAATTCTTTGTCGAGGAGTGCCGATGGCACGGGGCACTCACTAGTGTGAGATCAAATCCATCGGTTAGATTTCAGCCACTCAATTCGCCTCATTTGACCACAATTTATTCAAAATTTAAATTTCAACATTGATATTTTTTATTATTTCTGTTATTTTTCCATTTCTCCTTCTGTGCGTTACAATCCGTTTTAACAGCCGTTATAATGGAAAAAACGGTAACGCCCTAGTCCGTTATACCGTTTGAGTGTCGAAGGCACCCAATTTTTGCAAACGCTTTTGTCAGAGAGTGCCGTGGGCATGGGCCATTTACTATTCTATATAACAAAACACATTGGTTGTCTCCTTACTTATACCTCATCTTATAAGCATCAACAAAGAAGGGCCGAGATCTAATCCTCCCCCAAATGGATGGTGGATCTCCGCCACTCACCTTATTTTGGCAAATTCTTTGTCGAGGAGTGCCGATGGCACGGGGCACTCACTAGTGTATATATATATATATATAGAGAGAGAGAGAGAGAGAGAGAGAGAGAGATCTCGATCTCCATCTCCAATTCATACTCCATGTGGGGCCTACATGGAGATCATGTTAGATGAAGGGGAGTGGATATTTTTCGAGGACATGGTGTTTAAATGGTTTGAGTTAGCTTGTAGGAGGCAGGATTAGGGGTGGGTGTTTCTATTTGGTTGTTGGGTTGTTCTTTTCCTTATGTTGGCCACTCTCATTTTCTTGGTAGGCTTCTTTAACCTCCAAGGGTCCCTTTTAATAAAGCAGTTCAATTATCAAAAGAAAAAAAAAATGTTGGACAATACAACCGCATATTGAGTTGTTGTTACTATGGAGACCATTCTTGATGCAAGACATTTAACCAATACTCCCAAGCTCATTGAATTGAAAATATACACAATCCAATTAAACTATCACTTTAGGTTATGGTTAATAGTGTCAGAATCAATTTTTTTTTTGTTTTTTAATAATCATCATGGTAAGAACAACTAAATGCGCAGCTGAATTGTCTGAAACTATCACCATGTAGGCCCACCGTCGAATGTAAATGGGGTGTAGATTTATCCTAAATTCCTAATATGAATATATAGAAGAAAAGAAAAGATCATGGATGAAGACACGAACATGAGTAGATGAGGCGTTGCCAAAATCCAAGCTGACTTCCACTTGGGAATCTATCAGGCCATGAGCCATCGCCCTTAGCATGGATACCGCATCTTCAGTTTGTAAAGTAGCTAAATGTGGGTACCGCTTGAGTAGGTATAAGGAAATATCTAAGAGCAAGAAAGGAAAGAAGTTATTAATGAATGCTGTACGTACGATTGTTGGTCGCTTTCTTGGATATAATTATATGAGCTCAAGCGTCACTTCTTACTCACCGTAGAAACCAGAGTTAGTAATCTTAACAATAAGACTAGCACCCAAAGGACCTCTGAAGGGACTTGGATCTTCATCTCTAGTCACAGTGCAAAGATACCACAGTATCTCCTTTTGTCCAGGACTAGCAAACCAAGAGGCAGTCAAGACTGGCATCCAACCGTCCTTATCCGTCTTCTGTGTCAAAGCATTGTTTTTTCTTACCATTGCCTTAGCAGCTTTAATGTTTCCTGCTATAGCAGCATAGTGAAGCGCGGTCCTACCATAATCGCCTTGTTTTGCAAGATCATCTGGGGACATGCGGTTCACCCGCTCCTCCACGAATAGTGAGTGTCCTGCAGAAGCCGCAACATGTAACGCAGTATTGCCCCACTTTGTAATCCTATTTGTCACTGCATTGGGATCACGCTCCAAGAAACTTCTAGCATTTTCCCAATCGTTTTTCCGCGCGGCTTTGTACAAGGGCAGGTAGTAGTTTAAATCCCTGTCATTTCCTTCCAACAATTGCACGTTTTGTTTGATTGTAAGCCCAAAACGCTCCAAAGTTTACTAACTCTGGATCAAATCAAGCAGCTGCATTCATATTCTTACAGTTTAACTCTGGCCAAAATTGTTAGGCCACAATTTTTTTTTCCCATGCAATAACTTGACCCAAAAGGTGTCCTGTAAATCAAGGGCTATCCATCAATACATGGGGAGTTGGGGCTCACATGATTTATACCACTCCAAATGAGCCTCACCTTCCTATCTATTGATCGACCCTTATTTGTGTGACCACCTTTGGGTGAAGCAGCGGGTGATGCAAAATTTTCCTGGCACTATTGCCAAATTTTTACATGTTGCACAATTGGAGGGGGTTGAGGAGATGCCTCAATCAAACTAAGAATGGAAACTTCTACTATGATGTCTAAAGTATCTGCTTAACGGAATCACGATTAACATTAGTTTCATTCGAGGCCACAACCGGAGTTTCGGTTAAGTCACCAAGATGCTCTGCAGAGTGAAGATTAAATGGTTCTGGGGCTCTCTCATCATCTTGTTGTGTTAATGGCGTCTGCTTACCGGAATCACGATCGACATTAGCCTCATCTGCGGTCATGATCGGAGTTTTGGTAGCATTAGCTTCATTTGAGGCCACGACCGGAGTTTCGGTTAAGTCACCAAAATGCTCGGCAGAGTGAAGATCAAATGGTTCTGGGACTCTCTCATCTTGTTGTGTTAATGGCGTCTGTTTACTGGAATCACAATTAACATTAGCCTCAACTGAGGCAACTATCGGAGTTTTGGTAGCATTAGCCTCATTCGGGGCCACGACCTGAGTTTCGGTTAAGTCACCAAGATGCTCTGCAGAGTGAAGATCAAATGGTTCTGGGGCTCTCTCATCATCTTGTTGTGTTACTGA
Organism: Euptelea pleiosperma; assembly: GCA_035048495.1. Taxonomy (NCBI): domain Eukaryota; kingdom Viridiplantae; phylum Streptophyta; class Magnoliopsida; order Ranunculales; family Eupteleaceae; genus Euptelea; species Euptelea pleiosperma. The sequence goes on from CM068548.1 coordinate 14,121,208, forward strand.
CGTCGCCATTTGATGTATGTGCTGTTGTTGGCTGCTCGAGCTAGTCTGCAATTTCTCCACACCTAGAGGTGCCGGAAAGGCTAAGCATTTATAGAGCAAGTGTATTAAGTAATATCGAATGTCTTATGAAACAAGTCCCCAATAGGGCTGGCAATGGATCGGATTCGAGTCGGATTGGGACTGATTTGGTACTGATCTGATAAGAAATCTAATCGATCTGGACCCGATCGGATCAATAAAATCCATTTCCAGAACCGATTCAATCCGATCCTATGTGTAAATAAAATATGTACATTTATAATTCCATTAGGCATATATTTAAATAATATATATTTAAAATACACTTGTGCAATTAAATATATATCTATATAATATATAGTATAGATATCAGGTCTATATTGGATTGGGACAAGGTCGATCCAATAACAATCCAATAAGAGATCGGATTGATTGACAATCTGTGATTCAGTACCGATCCGATATAGGGGTGGGCTAGCATCCATATGGTCAGAAAATTTTAAGAACGTACAATGTGGCTCATATTGTGGTCCGCAACTGCTCAGAAGAATATGCCTACTTATTATGATAGAGGCAAGTAAAACTTTGATGCCTGGCCTGACATCGAAGCCTGCGACAGCCCGGGATAGCCAATGAGCTCTGGGCAGGTACCCTAGTGCTTTTATGCCTTTGTAAAAAGAAATTAAAATAATCTTAAAAAAACTCACATGGCTACGTGGCAAAAACCACTCGGGGTATGTGCCGAGAACTTCGTAAACACAGCTCAGTTTATTGAACAAAGATGGATAAATACAAGATGACATAAACAAATAGTAATAGTTTCACAATTGAGTCCGTCGAGGGGTTTGGTTCCGTTCTCTTTGCCGTTCTTTTTTTTTTTGCTTCTGTTGTTCTTTTCCGCTTTGCCGGCTTTCTCAGCCTCTAAGTGCCTTAATAAATTCTCCTTTTACCTTTCAAAAAAATAAAAGAAAAGGTAAACGAGGATGTAAACATCTGAATCATTTAATTTAATTTACATAGTCTTTGTTTATTTATTTTGCCTGATTAATCATAGAGATGGCCCGCCTATAAAATATCTGAGGTGGAATTAATATCAGCTCCATTATGGAATTCTCTTTAGGGCCCACTGACCTTATGGATGTTTGGTTCACCTTTTGATGGATATACACACCAAACATCAGTTTTAATTGATGCTTTTTAGCCATTGGATCTAACATTTTAATATTATGATTTTTCGCAGCTGGTTTTGAACATTTTTTTATACTAAAATATAACTTTTAGAAATCATCAATCAAGGTCCACCCAAAGGTAGACCAAACATCCATAAGGTCAGTGGGCTCTAAAGTGATCCACATGGCACTTTTGGGAGGGGGAGACTTAAAATTTTGAAGTCCCTAACGACATCAAATATTTGTGGGGTGGGGTGTGGGCCGCGCGGCCTGTTAAGGAAGTTTCGTGAGCTATGGGTCGGGCCGTGTGGCCCGAGCTGACTGGCTAGACAGCCTGGCTCGTGAAGCTCTATTAACGGGTCAGGTTGGGTCGGGCCGTGGGTTCAACTTCAAAGCCCAAGCTCGGACTAGATGCTTAGTGAGCTGGGCCGGGGCTGAAATAAAGTGGCCGTGCGTGGGCCAAATTTACACCTGTAACTGAGGGATGGAAGAAGGGATCCTAACTATTACTACATCCCACTGTATAAAGCCGCGCGCTCAAAGGTGACTAGGAAGCTGGTAAGAAGTTTGATGAGAATCCAAATGCTTTGCTAGCCAGGATCACAGTTGAATCCGTGACTTCACTCCACATCGTGGGTGGCACTAGACAAGAAGGATTTGTGAAGGAACTCTACAATCACAATTGATATCCCCAGAAGAGAACTTACAGCAAGGGATGAGGATGGGTTCTGTAATAGTACTCCAGATTTTTGAGTGGGCTTTTTGGGTTCTTTTGGGAGACTTTTGGGGCCATTTGGAGACTCTTGATCCCTTACTATGGTTCAGTGGATCCCACGAGGTTTTTTTTTGGCCCATCAGCCTCTTTCCACTTGTAATATATGACTCTGATCAAGTTGACAAGATGACTCTGATCAAGTCGACTCGTTGAGTGATTAAAGTATTAATTAAAATGATTACTACTCATAGAAAGTAGAAAATGTAACAAAAAGTATAGAGAAAATACAATAAACAGAAAAATCTCAATCATCACCTCAAATGGAACCCTATCCCTTCCCTATTATTGCTCCCTCTCTTTACTTCTCTTCCTTCGTTTTTCTCTCTCTTCATCTCCATCTCAATCTTCATCTTCGATGATGAATACTTTCTCATCATCTACGAGTAAAATTCATATTTTCTCTCCACGCCCATAATCTCAAAAAAACCCTCTCTTTACAAGCACTTACGTACACATGAATTCTTTCCACTTCTATTGAATTATAAAAGCTTGGGTTTACTTTCGAAGATGCTAGATCCATATGTAGAACGAACTATTTGAACAAACAAAGGAAACTGCAACAATACAAACAAGGTCACAGGAACACAAGCGAATATAGCAACTGGAATGGAAACCCATGCCAATCTATGACCAAGTACGATAGAAAGGGCTGCACCAAAGGCTATCATCATTGTGGCTATAGAGAAGAAGAGAGTAGCAAGGCCAATTATCAACTTCCTGGGTAATGACTTGAGGAAATCTTCTTCTGCGTAGCGTGAAGTGAGAATGGATAGAAACATCAGTACTGATGTAGAGGAGGAGAAGAGTGCTAGCGCATCTGAGATAGCAAACAACATGAAATAGTTCTTATATAAGAAAATTGGGATGCCATTCTCACTGTTGTTGATGTCACTAATATTGCCACCTGGTACTGTAAAAGCAGCGGCAAACACTACTGTAGCAATTAGAGTAGCTACCACCATACATGATTGAGCTGTATCTTTCATCCATTTTCCCCCATTCTCGACCAAGTTCTTGTGCTCCTCTGTAAATAAATCTATAGGCAATTTTCCATATGTATTTGGCACTATCCTATAAAAAGGGTGTAGATTCTTTTCCACTTCCTGCAAAAAAAAATAATTTTTTTAGTTTTAGGTAAGCGTACCAAAATATTATTTAGAATATATTTTTGGTCGACAAATAGAATAACATAGATTAAAGCCAACTTGCAAGCAATACAATGAAGATAAGTGACACTTATGAATCTAAACTTGAAATTCTCATTGGATAGACCTACTTATAAGCTTAATAGAAGGTTAGATAGAAGTTACAAATACCTTGTACCACTGCAACTCTCGTTGAATCTGTAGGGCTGCACCAGAGACGGAATTAAGTTGAAAGGAAGGTGCTAACTTTGCAGCCAAATGCAAAATGTTGTTACCGTTTTCAACAATATAAACAGACATAAGGTTCTTTTCTCCATCCAATCCATTTATGAGGTTGAAAATATTTTCACGGCGATTTTCAATTGCAATGTGAAAGATAGTTCTTCTACTTTCGTTTGTATTCCAAATCAAATTTGGAAAAGACTGAATACACTCCTTTATAATTTCAAATGTCCCCAGCTCTGCTGCGATGAACATGATGCTCGTGTTTCTGAATAAATTTACAATTTTTGAGTTGCCCACACGTGAGATTTCTAAACAATTATGTTTTAACAATTTCATGGCTTGCATATGTGTCAACTTTGTCTCTTGGAGCTGTTTGATTCCAGGGGCTGAAAAAAATAACAATTTTAGTACTCTTAAGCAAATAGGGAAAAGTAGTGAAAGCCCCCTATACTACGAGAAATTAGTAATACCTCCTCTGATTGTTATGTTCTAGGCGAGTCAATGACATGGACAAATAGTCAATGGGGTTTTACTAATTTCACAAAGTATAAGGAGGCATTATTAATTTTCAATCTCATAATGCTAGAAAAACAAGCAAAAAAATAAATGGTCGGGCTCAAGGGACCCCCATTTTTTACTACCTTCTTTGACCCCCATCTTGGAATACCCACATAGAAGATGAATCAATGGCTGATTTTTGGTGGGGATGATAACCTCACCGTATAGATCACCCCAACAAAAAATCAGCCCATTTTGAAATTTCTAACCCCATCAAATGTGGTTTTCAAGTTTCACGGTAATAATCGACGGTCCATAATTCTTCAGCTTCTAAACCAGTCTATGAATATCAGAATGATTTGAATTTTTGTGAGGATGATCTCCTCACCATAGAGATAATCCTCACCAAAAATCAGCCATTGATTCATCTTCTATGAGGGTACGCCAAGATGGGGGTCAAAAGAGGGGAGGGGTGTCCCTTGAGCCCGACCCAAGAATAAAAGCATAATTGATGAGGAAAAGATCAAGAAAGAGTGGAGTTTTAATACCTAGTTTGATGGCTTTACAAAGTAATCCACTCAACCATGGGAGCGCTGAAATTGAAAACTGAACCGATTAGAACTGGGAAGAAACTTTCCTGTTGGACTAATGATACACCTAAATACCCCTCATTTAGGGATCTTAAATGGATAAATTTGTGAAATTTTTTGTCTCGCGAGTCAACTCAACCTGATGGATTAGGCTGAGTTTCTTAGTCGACTCGATGAGTTTTAGAACCTTAAATTGTACAACAGATACCTTTTTCTTTATGAAATTATGCTAATGCACTAAACAAACTTCTACAAACTAAAAGATACTAACCTTGAGTTATACAAGTTGATGAGAGGAATTGGAACATCTCTTCTCCGCTGGCAACGTCTCCGGATCTCTCTGGGGGATTCTCCATGTCTCCTTTGCTAGCGAGGTCTCCAGATGTCTCTGGGGGATTTTCCATGTCTCCTCTGAAGACACTGCGAGGTGCATCATCCTCTAGTTCCACATGAATCACTTTAACATAAATTAAAGGGACGAAAAGTTTTAGAGTTTGGTTTATTTCCTTTTTTATAACTGCAAAAAACTATCAAATCAATCTATTTTGATATAATTAAGCTCATTGAAAGTGAAAGTGAAATTGAAATTATTAAAATCGAAAGATTTCTAAAATGAAAAAAATTTAAATGTATTTACAAAAACAAAAAAAAAATTCTGACATTTACGAAAAAAGTAACTAGACGTCCTTTCAAATACATAGGGCCTCTCCCTAACAAAAATTAAGGTTGACAGACCCTTTTAAAGGGCATTTGCCCGTTGAGGAGTAAAACTTCTGTCACAATACGAGCCACATGGCACACCCTTAGTGGACACTAACTGTATGGATGTTTGGCTAGTCCCTCAGTGGTGGACCTGCAAACCAAAAATCAGCCTGTTTAGTAATTTACAACCTTTGGATCTTTGCACTCAAATAATGCTCAAATTCCTACAGTTAAAATCAACCCATGAAAATAACTTCAATCCAACGCTTATAAACCGCTGATCATGTTTATTTTTGGTGTGTAGGTCCACCTAGTGATTGGCCAAGCATCCATATGGTCAGCGTCCACTAAGGGTGTGCCACGTGGCTTGTATTGTGATAGAAGGTTTACTCCATTATGAGCAAATGCCCTTTTCAGCCTTTTTTCAGCTTTAATTTTTGTCGGGGAGACATCGCCCTTTGAAAGGGCTTTTTTTGTAAATGTCAAAAAGTTTGTTTTTATTTTTGTAAATACATTTAAATTTTCTTTCCGTTTAAAATCTACACAATCCAATTAAACTATACTTTAGGCAAATTTTTTCTATGGTTAATGTGCAGCCGAATTGTCACACCGTTTGAGAGTAGGAATGGAGTGTAGATGTGTAAAACTTTGATGACAGAGCCTTGTCATCGAGGCCGATGACAGGGTGCAATATGAGCCACGTGGCACACTCTTAGAGGACTCTGACCGTATGAATTTGGCCCATCCCTATTAATTTGGACCTACAAACAAAAAATCAGCCTGATAGTGTACACCAAGTAATGGTAATAATGCTTAAATTCACACGGTTAGAATCAACCCATGAAAATAATTCCAATCCTATGCCTATAAATCACTAATCAGGCTGATTTTGTTTGTAGGTCCAAATAGGAATCGGCCAAACATTCATACGGTCAGAGTCCTCTAAGAGTGTGTGCCACGTGACTCATATTGCGCCCTGTCATCAAAGTTTTTCTCAGTGTAGATTTATCTTAAATTCGTAATATGAGTATATAGGAGAAAAAAGGAATGGATGAAGACACGAACATGAGTAGATGAGGCGTTGCCAAAATCTAAGCTGACTTCCACTTGGGAATCTATCAGGCCAATAAGCCATCGCCTTTAGCATACAAAACCCATCATCAGTTTGTGCAGTAGCCAAATGTGGGTACCGCTGGAGTAGGTATAAGGCAATATCTTAGAGCAAGAAAGGAAAGATGTTAGTGATGAATGTAGAATGATTGTTAATCGATTTTCTTGTATATATTAGCTAGTGACAACACAAGATGTCACTTGATCACTCACCGTAGTAACCAGCGTGTGTTATATTAACAATAAGCTCAGCACCCAAAGGACCTGAGAAGGGACTTGGATCTTCATCTCTTGTAACTCTGCAAAGATACCACACTATCTCCTTTTTTACAGGATTAGGATAATTAGAGGCAGTCAAGACTGGCATCCATCCCATATTGTCCGCTATCTGTGTCAAACCACTGTTTTTTGTTATCATTGCCTTAGCAGCCTTAATGTTTCCTGCTATCGCAGCATTCTGAAGCGCCGTCCTATCATTAATGTCCTGTATTGCAAGTGCTTCTGAGGGCATGAGTTCCACCAGCTCCTCCACGAACCGCGTGTGTCCTGCAAGAGCCGCAACATGTAATGCGGTATCCATACTCGTCGAAATCCTAGCTGTCACTGCCTCGGGTTCACCCTCCAAGAATCTTCTAGCATTTTCCCATTTATTTTCCCGTGCGGCTTTGAACAAAGGAAGGTAGTGGCTTAAATCCTCGTCAGTTCCTTCCAACAATTTTGCAACAGTTTTGTTTGATTGTTAGCCCATAACTCACCTCCAAAGTAGTTTAGCAAATTTGGAAACAAATGAAGCAGCTGAATTCATATTCTTACAACTTAAAAAAATCTTGAAGTATATCATCATGAAATTAAAAGTGTCAAGTTCTTCAAGTGATAAATAGTGTAAGAACAAAAATGATATATATTAAGATAAATAGTGTATTAATTTGACGGTGACGGTTGACCCCTAGCAGGATGCTAGAAATATCTTGCCAAAAAATCAGCCTGATCAGTGATTTATAGGCGTTGGATTGGACTTATTTTATTGGGTTAATCTCAACTGTGGGAATTTGAGCAGTATTTGAGGTAGGGATTGGCCAAACATCCATACGGTCAGAGTCCTCTAAGAGTGTGCCACATGGCTCGTATTGTGTCCTGTAACCGGAGCCTGTCATTTTAGGTCGGTAACTAGAGACCAACCCATAAGTTAATAATTAGGTCTAACGAAATGGGATCTTAAATAAGAAAATTAAGGTAACTTGTTTACTAAATTTTTTGCGGTAACTAGTACTATGATGTCTAAAGTATCTGCTTACCGGAATAACGCTTAACATTAATCTCATTCGAGGCCACAAGGCCCACAACCGGAGTTTCGGTTAAGTCACCAAGAAGCTCTGCAGAGTGAAGATCAAATGGTTGTGGGGCTCTCTCATCATCTTGTTGTGGTAATGGCGTCTGCTTACTGGAATCATAATTAACGTTAGCCTCAACTGAAGCCACAGTCGGAGTTTGGGTAGAATTAGCCTCATTTGAGGCCAGAACCGGAGTTTCGGTTAAGTCACCAAGAAGCTCTGCAGAGTAATGAAGATCAAATGGTTGTGGGGCTCTCTCATCATCTTGTTGTGTTAATGGCGTCTCCTTACTGGAATCACAATTAACAATAGCGTCAACCGAGGTCACAATCGGAGTTTCCGTAGCATTAGCCTCATTCGAGGCCACGACCAGACTTTCGGTTAAGTCACCAAGAAGCTCTGAAGAGTGATGAAGATCAGATGGTTGTGGGGCTCTCTCATCATCTTGTTGTGTTAATGGCGTCTCCTTACTGGAATCACAATTAACAATAGCGTCAACTGAGGCCACAATCGGGGTTTCCGTAGCATTAGCCTCATTCGAGGCCACGACCGGACTTTCGGTTAAGTCACCAAGATGCTTTGCAGAGTGAAGATGAAATGGTTGTGGGGCTCTCTCATCATCTCGTTGTGTTAATGACGTCCCCATTTACGTATGTGCTGTTGTTGGCTGCTCCAGCTAGTCTGCAATTTCTCCACACCTAGAGGTGCCGGAGAGGCTAAGCATTTATAGAGCAAGCGAACGTATTAGGTAATATCTGATGTCGTATGAAACAAGTCCCCAAGGTCAAGTGCTTGGAACCTTTTGCTCCGTGGTGGGGGCAAAAAATGCTAACATTCCATCTAGGGGTGGGCCAGACATCCATATGGTCAGAAAAATTCTAAGAATGTGCCATGTGGCTCATATTGTGGTCCCCAACTGCTCATAAGAATATGCCCACTTATTATGATAGAGGCGAGTAAAACTTTGATGCTTGGCCTGACATCGAAGCCCATGACAGCCAGGGATAGCCAATGAGCTCTGGGCACGTACCCTAGTGCTTTTATGCCTTTGAGAAAAGAAATTAAAATAATCTAAAGGGGTTGCATTTTATTGTATCGTGGCATTCTTACATCTATTATCATGTTTATTAGCATCTTGAGGGTAAGGTGTACGTTTTCTATTTTTTAAATAAAGCTTTCCTCCCTCCCTCCGTGGGGGTTTCACACCAAAAAAAAAAATATCTTAAAATAAAACTCACATGGGTAGGTGCGGCAAAAACCACTGGGGGTATGTGCCGAGAACTTCATAAAAACAGCTCATTTTATTAAACAAAGAAGGGTAAATACAAGTTGACATAAACAAATAGTAATAGTTTCATGAGGGAGTCGGTGCGAGGGGTTTGGTTCTGTTCTCTTTGTTGTGTTGTCCTTGTTTTTTGCAAAGTCTTTAATTAAGTTTGCCGAGTCTTTGTTTATTTGTTTAGCCACAAACAATTCCATAGAGATCGGGCCCACCTATGAGATATATAAAATGTGAAATCGCAGCCCAACTTGCGATAATAATGGGCCGGGGTCCCCTTAGCCGTGAGCAGAATACTTGAACCCTTATCAATTTCTTTTGTTACTTTTCCATAAATGCCATCAACAGGTATAAAACATAATAATTCCAAATGGAAATATTTGATAGATTTCCTTAACCCTTGCGGGTCTCCACCATTATAAAAGAAAAGGGTCGGGCTCCAGTGACCGGCCTTTTGTGACTGGCTCCCCCCTTACAGGACACAATATGAGCCACGTGGCACACTCTTAGAGGACTCTGACCGTATGGATGTTTGGCCAATACTTAAGTGGACCTACAAACCAAAAAACCTATAAATTTCATGGGTTGATCTCAACTGCGGGAATTTGAGCAGTATTTTAGGTACAAAGATCCAAAGGTTAATTTGAAATCACTAATCAATCTGATTTTTGGCTCATATTGAGTCCTGTAACGGGAGCCGGTCAAAAAAGGCCGGTCCTGGAGCCCGACCAAGTTTAGAATTGGTCCCTTTAGTTGTTAAATTTCTAAAACTGTTCCTAGTTTGCTGATGTTTATAAAGCAGTCATTTTGCTTTAAACTTTTTAATTTTGCTACCTCTTCTAAAATGCCCCTACAATCAAGCACATGCCGGGCATCGCATCGACTAGTAAAATATTATTTAATTGGTATAATTTTCAAATTTCTTGGTCTAAACCAAGGTTTAAAGGAGGCCGTTTTAACAGTTAAACGGACTGGGGGAATTACCGTTTAAACGGATTGAAACAGCCAGGGGCAAAAATGAAAAAAAATGGAATTTAACGGAATTAAATGGATTTTAACGGGTTTTAACGATTTAGCAGAAAAAAACGAAAAAATGGCGCTGAAATTCAAATTTTGAAAAAAAAAATAAAAAAATGAAATTTAACGGCGTTTTAAATGATTTTAACGGCCGTTAAAAAAAAAAGCAACCGTTTTTTTCAAAACCGTTAAAACGTGTTTAAATGGTTTTAACGGAAACGGGCTTGGGGCGTTACCTTTTAAACGGCCGTTAAAACCGTATAAACAGCCGTTTTTAAAAACATGGTCTAAATCCTAAAGGGAGAGAAGTTTGCAAAGTCGTTGTTTATATAGTTGTTTTTTGACTAGCAAACCACAGAGATTGGGCCCAGCTTTAAGATAACCGTGGTCAAATTGCAGCCGAATTAGACCTAAGAATCATTGAATTTAATTTTCATAGCCATTGAATAGGTCTTCAGACAAGTTGAACACTGTCGTCCCTCATCAAAGTTCAGCTAAAAAGTGCGTAGGTGAGCGTGTGTGAACGGTGTGCACCAACCCCAGTTTAAGGCTTTAAGTAGTAATAGTTCATATATAGAATATTTTAGCCTTTTTGAAATTTTCAATAGATATACTGTTGATAACTTATAGGAGGAATTCTAGCAAAAAACGCTTTAATAGTGTTGCACGGATGCAACCCAAAAGACTTACCGCCCTAAAATGACATGCATGCTCCGGTTACAGGACACAATATGAGCCACGTGGCACACTCTTACATGACTCTGACCGTATGGATGTTTGGCCAATTGATCCCTAGGTGGACCTAAAACCAAAAATAAGCCTGATTAGTGAACTCTAGGCGTTGGATCTTTGTACCTCGAATACTGCTCAAATTCCCACAGTTGAGATTAACCCATGAAAATAAGTCCAATCCAACGCCTATAAATCACTAACCAGGATGATTTTTGGTTTGTAGGTCCACTTAGGGATCAATTGGCCAAACATCCATACGGTCAGAGTCCTCTAAGAGTGTGCCACGTGGCTCATATTGTGTCCTGTAACCAGAGCCTGTCATTTTAGGGCGGTGACTGGAGCCTGAGCCTTCCTAATTAAATTGGTGTAGACACTACCACCTTTGGTCTTGACTAACGCGACCTCATTTTTTAAATTTTATTTCTTATTTTTTTCAACCAACGAATAAAAACCTACATAACGGTTTTACTGTTATGTCCTTTGTAATTAGTCAGATAATGGTCAAAAAGTTTATTTTTTATTTGAGATTCAATTGAAAGATTCAAGACGTGATTCCATCAAAGTTAGGAGAGAACAGTCAATGCAGTAGAAAGTTGCACTCACTCTTGGTGACTAGGGTGGGTCGTACATTTAAAGCAAGAACACTGGATATTCCAAGCCCTACATTGCAGGTAACTCTTCCATGGAGATTGTTGAGCTTTATTGTTAAAGAACCAAACTAATATGCCAAAAGAACCTAGGTGATAGATGTACTAAAACTTAGGTTCTAATCGTTAGAATCTTAACATAGCATCACATTTTCACAGCTTATGCCTTTGACGGCCTACTTTGTGGTCTAGGTAGCCAATACTTTCTCCTCATCTATAGATTTAAATTCATATTTTCCCTCCATGCCCATCATCTCAAAAAAAAACGTCTCTTAGAAGCACTTTCATACATAAGAGTTCTTTCAACTTCTATTGAATCAGAAAAGCTTGGGTTCACTTTGGAAGATGCTAGCTCCATAAGTAGAATGAACTATTTGAACAAACAAGGGAAACTGCAAAAATGCAAACAGGGTCACAGGAACACAAGCGAATATAGCGACCATAATGGAAACCCATGCCAATTTCTGACCAAGTACGATAGAAAGGGCTGCACAAAAGGCTATCATCATGGTGGCTATAGAGAAGAAGAGAGTAGCAAGACCAATTATCAACTTCTTGGGCAATGATGTGAGGAAATCTTCTTCTGCGTAGCGTGCAGTGAGGATAGAAAGAAACATTAATACTGATGCGGAGGAGGAGAAGAGAGCTAGCACATCTGAGATTGCAAACAACATGAAAGAGCTACGATACAAGAAAATTGGGGTGCCATTCTCACTATTGTTGATGTCACTGATATTGCCACCAGGTACAGTAAAAGCTGCGGCAAATACTACTGTAGTAATTAGAGTGGCCACCACCATACATGATTGAGCTGTATCTTTCATCCATTTTTCCCCTTTCTCAACCAACTTCTCGTGTGCCTTTGTAAATATAACTGGAGGCGAGTTTCCATCTTCATTTGGCACTTCCCTAAAAATAGGCTCTACCATCTTTTCCACTTCCTACAAAAAATATGTTTTGGTTTGGAAACAGAGTAACATAGATTAAAGCCGACTTACATGCAAAACAATGAAGATGAGCAATACTTACGAATTTAAACTTGATGTTCTCATTAGGTAGACCTAGTTATAAACTTAATAGACTGTTAGAGAGAAGTAACTACTACGAACCTTGTACCACTGCAACTCTCGTTGCATCTGTAGGGCAGCACCAGAAATGGAATTGAGTTGAGGGGAAGGTGCTAACTTTGCAGCCAAATGCAAAATGTAGTTTCTTCCTTCAGCATAATAAATATTCAATATGTTCTTTGCTCCATTCAACCCATAGATGAGGTTGAAAATATTTTCATGACGATTTTCAACTGCAATGTGAAAGATGGTTCTTCCACCGTGGGTTCTAATCCAAAGTATATCAGGAACTGACTGAATACACTCTATTAGAATTTCAACTGTCCCAAACCGTGCAGCCTCGCTCAAGATGTTTGATTTTTCGAAATACTCGTAAATTTCTGAGTTGCCCATACGTGAAATTTCTCCCAAAATACGTTCTAACAATTCTCTTGCTCGTATGTGTCAACTTTGTCTCTTGGAGTTCTTTGATTCCAGGGGCTGCAAAAAATGGGCAATTTAGTACTCTTAAGGGAAATAGGAAAATTAGTGAAAATTTTTGACTGTTGGTTTTAGCTAGTACTCAAAAATGGTTGAATACAATGGCTAGAATCACACCTTAAAAAGTACTAAGTTAAGAGTCAATGGTCGTTGCTTGATTGGATTCCCTAATTTTAGGGGATTAACTAATTTCACAAAATATAGGGAGTCATTACTAATTTTCCATACTTCTCGTAATGTACAAAAAACAAGCTAGTCAATAGAAAGGACAATTGATGAGGAAAAGATGAAGCAATAGAAAGGAGTTTTCATACCTTGCTTAATGCCTTTACAAAGTAATCCACTCAACCAGTGGAATGCTGAAATTGAAAACCAGACCATTAATTATGCTTATGCACTCAAAAAACCTTCTACAAACTTAAAGACACCAACCTTGAGTTAAGTAAGTTACTGGGAAGAGTTGGAACATGTCTCTTCTAGTGCCGAGGTCTCCAATTCCCTCTGTTGGATTCTCCATGTCTCCTCTGATGACACCGCCTGATGCAGTCTCTCGTTCCACAGGAATGGCTTTAACATAGATTAAAGGGGAGGAAAAGAGTTAGAGCTAGTGTTTTAATTTCCTAATTTTTCAATTGCAAATATATATATACACAAAATATACTGGTTGTCTCCCCACTGATACCCACTCTTGTAGGCTTCAATAAAGAAGGGGCCGAGATCTTATATCCCAATCGAACGGTGGATATCAACCACTCACACCCAATTTTGGCAAATACTTTGTGGGAGTGTGCTGTGAGCAAGGGCCACCCACTAGTCTATATAACAAAACATAGTGGTTGTCTCCCCCACTTATACCCCCTCTTATAAGTTTCAACAAAGAAGGGCCAAGATCTTATCCCCCAAAATGGACCGTGGATCTCAACCATTCACACCTGATTTTAACAAATGCTTTGTCGGGGAGTGCCGTGGCCACGGGCCACCCGCTAGTATATAACAAACACAGTGGTAATGAATCAACCAAAACACAAGAGCCACCCACTAGATGTAAGAAATGTATGTAGCTCCAGATGGATACTATGTTACTGGAGAAAAGAAAGTAATGAATCAAGTCACCAACATGAGTAGATGCGTCGTTGCAAAAATCCAAGCTGACTTCCACTTGGGAATCTACGAGGCCATTGAGCCATCGCCAATTAGCATACAAGGCCCATTTTCATCACTTCGTAGTGTAGCTAAATGTGGGTATCGCTTCACTAGATAAAGACAAATATCTAAGAACAAAAAAGGAAAGAGGTTATTAATGAATGTTGGTCAATTTTCTGGAAATTTTTTGGATGCGGAGGACTTTGGATGCAGTCAGGGGTCTCGTGGCCCTACATACCTCATTTTTGGGGCCCACTAACGACATGGATGATCAGCCCACCCCTTGTTGGATATATATATATACGAAATATCAGTCTCATTGATTTTATGGGCACTTAATCCAACGGCTAGAAATTATCAACCAAGCTGATTTTTTGTATGCATATCCACCAAGGGGTGGGGTAAACATCTATGTGGTTAGTGGGTCAAAAAAAAATGAGTCATGTAGGGCCAGGAGACCTCTCTGCATCGGCATCCAAAGTCCTCTTCATCTAAATTTTTCCCTATTTTCTAGTATTAGAGACAACCAATGAGCTCACTTGTCACTGACCGTAGAAACCAGAGTTAATAATATTCATAATAAGATTAGCAGCCAAAGGACCTCTGAAGGGACTTGGATCTTCATCTCTAGAAACAGTGCAAAGATACCACAGGGTCTCCCTTTGTCCAGGACTACCAAAATTAGAGGAATTGAGAACTGGCATAACTCTGTCCTTGGCCCGTTTCTGTGTCAAATCACTGTTTTTTTTTCTACAATTGCCTTAGCAGGCTTAAGGTTTCCTGCAATAGCAGCATAGTGAAGCCCCGTCAAACCATTATCACCACTTAATTCGAGTGCTTCTCGGGACATGCAGTTCACCAGCTCCTCCACGAACTGTGAGTGTCCTGCACAAGCCGCAACATGTAATGCGGTTTCCCCGTACTTTGTAATCCTAGCTGTCACCGCATCGGGATTACAGTCGAAGAAACTTCTAGCACTTCCCCAGTCACCTTTCATCGCGGCTTTGTACAAGGGCAGGTAGTGGTTTAAATCCTTGGCATTTCCTTCCAACAATTGCAACAGTTTTGTTTGATTGTTAGGCCAAAACGCAGATCCAAAGTTTACGAAATTTGGAATCAAATGAAGCTGGCTGTGAATTCATATTCTTAGAGGTCACCTGACACTCTTGAGGAAAGGACCGAAAATGTGTCATGCAAATCAAGGGCTATGGAAAATCAATTAGAGGGGTTGAGGGATCGATGCCTCAATCAAAAAGGCAAGAGATGGTTTATGGAAAATTAAGAATGCAAACTTCTATTGATTTTGGGTGATAATAAGTTAATACTAAGTCTAAGAAATAAATAAGAAAATGAAAGCAAATTTGTTTAATAAATTTGGCAGTAATTACTATGCTGTCTAAAGTATCGGCTTACCGGAATCACCATTAACAGTAGCCTCATCTGAGGCCGTGACTGGAGTTTCGGTAGCATTAGCATCATCTTGTTGCGTTAATGACGTCGACATTGATGTATGCGGCGTTGTTGGCTGCTCGACTCTACAACTTCTCCACAGCTAGAGACTTAAACGCTAAAGGAAGATTAAGTTTGCAAAGTCTTTGTTTATTTGTTTTGGCTGACCAACCATAGAGATGGTGCCAAGGCATATGAGGTGAAATAGCAGCCCAATTAAAATTAATTTAGAGAATGAAAAATATCACATGCCACTTGTATTTTAAAATAAATTATATAAAAATATTTTTCAAAAGGTCAAAGATCACATGCAAGTATACCACTCATATCTACTTTATTAATTGTTTTGAATCTTTTGATATGTTCTCTTGTAAAACTCCATTATAGCTAGCTTTCAAGGGTCCATGGTCTATTCTAACTTAATGCATATCTACTTATGTTTTGGGCATCCAAAGTTGTCTCTATTCAATATATTATAATAAGGTGCACATGAGATGCTTGTAACAAGGACACAGTGAGTTTTCATGAAGGAATATTTATATATTAAATTTTTAATAAGAAGTTTTCTTTTTTAATCTTTGTACAAAGAGGAAACCTAAGGTGTTTGGTCACTAATACTTAGTCTCGAGATCTCCTTAGTTTCATGTGTTTGTTATGCTAAATATTTTCAGGTTCACTGATCTCATGAATGTTAGATTCATCTATTTTGAACCTACAAGCCAAAAAGCAACTTGATAGGTAATTCGTAGTCCTTGAATTTTAGAATATTTTTTCATCACAGACTTCATGAGCAAACCCATGGGTGGAAAACAACATTGGATCCAATGTCCGAATTTTTAACATCGATTTTTTTTTATCATAGCCAAATGAAACATGAATGAATACAGTTGCGAACTTTTACCGTTCCTCGAATTTTTAACCGAATTATTATCGACGGAATTTTAGATCATAACCGAATTATACTCGAACTTTTCCCTTTTCGAATTTTTGTCGTATCCGAACTTAACAACTAGGATCGCAGCCCAACTTGCTATAATAATGGGTTCCCCAGCCATGAGCGGAACATTTTGAGCCGTTATCAATTTCTTTGCAACTTTTTTTAGTTTATTTTTTCTTTTCGATAAATGCCATTAATAGATATAATACATCATAATTCCAAATGGAAATGTTTTAGTATTTTAGAAATATTTTATAGATTTCCTAAACGAGTTGTCCCTTTCGAAATATTTTAGAACTGTCCCTTCAGTTGCTAAGGCTTTGTTTGGGAATGCTTCTGTAGAAGCGCTTCTGTAGAAGCGCTTCTGCAGAAGCTCTAGAAGCAACTGTTGAGAAGCTCTCTTTTTTAGAATAGCGTTTGGTAAACCATCCTAGAGAAGTGTTGTTTTGTGTGCAGAAGCTGATATTGTTGTTTGGAAAAACCAACTGTGAGCTTCCGAATTCTGTCAAAATGTTAAGAATACATTTATATTAAAAAAAAAAAAAGACAGTAATTTATATTTTGGCTCACCTAAGGCAAATACTATATTTCGAATTACATCTTATGATTTCTAATAATGAAATAACATTAAAACATATCAAACGCATAAAACAAATAATCTAAATGAAACCCATTTAATGAATAATTAATCTGCACATGAAATGGATACAAAAGATTGTCTTTCATGCCACCTAGTGCAAGTGCCCCACCTGTGCATCCATCCTGACCGTACATTATCTCAATCACACAACTCTTAGATGAGTTGTAGCAAAAGATCATAGTGCCAATCCAAGCATCTTAGCTTTCTAGTGTATTAGGTTCTTCTGGCCACTAAACCACAGGCTCTTCAATTATCCAAATTTCCCTTTTTAAGCAAAATGATATTTAGATACAAATAGAGGGGAGCTATCTGTTGAATTTTTTTTCCATGTTCTCAAATCAGAAATCCTTCTTTCTTATTGAAATTGTGAACTTTGGAGTTAAAGAACCTATGATTAATGAACTTGGCCTTTTTTGAGAAATGGCTTTGAAAGAGATAACATGATTTTTGTTAGTCACCACTGCCGTTTGGGCTCACTATGCTGCTCCATAGAAATGCTCTTGCCTTCAAATACTCTGTTGTTCCGCTCTCTCCAACTTTGTAAGCACTAAATTCTACAGATGTGAACGAGGTTCAAAAACAAAATCTTCCACGGATTTGATTTAAGTACTTAGCATGTATACTCAAAAGTTTTAACCATGTACAATGAACTAGTAAATTATATTTTTATTCTGTTGTTGAAAATGTTGGAACCGTATGTGGAAATGACTATTTAGACAATGAGAAGAAGTAGCAGCAACTCAATCGATGCCATACATAGAGAACATAAAAATACATCCTGCTACCCCGTTGAACGGTAAATAATCATATGCCACTTCCCTCAACGGGGTAGCAGAATGTATTTTTACCTTTCACCCCCCCACACAAAAAAAAAAAAAAAAATGTTGCAGGTCTTAAATCATTTATTTTTTATGATTAGCCTTTGTTTGCTAATTGTTGGGTTTTGGCGTGATAATAAACATGATTTTGTAACAGTTAATTATTATCAAAATCAAAAGGTTGCGGTTTTCTAAACTGGTTTATCAAAATTTTCCTAGAAATTTCAAATGAGAGAAGTTCTGCTAAGCACTTGCCGATGAGATGCAGGCCCGATTGCCCTTCCAGCTGCGCATGGACGCAGACATCAACTTTGAGGGCGTAGGGAAGCCTCGCAGCTCAATAAACAACAGGCCTAGCTCAAACACTAAATATTTAACTACCCGAGTTCAGACGACATGACATGATGAGTCATCCCACGGATGGAATTTGTGAGAAGATTGATGCACTAGCAAAGCAGGTGGTGAGGTGGCAACATCGGCTAGCATTAAAGAACACCATTAACCAAGTGTTAGATGGTATAACGCCAATCCCACGATGGTAGATTGTCAATACCTTGGCACGGTTGACTCTTCCACTTTCGGGTGTTGCCGGGATGAGCTGCCCAAGCCTAGCCTTGAACAAAAGTAAATATGCCCAAACCCAGACCAGCCCAGCCCAGCCCAGCCCAGCTAGCCCCAAGAGTAGGATTAATGGGTCTGCTTTCGGGCTGGGATGAGCTGTCCAAGTCTAGCCTTGAGCAGAAGTACAGATATACCCAAGCCCGGCCGTGTAGACACTGGGTCTAAACATTTGAAGCCTAAACCTCGCCCAAGAGTAAGTTTAATGGACCGGGTCAATAGATTATAGTCAGGAGGCCAAATCATATGTCTGCTTCAAACATAAGCTAAAGCCCAGTCCAATTATTTACAAGGCCTTAAAAGAAAGCCCAGCCCCGGCCTAGTGGGTCAAAAATACAGCACAGGCCTAGCCCTATAAAAGGCCTGACTCCCATTGGGAATCCCAGCCCATTAATAGCTCTATTCTAGTCTTCGCAAGTCTCTCGAGTCGACTCGTTGAGTCATTAAATTAATAATTAAAATGATTAATATTCATAGAAAGTAGAAAAAAGTAACAAAAGTATTGAGAAAATACAGCAACAAAAAAAATCTTCGTAAATTACAAAAAATAAAAACATATCTTCGTAATCTCCTCTAATGGAACCCCAACCTTCCCTATAATTGCTCTCTCTACCTCTACCTTCATTTTTCTCTCCTTATCTCCATCTCCATCTTCATCTTCATCTTCAATGGCCAATACTTACTCCTCATCTATAGATAAATTCATGTTTTCCCTCCATGCCCATCATCTCAAAAAACCTCTCTTACAAGCACTTCCATACATAAAGAGTTCTTTCAACTTCTATTGAATCAGAAAAGCTTCGGTTTACCTTGGAAGATGCTAGATCCATAAGTAGAACGAACTATTTGAACAAACAAGGGCAACTGCAACAATGCAAACAGGGTCACAGGAACACAACCGAATATAGCGACGATAATGGAAACCCATGCCAATTTCTGACCAAGTACGATAGAAAGGGCTGCACAAAAGGCTATCATCATGGTGGCTATAGAGAAGAAGAGAGTAGCAAGGCCAATTATCAACTTCTTGGGCAATGATGTGAGGAAATCTTCTTCTGCGTAGCGTGCAGTGAGGATGGAAAGAAACATTAATACTGATGTGGAGGAGGAGAAGAGAGCCAGCACATCTGAGATTACGAACAACATGAAAGAGCTACGATGCAAGAAAATTGGGGTGCCATTCTCACTATTGTCGGTGTCACTGATATTGCCACCAGGTACAGTAAAAGCTGCGGCAAATACTACTGTAGTAATTAGAGTGGCCACCACCATACATGACTGAGCTGTATCTTTCATCCATTTTTCACCTTTCTCAAGCAAGTTCGCGTGCGCCTCTGTAAATATAACAGGAGGCGAGTTTCCATCTTGATTTTGCACTTCCCTAAAAATAGGCTCTACCATCTTTTCTACTTCCTGCAAAAAGAAAAAAATATTTTTTCTGGTAAGTGTACAAAAAGGGTATATGTTTTGGTTTGCAAATAGAGAGAAGTAAGAAGTACCTTGTACCACTGCAACTCTCGTTGCATCTGTAGGGCTGCACCAGAGATGGAATTGAGTTGACGGTAAGGTGCTAACTTTGCAGCCAAATGCAAAATGTTGTTTGTTCCTTGGACATAAAAAATATTCAATATGTTCTTTGCTCCATTCAACCCACATATGATGTTGAAAATCTCTTCACGGCGATTTTCAACTGCAATGTGAAAGATGGTTCTTCCACCGTGGGATTTAATCCAAAGTATATCAGGAAATGATCGAATACACTCTATTAGAATTTCAGTTGTCCCATACTTTGCGGCCATGCTCAAGGTGTTTGATTTTTCGAAAAACTTGTAAATTTCTGAGTTGTCCATACATGAAATTTCTCCCAAAAGACATTCTAACAATTCCCTGGCTTGTATATGTGCCAATTTTGTCTCTTGGAGTTCTTTGATTCCAGGGGCTGCAAAAAAATGGCCATTTTAGTACTAAATGATCGATATATCAAGCTGTAGCTCAAATTATTGGTTTCAGCTAGCACCATTTTTGTAACTCACCGACTGCCATATGGGTCCCCTTACTGCATGGATGTTTAGCCCACCGCTTGGTGGATGTCCACACCAAAAATCAGCTTGTTTGATGATTTTTAGCCGTTGGTTTTAGTACTCAAAAAAATGGTTGAATCTAACGGGTAGAATCACTCCTTAAAAAGTACTAAAATCTAATGGCAATAGATTACCAATCATGTTTATTTTTTATATTTACATCCACGGCTAAACATCCATGCGGTCAGTGGGTTCAGATGGCATCAGTGAGTTACAAAAATGGTGAGCTACTAATCCCTAATTCTTATAAAACGGTCAGAATACCCCATAAATAATAATTGCCCCTTTTGTAACTCTCGTATTACTCACTAGAAGAAAAAAAATCTGTATCGCTAGGGAATAAATCTTTGATGATGGACCTATTGATATGGATGTTCCGTATGGGCCATGTGGCACACTCTTAGAGACCACTAACTGTATGGATGTTTAGCTCATCCTTGATTGGTGATTTCTAACCGATTTGAATCTTTTGCATGGGTCCACCTAGGAGGGCCAAACATCCCTACAGTTAGCAATCTTTAAAAGTGTGCCATGTGACCCAAATGGACAGTCAGTGAGCCTCTGTTATTAAAGATTTGTTCATCTCTTACAGTAAAACTTGCTTGACCACTAACAGTCAGGGAAGCCGTGACCACCCATAATATAAGCCCATAGTACACTCTTAGAGGACACCAAACAAATGGATGTTTGGCCGATCCCTAAGTAGACCTACAACCCAAAAATCAGCCTAATTAGTGATTTCAAACTTGGGATCTTAATTTGTACCCGAATAATGGTAAATAATGCTCAAATTCCTATATGGTTAAAAATAACCCATGAAAATGACTTCAACTAACGCTTAGAAATCACTAATCAGGTTGATTTTGGGTCTATAGGTCCACCTAGGGTTGGCCAAACATCTATACAATCAGTATCCTCTAAGAAATTGCCATGTGGTTTATATTGTGGGTGATCAGGTAAGATTTACTCCATCTCTTAGGGGCCTTATGATATTTTTGTTAAGAGTCAATGGTTCATTGATGAGATTCTCAATTCTTACGTTATGTGAGTCAGTTGGAAGCAAAAATCAAGAGTCAAATGGCTTAAGGAGGGGGATAGCAACACGAGTTTCTTTCATAAAGTAGCCAACGGTAGGAGGAGGACTAATAGGTTGGAGAGCATCACCATAGGGGATAAGGAGCTTCTTGAGGAAGAGGATATTAGGATGGGTGTGGTCGATTTCTACACAAAGCTCTACAAGGAAAGACAAGAGTGGAGACCTAGGGTGGATGGGCTAGAATTCAGATGCCTAGAGCAAGGTCAGAGAGAAGGGATGGAAAGACCTATTACCGAGGAAGAGGTGGTGAATGCCATTAAATCCATGGAAGGGGATTGTTGGGAAACGATCAAGTTGGATTTTATGGCCGATGTAAGGACTTTCAAGAGAGGGGTTTCCTGGAACAGGGTTCTAATTGCACATTTATTACGATAATCCCCAAAAAGCATGGTGCTAAAAATATTAGGGACTACAGGCCGATTAGTCTAGCTTGAGGTGTTTATAAGATAGTGGCCTAGATTCTAGCAGTTAGACTTCGAGGTGTTATAGCTTCCGATGTTTCTCCAGAACAAGGAGCCTTCATCCCGGGAAGACAGTTTTGGATGGTGTTATTATCGCTAACGAGTATATAGAGATACTAGAATCAAGGAGAGACAAGCTGGGATTGTTTGCAAACTTTGACATAGAGAAGGCTTACGACCATGTCAATTGAGAGTTTCTTGATTATGTCTTGGGCAAGATGGGATTTGGTTTCAAATGGAGGGGATGGATCAGAAAGTGCATTTCTACGGCGTCTTTTTCAATTATGGACAATGGTTCTCCAACTGGCTTTTTCAGAAGTTCTAGAGGGTAACGCCAGGGGGGTCCGTTGTCCCCGTTCTTATTCGTTCTTGTGGTTGAGGTGCTCGGGGGTATGTTGAGGAAGGCTGTAGACTTAAACAAGGTGAAGGGTTTTAGTGTGGGTAATAACGGGCCGATGATCTCCCACCTCCAGTTTGCAGATGATACATTGTTATTTCTCCAACAAGGGAAGTGAGAAATGTTATTTCTTAGAGGTATATATCTTATGTTGCTTTGAGGCAGTGTCGGTCCTTCACATTAATCTCTCTATGTCCGAGGTGTTCGGCATAGGGGAGGAGTCAAAGAGCTGCGAGGCGGCGTCAATTTTAGGATGTCAAGTGGGTAGCCTTATAACTAGATATTTGGGGCTCCAACTGGGAGCAAGGTATCGAAATAAGTAGATCTAGGATCCGGTTAAGTCGTCTTGTGAGATGGAAAGTTAGATTCTTATCCAAACGAGACAGACTTGTTCTTATCAAAAGTACCCTATCCAGCCTCCCAATGTACTTCATGTCTTTATTTTCGATGCCGATTAGTGTAGAGAAGAGATTTGTGAGACTTATGAGAAATTTCATGTGGAGTGGTAGCGGAGACGGAAGAAAAATTAGTTTAGTTGGTTGGAAGGTGATAGTTAGGCTCAAAGAGCATGGTGGTTTTGGGATTAGAAACTTGCGTAGTATGAATGAAGCTCTGAAAAGGAAATGGTTGTGGAGGTTTGGGGTTGAGAGGGATAGCCTTTGGCGGAGGGTCATCATTGGTAAGTATGGGGAGAGCATGATGGGTTGGTTAAGTGGAGAGCCTAGAGGGCCATATGGGTGCGGGGTTTGGAAAGGGATTGTGAGAGGCTTGTAGAAGTTTGATGAGGATATAATGTTCAAAGTGGGTAGAGGCAATAGAATCTTATTTTGGAGAAACAAGCGGTGTTTGAAAAATTCTCTCAAGAATGAGTTCCAAGACTTGTTCCTCATTTCTAATAAAAAGACAACCACGGTATGTGAAATTTAGGGGCCTAACAACAATCACCATGGTTGGGATTTCAATTTTCAACGTTAGTTGTATGGTTGGGAGCTACCTCGGGTAGCCAATCTTATGGCCATAGTGGGGGATAATCCTTCGATCAGTCAGACAAATGATGAAGAAGATGGACCTATGACAGTAAAGGAACCTTCTCAGTTCACTCATTCTACAAGGTACTTGCAAAATGTGGAGAAGAAGAGTTCCCGACGAAATGAGTTTGGGGTACTAAGGCGCCATTGAAAGTTCACTTCTTGGTGTGGTGTGCAGTAAGCAGGGGCAAAATTCAAACCATGGATCTTCTTTGGAGCAGAGGCATTCACGTAGTCAATCATTGCCCTCTATGTTTGGAAAGTGGTGAGTTAGTCAAGCAATCATATTTTTCTTCATTGCAAGTGGGCTTGAGAGGTGTGGTCTAACATTTGGAGGAGTTTTGGAGTAATATGGGTGCTACCAAAGTCCACTAAGGATTTTCTTTTCTCATGGGAGTGTAAAGGTTTCAGCGACCTTGGCAATAGTCTTTGGGCTTTGTCTCCGCTTGCAGTTTTCTGGGGTATATGGGGAGAGCGCAACAACAGAGTGTTTGAAGGGAAAAGCTCATCGATGGAAACGTTGATCCTTGAGATCAAATGCCTCATATACCTCTGGGTCAAGCTATACAAGGAGGGGAAGGGCATATTTTTTGAGGAAGTGGTATTCAAGTGGGATTCTTTGATATACTGAGAGTAGTAGCTGAGTCTTTGAGGCATGGCTGGGATGGAGGGGTTGTGTTTGCCGTCGTTCTTTTTGCTTTTCTGGCGATGGTTTTGTTTGTTGGGTGGGGGTGGGTGCTTATTGTGCTAGTGTTGTGTTGTTTGTGTAGTTTGGTTTCCTTCTTTCTTCTTTCTTCTTTCTTCTTTCTTCTTTCTTCTTTTGGTTGTTCCGCTGTTTGCTAGGGAGGCCATCTTGTCCTCAAAGCATTTATTAATAAAATTTATGCTTATCTATCAAAAAATAAATAAAAAAATGAAAGTGACCAACTGAGGGGATTAACTAATTTCACAAAGTATAGGAAGGCATTACTAATTTTCCTTACTTCTCGTAATGTACAAAAAAACAAGCAAGTCAATAGAAAGGACAATTGATGAGGAAAAGATGAAGCAATAGAAAGGAGTTTTCATACCTTGTTTAATGGCTTTAAAAAGTAATCCACTCAACCATTTGAACGCTGAAATTGAAGAACCAAATCAATTATCTATATAACAAAACAGGGAAATTGTCTCCCCACTTATCCAGCTTCACAAAGGATGGCCAATATCTTTCTCAGCCACACACCCGGTTTTGGCAAATGCTTTGTCTGAGAGTGCCGTGGGCGCCACCCACTAGTAAATTACAAAAGTGGATTTTTTTAAAATGAACGACTGCATGGATGTTTGCCCACCCCTGGTCGATGTACACACCAAAAATCAACTTGATAGCCCTTTCAAGCCATTGGATTTGAGTAGCCCAACAAATACTTGAATCGAACGGCTAAACTTCCCCATGAGATTTGGTGTTTAGATCCACCGTGTGGGGTGAAAGCATCCATATGGTAAGTGGGTCCGAAAGTAGGGTGCCTGTCAATGGATCAGATCAACCCGAAATACAGATCCAATCGAATCAGATAATATTGGATCCGGAATCATTAATAATATATCTTACTGGATTAATACTCGGTCCATGTATACTGATCCGATCGGATCAATATCCGATGTATATAAAAGTATAAGTTTCTACATAAATATAGATACCAACCTTGTTTAAAATGATTGGGATTCTCTGTGCCTTCTCTGATGGCATGGCCAGATGCATCCTCTCGCTCCACAGGAATGACTTCAACATAGATAAAAGAGGGAGGAAAAGTGTTAAGAGTTGTAATTTGACGGACACTATGTATGTATGGAGGAGAAAAGAAAGGAATGGATGGATCAAGTCACCAACATGAGTAGATGCGTCGTTGAAAAAATCCAAGCCGAATTCCACTTGGAAATTTATTAGGCCATTGAGCCATCGAGTTTAACATACATGTCCCATATTCATTACTTAGAGTAGCTAAATGTGGGTACCGCTTCACTAGGTAAAGACATATATCTGAGAACAAAAAAGGAAACAGGGCCATTATAACGGTATAACGGACTGGGAGTGTTACAGTTTTTCCGTTAAAACGGTCTTTATAACGGATTGTAACTCACAGTGGTAAAAACAGAAGAAGAAAAAGGCGCTAAAATTCAAATTTTACATTTTTTTTTTCAGAAAATTAACGGTCCTTATTGTTATTATAACGGAAGAATAATGGAAAATAATGGCCGTTATTTTTCTGAATGGCACATAATGTAACGGGGGAGGTTTAAATCCGTTATAACGGCCATTTTTAAACCATGGTGATAACCAATTAGCTCAATCGTCACTTGTCACTTACCGTAGAAACCAGCGTTAGTCATATTCAGAATAAGAAGAACAGCCAAAGGACCTCTGAAGGGACTCGGATGTTCATCTCTAGTAACAGTGCAAAGATACGACAGTGTCTCCTTTTGTCCAGGGCTACAAAAGTTAGAGGAATTGAGAACTGGCGTAACTCCGTCCCTGCCCGGTATCTGTGTCAAATTACTGTCTTTTTCTACAATTGCCTTAGCAGCCTTAGTGTTTCCTGCGATAGCAGCACTGTGAAGCGCCGTCCGACCCACAGGACTACCGTCCTGTAATGCAATTGCTTCTAGGGGCATGAGTTCCAGCAGCTCCTCCACGAACCGTGAGTGTCCTGCAAGAGCCGCAACATGCAATGCGGTTTCCCCGGACTTTGTAATCCTAGCTGTCACTGCATCGCGATCGTGCTCAAAGAAGCTTTCAGCACTTTTCCAGTCACCTTTCATCGCGGCTTTATACAAGGGCAGGTAGTAGTTTAAATCCCTGCCATTTCCTTCCAACAATTGCACATTTTGTTTGATTGTTAGTCCAAGACGCACATCCAAAGTTTACTAAATTTGGTATCAAATGAAGCTGCTGAATTCATATCGTTACAGGTTAAAAATCTTGAAGTATATCATCATGATCTAAAGTATCTGCTTACCAGGATGACGATTAACATTAGCCTCATGTTGCGTTAATGACGTCGCCATTGATGTATGGGGCGTTGTTGGCTGCCCGAGTCTACAAAATCTCCACACCTAGAGACCGGGGAGACTAAGCATTTACAGTGCAAGTGTAGAGGTGATGTTCTTCTTCTTCTCCTTTTTTACTTTACTTTTTTTTTTGGGTCTCGGTAATCACAGCCTTTTGGTCTGTACAATGTAGACCACAGATCCCATAGCTGGATCAGAGTAAACTTTGACGACAGGGCCCTGTCATCGAAGGAGATGACAGGGCAGCAGATCACGGCACGTGGATTTTGTACCGGCGGACCACCTCGGACCCACCACCACGTACACAGGTGAGTGTTTTGGCAAAAAGCACTCGAGTACTCACCTGGGTACGTGTGTGGTGAGGCCAAGGTGGTCAGCCCGTACATATTCCACGTGCCCGAGAACTGCTGCCCTGTCACCTCAATGACAGGATTCTGTATAAGGACACGATATAAGACACGTGGCATACTCTTAGAGGAATCTGACCGTATGGATGTTTGTCCAATCCCATGGAGGACTTATGAACCAAAAATCAGCCTGATTAGTGATATATAGGCGTTGGATCTTTATACCTCAAATACTGCTGAAATTCCCACAGTTGAGATCAGCCCATGAAAATAAGTCCAAACCAAAGCCAATAAATCACTACTCAGGCTGATTTTTGGTTCGTAGGTCCACCATGGGATTGGAAAAACATCCATACGGTCAGATTCCTCTAAGAGTGTACCTCGTGGCTTATATTGTGTCACTATACAGAATCCTGTCATTTTTTCACCGGTCAACGGAGCCCGACCCGTTGGAGAAATCAAACCGCAACTACCCTTGGTACGTACATCTAAGTAGGTGGACCTGGAGATTAAAACTTCTATCGCAAGATGTTGTGACCAAAGCCGGTCACAACCCACAATACGAGCCACGTGGCATATTATTATTAGAGGACACTGACCGTATGGATGTTTGGCCAGTCCCTCGATGGAATTGAAAACCAAAAATCAACCTGATTGGTGTTATACAAACTTTAGGTCTTTGCACCTAAATAACCCTAAAATTCACACTATTAAAATCAACCCACGAAAATAACATCAATCCAACGCCTAGAAATTACTAATCAAGCTGATTTTTTACTTTACATGTCCACCTAGTGTGCCACGTGGCTCGTATTGTGGGTTGTGACTTCGGTCACAACAGACAGAAGTTTTACTCGGACTTGGACAGTGGATGACAGGTGGTACACCCCTGTTGCAAACGGGGATGCGCGAGTAAAAATTGGATTAGAGGGCCTGTCATCAAAGATGATGAAAGAGCTGCAATTCAAGGCACGTGGATTTTGTAAGGGTGGACCACTTCGACCTCACCACACACAGGGCCGTCTTGATACATTTTGGGGCTAATATAATAGAATTATAATAATATAATTAATACAAAAGCCCATTTAGAGTTTTCGCCTTAGCCCCAAAATGTATCGAGACGGCCCTATGTGTGGTGAGGTCGAAGTGGTCCACCCCTACAAAATCCACGTGCCTTGAAATGCAGCTCTTTCATCGATAGGCCCGGTAATCCAAGTTTTACTAGTGCATAATTAATATTTAATTAAAATTTTAATTTTATATAATAGAAAATCTTTATCTAAAATTTTAGATGTCAAGACTATGAATTCAATTACATTTGATGACCGGGCTGTCATTGAAGGAGATGACATTGATAATTGGGCCCTACCATTAAAGGAGATGGTATCAGCTGGAGTGGAGTAAAACTTTGACAATTGGGACCGGTCATTGAAGAAGATGACAGCTCATAGTTGATATGATATTTGTTTGGAAAAAAAGGAAAAATCTATGATACATTGAAGGAGATGACAGCTCATAGTTAATATGATATTTGTTTGAAAAAAAAGGAAAAATCTATGGTACCGACTTCTGTATCAAAATTCTAATGCAGAAGTCCTTCAATTTGCCACGTAGTAGACTCCTTCGGCCCCACTGCCTCCGTGAATGTTTAACCCTCATCTTGGTGGACCTACACACCAAAAATCAGTGTGATTAGTGAATCCTAGCCATTGGATCTGAACACTTTTTCATCATGGGCTTGGAACCAACTCATAGGCATGTTCAATAAGTGGACCTACAAACAATAAATCAGCCTGATTAGTGCTTTCAAACCTTCTGATCTTTGTAATCAAATAATGGTAAATAAAAAAAAACAGAAAATTATGAAAAAAAATATAAATTAAATTTATTTGTAGAAAACAATACTTGTTTTCAAAAATTGTAAAAAGGGATACACATAGCCGTTCGAATCGGCGTCAACTTTTTCAAAATATAATACCCAAAATGCCCTTTTAGTAGATCTGACGCTAATTCAATCAGCGACAGAATTGATTTGGTGCCGGCATCAGATATTGATTGTGGAATTCAACAGTTTTTACTATTGGTTGTATAAATGAGTTTGGCTCCATTTGCAATAGCGCCAAATCATATTTGACTCCGTTTTGAAACGGAGCCAAAATGGTTTTGGTGCCAAAGGAAATGGCGTCAACTTATTGACGTCGATAGAAACGGCTATGTGTATTTGTTTTTGTAATTTTTGAAAATAAGTATTGTTTTCTACAAATAAATTTAATTTCGTATTTTTTTTCACAATTTTCTAAAAAAAAAAAAAAAAAAGATAATAATGCTCAAATCGACCCATGAAAATGACTTCAACTAACGCTTAAATATCACTGATCAGGTTGAATTTTGTGTTTGCAGGTATACCTAGGGATTTGCCAAACATCTATATGGTCAGTGTGCTCAAAGAAATTTTCACGTGGCTTATATTTTGGGTGGTCAGGTAGCACCTGCCCAGCGGGATCCAAATGGCTCGTATATCTGGTAAGTCTGTAAGTGGACCGGGAGAGTAAAACTTCTGTCACAAGAGGTTCCTCAGAATACGATCCATGTGGCACACTATTAGAGGACTCTGACCGTATGGATGTTTGGCCAGTCCCTCGATGGATCTGCAAACCAAACAATCAACCCGATTAGAGATTTACAACCTTTGGGTCTTTGCACCAACTCTCAATAATGTTCAAATTCCTGCGGTTAAATCCAAAGCTTAGAAATCACTAAATCAGGCATACGGTCAGAGCCCTCTAATAGTGTGTAACGTTCCTCGTATTGTGGGATGTGACCGGCTTCCGTCACAGCATCTTGTGACACAAGTTTTACTCGGAACTGGACAGTGGATGACAGGTGAACGCGGATGCGGAGTAAAACTTGTGTCACAGGATGTTGTGACGGAAGCCGGTCACAGCATTCAAGAGAGCCACGTGGCATATTATTTGAGAACAATAACCGTATAGATGTTTGGCCAGTCCCTCGGTGGACCGGTACACTAAAAATCAGCTTGATTAGTAATTTTTAACTGATTCAGTTGAATTTATTTTCATGGGTTGATTTTAACGGTAAGAATCTGAGCATTATTTGGGTGCAAAAATCCAAAGGTTTTAAATCACTAATCAGGCTGATTTTTGGTTGGTAGGTCCACCGAGGGACTGGCCAAACATCCATACTGTCAGCGCCCTCTGATCGTGTGGCACGTGGCTCATCTTGAGTGCTGTGACAAGCTTCCGTCACAACATCTTGTGACACAAGTTTTACTGGCGGATGCGCTGCTTGGCAGATCACGAGCGGATTATTTTGTCCTTTAAATACCAAAAGACCAAGTAAAACTTCTATCACAGTGTTCTCACAGATACTTCTGTCACAATGAAAATTATAGGACACGTAGCAAACTCTTAGTGGACGTGGACCGTATGGATGTTTGGTCAGTCCCTCAGTGGATCTCTAAACTAAAAATCAGTCTGATTAGTGATTTAAGCTTTTGGATCTTTGCACCCAAATAACGCTCAATAATGCTCGAATTCTACCGTTAAATAAACCCGTGGCAATAACTTCCATCGAATCACTCATAAATCATTAATCAGGCTGATTTTTGGTTTGCAGATCCACTGATGGACTGGCCAAACATCCATACAGTCAGACTCCCCTAATATTGTGCCACGTGGCAAATAAATTTTATTGTAAGAGAAGCAACTGTAGAACGCTGTGATAGAGGTTTTACTCCCAAACACTGTAGCAACAGCTGTTTACTTGATGGTCTCGGGAGGGCTGTTCTTTGATACCGACTTTGATGACTGGGCCCTGTCATTAAAGCCGATTAGTAAAACTTTGACCACTGGCCTTGTCATTAAAGGAGATGACATTGATGACTGGGCCTTGTCACTAAAGGAGATGACAGCTGATAGTTGATATGATATTTTTGACTTACTTTGATATGTGGGACCCACTCAAATTGAAAGAAAATGATGTAAGCCGAAGTGAGCTAGCTTATACACGTACCAAACATTGTTAAATATTGATATGACCAAATATTTAGCCAAGATAATATTGCCTGGCTAAATATTCACGGTCAAAACTCTTTTTCTCACATACCAAACAGACCCTAAATGTCAATGCTGTCATTGGGCACAGAAGGCAGCGGTGAGTACCAAAAAGCGTATCATGGCCCTTTAGAAATTTGCTGTGCATATAATTAGTAGTGGTATGATATGTGACGAAATGGTAAAGCTTGGTGTTTTTAAAAACTAGATCGGGCGGTTAAGCCGGGTCCAACCAGATTTTTCAGCGAAGTGGGTGCGTTATAGAGTTGACTTTAAGAAAATGGATGCAAACATGTGCAGCCCAAAAACCGTGGTAAGTGACTGCAATGCAACTCACTGCATTTGCATTGGAGTGCAAAATGCATCCCGTGCAGTGTACAAGGCCTTGGTCTCGGGCTATCTTGCTCGAGGTGAGGCCCCTTATTCAAATAGCTTGTCTTATGCATCGGTACCCAGCAATCTCGAGTTGGATCGGGCAATCAAATCCGGACATGTGCCAATCCCTCAAACCATTTACTTTTTTTTTTTTTTGTACGCAATTATTATTATAGCGAGACCTCCTTCCGCACCACGTTTTTACCACAATTTTTTTATTTTTGTCAAAACATCCCCACCATATATACTCAATAGGTTTTAAATTTCGGCAGCATCCCCACCATTATTGTCGCAGGCACATAATATATATTGCGCTTAAATATTTTGCACGACCATATTTATTCACATTTGATTCGCACCGGACTTTCACATGCAATTGATACAGAGTGTTGGTCCATGCGTACATGCAATAGGAGGGAGGGCCGGCATCGAGTTATGAATAGTACTCACTCATACCCCAAGTGGGGGTTTTAATGGGCTTATTTGGGCCAATCTGATGGTTTTTATGTCCATTTTAATGGGTTTGGGCTTGGAATGCATTTATAGGTGCAATGGATCAGGCCTGGGATTGATTTTTAAGGCCTGTCAGGTAAATGGACGAGGTTTTGATTAACCCCAGCGCCCTGCTTGGTTTGCTGCACTGGGATGCATTGAGTTGCATTGCAGTCACATACCACAGATTTTGGATTGCGCATGCTTGCATCCATTTTCATAAAGAGTTTGCAAGGGCTTGGCAACCACTTGCACACCAGCTCATCTGCACGCCCCAACCAATCACTTATAATCCCAAAACTTGGCAAGTGAGTGCATTGCATCCGATTTGCATTGAACCAAGCACTAATGACCGGGCACATTAAATCTAACCTTGTGATTGTTAACAAAGACCTATTAAACCTAACCTTCAAAACCACGAAATAGTAAAACTTGCTAAAATAGAGAATATAGCTTTCAAATCGCTATCCGGATATCTTCTCCTTGTATGCGAGGTAAGCCTGTTTTTAAGGAGATCAGTAACTCGGTGAAGGCAGGTTTTGAACCCAGGTCTATGGTATCATCACCCACAAACTTTACCAACTGAACAAGCTGGTACCTTCAAATTGTTATTAGTTTTATGGGAATTTTTGACATACCCCCCCATGTTATCTTCCCCCCCCCCCCCCCCCCCCCCCCCCCCCCCCCCCCCCCCCCCCCCCCCCCCCCCCCCACAATGATTTGAAAAAGCTGACATACCCCCTATGACTCGGTCGACTGTCATTTGACCAGTATTGACCCGAGTTGCCTACGAAATTTTGTACAAGAGGACGAAAGTGCCATTCTCTTCAACTTTAGAACTAGGGTTTGGGTTTAGGCCAAAACCCAAACCCCAAATCAAACATGGAAAGAGGAGATTAAAAATAAAAATAAAAATCCATGTAGGTTAACTTGAGATTTTTTTTCCGATTTTTTGATGAATTAAACGAATATTGAGAAGAGAAATCCCCCCAAACAAAATAGATAAAACTCATGAAGGATTATTTTAAAATTAAGAAAACTTATCTTTCCAAAATCCATGTCTCAAAAGCTTAAAATATAAATTGCTTTGTCTTGCTTTTCATTTATTTTAATGAAAATGTTAAAACTAAAATTTTATGCTTTTTTTTTTTTTTTAACCATGGGTTTTAAATTATTGCCAGAGTGGTGGCCGGCTGACCATGAGACTCCGGTGGGATGGTCGCCAGTGATGGGCGGCCAACCCATTAGAATCCCTTGGCTGGCCGTCCACCATAGCCGTTTGTGGGGTTTGGGTTTTTTCTCAAACCCTTGTGTCAAAGGTTGAAGACAGGCATTTTTGCCATTTAATAAAAAAATTCGTAGTCAACTTGGGTCAACATTGGTCAAATGACAGTGGATTGAGTCATAGGGGGGTATGTCAGCTTTTTCAAATTGTGGGGGTATGTCACATTTTAAAGATAACATAGTATGTCAAAAATTCCCTAGTTTTATTAATAAAGAAAATGATTGGTTAACTTGGTCGTCGAATACTGTTTAGTTATTTATTTTTTTTCTAGAAACAATGTTTATTAACTTATTTACGATATTCTAATTTAAATTCAAGATGTATTATATCTATTACTACTTTAAAGCCAAAACTGGGGTTGGCAAGGGCGGAGCCAGGATTTTGCTCCGGGGGGGCACAATCCTTGCACTATACTAGGGAATGACATGTGGCGTGTTTTTAGAGATGACTGGCTGTATTGATATTTGGCCCACCCTAGGTGAACCTACGTACCAAAATTCATCATTAGTAGTAATTTTTATCCGTTGGATTAAAGTCTTTTTTCATATTTTGTTTTCAACGGTGGATTTTGAACATTATTTGATGTACTTGGATCTAAAGGTTAAAAATCACTAATCAGGCATATTTTTCTTCTATATGTATACCTAGGGATTGCCCAAACATCCATATGGTCAGTGACCTCTAATAGTATGCCACGTAGTTCATACTGTGGTCCTCCATCAACGTTAACATGGAGGCCGTCATCAAAGTTCTACTCTTTAATAATGATAAAAGTTAAGGAGTGAGAAATTTTACGATGTTTACAATTTTATATATAGGTGTCAAGCCGCACCTAAAAGTGCCATGTGGTACATTATTAGAGTTTTATGACCGTACGGATGTTTGAAAAGTTGCTAGGTGGACCTACAGACCAAATATTAGTCTGATTGGTATTTTCCGATTATTGCATCTCAGTACCCAAAATATTTTGCATCCACGGTTGAAATTCAACCCATGAAAAGGATTCAAATCCAATGATTAGAAACCACCAATCCAGCTGATTGTTGGTCAACATGGCCATCTAGGGATATTAAAACATCCATACATCATGGATCTCTAACTCTCTTCCAAGTGACATTTAAATGTTCGGCCTGAATGCCGTGTAAAGTGAATGTTTAGATAAAATTATTGACCCGAAAACAGCTAAATCTGTAACACACCGGCTTTAAGAGTAAAACTTGAGTCATGAGATGTTGTGACGGGAGCCGGTCACAACACTCAATACGAGCCACGTGGCACACGATCAGAGGGAGCTAACCGTATGGATGTTTGTCCAATCCCTCGGTCGACCTACAAATCAAAAATCAGCCTGATTAGTGATTTATAACCTTCGGATTTTTGCACCCAAATAAAGCTCAATAATGCTCAAATTCCAACCGTTAAAATCAACCCATGAAAATAACTTCAATCGAATCAGTTAGAAATCACTAATAAGTTGATTTTTTGTGTACCGGTCCACCGAGAGACTGGCCAAACATCCATACGGTCATCGTCCTCTAATAGTATGCCACATGGCTCGTATTGAATGCTGTGACCCCGTCACAACATCTTGGGACACAAGTTCTACTCCGTCTTTAATGGTTTGAACTTTGAATGTGAGCACATTTAATCTGCTCAGTCAAAAAGTAAAAAGTATAAAAGACACAAATACCCTTATCAATATATAAACAATCCAGAAAAGTAAAATAGATGGTGGGTGAGGAACGACACTCTACAGGATTAAAATATGAGGAGGGGCACTAAATTAAATTTTAAGGTTATTTTTGGCAACAAAATATTTTTTGTCAAAGAAATTGGAAATTGAGGGGGGGCACGTGCCCCCTCTGGCTCCGACGCTGGGGTTGGTGCATACCGTTCACACGACGCTCACCTACACCCTTTTAGCTGAACTTTGCTGACGAACGACCATGTGAGCCATGTGGTTCACTCATATAGACTACTGACCGTATGGATGTTTGTCCCATCCTTAGATAAACCTACATACCAAAAATCAGTCTGGTTAGTGATTTCTAACCTTTGGATATGAGTATCCTAAATACTGCTCGATATCCATGGTTAAAAATAGATTATGAAAAAGACTCTAATCCAATGGATAGAAATTATTAACCAGGATGAGTTTTGGTATGTAAGTCCACCTAAGGACGGGCCAAACATCCAAACAGTTAGTGGTCTCTAAGAGTGTATATACCACGTGGTCTTCCAAAGTGGTCTCTAAGAGTATATATACCTCAAGTTGTCTGTGGATCTATTCTTAAACGATGAAAATTAAATTCAATGATTCTAATTAGGTCTAATTTGGCTGCGGTAGATCCTCAAAGCTGGGCCCCATCTCTTTGATCTCTATGGTTTGCTAGTCAAAAACAACTATATAAATAATGAATTTTAAATATTATACCAATTAAATAATATTTTACTAGTAGGCGGCATATGTGCGTGATTGTAGGGGCATTTTAGAAGAGGTGGCAATTGAAGTCTGTTCGGTTGGTAGTCTGTTCGGTCACCACCAACCGAGCAGACCTATACCGTTCGGTTGGATCCGAGAAGACGTTTGAATTTTCTTTTTTAAATGAGAAGTGAGAGAGAGGGCTAGGGTGTGGGATGCATTCATAAATGGGTGCTGTCACAATTTTTGGGGTGCAAATAAAATTTCACATGTTTTTAATAAGACCCCCTTTAACAGACTTTTTATGTGCCTTGGGTATTTTTGTAAAAAAAAAAATAGGCTTTTTTGTTATGGGTTGGGCTCTAGTTACCGCCCTAAAATGACAGGCTCCAGTTACAGGACATGTTATGAGCCATGTGGTACAGTCTTAGAGGACACTGACCGTATGGATGTTCGGCCAATCCCTAAGTAGACCTACAAACCAAAACTCAGCCTGATTAGTGATTTATAAGCATTGGATTGGACTTGTTTTCATGGGTTAATCTCAACTGTGGGAATTTGAGAAGTATTTGAGGTACAAAGATCCAATGCCTATAAATCACTAATTATGCTGATTTTTTGCTTGTAGGTCCATTTAGGGACTGGCCAAACGTCCATACGGTCAGAGTCCTCTAAGACTGTGCCACATAGCTCATATTGTGCCCTATAACTAGAGCCTGTCATTTTAGGGCGGTAACTGGAGCCTGAGCCTTTCTTTATAATGCTGATGAAATTGAAAATATCCTTCACTTTTAAGGGTAGTGGCATGTGAACTTTTTCTAAAAGATCCGAGTCTTATTTATATACTAGTAAATGGCCTATGCACACAACACGCTCCAGTATTTGAAATCTGACTTTCTACATTAAATGGATTGATTTATTCTCAACCACTCTTTATCTTATGAAACCGGATAAGATAGGGGATAAGACACCTGAGCGCTGTTTTGTTATATAGATAACAAAGCATTAATGTTTTGTTAGATAGAAACATTAGTATCTTATGAAATCGGGTAGCATTTTCCTATTATATAAGCTAATAATGTTTCAAACCAATAATAGGATCATTGGTTCAGTTTGTATGTACATCTAAAACGATGCAGATTAATTTAATGATTGTGAAGTCTAATTGGGTTGTTAATTATTTTGCTGGATCACTGCGATTAGTCAGGCAAAACAAATAAATAAACACTTTGTAAACTTAATTAATCTGCCTATTTTAGAATTTAAAACAATAGTTTTGAAATTTGTATATATCAACTAATTAATGCTTTTTATATTTAAAAATGAGCGGTGATCCTATGGTCTGGGGTCCATGTGGTGCCAAACTGGTGGCACGTTTTGATTGTTGTCGCATTAATATTTTATTATATTTGAATTTATATTTTAGTAGCCTGAGGTGTGCAACAAGGTTAATGTTAAAAGGGGCCGTTACAATTAACGGTATAATGGACAGGGGGGCCATTACTGCTTTTTTTGAATTGTAACGCTCGGGGGCAAAAATTAAAAATAATGGGGAAATAACGGAAAAATGGTGCTGAAATTCAAAATTTGAAAATAACCGAAAAATAAAAAAAAGAAAATAATGGCCTTTTTCCACAAATTTTTTTGAAAAATAACAGCCGTTATAAACCATGGAGTGCAATACCAATCAAAATGTACCAGCAGTTAGGCACCAGATGGAGCATGGGATCACCACTCTTAAAAAATAGCCACACCTGCCCCGCCAAGGGAAGTGTCATGTGATCTTTTTCTTTTTCCAAATATTACGTACGGGTCTTATTTATGTATTTATTTGTTTAGCCAGCTAAAGATGTGAACCTTTGAACTTTTCCATACTACTATTGTTGGTCAACCAATAGTGCGATTATTTATTTTGCTG
This sequence comes from Euptelea pleiosperma, assembly GCA_035048495.1. Taxonomy (NCBI): domain Eukaryota; kingdom Viridiplantae; phylum Streptophyta; class Magnoliopsida; order Ranunculales; family Eupteleaceae; genus Euptelea; species Euptelea pleiosperma. The sequence goes on from CM068548.1 coordinate 14,158,618, forward strand.
ATTACTTCCTCGAACGATATTATATCTTCCAACGGTTGTTATCTATTACCATCGTAAAACTATTTTTAACATGTGAACCCAATTATAGATCCCCAAACAACGGCCGGGCAATAACTAACCCAATTACAAGATGATGACGATGTCATGTATCGCTTGTCATCCACTGTTCATTGGGTCCCATGTGAGACTGCCTTTCTCTATATATGCGATCGCGAGCAGCTAACAACACCACATATATCAATGACGAAGTCGAAGCCTTCAACACAAAACAAGCAGTCAAAAAGACGAGGTGTATCAATGGCGAAGTCTTCACCACAACAAAATGATGAGAGAGCCCCAGATGAGGCTAATGCTACCGGAACTCCGGTCCAGGCCCCTGTTATTAGTGATTCCGGTAACTAGATACATCAAACATCATAGTAGTTATGGCCAAATTTAGTATACAAATATACATTTTTTTTATTTAATATCTCATGTTGTTTCTTAGACATAGTTATTAGTATCACCGTAAAATGTTTTTTTTTTACTAGAAAAACGGCTTTCAGCCATTTAAATTTTAATAAGAAAAGACTTTTTGACTTAAAATTTTTAATTTAATAGAATAAATACTTTTTAGAAATCGATCAACCCAAAAATCTCTTATTTTGAAAAATAAAAAATAAAAATGGCTTTTTCAGGACGTCGCTTCAAAAATTTTCTCCTGCAAAGGTTTCAGGTAGCGCAATTTTTGTTACGCACCACTGCTCTCTAGACCCACTGGCCGCATGGATGTTTAGCCACCCATTCGTGGTTACACACACACCATAATTCATCCTGTTTGATGATATCTAACCATTAGATTTTAGTACTTTTAAGGTGTGATTCTAGTTGTTGGATTCAACCATTTTTAATACTAAATCCAACGGCTAAAAATCACCAAACAAGGTGATTTTTTTTTGAATATGTCTACCAAGGGTGTACTAAACATCCATGTGGTCAGTGGCCTAGATGGCAGCATCATGTAACAAAAATGTAAGCAGAATATGCTTCATGCATCCTAGGGTTCACAGCCAAATTCTGTTAAAGAACCATTTACCCCGAAAGATCGATCTATTGGGGAAAGGCGAAACAACTATGTATATCAATGGGTCGTTTGGCTAACACAACACATGCGCGGGAACACACCATCTGCTAACATGCCCCCTCAGTGGAAATTTACTTTGCTAGAGACTTGACCATGCGACTTCCCAGCCTTAAGGCTTTGTTACCATGTTAAACAACCATTTAACCCGAACAGTTCGATCTCATACAAAATTTAGCTTAGTACATCATTTTGTTCTTAGACTAGGTGGAAAAAAATGAAGATAAAATTATTAATTTCATTTTCATGATAGTTTACTGTAAGATTTTTAAGCTGTAAGATATTAATTCAGCGGCTTCATTTAATTCAAATTTTACTAAACTTGTTGATCTAACAATAAAACAAAACGTGCAATATTGTTGGAAGAAATTGACAGGGACTTAAAAAAATACCTGCCCTTGTACAAAGCCGCGCTGAAAGGTGACTGGGAAGCTGCTAATAATGAGTTCTTCAAGGTTGATCGCCATGCAGTGAGAGCTAGGATTACAAAGTTCAAGGAAACCGCATTACACGTTGCAGCTTATGCAGGACACTCGGGGTTCGTAGAGGAGATGGTGAAACTCATGGAACCAAAAGACCTCGAATTAAAGAATGATATTACTTGTTACACGGCGCTTCACTATGCGGCTATTGCAGGAAACACTAACGCTGTTAAGGCAATGGTAAGAAAAAATAGTGATTTGACGCAGATACTGGACAATGATGGAGCGATGCCAGTCTTCAGTGCCTCTAATCATACTAGTGATGGGAAAAAGGAGACACTCATGTTTCTTTGCACTGTTACTGGAGATAAAGATCCAAGAAACTGTCAACGGTGCAATACTGTTATTAGTAATTATGAACATCAAGAGACCTGTAAAAGACCCTTCACAGGTCCTTCGGGTGCTCGTCTTATTATTAATATGATAAACTCTGGTTTCTATGGTAAGTGACAAGTAACGCGTGAGCTCATTGGTTGTTACTAATACAAGAAAATCGATATTAATATTCATTAATAACTTCCTTTCTCTCTTGTTCTTAGATATTTGCCTATTTCTACTCCAGCGGTATCCATGTCTAGCTACTGCACAAATTGATGGAAAGAGGTCATGTATGCTAAAGGCGATGGCTCAGTGGCCTGAAAGATTCCAAAGTGGAAGTCAACTTGGACTTTGGCAACGCTTCTTCTACTCATGTTGGTGTCTTGATCCATTCCTTTCTTTTCTCCTATATGTATATTTATGTGTGTGTGTCTGTGTGGGCATAAATTTACTAATGATTTTGGAGTTATAAAAAGACCGGGTCGTTGGGATCACATGCAGATGAGTTAATGGCTGATTATTTGTGAGGATAAATTCCTTACCGTAGCTATCATCTCACCAAACACAGCAATTTCTATAAATTCCTTAACTCATCTGTACGTGGGCCCCACGACCATGGGTCATTTTATGTCTATGTCCTACCCTTGTATATATTCTAGTGGCCAGGTGGCCCATGCTCATGGCACCCCCGACGAAGCATTTGTCAAAATTGGATGTGAATGGCTGAAATCAACTGTCCAGTTGGGGGATAGGATCTCAGCCCTTCTATATTGAAGCTTATAAGAGTGGGGGTATAAGTGGGGAGACAACCACTGTATATAGACTAGTGGGTGGCATGTGCTCCCTGACAAAGAATTTTGCCAAAATCGAGTGTGAGTGGCTGAGATCCACCGTCCATTTGGGGGATAAGATCTCGGCCCTTCTATATTGAAGCTTAGAAGTGAGGAGACAACCACTGTGCTTAGTTATATAGATATGCATATAAAATTTTTGTAGTACAAAAAAAAAAAAAAACGGAAAGCAGCATAGATCTAAAACTTTTCCTCTCCTTTTAATTTGTGTTGAAGTTATTCCTGTGGAACTAGAGGATGCATCTCACGGAATTAAAGGAAGAGACGAGGAAGACCCCCCAATCAAATCTGGAGACATCTCAACAACCTACTTAACTCGAGGTTCGTATCTCTTAGTTTGTAGAAGTTCATTTAGTACATAAGCATATCTGGACGAAGTCTTTCATAAAAATGATATCTATTGTACAATTAAAGGTTTTAAACTCGTCGATTTGATTAGGAAACTCATCCGCATCAACCGGGTCGAGTCGACCCACGAACAAAAGTATTAATGAAATAAGTATAATATTATATGAAAATAATATTATTATTTTTAAAATTAAATTAATGCATTTTGATGTAATCTTGTACCATTTGTCATTTAACTTAAAAATTAACAAATTTATATTTTTTCTAAATCAAAATTTAATAGCTTTATTGTTCAGACAGCAGAAGTATTGCTTGCAATTTTCAAGATCAGGCGGGGGGGGGGGGGGGGGTGTACACGTCATGGTTTAAAAAATGGCCTTTAAAAAAATAACCGTTAAAACAATAATGCCTCAACCAATAATGCCCAGAGCTTAAAAAGAAGCTAGGCACTTAGCATTATAACCGGCGTTTAAAATAATGACCATTATTTTATAACAGACATAACGGTAACATTAAGAGTCCGTTAAACAGTTAAGACAGACAATTTAAAACCCCGCTGCACATTATGTTTGAATATTCTGCAGTCTAATAATATGGGTTCCACCTCCCATGTGAGTTGGACTCTTGAATTTGCATCATTACTTTTACGCCAACTAAAAGTTTTTGTTTTGAAGAACATCCACTTTTGTATTGTTTATAATGGGTTTGGTTTTGAATTTCAGCATCCCAATGGTTGAGTGGATTACTTTCTAAAGCCATTAAACCTGGTATGCAAACTCCACTATTGCTTCATCTTTTCCTTCTCAATTGTGCTTTTATAGACTTATTTGTTCACAAATTTTCCCTATTTCCCTTGACAGAACTAAAATGGTCATTTTTTTTTGCAGTCCCTCTAATCAAACAACTCCAAGAGACAAAGTTGAAACATAAACAGACCAATAAATTGTTAGAACTTGTCTGTCAAGTAATATCACAAATGAAGAGCTCAGAAATTTATGAGTTTTTCGAAAAGACAGAAATCTTGAGCACCGCCGCACAGTATGGGACAGTTGAAATTATCGAGGAGTGTATTCAGTCTTTTCCTGATATACTTTGGATTGCAACCAAAGGAAAAACGAACAATGGAAAAACCAACGATGGAAAAACCAACAATGGAAGCAATGAAAAAAACAGCAAAGAAGAAACCAACAATGGAAGCAATGGAAAACCCAGCAATGAAGAAAACAACAATGAAAGCAAAGGAAGATACATCCTTCACATTGCAATTGAACATCGTCGCGAAAAGGTTTTCAACCTCATATATGGGTTGAGTGGACAAAAGAGCATGTTGGCTAATTGTTCTGTTGAAGGAAAAAACTACATTTTACATTTGGCTGCAAAGTTAGCACCTTACTCCCAACTCAATTCTGTCTCTGGTGCAGCCCTACAGATGCAACGAGAGTTGCAGTGGTACAAGGTAATTGCTCCTTCTCTCTAACCCTCAGTTCAACATGTTCTATTAAAAATATTGAATAAGGTACAAGGTCTCAACTTGGTGGAACTTGAGCATGGTCTATTAAGCTTATAACTAGGTCTATCCAATGAGAACCTCAAGTTTAAATTCGCGTAAGGTGGCGTTTGGTAAATTAAGTTATCAGATCTAAAAGCTTAAAGTGCTTAAGATCTGGTAGCTTAATGACTTATGTCTGAATTAGGTTGTTTGGCTAAGGTCTTAAGTCTTAAAATTAAGTCAAGGGCATTGTGGATATTTTGAAATGTTTATTAAGATACTTTCGTAAGTTTTTAAAAGAGAAAGGTTTGAAAAAATGGCATTGTTGGTATTAAAAAAGAATCGAAATTTTTTTTTTAAAGATTCATTCACTTACCGCAAAAAGTGAAAGTTGGGTCACTTTTTACTTTTGTCTTTTTTTCCTTGAGTTTGGTGATAAGTGCTGAAATTAAGTCGTTTACCAAACACAACTTAATCACCAATATCACTTAATTTCAGCTGATTCAAACTTAAGGTCTGAAAAAGAGTTTTACCAAACGCCACCTAAGTGTCGCTTCTCTTCATTGTTTCTCGTGTCGCTTCTCTTTGTGTACTTACCAAAAAAATAAAAATTAATTTTTTGCAGAAAGTGGAAGAGATTTTAGAGCCAATCTATAGGGCAGTGGAAAATGAGAAAGGAAAATCCCCTGCAGTTTTATTTACAGAAGAGCACAAGAGCTTAGCTGAGAAAGGGGAAAGATGGATGAAAGATACAGCTCAATCATGTATGGTGGTAGCCACTCTAATTGCTACAGTAATGTTTGCTGCAGCTTTTACGGTACCTGGTGGAAATATCAGTGACACCAACAATAGTGAGAAAGGCATCCCGATTTTCTTATATAAGAACTCTTTCTTGTTGTTTGCAATCTCGGATGCACTAGCTCTCTTCTCCTCCTCCACAGCAGTACTAATGTTTCTATCTATTCTCACTTCACGCTATGCGGAAGGAGATTTCCTAAAGTCATTGCCCAACAAGTTGTTAATCGGCTTTGCCACTCTCTTTTTCTCTATAGCCACCATGATGATAGCCTTTTGTGCAGCCCTTTATATTGTACTTAGCCAAAGATTAGCATTGACTTTCATTCCAATCCCTTTATTTGCTTGCTTCACTGTGATCGTGTTTGTATGGTTGCAGCGTCCCTTGTTTGTTGAAATATGTCGTTCTACACATGGGTCTGGTATCTTCCAAAGTAAAAAAAAGCTTTTCTAATTCCACTGAAGTGTAATGAACTCTTTCTGTATTGAAGTGAATTTATTATAAGTAACATTCTCTTTGGATTTCATTGCATTGATAATACTTGATCAGATTCCCGATTCAGCAAGACTGTAGTACTAGACATCAAAGCAGGCTATCACCCACAAGAAGCATCTGGAGTAGAGGTGCTAATGGACTGGACTAGCCCGATGGGCTACAGGCCCAACCTGTCATAGGACTTTGCCATTGCTGTATTTTGTCTGAGTGGGCCAGGCCTGCTAAATCATTGGGTCAAGCATGAGCTTAGTTTAAGATTTCGCCTGACTACTCAAATCTATTGACTCGGTCCATTAAACCTACCCTTAGGCCTAGGTTTTGGGCTTGAAATGTTTCGACCCAGTGCCAGCTGGACCGGACTTGGGCAGCTCATCCCGACCTGAAAAGTAGACCCATTAAACCTAGCTACTCTTGTGCCTAGGTTGGGCTTGAAATGTTTAGACCCACTATAGGCTGGGCTGGGCTTGGGCATTTCGACTTCTGTTCAAGGCCAGACTTGGGCAGCTCATCATGGCCTGAAACTGAATTGGGACGACAGTACTACTCATTTCATGTTATCCGAACTGGGATTATAAAATATTGGGTGTTGAGGCCTGTTGAGCGCGCGGGGAGGCATCCCCAATGTCTTCAATGTTGATGTCCGCATCCATGCAAAGCTGGAAGCTCATTCCAGGCTACTTCTACATTGGCAAGTGCTTGGCAGAGCTTCTTTCAGCATGCTCATCACCAGCCAACTCATCATACATACATTCACAACATAACTATTAGAATTTATAGGGTATTTTAGTAACACCCCCTAAAATTTGAAAGTAATTAGTAATTCCCCCTTATACTTTCAAACTTTAGGAATATCCCCCTTGACCTATAGTTTAACCATCATTTGACTAACATTAAAACGTGACATGCATCATGTGCCTGTTAATGCACCTATGAAAGAACCAATATTGCAAGTACAGTGCCAACAAGGTGTGTTCAAGTCCGTTTTAACTTAAGTCAACCACTGTTATACTAGGTCAAGGGAGGTAATTCTAAAGTTCGAAAGTACAAGAGGGTGTTACTAATGACTTTCAAATTTCAGAGGGGTGTTACTAATATACCCGAATTTATATCTAGGAACCAAAATAAACTGAATCAACTGTGTGTGCATTCAAATGAAGAAAGTTGTAAAATATATTACCGATTCCTTCATATGAATCAAATCCCTCTATTCATTGCAGGGCCGTCTCTACCATAAGGCCATTAAGGCGGTCGCATTAGGCCCCAGGTGAGAGAAGGCCCCAGCCCAAGCCCATTAACCACATGGATGTTTAGCCCACCCCTTGTTGGATATACAAACCAAAAATCAAACTTCTTGGTTACCCTTTAGCCATAGATTCGCTTACAAAAAAAAATATTTTAGCCATAGATTCTAGTACCTTTTAGGATTGATTCTAGCCACTGAATTCAAGCATGTTTTTTGGGTCGTAGTAAATCCAATGGCTAGAAATCATCAATCAAGTTGATTTTTAGTTTATCCTCCAATAGATGGGCTGAACATCCAGCAATCATTAGGCCCAAAAATGATCTATGTACGGCCACAAGAGTCCTCTGCATCTACATTTTTCCGTAACTTTTGATTATCATCAATATATAGTTGTTAAATAAGATCGATCGGACCGATTCAGATCGGAATCGGAGCCCACCAATCCAGCCTCTGATCCCCGAGACTTTCATCTTTGCACCTAAACCTTTGTTTTGTGATGATAAAAATTATATACAGATAATCACAATTTCATATATCACGAATGGGCGAAACTCATTGATCACGCTATATAGCTAACCCAACTGCCAAAGCTCACTAACACCTTGTTTCGATTTAGTTAACAAACAAGCATCAACCACACATTCTATAAGGTAACAATCAATCGTTGGAACAATTTTATCTTAGGTCGCTCTATGGGCGCCCACGTCTTTCAGTTGGGCACCAAGGTGGAACAAAAATGCCCCCCTTCTGTGTGGCCACCCACCCCTTCTCTTTCGTCTTCTCTCTCTCTGGACTTTTATCCCCCATGGTGCTGAACTACCGTGGGGACTATGTAGCCCACGGCCAGCCCAGCCGTGGAGAGAGAGAGAGAGGTGGGCTGGGTGCCCAAACAGAACGGGGATATTTTTGTCCCACGTGGGTGCCCAGCCGAAAGATGTGGGTGCCCATAGTGGGACCACTTTTTACAAAATTACTCCTCCAGTTGCATTACTACTGCTTATTTCTATGGTGCATAAGGGTATTTTAGGCTTTAAATTTTTTTATATCTACTTGTTTATCTATCTATATGTTAATCTATACTTTTTACAATTATTTTAATGAGAAAACAGGGCAGCACCGTTTCTTTCCAATAGAAATTTTAATGTCCAGGGTGTGTAGCCTGATTGATGATTTTAATCATTGGATTTGAGTACCCAAAAAAATTAGAATCTGATGGCTAGAAATCATCCGAAGAAAAAAAAAAACGTAAATTACCACTAGTCGATCAAATATTAATAATCAGGCTTATTGTTTAGGATCAAATATTTCTAGCCGTAGGATTTGAGTACTTTTCATCATGGGCTTTATGAACATGCCTATGAAGTGGTTCCCAGCCCATGATGAAAAAGTGCTCAAATTCAATGGCTAGAAATCACTAATCACGCTGTTTTTTGGTGTGTGGGTCCACCAAGATGTGGGCCAAATATTCATGGAATCAGTGGGCCCGAAAGAGTCTGCTACGGGGAAAATTGAGGGACTTCAGCTTCAAAATTTTGATACCGAAGTCGGTATCATAGATTTTTCCAGTAAAACTTGTATCACAAGATGTTGTGACAGAAGCCGGTCACAGCATTCAATCCGAGCCACGTGGCATGTTATTAGAGGTCGATGACCGTATGGATGTTTGGCCAGTCCATCGGTTGGTACACAAAAAATCAGCTTGATTAGTGATTTCTAACCAATTCGATTGAAGTTATTTTCATGGGTTGATTTTAACGGTAGGAATTTGAGCATTATTGAGAGTTACACACAATACCAGCCACGTGGCACACCATCAGAGTGCGCTGACCGTATAGATGTTTGGCTAGTCCATCGGTGGACCTACAAACCAAAAATTAGCCTGATTAGTGATTTACAACCTTTAGATTTTTGCACCCAAATAACTCTCAATAATGCTCAAATTCCTACCGTTAAAATCAACCCATGAAAATAACTTCATTCCAATCGGTTAGAAATCACTAATCAAGCTGATTTTTTGTGTACCGTTCATCATCGTCCTCTAATTGTATGCCAAGTGGCTCGTATTGAGTGATGTGACCGGTGATTAGTGATTAGTGATTTACAACCTTTGTACGTTTCAACCAGATAACGCTCAATAATGCTCAAATTCGTACGGTTAAAATCAACCCATGAAAATAACTTCAATCCAACAATTAGAAATCACTGATCAAGGTTATTTTTGTTTGGAGGTCCACCTAGTGATTGGCAAACCATGGTTTTAAAAACGGCCATTTAAAAGGTAACGCCCCAAGCCTGTTTCTGTTAAAATCATTTAAGCACGTTTTGATGCTTTGAATTTAACGGTCATTTTTTTAGTTTTAACGGCCGTTAAAATTGTTTTAACAGTTGTTAAATTCTGAAAAATTTTGCGAAAAAAAGGCCGTTAAATCCGAGTGCCATTTTTGTCATTAAAATCCGTTAAATTCGGTATTTTTTCCATTTTTTCCCTACCATTTCAATCCGTTTTAACGGCGATTTTAACGGTAACACCCCCAGTCCGTTAAACCGTTAAAACAACCTCCTTTAAACCTTGTGGCCAACATTCATATGGTCAGCGTCCACTAATAGTGTGCCACGTGGGAGCGAAGGTTCTTTTTTTATAAGTATAAGATTTTATTCCATTGAGACAATTAGAGGCTAAGGAAGCCTACCAAAAGTCTTAAAGAATACAAGAAAGGGTCAGGCTCCATTGACAGCCTAAAATGACATGATTTTGTATTGGAAACAAATATGTGCCACATGGCACACTCTTAGTGGACTCTGACCATATGGATGTTTGGCCAATCCCTAGGTCGATCTACAAACCAAAATTCAGCCTGATTAGTGATTTCTAGGTGTTGGATCTTTGTACCTCAAATACTACTAGAATTCCCACTGTCGAGATCAACCCATGAAAATAAGTCCAATCCAATGTCTAGAAATCACTAATCAGGCTGAATTTTGGTTTGTAGGTCTATCTAAGGATTGGCCAAACATCCATACGGTCAGGGTCCTCCAAGAGTGTGCAAGGTGTCATATATTGTGTCCTGTACAGAATCCTGTCATTTTAGGGCTGTCAATGGAACAAATAAACAATAGCAATAACAAAGCAACTCAAAGAAGAAAACCACCCCTACCATAAAAATCTTCTCCTCATGCTAACCAATTCGGACCATTTGAATAGCATATCCTCAAAGGATAGTCATTTTCCTTCCTCATACAACTTAACCCAAAGATAAACTAAAGATTTTATCTCCAACATGATCTGATCCATCCTAAGACATTTACTCTCAAACAGTATAGACCCCAAATAACTAATAATGGTGTCAAAGTCTACATTCTTCTCCTGAGTTTGCCAAGCCCATGGATGAAAGTCTCGGGATCGGAGGCTGGATCGGTGGGCTCCGATCCCGATCTAAATCGGAGGCTGGATCGGTGGGATCAGCCAACTCACCTCGAGACGGTGTGAAAATCCTTCAGAAAACAGAGAACTCGGGCGAGACAGATATGGTTTGGACCTGATCGGTGGGCTCCAATCCCGATCCAGATCGCCCGAGACTTTGAACTATGGCCAAGCCCCTTGGGTAGCCATGCTAGAAATATCTCTTTTATCAATTTCGGGAGCAACCCAAAATACCCCAAATTCTCGGAATAAGCCCGTCCATATAAGCCATGCAACCCTGCCACGTGGGAGCGAAGTTTTACTCTCGAATTAATTGTCCCCAGTGCAAACAAAGCCTTTCTTTCTGCTGATTGTGGAGTGTCAGCAAAGCCACCGACAATCCCAGAGTTCTCGACGGATTTTGAACGGACAAACATTGTATCCATCATTGAATGCTCATTGAAAAACGTATTTTTAATTTATAAAATACATTTTTTGAAAACATTGAAATAACACAATTTTCAAGGGACATCCAACAGTACTGACAATATCTGCATACTTTTAAGTAAGCAAATGGTTGCATACCAAATTTGTCATTACGGCCTAACCTAACACAGAATAAAACTTTGATGACAAGGCCCTCTCATCAAGGCCGATGACAGTCCTTGGCACGTGGATTTTGTAGAGGCTGAGGTGGTCAGCCCCTGTTCCTTTTAGAAAAAAAGATGTAACAGGGTAGATGTGTTTTTTGATGTCAGGTAGCACGATTTTTGTTACTTACCGCTGCCCTTTGGGTCCACTGATCGCATCGATGTTTAGTCCACTGATCGCATGGATTTTAGCCCACCCCTTGGTGGATATACATACCAATCACCTTGATTGGTAATCTGTAGCCATTAGATTTTAGTACTTTGTAAGTCGTGGTTCTAGCCATTTGGTTCAACCCTTTTTTTTCGAGTACTAAAACCGACGGATAAAATCATTTAACAATCTGATTTTTGGTATAATTGTCTACAAAGTTGTGGGCTAAATATCAATGCGGGTCATTGGGCGTAAAAGGCAGCGGTGTGAGTAGCAAAAATCGCGCTACCTGACACCAAAAGCTTATCATTGGCCTTTTAGAAATTTGCTGTGTATAATTAATAGTTGTATGATATGTGATGAAATGGTAGTGTTTTTAAAAACTAGACCGGACGGTTAAGCCGAGTCCAACGGATTTTTCAGCAAAATGGGTCCGTTTACTTTTTCTAAAGAATTGATGGGTTTTTTTTTTTTTAAACTGAAAGTTCAACCCGGAAACGATAACTGAGCTGTTAGTTTTCAAGAATAGCAATGAGCTTATTTCAAAATTTTACAACTTTTTTTTTGGCAAAAGTTAGAAGTTGACAAATCTATCTATACTACTTTAACGCCAAAACCTGACTTGGGGCACACCCCCTCACGCAGGCTGTTCATGAGCGGATTCTTGTGTCGTTTAAATACCAAACCACTTGTGTAACTGATAACATGATGAAGATATTGGTATCGGGGCGGATCAGTGGGCACCAATCCCAATCCCGCAATACGAATCAGTCTGATTCAACCTGGGCCCTGCCTAGTTCAATGCAAATCAGATGCAATGCACCCACTTGCCACGGCTTTGGGAACGTGATTTGTTGAGTCCTGCAAATGATTTGTTGTGCAACTAGTTGTCAAGCCCTTGCAAACTCTTTAAGAAAATAGATGTAAGCATGTGTAGCCCAAAAACCGTGGTAAGTGACAGGGCCGGCTCTACATTAAGGCCACTAAGGCGGTTGCCTAAGGCACATCCCCTTGGTGAGAGAAAGCCCCCAACCTAGGTCACACTAATCATATGAATTTTTAGCTCACCACTTATTGGATGTACAAACCAAAAATCAACCTGATTGATTATCTATAGCCATAGATTATACTATTTTTTAAGGACATGATTCTAGCCGTTGGATTCAAGCATGTTTTTTGGGTAGTAAATCTAATGGTTAGAAAGCATCAATCAAGTTGTTTTTTAGTGTGTTTATACACCAATAGATGGGTTGAATATCAACACAGTCATTGTGCCCAAAAAATGATCTATGTAGGGCCACTAGTGTCCTCTGCATCGACTGCACCGGGAGTCTTCTGTATCTAAAATTTTTCCTTAATTTTTTATTATCAAGAATAGTTTTTATTTTTATATAAAGATTTCTAATAATATAAAGAGTTTAGTTTTTTAATTAATATCATATATATTAATATCTATATAACAAAGCAGGACGGTTGTCTCCCCCTCTTATCCAACTTCATAAAGGATGGCTGAGATCTTATCACACCAAATGGACGGTGGATCTCAACCACTCACACCCAATTTTGACAAACGCTTTGTCGATGAGTACCATGGGCATGGGTCACCTACTATTTACCTACATATAAGGAATGAAATGGGTTGGATTTACATACAGCCCAAGGGTCATGCTCAGGAGCCCCACTTTTTATGCCTCAAGAGGGGTGTTACCATTAAAATGGATTGAAATGGTCAGGGGCAAAAAATAGAAAAAATAGATTTTAACGGATTTTAATGATTTTAACGGAAAAAAGTAGTGCTGAAATTCAAATTTTAAAATTTGAAATGTGAAAATTGAAAATTAAAAAAAAATTAGAATTTAACAAAAATTTAATAGTTTTCTTATACCCCTCTTATCTTATATGGCTTCAATAATGAGTGGCTGAGATCCATTATGCTTCATATCCATGGCTGAGATTAACTCCCACTCGATTTTAACAGACACTTTGTTGAAAAGTGCCGCGGGAACGGGCCACCTACGCATATATCAAGACAACTCAGTTGTATTCTCTTATCTTATCCATCCATCTAATGTGGACGGTTAGATAAAGAGTGATTGAAATCAAATCCATTGATCTAATGTGGACAGTTAGATTTCAGCCAGTCAATCCGCCTCATTTAACCTCAATTTAGTCAAAATTTAAATTTCAACACCGTTATTTTTTGTTATTTCTGTTATTTTCCCATTTCTCCCTGCGTTACAATCCGTTATAATGGAAAAAATAGTAGCGCCCCAGTCCGTTATACCGTTTGAGTGCCGAAGGCACCCAATTTTTGCAAACGCTTTTGTCGGAGAGTGCCGTGGGGCATTGGCCATTTACTATTATCTATATAACAAAATAAGGAAGTTGTCTCCCCCTCTTATAGGCTTCATAAAGAAGGGCCAAGATCTTATCCCCTAACTGGACGGTGGATCTCAGCCACTCGCACCCAATTTTGACAAATGCTTTGTCGATTAGTGCCGTGGCACTGGCCACCTACTAGTATATATTAAAACACATTGGTTGTCTCCCTACTTATACCTCCTCTAATCCTCCCCCAAATGGCCGGAGGATCTCCTCCACTCACCTGATTTTGGCAAATTCTTTGTCAAGGAGTGCCGATGGCATGGGGCACCCACTAGTATTAAATATAACAAAAAGGCCTTATACTGAGTTTTCTACCATGCAACTCACCGTATTTGCACAGGAGTGCAAAATGCAACCCAGTGCAGTGAACCAAGCTGAGGCCTTAGTCTCGGGCTATCTTGCTTGAGGTGGTGTGAAGCCCCTTAAGCAAATAGCTTGTCTTATAAATCGGTACCCTGCAATTCGGAGTTGGATCGGGCAATCAAATCCGGACAGGCCAATCCGGCCCTGATCAAACCATAGTGATATCTGTATAAGACTTCACTCTCCAATCAAAGTCAGACAGCAAGGTGATATCTGTATACTATATGTGCTTAAAATGTTAAAAATCAGGGTTCTTTTTCTTTTTTTTATTTCCTTTTCCTTTTCCTTTTACTTTTACTTCTTATTTTCTTTTTCCTTTTCCTTTTTATTTTTTGTACGCAAGGAAAAAGTCTTCTATTATTATTGCGAGACCTCCTTCTGCACCACGTTTTTACCACAATTATATATTTAGGCCGTGTTTAATTACCAAGTGGGAAAATTGCATTTTCCTTAGGAAAATACAACTGTCCAATGTTAGATAGCCATTATAAATCTGTTTAATTTTCCCTAACAAGTAATTTTCCCCTCTCAAAAGTAATTTGCAATACCCCCCTGTAGTTTGTAGTTGTCCTAATACCCCCTTTGACTAGGTCCGACCATCAGTCCAAAGTCAATTACCTTCAGAACAGGTGCAAAAGATAATTTTACCCTTCGTGTTTCATTGTGTTGCTGCTGCTACGTTTTCAGCTTACGATGGTGCAAGCGGCTCCGAGAGGCTGGACCTGGTCAAGGAGGGTATTAGGACATCTACAAACTAGAGGGGGGTATTGCAAATTACTCTTAAAAGATAGGGGGTATTACTAAATTACCTATAATTTTTTTCTACTAAGCCTAGAATTCATTTCCCATCGAGATAGGTGAGAATTCATTTCCACCTGAAAATACACCTTTATTTTCTCACATGACTGAAATATGTGCTCTCAGTTGTAATCAATCCACCGTTTAAGGTATATCTCAGATGTATTTTCTTAGGAAAATTTTCCATGCAATCAAACATGGCCTTATTTTATTTTGTCAAAACATTCCCACCATATATACTCAAGGTTTTAAATTTCATCAGCACGCCCAAAATTTTAATTTTGGGCTGTAACGAAATCACCAAAATTTGAGGGTTTTTTTTTCAGAATTTCACCAAAATTTTGACTTAAATTTTGGTTTTGATGTGGGCTGAAACCGGATCCTCGGTCTTAGCTAGAAAAAGGTTCTAATTAACCAAAATTATTGTCGCCAGCAAATAATATATGTTGCTCTTAAATATTTTGCACGACAATATTTATTCATGTTTGGTTCGCAACGGATTTTCACATGCAATTGATACAGTTACTGTGTTGGCCCATGCATACAGTCCACCTTTCTCATCTTTCAATGGAAAAAAGAAAGGGTTGGGGCTCAGGGGACCCCCATTTTTGACACCCGCATAGAAGATGAATCAATGGCTGATTTTTGGTAGGATGATCTCTATGGTTAGGAGATCATCCTCACAAAAATTCAAATCATTCTAACTTTCATTGTATGCAATTAAGGAGTGGGTGTATGCATGTACTTAGTATTTCTTTAAAAATAAAATCTAAAATAAGATGAAATTTTATTGCTCATTATTTTTCTCCCTCTCTCAATTTTTTTTGTTCTTTCCTAGGCCGCAGTTGAGGGACCAGAACCGTGCGGAGTAAGCCATGCTAGACCTGGGCCTGGTGGAGCCGGGAGAGGGGACTTCTACTCCATGGCACAGCTGCACAAGGAGGAAACCTGCCTTTGTGGGACTGAACCCACGACATCCAAAAAACAGTCTATGTTCCTTCAATTGCTCCTCTTTTAGGACAATAATATCATAACCCCGATGCTATCATAACAAAATACCACCTGAATGCTAGCTGTTGGATATGCTAACAATGTTAGTTAAAGGAAAAAAAAAGTTTCATCCAATAAATACATGACTACGTCAATGCACCTTGAAAGAAAAAAGAATGATGCTGCAATAGTGATGCTCCTCGTGTCTATCTTGGGCTCTTTGTATTGTCTAGCGAGGAGCCCTATCAGTTGCATGATAGGAGCACCCCTATTGGATCACCACCCTTCTCAGCATCGAGTTATGAATAGTACTCGCTCGTACCCCAAGTAGGGGTTTTAATGGGCTTATTTGGGCCAATTTGATGGGTTTTTGTGTCCATTTTATTGGGCTTGGGCTGGGAATGCATTTATAGGTCCAATAGACCAGACCTGGGATTGATTTTAAGGCTTGTTACGTAAATGGACGAGGTCTTGGTTTAACCCCTGCTTCAGTCTAATGACCAGGCACGTTAAATCTATTAATGGGCTGGGCTTGAGTTCAACATTTTGTGCCATTATGGACTGTCCTTGGGTCTAGCTACATATATCCGGGCAGGTGCAGGCTGAGCTTGGTCCAAACCAGCTCTCCCATTAACACCTGTCCCTTGTTCATTTGTTCAAGTGTATGTGAATTAGCAACATCTAATGGCTAGAAATCACCAATCACGCTGATTTTTGGTCTGTAGATCCACCTATGGATGGGGGCTAATGTCCATATGGCCAATGGTCTCTAAGAGTGTTCCACGTGGCAGTGTTAGATGCAGCCCGACCCAGAAAAAAACACTAGGATGCAAATGTCGCGAGCTTGCTCGTATTCCTCCTATAAGTATTCAGCATGAACTATGTCTACATTCTTTATAGGTCACGTGGGAGGCACGTGCAAAGAAGAAGAAGAAGAAGAAAGGAATCTGAGGAAGGAGACGAGTGAGGGTGGTGGTTATTAGTTACATCTATTACTACGTAAAAGCCAAATCTGGGGTTGGGCGTGCCGTTCACACGACGCTCACCTACGCACCTTTTAGCTGAACTTTGACGACGGACGACAATGTGAGCCACGTGGCACACTCTTAGAGACTACTGACCGAATGGATGTTTGGCCCATCCTTAGATAAACCTACACAACAAAAATCAGTCTGGTTAGTGATTTCTAACCTTTGGATATGAGTATCCTAAATACTGCTCGAAATCCATGGTTAAAAATAAATTATGAAAAAGATTCTCTAATCCAATGAATAGAAATTACTAATCAGGATGCGTTTTGGTATATATGTAAGTCTACCTAGTGATGGGCCAAACATCCATACAGTCAGTGGTCACTAATAGTGTACCACGTGGTCTTCCAAAGCGACCCCTACAGTCACTCACATCCAATGTACATGCCGCCTCCTAGTATTTACTATTTATATAACACAATTTATATATTAAAAAAAAAAAAAAAAGTGATGAAGGCGTTGATAATGGATCATGTAATCGGCTATAATCTAAGGGGTGAGCCCCATTATTATAGTAGAGATGACAATCTCATCGAATCTTTGTACATTTTAGCAATGGACCATTTGTTCAAGTTGTCTGCTGTACGTAGATCTATTCTTGAACAATGAAAATTAAATTCAATGATTCTAATTAGGTCTAATTTGGCTGCGGTTTGAACGCGGATCCTCGAAGTTGGGGCCTCACCGATATGGTTTGCTAGTCAAAACAACTATATAAACAATGAATTTGCAAACTTTTCTGCATTTAGAGAGTTTAGACCAAGAATTCTGAATATTATACCAATTGAATAATATTTTACTAGTAGGTGGCATGTGCGTGATTGTAGGGGCATTTTAGAAGGGGTGGCAATTACAGAGAGAGAGAGAGAGATGAGATGAGATTGGGCTCCGGTGTGGGATGCATTCATAAATGGGTGCTTTCAAAATTTTGGGGTGCAAATAAATTTTCACTTACTTTTAATGAAACCCTTTAATTGAAATTTTACATGCCTTGGGTATTTTTGTAAAAAAAACCTTAAATAGGCTTTGTCTTTATAATGATGATGAAATTGAAAATATCCTCCACCTACAAGGGAAGTGGCATGTGATATTTTTCTAAAATACACAAGTAAATGGCTCGTGCACTACCCTCCAACAAAAGTATTTGAAACCTAACTGTCTACATTAGATGGATGGATTTAATCTCAACCACTCTTTATCTTATGAAGTCCTTTAAGATAAGGGATAAGACAAGTACTAAGCTGTTTTGTTATATAGATTTATTTATTAATTCGTTTAGGAATTCTATCAAATATTTCTAAAATACTAAAATGGCCGGGTGCAGATGTAGACGGTCTAGACAAAAAACTCTGAATTTCACCAATTAAGTATTATTCCAAATTTAAAAATACCACCACCTGCCCTGCCACGGGAAGTGGGGTGTGCGATCTAATGGGTTAATTTGTTTATTAGATCAAATTTAAAAATACCAAGGCCCTTTGTGTAATCAACTTGTATCTGTTGATTACACACACAAAAAAAGAAAAAAAATAAAATAAAATAAATTCTAGACAAAAATATGGATACCGGGAGAAAAATATGTGCGATTGAGGCCATTCACCATTGGATTCAAGAGATCCATGGTTCAGGAGCAACAAATCTGTTTTACTCTCTGCAGCGTTGCCTCATGAACCGTGGTTCTCTTGAATCCAATGGTCAATGGCCTCAATATATGTGCCCAGTTATCTGCGGGGTAACATTTTCCTAGAATATAAGCTAATTAATAATGTTTCCAAATTAACCAATTCAGTCTGTCTGTACATCTAAAACGAT
This sequence comes from Euptelea pleiosperma, assembly GCA_035048495.1. Taxonomy (NCBI): domain Eukaryota; kingdom Viridiplantae; phylum Streptophyta; class Magnoliopsida; order Ranunculales; family Eupteleaceae; genus Euptelea; species Euptelea pleiosperma. The sequence goes on from CM068548.1 coordinate 14,177,340, forward strand.
GCAGATTAAGTTAATGGTTGTGATGTCTAATTGGGTTGTTATTTTGCCGGATCTCTGCAATTAGTCAGGCAAAACAAATAATAAAGACTTTGTAAACTTAATTAATCTGCCTCTTTTAGAATTTAAACCAAGAGTTCTGAAAGTTATAACGGACGGGGCCATTACTGTTTTTTGGAATTGTAAGGCTTGGGCAAAAACGGAAAATAATGGGAAAATAATGCAAAAATTGCACTGAAATTCAAATTTTGAAAAATGAAAAAAGAAGAAGAAAATAGCGGAAAAAATGGCCCTTTTTCCATACATGCATTTTTTCAGAAAATAACGGTCGTTATAATGAAAATAACAGCCGTTATTTTTAGAGCGTTTCAACGGTACTTTACATAATGGGGGAGGTCCAAATCTTTTATAACGGCCGTTATTTTCATTATAATGGCCGTTTTTAAAGCATGGTGTGCAATACATCAAAACGTACCATCAGTTAGGCACCATACAGACCATAGGATCACCACTCTTTAAAAATAGCCACACCTACCCCGCCAAGGGAAGTGTCATGTGATCGTATCTTTAATTTTCTCCAAATATTACGGGTCTTTTTTATGTATTTATTTGTTTAGCCAGCTAAGCTAAAGATGTCAACCTTTGAACTTTTCCATATAAAATATGCTACTATTGTTGGTCAACCAATAATAATGCGATTATTTATTTTGCTGATTAGTTCCTCGAAAGATATTATATATTCGAACGTTGTTACCTAATACCATCGAAAACTATTACAATTTGTTTTTGAACATGTGAACCCACCCAATTTCCATTGATTCTTCACCTTAAAGAACCCTAATTATAGATCCCCAAACAACGGGCCGGGCAATAAGTAACCCAATTACAAGATGATGATGTCATGTATCGCCCGTCATCCACTGTCCATTGGGTCCCATACTCCCATGTGAGACTGCCTTTCTCTATAAATGCTTTGTCTCTCAAGTCAGTAGGTGTGGAGAACTTGTTGATGCGAGCAGCTAACAACACCACATATATCAATGGCGAAGTCGAAGTCTTCAACACATGAAGAGCAAACAAGAACACCACATTCAAGGTCGAAGTTGAAGTCTTCAACACATGAAGAGCAAACAAAAACACCACAGACAAGGTCGAAGTCCAAGTCTTCAACAGAACAAGAGCTGCCAACAACACCAGATACAACCGCAAAGTCGAAGTCTTCAACACAAGAAGAGCAGCCAAGAACACCACATACAAGGTCGAAGTCGAAGTCGAAGTTGAAGTCTTCAACACATGAAGAGCAAACAAGAACACCACAGACAAGGTCGAAGTCGAAGTCTTCAACAGAACAAGAGCAGCCAACAACACCAGATACAACCGCAAAGTCGAAGTCTTCAACACAAGAAGAGCAGCCAAGAACACCACATACACGGTCGAAGTCGAAGTCTTCAACACAACAAGAGCAGCCAAGAACACCACAGACGAGGTCGAAGTCGAAGTCGAAGTCCTCAACACAACAAGAGCAGCCGACAACACCACATTCAACGGCGAAGTCGAAGCCTTCAACACAACAAGAGCAGTCAACAACACCCGAGTCTTCAACACAAAAAAGGCAGCCAAAAAGACGACGTACATCAACGGCCAAGTCTTCACCACAACAAAATGATGAGAGAGACCCAGATGAGGCAAAATCTACCCGAACTCCGGTCGGGGCCTCCGTTAATCGTGATTCCGGTAACTAGATGCATTAAACATCATAGTAGTTATGGCCGAATTTAGTAAAAAAAATATACCTTAATTTTTTTTATTTAATAGACATAGTCATTAGTGATTCAGTATTACCGTAAAAATTCTTTTTTGACTTGAAAAAAGCCTTTTTATTATAAAAAGACTTTTTGACTTAATAAATATTTTTTAATAGAATAAATACTTTTTTGAAATTGGTCAACCCAACAATCTCTTATTTTGAAAAAAAAAAAAAAAAAAAATTTCAGGTCGTTCCTGCCCTCTGGACCCACTGGCCGCATTGATAATATCTAGCGAGTAGATTTTAGTACTTTTTAATGTGTGATTTTAGTCGTTGGATTCAACTATTTTTAATACTAAATCCAACGGCTAAAAATCACCAAACAAACTGGTGTAACAAAAATGTAAGCAGATGTCTCATGCATCCTATGGTTCAACCCAACAATCTCTTATTTTGAAAAACAAAAAAAAAAATACTTTTTCAGCTCGTCCCTGCTCTCTAGACCCACTGGCCGCATGGATGTTTAGCCACCCATTCGTTGATATACACACCAAAACTCATCCTGATTGATAATATCTAGCGAGTAGATGTTAGTACTTTTTAATTATGTGTGATTCTAGTTGTTGGATTCAACCATTTTTAATAATAAATCCAACGGCTAAAAATCACCAAACAAGCTGGCGTAACAAAAATGTAAGCAGATGTTTCATGCATCCTATGGTTCAAAGCCAAATTAATACAAAATTTAGCTTAGTACATCATTTTGTTCTTAGACTAGGTACACCATTCTGTTCTTATACTAGGTGAAAAAAAATGAACATAAAATTATTAATTTTATGATACTATAAGAATTTTAAGCCGTTAGATATTAATTCAGCGGCTTAATTTAATTCCAATTCTACTAAACTTGTTGGTCTAACAATAAAACAAAACGTGCAATTGTTGGAAGAAAATGACAGGGACTTAAAAAAATACCTGCCCTTGTACAAAGCCGCGCTGAAAGGTGATTGGGAAGCTGCTAATAATGAGTTCTTCAAGGTTGATGGCCATGCAGTGAGAGCTAGGATTACAAAGTTCAAGGAAACAGCTTTACATGTTGCAGCTTATGCAGGACACTCGGGGTTCGTAGAGGAGATGGTGAAAGTGAAACTCATGGAACGAGAAGACCTTGAATTACAGAACAGTATTGGTTACACGGCGCTTCACTATGCGGCTATTGCAGGAAACACCAACGCTGTTAAGGCAATGGTAAGAAAAAATAGTGATTTGACGCAGATACCGGACGATGATGGAGCGATGCCAGTCTTCAGTGCCTCTAATCATACTAGTGATGGGAAAAAGGAGACACTCTGGTTTCTTTGCACTGTTACTGGAGATAAAGATCCAAGAAACTGTCAACGGTGCAATACTGTTATTAGTAATTATGAACATCAAGAGACCTGTAAAAGACCCTTCACAGGTCCTTCGGGTGCTCGTCTTATTATTAATATAATAAACTCTGGTTTCTATGGTAAGTGACAAGCAACGCGCGTGAGCTCATTGGTTGTTACTAATACAAGAAAATCGTTATATATTAATATTCATTAATAACTTCCTTTCTCTCTTGTTCTTAGATATTTGCCTATTTCTACTCCAGCGGCATCCATGTCTAGCTACTGCACAAATTGATGGAAAGGGGTCATGTATGCTAAGGGCGATGGCTCAATGGCCTGAAAGATTTGAAAGTGGAAGTCAACTTGGATTTTGGCAACGCCGCATCTACTCATGTTGGTGTCCATTCCTTTCTTTTCTCACATATATATATATATATATGTGTGTGTGTGTGTGTGTGTGTTGGCATAAATTTACTAATTAATGCTTTCGGACTTATAAAAAGATAGGATCGTGGGGATCACATGCAGATGAGTTAATGGCTGATTTTTGGTGAGGATAAATTCCTTACCGTATGGATCATCTCACCAAAACACAGCAATTTCTAAAAATTCCATCTAACAGGCCATGTAAATATTGACCAATTTAACTGTGAAAATGTATGGTCGAAAAAAAATTTCAACTTGAAATATTATTGTTAGCTAGGTTGATATCCATGTCAGGAAGAATATATATCATCATAAAAAAATTAGCCTTTGACTCATATGTACATGGCCCCACGGCCATGAGTCATTTTATGTCTATGTCCCACCCTTGTATATGCTAGTGGGTGGCCCGTGCCCACGGCACTCCCCGACTAAGCATTTGTCAAAATTGGGTATGAATGGTCGAGATCACCCGTCCAGTTAAAGGATAAGATCTCGGCCCTTCTATATTGAAGCCTATATAAGAAGGGGTATAAGTGGGGAGACAGCCACTGTGTTCTGTTATATAGACTAGTGCTCCCTGACAGAGAATTTGCTAAAATCGGGTGTCAATGGCTGAGATCCACCATCCATTTGGGGGATAAGATCTCGGCTATCTACATTGAAGCCTATAAGAGGGGGAACAAGTGGGGAGACAACTTCCCTATTTTGTTATATAGATACATATAAAAATTTTGTAGTAAAAAATAAAAAAAAAGGAAAGCAATATAGATCTAAAACTTTTCCTCTCTTTTTAATTTGTGTTAAAGTTATTCTTGTGGAACTAGAGGATGCATCTCACGGAATCAAAGGAAGAGACGAGGAAGACCCCCCAGTCAAATTTGGAGACATCTCAACAACCTACTTAACTCGAGGTTCGTATCTTTTAGTTTGTAGCTATGTTTTAAAACTCGGAACTCGGACTCGACTCGGAAGTCCATTGGCTCGAGTCACCTCAAAGACTCGGGAGTCGACTCGGCGAGGCATGTAAATCCGAGTTTGTATGCCGAGTCGACTCGAAATACAATCAAGTCGAGTTGACGTAGGTTTGTAGAAGTTCATTTAGTACATAAGCATATCTGGACGAACTCTTTCATAGAAATGATATCTATTGTACAATTAAAGGTTTTAAACTCGTCGATTTGATTAGGAAACTCATCCGCATCAACTGGGTCGAGTCGACCCACGAACAAAAGTATTAATGAAATAAGTATAATATTATATGAAAATAATATTATTATTTTTAAAATTAAATTAATGCATTTTGATGTAATCTTGTACCATTTGTCATTTAACTTAAAAATTAACAAATTTATATTTTTTCTAAATAAAAATTTATAATCTTTATTGATCAGACAGCAGAAGTATTGCTTGCAATTTTCAAGATCAGGCTGGGGTACACATCATGGTTTAAAAAATGGCCTTTAAAAAAAATAACCGTTAAAACAATAATGCCTCAACCAACCCTGTTATGTTATTTAATTTCGAAAATAATGCCCAGAGCTTAAAAAGAAGCTAGGCACTTAGCATTATAACGGGTGTTATAAATAAAATAATGACCATTATTTTATAACAGACATATGGTAACATTAAGAGTCTGTTAAACAGTTAAAACAGACAATTTAAAACCCCGCTGCACATTATGTTGGAATATTCTACAGTCTAATAATATGGGTTCCACCTCCCATGTGATTTTGACTCTTGAATTTGCATCATTACTTTTACGCCAAGTAAAAGTTTTGGTTTTGAAAAAATCCACTTTTGTTTTGTTTTTTATAACTAGTGGGTGCCTCGTGCCATCGGCACTCCTCGACAAAGAATTTGCCCAAATCAGGTGAGTGGCGGAGATCCACCGTCCATTTGGGGGAGGATTAGATCTCGGCCTTTCTTTGATGGTGCTTATAAGAGGAGGTATAAGTAGGGAGACAACTAAATTATTTTGTTATATAGAATAGTAAATGGCCCGTGCCCACCGCACTCTCCGACAAAAGTGTTTGCAAAAATTGGGTGTCTTCGGCACTCAAACGGTATAACGGATTGGGGTGTTACCATTTTTTCCATTATAACGGATTGTAACGCACAGAGGGAGAAATGGAAAAATAACAGAAATAACAAAAAATAACGGTGTTGAAATTCAAATTTTGAATAAATTGAGGTCAAATGAAGCGGATTGAGTGGCTGAAATCTAACCGTCCACATTAGATCGATGGATTTGATCTCAACCACTCTTTATCTAACCGTCCACATTAGATGGATGGATAAGATAAGAGAATACAACTGAGTTGTCTTGTTATATACGTGGGTGGCCCGTGCCCGCGGTACTTTCCGACAACATGTTTGTCAAAATCGGGTGGGAGTTAATCTCAGCCATCGATAAGAAGCATAGTGGATCTCAGCCACTCATTATTGAAGTCATATAAGATAAGAGGGGTATAAGACAACCACTCTCACTTGTTATATAGATAGTGGGTGGCCCGTGCCGTTTGTCAAAATTGGGTGTGAATGGCTGAGATCCACCATCTATTTGGGGGATAAGATCTCAGCCCTTCTTTGTCTAAATAGATAAGAGGGAGTATAAGTGGGGAGACAACTTCCCTGTTTTGTTATATAGATGGGTTTGGTTTTGAATTTCAGCATCCCAATGGTTGAGTGGATTACTTTCTAAAGCCATGAAACCAGGTGTGCAAACTCCACTAATATTGCTTCATCTTTTCCTTCTCAATTGTGCTTTTATCGACTTATTTGTTCACAAATTTTCCCTATTTCCCTTGACAGAACTAAAATGGTCATTTTTTTGCAGTCCCTCGAATCAAACAACTCCAAGAGACAAAGTTGACACATAAACGGACCAATAAATTGTTAGAACTTGTCTGTCAAGTAATATCACAAATGAAGAGCTCAGAAATTTATGAGTTTTTCGAAAAGACAGAAATCTTGAGCACCGCTGCAGAGTATGGGACAGTTGAAATTATCGAGAAGTGTATTCAGTCTTTTCCTGATATACTTTGGATTACAACCAAAGAGAAAACCAACAATGGGAGCAGTGAAAAAACCAGCAATGCAGAAACCAACAGTGGAAGCAATGAAAAAACTAGCGAAGAAGAAACCAACAATGGAAGCAATAGAAAACCCAGCAATGAAGAAAACAACAATGAAAGCAAAGGAAGATACATCCTTCACATTGCAATTGAACATCGTCGCGAAAAGGTTTTCAACCTCATATATGGGTTGAGTGGACAAAAGAGCATGTTGGCTAATTGTTCTGTTGAAGGAAAAAATTACATTTTACATTTGGCTGCAAAGTTAGCACCTTACTCTCAACTCAATTCTGTCTCTGGTGCAGCCCTACAAATGCAAAGAGAGTTGCAGTGGTACAAGGTAATTGCACCTTCTCTCTAACTCTCAGTTCAACATGTTCTATTAAAAAATATTGAATAAGGTACAAGGTCTGAACTTGGTGGAACTTGAGCATGGTCTATTAAGCTTATAACTAGGTCTATCCAATGAGAACCTCAAGTTTAAATTCGCGTAAGTGTCGCTTCTCTTCATTGTTTCTCATGTCGCTTCTCTTTGTGTACTTACCAAAAAAAAAAATTAATTTTTTGCAGAAAGTGGAAGAGATTTTAGAGCCAATCTATAGGGCAGTGGAAAATGAGAAAGGAAAATCCCCAGCAGTTTTATTTACAGAAGAGCACAAGAGCTTAGCTGAGAAAGGGGAAAGATGGATGAAAGATACAGCTCAATCATGTATGGTGGTAGCCACTCTAATTGCTACAGTAATGTTTGCTGCAGCTTTTACGGTACCTGGTGGAAATATCAGTGACACCAACAATAGTGAGAAAGGCATCCCGATTTTCTTATATAAGAACTCTTTCTTGTTGTTTGCTATCTCAGATGCACTAGCTCTCTTCTCCTCCTCCACAGCGGTACTAATGTTTCTATCTATTCTCACTTCACGCTATGCGGAAGGAGATTTCCTAAAGTCATTGCCCAACAAGTTGATTATCGGCTTTGCCACTCTCTTTTTCTCTATAGCCACCATGATGATAGCCTTTTGTGCAGCCCTTTATATTGTACTTAGCCAAAGATTAGCAATGACTTTCATTCCAATCCCTTTATTTGCTTGCTTCACTGTGATCGTGTTTTTATCGTTGCAGCTTCCCTTGTTTGTTGAAATATGTCGTTCTACATATGGATCTGGCATCTTCGAAAGTGAAAAAAAGCTTTTCTAACTCCACGGAAGTGTAATGAACTCTTTATGTATTGAAGTGCTTGTAATGAAGTGAATTTATTAGAAGTAACTTTCTCTTTGGATTTCATTTCATTGATATTACTTGTTCAGCAAGACTGTAGTACTAGACATCAAAGCAGGCTATCACCCACAAGAAGCATCTGGAGTTGAGGTGCTAATGGACTGGACTAGCCCGATGGGCTTCAGCCCCAACCTGTCATAGGACTTTGCCATTGCTTTATTTTGTCCGAGTGGGCCAGGTCCTGCTAAATCATTGGGTCAAGCATGAGCTTAGTTTAAGATTTCGCCTGACTACTCAAATCTATTGACTCGGTCCATTAAACCTACCCTTAGGCCTAGGTTTTGCGCTTGAAATGTTTCGACCCAGTGCCAGCTGGACCGGACTTTGGCAGCTCATCCCGACCTGAAAAGTAGACCAATTAAACCTAGCTACTCTTGTGCCTAGGTTGGGCTTGAAATGTTTAGACCCACTATAGGCTGGGCTGGGCTTGGGCATTTCGACTTATGTTCAAGGCCAGACTTGGGCAGCTCATCATGGCCTGAAACCAAATTGGGACGACAGTACTACTCATTTCATGTTGTCCGAACTGGGATTATAAAATATTGGGTGTTGAGGCTTGTTGAGCGCGCGGTGAGGCATCCCCAATGTCCTCAATGTTGATGTCCGCATCCATGCAAAGCTTGAAGCTCATTCCAGGCTACTTCTACATTGGCAAGTGCTTGGCAGAGCTTCTTTCAGCATGCTCATCACCAGCCAACTCATCATACATACATTCACAACATAACTATTAGAATTTATAGGGTATTTTAGTAACACCCCCTAAAATTTGAAAGTAATTAGTAATTCCCCCTTATACTTTCAAACTTTAGGAATATCCCCCTTGACCTATAGTTTAACCATCATTTGACTAACATTAAAACGTGACATGCATCATGTGCCTGTTAATGCACCTATGAAAGAACCAATATTGCAAGTACAGTGCCAACAAGGTGTGTTCAAGTCCGTTTTAACTTAAGTCAACCACTGTTATACTAGGTCAAGGGAGGTAATTCTAAAGTTCGAAAGTAGTGTTACTAATATACCCGAATTTATATCTAGGAACCGAAATAAACTGAATCAAGTGTGAGTGCATTCAAACGAAGAAAGTTGGAAAATACATTACCGATTCCTTCATATGAATCAAATCCCTCTATTCATTTCAGGGCAGTCTCTACCATAAGGCCATTAAGGCGGTCGCCCTAGGCCCCAGGTGAGAGAAGACCCCAGCCCAAGCCCATTAACCACATGGATGTTTAGCCCACCTCTTGTTGGATATACAAACCAAAAAATCAAACTTATTGGTTACCTTTTAGCCATAGATTCTAGTACCTTTTAGGATTGATTCTAGCCATTGGATTCAAGCATGTTTTTTGGGTCGTAGTAAATCCTATGGCTAGAAATCATCAATCAAGTTGATTTTTAGTTTATCCTCCATTAGATGGGCTGAACATCCAACAATCATTAGGCCCAAAATGATCTATGTAGGGCCACAAGAGTCCTCTGCATGGACTGCAACGGGACTACAGGAGTCCTCTGCATCTACATTTTTCCATAACTTTTGATTATCATCAATACATAGTTGTTAAATAAGATCGATCGGACCGATCTGGGTTGGAATCGGAGCCCACCTATCCAGCCTCTGATCCCGAGACTTTCATTCTTGCTCCTAAACCTTTGTTTTGTGATGATAAAAATTATATACAGATAATCACAATTTCATATATCACGAATGGGCGAAACACATTGAGATCAATTGTTACATTGTTCGTATATCACGAATGGGCAAAATACATTGAGCACGCTATATGGCTAACCCAACTGCCAAAGCTCACTAACACCTCGTTTCGATTTAGTTAACAAACAAGCATCAACCACACATTCTATAAGGTAACAATCAATCATTGGAACCATTTTATCTTAGGTCGCTCTATGGGCGCCCACGTCTTTTAGTTGGGCACTAAGGTGGAACAAAAATGCCCCCCTTCTGTTTGGGCACCCACCCCTTCTCTTTTGTCTTCTCTCTCTCTGGACTTTTAGCCCCCATGGTGCTGAACTACTGTGGGGACTATGTAGCCCACGGCCAGCCTAGCCGTGGAGAGAGAAAGAGGTGGGCTGGGTGCCCAAACAGAACGGGGACATTTTTGTCCCACGTGGGTGCCCAAACGAAAGATGTGGGTGCCTGTAGTGCGACCACTTTTTACAAAATTACTCCTGCAGTTGCACTTCTACTGCTTATTTCTATGGTGCATAAGGGTATTTTAAGCTTTAAAAATTTTTATATCTACTTATTTATCTATCTATATGTTAATCTATACTTTTTACTATTATTTTAATGAGAAAACAGGGCAGCACCGTTTCTTTCCAAGAGAAATTTTAATGTCCAAGGGTGTAGCCTGATTGATGATTTTTAATCATTGGATTTGAGTACCCCAAAAAATATTAGAATCTGATGGCTAGAAATCATCCGAAAAAAAAAAAAAAAAAAGTAAATCACCACTAGTGGATCAAATATTAATAATCAGGCTTATTGTTTGGGTCCACTGAATAGTGGATCAAATATTCATGTCTGGGTCCAAGGAAACTGCAATTTTCAATGGGCCACATCACGGATGGGTCTGCACACCAACAATCCGCCTGATTTGTCATTGGAAACGGATGCTTTTCAACAGATGATTTCTAGCCATTGGATTTGAACTTTTTTTTTGGATACTCAGATTCAATGGCTAAAGATCACCAATCAAGCTGATCTTTGGTGTGCAGGTCCTTCAAGTGGTGGGCCAATCATTCATGCGTCAGTGAGGATGAAAGACTGCAAGGCGGTGCATTTTTATGAGCTCCACATAAAAAATTTACTTCAAATCTTGGAGGTCTCTGATTTCTACGGACTTCCAGATCCAGTTATCGTGTCTCTAATACTCCAGGACAAAAAATAAAGCTGAACATGGGACGGTCCCAAACACCACAGGGGGCCCTGTTTGATGGCCCGGGAGGCTTCAAAGTTTGATGACAACTCCACAACGCCACGTGGAGTATTCTTTAGGGCCCACTTACCTTACGGATATTTTGTCCACCTCTTGATGAACCTCCAGATCAAAATTCAGTATAATTAGTGATTTATAACCGTTGGATTTAAATTTTTAATAACTTGATTTTTGACCGTTGAATTTGAGTTTTTTTTTAGATGTTCAACTATAATTGTTTAAAAGGGGCCGTTATTAACGGTATAATGGACTGGGGGTGTTACCTTTTCCACAGCCCTTATAACAAATTATAAGGCTCAGGGGCAAAAATGGAAAATAACTTTAAAAAAAAAAAAAAAAGGTAAACACGAAAAAAAAAACATTTCGATAAAAAAATAACAGAATATAACGAGAACATCAGAAATAATGGGTGTTTTATTCGCATATTTTCTCCGAAAATAAGGGGTGTTTTTTCACATTTGTAACCTTATGAAAGGTAGATTGCAAGTTGTACAATTTTAGACCATCCATTTTCTCCGTTAAATTTAAGTGCATACTTGATAGGGTTATAAGTTTTAGAAATTATTTTTAAGCCCTTAACTTATTTATATGTAGTCTCCACGACCGTGTTCCATTTTATAAGTCAAAAAGCATTAGTAAATTTATCCCCAGCCCTCTATATAGATGGCTGGGACGATATGTTTGGTGAGGAGATCATCCTCACAAAAATTCAAATAATTCTGATATTCATAACACATTTATAAGTTGAAGAATTATGGACTGTCTATTTTTACCGTTAACTTAAAAACTACATTTGATGGGGTGATATATATGCAAGTACGCCAAAATTGTTGTCAAAATTTTTGTTATTTGATCCTGGCCATATATATATAACTGTTCATAATTTTGGTAATGATGATCTTCTCAACGTGGATATCAACCTCACGAAAACATTTCTAGTCTTATAAAAAAGTGGATTATAAGTTGAAAATTTTTAAATCGTCATTTTTACCATTTCACTTTAACTACTCCACATTTGCTTACAAAAAAAAAAAAAAAAACCTTTAACTCCACATTTGATAGGGTTAGAAGTTTCAGAAAGTGCTAATATTTTCTGAGGGTAATCTCCAGGAAAGGGGATCATCATTTCTAATACCAGCCCTCAACATATCTGCATGTGGGTGACATGACTGTGTCATTTTATAAATTAAAAACATTAGTAACTTTACTCCAACCCTAGATGCACCTTATATGGACACGCTTATGTGGGGCCCAAACCAAGATGAGGCAAGGGGTGGGTTTTGGTGAGAATAATCTCCTCACCAGCCATGGAGATAATCTTTACAAAAATTCATTCCATTTCAACATTTCTAGCCCTACAAAAAATGGAGTGCAAATTAAAAACTTTTGTGAACTATCTATATCAAGGGTTATAAGTTTCATAGTAGGCTATTTTTTTCTGTCAGACGAAGAGATCATCCTTACCAAAAATCGCCCTTAATTTTTTGTGTGGACTATACAAAGGTTTATCAAATAGCGTGTTATCTTTGTCATGCCTACACACACACATATATATATATAGATCAAGACTGGAAGGATCCTAACCCAATATCCGTTGACTGTCCTACTTGTAAATGTGAAGATATGAGAGGGGTGAAGGATTTAATGAGTTACGCTTCTATTAAGTTTTTTACATTCAAGCTTTTAAATGGAAATAAACTAAACTATAGATCAAAATTCAGCCATTTTAGAATTAATAGTCCTCTCATTTGTTTAAAAAAGAATATCTCAAAAGAAAATCTGGGCTAAATAATTTAAACAGAATAGTAGTTCCATAACTGTACAGGAAGTGGAAAATATTGTAAGCCCATGGGATAAAGAAATTGAAAACATAAATGGAAAAACGGCTCAAGCTTTATTTACAGAGGAGCACAAGTAGTTCGTTGAGAAGGAAAAAACTGGATGAAAGATACATCTCAATCTTGTATGGTCGTAGCCACTCTTAATTGCTACAGTAGTATTTGCTGCAGCTTTTACTGTACCAGGTGGCAGTATCAATGATAGCAACAGGAGTGACAATGGGATCCCAATTTTCTTATCATAACTCATTTTTGCTGTTTGCTATATTAGATGCACTGGCTCTCTCATCCTCCTCAACGTCGATACTAATGTTCCTATCCATTTTCACTTCACACAATGCAGAAGAAGATTTCCTCAAGCGATTGCCTGAGAGGTTGATAATTGGCTTTGCCACTCTCTTCTTCTCTATAACTACCATAATGATAGCCTTTAGTGCAGCCCCTTCTATCGCACTATCCCATAAATTGGTATGGGTCTACATTCCAATCGCTTTAATCACTGGTGTCCCAGTGACCTTGTTTGCGTTGTTGCACTTTCCCTTGTTTGTTGAAATGGTCCGATCGACGTATGGGTCTGGTATCTTCCGTAAAAGTAAATATACACTTTACTAGTTCAATAGATATGAAAATGAATATACTGGGGTGCTTGTAAAGAAGTGAACTATTATACGTAGCAATTTTTCGTGAGATTGTGTTGAGGTGACTCATATTGAGCAGTCTAGATCAATATGTAAATGGACAGAGTTCTGTAAAAGTAAACATTTTTTTGTTTTGTTTTGTTTGTAAGTAAGATGAGAAGATGCTGAAAGTTTGTTTTTCTTATCTCCTATATACCTAGAATGGGGGTTGAATATGTTTTTAAAATTAAGACTCAAACTAGCAACCTAATTCAATAAACTGAATTTGCATGTATACCACACAATTCATTAAGTCAAATACCCAACATGGGTAGTCAACGTCATTGTTGTACCCAAAAAGAATAGCAAAATACGAGTCTGCATAGACTTTACAAAGTTAAACAAGGCGTGTCCTTAAGATAGCTTTCCAATGCTGCAGATTGACCAATCGGTGGAAAACACCAATGACCACCCGTTGATGCCTTTTATGGATACCTACTTAGGATATAATTAGATACCATTACTCGAGCAAGATCAGGAGAAACACAGCTTTCATAATCGACAAGGGTTTATATTGTTACAAAGTGATGCTGTTTGGCCTGAAAAATGTCGGCTGGTTAACAAAATCTTCGAATATTTAGTAAGAAATTCCATGTAGGTTTATATTGACAATATGCTTGTCAAAAGACTCCAACGAACTGACCACCTAAAGCACTTGGATCAAGCATTTGACATAACACCCGCAAGAGGCAACCGGGAATAGAAGAGTTAATGGGCTGGGCTGGCTGTTCCGATGGCCTTTTAGGTCAGGCTTGTGATTTATAATAGGCCCAGGGGCCAGGCCTGGCCTTTCTCTTAAGGCCTAGAAATAATTCAAATCTAATGGCGGGGCCTGTTATACCTATTCTTGAGCTGGGCCTCGCGTGGAATGGTTAGACATGATACATGATGGGTCGGGCTTGTGCATATCTAATTATGTTTCAAGCTAGGCCTGTGCAGATCAGCCCGGCCTGAACCCGGCCCATTAACGCCCCTAAATGGACTATCAACAACAATAGGCCATCAACCCTCATGGGATTGGAACCCATAACCTCCCTATGGGAGCGTCCCACCAACTACCCTATCAAGAGGGCATTGACATAACGGTAATGATTTTGGTAGCCAATAAATCTCGTCTTATCCGATTTGCTATTAAACAAGAACACACCTGGTAAATACAAGTTGACATAACAAATGGTTCACCAAAAAACCATTTGACATAAAATAAAAAAAAAATGATTTAATTTTTACTACCCAACATGTAGCTAACGAGGAAGATATAATGTCTTTAGAGGAATCAATCAGAAAATAAATAATCGTCCTATTGGCTGGCGAAGAGTAGTACGGTAGTAGTAGTGTACCAATCCCAATCCGGATTGCCCGATCCAGAATGGGACTAGCCAAGATGTCGAACCGCGGTTTCGAGTGAGTTAACCCAATATAGCCCTACCGACACACCGGGTTGACTTAAGTTGGAGGCTGAAACTTTCAACCATGCAACCCTGCCCCTAAATTAACCAGCGTTGAGTTTAACCTAACTTCTTAACCTTAGTTACTTTTTTTTTTACCATTGTTCAAGGCTGTTTTTTGGGTAGGTTAAGAATTTTCCCAAAAGTCCATCTTGAAAATTTAGGAAATGGTTCTTATCCATAAATGTACATAAAAGTTTTTATATCCACACATTTGACTTATAAATCCAATCTTAAAAAATTTCTCCGTACAAACTTGGATCATAACACTTCCAAGATGGAACCACCAATGGATTAGGCGGCTCAAATCAATGGTAAATTGCAAAGGAGCAAAATTTGTTCACGACTTCGAATGTAGTTCTATGTATCTAAGGGTCAGGGTCCTCTCCACACAACGGACGGTTAATTATCCTGAATGCGTGGATCATATGGACGAGATGGGACCCAGCATTCAATTGAACCATCTAACTAAATCGAAGGATCAAACCCAGTTGATCCATCATATTGATTCGGAGAAAACTCGTCTTCTTGTTGTAACGCTGCATCATTTACTACGACCAAAATTTGTTGCGTAGAAAGCAGATAGCCGAAGATAAAATAAATTTGTAAGAAAAAAAAAAAGAAGGAAAAATGCTATCCCAGGACAAAAAAATGTGCGGTTTGAGGTCGTTTAACCATTGGATTCAGAAGACCCACAGTCTACGAGCAACAACTGCTGGATCTCTGGAATCCAACGGTCAATGGCCTCAACCGCACAATTTTTTGTCCGGTTATCCGTGGGATAGCACGACTCAATGAAAATTGATTGCGCAGACACGGAGAGCGGTGCCTTTATGACCTAACATGGCTGACTACACCAAAAGTTTTCAATTGAAGATTATCACGTGCCACAAAAATATGAGGATAGAAACGCGTTAAACGTGTGCGATAGACAATGTTACTATGATCCCTAAGTAGCCGTCATCGGGAGGTCCAGACCGCGAAAAGTTCTCGAGATGTCTCATATAAATCTCAAAGACCATCCAACGGTTTGAACCTAGGGATGACGAGACTTTAGGACTATGCTGCTATTTTGCGTGTAAGATTATCTAGTTGCCATGTAGCAAGAGTAATCAGCTCCCGTAACTCCATCCGTCTACGAATTCGTGTAGTCCACCATTAAAAATTCTAAAAATTTCTTCCCAGTAGAAATCCGAAAAGCTCTCTCTCTATCTCTCTGTCTCTCTAATGGCGGCAGAGCTTCTGCGAATCTCTCTTTCATCTCAGCCGAAACTCTGCTTCAGCTCCAATCAAAGCTCAAATGTCAACCGGTTTCTTTTCAGTCCTCTCCTCCGGCGACGCTCGCAGCTTTTCCGACCGATCTCCGGCCGCAGAAACCCTAACATTATCCGAGCAAAGGCCGTCGATATCGGAGCTCCGGCAGAAAAATCTCCGCTTCAACAACGTACCGACGACTCTTCGGTACTTCTCGATGTCACTGGAATGATGTGCGGTGCTTGCGTATCTCGCGTCAAATCGATCTTAGCTTCTGACGACCGTGTTGCTTCGGTTGTGGTCAACATTTTGACTGAGACAGCGGCGATTCGATTGAGATCAGAGGTTGTCGAAAACGGATTTCCGGTGAATGTCGCCGAAGATCTTGCTCGGAGGTTGACTGAGTGTGGATTTCCGGCGAAGAGGAGGAATTCGGGGTTAGGGATTGGAGAGAATGTGAGGAAGTGGAAGGAAATGGCGGAGAAGAAGGAGGCGATGCTTAAGAAGAGTCAAAGTCGGGTGGTATTTGCTTGGACTTTGGTGGCTCTGTGCTGCGGATCGCACGCTTCGCATATTTTTCATTCTGTCGGGATTCATGTTGGTCATGGTAATGCATTTATTTATTTATTTATTTTTACTTATTTATTTTTATGAATTTTAATAATCCAAAATATAGATTTTAATTTTGATCTGTTTTATTGGTGTAGGATCATTTTGGGAGTTATTGCATAATTCGTATTTGAAAGGTGGTCTGGCTTTGGGGGCTTTGTTGGGACCTGGCCGAGGTTAGTTGTTGTTAGTTAGTCAGTTATTTTGTTAGTTGCACTTCTGATTTTGATTTTGTTAGTTAGGTAGTTATTTTGTTAGTTGCAGTTTTGATTTGGGTTTTTTTTTTCATATTCTGATTATCTTTTGTGAAGTGGGTGTTGAAGGATTGAGGGTGCTTGGGTTAATTGTGTTAAGCTGTTACACCAAGTCTGGGTTATGTGCTTACATCTTTTTAATTTTCTTGAATACTGACTTGCAACATGAAAACGTTTTAGCATTTAAATTGTTGATTTTAAAAAAAAAAAGGAATGTTGTAATGTTATTGTGAAATGCCATATTTACAGTCTCAAACTTCTGCTAAACCTCGCAAAGAGAAACTATATACTCATTAAAACTCTGTTTTTTTCAATGCCATTGTTTATATCGTTTTTTTAGTTTCAACTGGATAAACTTTTCTTCAATTCTTCAGGTAAACAAAATTAGCACTTTAAGATTAAACGTCCCATTCTAAACAATCATGATTTATAAAAAGAGGAGATTTAACCTAACATGGTACAGAAAACTTTCACCAACCGATTTCCCTGACAAACACATAGCAGCTCATTGAGAAGAATATGGCATGGTGCAGAGCACAACACTGCATGGGATGGTGCTGGCTCAAATTACACATGAATTAGTGCATGTGCTCATTGACTGGGTTGTCAGATGAGTGAGTGGAGATAGCCCAAAATATCACATTACTTTGATTGTGACCATCTGATCATCGAACTTGTCATGGGTTTCTTGCACACTTTTTCTTGATGATCCCATGAAAATCAACTGATCATGGCTATGATTGTCTCGTTGGTTAGGACTATGAATTGGATGGTATGCACTGATTGTGCATGATGTGTCATTGGTTACAGTTACAGGTTGAGAGGAGAGCATCACCATTCTTGGTGGTGCATCCACAACATTCTATTTCCTCTTAGTTCAGTTCCATCTCGTGATGTGGATTCTTGGTTTGATGACGTGGAAATCGTCTTTGCTGAGGAAAGCTGTTTCATACAATAGTCTTTATATCCAACTAGAGGATGGCATGTGCGTTGCCCTTGAGTGATTGTGGGGGCGTTTTTTGAAATACTGGCGAAATAGGGACGATTTTAACCCAAAGGACAGTTTTGGAAACAATGTCAAAATAGGGGTAGTTTTGGAGATTTAACAAATGAAGGGGCAATTTTGGAAGATTAATTTGGAGGGGCGAATCTGAAAATTGTGGCTACTCAAAGCATGGGATGTAATTAAGTTGTTAAAAGAGGTTGTATTAGAAATTTGGATGCATGGCATGGGATGTAATAAAGTGTTTTAAAGGAGCTGTTTTAGAAAGGTGATATAAACCTTTTAAAACAGGATTGTAGAAATTTTGGCAATCAAGAGTTGTTTTAGAAATTTTGACACTTAGTAAATTGTTTTGAAAATTTTGATATATACCTATATATAAGTGAAGCCCGGGTATAGTGGAATTGTTGATGAAGCAAAAGAGATCAAGGTTAGTGGGCTATTTTGGAAATTGTGATATATACTTAGTAATGGATAAATGAAACTCAAGTTTTCTTGCATGAAATGGCATGGGAAGTAATTAAGTGGTTATAAGGGGTTATTTTGGAAATATGCATAAAATACAATAGGAAGTAATTAAGTGGTTGAATGGGGCTGTATTAATTATATGGATGAATGACATATGAAGTAAATAAGTAGTCCAAAGGGGCTCTACTGATAACATGGATCAATGGCATGGGAAGTAAATATGTTGATAAAATGGACTGTTTTGGAAATCTAATTTAATTGCACTCAACGACTATAAGCAAAATGCGTGCGTGTTGGGTGAAGTCCAAAGAGTTGCTTTGAAATAGTAGAGATATATAATTCTATGGTATCCACTAGTGCCTTCCCTCAACTTTCAAAATCCTTTAGAAAAAAAAATTAATTCCAAAAATACCCTAAAATATTAGTTTATTGCCCCCCTCAGATATAGAAAATTATGGATATTGCTTTTATATCCCACTCTCTGATTTGAAATGTAATTTTTTTTTTTTACTTTAAAAGCAATTTCCATCTCAATAATAAATGCAGAGAAGTTGCTTTTAGTGTCATCATTCTTATTGTAAACTTCAAAGTCTTTTAATTTGTTGCAGACTTGCTTTTCGATGGTCTAAGAGCATTTGCAAAGGGATCGCCAAATATGAATTCTCTTGTGGGATTTGGATCCATAGCTGCATTTTTTATAAGTGCGGTGAGTTACCTTCTAAAAGTTGTGGTTTTGTCTTAGTACTGAACTGCAGGATGATGTTCATTTTGTTTGTTCTAGCCTTTATTGTTTTACAATTTCTTCTCTCTTGTTGTAGGTGTCATTGCTGAACCCTACGCTTGAATGGAATGCAGCGTTCTTTGATGAGCCGGTGACTTGTTTTAGTTTCACTCTTTATATTACTTTTGAATGAAATCATAATATGTTTATTTGCATGGTTCTGTCTTTATGATATGAAATTACCTTGTCATATAGAGCAATCTGGAAGTAACAGTACCTATGATTGGGCATATTAAGTGAGAAAGCTCGTGTTATGGCCATCTTCAAGGCCACTTACACCCAATCTTTAGTCTCAGAGGATTTCATTGGACTTCATATCCACATACAACCCTATTACTTATGGTGGCTTGGCTTCGGAGATGGTAGACTAGAACTAGATGCCAACGAGAGCAATTATATTTGAAAGTGAAAATCAAGAGATCCCTTCGAGCACGTCTTATGATCAGTGAAAAATGGGAAAATACAAAACAAACATGGATGTTATAGTGAAAGGAGGAAACACCTTTTTCATAAGATTAATTTCATGCTCCCAGCCAATAATATAATTACAGGCCTAGCATCTTCTACACCGTACATGGATTTGATGTAGGGACTTAAGAGAAATTTTAATGAACTACTTATTCTATGGTACAAACTTAAACAAAGCATGACCAATACAGGTCGTCAATCTTCATCTCTTTTAGCTGCTCTTTAGGCCCAGTATGGGCTGTGGTAGCGGCAATATGATGCACATATTGTAAAGCAAAAGCTTGAATGAATGTTTTTCTGTGTGTGTGCGCGCATGGCAGACATATGTTTCCAATTCTTACACCCAGTGGTGGGGCCCAGATGGAGATCATGTTGGACAATCCAACCGCACATTGAGTTGTCGTTGCCAGGATAATCAATATTTATCATCATAAAAAATCAGTCCTTGTCGACGTTGCTAACATATAAAAACTTGACCTAAAGTTACGGATTAATTGGATGGTCTGGATTTTTCAAATTAAAGTCAATTTTTCATGAGGTTAAGAATGTCGAAATGGACTGATTTTTTTGTGATGATGATCACCACAGGATGGACAACTCACAGTGTGGTTGGATTGTTCTACATGATCTCACAGTGTGGTTGGATTGTTTTACATGATCTCTATATGGGCTTAAGAAATGGGTGTAGCTCTAGACGAACTCGTTCATATATATACATGTTTGTCAAGTTTTATCAAATCTCATGCTTGTCCAATATGTGTGCCCATTTTAGTATGATTGCACTCATATTAACATGTATTTATGGCAATGTATGGTTGATATAAATACCCAGTTTTACATTTTTGTTCTAGAATAAAATTCTCATGCAAGGCTGTTGTTTTGTAGTATGCAGGTAATGCTTCTTGGTTTCGTACTTCTTGGACGTTCTCTAGAAGAAAAAGCGAGGCTCAGGGCTTCGAGTGATATGAATGAACTCTTAGTAAGTTCTACTTTGCTTCATATCTGTAATTTGATGGAACTGGCACAATGTTATATGAGTGCAAATATTGTGCCATGTTTTATCAATTGTGCTTCATAATAGCCTTCTGACATTTGTACTTTGATGCTCAAGTTTGGCCCTGTTTCTTTTACTGGAATAGGGTTCCTCTTGATTCGAGGTTGATCCTAATACACGGTATAAACTGGTCAGATACTCCATAACCGATTGTATTGTAAATATTCGTTATGAGACATGTCCTGGTGAGGTTTGCTTTTTGAAGCATTCCTTCGATACTTGTAGGGAACGGTGATGGGAATTCCTAATATATTCATTACAGGGAACAACACCAGATCTATGCTTATTTTTCGAAAAGGATCAAACACTTGATTGCATTTCTCAGTTTGTTTGACCAATCTCAGTAAATAACCAATTTGTTACTAATGTCTCCTTGGTCAAGGATTGACATGGATAACTCAAGAAGTTTGTCCTTCCCAGGTGATGTCCAATTTTCTTCTGTACTTTTGTAGCTTTAGTTAGTTTACCTAGTGGCATTTGTGACACAAGTCTAGCATGAGAAATGGCTAAATCGTAGCAACATTTTGGTCTACCCAAATAGGCAAAACATTTACTCGAGTGCTGAAAGCATTGTTAACCTGTGTTTGATCTGATTTTAATCATTGTAGCAATTTCAACCTAATAACTGGGACCAACTCTGTAGGCAACATGGACATCATATGTCCTTTCATGGTTTTCATTGAGTGCTTTTCAGGGCTTGATTCTTCTATATTATGTTGTTTCGTGACTAAAGAGAAGCCATTGAAAAGTTTTCTGGGTATCGATGTGGAAACATTTGCCATCCCTTGTCTTTTTCTTCCCAATGCATCATAATTAAAATATGCATGATGTGATTTTATTGTTTTATCCACCGGTAGATTCTCAAAAAGGAAAAAGAAAAAAAAAAGAAAAGAAATCCTATAGGTGGATTAATCCATTACTGCCTGTTTTATTTCGTTGCATGATTTGTTTTTATGCAAGTATTTCTCCTTTGCATACAAGCTGATTTCTCTTCATCTGTATTTTCTCTTTAATGTAAATTTTCCCTTGCTGAAACTAATGCAACGGGTGTTCTTGCAGTCGTTAGTATCCTCTCAATCACGACTAGTGATTACTTCCTCAGAAGGTGACTCTATTGATAATGTACTTAGTTCTGATGCAATTTGCATTGAAGTCCCGACTGATGATGTTCGAGTTGGAGACTCTGTATTGGTTTTACCTGGGGATACTATTCCTGTAGATGTAAGCCATTTAAGCAAGACTTTATATTTATGATGTGCTTCCCAATAGTTTGAATTCAGTCATGATGAGATACAATGATGATTAGTTTCAAATATTAACTAGTATTATATTGTCTCTTATACAATTTGTCAAAGCAATGTATATAAGCCCTTTTATTCAAACCAAACCTTTCAGGTGTAAGTCTTTGGATTCACTCTTCCTTGAGCTCCATGAGTGGACAAATGGTCTGGTCGTGACTTGTTGCGATTCGAACCCGGGACCCATGACTCGCCCTTGATGAATCTGGATCGAATCCGATATTCTAGGTTGAGGCACGAGGTGCAGGTTAATATAGTGTAAATAAAATAGTAAACATGTGTCTAAGTTAACATACGAGTCAAATGAACCAATCTTATGATAATAAATATTTCATTAGTGTAAATCTGAAACTTGTTCTCGATTACATTCTGAATGTCAAAGAATAACCTACTGAAAATAGCTATGAATTCAAACATGAAGTAATCAACATCATATACAATGATATAGGAATTTAAATGACAGAAAATAAATCCAAAGATGATTCCTACGAAAGTAATAGAAATACCTAAGTCCTATCGCTTCTATCATCGAGCCACTGATCCATCTTGTAGCTCTGCAAAATTGTTAGAATATGTATGAGTATAACCTGCCTAGTAGATTCGCTCTACCACCCATATTTGTATGGGGATGAGCAGTTACACAAAGATAAAACCATATAATGATAATATGCGTCACTAATATCAATAATTAAATAATCGGACTCATCGGGTAAATCCCATAACCCCAATGAGTTAAAATATAAATGATAATGCATAGCTGGGCTAAACACGTGGCTTGCATATAAGAGAGTCATGCCATAATTTCACCACAAGGATTCAAAGATGTTTCAGGTCTTTCACCATTGGGAGCAGAATGTCTCTGTTGCTTTTTATACATGCTCTCGGGACTCAAGAGAGCATCCAAGGGGCCGTGGTCAAACGATACATCCGATCCTCAAAAAATAATAATGATCAAATAATAACTGCGAGCCCCAATGCATCTCTAACAATGATAATCAATAGTCCAAAATCAATGATATCAAATAAATCTTCATGATCATGTATCAACACATGCAGATACATCAAACGAGATGCATTAAGATTGATATACATGCTTTTCAACATAATTTAAAATCAAGATTTTTCTATTTTAAATAGATGCATTTAATAGAAATAATAATTTAAAATAACGCCATAGAAGCAAGAGATCAAGAGAGAATCCTACCTTAGCTCGCTATCCGATCAACTATAATTCTTTTCTCTTTCTCCTTCACGTAGATTTGATTCCAAAATTATTGGCATTAAATTAACCCATTATCTAATTTAGATAAATATCAATGTTAGTTGGTTACTAATGACAAAAAATGGTCTCTTCGGTTAGGTTATGAGTTGTATTTGTGCAACCAAAAATATTGCAATCGGGTAAGCCTTTTTGGTCGATCATTTAATGGAAACTAGTGTAAGAATTTTAGGGAAAATATATACAGTTTTCATTAATCCTAATGTGATTTTGAAAAATAAAATAAAGTCCTATTAGAATTTTGAAAGGGGGAAAGAATAATAATGACAAATATAATTAAGGATAAAAATATCCTATAATTCTAAAAGGGCATATGGTCGTAGTGAATTGGGGCTTTGGTTTTGTTTTTTAAATTTAAATAATTTAATAAATCAAACATTAAGGGTAGGACGACTACGATGTCTTTACTAGCTTAGGTTTTTAGTTTAAGAAAAATCCTAAAATAACATGGAAAATAAAAAAGAAAAGAAAAATACCTAGAATAATGAAACAAAGGGAGGGGCATACAACCATGCATATGATGGATTTTAATAATAATAATAATAATAAGGGGTTGGCGTCCATAGCTGTTGGAACCAAATGTTTTGATGAAAAAAATTTAATCAAAAAGGGGAGATGGATGGGGCTTTGTATGGTGTAGTATGTTTCTTTGTTGATGTTTTTAAAGAAAAGAAAAAGAAGAAAAAGGTAAAAAATAAATGAAGAATGTAAAGGGTGGAGGTGTGGTCATGGGCACATGAGTTTGTTTTTTAATGAAAAGCATTAGAAGACAAGGTGAATGGGTGTTGTGGCTGATTTTTATCCAAAACAAATAATAAAAAATTGAAAAAGGTGGAAAAGCATGGTAAGTTGTTGGGTTTTTAAAGGAAAGGACAAAAGTTAAAAGGTTAAAGAAGAGGGATGGGTTTGTATGGTCATGGACGGGGTGGTTCCCCAAAGGAAAACAATTAAAGAAGGATTTAAGAAAATAAAAAAGAATATAATCTTACCTAAATAGGAGAAGGTTGTATGGCTCCCACTTTCCTTGGCAGCAGCTTCACAACTATGGATAAAGGGGATGGGTGGGGTGGCTATCTTATATAGGGTGGAGTTGTGAAAACCCATATCCTAGTTCAAATAGGAAAGGTTTTTTTTTTTAATATTTTGGGGCTTTACATGACTTCCCTTTCTTCACCTTGTGCGTGGAAGAGTGGTTTGTATAACTTCTGTTTGGCCTCAAATTATTTTTGACGTGATAGTGATACTCATGTGAAACCTTAGAATCCAGAAGTTCATATTGGCAATACATTTCTTGATGTAGATTGCTCCAGCAATCATCCCTAGAATACTTGAAGTTTACTTTTGATTATTAGCAGTCTTGGGTTTTCATCTCACCAAGAGAGCTTTTCCTTGGTGGGTACCATGAGACCACATTGTACAACTCTTTTCCCATCCTTATTGAAGCGTAAAGTTGAAGCACTGGACTACCTTGATGTTCTTAAACTTATATCTTAGTTTGAACTTCAAAAAGTGAACTTTTGTGTTTGTCAATTCTGAACTGCTTTAATTGGTTTAAGTCATTTTTTAGTGGAAACAAATCATAATTTTAATGCTCAACACTAATCTAGTTGCATTCCAAACCTTGAAGGACTATGTAGGATGTATATAATTGCAAAAATTTATGAGGGTGCGTAACAGTCTAGTGTGAAATTGTGAATGTTAAAAGATCTTTTTTTGATTCATTCTTGATTCCTTATACCAAAAGTCATATGATCAATGATACCTGGATACTTCAACATATCCATGTTGTATCTGTGTCAGATACTTCCATTTTAAGTGTAAATGCCGTATCCACACCGTATCGGTCCCGTATTGTTGCTGTATCTGAGTAACATAGCATATAATGATTATCGAAGATTGCAATATTTCTTTTTTAATTGGCATAATTATGAAGTTTGTTAGACCTGTTTCTTCTTTGATCATCTACATGCTTAATTTAATTTTAGATGAAGCTTAACTTTCTCTTTTAACTGCCTACCTAGGGGAGGGTTCTTGCTGGGAGAAGTGTTGTGGATGAATCCATGCTCACAGGAGAATCTCTTCCTGTATACAAGGAAAGAGGCCTTACAGTTTCAGCTGGAACAGTGAATTGGGTATGCTTATGTTTAGAGTTATCTAGCTTTTTGTCAAATGTACCATTTCAACTATGATTAATATTTATTGTCAGGCCTGGAATCCAAAATATATTGTCAATTCTTGGCCCATGCATGCTTATTTAATTTATTGTCAATCCAGGGGAGGGTATTTGCACTTCTATTTATTTCTTCTATCGGTAGGGTTCTTGAACTTCTTTTGGATGTTTTTATTTTGGTATTTTTTAAATGGAAATGCATTGTTTCTTTTTCTCAGGATGGTCCTTTAAGGATTGAAGCCCTTACGACTGGCTCTATGTCAACAATTGCCAAGATTGTCCGCATGGTTAGTATACTCTTTCCTAGATTATCAGCTAAGATATGTCTACAAGGTTCCTTTGTGATACACATTTCTTAGTTGTGCTTAAGATATGTCATTTTTATTCAATAAGCTCACACCATTCCTGCTACCTCGTATTACTGACATAGAGCACTGCCCAATTGAGCTATGAGCACGATATGACTGATAATATTCTCAAGACATGGTTTGGTGTAAACAATAGTATGTTGGATGCTAGATGACGATATTTATTGCGTCTATTCTTTGAATATGGGATTCAAGAACTTCTATTGATATTGTTATAAAAACAATTAGTCAGATAGTAGTACGTGGTTTACTTGAACTAAGGCACTAATTTGTGTACTTGGAACATAGTGAAATCTATACTATTTATAAAGGGAAGGGGTAACAATTGTTTACATTTTTCCACACTTCCAAAAATGATTTCGAAAAATGGAGAATACAATCGATAAAAACAAACATGATTTCGAAAGATATAATTAATACTAAACGATAATATAACCGAAAATAATGCATTGAAAACGGTATCCAACCATAGGATCTATCCATAGAATACATGGTCGATATTAACCAATCTATCCGATTTCCACAAAATTAGGTCTCACACCTAGGGACTGCGTCCCATCGTTAATTGCACCACAAGAAATGCACCCTCAATACATCGGAAGCCTATTTCCCCAACAACTAGCCGAACTATCAATTCCACCACAAGGATCCAAGGGGGTTACGGTCCTACACTGAAGGGCCCCGGGCCCTGCCTTGCTTTCCAAGGCGTCCATTAGGATCTCCCCCTTCATGTTCTAGGGTGTCCGTTAGGACTTCACCTTCCATGTTTCTGAGTTCCCATGCATTATAAGTTTTCCCCCCAATTCCAATCTCAACCATGAACCAATCATGATATAGTATATGTTCAAAAATTCCAGCAATAAAATATATAAAACATGCTTGAAAAACATGTATCACAAAATCTATTTTAAAGATGAATATTCGTACGTGCATAAAAATTTACTTTTACAATATCATGCATAACCGCATCCAAATCGATTTTTAAAGAATATGCATGAAATCAAAGCTTTATCATGAGAAACATCTTAGAATTTAAGGGCATGAAAAACACTCCAATAAGTTTATGATGTCCATAAGTTTATAAATATCAACACATTATGAGTACGAAAAAACTTCATTATGATGGCTTTTACTGTAAATTTCTTATGCTTAACAAGGGTATTTTTTTTTAAATCAGTGGGTTGCATATAATGGTAGCATGATCTGACTTGACAGTGAGTGATTTTCATATAAATTTACTTATGAAGGAAGTTATGGAAGGAAAGGAACCGTCGTATTTTTGAAAACAAGGAAGCCAACGACAAGGAGATATTCATGAACATCTTAGCCACTCTTTATCATTGGAACTCTGTCATCCCCGAGCTCAAGACATTCAGATTCGAAGATTTTGTATTCCGGTGGGAAAGCTTGGTGTTCTAGTAGGGCCTTTTTGTTGTTTTGTAGTGCTTCGGGCTCCCGGGTCTTCGCTCTAGCCTGCTTTTTTCTTTGTTGTTGTGTAGTGCTTTTTGGGCCATCTCAGCCCTTTTAATGCATTTATCTTTTTACCGATTGAAGAAAAAAAAAAATTGACCTTGATTGTTAATTGATGCCTCAGAATCCTAAAAGTGTAAATCTAATTCAATGACTGATTTGAACTAAATCTAAATACATAGAAAGTTTTATGTGTCAACCTTCAGGTTGAGGATGCTCAAGGCCATGAAGCACCTATCCAAAGGCTTGCAGATTCAATTGCAGGTCCATTCGTGTACAGTGTCATGACTTTATCGGCTGCCACATTTGCTTTCTGGTATGTATTTTCTTTATAGTTGCTTGTTTTTCCTTTCATGCAGAATCTGTTTGCAACTAATGTAAAAGGAGAAGTTTCTAAATATTACGTAATCTAAGGATCATCTTTTTGAAAACGTCAACATAGTACTTTACATGAGACTAGTAAAATCGATACAACTCATTGGAACCACAAAATACTATGTGAGGATTGAGATTTTTTGTGATACTTTATTAGAAATTTCTATGCTTCATTCATAATATAAGTGAATAATTTTGGAAACTTAATTTGATTATATTCATACTTATCTTCACTCAATAGTTAAAATAATATCTTTGTACCATGCTTACATAACAATTATTTACAAGAAAATAAAACCTAAAACATATCTCAAGGGCTAAACAACTAATCTTGGCCATCCATTTAAAAATACCTAAGTTAACCCTAAAAATGACGTAGGTACCCTCAAATATCTTCCCTGCTACTGCAACTACTCTTTGAACATTGTTTTTATTCCAGAAATGATGGAAAAGCATACAGTTAGTTACGAAGACCTCAAAAGTCAATTCTCAACACAATTTATCTCATTGGTTTTCGTGGGCTGCTGCTTTATCAATTATTGGACTCTAAATACAGATAAGTAATACAAATCATCATCATAAACCTTTTTAAAATGGTACGGGGTCGGTTGTATGAATCTTGTTCCCCCATTCAATCCCTTTTAAAGCCATCTCTTTCGTTAAGGCAAGTTTCAAAAAATCTCCTCTGAAAACCTCATTCCATGCCCGTTTTGGCATTCCCTAACCCTTTTAGGCCCTTTGACTTGCACATTCCTCATCAGTCCTCAGTAGTGCTGTCTTTGGTCTTCGTTGTACATGGCCAAAACATCTTAATTGACTTCTTCTCTTCTTCTTTTTCACTTATTGGAGTTACTCCTATATTTTCACGAATGCCTTCATTTCTAATTTTATCTTTCCTTGTCTTACCATACATCCATTTGAACATCCTCATCTTGGCTATACTCATTTTATGAACATATTTCTTGATTGCACAACATTTTGCTCTATAAAGCATTGCCGGTCTTATTGTCGTTTTATAGAATTTTCCTTTTAGTTGATTGACACACGTCTATCACATAGGACTCTGGAGGCACATCTCCACTTTAGCCACCCCATTCTAATTTTATGGGAAACATCCTCTTCAATCTCTTCTTCCTTGTGAATAATATAACCAAGGTAATGAAATTGGTCACTTGAGGTATCTTTTAGTTGTCAATATCAATTGGCGGATCATCTCTATGTACATCCTTACTAATACAGATAGATTCAAATGGGCTTCATATGGTGCGGTCATTAGAAATAAAAAAAAATGGTATTCCTTTGCTGGCTTATGGAGAATGGTGCTACATGTAGGATATTGGACTTATTGAAATATTTAGCATTCCTAGAGGGCGTCACATATAGATGAGGATTCATGATAGGATATGGAAAAATTTTACACCGGTGCCAACCTAACGCTACCCGCCTACTTTATTTGCGCTTCGGACCGGCAATGCAATGTAAGTACACTATAGGAGCGGAGTTTGTATATCTCTTCAGCATAACGTGAGTAACAATTTGTATCAATCTTCCTTCCTTTTTCATTAATGCATTTGACCTTATCAAAAAAAAAATTGTATCAATCTGATTTTGCTTAGGCTGTGGAAGTGACAAAGAAGGAAGTTCGAACTCCTTGGAAAGGAAAATACCTGATTAGTGAAATTTGGGTGATCCAAGAGCTTGGGACATGTTTCATATACAAAGAGAATAAAACAAGGTTGCGGACTTCATGACCAACAAGTGTAGTTTTGTAAAAGGAACTCTTTTGCGTCATAACGTCTTGCCTAGCAATCTCTACAAGTTTGTTGAAGATGATGCTAGTAGTTGTAAATATTTACATTTGTAACCCTTGATCATTTTTATATTTGGTAGAGGTATCTCCTGTCCCTAGCTTGCCCAACAAAAATAAAAAAATTAATGGCATTTGAAATCTCTATATCATTTACCCCTTGTTGGAAAGAGCTTGACTGCGAATTTGAATTAATGTTTTCTCGGGTGGAATAGTCACCACTTCCTCAATTTTGTCTCTTTCTACTTTAGGTTCTTTCTATATTGTTGGTGGTGATGTGGTGTATCTCCCACTACTTGCATGCGTGAACCATTTTTTAATTCTCCATACCATAGTATCATGTTCACTCCCATATTATTATTTTCTTGATAAGTGTGATGTATAAAAGAAAAGGGGGAATTTCTTGTGGTCTAAAGCTCACGGGGAGTGTAAAGGGTTCTTTTTCGAAGACTTTGCGGGATGCGTAATTCGTGCTTTCTCCCTTTTTCTTGTTCTTTTCACTTTCTTTTGTCTACAGCCTCTTGGTAGGTCATCTTGACCTCTTTAGCTGTTTAGCTTGTATCGGTTCGCTTTTCTCCTTTTAATAAATTTTATACTTATCAAAAAGGGAAAAAAGAAAAAGGGGGAAACCCCATAAGATACATCCTAGGAGAACCTCTCGAGGAGGTCCTCAAAACCAAACTATTTACATCTTAGAAGTCGAAGGAGCTTCTATTAATTCCTCCCATCTAAAACAACAGACTCCAAAAAAACATCCTCTGAACTCTAAAGATATAGAAGACCAAAGGTACACATAAAGTTTGACTTGCAAAACAACCCTTTGAATATCTTCTTATTTCCCTTCAAAGATACGAGAATTTCTTTGCTTCCAAATAGCCCACAGCATAGCAAACAAAAGAATGCACATTAGATATTGGCCTTCCCTTGGAAAATATTCTGCTTGCTTCCTTGGACAACACTAATCACATGTTCTGGGACCACATAATCAATGCCGAAGAGAGAAAAGAAGACCTGCCAAATAACGAAGGTAAAAGGACAATGGATCATCAAATGATCAACCGACGCTACACTTGATTTGCACAAAGAGCATAAATCTTCAATATTATCAAATGATCAACCAACGCACTCCTATAGTACAAGGTTTAAAATTTCGGTTTCACATGCCATTTCGGTGAGGCCCGAAACCGAAATTTCGGTCGAAATGTCGAAATTTTGGAAATTTTGAAATTGAGATTAGTAATGAAAATTTTCAAGAAAAGTTCAAAATTTCGACCGAAACGTTCGAAATTTCACAAAAAGCCAAAATTTCAACAAACCGAAATTTCACGAAATTTTGAAAATATCTGAAATTTGAAATTTCAATCGAAATTTTGGAATTTTATAAATTTCGATTTTTATGGATTTCAGTTTCGGTGTAGCCCGAAGTCTAAAATTACGAACTTTTCGGCGAAATTTAAAACCTTGCCATAGTATCAAATTGATATATTTGTTTTAGTTTATCTAAATCTTCATTCATTTATTTTATTGAACGTTGGTGGGATTCAAGTTGATGATAACATCTTCCTCGTAAGTTAGAAATTCCTTATTTTACCAACCCTTTTTACCTTCATAAAAAAATATGATATTGCTTGACAAGAAACTTTCTATGATGAGTGTTGGTAATGAAAAGAGCCATTCTAAATCTTTTATTTCTTCCTCCATTTCGCTATTAATCATTACAAAAATTCCATTATTCATCTTCCGAAAGAGAAAAACTCTCTGAAACCTATTGACGTAGATGGTGATTATGGAAGAAGCAAGAAATTGGATCACAACATTTTTCTCTTGACCACGATTAGAGAATGCTCTCTAGTTTTTTGAGAGGAAAGCATTAAAGAAAACGTTCCTATAAAAAATATCTTTTAGGTTGACCAACAATTGAAATGTCCTCATCTTGCAATGCTTACATAACAAGTATTTGTATGAATAAATCCTAAAAAGATAGCTTACGGGTTGACCAACTAATCTCCACCATTATCATCATCTATGCCTTATCCCAAATGTTTGGGGTCGACAACTTGAATCCTA
Source organism: Euptelea pleiosperma (assembly GCA_035048495.1). Classification (NCBI taxonomy): domain Eukaryota; kingdom Viridiplantae; phylum Streptophyta; class Magnoliopsida; order Ranunculales; family Eupteleaceae; genus Euptelea; species Euptelea pleiosperma. The sequence continues at coordinate 14,208,880 of CM068548.1, forward strand.
TATCTATATAGTACAGATGCCTTATCCCAAATGTTTGAGGTCGACAACATGAATCCTTTATCCATGTCATTTTCGGCCTTCCTTTCCCTTTTAAGCCTTCAACTAATGCCAAAATTGTTGTCATCATTGGTATTTGTTGCACATGCCTAAACCATCTCAGTCGACTTTCTCTTATTTTATCTCCTATTGGTGCTATTCCTAAGTTTCTTCGAATAATTTTTTATTTTTTATTTATATAAGTACCATTTTTATTTTTTCTTCCTAGTTTTCCATTAATCAATCTCGAGATCCTCTTCTTTTGCTACACATGGAATTTTCTTTTTAGGTTGATAGGTACCCATCGATCACATAATACTCCAGAAGCATGTCTCCACTTTGGCCATCCAACACTAAATCTATGGGTCACATCCTCACTGATCTTTCCATCCCTGTGAATAATTGAATCTAAATAACGAAAATTTTCATTATCTAATTCTATGGTTAAACAAGTGCTTTGTATCTTAAGAGTATATTTGCTCATCAGGGAACAAAGTGTAATTTTTTATAGTATATGTCGTTGTAGGGGTAGTATAATTGCTCTAAACATCTTTTTTTAGGTTATTTAGGGCATACAAATAATTTAAAATATCAATAGATACCAAAGCATGTTAAAATCTTTTCCAATGTGTCTATAATCTATCAATACGTATTGCAATGGATATAATTCTATCAGCTTACTGATATGCACTATGGCATTGGACAGCTGGAAAAACGTTTCATTTGGGAACTCTAACCCGAGAGTCCAACCACATGCATACACCACCACATCTCCTAAAACAATAGTGTGGCACCATACTTCCAACATCATTTTGAAACTCAACCTAAAATTGTCCAATATTGCTAAATGATTGAAAGTATCTATCATAGATCTTGGAAGTAGTTTTTTAATGTTGTTGACTGCTTCCTAATCGTTAACTTGGACTAAAAGTTGAGCCTGTGAAAGGTGGCTCCATTATAGCTAATAACATCTTATATAAATTGCCTATGCCATGATCTTTTCTATTACAAATGGATTCAAAAGTTTAAAAAATGTAATACTTTAGCATTATGATTCTAACCAAGAATAGATGGAAACGTTGTACTTGTAAAACTCCTCTAGATGCTTACACGTGTTTTAATCATTGTGATGATGGTTCTCTTTGATTAAATTTGTGGCAACAAACTCTGTTGTGATACTTTGCTGATGCATTTAATTTACTCACGGTACTGTGTTTCTCTTACAAGTTACAACTTCGTGTCCATTGCATTTATGCTTAGGTACTACATTGGGACACACATCTTTCCGGACGTGTTGCTCAACGATATTGCAGGGCCTGATGGAAACCCTTTGCTTTTGAGCTTGAAGCTTTCTGTGGATGTCTTAGTGAGTACCTAGTGGGCTAATTAGACATTTTAAATAGTAATATTTTCAATGGAACATTAAAATAAAGTTACCTTATTGTAGTCATCTTTTCTTTTTTCTCTTCTCTATGGGTCGTGCACACAATTGTGTTCGAAAACATGTTAGTTCAGTTCACAAGCAATAACTGCAAATAATATAGTTTGAGTTTGCTAAATAAATTGACGCTTTGGCATTACACTTGATGCTTTTGGAAGAATTTTGAAGGTAGACCTCGGCATGAACACTTCAAGTGAACTGCATGTGCACAAAACATTAGATCAGAGTATCCACAAGCAAGGACACACCCTCAGATATAATAGCACAAACGTAAGGGATCATAACAAATAAAAAAATTTAAAAATAAGTAGAGATTGTTGAATTCAAGAGCAATATATAATAGATGAAGGGGAAGCAATGGAGCAACCAAGATCTAGGAAAATCCAAGTTTGAAGACTTATCAACCAACATCTCTGCTTTTGTCTAGATACTGTTTCTTTTACTTAACGAAACCTTTCAGATAGCCTCCATTTTAATAATGTTTTAGTGGCCTCTTTAATTGCCACTGTATTGGAGCAGCAAAATGTTCTCATAGGGGGACATTCGGTCTCCTTGGACTATAGGCATGCCCAAGGACAGCCAAGCAAGTTCTTCTAATCAACAATGCATTGAACTACTTAGGAGGGTGGTTATTGGGTAAGGTTCACTCTTTTGGTTCTATATAAGAATGATCCTAGTAAGTGTGGGGATTGATTAGGATCTTAGTTGCACAAAGCGGGAGCGGGTGTGGGGGTGGGAGCAAGGAAGTGATTGTATTAAGGTAGCCTTAGGGTTTGGAATGCCTAGTAAGCATATATATGTGTGTGTGTGTGTGTGTGTGTTAAATAAAATAAAAATAAAATCATTTTAAAAGGATATAAATATGTATATTATTTTTTACATGCCCAAATAATATGATAAATTAGTGATTGATAGATTCCGTTTGGAGTTTATAATATTATTTTTGTGGTAGGATACATCATTTTCATAACTTCTCAAGTTCTTTACAATGTATGAGAATCATTGAGCTTTGTTTCCAAAACTTCCTATCAAATACTTGTTGTTTAACGAATCACGAGTCTGTGTCAAACAAATTCGCATTTCTGTCATCTTAAAACCATGAGTCCTTAGCGCCCCCTAAGTCAAAAGTATGGAAACATTGTTTTAGAGCGAGAACATCACTAATATTAGGGTATGAGAGTGTTTTAGCAATGATGTTCAAATGTGCGATAATCTAGAAAGGCCTCGCAACAACTTGCTAGTTGGTCTCAGTATTAAAATTAGCCAAATTTTTACGAATTTTGTCTATTTATGAACTTGTGAATTGAAGTTCACCTGTAATATTTTGGCGAATTTTACTGTTTAGGACCCCATTTTGTCCACGTTTCTCTACTTTTGAGCGGTTCCTAAGTGAAAATGGCTACTCCATTAAGGCTTTTTGAGTCAAAACCAACTTATAAGGGTTGAAATCAAAGATCAAACGCTCCTGGGACTGTGTGTCTTGAAGTTGTCTTCAGTAAAACCCCTTTTTTTCTCTATAAATTTTATGTTTTTCTAATTCAGTTAAGCTACATTAGTATTTCAAATGTGTTAATGCATCAGATCTCCAAACATCTCTAAGTTGGCAAATTTTTTAATTAAACTTCCTCGAATAAATTTTAAATTTCAACTGAGTGAAGTTAGGACGCAAGCAAAGCTTAGTATCGTGATTGGTCATACGGCACAACTTGGTGCTTAGTATTACAAATGTGTAAATGCATCAGATCTCTAGACTTCTCTAAGTGGGCAACTTTTTTAATTAAACATCCTCGAATTAATTCTAAATTTCAACTGAGTGAAGTTAGGACGAAAGAAAAGCTTAGTATCGTGATTGGTCTTGCGGCACAACTTGGTGCTTGAGGAGTCTTGGCAGCTTTAGAGCTTGAAAGGAAAGTAGAGTGAGCCTTTGTATGGTCAATTTGCATTATAACTGTGTAAAGTCCAAGAAGGCCTCCGACAATGATTGTATTGACCATGACTTAGTGTGTAATGGGGCATGTAGATATGACTAGAAAGGAATATGTTTAGGATACAACATAAATTCCCAAAATAGAGAATTGTGTACCATCACTAATAACAACCATTCAATTAACCTTGTATTTTAGAGGTGAAGGAAGATGGTTGAAATATAGTTTGTCATACCAAGGTCAATTCTAGGAGGAATGCTGAAAAATGGTTGACTTAGAAACAAAGTGCGAGCTTGGTTGATTGAAATGAGGATAAAGAGTTGGAAATACCACATGTGCAGATTATACTCGATGGAGAAGTCAGTGATCTTCTCTGAAAGAAAAGAAACTAACTTTATATATCTGGTTGCTAATTGAAGTTGGAAGTAATCTTTTTTCCTTTTTTTACAGGTTGTTTCCTGCCCCTGTGCACTGGGGCTTGCTACACCCACAGCTATCCTAGTAGGCACCTCTCTTGGTACGCCATCTGACTTGTTTGTCTTCATTTAGCTTACATGCATTGTGTACGTAGCTTGGTCATATGAGCTTTTTCAACATATTTCATAGAGCTTCTCTTATTATGCATGTTGTTCTGAAATATCTTGGAGACTTCTCTAGAGCTCCTTGATACCAACTTTCTGTTTCTACTAGTATTTCCAATATTGGTTCTAAGACAAGTTTATTGACTATTTAGTGTGGATATTGAAGTTCTGGTTAATTGCTTACAACTGTAGGTGTTACAGGGTAATTTATGGTTACTGTTTTCAATGGAAGCTCTAAGTTCTTTTTTGTTGCATTGACATTCGAGCAGGGGCAAAACAAGGACTTGTTATAAGAGGAGGAGATGTATTGGAACGTTTGGCTGGCATAGATTATGTCGCTTTAGACAAAGTACTTCTAATGTTTCTAGAATTATGTTTTCTGTCTTTATATGTAAACATCTTTGGAGTGAGGAAGATGTTGGAAAATTGCAACATTCTTCTCTTAGATTATTTCAGAATCCTATTCTCTAACTCGCACACTTTGCTCAATCTCCAGACGGGAACCCTCACAGAAGGAAAACCTGCAGTTTCTGCTGTTGCTTCTTTGGTTTATGAAGAATCGGAAATTCTTCGAATCGCTGCTGCAGTGGAGAAAACAGCATCACATCCAATTGCGAAGGCTATTGTAAATAAAGCGGAGTCCCTGAATTTGAGTGTCCCTAGTACAAGAGGACAATTAACAGAACCAGGTTTTGGATCCTTAGCAGAAGTAGATGGATCTTTGGTTGCAGTTGGTGCAATGGAATGGGTTCATGAACGTTTCCAGAAAAGATCGACGCAATCTGATTTAATGGATCTGAAAAATATTGCGACACATCTATCATCAAAAGGGATATCATCATCAGAACATTCAAAAACAATTGTTTATGTTGGACGTGAAGGAGAAGGTGTCATTGGTTCCATTGCAATTTCTGATAGTTTACGCCATGATGCAAGATCTACTGTAAATAGGTACTTCCTCTCTTTCATAAATGATATTATGTGGGCAGAAACTGCAGAGACATAGACATAAGGACTTCAGCTACCAAGTAAAGCTGCAGTTCTAGATTCCACTAACTACTTTCAGGAATGTATATCTGGTCAAAATCACCCATGGAATTAATCAAAATCACCATTTATTTGCCTGTCATTTGTTTTTGTCAATTTTCTGTCACTGCATAGATTGTGTATGACTTTGAGACATCAGATGTCCTCATGGTTAACTTGGATGTACTACTAAAAGCATGGAGTTTGAAATGATTTATTTTTCTTGGATAGTAATTTTTGTCCTCGCCGTTGCTTTGTCTCTTACTTGACTATACACTCATGTCTGGATGCTCTCTTCGGCTATAGACTCATGCTGTTGCTTTATCAGTTGCGGCATGCTCTCTTCGGCTATTTACTTCGAGCTCCCCCTGAACACCACTAGGACTACTATCAAACTCCATAGTAGGTCGGTCAATCATCTCAACCAGGAGAGTGAGTATTGGAGGAATAGCAGGAAAAGGAACACTGGAGGAGGGAGGCCTCTCTTCACTACTTTTACCCCCCTAAAGAGAGGCAAGGGGGAAGAAGGGAGTATCCTCACGAAAGGTGACATCCATGGAGACAAACTTCTTCCCAGATAATGAGTGATACCACTTGTACTCTTTGTGGGATGAAGAATAGTCAAGATGCATTTGAGAGCCATGGGATCCAACTTGGTGTGGTTTGGACCCAGAATATGGACAAAGAAAACATAACCAAAAACACAAGGTGGAACGAAAAACGAGGAGCAATTTGGTTTAAGGATCTGGTAAAGGGGTCGTAAAGTGCAAGGTGCGTGAAGGCATGCGATTAATGAGATATGCAGTAGTAAGAACAACATCAGACGGATAAGACTTACGCATATTGCTACTAAGGAGAAGAGAATGAGTTACCTCAAGGAGATGACAAAAGGAAATAAATTATGATTACCCTTGGAAGGATAAGATGAACGACAATGTTTTGCAAGTTCACAAGTCTCATAGTACAGCTCAGACATACAAACAGAAGTAAATAAAGCATGAAATAAGAGTATCAAGTACGGAAAAGAAACATGACCAAGGCATGCATGTCAACATAAAATGGACTCTAGACTGAGTCGATTACTACTATGAGACTGCAGTGCTGTGGGCTCAACAAGATGTCCATCTAAGAGGTATAAACCATCCGCCTCACGTCCAGAACCAATCGTCCTCTTCATATACAGGTCTTGAAAGACACACAAAAAAGGAAGAATGTAACACTACAATTCAATTGTTTGGTAAGGGAATTAACAGATAATAGATTGAAAGTAAACTTCGGAACATGTAAAACAAAAGATAAAGAGAGATGGGAAGAGTGATTAACATTCCCTTTCCCAGACACAGATGAGAAGGTACCATCCACAATTTTAACATTATCATGACTTGAACAAATAGAATAGGACGAAAATAAAGAAGACATACCCGTCATATGTTCAGAGGCACTTGAATCAATGATCCAGGTGGGATTGGATGAGGAAGTAGGCGCATGATGAGTAGTGTTTTTGGTACCCGACTGAGCAAAGGGCGGAGTGGATGTTGCAAAAGGTCCAGGTCCCTCTAACTAAGCAAGAAACCGTCTAAGGTTGTCAATCTTGGCCTGCTGAACTAGGATAGTAGGGGAAGAAACACCCCGAGTAGCCATCAGAAGAGAAGGCCATGTGGTAGTATTTTGGAGAGCACCCACTGAAGTATCTAAACTAGCACTATGGGCAGCAAGAGCCATTGGTCGGTAGGTATGTGGTGGACGACCATGCAATTCCCAACACTTGTCCTTCACATGTCCAGTAGCCACAATAGTCACATTTGGGCCTATCCCGGTCAGAAAACCTCCCAACAAAAGACGTGGTAGATGGGAAGGTAGAAGGCTGAAAGCTCGGCCTTCTGAAAGCGCTAGGGAGCATATGTAGATATAATAGCAGATCAATCAGTAACTGGACATGGTGCCATGGCATTACGTCTGCTCTCCTCACTCTGGACATAAGAGTACACCTGACTAAGCGAAGGGAGAGAATCACGGTTAAGGATCCGAATATTCGCTAACTCATACTCAGAGTTAAGCCCTATTAGGAACTCAAAGATCCTTGTCAAACAACCATTTACCCCAAAGATCGACTTGTTGGGGAAAGGAGAAACAATTATGTATACCAATGGGTCGTTGGGCCAACACAACATGTGTGGACGTGGGAACACACCATCCGCTAACACGCCCCCTCAGCGGGAATACACTCTGTTGGAAACTTGAACCCGCGACCTCCCAATCCTTAAGGCTCTGATACCATGTCAAACAACCATTTACCCCAAAATATCGACCTGTTGGGGAAAGGAGAAACAACTATGTATACTGACGGGTCGTCGGCCAACACAACATCCTCGACCAACTTCTTGTACTTGTTGCCATCCTCAATACAAAAGGGCTGAAATGTGTGATAGTAGTTCAATTCTTCTCACATACTCCTAAGAGTGGCAAAGTAGTCTAAGAGAGACCGTTCCCCTTGATGAAGATAGGAGATATTTTGACGAAGCTGAAAGGCTCTGGCCAGATTTTGTTGCTAAGAGGTCGTGTCCCAAACCTCCTTGGCCATACGTAGGAACAAGAAACCTCGACTGATATAAGGCTGCATGGAATTAACGAGCCAAGACATGACGGGGAGATTCTCAGTCTCCAACTTCTCAAACAAAGGGTCATCGGAATTCTTAGGCTTGACAACTCTCCCAGTGATGTACCCCAATTTCCCTTAGCCACTAATACGCATCCTGGCTGTCTAAGACCACTCCAAATAATTCCTTCCATCTAACTTGACTGATGTGATTTGTAATCCTAGGTTTTAGAAGCCTACTTGAGTCACCACGGCCCTCCGACACTCCCAGAGGTCACTTCCGAGTTCACCGTGGAACCTCCAGCACCTCCTCCAGTAGACATGGATACTCATCGTCCACCAACAAGAGAACAAAGGTGTCGGTGCACACAATAGACCCTCCAACACCTCGAAGACACAATTGAGTAAGGTTTACAACCCTAGAGAAGCCTAAAAATGGGTAAATAGGTGGTTTGCGGTAATCTCCTTGGGGAGATTCATCTTCCGAATCCTTAATAGTTGGCCGAATGTGATGGGACTTGTTTTGATTTGTTGATCATTATGTAAGTGATCAAAAAATGCAACAAATCCTACCAAGAAACCCTGCATAAATCAGAAACACAAAGAAACTCGAGAACTAGTCTTTTACCTTATGAAGAGATTGAGCAAAAGTCCATCAAGATCACGCCAAAAAATTCTCAAAAATTCACCAAAAAATCTCAAAAATAGTTCTTCTAGTTTTGCTGATTACGTTAGTTGTACTGCGTGACAAAGCATACGTGTGTGCGATCTCTGGTTGATTCTTCTTTCGCCACCAAGCTCTGATACCAAGTAGAAAGTGATTCTAGGGTTTAGAAGAAAGAAGAGAAATAGAGGAGAGAGAAGAGAGAAGGAGAGCACGTGGTGCACATGACTCCAATCTTTTTATTTATATGAAAACATTTACATGGACAAGTATGCCCTTACAACGAGAAAAGGTATTACAGTACTACCCCGACAACATGGCACACATTGGTTGGGAGTGCATTTGTTATCTTTTCTAGCCTTCCTCTTTCATTGGTCGTCTACTTTTAAAAAGTTTGGAGGCTTCCGCTTTGGGGACTTTGTTTTAGGGTGGGAGGAGGTCATATCAATATCAGGATAGTTTTTTTCAATTTGGCTGTGTAATGTTTGTCTCCTTTTGACTGTGACGGCCTTCCTCATAGGTTTTTCTCCGTTTGTTCAGTGGCGTTTTCCCTTTGTGAATATGGTACACACAAAAATAAAAAAATACCTCCCAAATTTTCAAAGCCCAAGTTGTGAAATATTTCAAGTTCTTATCTCTTTCTAGGGATTCATGTAAATTATCACCATGTTCAACTCAAAGTCTTTTATAACTGAAATATGTTTAGTACTCTGTAAATTATTATCAGTCTCATCTCATCAGCTTACCCAGTTGCTCTGGATTTGAAGGCTCCAGAAAAAGGGGATCCAAACAGTTCTCTTATCAGGTGACAGGGAAGAGGCAGTGGCAACTATAGCCAAGACTGTTGGAATAGGGAGTGAAAGCATCAGTGCTTCCTTAACTCCACAGCAGAAATCCGGTGTCATATCAACTCTGCAATCTAAAGGACATCGTGTTGCTATGGTAACCTGATTCCATCAATCATCCATCGGTAGTCCAGCAAATATGTTCAACATCGGAAAACCTGAAGTGTTGGTCTCTAAGCATATGCTACATCTTAAAACTCATTGTCCTAGATTGGGAGTTATGGATTTTTTGAATTTTGAATGGTCTAAGATTTGCTAACATGCTTACTCCAACTTGGAAACCAGCACCTCAGGTTTTCTCATGCTATATTGTCTTAAGAGCAGAGAAAATGGAAATTGATATCTCACTGACACACATCTAGTACCCTTGAAGGTAGGTGATGGCATAAATGATGCACCTTCTCTGGCTCTTGCTGACGTTGGGATTGCCTTGCAAATCGAAGCAAAAGAAAATGCTGCATCTGATGCAGCTTCTGTGATTCTTCTTGGGAATAAACTTTCACAGGTACAATTCTCTGCTAATACCAATATGCAATAGTTTATAATGCCCCTAGTTAACCAATAGATCGTCTTATGTAACTTCTGCCTATAACCCAAACATGATGTTGAATGAATTGTTTTGGATCTTCACTATAATCACTCAGAGATATGGTGGAATAATCTTTATTATTTTTTAATGAATATTAGATGCTATTAAAGATTTAGAATCTCTGTGGTTTGTATCTTTTTCTAGTTAAGGTCTGGGTGAGGTAATACTAATGAAACTAGAGGGCATATAAGCTTCCATAGAATTAGGCTACAGAAGTAAAATAAACTTTGGTAACGGTGAAGGTTTGAAAGGCTCTGGGTCCAGATAATATTCTAATAAAGATCTGAAAGTGTATGGGAGAAATTACATTGTCTTAGTTTAAACTAAGTTATTCAATTAGATTTTTTTGAGTAAGAAATGCCGGATGAATGGATTAGTACTGTGGTATCTAATTATGAGGATGAGTGAGATGTATAAAATTACACATCATGGGATCAAACTTATGAGCCACGCTTGAAACTGTGGAAGAGAATAATTGAACAAAGATTAATAAAGAAACAGTGATAGCAGAGAAGTAGCTTGGATTCATGCTAGGGATAGATGATCTAGTGTTGATTGATGAGACTTGGTAAAACTAGAATTATATTGCGATATCTTAGGAACTAGAGGTTTTAATATATCTAGGACCAAGACAGAGTATATGCAGTTCAACTTTAGTAAGAATACTCTAAGAAATGAGGCATTAGTCAATATTGATGGTTAAGATTTTCTCTAAAGTGGCCATTTTTTGCATATAGAGGATATTGCTTATTGGATTAGATATGGGAGGATAAAGTAGGGATTCACTTTTGGAGTATTGTGACTTATGTGTAACGATTAAACAAAAGGGAAAATTCTACAAGCCATCAATAAGACCAGCTATGCTTTATACAGCTGAATGACAAACAAGCAGGAAACAACATATACATGAGAGTAGCAAAGATAAGTATGTTAAGATGGATGAGTTAAAAACTAGGAAAGCCAAGACTTGAGCACATCCGAGGGAATCTAGAAGTAGCCCCAAAAGGAGATAAAATAAAGGAAAGTAGATTGAAATGGTTTGGGCATGTGCAATGAAGATCTATGACAGCACCGGTCAAGAGTTCTTTGGTGCAATACTTCATTTGGGTGGGTTAGGGAAACCCGGGATGACATGTAATTTTCAGAAAATTACCCAAATAACCATCTAAAAAAATGAATATTTCTAGCTATATTATGTATAATACATTTTTCGTGAAAATGTTGAAAATAATGCGGAAATGATGGAAATATTGTGGAAAGTTTGGGAAATGATAAAACAAACATAAAAACACACATAAGCTATGAAACCATAATATACAACCATATATGGAAATGAATGACCATAGCGGTAGGTAATATGTTGAGGCAAATCTGATAGTCAGTCAAGGTACTATTTAATTAAATAACTATTATTTAATTGTTAATTATAAAAAAAAAAGTAATAAATCAAGGTGTTAATGAATCCTTATTCATTTATATTATTGTCTTAATATTATGTATAATTTTACAAAACCTGTTTACTATTAACTTATAATATTTACTTTTTTGAATGTTTAAATATTTTTTTGGAAAACAATTAACCCAACCAACTTGAAGAACGGGCTAAGTTATGCAACATGTATAATCAATTTATGCACAACCATGGATGTTTTAGGGTAAAAACCAATGAATTTGGGGTTTTCCCCAAATTTCAATTTTTCACCCTAAACGATCTTCAATCCATGCACAAATCCAATATAAAATGCATCATAAATTCATCGATTTGAAGCATTTACACCTAATGTAGCAAGAAATGAGAGCAATAAAACTTGTCAAAAAAAAATGAGAGCAATAAATTTTATACGTATGTAGATTTCGGGTTTGAAAAAAACTCCAGCATGGGGTTCGATTCGTTCTCACAATCAATCCGCAAACCAAGAAATCTAAAATGGATTTTTTTTTTATATAAAAAATATATGAAAAGGGGTTAAATGGATCAAATTGGGATTTGTGGCAGTTTTGAGCTCAAATGGGTTGTTGCCTACCTTTGATCGAAATGTTTCCATACATGTCGAAACATTTTAACCGAAATAATACATATTCGCACTGTCAATTGATCGAAATTTACTGTTCACACGAATATTTCGACATGAATCGAAATATTTCGTGAAATTTAACATTTTTTTCCATGTATGTATTATTTCCTGTTGGTAACCTAGAAAATGGAAATATTTAGCGAAATATATAATTTCGCTAAATTTATTTCCTTTATATACGTCTCATTCCAAATAATAGGAGAGGTTTAAGAAAACCTATAAAAGGAATCTATCACATATGAAGGCAGTGTCCTGCCATAGCCATTCATACAATTTATTAGAAGCTTAATTTGGTCTTTTTTCCTTATTGGCCTTTATTATGAATTAATGGAAATATTGAGCCTTTCCTCATCTATTTTCTTTCCCATGTTTAGTTTACAATACTAGAAGGATCATTACAATTTTTCTTTCCCATCTTTCCATTTTCCCCTAAGACGTGTTCTTGAACAGGTAGTAGATGCACTGGACCTAGCACAGGCGACAATGGCAAAAGTACATCAAAATCTGTCATGGGCAGTAGCATATAACGTTGTTGCCATTCCCATTGCTGCTGGGGTACTACTTCCACATTTCGACTTTGCCATGACACCTTCACTTTCTGGTGAGCCAAGTTTAGTTACTAGTAAAATATTTGCAGGGTACTTAAATCAGGATGGGAAGTTGTCTTCCATGTTGCTGCACTAGTACCCCATGGATATGAGGTTTGGGACCCACCAATAGATGGGTCTTAAGATGATCTTTTGGTCAACATTGACCTGATCAGATAATTATCACCATCCAATCGTTAATCAATGGAAAAAATAATTATGATCATCCAATCTATCAACATCTTTTCAGACCTTGCCCTATCTTTTTTCTGACCATCCTGGAGAATGCTATAACCTGGATGGTTACATCATCGAGTTTACCTTTCTTATGCCTAGAAGATCTCCTGGGTGGGTTTGACAGACCACCCTGCATGTGTATTACATGAGTGAAGAATCAGGGAGAGCAACTTCTTCCCATGAATGAAAAAACATGGTTAGCATCCTGACCGCAAGACTTCTTACCACAGGCCACACTAAATATACGTCACCAAGTACTAAGCTTCCATTCTTATCATAAAAGCAGAGAAATTTATGGTACATTGGCTCTTGTTTTGGCAGGGGGTCTGATGGCTTTGAGCTCCATATTTGTTGTCACAAACTCACTGCTTCTACAGCTACATGGATCCACAACAAAGACAAAAGCTAGCCATGTTCAGTAATCAATATGCCAACAGCTCAATGGGGAAGCTCAATGTGTTGGCTTTTGTCAGTTTGGGAAGAGTGGGAACAAAAGAAATACAATGAAAAAAAATAAATTTAAATATTAGGAGTCTTTTTCTTTGTTCGTAATTGTTTCTTTCCTTTGCCTACATCCATAAAGATATGTTTCACAAACTAAATTAGTGTTTTTCTGGGAATTGCATCCCTGATTAAATTGAACATTTTTTTGTGCTACTATTAGTCATTGAATGAGTGCATGAATGTTTTGCCCACCCCTTGGTGGATAGGCACACCAAAAATCAGCTTGATTGATGATTTCTAGCCGTTGGATTTAGTATCTAAAAACATGCTCGAATCCAATGGCTAGAATCACTATTTAAAAAGTGCTAAAATCTCATGGCTAGAGATAATCAATCAGGTTATATTTGGTGTGTATCCGCCAAGGGTGGGCTAAACATCCATGAAGCCAGTGGGCCAATTGAACACAGTTTGGATATTGAGTTGGTGGGGCTGTTGAGCCCACTTCTGCTGCTATGCCGCGCTTAAGTGCTCTCAGCCACATTGCTCTCAGTTCGGTATATTGCTGTCAGCCTCTCCGTTTAAAACCCAACTTCTTGAAGAGAAAAATATTCATAATCCGAAAGAATCCAGTAATTTAATAATTCTCAAAAATCTCATGAAATTTTTAAAAATTAAAGAATATTTATAATATATCATACATTGTGTTTATAAAAATATTTTAGAAAAGATTTTTATGAATTTGGAAACCTTGATAAATGAAAATTTTGTTGTGGAGGTTGGGCTCGGGGGGACCCCAACTTTTTACACCCATTTTGGCATACCGATTAGATTTTAGTACTTTTTAAGGTGCTTATAGCAGTTGAATTCAACCATTTTTTTAAGTATTAAAAGCAACGGCTAAAATTCATCAAACAAGCTGATTTTTGGTATGAATGGGCCCAGATAGCAATGGTCATTTTAAAAATCCTCAGGTAAACCTTGTTACATCACGACCCTTATATAACTACCCAATTTATATTTACATGGCGGCATATACACTTATGTATACACATTTTAATCTATTGGTCTTTTGACGTTCTCGTCTTTTTGACTGTTTTTTTAACCCAAATCGTTTTGAACTTGCATTTTTCGATGGGCCAGACATGATTTGCCAACTATAAGGAATCATCCTTGTACTCTACTTGTAGCCCACATAGAGCATTCCTTCTGGATCGAATTTTAAAGTTTTGAGGTTGCACGGTTATACATTTATGTATACACATTTTTGCATAGTTTTAGACTAGAGTATTAAACCCGAAGTCCTCATCTATTGGTCTTTTGACGTTCTCGTCTTTTTGACTGTTTTTTTAACCCAAATCGTTTTGAACTTGCATTTTTCGATGGGCCGGACATGCTTTGCCAACTATAAGGAATCATCCTTGTACTCTACTTGTAGCCCACATAGAGCATTCCTTCTGGATCGAATTTTAAAGTTTTGAGGTTGCACGGTTCCAAGCCAAAAATATTCAGCTAATATCCAAATAGTATATTAGCAAAAGAAGCTACATGACACACAAACACATCAAACAACAGAGCTTAGGCTTTACATTGGCATGGAAAGCCTCACAAATCAAGATATCAGAAACCCATAACCCTACCCCCAAGTAGAAATTGCTGTGAAACCCTCTCCAGTAGCCACCCCATAGTGACCCCAAAAGAGAAAGGGGAAGCCCAACACACCCTATTGGCCTTCAAAATCAGTTTTAACCCACTGTCCATATTTGCTCTTCATTTTCTCATCCAACTCCTTAGCTCGAACCTCTGCAATTTTAGTCGCATTCGCCATCGATTCCTCCTGCACTCGCACCATCCTCCTGCTTCTCTTCCTCGCCATCGCCTCCCGCTCCGCTTCCAACCCCTCGTACTCCTTCACCCAACAGCTATGAACAGTACAAGTCAAGACCAATATGGCCAACTGCATCATAAACATACCCATCAAGGCCCCACACTCTACCCTGACCAAAATCCGTGCTTCTCTTGGATCTCTTGGTGAATTCAGCAACCGGAGGCTCGAATTCTCTCTAGTGAACAAAGCCAGGATGCTAAGCACTTGCCCAGTTAACGAAGCGAGGAGAATTGACACATGGCTGATGAAACAGAAGTGTGTGAGCTGAGAATAGAAACCCACAAGGGAAGAGAGAAGTGAGAGGCAAGAGACAATGAAGAGTGCCCAACCAAGGGAGGTTGGGGGGTTTTTTAGTAGAAATATGGGTGCTAGAGAGGCTGAAGAGAGGATGAAAAGAATGAAGTTAAAAAATGAGAGGAGGAGGTTTGGAAAGGAAGAAATGCTTCTAAGTTTAGAGGAAGCCATTCGTGAGTCGTGACAAGAGATGGAGAGAGGTTTTTGCTATGAAGGTGAGAGGGGGGAGAGATTTTTAAATTTTTATAGTGGGTGAGATTTGGCCGTTGGAGGCTACAACGGCTAGAATTGGGAGGGGCCCTCCTTTTCCATCTTTTTGGAACTCCACCTTTTAAAAACCTTGGTTGTATCATAATCATTCCCTCCCTCACATTTTAAAGAGTCTGGATTTTGAAAATGCGAAATGATAGCAACGTCCCATATGTTCCAATCATTGGATTTTTTAAAATTTGCCTTTCGGATTCGTTGGTGGTCTTTGGGATTTGTGTGGTGGGAATCTCAATGAGTATCAATGGTTTAGACTTTGGAACAACTTCAAAATTTGAAATCTTATAGGGGGATTGGAGCTAATCAGTATTAGGAGGGTTTAGCAGCTGAAGGCCCAAAAGTAAAATCCTTTGTATTAGCCACATGGCATATTCTTCGAGAACACTGACCGTATGGATGTCTGGCCCATACCTAGGTGGACCAGCAAACCAAAAATCAGCCTGATTGGTGATTTCTAGCCATTTGATCTCAGGAACCCAAATAATGCTCAAATCCAACAGCTAAAAATCAATTCATGGATCATATGGACGGTTTTTTTCCTCAACAATATCGTTGCAAAAGTCCATTTTTGTTCAAAGATGTCTTTCAGCAAATGCTCAACGACATCTATATGAACCACCTGGCACATTGATCGAGATCATTATTTACAGACCAAAAATCAACTTGACTGGTGATTCTTGCCATTGGGTCTGAGTACCCCTAAATAATGCTCGAATCAATCCTAAAAAAGTGCTAATATCAATCAGAGAAATCAATTAATCCTTTAGTTATGGAAAAATTGAAAGACTAAAATGCCTTTCAAAACTTAGAATGATTAATATATTGTGAGGGACTGTTTTGGAAATTCGTCAACCTAAAAGCTCGCTTTATAATATACTACTGGGTGGCCCATGCCCACTGCACTCGGGTGTGAACGGCTGAGATACCGTCCAGTCGGTTAAGATCTCGGCCCTTTTTTATTGTAGCCTATAAGAAGGGGATAAGTAGGGAGACAACCACTGTTACTTGTGAGAAGAGGAGTTGAAGCCCCGATCCAAAGTGAGTCCATGCAAGAGAGAGAGAGAGAGAGAGTGAAGGGGTGATATGTGTTAGCACACGCGGGTGTGAGTGGCTGACATCCACCATCCATTTGGGACGATAAGATCTCGGCCATCCTTTGTGAAGCCGATAAGAGGGGGTATAAGTGGGGAGATAATTTTCCTATTTTGTTATATAGACTAGTGGGTGGCCCGTGCCCACGGCACTCCCTAACAAAGCATTTGCCAAAATCAGGTGGGAGTTAACCTCAACCATTGATATGAAGAATAGTGGATCTCAGCCACTCTTTATTGAAGCCTGATAGGATATGAAGGAGTATAAGACAACCATTGTCACTTGTTATATAGATATAACCCTGTGTGTTAGTATGAGTAAGAGCTCGGTTAGATCATGACTAGCTCTCGATGTTTCTAACAGGGCGAGACAAAGGCTAAAAATGGAGTGGATTAAGATGGAAAGTATGTGAAGAAATAGATTTCATATTATCGACCTAGACATTTGTTTTCATTAATTAAAAAAAAAATGCAACTTAAGGATGCATTAGGATTTTCGACTACGGTTTGAGTAATTAAAAAATGAGGGACTTTTGGTCTTTTGTCGGGTTTGGCATCTGTGCACACTTTTAGGCATTTCTTGCTATATTTTTAACGGTTTCTTTTATTTGAGTTTTGATCACGGTTTTAAAACCGGATGTTATAATAAAAATTCCGGCCGTTATAATCGTAATACACCAACCCCGTTACATTATTTCAAAAAATAACGCCCAAACTGAAAAGAACGGGCTTATAAAAGTTATTTAGCCAATTTCGATATTTAAAAAGCAGAAGCAATTTTTAGTTACTTCTACTTTTACCCAAAAACCAACGAAAAATGCCATTTTAATAAGCAGCTTTTTTTTACAAAAAAAAAAGAAGCATAAATATAAAAATATAAAAAAGCAGCTTTTCTACTTAATTTCCACAATAACTAACGCAATGGGCCATTGGATGACATTAGGATTAGGTTCCACTATGGTTTATAGCATGGTTTAAAAAACGGCCGTTATAACGGATTCGGACTTTCCCCGTTACATTATGTACCATTTTAATGCTCAGAAAACAACGGTCATTATTTTCATTATAACAATCATTATTTTCTGAGAAAATTTGTGAAAAAAACGCCGTTATTTTTCATTTTTGCCCCTGAGCGTTACAAATTGGTATAACGGCCGTAATAATGGAAAAAACGGTAACACCCCTAGTCCATCATACAATTATAACGGCCCCATTTAAACCTTGGTTTATAGACGTCATGTGCACACATTGTAAAGCCTTATGGCTTGATGTTCTTGCCGCCCACATTCTAAGAAATGTTTGTCATTGCATGGGGATCAGATCACCACACCCCCCTCTAACTCCCCCCACCAACATACCATATTGCATATAATAATGAAAAAGAAATATTAGATTATTGAATAAATAAATATATAATTATTAATCTATTCTACTTCATAACAAACATGACCTTCAAAAGATTAGTCAAAGCATTTTCTATTTATTCCCAAAATGCCCTTATTTAATTTATTCATCACCAAACAATAATAAAGGACTTTTTTGTTTTTTCTACTTATTTCTACAAAAAAACAATTTGGACTTTTCGGCATAATTTGCAAATTTACCCCTCAAAACTAATCTTTCCAAGGGTGGGGCTCCATTGACAGGTGAAAAATCACACGATTCTGTACAGGGACACAATACAAGCTACGTGGCACATTTTTAGAGGAATATGACCGTATGGATGTTTTTCCAATCCCATGGTGGACCTACAAACCAAAAATCAGCCTGATTAGTGATTTATTGGCTTTGGTTTGGACGTATTTTCATGGGCTGATCTCAACTGTGGGAATTTGAACAGTATTTGAGGTACAAAGATCCAACGCCTATAAATAACTAATCTGGCTGATTTTTCGTTTATAAGTCCTCCATGGGATTGGACAAACATCCATACGGTCAGATTCCTCTAAGAGTGTGCCACGTGGCTTATGTAGTGTCCCTTACAGAATCCTGTCATTTTTTCGCCTGTCAACGGAGTCCGACCCATCTTCCAAAACTGTCATTTCCAGTTTTGCCTCTTCCAAAAATACTTGTGTACTTTGTGGGAAGGTCTTTCAAGAGAGGAGTTGGTTGGTATTTTATATTCACGGTAAGGGCAAAATCGTTATATAATTTCCCCATTAAATAGGCACGTGATTGGGACAATTGCACTTCAAGCCGTTTTCATGCATAAACGCTTTGCATGTGAAGTGTGGGTCCATACTACATTTATAGTACTCTCCAGCGAGTAAAACCTCTATCACAAGAAATTGTAAATCACACAATCACCAGCCAATGAGTTCTCGGCACGTATACGAGTGCTTGCAACATACCATGTGCGTTTACTTTTGAGGTGTACGTGCCGAGAACTCATTGGCTGTGATTGTGTGATTTGCAACCCGTTTGACAGAAGTTTTACTCAGACTTCCACGTAAGCACGTCATGCACCCCACGTTCCTCTGCTCCCACTATGCTGCCCTGAGATTGTGACAACTGGTGGACCTCCCCATTGGTGACGCGGCATGGAATCTGGATTATAATTCTAGTTCTGATTCGCTCCAAAATATCAACCGGACAAACGGGAAGATAATTATTCACTACTTGACGATAATTTCAATTTAGCCCGAGATGCGATATTTTGAATTTGTCAAGGTTCAAAACGACGTACACAGTGTAAAAGGTTCGGGCATGTGCTGGCTTTTGTACGCTGTGTCCAAGCCCGAGGCAGTAACCCGGTTCAACTCAAATTTAGGCTAAAAAAACATCTCATGGGCCAAGGCTCGCCCATTAACAACTCTAGGCCTAGGGGCTGATTTGGTGCATAAGAGAGCTGATCATTAGACTCATTACCAAGGATGAGGATAAGCTAGTGATGAAAATTCATTACTGTGAAGTGTGAACATATATTCGTGGTGGGTCCACATATGAGATATATGAAAGAAGAAAAGAGTGTGGCATGTCAACACAAGGATCAAAATATGTTAGTGTATATGGGAGGTGTACGAAAATTTAGAGCATTTCTGATCAGCTTCTTCAAATTTTAACTTCAAAAAGTATTTTCTTTAAAATTGAAGATAGAGACGTCCTCTAAAAAGTATTGAACTCCAAACAGCTCCGTCTTAAAAAACACATTTTAAGAAAAATATTTAAAATGACACAACGTAAATATCAAAATTTTAAGAAGTACACAAAAGGTAGAACTCCTCTTGGAGCCATGTCGGCCGTCCTAAGGGTACCCTGAACCTCCATTTGAGTCGAGATCCCTCCAGAGGTTGGCTCTCCCAAAACACTAAACCTATATCAAAAGTGTTGGTAAGTTGTTATCATGATCGGGGTCTGATTAGCTTTACATGTTGTTTGGATGAGCTTGAACTCGTGTAGGTAGAACTCTGTCCTTAGATTTGTCAATCTTCTCATATAGAAAGAGTCTACATGCTTCGAGAGCTCAAATTATGCATCTCAAGGTGACAAATGGAGGGTCTGATGGTGGCAACATTTTAGCACACAACAATAGTCGTAACAACAACATTAAGGGATCATTATATAACTTAATTGATGATTTAAAAGCTTGGTTGAGGCCATTTAGAGGTTGTTTTTGGAGCCTCGACTCTTTTAGGTTGAAAAAGTTACTATTCTCAAAGGTCACTTCTGTTTCAATAATCACAAGCAGCCTCTAAAGGATCCCTTCCCATAAAAAGTGAGCGTGCTCATTGATGGATTTGTAATTCTCGTTCAAGGTTTGCTTAAGTGATGGAAAGTCATATAGGTTACCTAAAGATCATTCTTCAGGTTTATCCATAGGTGGAGAAATTTTTTGAAGTGGCAGGATTTTTGAAGCAGCGATCATGGGCCAATGATCACGCATCACATATACAGATGATTACTTTCTAGAAAGACTTCTTAAAACCAAAGTCTAAACCATGGGTATATGTGAAGCGCAATCATTGGGCACATGATTGTTGCTTCAAAAATCCTGCCGCTTCAAAAAACGGAAAATTTCTAAAAAGAAAATAAACTTTAATTTATTTACAAAAAAGAATACAACTTTTCGCAAATCCCAAAAAAGAAAACGAAATGCCCTTTCAAAGGGCGTTTCATTACGTGGCACATGTTTATCAAAAAACGCCCTTTAAAAGAGCGTTTGTTAGTAAAAAACGCTATTTTAAATGGCGTTTTTCAGTAATAGACGCCTTTTTAAAAAACATCTGTCAGACCTCTGACAACTGACAAACGTTATTTTAAAGGGCGTGTGTCAGTAGAAAACACCCTTTTAAAGGGCGTTTTTTGATAAACAGGGAACCCCAATTTTTACGCCCATTTTGGCGTATCTAGAAGATGAATCAATGGCTGATTTTTGGTGAGGATGATCTCTACGGTGGGGAGATCATCCTCACAAAAATTCAGATCATTCCGATATTCGTAGACTGGTTTAGAAGTTGAGGAATTATGGGCCGTCGATTTTTACTGTGTAGGCCAAAATGGGGGTCCCCCAAGCCCCACCAAAAATAAAAAAAACTAAAAAATAAATAAAAAATAAATACATACGAGTTTTAAAGCGTAGGAGGCCGCTTTGATCGGAGCAAGGAGGCCGCGAGGAGACCGCCGGAGAGAGAGAGGGGAGAGTTCGCCTGAGGAGAACACAACGAGAGAGGAGAGGCGGGAGAATAGATGAAAGCGACTTAGGCGGAATTTAAGTCGTCGCCTGGCAGACGCCCTTTGAAAGGGCGTTTTTTTCATGAAAACGTTTTTAAAAAAATCATTTCTCAGGAATAAACGCCCTTTAAAAGGGCGTTTGTCAGACGTGTCAGCCATCAGTCATTCGTTAGTCAGTCGACGACTGATTCGACTGACAGCAGACGAAACGTTTCGTTTTCTTTTTTGGGATTTGCGAAAAGTTGTATTCTTTTTTGTAAATAGATTAAAGTTTATTTTCTTTTCTGCAATTTTCCGTTCAAAAAATTTCTCCCATTGGTGACCTAAAGATCCTTTAAAAAGGATACTTTTTATGGTGGACTCCTATGTTCAAAGGACCAAATTTTGCCATGTCACACGTCGGAGTGTTACTATGAAAATTTCAAACTTGAATTTCAAATTTTCAAAAACAAAAAATAATGGTCGTTATAATGGAAAATGACGACCATTTTTCACAAATAATCTCCATTTTCATCCTCAAACCAACATTCTCTTTTACTTGGATTGAATTACAGAAATAGCCTTGTCTTGTAAATAACTAGTAGGTGGCCCATGCCCACGGCACTCCTCGACAAAGCGTTTGTCAAAATTGGGTGTGAGTGGCTGAGATACCGTCCAATTGGAGAATAGGATCTTGGCCCTTCTTTATGAAACCTATAAGAGGGGGAGACAACTTCCCAGTTTTTTTATATAGATCATCAGATCGTTAAATCTTGGAAGTGGCTAAACGGCACACTAGAGTTGACGTCGGACTGATTTACAGTAGGCCCTTGTACCTGTAAATAACAAAAACAGCCTAATGCCATTGTCATGGAACACAAAACTTGAATCGTCATGTTATATAGGGGTGTCAATTTGTACCCAAACAACCACTATTGAGGACTGTGTAATCCCAATTATCTCAGTTCTTGGACTAGCTATTTCATAATTGAACCTAAAAGAGATCCGAGACACTAGGGATCCGGAACCAAAGTATTTAATAGGTTCCGATTCTTGATACGCTAGTATCCGGAACCCAAACACCCAACATGGCAGCTCAGATGGTTGGTGTGTATCCACCACTTTCGGGAAGTCGTGGGGTCAAACCCACGCAGGCAGGTTTCCTCCTTTGAGCGGTTGTGCCAGGAGTAGGAAACCCCTTCACCGGCAATGATTGGGTCCAGGCTTAGCCTGGTTTCTTCCGTGGGGCCGACTACAAAAAAAAAAAGTATCCAGAAACCAAACCCCGCATGTATAATAATGCTAAAAATGTCAAATTTCTTCCAAACAAGTATTAAAATTATTTCATATATATATATTTTTTCACATATTTTGTAAAGTACTAAAGTATTTAGTACCGGATTTTAATCCATTTGGGTTGCCTCACCCATTTGGTTGCCATGTTGCAACATGTGGACTGGAGGGCAAGGGCTACCTAAAGAGTAGGTTACACTTACAGAAGTATTACCAAAAAAAGTAGCTTGAATCGAAACTAATTCTCCCGGTTACTTATGACCTCCTTTCGACGTGTCACAACATTATAGGCGAGTAAAACTTCAGTGTTGTGACTGAAGCCGGTCACAACCCCCAATACGAGCCTGGCACACTATTAGATGGCGCTGACAGTATGGATGTTTGGCCAGTTCCTCGGTGAACATGTAAACTAAAAATCAGCCTGATTAGTGATTTACAACCTTCGGATCTTTGCACCCAAATAACCATCAATAATGCTCAAATTCCTACCGTTAAAATCGACCCGTGAAAATAACATCAATCCAACGCTAAGAAATCACTAATCAGGCTTTTTTTTTTAATATTTATGGGTTTCAATTCTAGATCCACCTGTTTAGGACCCAGAACCGTAATACCGATCATAATACGTTCCGGTTCTGTCCACCTTGGTACCAGAACCAAAACCGACCTACTGACGCATATGCGATTGAGTCTCAACCGTCGGATTCAAGAGATATCTACCTGACAATGATTGTAAAAGGTAAAATAATAATTTTGGGAATTAAAAAAAGTCATTGCCACGTCGACCATAAAGCCCAGTGAAACGCGAGAAATTCGCGGCAAATAGTAAATGAGATATTGCTAACTAAATTCTCAATCCACGTGGCAAATTCCTATTGTGTGGAATCGGATGAGGGAGACGTGCTTCCACTTCGAGGAGCAATTCTCTAACCCCGCACATAAATTGGGAAACATTGCATGATTGTCCGCCGGTTTAACAAAGCTGAGGTCGGTAAAAAGAGAACCAAACCAAACGACCTTTTATTATTATTTATTTAATAACGAGTACGATAGCAACAATAACGGCGTCATTTCACGCCGTCGATGTGGTGCTGTGGTACCCACCACCTCCAAAGTACCTTCCCGAGGAGAGGAGAGAGGGGAGGTAACTTTCTCTGGTGGAGGTTAAAGAAACGCTCAGAGTACGATGGCGATGGTGGTCCCCACGATCACGGAATACATTTACTCTCCTATCATGCAGCCTGCAGCCAACTTACTCACCGAGTTTTACGTGTACTCGCCTTGGTAAATAAAGTCAATATGTTTTACCGAATGATCAAGTACGTTGCTTCCTTATTGAATGCTGTGCGTTGAGTCTCTCATCACCTTCGATCTTTTGTTGTTTGGATGTCTTAGTCGTTAATGGGCCCCATAGGATAATTGACATGAATCACGATGATAATCTCGTGGCTGGCCACTAAGGAAGACCACCTCCTCAGGATGACAGCATCAATTTCAGTCGTATTATACTTGATGGGAAAAGACCCAATGGTCTTTCAAATGGTCTTTCGGGCCCAACATCTTTCAACTTTGTAAGTTTGGAGTGTTGGGAGGACCATCGCTTTGTGGGCCCTCTACCATGCATGAATGCCACGTGTCTTGGTATAATGCTAATTGATATTCGTCTACCGATGATCTTTTTTTGTGACCAATCGCGAAAGTGACGCCGTTAGGTGGACCGTTTAAACTATAAGAGTAATTTAGTAAATATATTTTCTGGTGAGAGAGAGGTCGTCCTTGTCAACCCGAAAAGGATTTCGGTTCCGCTCTCCTGCGATGCAGAAAGCGAAACAGAGAGAGAGAGAGAGAGAGTTGCAGGTTTTACAGCAGAGGTGGTGGCAGAAGATTTTTAACTTTATCTTCGAAATAATTCTCTCTCTCTCCTCTCTCCCTCTCTCTCTCTCTCTGGAATACCACTTGCACACTTACCTTACTACTGGCTCTGTATTTAGAGAGTACAGCCAGAGCGATGTGATGGAACGAGCAAAGCTCATCTTGATTTCGTGATCTAAAAAAATACTGAAAAATACTCTCTCTCTCTCTCTGAGGAGTCTGAGCTTTGCTTTTTTCTCTGAAATCCTTCGACGAGGTCGTTTCAATGTCGGTGAATACAAGAAGAGCTTCATTTCTTCTCTCTATGAATCTGTTCTTTTTAGCGTATTTCGGACTCGTTCTCACAGATGGTTCATCTGTTCTATCTTGAGAGAGACAGAGAGAGAGAAGTATGCACAGGTGCTGTTGCAGTTAAAAAAAATTTGCTTTAATGGCGGTTGGGGTGGGTTTTGTCGCCGTTGAATGAATTGTTTGCAGAGGCGGTGATGGCATTTTGTTTCAACTTCGAGCGAACGGTCGGGTTTTTGCAAGTGCTTGTTCTTCTGGTTTTTCTCGGTGGTTTGAGCTTTGGTTCTGCGGATTCAAATGATGGTGAGCGTTGTTCAGTTTAGTTTTGTTCTGTTTGTGGTTTCGCTTTGATGAAAACTGAGGTTTGGTCTGTTTATGTTCTTGTTCTTGCCTTCTCTTTATTTTCATTTTTTCTATCGATTTTTTTGTGTTTAAAAGTTTGATAATGTTATATTTTTACTGAAGAAATGCGAGATTTACGGCATTTTTTTCTCCGTTTTTCTCCATTTTTCGTAATTTCTGGTTTTCGCCAGCATTTCTGCTCGCTATGCATTTGTTTCTCTCCAAAAGTTTTGATTTTTCTTCGTTAGAACTGTTTGATTGATGCTTATATCTTGATTTCTTGCTTTTATCTTGAATTTCTCTTGTAACTTTCATGTTAAACGGCTAGATTTTGTTTATCTGATTCTGAGCCACCAGAGATTTCTAGCTAACAAGCTGCATTGCGGTTTGCCTGGAAGCTGAGTTCCTATTTTACCGCCATTTTTTTTTGTAAAACACACAGTCCTGGTTTATTGCTTCTTATACTTTGTTTCACTTTTTGGATCTTTTGTGATCTAAAATTTGGAGCTATTGAAGCAAAACTTTTCATTCAATTATATATTTCTGTCTTTGAAGTATCAAGTTTAGGGTCTGCTGTATAGAACAAGAAATTCGAAGACCAATGGAGGTTGTTTAATGTGTAAAAATTGCGATGAACTGTAGTTCTTGAGATACCAATCCTTAGTTCCGTTATCTTCTTTAAAAGGAGCGACGCTGTTGGAGATCAAGAAGTCCTTTCGAGATGTTGATAATGTGTTATACGATTGGACGGATTTAACTTCAGACTACTGTTCTTGGAGAGGAGTGACTTGCGACAATGTGACCTTCGATGTCATTGCACTGTAAGAATTTCCTTCTTTCTCAATTTCTCAACACAATCTGAATTCTCATTAGTGGGAGTTCTAGTGCCATTCAATGCCTCTTCGTTTTGAATAGTTCATTTTAAGATGCAATGATCTGAATTATTTTTTGATCAATGCAGCAATCTATCGAGTTTAAATCTCGATGGGGAAATCTCACCTTCCATTGGAGATCTGAAAGGCCTACTCTCAATGTATATTCCCTGCGTCTAAATCTTTTTTTCTTTCGAAACTTAAGCAATTTTCAAACTTGTGTCCAATGTTCGGAGTTGATTTATGTGCTAGCTTGAATTATAAGTTGGTCTCAACCTCAATAATTTTTTTGATATGGTTTCTTTCTTCTGCAGTGATCTACAGGGAAATCGTCTCTCAGGACAAATCCCCGACGAGATTGGTGATTGTTCATCTCTGAAAAGCCTGTAAGTTTTGTTTGGTTGTGAGACATTAGTGAGTCTTGCTGCTAGGCTGTAGTGCTTGATCACATTTAGTGTTTTATTAGAATTTGATCTTCTCAAAGTTTCAAAGTGTTTCACTAATCTGACCATTATACGCTGTTACATAAGATTAAATGTTGTTGTCTCAGGGATTTGTCCTTCAATGAAATTTACGGTGACATACCATTTTCAATTTCAAAGTTGAAACAATTAGAACAACTGTAAGCTTCTCTAGATACAGAATGGCTTTGGATTAAGTTGCAATGTACTGGTTCCCTTCCATGTAATAATCTCAATTGGTGGGTTTCTCAGAATTTTGAAAAATAACCAATTGATTGGACCCATTCCTTCGACCTTGTCTCAGATACCAAACTTGAAAATCTTGTAAGTTTCACTACATTTCTTATTTTATCCTTATCCTTCCTATCTTAGCATGGGCATAACAACTCCTGCTTCCAGGGACCTGGCCCAAAATAAGCTGAGTGGGGACATACCAAGGCTTATTTATTGGAATGAAGTTCTACAGTATCTGTGAGTATACCAAAATTTCTTCTTCAAGTGAATTGTTTGTTTTTCAAACTTTTTCTTGGATATGCATTTAGTTTTTGTCTTTTGTTTCTCCACTCTGAGAGCTGCTATACTAATGGTTTCTGGGCGAGTCATGTATTTCAGGGGACTGCGAGGGAACAACTTGATAGGGACTCTCTCTCCTGATATGTGTCAGTTAACGGGGTTGTGGTATTTGTAAGCTCCTGGCCCGTTTCTTCGATGTTCCAAGAATCTCCATCTGTTCTGGTGAAGGGTGACATATATGAGCATTATCTAATTCCGTGTGTTCCACCTCGCTGCAGTGATGTAAGAAACAACAGCCTAACTGGGAGCATTCCTCAGAACATAGGCAACTGTACTGGCTTCCAGGTCTTGTATGTATACTTCTAACTGAATGGGGCTAATTTCTCAGGTGCTAGCTGCAAATGGGGATCATTCTAAGCTGTTTCTGTTCCTGTGATTGATAGGGACTTGTCCTATAACCTGCTGACTGGAGGGATTCCGTTCAATATTGGGTTTCTGCAAGTAGCTACACTGTATGTGGCCTTATTTTTTTTTATTTTTTGTTAAAAAAATGTGGGATTTTGAGTATTTGGAACTTATTTTCTGATTATTTCTTTGTCATTTTTGTGGATTGAAGATCTCTGCAAGGAAACCAACTTACTGGTCAAATTCCATCAGTTATTGGTCTGATGCAGGCACTTGCTGTGTTGTAAGCACTGTATTTACTGTTCTTCAATCTTGAAGGATTTAAATCTTTAGTCAATATGCTCTCCCATTTCAAGTTTCTTTCTCGGTTCATTTTATGTTTTGCATACTGGGTTGCCTCGTTAATTATCTCTATTAGATCATTATTTGACCTTCTGTATTTTTTTTCTCTGATCCAGAGATCTTAGCTGCAACCTCTTAAGTGGACCCATTCCCCCCATTTTAGGCAATTTGACTTACACGGAAAAATTGTAAGTTTCATGCTAATATTTGATGTCTTGCTAGATAGAAATTACTTGCACTGCTCATTTTCATTTTGTTTGTAAAATCTACAATCAAATTTGTTGTAGAGTTACTGGAACTTTATGCGTTTCGAAAGCATATATGCATACATGTGATGTTATGTTCTGATTGGAATGTCTGCATTCTTATAGGTACTTGCACGGTAACAAGCTTACAGGAACCATACCCCCTGAGCTAGGGAACATGACAAACCTCCACTACCTGTAAGGAAAATTTTTCATTATTTTCTCTGTCATTATCTGATAAATGTACTGTGGCAGAAAATCTCATGCTTCCTCTGCCTTCCACCTTCAATGTGAGCACAAGTGCAAGGGGCACTGGACAATTCCATTGTTTAACGCCTTCTACTCCAAACTTGATTTCAGCCTGATTGGAAGATTCTAAATGCTCAAAATGACGTTCAATTGGATGGTTAGAATCTCCCAATTGGGCTAATTTTTTTAAGGTAGGAGTCTAGGTTTTCTCATAGGTGGTGCCACTAGTTGGATGGTTCTCCCCAAGTGAATGCACACCACTCAGAAGAATATGTATTAAGTTTCACTGGGTTGCATTATCGAATATCATATCTATTTTCCCATCTTGAATTGTGAATGAAAGTTTTTACAAACACAGTTTAATTTTATGTGTGCAGGGAACTGAATGATAATCAGCTCAGTGGACGGATTCCACCTGAACTTGGGAAGCTCACTGACTTATTCGACCTGTAAGTTTTGATTAAGGATTTCCTGCATTGTTCTACTTGCTCGTGATTCAATCCTAAATTCTCTGCTGTTGGGATCAGTTTTCCCTATGTTACCAAGGCAAGTTAGTGATGCAACAGTCTTGCAGGAATGTTGCTAATAACAATCTTGAAGGTCCGATTCCGGATAATCTTAGCTCATGCACAAATCTTAATAGCCTGTAAGCATTTATTCTCTGTCCTGTTGCTTAGTTATTTGATTTTTTTTTTCTATTAGGAGATATTATTGACCCATTGATTCGTTGGCAGCAACGTGAACAGCAACATATTGAACGGAACAATCCCACTTGCCTTCGAAAGACTTGAGAGTATGACATACTTGTGAGTCCCATCTTTCATCAATAAATGATTATTGAAAACATTTAACTTAATTGGTTGATTTGGATCATCCATTTGGGATGATTTTTGGCTTGGAAAATCTCCTTGGTGAGCACATCTATTGGATGGTCCAAACCATCCTGCATGTTCCACTTGGACAGAGTATGTGGACAGAATATGGGGAGAAAGCATGAATTACATTGGCAGCTATTCACCCACTGCCACTCCCCTCTGTTACCTCTCCATCCTTGCTGGTGTCACTGCTGCTCTGGCCATATGTACACACCTAAATATGTAGTTTTACCTTCAGCTTCATTAATTTTCTTTGCCTTTGTTGATTTGGTTCATCCATTTTTTAAGTTTTGGTTTATTTTTACTGATAATATTTTTGATTAACTTCCCAGGAATCTTTCATCAAACAATCTTAAAGGTCCAATCCCTATTGAGCTGTCCCGGATCGGTAATTTGGATACCCTGTAAGTACAATTGCTTAAGAATACCTTGTTGTACCCGAACACTGCCTCCAAATGTTGGTTTTCTAACCTTTTTTTTCCCTTCTCAGGGACCTTTCGGATAACAAGATTTCTGGTCCCATTCCGTCTTCTCTTGGTGACTTGGAACATCTTCTGAAACTGTGAGTTCTCCCTATTTGGTAAATTGTTCTTTTTCCCAAGTTTTTTTTTCTGACTGTTATTTTTCCCCAATAGAAACGTAAGCAAGAATCGTTTGACTGGATACATTCCGGCAGAGTTTGGAAATCTGAGAAGTGTCATGGAGATGTAAGAAATGTGGAATTGTTGCCACTCCCGGTGTCATTAAGCTATATGCGTTCTTTCTGCAACTATACTAACCATGCTTTTTGTATTGTAGAGACCTTTCCAATAATCATCTCTCAGGCCCAATTCCTCAGGAACTTGGTCAGCTACAAAATTTATTCTTACTGTGAGTTTCTCTGTGTTTGTCCAATTCAATGTAGCCATTATTTTAGTGGTAAAAAAAATCAAAATATGTACCATTTTATTAGTGATGAATGTAAAACAACTATCATTATCTTGTTGCCGGTACTGTGGAGGTTATATACAGTCCAAACACAATTTAGGGTCAAGCGAATCTGCAACCAATGGCCCCCTACCCTACAAGACCACAGTCAGAAGTCAAACCAAGTAAATGATTGCAACATTTGGCATACTCCATTATTTTGGATGTTTTTCAGTGTATGGTCCAGGAAAAAAGAGATCTTTAGTTCGGATGGTTTGTCTCAGATACCAAGGATCGGCTAGAATTAATAACAATGCAATTGGCTAGAATCAATAGCAATGCAAACACGAGAAAACCAAAGAAACACATGCACATAGATTCGCGTGGGTCTCCACTAAGGTTATGTCCACAGCAACAACGATTGACTGTATGCAGA
This sequence comes from Euptelea pleiosperma, assembly GCA_035048495.1. Classification (NCBI taxonomy): domain Eukaryota; kingdom Viridiplantae; phylum Streptophyta; class Magnoliopsida; order Ranunculales; family Eupteleaceae; genus Euptelea; species Euptelea pleiosperma. The sequence continues at coordinate 14,239,212 of CM068548.1, forward strand.
TTGAACAGAGTACAAAATAAGCCTATAACAGTGGCTTATATACGAGTCCCTAGTGCCAAATCGACAATAAAAAGCCAATATAGAAGTTCACCCAAAATAGGGAATGTTATTTTCATAATGCTAAAAGTACTCCTATTTTGTGCTTTGGGGTGCCACTCACAAACCCCCTGGCAGCAGGCCTACGGGCTCACAAAAGGATTCATAGAGCTCAATAGGGCTATACAAGATAGAGTTCGAGACACTCAATTCTCGTACAACAGTTTGATCTTTCCTAATAGGTAGATTTTGATAGAGGAGATCCCCTAGGTTGATGTTAAGTGGTGGGTCCTGTTCCTATCTGTGCGTGCCACATGTCTTGATGTTCCATTTCTATGCTGTAGTTACTATTCATATCACTCTGTTTACAGTGCAATCTTCTGTATTTTAACCTTTTGGCTGCAAAACAATGGCAGGAGAGTAGAAAACAACAATTTATCAGGGGATGTGCTATCACTAATCAATTGCTTCAGTCTTTCTCTCCTGTAAGTTTACTTCACAAGAGGATCAATTCTTTTGCTCACCTTAGATTGAACAATAGGAGGGTGAAATACTAGAAATTTTCCTTAAAATTCTACTCTTACTGTGTCCAAGCAGCAATGTATCTTACAACAATCTAGTTGGTGATATTCCCACAGGCAACAACTTCTCCAGGTTTCCACAGGATAGGTGAGGAGACAATGATCACTTTTATTATCTCTAGCCATAACTAAGCACTTGACTGGGCCTGACCTGACAGCAAAGTTTAATAATTTTAGATCATGCATTAGATACATATTTCTTGATCTCTTGCTTGGTAGATGAAACCATTTTTTGTGCAGCTTCTTAGGAAATCCTGGTCTTTGTGGCTATTGGCTTAGTTCTCCATGTCAAGCATCTCATCCAACTGAGCGAGGTAAAGTCGAGCATATAGGTTCACAAATTTTCCATCACACTTCTTAGATATAAGGAAAAATGGTTGTTAAACCTTATGCAATTCATTGCTCTTTATGTATGGGGAATGCATTTATGATTGATACAGAACTTTCTTAATTTGACTGTACAATTGGTGAATTCATGCATCAACCCCAGAATGGTCTACAGCCACCTCCTGGATGGACCACACTTAACAAGAAAACTTATCTTCTAATTTCAATAGATATTATGTGCGAGGGAGAGAATTGGACAGACAGTGTGGTGAAATAAATGGCGTAATTATTGTTTTTCTCTTTTTCTGTTTTCACCATTCTTGACATTATTTGTGCAGGTACAATCTCTAAAGCAGCCATCCTAGGAATTGCTTTGGGTGCCCTGGTGATCCTTCTCATGATATTAGTGGCAGCATGCCGGCCGCACAATTCAATACCTTTTCCAGAAGGATCTCCGAACAAACCAGGTGGCTTCCCATTTACTAGATAAACTTCGAGATAAAACCTGACATACCCTTGGGGTGGACGATATAGATGATCTATAATAGCACAGAGATTCCACATGGTGCAGATGCAGGCTGTTGGGGCCCACTATTCAGTGGATTCCACCTAGGAGGCCTAAGAGTCCACAAGTCCATAGATTGATCTAATTGGATGATATAACCAATGAATGTATTGAGTTCTTTTGGATATGCTAGAAATTGGTAGATCAGATGATCACGATTTCATGCAATCAGGTTGATTTTTCCTAGGAGATCCGTGGAAACCATCAAATGGCCCATGTCCATCATGCTTCCAGTGGACCGCCATGATAATATACCCAAATGTAATTAGATATTCATTTAATGAGATCATTCTATAAAATCACAAGCGAAAATGTCAATATTTGGATGTGAGTTCAGTTCCATCCATGGTGTAATGTACCATGACTGATTTTCTTTTCTTGAGATGGAAATGAATAGCTTTCTCATTTCAAGCAAATTCGTTTTACTAGTTTTTTTTATTTCATTTTCGCATCCAGTATTCTTTATTATCTTCTGAGCCCTTTTCTTCTGTGTTTGTCTGCTAAACTGCAGTTAACTATACCTCACCAAAGCTGGTGATCCTCCACATGAACATGGCTCTTCATGTGTACGAGGATATCATGAGGATGACTGAGAATCTGAGTGAGAAGTATATAATTGGGTATGGAGCATCAAGCACAGTGTATAAGTGTGTGCTAAAGAATTGCAACCCAGTGGCAATCAAGAGGTTATACTCTCAGTACCCACAGTGCCTAAAGGAATTCGAAACAGAGCTTGAGACTGTTGGGAGCATCAAGCATCGGAATTTGGTCAGCCTACAAGGATACTCCTTGTCTCCCTCTGGGAACCTTCTATTCTATGACTACATGGAGAATGGTAGCCTCTGGGATCTCCTACATGGTAAGTGTGCATACATACCTTAGGATAATTATTGGCTTATTAATTCATAAAACGAGTTGCTTATATAATATTTACTTCATCCTTTAATATCACTCGAGTATGCAAAGACCCCAAATGTTGTCCCTCATACTTGACAGCAGTCCGATCGACTGGTTTGGACTTAAAAGGACATGGTAGATCATTACCTCTTTTTTATTGGCACTGCAGGCCCTTCGAAGAAGAAGAAGCTTGACTGGGATACCCGCCTTAGAATAGCACTTGGAGCGGCTCAGGGGCTGGCATATCTCCACCATGACTGTAGCCCTCGTATCATCCATAGGGATGTGAAATCGTCTAACATACTTTTGGATAAGGATTTTGAGGCTCATCTCACTGACTTTGGCATTGCCAAGAGCTTGTGTGTGTCAAAGTCCTATACCTCCACCTACATTATGGGCACCATTGGCTACATTGACCCTGAGTATGCTCGCACCTCCCGCCTCACTGAGAAGTCAGATGTCTACAGCTATGGGATTGTCCTGCTTGAGCTGATGACTGGAAGGAAAGCAGTAGACAATGACTCCAATCTCCATCAACTGGTATTTTGCCCATCTTCAGCAGTCCATTTCTCCATCTTGTGAAAATGTATCTAGGAGTATAGCTTGTCAGTTTATCTGATGTTGGTGTCTTTCTTTTCTTAGAGGGTAAGGATGATAAATAGGACCATGGTTCAAAGTACACGGGATCGTTCGGTTTCAGATGAAACTTTGTAAAACCGAAATGAAATCTTAGTGCAAATTTACACATAAAATGAAGTATCGTTCGGTTTCGGATGAAACCAACCGAAACATATGTAGTTTCATCCTATAGCGAAACTGAAATGAAACGGACGGAACTTTTCAGTTTCGGCTGGAACTTTGAACCTTGAGTCGGTCAGGCAGGTTTAAAAACAGTTAACATCAAAGTCAGGCGCCCCTCAGACTGAGTCCCCACATTAGTGTCTGCATTATATCTGATGCAGCTAGCTTCCATCATATGTTTATCTCTATTGATTGCAAGTTTGGAACCTGGTGTAGTGACTAACTACCCCCGTGGAAATAGCTGACATGGCCACCTCCAATTTGTCCACAGATAATGTCCAAGACTGCCTGCAATGCTGTGATGGAGACTGTTGACCATGAAATCTCTGCAACATGTAAAGATCTTGGAGCAGTAAAGAAGGTATTCCAGCTGGCCCTTCTCTGCACCAAAAAACAGTCCACCGATAGACCGACAATGCATGAGGTGACACGTGTACTTGGATGTCTTGCACCGTGCTCCACCCCTAAGCAGCCAACCCAACCACCTCCACCGCCGATCCCGGCGAAGGTGCCAAGCTACATGGATGAATACGCCAAACTCCAGAACCCCAATGTGATAAACTGCACATCCCTGAGCACCTCAGATACTCAACTGTTCCTGAAATTTGGAGAGGTAATATCGCAAAACACCGAGTGACATTCTTGTATAGTGTATGTCTAGAGATCTAGCCGTCCATTGACATTGGTAAAAAGATCAATGGTTATACTAATAGATCTAAGGGTGTATTCCCCATTTTTTGTGCGCATACTGTACATTCTCTGTACAGTATCTCGATGTCGCAATGTTGATTGGTTTGAGAGTGGTCGTTGGGCGGAGCCCATGGGCACAAGGGTCTGACTTGGTGGGGTTCAGTCTGGGGAGCCGGTGCAGCTCTCCCAGATTTTTCAGTTTGGACACCAGTCTGTCACCCGACAATAATAGACTGGGAATGCGTGCCAACAAACAGCAGGACCGCCCCATGAAGATGCTGACATCTCTAGGTGCACCACTTGTCATGATCTGGAGAGACCCATCGTCGTTAAGACAGTGCCCCTTGTATAAAAGTTTATAATAGCAAATGCTGAGTATTGCAATATGCACATAAATGTGGGGGCTGACAGGGGATCCGGACCCACATTTGTTTATAGACAATAACACCGTCTATAAGCACGGAGAGGACCCACCATTAAATGATGCCAATCATTTAATTTAAAATAATTCCTTCGCTTTGACTGTTCAGTAAAATTTTCAAGTGCCATCATCTTCCAAGCCTTTTTCCACCCTTTCGGCTTTGGGAAATTTTCTGATCTAGAAGTTTCAGATCCAGTTTATCAGTGGTCCAATGTTGTGCAATTTTTTGGGCCCACTGACCCCCCACTTGGTGGATATATACACAAAATCAGCTTGCTATGTTATCCCAAGCTGTTGATTTTGTACCTTAAAAAAATGCTTAATTCCAATGGCTAAAATCAGCCTTTAAAAGTGAAAATCTAATGGCTATCGATAAACAATCTAGCTGATCTTTGGTATGTATATCCAACAAGGGTGAATGCGGTCAGTGGGCCCAAAAAATGCGCTAGATAGGGCCATTAATTGACTGGTCAAGATTTTTCAGGATCAAAATTTTTTATTATCGGTTTTGAAATAGACTAGTAAACATTTGCTAAAATCGGGTGAGTGGTTGAGATCCACCATCCATTTGGGGGATAAGATCTCGGCTGTTCTTTGTTGAAGCCGATAAGATGGGGGATAAGTAGGGAGACAACCTATATAGACAAGTGGGTGGACCGTGACGACAAAGCGTTTGCCAAATTCGGGTGTGACTTGTCAACTTGTTCTGGAGCTGAAAAACGTTAATGAAAAATAAAAGGTGCATGTCAAAAAATAAATAAAGGAAGAGCCCATTTTGCTGTTTAGTAATTTCTTGTAAGAGGTATATAAGGGACGGTTAGGGGTGGTGTGGTGGTTTAGAACTTTAGACTTTCTAAAAAGGAGTTGGTGGCGTGGCATGTTGATGCCCAAGTTCTAAAACTGAACCGGTCATCAACTTGGAGAAGTGGCTGGGCCGGGCCAATCTGGTTCAACTGCTAGGTCAATTGAGCTGACTTGCGATGACAGCTGATGATAATTTCATTAAAAATGGTATAAAACAATAAAATAAAAGATATTCTTACAAAGGACCGAGAAAACAAAAAACTAGTTTCGGTTAAGGGTTTTGATTCGTACCTGATTAACTGATAGGTATTGGTCCCGATTATGCCGGTTCTGGGACTAGCTATTTCAAAACTGAACCCAAAATGACCCAAACTGAAGTGTAATACGTTCCGGTTCTTGGTACACTAGTATCGGGATTGAAAAGGAACCAAAATTGATAGAACTCAAAACCGACATATAGTGTTGTTAAAGATGTCGCGCTTTCTTGAAAATTTAGTATGAAATCATTATTTATTTTTGTACAATTTTTATATAAAACATGGATACCTGATACCCAATAGAAGAACTGGATCTGGATCCACTTGTCTAAGAACCACAACCAATAGAAGTAGGAACCGTCATACCCGAACATAATAGGTTCCGGTTTTGGGTACCTTGAACCAGAACAGTCGACACCCCTGACAACTCTGTTTTCAAAAAAACAATTCAAATTTGAAAAATTAAAAACAGGGTTGTAGGGGGGTACATGGCTTGGGCCTTGTTTGGTTCGCTGCACTGGGATGCATTTTGAGTTGCATTGCAGTTGCTTACCACGTTTTTTGGGCTGCATATGCTTGCATCCATTTTCTTGCACAGCAACTCATTTGCACACCCTCGACCAATTAGGTGTAATCCCAAAACCATGGCAAGTGGATGCATTGCATCTGATTTGCATTGAACCAAGCAGGGCCCTTAGTGGAGAGCCCATTACTAGCAATTTTGCTGCTAGCTTAGCAACAAAAGTTTACAGGAAAATTTTGCCACATGCAATTTTTCACCTAAAAGGCATCATGCACAATGACTGGCCATCAATACAGAGGGAGGTGAGCCCCACAAAATTTAGTATTCTATAAAGTGCTGTGTAGTACACACTCCATATATAGAATGATAGACATTTTTGTTTTCCTCTTTTTTTTCATCATTTCGACTGGCCTAGGGACCACGGTTTGTGTGGTGTGTGTGTGTTGTAGTTGTTGTATACTTACCGTCCAACAAGGAGTGCTTGAAGTCGGGTACGACCATTTTATCGGATTGATTTGAGGCGTAAGTCTCCCCTGGGATGGCAGCTGATATGCACATACCAAACTTCATGAAGCTTGGCTAGCAGACACGTGATTCAATTAAATTACAAGAATAATTAATATATAAAAACAAACACTATAGTAGTCAATTACATAGATCTGTTCTACATTTGTAAAAAACACAGCACTTACTCATGACGCAGGACTCTTTAATCTAATTTGTCCCATCAATGGTTCTGTGGATTATGATAGCATCCTTCCAAGACCGATCGCATGATAACTGAGAAACCAGGTGATGATCATCATACCTCTGCTGATGTCTGGCCAAAGTGATTAAAGCTTTTACTTGCGTTCTTTTCAGTTCTCTGTTAATTGTGCTGAATTAATAGGTAGGCAATAGAAAGGATGAAGCTAGCAAGGGTATAAGAGTGAATGATTTCACTTAAAGTTGAACTAATTAGCTGATCCTAACCATCTGATATATTGCATTCTTCTGGATTGTTCGAGAAAAAAAAAATGGTGAACAATTCAGAGATAGTCTATAATTGATAGGTAGTATCATCTGATGAGGTAAATCTTTACCTAATGTCCTAATGAAATTATTTCCCAAAAGTCAAAGGTCTAGTGAGATCTGAGAAGCACACCTGATTCCTCTAACAAGTATCAGTCATGCTGCATGAGTTAAAATGACCTCCACTCTGTCTAGCGCTGCTTGCAACCGTCCTGAGTTCATCTTGAACATTGGTTCCCCTGTGCCCATAGCTCTGTAGGATACAAGGTCTCAACCATGAGAAGTAATGAAGAAATGCGAAATAAGTGCATATATTTTTATAGAAACAGTTGGAACTACTGGCACCAAGGGTGAGCATTTTATTGAAATCATCATGGTTTCTGTTTTGTTGAAATAAGGTTATTACATCAATGATCTTTAACTTCAAAGTTGAGTGCTCCTATGATTTCCTCTCAAGTGAATATAGAAAAAGATCAAGGAACTCACCCATGAATCTCGGGAAGGACATATTCTGCCCTCCACCCAAACCGCAAATCCATTCCAGGGAACAAACCAATAGATGTCTTGTTCCGAATCTGTGAAACACCATCTCCACCTAAACATGTAGAGAGCTTCCATTTCCACCCAGTTGCATGTAATTGGAAACTGTGGCCTATACCAACCTGCATTTCTCTCAAGAACTTTACAAGGATTTACAACCTCTGCCACCCCCAATAACTTTTTTTTACATATAAATAGCCAAGAAAATTTATATTTTAAAAGACACTGACCCCAACAAACCCAATATGCCAGCCATGTTCTGGTTTTTTTGGTAATTAGTGAGATTGTATTGACTTAAAAGAAAAAGAAGCTAAGAGCTGCTTCCAATGTGCAAAGAATGCCGATATACACTTTTTCCATGACACAAACCACGTATACTATCAAGAATTTTTGCAAGTCAGCAAGGAGCTCCTGAAGAACTCTATGTCCAATGTTTTTTAAACATGGAGGCCTGGGACGAGGCGCTTCAATGGCCTAAAGTGTGATGCGTAGGCCTCAAGGCGAGGGGCGTAAGCCTCACGAGCACACATTTTTAAATGAATACTAAAAACAGAAAAAATAATAAATACTAATATAAACTCAATGAAAAAGAGAAATTTAAGAAAACTTATAGGAAAAAATAACATTAATATATTTCGTATGGGGAAAGATATATTTTGTTGTTATTTAATTAGGAATAGCTTTCTATTATTTAACTAAGGGTTAGAAGTACAAAAAAATGAAAAATTTTAATTTTTTAAGGTGAGCCAACCTAAAATGGCAACCACCACCATATGCATATGAGTTGCACAGTTCTGGCACTCTTTGAACGTCAATATGATCTTGGGGGAGTGGTAAGACATAGCGACTTGGGTATGCTCCCCAAGGTCGTGAGTTTGAGACTGTGCCCCCTTGCGTAAACCGTGTTGTGTGTACGGGAAGGCTTGGGTAAGCGCGCACAACCGTAGGACTAGTCCCATCACCAATGTGTGTGGGGATACCTATGTTATCAAATAAAAAAAAAATGATCTTGGAAGCTCCCCATTAATACCAAGACTTATTAGACCACGATTCCTTCTGTAGACTTCATTTAGTACCCATCAAGGTTAAAAAGCTAGATCTAATTGCCAATCCTATGATCTTATTATGAACCTCCTTGATGCATCGCTGTGGTGATAGGTCAAGGAAATCACTATAAGAAACACCTGATATATTATCAAGATGATTGATATCACAGAGTGAAGCCCCCCATAGCTAGGCACATGGCAATGGGGTGTTCTCATAGTGGCACCAACATGCCCCATCCTCAAGCTAGCCATCTACATTAGCGCCCTACTCGGCAAGGTGTGTCCTTGAAGCACCCTTAATGGGCAGAAAGTACAAGTTGGTGACCTGAGTTATATAGCTAGAGTGCCATGACCCATTCCTTTCTTTCGGCGCCTTCACCAATGTCTGGTCATCCAATTGGTGTTTCCCCTACCTCATTGTGAAAGACTAACCAAAGCTGGCAAGCCTGTCATTACCATAAGTACTTCCCGGAAATCGATTTTGAGTGTTGACAAATATTGAAAGACGAGACTATGCAACAACAACACACAAGTAAACAAGAAAATGACCTTGCAAATATCAATTAATGTTTTGATATTCCAATAGCTAAAACTAGGTGACATTTCTTTGTGTAGACAATCAAGTGGTAATTATCAAATTTCACATTGATATCAAAACTCCCTTTGATAGACTATTGATAGCAAATTGTATTCAATTCGATTCTAGGTGTAGAATCTCTTGAAGCTCACTCCAATTGCGTGGGTGACCTTGTCAACTGTGTAATCTGTAGAGCTCTAGGCTCCGGCCATGCCATCGACACCCACATGGTTTAATGTCTCCGGACCAGGATCATAATTGTTCCTAGCCGAGACCAATCTAATTCGGATGATTCAGAAACAATCCAATGTGATCCCAAGGTGATATGAATGAAACCATTAAAAAACCCCCAAAAAATCCAGAAAATATAAAAAAAAAAAAACAAATTACAACACATATAAATGTGCAAAGATTTGAAATTTTTTTTTATATAATTGTAAGCAATGACAACTTGACAAGAGAACGATCCACTATGAACTCAAGCTCAACTAGTGATCATCAAACAAAAGAGGGCGATAGATCGGATGTCTGTGATCATGAAATGAGGCTGGATTGGTTTCAAGCATAGGACATATTGTATGTGTGACCCATTGAATGGTGTGTCCCAGCCCCAAGGATTGGTCCACAGTGTTGAATGTCCTGAATGATGCATCAGTGCTCACCTATACATCATATATTTGAGCATGGGCCTCACCTATGCGGTATGTAACAATATATGTAGTGATTCCGAGTCAAACGATCCAATTGGATGATCCAGAAGATCCAATTCAAACACTTCGAATGATCCAACCAAGACGAACCCCATCCATTGTGATCCACAAGTCACAGTAGGATCATATCTTGGCCTTGGATGATCCAACTCAGGATCACATGAAACCTTAAACCATGGACACCCTTCTGCCATGCCTCTGCACAAGGGTCATCCCCGTTTTAAGACCACCACTGTGTCTCCATGCGAGGTCCTGCCGTTTATCTCCATTTTATCATCAATATCACCTTCGTCTTCATCCCTATATGTTTCCATTTCCCTCTTTGTTTTCCCTCTAATTTTTGGACATTTTTGTGGTTATAGCCTACACCAATTCTGTGAAACACATACGACACCTAAAACAGGTATATCCAGGAAATATGATCCTCTTCCTTTTCAAGTTTTGAGGTGTTCTATAAATTCAGTATACTTTGAGAAGCATCTTAAATTTCCCTCAAAATTTTGTATGTAATAATTCAATGTTCAAGAGTTCTGCAATTATAATTTTGTCACCAGCGTACACTAAATGGACCATCAATCCTTCACCTGGTTTAAAACACATCTACTTATGCCATAAAAGATGGTGCACTCATATTTGTGTTCAAATTTGTCACTATGAGTGAAAGAGCGCAAAACTGGATCAGGGGTAAGAGCATCATACCTGAAGATTAAGATATTTGGTTATGGGGATCTTTTTTGAAAGAAGTCGTACATCATGATGTATAGGCTCATATATAAACTTCCACCTTCGATCATGGGATAAAGGCTTCAAAACCAACTTTGCTTGATACTCATTGCTTGGAGCATTATAGAACTGAAAGAGAATGGTGAGATCAAGAAATCACCAATTATAGCCAACTTTTATATATGTTAATATCCAGCACTGATAAAAACAATTAAAATTAAGAACTAAAAATGCTAGGAACATAAGAAACATCCTCACATATGCTTGGTGTTAGAAGTTTATAGATCTGACTAATAAACCTCAATAAAAGCTTCATCCTTCAATCTACTTTAAAAATAGAAGAAAATGGGTTTCCATCCACACATGAGTTTGCATCAACTAATTTGTAGCAAGAAAACCACCTCCAATGAAAAAAAAAAAGTAAAAAATACCCACTGCTTCATTGGGTTTAACTTGAGAAAGTTTGCAATTTTTCATTGGACTCTCAACCATACCCTCAAGGCTGGAATAACCTAGTTATCACTGCTCTCTTTGACTGGTGAAAAAGAGAAACGTTGAAACCTCTTAGATTCTAATGTTTTATCCTGACGTCATACGCTCAGCATCTACTTTAACTGCTCCTCAACCCATATAAACTTCCACCTTCGATCATGGGATAAAGGCTTCAAAACCAACTTTGCTTGATACTCATTACTTGGAGCATTATAGAACTGAAAGAGAATGGTGAGATCAAGAAATCACCAATTATAGCCAACTTTTATATATGTTAATATCCAGCACTAATAAAAACAAATAAAATTAAGAACTAAAAATGCTTAGAATATAAGAAACATCCTCACATATGCTTGGTGTTAGAAGATTATAGATCTGACTAATAAACCTCAATAAAAGCTTCATCCTTCATTCTACTTTTAAAATAGAAGAAAATGGGTTTCCATCCACACATGAGTTTGCATCAACTAATTTGTAGCAAGAAAACCACCTCTATGAAGAAAAAAAAGTAAAAACTACCCACTGCTTCATTGGGTTTAACTTGAGAAAGTTTGCAATTTTTTGTTGGACTCTCAACCACACCCTCAAGGTTGGAATAACCTAGTTATCACTGCTCTCTTTGACTGGTGAAAAAGAGAAGAGTTGAAACCTCTTAGATTCTATTGTTTTATCCCGACGTCATACGCTCATGCATCTACTTTAACTGCTCCCCAACCCAAACAAGCATAGATATATAGTATCATGAGACATTTGCCCCAATTACTAAGATGGTGGGTTCAATAACTGAACAACATTGCCCCAATTTCATACAAATGTTCAAAACGCTTCCAATATTCTAAATTGGTAATTTAACGCTACCCGCTTGCAACAAATGCAAAATTTTAGGCCATCTCAAAAAAAAGAAAAAAAAAATTCGATGGGTAATTTTAATATCTTATACCATCTAATTTTTGAATAAAAGATTATACACAGAAAAGTTCGACATAATCTCTACATCAAAACAATATCATCTACTCAAATGGGTAAATTCCACTCACACTGATCGAATTCTGCACTCGAATTGAACACTAAACAATGAGCATAGCACGGAGATTCATCTTCAAAACTCAAAAGGTCGTTGCAATTGTGAACAATGTATCTAAAACTACTAACAACCTTAAAGCATGAAAAATAGATAGAAAAACTCAAGAATGTTTCAGTGTGGAGTTTATACCTCCAAATTGAGTCCCATACGAAACCCCTCGATCTCTTTCCGGAACTTGAGAAACAACTCTGACGGCACTAAATTTACGTTGTAAAGTTCATCCCACGAAGCCGGTTCTCCGTTGTTTGAACCCGCCTCCATTTTTTATCAATCGAGACTGCGAAAAGTGCATCTGACTTCTTAATCCGATCGAATTCGATTTAAAACAAGTATAATTTTTTCTGGGTATTGAAATTCAATTGAATTACGTAAATTTAAAATGACGAATGCATCAAAAATTCAGTTTTTGTTTTTTGGGAAGGTCGAGAGTCCTAGGTTTTCAAGAAGTCTTTGAAGGCATGAAATGTACATACCTTTATACAGTTGAATACGTAGGCGTAGGTTTTGAGAGTATACGATCCATGCACGGATGGCTGATGCTGAAGCTGCTCTGCTTTGTGTTGAACGAGAGAGAGGGAAGAGAAGGCTCACAGTTAACTCTCTAGTCTAAAGACTCTAAACTTGGATTCTCGGAGTGGGACTGGGAGTGGTCTCTTTACTTTTTATCGTTAAAGTACCTTAATGTTCCTTGGTGGACCGCAAATGACATTTATGCCCCGTAAATGACATTAAAATATCCAATTGAATCTAAGACATCGATTTGTATCTGACCACTACAAATTAAACGGTCAAAACATCGACTCAAATCCGACTTATGTCTGATTCCCTAGATCGAGATCGAGTCCATTTTCAGATCCAAACCCACTAAAATATGGATATGGTGGTAGGGGAAGAAGAGAGGATGAAGATGGGATGAATCACCAGCTCAACACCAATCAGAGTTGCTGTGTTCACTCCAATAGAGTTGTAATGTTGTACATCAAAATTTTCTGGAATCAAACAAGTCTTAATCCAGACTAGGATCCTGATCCCATATAGCTTGGTACTACCATTATACAATGCTCCTACATCACTTACCTTCGCATAAGATATGAAAGGTTCGGGTCCATCATAGTCGGATAATCAGCAAACTAGATGACGTAATTGAGAACAATTATCATACATCACTGACCATTGATAGGCCCCATAGATCAGCCAAGACCCGGCCCAGAACGTTAGATCTTAGGCACGTACGACTAGTTGGGCTTAAAAAAAATCTGGTCTGGGCTTAGCCTTGTAGATGTGCACAATGGGCTCAAGTACGAACCAAGCAGGGTCCAACTCAAATTCCTCAATATTTATATATGAGCCCAGCCCATAAGCAAAAAATTGCAGCCTAGCCTGTTAGCAACTCCACTCCTTTTTATGTCCACCACATTTGTGGTTGTTTTGCGTCTACAATGCTCAAAACCATATATCACCAAATGACAAACCTGGCCTGTTACTGAGTCGTGCTATCCCACGGATAACCGGACAAAAAATTGTGCGGTTGAGACCGAGACCATCAGGGCCTTCTCTACCACAAGGCCAATAAGGCGGGTCGACCCAGGTGAGAGAAGGCCCAAAAACTGATCTATGTAGGGCCGCGAGAGTCGTCTGCATCTAAATTTTTTCTCTAGCTTTTGATTATTATTTAATAGAGAGTAATTTTTTTTAATAATACCATACATATTAATATATTAAATATAGAAAGGCCTCATATGGAGTTTTCGCCTTAAGCCTCAACTTGAATCGAGACGGCCTTGGCGGCCATTAATCATTGGATTCCAGAGATCCGTACAGTTGTTGCCTCATAGATTGTGGATCACATGAATCCAATGGTCAAATGGGCTCAAACCGCACATTTTTTTGTCCGGTTATCCATGGGATAGCGTTTTCCTTCAATAAAAACCAATAGAAAATAAAAAAGAAACCCAATAATATAGTTCATAAACAAAAAACCAAATCAAAATCTCAGTTTGAAACAAAAGACAAACACTTAAGCATTTATTCCCATTGGCGAATACCAGTAAACTGTCCTTAGATTTAGAATTTCTTTGCCTAAAAAGGGCTGGCATCTTGGTTGAGCTTGGCTAGATCAGACTGTTGAATCAGGTTGATCATTCGCTCTTGTTGAAATGGAGATTGAGATCCTAATCCAACTTCTCCTCCGATATTCTCAGCTTGTCCAATATTATTTGCAAATAATCCCAAGTTTCTATAATAGAAATCATGGTTAGTAAATAAAGAAATATATATATTCTGTCCTACAAAGTTGCACCAATTTGAACCAAAGAAATGTATACCTTTGAGAAAATTCTAAGTTGGGATTTTCACGAAATCTTTCTAAAGGAATCCAGGGGACACGATGTGCCTGTAGAAATCAGAAGGTATTCTCAATCTCTCCCCCACTCACCCACACTACACAGTTGAGAACATCCTCACAAAAAATTGCACAATTTAAAACTTCTAATTCTATCAAATGTGGACTAGAAGTTATTAAGCATGGTTCGAAATATCGGGATCGTAGGCCGGATCAGTGGGCTCCAATCCTGATCAGGATTGGATACCAGTGATCTGGGGCGAGACGATAGGTTTTTTTGGATCGGGATGGGCCGACTTCGAACCATGGTTATTAGTGACATGAGTGATCCAGAATAATTTATTTATATTTTCCTTTAAACTAGTTAATTTGTTTTTTTGTTATATTTTGTTTTTGGGTTCCTGTCACAACATAACATGGTCTCAGTATTTTGCTTATATCTCTTCAAATCAATAGTACTGAAATCACGTGATTCAATTTTTACTGTTCTTCACATTTTGCTAGTAACTGAAGCTGAAAATGAAAAAAATAAAAAAAGAGAGAAAAAATAGTTTGTACGTGTACTCATCTATTCCCAAGCCAAAAAAGAGATCAATGAGGCAAAAAGAGGTACAAAGATGGACACACCAACTTCTTTTCAAGAACCCAAGTCAAAATAATTTTTCGATTTCATTTTTCAAGTGACAAATTTGGTAATTATTAGATCTTCAACAATATCATTTTCAAACAATAATTGTTATGGTATCTACAAGCTTTATCAAACTCATGGTGCTACATGATCCTTATTAGTCAGAGAGGGAGTAATCAGTGTTTGAAAACTCGAAATTAAGCTCGACTTGACTCGAAAGTCTACCGAGTTGAGTTAACTCAAAGACCTCGCCAAAAATCATCCCATTTCAAAACTTCTAATTTATATATTGGCCCCACCAAGTTTTTATTGTCAAAAATGTTGTATGAAAATGTTGTCCCCCAGATCCTGATCCTATATAGCCAACATTCGTAATTCACGAGGAATATTTGAAACAGAACAAACCTGCGATGTGGACCAAGGTCTACGCAAGCGTCCCTCTATCAATTGTCCCTATCAAAAGAGAGAATGATGCATCAGTATCGTCCCTTCATTACTTCAAAGCATTTTTACTAGTAATAAAACACAATTTCTATTGAGCTAGCAGAAAGAAGAGAACAGAAACAAATTTCTTTTTTATTTGTTCATTTGAGGTCTAGAGCTACACCCATTTCTTACATCCACTTCTTACACCCGAGGTTGGGCCCCACATGGAGATCATGTTGGACAATCCAACCGCACAATGAGTTTTTCATACTATGGTTACCCTTCTCAAAAAAAAATCAGGACAATTCGACATTCTTAACCTCATGAAAATATGACTTTAACTTTAAAAATCCAGACCATCCAATTAAACCATTATTTTTCGGTCAATTTTTTATATGGTTAGGGATGTTGAAGTGAACTGATTTTTGGCAACGATTATCATCATGGCAAGGACAACTCAATGTATGGTTGGATTGTCCAGCATGATCTCCATGTGGGCCCCAACCTCAGGTGTAAGAAGTGGATGTAAGAAATGGGTGTAGCTCTAGAGGGACTCAATTAAAAATATGGAAACACTCATTAACACTACTTTTCTATGGTTGACAAATAGTTGATAAAAGAGGCATTCTCGAAAATGAATTTGTGGAACACCCCTCTAACGGGTTCTTTCTTTGTATAGTAAAATAAACTAATGGATGCGTGACATTTAAATAAAAATTGCATTTCTAAACATGGTAAATCTATCGAATGGCAGATGTACAACGTTGTTTGGTTAGGGTAAGCAGGCAACTTGAAATAATTATATTACTTTCTTGTACCTCATTATTATATTTTTAGAAATTTTAAATTTACATAAATATAAATATTATTTTTAATAAAAATAATTAGTATTGGATATCATTAGAAAGATCTGGACCAGAGATTTCTAATGAATCCATTCTCCTTGCAAACTAATTTAGGAGAGAAGAATATGGAGCACCCCACATTTCTTTCTTCTCTGAACCAACCTCTACCCATATGTAGCCAACTAAATCACCTTCATGCTTTTAGGGACTTTTAAAGAACTTTAGAGATATGATTAAAATAGATCGAGGGGCGCCAAAAACAAAAAATGTTGCAAAGTTGTTAAAAATAGCCGTGGAGATTTATCCATTTTAAAGTCGCGGGTTGGTACCCCTCGAGTCCTCAACTCCCCTGGCTCCGCTACAAAAGCAAACAAATAATCTCTTACAAGTATGAACCATGCACGGCATAAAAGCATATGAAAAGCAAGGAATTATGAACATTACCATAAAATTTGAATGAATAGTGAACGTTAATTTCAATATCAAGGAGAATTTGACACAACCCAATATAGAGAAACCAGAATTACCTTACGACGATGAAGTCGATTAAGTGATCCAACTAGCATCTCTTCCATCGCTTTGATCTGTGCTAGGTCATCAACTCCATCTGGGTTAATCCAAGTACTGGAAAAAATCACATTGAACTATCAGAAAGTTGGCATATCAATCTAATGGTCGTAAAAATTGTTGGTAACAAAAAAAAAACATAAGAGACAGACAAAAGGGCATGACTAAAACCTTAATTTATTGTTCTTCTCAATAATCTGTTCTTGTAGTTGCTGCAGTTGATTCTGTAATTCCTAGGGAAATAACTTGCACAGTGTTAATGGAGCTGCGCGCCAAAGTGAATAATACGATCATTTGTTCACGTCAAGAACCATACCTCAATTTGTTTTTTCCTGCAGATACCAAACATGGATGCGATAAGAATTTAAGTGTATTGAGTTTATATATGCAATGAAGGCCTGATGACCTAAACGAAGGAAAACCCTACTTGTGGTTTGAAAAACTTTCCATATCAACTTCATGATCCTCGTCGTTCTTGTAAATCTTCTTTAATAACTGCGCGCGATTAAAACAGATAGGATAGACCGATCATTAAAAAAATTAGAAGGCCGGCCTAGTTAATCTGGTCTGTTCATAGATTAAAAAAAGAAAGATTAAGTTCGATCTTACGTTGAGGGTATCAGCTTTCCTGTAGGGAAGAAAGGAGAAAATTAGGGTTTGGTCAGTTAACAGTTCCAATATCCATTTGAATTTTCACTACAAAAATGCATACTAGAGCTAGGAAACATGAAGTCGATCTGCACCTCAGTAATCTCTGATCCACAGTCAAATTCGACAACCTTTCGATAACCGAAGCTAAATCACTGAATAACAAAATGTATAAAGTGTAAATTAGATCAAGTCTTTATAAATAAAAAGTACTGATCCGAACAAGAACACAATATCTAACCATCTCTGTCATTTCCAAACAGAGCTCATAGTATCAGGCAAGAATGCTAAGACTCTTAATTCTAAGATGGCTCGGTTTGAGTCCACCCGAGAAACGCCACATGGCACACTAAAAAATCAGCCTGATTGGTGATTGACCATTAGATTCGATGCATATTTCATTTGGCCAATTTCGAAGTTTTTCTTGGTTCACAAGTGACTGCATTTTCTATGGAACAAATGGAGACTAATATAGCTACCAGTCCAATAATAGCATGGATAGTTCAGTTCCAACGATTAGCAAGCCATATCAAATGGTATATATTGGGTCCGGTACTTGTGATTAGGGTGATTAGATCAGCCATTATTAGGATTTTTTTGAAGCGGTGGGATTTTTGAAGTGGCGATCATGTGCCCAATGATCACGGGCCACATGTACCTAGGTTTATGATTTTGTTTTAAAAATATAACCCCAGTTATATGTAGCACGCAATCATTGGCACATGATCACCACTTCAAAATTTTGGGTGTTCTAATTTCACCTTATCGGCTTCAATCCTATCCTCGAGTCAATGTTGGCAGGACGAGCCGATCAAGGGGCACCTGAGTCTGAGTTTCTACCATTTTTAGATCCAAACAGATGTGGGTTAGGTGACCTAGGCTTGATCCCTGTTAATAATTAAATAAATACACAAATTTTTCATTAAAATTAAAAGAAAAAAAAAACAATTATATGCCTTTCCAATGATAATTCATAGAATTAAACATATTCTATAAGAGCATCTCCAACACAGAGCCATTTCTCTGTGCAAATGTCAAATTTAGCACAAGTAATAGCATATGCCAAATTTTATCTATGGCCCATACCAAAGCTCCCAACGGCTCTAAAAAACACGTGTCACGTGGTGAAATCGACCTGTTGACACTCCTAGTTGGTAGGAGGAATGTTAGGTGAAAAAAAAAAAAAAAAATTGTGGCACGCACCATTTGATTAGCACATTGTGCCAAATATAGCATTTGACACTAAATCGTGCCAAATATAATACACCAAATAGCATTGCCGTTGGAGATGCTCTAAACAAACATGATACACAAATTATTGAAAACATTTTTAAATGTAAAAATTACAAAATAATCATTTTTTGGCAAATTTTAAATGACAAATCCAAATTATACTTGAATTTTGCCAATCCATATTTTCTGCCGCGAGCCAAATCGCTAACAATGGGCAAGATGTAAATATTCGGGTTTACTAAATCAAATACGACGTGGGCGCCGTAGTTCCTTGGGTCCTAGCCTGAATTAAATATATAATTTGATGATGAACATTGAATATCCCATTAGGTTAGATGGATCACCATCCACTATACATGGATTCTATTAACAAATAAATCCAAAAATTAAGTCTACTTTAGGGTTTTCCCTCTCTTGAACGTTCAAACTGAACTCCATCACTTTTCAAAACTGGCTCACATCTTTTCTCCATAGGGTCTCAAACGCTGGGACATGCAAAATAATAACCAAACAGATGAAGAACAGTTGTCTGAACAAAGCATAATAAACAAGATCTAATCGTCGATCGTGTCTTCAAAAGATTAATTACCTTTTTTCGCCGACACAAATGGTAGGTTTTCCACGAGGCGAGAGTGCTAAGACCATGAGATCTATATCACAAAGTGTGGCGATTTCCTTGGCCTTTTTCATTAGACCAGCCTTTCGCTTGGAATATGTGACCTGACGTGCAGTAGCCGTCTTTATCTTTTGAATTCTGATCTTTACTCTCCCCATATCTCACACTCTTCTATTCTAGAAAAAATCTCTGTAACAGCCACCAATTTATAGATATTCTGAGCTTCATTTCTATGAGCTTCGAAGTTCTGAATGTCTTAATATTGGAGTTATCAATCCAACAAGGATAATTTAATGCAAGCATCAAGTCATGTGGAAAACCCTTGATTCTGGGAGATCTTTTAATAGACTTCACATTTAAAAGATGGGTCGGGCTCCCTTGACAGATCAAAAATGACAGGGACACAATATAAGCCAGGTGGCACACTGTTACAGGACTCTAACCATACAGATGTTTGTCCTATCTCATGGTGGACCTACAAACCAAAAATCAGCCTGATTAGTGATTTATAAGTGTTGCATCTTTGTTCCTCCAATACTGCTCAAACTCCCACAATTGAGATCAGCCCATGAAAATAAGTCTAATCCAGAGCCTTTAAATCACTAATCAGGCTGATTTTTGGTTTGTAGGTCCACCATGGGATAGGACAAACATCCATATGGTCAGTCCTATAACAGTGTGCCATGTGGCTTATATTGTTTTCTGTCATTTTAGATCTGTCAACAGAGCCTGACCCTTAAAAGATTTTGTAATGAGTTTGGTCTCCAAGTCCAAGACTAGAATTTAAGAACTGAATCTCATTTAGGGTTGGATTTCTTGAAGTTGGGGCTGGTTCTATACCGAAACATTGAATGGGCGTCATGGTGCAGCTCATCAACACGGCGGCTGGGGGAGGAGGTGTTATATGAGAGAGAGAGAGTGCAGCTCATCAACACGGTGGCTGGGGGAGGAGGTGTTATATGAGAGAGAGAGAGAGAGAGAGAGAGAGAGAGTGTTATCAGTTTGGATTAAGAGTGCAGTTCAAAATTTTCATTCAAAAAATTTGAGAAGTAAAAAATAAAATAAAGGGGAAATATAAAAATTGACATTTTTTGCATATATGATCATTGTTTATGTCAAAAATGGATAATTCGGATTTTCTCGCGGGTAATTTGGCCATTTTCAATAATTCCTGAATTTTTCAGAATCTTTTAATAGAATGCCACGTGTTTCTTTTGTTGAATAGTTCATACGATTTCACAAATTTGTAAATTCAGATCGTTTGGTAAAAGTCCTTATGTCTGAAAATTAAGATAAAGGTATAGTGGCCGGGTATTTTAAAATATTTATTCGGATAATTTTATAAGTTTTTTTGTTTATAGAGAAAGCTTTTATACAAGGACGTATATTGGATATTTATAAGAGAATCTTTTTAAAGATACCATCACTTACCACATAAGTGATATTTTCCGGTACAGCGCATTGAAGAGGCAACCCAATTGGACAATCTAGATCAATGGGGGTGTTTGCATAATGGTAAGCCAAATCTGCAATACTGGTTCTTGACTGGAATTCACCCATAAAGTGAATTCTCTCTCCTAATTGTAAGTCCTCACATATTAAAGAAAACTATCTTGCATTCATCAAAATTATAAAATAAATAAGAGATTACATATTTGCATATATAGAATTAATTTCTTAATTAATTTTAACTTCCCCAAGTCTAAATCAAACTAAAATGGATTTAAAAATATATCCTACTGCAGTCAGTTTTTTTTTTTTTTTTTTTTAAATGTAAGCAGCTTGGTGTACAAGCGCCAAGAATGCATAGATGACGAGGATTGGCGAGGGTGATAATTATATAATTATTTATCCATCAACGCAATGGCGACTATAGTGGCGACAACAAAGAAGTTCGATTGACAAGTAAGTTTCTCACTCCATGCATGATTCCACCGGGGGACAACAATTTTGACGTACCCACACGGAAGATGAATCAATAGCTGATTTTTGGTGAGGTGATCTTCTCATTGTATAGATCACCCCTACAAAAAAATCAGTCTATTTTGAAATTTCTAACCCAATCATATGTGTTTTCAAGTTAGCGATAAAAATAAACAGTCCATAGTTCTTCAACTTGTAAACCAGTCTACGAAAATCAGATTGATTTGAATTTTTGTGAGGATGATCTCCTCACTATAGAGACCATCCTCGCCAAAAATCATGTCATTCCAATACTTCTAATTTATAAATTGGCCCACGCTAATTTTTGTTGTCAAAAATGTTGTATGAAATTATTCCCTGCCTATGACAAGTAAGTTTCTCACTCCATGCAAGATTCCATCGGGGGACAACAATTTTTGACGTACCCACACGGAAGATGAATCAATAGCTGATTTTTGGTGAGGATGTTCTTCTCATCGTATAGATCACCCCTACAAAAAATCAGTCTATTCTGAAGTTTCTAACCCAATCAAATGTGTTTTCAAGTTAGCGATAAAAATAAACGGTCCATAATTCTTCAACTTGTAAACCAGCCTACAAAAATCAGATTGATTTGAATTTTTGTGAGGATGATCTCCTCACTATAGAGACCATCCTCGCCAAAAATCATCTCATTCCAATACTTCTAATTTATAAAAACCGTGCCAACACATTTTTCAAGGATATTCTAACGGTAAAGTGATGTCGCTTCGTAACCTCTGAGGAAAATGGAATACATGCAAATTGAGAACCCCTTAACCTGATTTACGTGGCGCAGCCCATCTTTTATAAGCCTTGTGATGGATTCAATGGCTACTCAAACCTCACGTCTGTTTGCTTTCTTCACTGTTGTTTGAAGCCTAAGGATTGTACATACCTTCCAAGATTTCTCTCCGGATGCAAAGCATTTTGGCGTCAGCTAGCATATTTTTGTATGAATGTCTACCAAGGTCGGTGGGGTATACATCCAAGCGGTCAGGGGCCCAGATAGGGTCGTGATGTAACAAGCTGTAGCTGATGCCATTTATTACATCACGACCCTATTTGATACTTTTTTTATGCCATTTGATCAGATGATTACACGGCTGATCATTATAAATTTATGCTTGTTGATGGAGAGGCGAAGATCCATTGCTGTGTCTCCAAGGCTTCAAGTCGGACAAATCTAGTATGCTTGGAGTAACTATATGTTCTCTAAAACAAGCAAACTTAGCTTATTTTTTTGGTGACCGGTAATCACCCTACTATTTCCGTGAACGATGACCGAGCCACAGAATCAGGTGCCCAACACTTCTCCAGTAGCTTTCTCCATACAAGGTCACAGAAGTTTGGTAGTACTGGTGGCCGAAACAACTATTTTCGTTTGAGGAAATCAACCATAACCGTTGGGCAAACCATAAGAATGAGAGTAAAACTTTGACGACGGCGACAGCCATTGAGTTCCCGACACATACCCCGACTGCTTTTTCCATGTAGCCTTATGCTATTTTTTGCTTTTGTAAAAAGAATATCAAAAAAAAATCTTAAAAAACGCTAACATGGGTACATGGCAAGAAGCACCCGAGGTATGAGCATGCCGAGAATTCATTGGCTGTCACAGGCTTCAATGACAGCCCGCTGTCATCAAAGTTTTACTCATAAGAGTGATATACAACCAGCTGCCAATTAACAAATGAGAAGGCATCACCCTGCCAATTAACAGCAACTGTTTTTTCATATTTACACGGTACATAAGTTAGGAGGCTGAGACTTCATGAAAAAAACAGAACTGAACATTATTCGACCCTCCCATGTTCATGCTTTTAATTTGCTAATGGAAACTGCCAAATTTATATTATTGAAAGTGATGCCGTTTGGATGACTACAAAGTAATACAGACATGGAATAAAGATAGAAAGGAGAATTTCTAAATAACAGGGAACGAGCGTTCCATAGTGTACAAGAAATATAGATTACCACCATGGTCTAAAATCTCGCTTCCGATGAATGTCTGGGTCTAATGAAAAAAGAGACGAACAGAGAAACTCCGAAACGAAAGATGGGTGTTTTTTTTTCTGATTGTATCGCAATGTCTCAATTTATCTCCACAAAACAAACCCAGACATTTTGAAACAAGCCAAAAACAAATCAAATTTGCGCATGTTTCTTCTTGTTCTCTTAAAATCCGAAACTTCCCGCGCAAAATATTATGAAACATTCCAAAATTTTAAACAAGCAGCTATTATTCTTTGTTCTTTTAATGGGACATCAATGCCTCGTTCATTTTCCATGATAGACACACCCGTATGTGCCAGAACCCAACTTTCTCAGTTCTTCAAGAACTTCATTATTTATGATCTGCTTAAGGGCATTCAAAAATAATAACACAAGCAAAGTTGTAACTCCAATCTTTGGTTGCACTGAATTGAATGAATTGCAGTCAAATGGATTCATAAGGAATGCCAGAATAAATTAGGTCCAACTACTACTGGAAACTACTTGCAGTCTTGCACCATTCATGGTTAGCGAAACGAGTCTTCATTCACAAATGATGCTCATTTGAAATACAGCTAAGAGAGAAAAAAAATTGAGAAGGGGACCAAACATTTATGAGAATCAGTACGCACTACTAAGTGACCAAATACACCACAACAACAACAAACAATCACACGTATATAATAGAAACCAAAACAGATCATCAGGAGCCATTAACACTATATAGACCCGAGAGTAAGAGCAATTTGCACTAGTACGAAAGCAACCCACATCAGCTTCTTAGCTATAGAAAAGAGTTCAACATTTGGGGGAGCACCACTGAGACCACAAACAGCATTAGGCCCATGTTCAAAGGCATGCATGAGTTTAAACATGACCCTAATGCTGCTCGTGCTCTCAGTGGTGATTCACCAAGTGTTGAACTCGGTTTCTATAGCCAAGGAGCTGATACAGGTGCAAATTGCTCTTGCAATCTGAAAATATATAGTGTTAGTGGTTAGTGATGATCTGCTTTGGTTTCTATCATATACATGTCAATGTGTTTGTTTTTTGACATCTACAATTGCCCGCCATCTTCAATCATCCCCCCAGAGACCTTCATCAAAAAAGATGTTTTCGCGTCAGGAAGCACAGGCTGATCGAAAGGGATGCAAAGCGTCTCTTAGTTGCTCCAGTCTCACTCTTCATGCACACTTTCATGTCTCAACTTCCTAGAAAAACCAAAACACAGAAACTTTAGTAAAAGGAGATCAATTTCCAAAGCTCTTAGAATACCCCATTAATCTAATAAGATTTGAGAATGCAAAGCTCTTAGGAAAAACATCTAATCACAAAAGAACTTCTCTTTTGCCCTTCTCAACAGAATTCAAGAATTACTATAAAGATCACAACCACCTACTGAATACTGTAGGATCCCATCTTCAAAAAAATATATATATATCCAATGGATGGTCTTCGAGATTTTGCATACGAATCACGAGGACCATCGATGATTTGGATTTAGGTAAGATGGCCACAACTAGATGATGGTATCGCAGCCGCAAAAAACAGTATCACTGTGTTCCCCAGATCTAGACTGTGGGACAGTCTCGGAGATTTGTGTTGTATGAATCTCGATGACCAGCAACATATGGCTGTGTATCATCGTCTTCCCCATCACAGAAAAAGTATCAGCAAACACTCCATCTCGAATTGCCCCAAAATTGTTCTTAGAAATAAATTAACGTGACCACAGAAAAGATTTCTACGATGGGATTCATAAGTCAAAATGAATTGATCTACAAAACTTTTATGGATTTTCATTGGTAAGAATCATTTCTAGAAAACTTTTGTAAGGGAAACCAAACAGGGCATAAGAGTACAGAGACAGGGAGAGAAGCAAAAATACTAAGAACAGAAAAAAGAGCAAAAACAAACAGAAGAAGACAGGAACTACCTCAGTCTGAATCACATGATCATAAAGACAATGAAAAATAGACTGGAAAATTACCAGGAAACAGAGAGCTATCGATAGCTAAATGGAGAGGGGCCCAGAAATAATCCACCCCATGATCGTGAATTGAATCTTACGGTCCGAAATGAGAGCAGAACCTTAAAACAGCCCAACGCCACCCCCACAGATAATTTTTTGCATCGAAGAGAGAGACTGGGAGTGGCTAGGGTTCGCAGCGTTTTGATCAGGAAATGAGAAGAAGCAACCATTTTATACTCAAGGCAAGTTAAATGTCCAGTTTACCCATAGTTTTCCAATGAGAGCAATGTATGGACCCTGGGATTCAAAATATCACGATCACAAGGCAACGACTATTTTTCTTGACCGTTGGATTCAAGAGATCAACGCTCTAGGAGGCAGTAACTATTTTTACAAGAATGGCTCTTGAGTCTTGCCTCGTGGACTGTGGATCACTTAGGGCCTGTTTGGTGTTCCAACGGTGAATATTTAACCAGGCAAATATTATCTTGGCTAAATATTTGTGTTGTCAATATCTAGCATCATTTGGTACGTGTATTAACTAGCTTACTTCATTTTCTTTCGATTTGTGTGGGTACGAAATATCAAAGTTAGTCAAATATGGGTTAGCTGAGCGTGGGACCCACATATTAGGTCACGTATCCAAATGATCTCATTTTTATCTTTTTTATATATTAAAAATCTTATTTTTATTGAAAATAATGATTTTCCTGCGAGAAAATAAAATTTTCCCACCGAAGCTTATTTGGGGTGAAAATATGTACTTAGAGGTGGAGGTGAACAATTATTTTTCCCCCCGCAGCGGGTCCGGCTAAATATTCAGCGTGGACAAATACGTACCAGACACGCCCGAGCGAATAATAGCACACACAAATTAATATTTTATTTTCACGTCACGGTGGACTACCAAATATGCCCTTCAATCCAATTGTCAATGGCATCAGCCGGACATATTTTCTTCCAGTTATCCGTGGGGTAACATTTTACTTCGGTAAAAGACCGTCGTTCAAGGTTCAGACTATGGACTCTAGAGCATGGTTCGAAATTTCCAAATCGGAGGCCGGATTGGTGGGCTCTGATCCCTATCTCAATTGATCCGATCCAGAATGGGATCGACACATCTCGCCTGAGACAAATTGAAACTTGTTTGGGAAACAATCATCTCAGGACGAGACGAACCGGTGGGCTCCGATCTCGAACCAAATCACCCGAGACTACAAACCATGCTCTAGAGTTGGTGTTACTTGGTAGGATTTAGGGTTGCCCATTAATTGTCACGGTTGAGGAATTAATAAAAACCTACCAAACAAATACATTAATTGAAACTTGATCTTGAGATGCCTTCAGCGCATTGCCATTTACATATACTTTTTTTTATTTGTATATAATTATAGCTTTTATTGAAACATTAGCAAGGAAACAACAAAGAAGTCACCTTGCAAACCAAAAAGCCTGGAAGAAGAACAAAGGAAGAAGAAAGAGGCACTATACCACTCTCACCTATATACCGTCGCACCTAAAAATAAAATCCTCAAATAAAAATTTTAGACCAAAAGAACAAAAGGGCCTTAGAGCATCCCCAACCCTAACCTACTCTAAACACTCAAAGTAGTGTATACGATGAGTCATCATTTTATGCAATTTTTTTCCGTTTTTCTTAGAAAATTATAATTTTTCTGTGGTAATCGTCCGTTGAGGCGGGTTCCACAAGCAGAAAGGCATGATTCGGTCGTCAATTATCAAATTCTTAGGGTGAGATTCTAAAAACTTATTCCCCCTTCTCCTCCCTCTTTTCTATATTAATTCCACTGAATGTCTTCTCCATTTTTTGAGAATAATGTAGAGGGATGCAAATACTAATTCCCTCGTCAATTATTTGAGAAAAATGTGAACATGTACAGAAATTCGCGAATTTTTCTAAACCTTGAATAAGATTTGTTTTTTGTCGTCGTACAGTTCGCGAATTATTCGTGAATAAATTGAGAATTTACTAACTATGCACTAACAAATAACACGATGAAACAAAATTATTCTTCTTACTAAACAACATAAACTTCAAAGTTTTTCCAAGTTTAAATTAATGCATTAGAACTTGGATTATGAAATCCTAGTTTTCCCCTTTCCATGTCTAGATGGCGTCTCCAGGTTTTGATCATTGAACATTTTATATGCTTGCTCGAGCATAGCATCCATGTACCTTTGTTGTGCCTCAATGCTAATCTGCAAATGTCTATCAACCTGCACAATAATGGCAGAAATCAAACTCCTGCATCAGGGAAATTAATCTGCCATGAATTCAAAAAATTTCTAATTATAGCTAACAATGGAACTTACTGCAGCTTGCAGATTCGTCCTTCTTCGAGTTTCGAGTTGAGCTTGTATCAGCTCGTCGACTTCATTCCCCCTAACACTAGCAGCACTCGTCGGGTAAACGATTCGTTTATCGAAATTTACAGAAAAAATCAATAAATTCATATCTCTTACTGGTTTATGTTCATGTTCTGAGTTCCTTCTCGTCGAGACGACGTACCGATGCTCGGGCTTCCAACATGGTGAGGAGCTGAGACACCTTTGATTCAGAAAAAGAAAAAAACCAAGTCAGTTCAAACTTCAAAGCCACTTGTCATGGTTCAAAGATGCCACTTGTCGGTATATCGAATGACTCGGTCTAAACCAGTCAATGTGAGGACTTAGGAGGGAGAAAATACGTACTTGTACCAAACCCATCATTTCTGGGTGGCTTTGGTAACTCCTTTCCAGAATTTAAGTCCCTTCTGTATTTCTGTTCAGAAACAAAAATAAAATCACCAACCGTTGATTCTAAGATGAGGAAATCGCACGACTCAGATCACTACAGAATTCTAAAACTAGAGAAGATCAAAGGGTTTGAATTTGAGATGCAAAATAAACCTGTAGATGACTTTTAACGTGAAAAACTGTAATTCCAGTGACACGCATCTTCTCGACGATTGATCTGGGCCTGGCTTCTGCAATTTAAATCAACCCAATAAGATGATCATAAAATTTATAGATTTTCTTTCTGACAAGAACGGATGGTTATGATCTTCGGATCATGTTCATACCCTGCATGTGGGCCTGTCAATGGATTGGGCTTGGATCTGATCAGGGTCCATCCAAGACTGATCCAATAGTAGGCCTACTCGATCCAGAACCGGTCTAATAGCTTATCAGTATCATAACTTCTAGATCCAAACCTGATAGAATGGACCATATGCCTTGATATGCTGATCCATTCTTATTGGATCAGTTCAGATAGGATCATCCGATTGGCCCGATCCATTAACAGCCCAAGCTGCATGTGTGTCAGATCTATTATTTTGTTGGTGGGCCATACTTACAATAACTGGTACCTCATATTTCATCATGAAATATGTCTCATTAGTCATTGAATAATCGCAGAAAGAGTATATGGTGTGATAGTTACATAGTTACCCTAGGATCGGTAACACATCAACCAATCGTTGATGCCATTTCCAATAACTTTATTTAACAGCTAAAAAGTGGGCTACTGGTAATGGTTTTGATAAGGGACGTTGATGGGAGAAATTACCCAAGTTCGCAGAGATCTCTAGACTTGGGCTCAACTCAGGCCCATAGTTAATGTACAAGATCAACTGCTGGGCCTACAAAAGAAGCCCAAGTATAGGCCCACAAAATTTTATGGGTTAAAAATCTATCAGACAGGCCCATGCCAGTTTATCCCTACATATACAGCAAATGAATAGAAAAGAAGACTTCCCGGAAAAAGAACCAACTGAAATAACGACCTCTCTAACCGAAAAACAAATAACCCCCAGAACAACCAACAGGGGCCGAGGTTATGTTTTCTAATAAAGAAAATTGAAAAAAAAAAAAAAAAAAACTAAGTACTAACTGTGGATGCCACCGAGCTGATTAACGGCCTTAAGGAATCGCTCGTGAAGTTGTTGAGTCCATCGAAGGCGAGGCTGTGGATTTGAGAGAGCTGGAGAGCGCTGTTTGCGACCACTTGGACGCTGGATCTCTTCCTGGATAACAACAGCTTCTTCATAATCCAACTGACAAGATGATGACATCTTCTGTACAATGAAAAAAGAAAATACAAAGATCAAGGATAGTTCAGAAAATGTGGAAGATTTCTCATGGACTAAGGGCTTCCATTACCAAAAGCTGATAGAAAATGTGAAACTAAGGATCCAACAGAGAGCTGGAGGGACTTAGGTACAAGTGACTAGTGCCCTAGGCCTGTATATATATACTATAATTGGTTCCAGAAGACAATTTTGTCCCTGCGAAAGTGAGCAAGTAATGCAATTTCTCCGAAACGTTACGGGTCAATTGTCATTTTTGGAAAGCCGGCGAGACTTCAAAAACGGGATTCCATTCTCAGACTGCATTAATCAATAAGGTTAATTTTTAGGGTATATGAACTGTCCTTCGCTAAAAATCGAACGGGCGCAAAATTTAGCACAAGCGCATTAAATCGCGTCGTTATCTCAATTATCACTCCTATTACTGACTACTCTTTTAGGCCCAAAATAATTAATTTTCTTCCTTAGAAAAAATCTGCCAATACTTCATAGAATCCTAGGGCACTTAAAAATTACCATGTGTAGCATGTAGGAGCTAAGCTAACGGCACTAAATTTCAAAATTTTCAATAAAATTTATAATGGAAATAACGGGTGTTTTTTTAACAATTTTTTTCAACACGGGTGGGATTCGAATCCGTCATGACGGCCGTTTTTTAAACGACGAGTCTAACCGAACTATAATTTTGAAACATCTTTATTATGATATTGAATAAGTAATAAATAAAACATTGGCATCGAATTGGAATTTAGATATTATCCTACACTTCCATTGTATGAGGCATTTAGAGTATTTATTCTTGTTCAAGCTCTTTTTCTGCATCATCCAAATGAAAGTTGAAACATATATTTTGATCCATGTTGATTATCCAAATTCAAAGATCCCAAGTTTCTGCTATAGGAATCATGGTTGGCATTAAGTTCTGTAAATGGAAAATACTTATTATGTACTTCAGTGTTGCATCAATTTTAACCAAAGAAATATACATCTGAGATGATCTAGGTTTGGAATTTGTGAGGATGATTGCAGTAGTGAGGTGATCATCCTTACCCAAAAAACAGTAATTGAATCATCTCCTTGTGGATCCAAAAAACAGTATTCGAAAAGCGTTTGTAAAAATTGTGTGCCTTTGGCACTCAATCGGTATAACAGACTGGGGGCGTTATCATTTTTTCCGTTATAACAGCTGTTTTATAATTAACGGATTGTAACACATAGGCAAAATTGAAAAAAGGAAAAGGAAAATAACAGGAAAGTAACGATGCTGAAATTCAAATTTTCAATTTTCAATCTGTTGCGCATATGGGTCAAATGAGTGGGAGTGACCAAATAAATTTAGGGGATTGAATGGCTAAAATCTAACTGTCCACATTAGATGGATGGATTTGATCTCAACCACTCTTTATCTTATTAAGTAGGATAAGATAAGCGATGAGACAACTTGCATATTTTGGTATATAGATGGTTTGGTATATAGAAGGGTCTCGTTACTCTGACACGCCACCCTTGTGAGATCCTGGAGATAAGTTGGGGCTGATTATCGTAAGGATGATTTCCTCACCATGGAATTAATATTCACAAAAAATCAGTCCACTTTGAAAATCTCGACCCTAAAAGTGCACTAAAAATTAACAATGAAATGGATGGTCCAGAATTTTTCAACTTATAACCCATTTTTCATGGGCTAGAAATGTCAGCATGAACTATTTTTTTGGAGATTGATCTCCAATGTGAGGTGGTCATCCTCGCCAAACAAAAACCAGCCCTTAACTCATCTCCGTGTTGGCCCAAAAAAGGCATGTCATTTAGGAGTGTACGTGTGTGTGGCTTATCTTGATATGTCATTTGACACACTTACGTGGGACCTCAAAAAATCAGCCCATTCTAACATTTCTAGCCAAATTCAAAGCATATTCAGTAGACCATGTATAAGAGGTCCAAAACTATTTACTAGACCCAAGACTGGGTCCTATATACATGTAGTCCTATATACATGTAGATGGCCCACCACACAACAAAACAACGGTGATCTAGATGCACTTCAATTTCAACCAACGCGGGAGATCCGGACTTCCATCACATACTTCTTCCCTGTTGAAACGAGCTCGAAAGTGCAGACATCTCCTTTCTTTAAGCCGTTTGCATCCGAAAAAACACGCCAACCATCCTTAATGTAAACTTGGCCGCTGCTCTTCTTGTACCTCAAAATTACAGGCCATGACCTTCCTTTTTGATCTCTAAGGATCATCTTGCACCATCGGCCTGCGAGACCATTGGATCTTGCAAAGCCCATCGGAATATTCTGCATGCACCCATGCAACACCTTATCATTCAGCAGTGTACATAACTCCTCAAAAGAACACTCAAGTGTAGCTCCAGAATGTATAAACTCACCATGATATAATGAGTAAAGTTATAATGCATGATTGTAGCCACAAAGTGAGGATTTGTAGGGATGACTGAGTCAGCCCGTGCTTCAACTCGCGGAGTTTCCATTGAACCTACAAAGGAAGCACAATGCATAAACATCATTTCCATTCTCTAAAGTGGCCCACCCCACAGGCCCACACACAATCAGATCGTTCATTATACTTACTCTTCTTATTGCCTCCTCTTTTTTCATTGTTCTTGATCAGATCATCATGATCCTTTTTAACATCTAACGGTGGGTACTCTTTTTCACATGCAGTAGCATCAAATACCATGACATGAAACACCATACATCCTTCATGTCTAAACACAAGAAAATCTCCTACACGAAGATCATGGTATCCAGCAAATTCCATCCAACCCTCTTGAAAACGCGAACCATTATGAATCTTCACATTCCATGATTTCCCACGACCGCTCCTCAATACGGCTTCTTCACACTTTTCTCCACCTATGCACCTCAGGAATTCAATGGGCATCGACTGCAATAACAAATAAAAGAGCATGTATTACGACTAAGAAAACCAGAGAGAGAGAGAGAGAGAGAGACTCACAAGTCCTTTGGAGTAACCAGGTAGGACGGGCTGGAAGAAGTGGGTTTTGCTTGGTCGAATTCTTGCTTTCGCCATTTGAGAAAGTGTGGCTTCGGCGCTAAGGTTCCAAGACTTCGACCCTTCTTGTTGCGAGTGGAGATCATACAAATGGTCGGAGTCCATGTGTTTGCCCAACTGCTGGCGTATTTTGATTGGTGCTGCACTAATATTTTATTATATTTAAATTTTTTTTCAGTAACCCGAGGTGTGCAGCACGAGTAAAACTTCGATGACAGGGCCGTGTCATCGAAGGAGAAGATAGGGCAGCAGATGATGGCACGTGGATTTGTACGGACGGACCACTACGGCCTCACCGCCACGTACACTGGTGAGTGTTTTGGCAAAAAAGCACTCGAGTACTCACCTGGGTACGTGTGTGGTGAGGCCGATGTTGTCAGTCCTACAAATCCACGTGCCGAGATCTGCTGCCCTGTCTTCTCCTTCGATGACAGGGCCCGGTCATCAAAGTTTTATCTGTGCAGCACCAATGAAATGTGCCGGCAGTTGGACAAGACGGACCATACGATCATCACTCGTTGTTTTTCGAATAAAACTTTGATGACAGGGCTGTCATCAAGGCTGATGATAGGGCAGAGTATGAGCGACGTGGAACACTCCTAGAGGACTCTGCCAGTATGGATGTTTGGCTAATCATTAGGTGGACCTACAAACCAAAACTCAGCCTGATTAGTGATTTCTAAGCGTTGGATTGGAATTGTTTTCATGGGTTTATTTTAATCGTGGGAAATTTTAGCATTATTGACTATTATTTGAGGTACAAAGATCCAAAGGTTTGAAATCACAAATCACGCTGATTTTTTGTTTATAGATCCATATAGGGATTGGAAAAACATCCATAAGGTCGGAGTACTCTAAGAGTATGCCACGTGGATCCTATTGCACCTTGTCATCGGCCTTGATGACAGGCCCTGTCATCAAAGTCTTATTGTTTTTCTTGTCTTGAGTGGTACACTGTACATCTACTCCTGCCTCCTCTCGAGTAAAACTTCTGTCACAGCGCATAATACGAGCTACGTGGCACATTCTTAATTGACACTGACCATATGGATGTTTGGCCAGTCCCTCGGTGAACCTGCAAACCAAAAATCAGTATGATTAGTGATTTACAACCTTTGGATCTTTGCACCCAAATGACGTTCAATAACGTCCAAACTCTTACCGTTAAAATCAACCTATGAAAATAACTTCAATCGAATCCTTAGAACATACTAACCAGGCTGATTTTTGGCTTACAGGTCCACCGAGGGACTGGCCAAACATCCATACCGCAATCTTCCACTAAGACTATGCCACGTGGCTCGTATTGTGCGAGTAAAACTTTTCACACAAAATTTAAATCATACAAAACACAGCCAATGAGTTCTCGGCACGTACACAAGTGCTTTGCAACGTACCCATGTGCATTTGCTTTCTAGGTGTACGTGCCGAGAACTCATTGGCTGTGTTTTGTGTGATTTGCAATCCCATTGTGACAGAAGTTCTACTCGTATTGTGCGTTGTGACAGAAGTTTACTCGCCGCCTCTACGTGCGTACAAATAAAATGATCAGACATGGTGCGGCAAAACTTTTATGACGTAATTATTGTTGTTTCTCTGTTTCCCATGAGTGCACGGCTCAAGGTAACTTCTACTCGAGTAAAACTTCGGGGCTCGAATCCGCTCCGTGCGTAAGCACCCGCAGTCAGTCGAAGCCGAGTCATCCTTCGGTCACAGCACACAATACGAGCCATGTGGCACACTCGTAGAGGAGTAAAACTTGTGTCACAAGATGTTGTGATGGAACACGGTCACAGCACTCAATACGAGCCACGTGGCATACTATCAGAGGTCTTTGACCGTATGGATGTTTGACCAGTCCCTCGGTGGACCTACAAACCAAAAATCAGCCTGATTAGTGATTCACAACCTTTGGATTTATGCACCCAAATAACGCTCAATAAGGCTCAAATTCCTACCGTTAAAATCAACCCATGAAAATAACTTCAATAGAATCAGTTAGAACTCACTAATCAAGCTGATTTTTGTGTACCAGTCCACCGAGGGACTACCCAAACATCCATACAGTCATTGTCCTCTAATAGTATACCACGTGGCTCGTATTGAGTGCTGTGACCGTGTTCGGTCACAACATCTTGTGACACAAGTTTTACTCCTCTTAGAGAGCACCGACCGTATGGAAGTTTGGCAAATTACTTGGTGGACCTGCAAACCAAGAAAAAACCTGATCAGTCATTTCTAAGCGTTGGATTGGAGTTGTTTTCCTTGAGCGTTATTTGGGAGTACAGATCTAAAGTTGTAAATCACTAATCAGGCTGATTTTTGGTTGGCAGGTCCACCGAGGGACTGGCCAAATATCTATACGGTCAGCGTTCTCTAAGAGTGTGCCATGTGGCTCATGTTCTGTGATGTGATCGGTTTCGCTCACTGCACGGTTTATTCGTCGAAGCAGATAACAGCCCACAATATGAGCCATGTGGCACATTCTTAGAGGATGCTGATCGTATGGATGTTTGGCCAATCTCTAGGTGGACCTGAAAACAAAAAATGAGCCTGATTAGTAATTTCAGACCTTTGGAACCTAATATCCAAAATAATGTTCAAAATTCCAACCATTGAAAATGACTCCAATCCAACTGCTGAGCTGGCATTCACCGTATTCACTTTTTGCCAAAGAACAATCCCATTGGATTCTCGGAATCCACGCCCGGGAGCATTAGTGGAATTATTAGTGCAAAATGGTTAATCCCTCGATCCTGGTCATTTTCTTTAACCGTATGCAAGAATATATATGGGTTAGTGCCAAAACGCTACCCCAAAACCAAATACCACCCTTCCGGCAAGTAATTTTAATTTCAAACTCGTGTAATTGAAGAAAAAATTGAGATGGCGCATATGATAAACCATGGTTTTAAAAACGGCCGTTTAAACGGTAACGCCCCAAGCCCATTTCTGTTAAGACCGTTTAAATACGTTTTATCTTTGGCCTTTTTTGCTTTACCCCCTTACTTTATTGATGCAATTTGCATCTCACCCTATGTTTTTAAAATATTCGTGTCTCACCCTTTGACCATGGTCAACAACGTTGACCATAGATGGTCTTCAGATGGACATCGCTATATTTTTTTAAATGACAATAATGACCTTGGGTGAGATGCAAATATTTTTAAAGACATTGGGTGCGATGCAAATTGCATCAATAAAGTAAGAGGGACAAGCCAAAAAAATAAAAAAATTCAGGTTTTTTTTTGGTTCTTTGAGGATTCGGAGCTCAATCTATTTTTGAGGATTGTGAACTATGAAAGGAACCCACCTTCACAGGTTGTTAAGCACGCTAAAGTCCCTCGTCATCGTCATTGATGACGAGGGACCACAATATGAGCCATGTGGCCCATTCTTAGAGGTCATTAACCATACGGATGTTGGGCCCATCACTAGGTGGACTACATACCAAATATCAGCCTGATTAGTAATTTCAAACCATTGGATCTTTGTAACCCAAATAATGTTCAAATTCTATGGATAAAATCAGCCAAGGAAAATGACTCTAATCCAATGCTTAGAAAGTAACAATCAAATTAATTTTTGGTATGTAGGTCCACCTACGGTTGGGTTGGGTTGGGTTGGCCCAAAACTAAATGAAAAAAGGTTTTGAGCTCACAATACTCAAAAAAAAAAAAATCTTCGAAAAAAAGATCCTTTGCTTGTCCCCCTTATTTTATTGATGCAATCTGCATGGCACCCAATGTTTTTAAAATATTTGCATCTCACCCAAGGTCATTTAAAAAATATTGGGATGTCCATTCGAAAACCGTCCATGGTCAATGACGTTGACCATGGTCAAAGGGTGAGACACAAATATTTTGAAAACATTGGGTGAGATGCAAATTACATCAATAAAGTAAGGGGGTAAAGCAAAAAAAACCCTTTATCTTTTTTGAATAAAACGGTCATTTTTTTTTGTTTTAACGGCCGTTAAAATCGTTTAAACAGTCGTTTAATTCTGAAAAATTGTGAAAAAAATGGTCGTTAAATCCGTTTAATTTCAGTTAAATTCAAAATTTGAATTTCAACGCCATTTTTTCTGTTAAAATCCATTTTTTTCCATTTTTGCCCCTAGCTGTTTCAATCCGTTTTAGCGGCCGTTTAAACGATAACGCCACCCCCGTTCATTTAACCGTTAAAACGACCTCCTTTAAACAACTATCAGAATTTAAGGAGACCTATAAAATATTATAAAGAAAAGGAAGGGAGATTTAAAAAAATATCAAAATGTGGAAAATAACCCAAATAGTTTGTTTTAAACATTTCTCTATTTGATGAGATTTTTAAATTGCTGGCCAGAGTTATGGTCAACCAACCTAGACTCCAGTAAATTGGTCGCACGTGATGAGTGGCTAATCTAATATTGGAGTTTCATGACCAACCAACCACTACAGCATTTGATTTGAGCATAAGATTTTGGCCCAAATCAAAAGGACCAGGCTCGAAGGACTCACCTTTTTGCACTAGTGCTCTCGGTCGTGGATTCCAAGAATCCAACCAAATCCACAGCCTAGGACACGAGTGAAAAGATGAGTTCAAAAAGGCGAGTTCCCTGTCCCGACCCAAATCCAAATATTCTTGTTATAAGGTTAAAGAACGGGGTATTTTAGTTCTTGTTATAAGGTTAAAGAACGGGATATCAAAAGCATGGTGGTCATCGATTCATCTCCTCCAAAATTTAATTCAAGCGAGATACCCGGATCTCGATTGCGCTCTTCCCTGTGAAAATGAGTTCGAAGGCACAAACATCTCCTTCTTTTAGTCCATTTGCAACTGAAAACTTGCTCCAACCACTTCCAATGAACACCCAATAACTGTACTTCCGCAGCCTCGAATTATAAAACGTCCGGTTCACCAATTTCACTGACCATGGCCTTCCGTTTTCATCTCTAAGGATCATCATACGA
Source organism: Euptelea pleiosperma (assembly GCA_035048495.1). Classification (NCBI taxonomy): domain Eukaryota; kingdom Viridiplantae; phylum Streptophyta; class Magnoliopsida; order Ranunculales; family Eupteleaceae; genus Euptelea; species Euptelea pleiosperma. The sequence continues at coordinate 14,276,593 of CM068548.1, forward strand.
ATGTTCCTAGCGAGATTATTTGATCTTGCGAAGACCTTGGGAATATTCTACACCAACGCAGCACTTTATCAAACTTTATTCAAACATCAATGTAGTATATCATCGACATCATAGTATAAGATCACTGGATGGTCTTCAAGATTTGTGTGGTGTGAATCCCAAGGACCATCGATTGTCATGAAATGAGCCGGATATGGATCATATGTGGATAGGTTCTGACCCAAATCAAACTTCAAGGTGGATACTCTTTCTCACACGGTGCAAGAGCCATGGAGGTTATCATGTTGCGTAGTAGAGTCATTTTATCAGTGGCAAATAATACTCAAAATTCATGGTTAAAAACAAACCATGAAAGTCTCTAATCCAACGGATAGAAGTGACTAATCAAGATGAATTTTTGTATATAAGTCTACCTAGGGATGGGCCAACCACGAAACGTCTATACAGTAAGTGATCTCTAAGAGTGTTCCGCTATAATGTGCAAGGTGCAACGCACGTAGGGGACCCCTAGTTAAATTAAGTGATAATGGACGACGTACTCCTTACCCATGTTAAAATTTTCAGCAAAAAACATATCTGTCACACAATTGCAAAGATCCAACTACAAACCAAATTAAAAATTAAAATAGCAAAACAAAGCATGCTATCAAAGCATGGTCATGGATCGCCTCCAAAATTCAATTAAAGCGAGAAACCCGGAACTCAATTTTGTTCTTCCCTGTGAAAATGAGTTCGAAGGCACAAACATCTCCTTCCTTTAGTCCATTTTCAACTGAAAACTCTAGCCAACCACTTCCAATCGTGACCTGATCATGGCACTTCCGGTAAGACAGTTTCACTGACCATGGCCTACCGTTTTGATCTCCAATGGTCATCAAAAGAACGTTCCCCTTAAGATTTTTTGATCTTGCGAATTCCGCTGGAATATTCTGCACCAACGCAGCACTTAATCAAACCTTATTTATTTCAATTAATTTTGATAATAAAGAGAGATCCTACATACTCACCACGTAAGACTTATTGGAAAGGTCACAACGTCTTATGGTAACCACGAAAAAAGGATGACCGGACTTGAATGACCTTGCTTTTGCCTCCACTGTCTTTTGAGCTTCACAAGAAGTAAAGTCATCAATGATATAGTACAACACGTGCGTATAGATTATTATACACAGCAAATATATCATCAATGGAAACAGGTCACATTTAATTGATCATGTTTGAGCGTGCGGTACAAATAATAGAGAATAGATGACCCCACGGTAGTTCAACACCGTAGGGTGCTAAAAGTCAGAGAAAGAACAGAGAGAGGAGAGGAAGGAGAAGGGGTGGGTGCCAAAACAGAACAGGGGCATTATGGTCCCACTTGGGTGCCCAGCCAAAAGACGTGGGCGCCCGTAGACCGATTCTTATAAAAAATGATTAGACTTCATATAGTAAACTTACTCTTCATAATCGTCCTGGTTTTCTTCTTGCCTATTCTTGCTTCTTTCTCCACCATATGATCTTTCTCCACCATATGATCATCACTTTTGACATTATCCAAGGGTGGAGAAAACTCTTTCTCACACGCACTAGTATCAAAGACCATAACATGAAACACCATACCACCTTCGTGTCTAAAAACAAGGAAATCCCCTACACGTAGATCATGTTCACGAGCAAAATCTTCCCATCCGTCTTGAAATCGCAACCCGTTAAGCTTGACAGGCCAAGATTAATTTACCAAGACGACTCCTCAAAATGGCTTCTCCCTCAGAGTTTTCTCCAACTAAGTACCGCATAAATGCAACGGGCATCGACTGCAACAAAACCATTTTGAAGAAACAATCAAAAGTTCAGATTGAGAAGTAGCTGTGTGTGTGTGTGTGTGTGTGTGAGAGAGAGAGAGAGAGAGAGAGTCTGACCAGTTCTTTGGAAAAACCAGGCAGGATGGGCTTGAAGAAGTGGGGTTCACTTGACCGGATCCTTGGCTTCGCCATTCTAAGAAGAAAGAGATGGGGTGTTAAGGTTTTAGCTTCGACCTTTCTTTTTTCTTTGTTTTGGGAGGTACAAAGGAGGCTCTTTAAATGAATCTTGGAGAGGTGGTCGTACCTCCAATTTACGAGACACAAGGTGGCGCAATGGTCGTTTCATATTCATTTGCCCTCCGGACAAACACTCAGCTTTCTCACTACATGGATGTTCAGGCCATGGTTTTAAAAACGGCCGTTACAACGAAACTGGCCGTTATAACGGATTCGGACCTCCCCGTTACATTATGTACCGTTAAAGTACCGTTAAAACGCCCAGAAAATAGCAGTCGTTATTTTCCCGTTATAACAAAAATAGGATCATTATTTTCTGGAAATTTTGTTAAAAAAAAAGGCCATTATTTTCCGTTTTCGAAAATTTGAATTCCAGCGTCATTTTTTCCGATATTTTGCCATTATTTTCCTTTTTTGCCCCTTAGAATTACAATACGTTATAAAGGAAAAAACGGTAATGGCCCCTTTTAAACCTTGGTTCAGGATTCAGCCCACCACTTGGTCCATAACTGGATATACACCAAGGCCCTGCTAGGTACGCTGCGTTGGTATGCATTTTGCACTCCGATGCAAATGTGGTGAGTTGCATTGCAGTCACTTACCACGGTTTTTGGGCTGCACATGCTTGCGCATCCATTTTCTTAAAGAGTGTACAAGGTTTGGCAACCACTTGCACAGCAACTCATTTGCATGCCCCGGACCCAACCAATCACGTGTAATACCAAAACCGTGGCAAGTGGGTGTGAGTGCATGGCATCTGATTTGCATTGAACCAAGCAGGGCCTACATTTGCACTACAGTGCACAATGCACCCAAGTGTGAGCCCTGCTTGGTTCGCTGCACTGGTATACATTTTGCACTCCGATGCAAATGTGGTGAGTTGCTTATTACCACGGTTTTTGGGCTGCACATGATGGCATCCATTTTCTTAAAGAGTTTGCAAGGGCTTGGCAACCACTTGAATGCACGCCATCTCATTTGCATCCCCACCGATCACTCGTAATTCCAAAACCGTGGCAAGTAGGTGTATTGCATCCAAATTGCATTGAACCAAGCAGGGCCCAAATATCATCTGATTAGATATCTCCACGCACATTAGAGTTAGCAATTTTTTCTTTAAGTGAATCTAGCCTTTGTTTTCAAGCATTGTTTTGGGTACTATATCCAACGACTAGAAATCGTCTATCAAGCTGATTTTTGGTGTATATATATATACAACAGGGGTGTGAAAACATCCATGCCGTCAGTTAGCCCAACAATAATGCGCCATGAGCATCGTTATTTCCATGCATCAAATATCTTGACGACACGGGTGAGCACACGCGGGTTTCACAAAACATTCAGCAGCCCAAAATGTCATGCCTTAGGGCTGGCAATGGATCGGATCGACATCGGTACCGGATCATCGACCCTATTCCGATCCGATCGATATTGACCCGGTATATATGTCAATTACTCAAAACCTCCTACACTTGAAAACAAAAGTGTTTAAATATTTGAAAATTAAACCTTTTAAAAAAGTCTTTGTTAGAGTTCACGTCAAGGGTAGAGGGTTGAGTAATTGAGATGGGTCACTAACTTAAGTGTCAAAAATGAACTATTTGTCTACCCATGCATGTGGAAATTTTCAGTAATAAACCACTGACACGTGCCAAAAACATACCTGTCATAAATATATAAGTGGCAAAGATCTAACTATACACACCAAGTTAAAATAGCAAAGCAAACATCAAATAAATTACATCTAGATATCAAAGCACGCGCGGTTATCCATCGTCTCCAAAATTCAATTAAAGCGAGATACCCGGAACTCGATTGTGTTCTTCCCTGTAAAAATGAGTTCGAAGGCACAAACATCTCCTTCCTTTACTCCATTTCCAACTGAAAACTCTCGCCAGCCACTTCCAATGGAGAACCGATCATAGTATTTCCGTCTCCTCGGATCATACGACTTCCGGTGCCTAAATTTCGCTGACCATGGCCTTCCCTTTTGATCTCTAAGGGTCATCATACTATTCTTCCTTGTCAGATCATTTGATCTTACGAAGTCCCTTGGAATATTCTGCACCAATTAATGCAACACTTTATCAAACTGTATCGTCGTGCCCAGTTCAAGATAAGATCACTGGATGCATGGTTGATCTTCATGATTTGTGTTGTGTAAATCTCAACGACAATCGGTCGTCTGAAAGAAAATGGTGACCCAAATTCATGGCATCCAGATCCAGAGCCATGACATGTGATCCTGGATCAGTGGGCTCCATAAACTCTTTGAATCAAATATTGTTTATTAGGAATTAGATGTCTGATTCAATATGGATTGCCTTGGATTCTCAAAATTTGACCTTAATGGTCAGGATTAGATCAGATTTCAAGTCTGACCCATCCCATTTCATTTCCCACAGGCCCATATAAAAACACACCTGGTCATATCACTCACCATGTAAGCCTGGTTCTTGAGAAGGTTAGAATGTTTGATGGTAACCACAAAAGAAGGATGTTTGGACTTGAATGAGCTTGCTTTTGCCTTCGCTGCCTCTTGAGCTTCACAAGAAAAGGTCAGCAATGATACAGTACAACAAGAGCGTATAAATTATCATACACAGCAAATTAATATCATCAATAGCAACCGTTAGATCATACTGCCAACCCGGTCCCATTAATTGATGATCACGTTTGAACGTGCAACATTTTAAAATGGTACGAGGGTTGTGGTTATAGATGGTGTACATTAGAGCAACGTTTTAAAATGGTCAATTGGAACGATATAACGTCCCACAACGTTACCGTTTACCAAAAAAACGTTACCGTTACGACCGAACGGCCATTATAACAGGTCACATCAGTCACGTCTTGGTCAAAATAATAATATTTTATTATGTTTTCAAAAAAAAATCTCTATAAGACCATATCAGGATTAGGATGCACCATACAACATGATTGGAACATCTTAACCGACCTACTGGTTCTATTATGTTGGATGGTTCAGATGGAAATCTACAGAAATACAGATCAGATGGTTGTCATCATCCAATCGCATTGTGATTTCAGCTATGTGGTGGGACCTAATGAAAACTCAGATCAAAGATTATCAAAAATGATAGACTGCATAGTAAACTTACTCTTGATAACCATCCTGGCTTTCTTCTTGCCTATTCTTGCTTCTTTCTCCTTCATCTGATCATCGTTTTTAACATTATCCAACAGTGGATAAAACTCTTTCTCACACGCAGTAGCATCAAACACCATAACATGAAACACCATACCACCTTCGTGTCTAAAAACAAGGAAATCCCCTACACGTAGATCATGTTCACGAGCAAAATCTTCCCATCCGTCTTGAAATCGCAACCCGTTAAGCTTGACAGGCCAAGATTTACCAAGACGACTCCTCAAAATGGCTTCTCCCTCACAGTTTTCTCCAACTAAGTACCGCATAAATGCAACGGGCATCGACTGCAACAAAACCATTTTGAAGAAACAATCTAATTAAAGTTCAGGTTGAGAAGTAGCTGTGTGTGTGTGTGTGTGTGTGTGTGTGAGAGAGAGAGAGTCTGACCAGTTCTTTGGAAAAACCAGGCAGGATGGGCTTGAAGAAGTGGGGTTCACTTGACCGGATCCTTGGCTTCGCCATTCTAAGAAGAAAGAGATGTGGTGTTAAGGTTTTAGGCTTTTAGCTTCGACCTTTCTTTTTTCTTTGTTTTGGGAGATACTAAGGAGGCTCTTTAAATGAATCTTGGAGAGAGGAAGTTTTTGAAGCAGCGATGCAGTGGCCAATCACACTGCGCCACGATCCGCTGTTCAAAAAGCATTTCTGGCCGGGCTTGTTCAAAGCATCAGCGGATCGTGGCGCAGTGTGAATGGCCGCTGCTTCAAAAATCCACAGGCACAATGGACGTTTCATATTCATTTAACTTCCGGATAAATGGTAGGAACACTCAGCTTTCTCCCGTGCATTAAAGTTTACACAAAGAGCGTTGCTTTCTTGCCTTCGCTACGGCGCGTGTAGTAGCCCCGGGACCAAAATTAGCCTGATCGATGATTTCTAACCATTGGATTTGAGTCTTTTGTGGGTTGACTTTTAGGGTGCATCCATATGGTAGCTTACGATACAACAAATTGAGTTGCCTGAAATTATGTCCAATTTATTCAAGCTTGACTCTGAAGAAGGGAAAATTTTTGATGCATGTCCATCAACGGCCTTACGTAGCGCATGTTTTTGGTCCCACCGAATTTTTCTTGTTTTTGGCCAACCACTTGGTGAGTATCTTGGTAGACACCAAATATCACCCTGATTAGATATCTCTAGATATACCAATTTATCATGAGTGAAAATTTTTATGTAGTCCCGTTAGTGAAAATTGTCCTCTCCACAGAAAAATTCGTTACTAACGTTTTTTTTTTTTTTTTTATACGGGCGTCAAGGCCACACCTATAAACATTATGTGGGACCATACGAATGTTTGAAACATCCCTATATGGCTCTGAAGACAAAAAGTCAGCCAGAATATTAGTAGCTTTTAACTCTTGGATTTTAATCTTTATCATGGGTTGAATTTCAACTGTGAATTCGAAATTTATTTTGGCTACTGAGATTCAAGGCCTAGAAACCAATAAAACTGAGTTTTGGTCAATAAGTCCCACCTAGAGATGTTTCAAACATCCATACAATCATAAATATGAGTGTTCCATGTGACATTTTTAGATGTGGCCTCATGCCCGTATAAAAAATGCCAACAACAAAAAATTATCTCTCAAACGTAGAGCAAAACTTTGATAAGAAACGTACATCATCAATGTTGATGACGTACCAAAGTATGACCTACATTACACACTATTAGAGGCCACTGACCATATGGATGTTTGACCCATCCCCACCTAGACGTAACAAAAATCATCAGATTGATTAGTGATTTCTAACACTAAGATATCCGAGTACCCCAAATGATGCTCAAAATTCAATGTTAAAAATAAACCATAAAAAGACTCTAATCCAACGAATAGAAATTACTAACAGGATGAATTTTGATATGTAGGTCCATTTAGGATGAGCCAAGGGTCCATATGGTCAATGATGTTTAATAGTGTGTCACTTCTTCCAAAGACTCCCCTACAATCCCTCACATGCCGCCCCCTGGTATATATAAAAAAAAATTTTAAAAAATTGTCAACATAAAAAGTTTTCTATTATGAAAAAATAATAATTTAGGAACAATTTGAAAATTAATTAGACACGCCCTAATCGGTTGTGGTATGTATGGATATACCACACCCCATATCGAAAAGCTGAATTGGATGATACAAGGTAAAATTGAATAACTGTACATACCCAAATAATTTTAAGTTTATGGGTGTTATTACTTAACCAAAATTAAGGTGTGGCTCTGGTGTGCGAAAAATGTTATTTTAATAGTATTAGCAGTGTGTTGTTACACTTACACCCCGACCACCGGAAAAATCGAATGGGCAATGGATCCAACGGTGGGTCCCAATTTAAATACATTGAATATTAGAACTTGATCAAGAATTAGAAATGAAAACCCTCTCCCTAAGTTTCATTTCTACCTTTGGGATTGCGGTTAAATTTGGTATTTATAAAGTTTCACTTAAGTTTAAAAACTACGGTCCGCATAAGCTATATGTAGAAGCTTTTTTGGCTGCTTATACTTTTACCCTAAAATCTGCAAAAAAAGAATGTATTTGTTTGGAACCGCAAAAAAGTATCTTGAGTAGCTAAAACCCATCCCGAACCAAAATAAGCAGCTTTTCGTTTTCATGGATATATTTTTAGTGGGGGAATTCGAACATTATTTGGGATACAAAGACCCAAAAGATTGAAATAACTAATCAGACTGATTTTTGGTATGTACGTCCACCTTGGAATGGACCGTTCTCTAAAAGTTCACGTGGCTCATACTGAGGTCCATTATCAACGTTGACGATGGACGTTGGTCATCAAAGTTCTACTCAATTTACACAACCTCCACACCCCACAAGGGCCACAAGTGACAAGTACCAATGGCAACTGTGTTTTAAATTTTTGAAATTTAATTTTTTGGCAAAGATCCAACTATAGGAAAGCAAACTTATAAACAACTAGATATCAAAGCATGGTCATCGATCGTCTCCAAAATTCAATTCAAGCGAGATACCCGGAATTCCATTGTGTTCTTACCTTTGAGAATGAGTTCGAAGGCACAAACATCTCCTTCCTTTAGCCCATTTGCAACTGAAAACTGGCGCCAACCACTTCCAATGTAGACCCGATCATGGTAATTCTCAGTCCTTCGATCATACATCTTCCGGTGCAGCAAATTCACTGACCATGGCCTTCGATTTTGATCTCTAAGGGTCATCGTAGGAATGTTCCTTGTAAGATTATTTGAACTTGCAAAGTCCTTGGGAACATTCTGCACCAAAAACCACAAAGATCGGTAATCTCTAACCATTAGATTTTAGCACTTTTTAAAAGCATGCTTTTAGAAAGAAAATGTTTCACCATTTTAGACATTTTTTCACCGTTTTATGGACAAGAGTATGAGCCACGTGACACTCTCTTAGAGACCACTGACCGTGGATGATTGGCGCATACTCAGTGGACCTGCATACAAAAAATTAGCCTGATTAGTGATTCTATCCGTTGGATTTGAGCCTCTTTTCATAGGTTATTTTTAACCCCTGGATTCAAGCATTATTTGGGATACTTCGGGATCTCAGATCCAACGGTTAGAATCACTAGTCAGGCTGACTTCGTCAGTGATTGTGCCACGTGGCTCATAACAGACGTCCGTCATCAAAGATCTACTCGACGATGTCGGGATTAGGGCCCATCATACAACATGATTGGATCATCTTAATAACCGACCTACTGTTTCTATTATTTTGGATTGGTTCAGATGGATCTAGTGGACCATCAAAGAATTCTACAGAAGTACAGATGAGATGGTTATGATCATCTAATCGCATAGGATTTTCAGCAATGTGGTGGGACCCAATTAATACTTAAGACCTTAGATCTTTCTAAAGTCAAATACACATGCATCTGTAGAAAATATTTCGTTGCCGACCCCGGGGGAATACCATTTGAAGCTTCGTTTGGGGCCTACTAACCTTATGAATGTTTGGACCACCTCTTGGTGGACCTACATAACAAAGATCAGCTTGATCGGTGATTTATAACAGTTATATGTTAACATTCAAAAAAAGCTCCAATTCAACTGTCAAAAATCATGTTATTAAAGTACTAAATCCAACGGTTGTAAATCACTAATTATACTATTTTTGATACGTAGGTTCATCAAGAGGTGGACAAAATATCCATAAGGTAAGTGGGCCATAAAGAGTACTCTACGTGGCGTTTAAGACGAGGCCATCAAAGTTCAAACACGGGCTCCACATAGAGTACCGCTCGAGTTTAAAATGCATAGGATTATATAAAACGATAGACTACATAGTAAACTTACTCTTAACCGTCCTCGCTTTCTTCTTGGTCTTGCCTCGTATTTCTTCTTTCTCCTTCATCTGATCATCCTTTTTGAAATCCAACGATGGATACTCTTTCTCACACGCGGAAGCATCAAACACCGTAACATGAAACACCATACCACCTTCGTATCTAAGCACTAGGAAATCCCCAACACGTAGATCATGTTCCCGAGCAAAATTATTCCATCCCTCTTGAAATCGCAACCCGTTAAGCTTCATACGCCACGATTTTCCGACACAACTCCTCAAAATGGCTTCTCCCTCGCAGTTTTCTCCAACTAAATACAGCGTAAATGCAATGGGTATAGTCTGCAACAAAACCATTTATCATTTTGGGTACTTAATCCAACGGCTAGAAATTATCGATCAAGCTGATTTCTGGTATGTATATCCACCAAGAAGTGGACTAAACATCCATGCCGTTAGTGTGCCCAAAACATTGAGCTATGTAGGGCCACGAGAACCCTCTGCATCGACTCTGTGTGTGTGTGTGTGTGCATGTGTTTGTGTGAGAGAGAGAGAGAGAGACTCACAAGTTCTTGAGAAGAACCAGGCAGTATGAGCTTGAAGAAATGGGGTTTCCTTGACAGGATTCTTGGCTTCGCCATCTGTGGGGTTGAGGGACCTTTCTTTTTCTCCGTTTTGGGAGATACCTATAGGCTCTATAAATGGAGACACGGATGGCGGTGAGGGAAAATTTGATAACATCTATTCTATTGCACGACGCAAGGGTGTCACGCGTGCTTATATGCCACGTGTCACACTTTTAGTGACCAATGACCGTACGGATGGTTTTTCAAACCCTTGGTAGACGAGATGTTGTGACGGAAGCCGGTCACAGCACTCAATAATATGAGCCACGTGGCACACGGTCAGAGGGCGCTGACCGTATGGATGTTTGGCCAGTACCTCGGTGGACCAACAAACAAAAAATCAACCTGCTTAGTAGTTTACAACCTTTGGATTCTTTTGTACTCAAATAACGCTCAATAATGCTCAAATTCCTACCGTTAAAATCAACCCTTGAAAATAACTTCAATCGAATCGGATACTCAGACTGATTTTTTGTGTACCGGTCCACCGAGGGACCGGCCAAACATCCACACGGTCATCGTCCTCTAATAGTATGCCATGTGGCTCGTATTGTGTGCTGTGACCGGCTTCCGTCACAATATCTTGTGACACAAGTTTTACTGAACACTAGAATACTACGGCTAAAAAATGACCGGAGAAATCCCAAATAGCTAAAACATCTGTACGCTTAGCAGTGAGCTCTAAGAGTATGACAGGTGGCCCATACAGCATTACCTGACGCTCTTGGTCAATGCTTGACTCAAACTAAAATTGAAAATTTTTGCTCCTGCTGGAATTGGATAGAACAAACTTTGGAAAAATATTTAGGAATTTTTCAAGCACCCCCTTGATAAATCTTTTATATTTGTCAAACCCCCACAAAATTTTCATTCTTTGATCTTGTCTTTTGACTGTCATTGACCGAGTCAGAAACATTAACCCCTAGCCCAAAAATTGAAAGGACCAATAGAACCAAAAACTGTCTTCAATTTTTTGCCGAGGGGTTATTGTTCCTAACACGGTCTATAACGGTCAAACACAGTCAAAAGGGTAAGACCAAGAAATGAAAACTCAGGATTTCACTACCGTATAGATTTGTCCGAAATTTTATTTGTTGCAGTGCGGCAAGCACACGATATTGGCATGTATGTACGGCCTGCATATTTTAAAGAGTCCGTCTAGAGCTACACCCATTTCTTACATCCACTTCTTGTTGGGGCCCACATGGAGATCATGTTGGACAATCCAACTGCACAATGAGTTTTTCATACTATGGTTACCCTTCTCACAAAAAATCACAAAAAATCAGGACATTTCGATATTCTTTTTTCATGAAAATATGACTTTAATTTAAAAAATTCAGACCATCCAATTAAACTATTATTTTCGGTCAATTTTTTATATGGTTAGCAATGACGAAGTGAACTGATTTTTGGCAATGATCATCATCATGGCAAGGACAACTCAATATATGGTTGGATTGTCCAACATGATCTCCATGTGGGCCCCTACCTCGGGTGTAAGACGCGGATGTAAGAAATGAGTGTAGTTCTAGACGGACTCTATTTTAAAAACAAAAGGGAATTTTTGACGAACTCCCTCATGTTATGGTTAAAAAAAAATTTAAGAATTTCAAAGTTGAAAAGCTGACTTGAAGATGCCAGCCGGGTCCGTTGGTAAAGTTTACGGGTGATCATACCTTAGACCTTGGATCAAAACCCGCCTTCACAGTTATTGGTCTTTTTAAAAAACAGGCTTACCTATGAAAAAGTTGAAAAGCTGACTTACCCCCTCCCTACGAACCAAATCACCAATCCACTCTCTATGACTACCACCACGAGTTGATTCAAATTGACAAACAATATTTTTTAAAGGACCAAAATACCTCTTTCTTTAACCTAAGACAAAAAACATTGGGGTTTGGTGGACAGCCGGTCATGAGACTGGTAAGTTGGCCCGCCATCACGGGTGACTAACCTACCGGTGTCTCGTCACCTGACAACCACCACTCCGGCAAAATAGTTTCAAATTAGGGAAAGAATCACAACCTTGTAAGAGATTTAAGGTTTGGATTGACTGTTAATTGGCCACGAATTGTGATTTTAGGCTTCCTGGATTTTTCCTTCTCTTATGTTACAGTTCTTCTGTTCAATTGGTTATGGTTCAAAATCTTAGATCTTGTTTGGATTGCTTTTTTTGGGAGGCCAACAAGAAGACAAGAAATATTTAAAAGGTTTTTTGATATATCTTTTGTAAGACATTTCTTTTTCCCTTCAATAACTGGGATTTTACTGTTATACATATCGTGTTCGTGTTCGCTAACCGCTGTGAAACTTGCAAGTTATTAGGCTAAAATATTATGTTGGACCCCGTGGAGCTAGAGCTTCAAAATCACTCTGTTACTCCAGATTCTGTCCAACAATACTTTTTTGAAAAAGTCAAGTGGTATTGGTCATGGTTTAAAAAACAGCCCTTATAACGAAAATAACAGCCATTGTAACGGATTCAGACCTCCCCCATTACGTTATGTACCATTAAAAACGCTTTAAAAATAACTGTCGTTAATTCCGTTATTTTTTTGTTTTTTTATTATTTTTCATTTTCTTTTTTTTTTAATTTCAGCGCCATTATTTACGTTATTTTCCATTTTTGCGCCTGAGCATTACAATTCGTTATAACGGAAAAAACGGTAACACCTCCATTGTGTTATACTGTTATACGGCCCCTTTTAAACCTTGGTATTGGTTATTTTCTATGCTTTTTCATTGTTGTTTAGTAGTCATTACGCGTTATTTTATATTTGTTTTGCCATGAAATACATATGAAGTTATGGACCCATTGTTAGAACTGCAAAATACATATGAAGTTATGGACCCGTTGTTAGAACTGCAAGAAAGATCGAAAATACATTTTAGACAAAAAAAGCATATTCTTATGATATCAAGCACACATAATAGAGATATTACTTGAAAACCATCAGCATGTAGATATTAATGAAATAAACTTATTGAATATTTTGTTTGATGCATAATTCGTAAATAACCTAAAATGAGATTTTTCCCCCAAAGTTGAAACTATTTCGCCGGAGTGGTGGTTGGCCGGCCACTAGACTTTGGTAGGTTAGTAACCGATGATGACCGGCCAACTTACCGGAGTCTCATGATCGACCGTAAACCATAGCCCCTTGAATATGATTTAAGATTAGAGTTCAATTACCTAAATGTTTTTTGTCTAAGGTTGAAGAAAGTGGCATTTTGGTCCTTTCAAAAAACATGTTAGTCAATTTGTCACATCTCCAAAAAAGAAAAAAAAAAAAAAAAAATCTTCTCTATAGGACAGTGGCCCCAAAGACTATTATGTGACATTTTGGAAGGTAAATATCAAAAGATCTGAAAAAATGCATAAAATATATTTTTAAATTATTGATAATAAAAAGTAGATGCTTTTCAAAAAAGATTCAAAAATAATTAAATTTGTTCAATTGATTACTAAAAGGATAATGATGAAAATCCGAAAATACAAAAAAACAAATCTCCATATTTTGAGCCAGAGAATAAAGATCTCCATATTTTGAGTCAGAAATAAATATAACTTCAAATTTGGAGCTAAATATAAAATATGGATTGGAGTTGGATTTCAAAAATGCATCTCTATATTTGGAGATATAGAGATGTATTGGAGTTGCTCTAAAAATCCTTCTTCTATATAAATGATACACCGGTCTCTCCTCAAATCATCGAGGAAGAGAGAATCATCTCTTTTGTGGCTTCAAGAAAATCCATTTTTAGCGCACAACTTTTAGACATTACTTTTTGTTTTGTTAGCCGAAAGATGTGGTATTCAGGTTGTTGCATGTTAAATGCAGCGGCTCCACATGGACTTCTTATTTACAAGACGGGTTTAAAAGGAAAATTTTTATGGAACGTCTGTAATGTTGGTGTAATGAAAAAAACAAAAATTATACATTAAAAGGATTATATTACATCCCAATGTTGTCAAAAGACGCAAAACTGGACCAACCAGTTGAACTGGGAACCAACCCCAAAACAGTGCGGATCAGAAATGAACCAGAACTTTTTATTTTTGTTAAGAAAATGAAAAAAATCAGATGGGCCACTATTTGATCAACCAGTTGAGCAGTTCATCAGTGCACTGGTTCAATGGACGGTCAGGGTTTAAAAACATTGTCAAATCCTAAGTAGATAATCATATCCTGGTTCATTTTAGTTTATTTACTATGTTTTCTCATTCATACTTTCTTAAGAGTGTTTTTGTTTTAAATTAAATTTAGAAGATTGATTCTAATTTTTCTTTTTGTAATGTTAGGATCAAATCTTACCATCTCACTTCTTATATTTTGCAGATTATTGTTTTTAATCTTGATTTACACTAGTTAAGAAAAAACTACATGGTTCAGTACCTCAAGAATCATAGATTCTGACAGAGGTCCGGATGGTCTGCCTACATAAAGGACACTTGGGTGCGGAATCACGCTCAACTGATAGGGCGCATCCCTGGCAGCAAACCCGATGCCCACAAGGAACAAAAGCAGACCTCCTCCTCCTCGTGAGACATATCACGCACAACTCCCCATCAGGAACATCCCCGACCTCTTCATCAGCTTGAATTTCGGCAGCAGCAGCATCTCTTGATCGTTGGACCTGCCTCTGCTGCCTCCATTCTTTCCATCTTCTCCAGTTCCTGTTAACATCGACAATTCAATGTATTTTAGTTAAAATCAAATCTTAGAATCGGTATCATGTGGGACATTTTTATCTTCTTTCTTATGTTCGTTAGAAAAGAGATCCACTAGAATGCCAGAAAAGTCCACAAACAACCCAACAAGAAAAGGATTTTAGGATTCAGACTCAATCTCTCCTAATTCAACAGCCTTACTTGAATCTTCAAAGTGGATTCTTGTGTACACGAAATAGGTATAGTCTGAAGCAAAACGTTAGATTTAGGATCATCGGGACTATTTTTGTCAACAGGGTCCATTAGTCAATCAAGTCTACCATTGTGCCCCTCTAATGAGAAGTTGAGAACTACTAAAGATCCATACTGTTGAAACCATGTAACCCAACCATTATTTACTCCTCTATTGTCCCAAATTTAGTTTAGTTTTTTAATTCAATTTCATTAACATGACCAGACACTTTTGAGTAATTATTAGGTTATATTACATTACTACATTACCTTGTGACAGCATAGCCAACTATGCCAAGTGACAGTGACCCAAGAATAATGCCACACCAAAACAGAACCTTCGTCCTCAAGGCAAGATCTACCACCATCTCATCCTTAGTCATGTCAGACCTGCATGTGGAACACTCCCGAGTATCAGTTATTCCACTAGAAGCAGCACAATTGTACAACACATCCAGGTACACAAAGGAGAAGAGAGAGTTTCTCCAACAGTACGTAGAAGTCCAGATCAGTACGCCTACTGTTAGTACCATGAGTAAAATAGATGGTATCGATACGAAAAAAATTCATAAAATTCTAAAATTCAGTTACCACAAGTTATGTATTCTTTGCCCAAGGTAGCATCACTAATCAGCATGAGATGCTGCAGAGTCTACATACATGGATAGTGTGAGGTACTTGTACCAGCAAAGGATACAGTTTGTCATAGATGGTAAGTGCCATTAACAGACAAAATATCAGGACAGGTGGCACACGGGCTTGGGGGTAGCTTGAAACCACCTATCTGGGATCATCTGATGGTCCCAGATAGGTGGTTTCTTAGGTAACAAGGAAACTTGACATATGATCACACCCAAAATTTATCGACCATCCAAAAGAAAGTGAGGATCGGATGGTTACAGCCATCCAAGTTAACCATCCATCCAAGTGAGTTGATTTGTGATATCTCCCAGATGGGACCCCTTGAAAAGCAGGGTCGTGACATCCTATTTGTGAAATTTATCCTAATATCCCATGCATAAATTGGAAATTACTATCAAGACTACTCAAGCTAAATATTTATTCACGCCGTGCATATATGCATGTAAGCAAGCTTTAGTGAATTTTAGTGCATGGATATGTGCAAAAGTCAAGTAATGGAACCTAACAGGATACTTTCTTGTTTTAAAAAATAAACTACTTACAAGAAATAGGGAAGGTCATCGCTTGACTTAATCTGAGGAATTCCATCTTGCGAACTGCAAATGCCAACTGCACTGATTTCCTTTCCCAGTGGAAGAATTTTCTCTTCATCCAGCAGACCAACCTTCCAAAACAAAAGAATTTCTGATCAACAAGCTGTAACAAAAATGACTATGCAAAGAAAACCAAGAACAGAAAGAACTTCAGAAACAGCGAGGCAGAGAAGGCAATTAGTTTCTAAAAAGCTCACAATTTTTATAGGTCATAAGCAAGCAAAGAATTCATGCCCAAGACTTACAGGGTACGCATGGCCGAAAATTGCCTGAAGGAATGTGTATGGAGACGCATGAACTGGCCGCAGCTGATGGTAAACTGTTGTCAGAGGTAGAGGATGTCTTGAATCATCCAAGTTAACAATCACATAATCAAATTGTGGCCACTGACCACTTTCAACAAGAATAAAAGGAACCTGTAAAAGGAAAAAAATAAGCAAATAGTAGAAGGCACCTGGTTCCATTAAATCATCCGTAAAGAAGCACAAAATTCCCTAGAAGGATTGCATATAGTAGAATTATCCATGGGAGGGGATTGCTATTGAGATTACGGTGAATCATATTACTTTGTTCTTTGCTTCAAAATTTCTAGCACTATTTCACTGACTCAACAGAATTAATTAACAAAGATCCAAAACCAATGCAAACTAGCATTTTAATCCTAAAACAGAAAAATCAGAAGTGTTAGCTTCAACAAATTTCTATTGATGCTTACCATTAAAATACACAAGCCCCAACGCGCATTAGCCAAACCCTCTAGATGCAAACAAGACTAGTGAACCCTAAAGATATGGAAGATCGCCACACAGCTAATAATCTAAAAAGGTTTTACTATGAACATATGTTATTAAATAAAGTACAAAGAGAATACACATTACCAATAAGTCCAAATATGGAGCCCTAGAAGGGCAAGGAATTTTCCAACAGCAAAAGACTGTCTAGAGAGTAGAGTCGTACTCGTCCAATAGTCAATGATCTCAATGCCTACCTGTTGGATGTGATGAAAGGAGATCTCAAGAAGAGGGCAAAGATCAAGCGTCTTTTCAACAATATATGCAGGTCCTCGTCATCATCTCAATTGCAATAAGCCTGTCCTAAAATAATAGAAGAATCGCCTTCCATCTTTTAAGGCCAGTAATGGAGGTCAGAATATTTAAGGCCCTCTACAAAAGCCTGCACCTGGGCTCTATTTAATCTGAGTTGCTAATATCCCTGATAATACCCTAACTCATGCTCAGACACAGTTTTCTCAACAAAGTATGATAATTTTATGAGCATTCAACCACGATCTACGTGTTCTTCAAAAACATCGTCAACAAAGCAAACTTGGTAACACAATTCAACCCCTTCTCAACGAGTTTTTGAATCAAGTGAATATACAAAATTTCCCCATTCGGTTTTTTCAAAGAAATTTGAAAAGATCTCTTGACATCATCAATGGAATCCATATCATATTAAGGATCCACTGATAAAGGATACCAAGGGGCCCGAAACATCACAATTTAGAGGTGCCAAAGGGGGCAAATTGCAAATCATTTTATTATTTAAGACTTGAGGACTTCATGACTCTTCCAAACTTGACACTGAGGAAACCAAAACCCAGGAGTGTTTCTGTTAGAAAACAATGATCAAATGCTTTTGGATGCACAAGTTTATCAGAAGGCAAATTACTCACACGAGTTATCCATGATGACAAGCTAAAGCAAATTGGAAAAGAAGTATGCAGAACAAATACAAAAATGTTGACATCTGTAAGAAGGCCTCCCATCACCATGTCATTCAAGCTACAATCTTCCTTGGTATTACATTGTTGAAAAAAAAAAAGTTACTTCGAGAGAATACTAAACCAGAAAAAGTCATCGACGGAATGGGATAAGAAACTCATGTTTAACTCAGCAAGATTGAAAATATCTCAGTTATCATGTTGTTCCTACTTAGGGCCTGTTTGGTACGTGAGAAAAAGAGTTCCAATGGTGAAAATTTAGCCAGACGAATATTACCTTTGTTAAATATTTGAGCATGTCAATATTTAACGACGTTTGGTACGTGTATTAGCTAGCTTACTTCATTTTCTTTCAATTTGTGTGGGTCCCACATATTAAAGTAAGTCAAATACTGGTTAAACGAGTGTGGGACCCATGTATTAGGTAAAAGGATTAAAAAAAACTCATTTTTATTGAAAATAGTGATTTTCCCACCAAGGCTTAATTGGTGTGAAAATATTTACTCAGAGGGGGGGGTGATCAAATGTTTTCCCGCCACGGAGAGCAAATTTGTGGGCCCGGCTAAATATTTGGCGCAGGTAAGTGGCTGCCAAACGCGTCCGGGCGAATATTAGCGCGCGCAAATATTTTATTTTCCAGCCGCGGTGGCCTACCATACATGCCCTTAGTGTTTTTTCATGGTTAATGTAATTGTAATTCATTTTCTTTTGTTTACATTCTATGACATATTGGTCCCTTCACCCACATCCACATTGTCTGTACCCCAATTTTTACATAAATTACACAAATCATGAGGACCGACTTGCACGTATCTCGAGGACTATGGGTCTAGGGGGGCCAGGGTCTAACATTGTAACATAGGATGAAGAGAGAGTGAAATATATTTTTCCTATAAATAGATCATTTCCACCATTGGAAAGGGGGTTGAAAAGATTGTAACAGAGAAGAAAGCATTGTATCAGGAGAAAGAATAATGGTCGCCTCCACCGTTGAGGCCGAGGATGTAGTCGACCGGCATTCAACCCGAAGATGAACCTCGTAAAAAAGTTGGTGTCTCTTCTCTCTTCTCCCTTCTCTCTTTTCGAATTCTTGAAGGCCAGATCTATCACCTTCACCGTGGGAAGTGGGTGTGAATCTCGAGGATCATCGACAGCTACATCTTAGATCTCCGATTTTTCACCCACATCTTTTGGTGCCATTTGTGGGGAGAGGGCAAAAGGCTTCAAAGTGAAATTCTTCCTCCTTCAACTACACTATGGTGGTCAGATCTGGCTTGGAGATCTCGGATCTAATCTTGTTCCCCCTCCGAATAGCATGGTTATGGGCTTTCTAACTCAACAATCTGCCTAGCTCAATGATCAGCCCCTTTTCTCTCTCCTTCGAAGTTCATGGTGGTGGTCAGATCTGGCTCCTGGACCTCAGATCTAGTTGCATACGATCCTAGATCACCTCCAACCATTCATCCCGCCAACCGGCAGCTCCTCCATGGCTGCAAATCTGCAGCGCTACATCTCAAATCCCAGATTTTGCACCCACACACCATTAGTCATTTTTCTGTGTTCACTCCATCAAATTACATAGATGACCTAATCCACTAAACCTAACTAGGAGTAATCAATGTAAAGAATTGAACTCAAGTAAAACTAAAACTACCCCAACAAACTAAATCAAGATGAAGTGGTATGTAGGCATTTCTCACAACACCCCCACTCAAATTTGTGCATAGATGTCATTCATGCCTACCTAGTCAGTTTCTCATGAAATCGACCATTTATAAAGCTTAGTGAAAATGTATCACGCTGAATTCTAAAAGCTTTCGCAAGGATTGCAACTCTCTTTATATGTCACTTTTGATCTAATAAAGCATCATAACTTTTTTCTTTTTTGATCAGTGAATAAAGCATCATAACTCTAGTTAAGTTCTTCACAAAAACTATCTACATCGGATCTATGTTAACCCGTCCTAATACATGCACCCGGTGACTACTTGAGCCGGTAAATAGACGTCTTCAATCAGCACAATATAATTTTTTCTGAGACAATAGATGAGTAAATAATGGTTGGGTCACATGGTTGCAACAATATGCATCCTTAGTTCTCAACTTCTCATTAGAGAGGCACAAGAATTTATCATATGAATCTTGTCAATCTCAAGTTCTTGCCTGATATTCTCCAAGTAAAAATTTCTCTTGCTTGCCACTACCATGTCAAATGTATCCACATGGAAATACACAAATTTGTTTTCAATAATGTTTAGTTGCAATGGCAAAGAATGTAATTACTTTGATGGCAAAAGGATAACAGATAAAAACTACACTGTCCTTTATTTGGATTGTCATAAGATTCACATTCAGAACACGAGCATCTGTGAATATCTCCAAATCTTCGCATCATTAAGTGTTCATTAAGCATGTCACTACTCATATGGTGTCTTTGACTATATTTTGATGGCATGTGTATAGGCACATGCATTGTTGCTACAAGTGTCTACACAAGGATTTGCAAGGAGTGATGCTCATCGTGGGCCTTAGCATATGAAGAAAAATATTAGTACAACTTTTAGCGAATCATGTCACTATGAGATGCATTTCATGGTGATCTAAGGAATAACATCATTATCCTCAAGAAAACATTTCAAAGTGTAAATGCACTCACAATCTCAATTGCTTATAATTGTTCTTACTTGTAGTGTTCCACCAACTATCGAACCTAATAATCCTTACAAACATTGAACACATTCAACTTCTTTTGAATGAGCATACATGCACGCATATATACGTCCGTACAAATGGGCATGCACAGAAACGCATGCGCACGCGTATGTACGAGCACAACACACACATATACACTTCACCTAGAATGGCCACATATGTTTGTAGAGATAATCTTAAGAAGACACTCAACCTTCCAGCTGTAGAGAAGGGTTTCAGAATCAATTTTTCAACATCGCAAAGTTGACATTGATCAAAGTATTCATCACAACGTGAGAATAAAGCACTCTCTAATTAGGTGCATCAGCTACCATTACCAATGTGTTCTAACCACTAGTGACTTACATGTGATGAAAAAGAAAATGTGGAGATAAGAAAAAGAAAGAGAGGAGTGGAGGAGGAGGAGAGAAGCTACGGGGCTATCAAGTGTTTCAAAGTTTCAACACAGATTTCATACCAGTTAAGACGTTTTTCTTGCCATATGTAACACTGTTGCAGCAAATCGTACCATCCATTTGATAGACAACCATCTAGATTGACCAACTGGAGTCATGGGCATCGCCCTTGTCCAAGGCACACCCATACCCTACCATTTATTGCATTTTCCCCCAATGAATCACAATCCTTGAATTTTAAAATAGAGAAAAGGTAAAAGAAACCAATATCTTCTTGCCACGCAGTGGAAGGCAAATGGGTTTGAAGGTTGCCACATGGAGATTGGAGCGGGGGTGAAGTGGTCCAAAAGGTGGATCCCTTTAGTCCAGGCACCTCAGCTGCCACATGTGGAAACCCAGTCTTGCAGTGAATGAAACCTGTAGTCACCAAGAGTACGCGTCCAAACATAATAAAGATGGGAGAAGGATGAATTCTAAATAATCACAAACTTATTGGCATACTTGGCTCAAAAATAGAATAACATTGGTCATACAAATTCTGCAAATAACAAAAGTATAACCCATACTCAAACTCATTGTCAGTTAAGAAATCATAAATTTTGGGTTTTGCCTACCTAAAGTACACATAGAAGCCTGACAATTTAACTGTTCCAAGATCCTTTGATATACACTGCAACTTATCGTCATTGAAAAATTACTGATGCATCCAAAATTTTCAAACCATTTAACCATAATATAAACTCAATAGTGCACTCATTCAAACATTTTCCAAAACTGATTTCGAATTGAAAGAAACAAAATTGGTTCCCATTCAATTCAGAAAATTTTTGAAAAATGGAAAAGCAAAAAAGAAAAAAACAAGCTCATTATTCTAGACAAAAAATTAGATTATCTGCCAAACATTTCATGAATAAGAAAAAGAAAAAACGACACAGAGTTCTACAAAATTAAAGAAGAGTGTGGTGGTGGTGGAGTTAGGCATGTACCGTTCGTAATGAGGTAGACTTCTGGTCTTTCCAGGATTTCGCCAAAACAGTGCGTAAATCTGAAGTCCATCCCAATAGACCCCTCCACTCATTGTATATACACTTCACAATAGACAAACCACAGTATATCAAAATCAAAGTTTTTCAAAACGCTTTCCACATATACCTCAACATAATGAAACTAAATTAGATATAAAAAATAAAAAAGCTCTTATCCCTTGGAAACAAGCTTCTAGGATGCTTAATAGAAGAATATCTAAATGTTTAAAGATGTGATCCCTTCGCTCGAGCATTGGCTCTACCTCTATGACAATATATGAATTAAGATATCCATGTTAACTAAACTATATCTTCATACAAGGGAAGTTTATAGATTCCAGAGGGACAAAACAGGCCGATCGCCGTAAAACTCAAAATATCCAAAATTCCGACTAATTCGAATTGCGCCTAATCTAGATTTCTATGATACAAGTTGTTACAATCTTACATTAATGAACATGCAATGTAATTAAAAGGAACCTAAGAGAAAAATTTACAAGCAGTGTAATTAAAATCCACGACTTCGATGCAAGAAGGTTTAATTTTGATATACCGTCTGAGTTCTCTGCAACACGACGGCTCTCTCGGAATCGTGAGAGACCAGAACGTTAGGCCTCAAGCTCCGCCAATTCCCATCAATGGCCGATTTCGCCTCTACGATACCACGGACGACGATGAGCTTGCCGTCGGAGGATTCAGATTCATCGTCCGAGGAGGAGAGGAGGGAGCGGAGATCCGCTATACGAACGGTTGGGGCTCGGCTGATTTTGTCAAGGGCAGAGGAGTTGGAGTTGTAATTGCGCCAGGTCTGTACGGCTACGTAAGCTAGGGCTAGGCCTGCAACGGCGCCATCGGTTGCTAGAGCGAGTTGGGCGAGGAGAGCAACGGCTCGGTCGTGAGAGGACATCGCTTTGTCTATCTAGACATTCGATAGCTGTTGTGGCGAACACTGTGGAGCTCGAGAGCGCTAGAAGCCTACAATCCTGTATTGTTGTCTGACACTGTAATAATTCGTTCGCGGGTTTGCTAGTGCGGTCGTGTTCGGTTGCAGGTATTTTTGTGCCCTACCCTGACAGAAATCAACCGGAGCCCCACTCTTACATGACTGCACCCAATGTGAGCCACGTGGCACATTCTTAAGAGGACACTGACCGTATGGATGTTTGACAATCACTAGGTGGACCTACAAACCAAAAGTAAATATGATCAGTGATTTCTAGGCGTTGGATGAAGTTAATTTCATGGTTGATTTCAACCGTAGGAATTTTAGCATTGTTGACCATTAGTTTGGTACAAAGATCCAAAGGTTTCAAATCACCTATCAGGCTGATTTTTTGCTTGTAGGTCCACCTAATGATTGGCTAAACATCCATACGGTCAGTGTACTCTTAAGAATGTGCCACGTGGCTCATATTGGCTGCATTCAGCGGCGTCACTGACTGCAGTGTCATCGAAGTTTTATGTCCTTTGGTTTGGTGTCAAGAGATCGATTCGGGTCAGTTCTTAATGTACCCAGAACCCAAACGACTATTGTCGGTTTTTATCGGGGTTCGGTTCTAGTTTCAAACTACCTGGAACCAGAACTGTTATTATCGATTTGATTCCAATTATTGCTTACTCGATTCTCAAAAAATGTGGAACCAGTGCCAAGGTTGTGGTTCTGATTCCAGTTAAATGGATACAAATTGACACGCTTTACCTCTGTAGTTTGTATGGTGTAAATGGGTTGGACTTGGGCCTGGTTTTTGGTAATTTTGAATAGGCTTGTGCGCAAGGCCCACTCTTGTGCAATCCAAATTCAAACTCAATACCTCTCATGGGCCAGATTATTTACAACCCTGTGCTTCATACATGGGATTGAACCAACAACCGACCCTATTGGAGATCAATCTTAATTCCATAATGTGGATCGTCTTAGCCATTTTCAAACCCAAAATTATTGCTACGAAGCATGCCGCGGCAATTCCACGTCGGTGGCTCCTACATCACATGCTTATATAATACTCATGGACTAGGCTGAATGGCAATATTTGTTATGAGCCCAAATAATGGGTTCAACGAGTTCTTGCCAAAAATCATCGCTTCGAAATATAACTAAGAATTCGAATATTTTGATAATACAAGCACCAAGGAAAAATAAAAAGGGCCACATGCAGATAATTAAGAACCATAAAGACTAATTTACTTAGGATGTGATGAATGTGTTGGGGGTCAATAATGCCGCTCCCTAACTGCGCGATATAGGTGCGAAGTCAATCGCCGTTGGAGGTATCGAATCGTGGAGCCCCGCAGGGTGTGATGTCGATTATGGTATAAAGGCTAAAGTTGCCTTATCTTGACAAGATATCTTTTTGGGAGGAATAACGGCTTGAGGCCTAGTAAAAATCTCAACAAAATGTAAACTCCAGTATGCATCGACTACCATATAACTATTATACATATTATGGAAAATTTTTGAAACAAACCCAAGTTTAAGTGTATTTTTCAAAAAGAACCGTATTTTTTTGAAATTTGTCAAAACAAACTTATGATGCCAAACCGTTGGGTGTATGCTCAAAAAAATATTTTAATAGCAGATTTGCCCTGGTCCTATTACCCGACGGTTTGGCGTCTCTTACTATCCATCGCCAAACTGTTTGGCATCGGCTATTAAAAGTTGCCAAACCATTCGGCGTATCATAATAAATGTCGCCATACGGTTTGGCGACTTTTAATAGCCGACGCCGATTGGTTTGGCGATTGTTAATAACCGTCGCCAAATGGTATAGCGTATAACAGCAATTCAACCTTTTTTTCACACACAATTTTGGTGTACTTACATTGAAGATAAATCAATGGCTGATTCACCGTATAGATAACCCCTACAAAAATCAGCCTTATTCTAAAATTTTTAACATCATCAAACGTGGATTTCAAGTTAACATGATAAAAAATAAATGCCTAACAGTATGGAGTCTTATAACAACATACGCTAAACTGTTTAGCATATCGTTTGAAGAGGACAATTCGGCTATTTTAAAATTTTGTAAGAATACGCCAAATGGTGCGTCATAGGTTTGTTTTGACAAATTTTCAAAAAATACGGTTCTCTTTGAAAAATACTCTTAAACTTGGGTTCGTTTTGAAAAATTTCCTTACATATTATCATAGTTTTCTTGGGAGCTCGTACTAAACTTCATGTAAATGCAACCTACCATATTAAAACCACTTCAAGACCTCACCTAATTTTTCTAACTACTTAATAAGAACATAACTCGTCCAATGACATAACACAAGAATAGCATATCTAAAAGGCCAGTCATCATATTTTTTAGCTAGTTATCTCTGTTTTTTCAACAAATAAAAAGAGAAAAACCTATAAAAGGGGGTTATCCCCCAAATTAGAATGAGAACCACTTTAGGAAAATAATTTGGATGTGCTGAAAACAGATAAAAAGACAAACGAAGAGGAATTTTTGTGTAATGATGATACCTTATCTATACTATTATAAAGCAACAACAGTAGTGCCACCCACGGTTGTCACAATTAAAAGCATTTCTACTTTCAAAGGCAAAACCCTCCCTTATTAAATGCCTCTATTCTAAAGACAAAACTTAGGTTGGAGTAAGCCTTGTGTGGTTCAGGATGTTCAGCACGCCCACATCCCGGACAATAGTATAAGCCATGTGGCACACTCTTAGGGACCATTAACCGCATGGATGTAATATCAGCCTGTTTAATGATTTCAAACCTTTGGATATGAATACCCATATAATACTCAAAATCTACGGTTAAAAATCAACCTCCATGAAAACAACTCCAATCAAGTCCTTAAAAAAATCATTAATAGGCTGATTTTTTGCAAGTACGTAGGTCCATTTAGGGATGGGCCAAATATCAATACGGTGAGTGATCTCTACGAGTGTGTTACGCGTAAGGTGCACGTGCATCGCACGTGGCGTTCCCCCCTAGTTTGTATAGTAATAGTAGTCACTGAATCGACCTGTTGACGAACCATGTCATGCCAGTGTTCTTTTTCCCTTTTTTATTAATGTTATTTTATGTAATATATTTCAATATTATTGTTTCTTGAATCTAAATTTTTTGTGCATGTTTAATCATCTATCATCGTTCAATGTGAACACAAAACTCTAGGCAATCCAATGGTAATCAACTGGTCGATTTTTAACGCGCTCACAACTGACGTCATTCGTGGGAAGACCAATTACATGCTTTGCAAACAATAAACTAGTCTACAATGAGGGCTTATGGTTCATCAAACATCAACTACCATGTTGTTTTATTTACCTCTCTTATCTTTTCCTTTTATAGCTAATTGCATGATTGGAGTTTATTTTATTTTTTCTAAAATGCTTTCATGACCATCACCCATTGGGTCAACGCTTTACCAATGTGAACTACTACAACCATAAACTAATAGCCTAATAGATCCGAGTTTGAAAATCACCATTAACCGACTTGAGGCCATCTATTCTATTTTCTTTTCATTTATTGGGAAATACTGGTGGCATTTGCTTCCATTCGCCTCTGTTGCCCGGTAAAAAATTTTAAATCCCCCCCCCCCCCCCCCCCCAAAATAAAAAAACTGATCACATGGTGATCTCAACGGTCAAGTTTACTCAACATCTCGACCTCCTCGGCATTTCAATGAGTACGTAGCACCTAAAGCACCATTTTTAGTCACTCGAGTACTGCCATTGGATCCCAAGCTCCACCATTGGACCAATACATAAGCAGTGCACCATAACAATGCAAATGATCATCATAGGCTCATTCAATCACCTTATTCATCTTCACAAATCTTGGCCATCTTAGTTGTTTTAACCTTCTCAATTCTCCATCCTTCTCACTTTAATTGTGAATGGAAAACTGTAGGAGATGCAGACAATGGGTAAGGGGGCATTTGGCAACACACTTTTTGATTTTTATAAGCCAGCAAAAAAGTTAGTTTTGATGTCTTTCATATTTTAACATTTGAAAAGTTAAAAACTAACCTAAAATTGGAGCTAAATTTTTTAGCTTTTAACTTCTAAGAGATATTTCTTCTCAAAAATTAGAACACCTTTGGACACTTTTAATTGATCTATGACTTTTTTTGAGGTAAAAAATCAACTGGTAACTTCTGCTACAAGTAGAAGTGCTTTTACTTCTCGTTCACAAACGCCCCCTAAGTAAATACAAACATGCAGCCCCGCTTGGTTCGCTACATTGGGATGCATTTTGCTTTTCGGTGCAAATGCGGTGAGTTGCATTGTAGTCACTTACCACGTTTTTTGGGCTGCACATGCTTGCATATCTATTTTCTCAAAGAGTTTGCAAGGGCTTGGCAACCACGTGCATGATCTCATTTGCACACCCCCAACCAATCACTTGTAATCCCAAAAACCATGGTAAGTGAGTGCATTGCATATGATTTGCATTGAACCAAGCAGGGACACAGTTTCACTCTTAGAGTAGTGTACATGCTAAACTGACTCCACATATCATGCAAAATGAACATATATGTAGTTGAACCCCCAACCCAAGAGTTGTCGGATTCACAAGTTTGAAAACCGAGACCATTAAACCAAAGCTGTCACCTGGGTCCGAATGCATGAGCCCGAAGTTGAACCAACGAGCCATTAAACCATGGACATTCTCCTCTTTGTTATTATCGTCAGTCGAGCTATCGATTTTCATCACAATCAACTCCCTACACCATCAAGATGCAAATTAACTTCCTTTGCGAATGGCTTGCCAACATCCAACATAGTCGATCTCCTATTGCAGACGAGCATAACAAACATTGTGATTGGGACTAATTCAAAACAAGTCATGGACTGCATTAACAAGACCTCATCTTGCTTGTGGCAAGCAAATAAGGTTCTTCGAGACATCCTGGGTATACTTTGACTCTTTTAAATTAAGCTTGAGAAATCTGTCATATATGGAGTGAATCAAACATAGTTGTTGAATTCCTACTTAGTTTTCGTAATTATTATTTTGTCTCATGTGAATATGCATATTTGTTTGGGTAAGCTTAAGCATTGGGTTTGAGTAAGAAAGGATGAATTAGTCATTTAAAAAAGTTATCAAATGATTAAAATGATATATCTTTATTTAAAAAGTTGTATATATTAAAGGTTTAGTGACCATTTAGAATTTGTATTGAAAGAATAGAGGGGCATTTTAGGTATTTAAAGAGTGTCACTTAAGCTTTAGAAGCAACCTTAAGCTCTAAGCTCTAAGCCAAATTTTAATGGCTTCTTCTTAACTCAGAAAAAAATTGGCTCGAAAGAAACCCGAAAATAGCTTTTCATCAGCTATAAGCTGGCTTTAGATTATTTAAGCTTACCCAAACACAGCCTAATCCTAAAATCACTTTTGAGGATGCTAAAGGATGCCAAATTTCGGGTCCTGCACTCCTACCTAACACCCTAACCCTGGGACAAAAATTCGCGGAAACCTTCAAACTTTGAAAGTTCCCGGGACCAACAAATTTTTTCTGCCCATCTTACGGTACCCACAAAAAAGAAAATATTTTGTATAATGTTTAACTGCTTAAAAACAGAAAAATCGAACAATGTTTAAGATTGGTATATTCATTAGAACACAAGTAACCACAAACATTACCCCACTAATATCTTAAGGGTCGGGCTCCAGTTACCGCCCTACAATGACAGGCTCCCGTTACAAGACACAATATGAGCCACGCGGCACACTCTTAGAGGACTCTAAATGTATGGATGTTTGACCAATCCCTAAGTGGACGTACAACCAAAAATCAGTCTGATTAGTGATTTCTAGGCGTTGGATTGGACTTATTTTCATGGGTCCATTTCAACTGTGGGACTTTGAGCAGTTTTTGAGGTATAAAGATCCAAGGCCTAGAAATCATCAATCAGGCTGATTTTTGGTTTGAAGATCTACCTAGGGATTGGACAAACTGCATCCATACAGTTAGAGTCCTCTAAGAGTGTGCCACGTGGCTCATACTGTGCCCTGTAACAGGAGCCTGTCATTTTAGGGTGGTAACTGGAGCCCGACCCATATCTTAAACCTAACCCATCTTTTAGGAAATATTTAATTTCAATCAAATGTAGTCTAATTAGTGATTCCACCGCCATTAACGGAAACGTACAAAGAATTGGCTGTGCATGCGTGCAAGAGACAAAATGCTTAGCCTTTGGATTTTTCCTTGAAAACTTCGTCCCCACGGCTTCCATGTGCCAAGAAAGAGAAGTTGCCCAGTTAAATACCCGACTTATAATGCTAAATTACGAATTTACCCCACAATTATTTGGTCATTATTAGCTTGACTTCCGTTTAAAAATTCGTTAGTGTGATGTTATATATGCTTCAACGCAAGGTTTAAAGGAGGCCGCTTTAACGGTTAAACGGACTGGGGTGTTACGGTTTAAACAGTTTAAACGGCCGTTAAAACGGATTGAAACGGCCAGGGGCAAAAATGAAAAAAAAAGAGAAAGAATTAAACAGATTTTAACGGAAAAATGGAAATTATGGCGCTGAAATTTATATTAAAAAAAAAGTTTAACGGCCATTTTTTTCACAATTTTTTCAAAATTAAACGGCTGCTTAAACGATTTTAAAACAAAAAAAAAGGCCATTTTATTCAAAAACCATAAAACATGTTTAAACAATTTTAACGGAAATGGGCGTGGGGCGTCACCGTTTAAACGGTGGTTAAACTGCCGTTTTTAAAACCATGCTTCAACGCATTTCATTGCTTGTATCAAGCCATAACTAACTAACACGTGTCATCCATATTATAAGGTAGAAGTTGGGTAGGTAAAATGGATACGACCCATGCCTTCAATATCAAGCTCGTTTCGTAACAAATCTCCGGGAAAGAAGGCAGATCCGTAGATCAAGTTATATATATAAACCTGTCCAGTAAAACTCCGGCGATAACTACCAATGAGTTCTCGGTATGTACACCCAGTACTTTTTGCCACGTATCCATGTGATTTGTGCCAACTCGTAGTTGGGCCATGTTTGGTTCAATGCAAATCGGATACAATGCAACCACTTACCACGGCACTTACCACGGTTTTGGGATTACATGTGATTGGCTCCCGGATGTGCAAAGGAGTTGCTGTGTTGGTGGTTGTCAAGCCCTTGCAAACTCTTTAAGAAAATGGTTGCAACTTGCAAGCATTGCAGCCGAAAACCGTGGTAAGTGATTGCAATGCAATTCACCGCATTTCCATTGGATTGCAAAATGCACCCCAGTGCAGCGAACCAAGCATGACTTACAAGGGTATGCACTCGGAATTATGATGGTAAAAATACCATTGTGGGGATAAGTGGAGACGGCCAGATATTTAGAACTGAGTTTCGGTCAAGATCGTTCTTGGTTATGAACAAATCACCAACGTCCATGGCACACTCTTAATAATCACTGACCGTATAGATTTTTGGCACATCCCTAAGTGGAACTACAAAAAATCAGCTTGATTGAAGATTTCTAACTCAGAGTACCTATAGGATAACACTCAGATCCCACTGTTAAAAATCAACCCGTGGCCAAAACTCAAATCTAACGGCTATAAATAACCAATCAGGCTCATTTTTGGTCTGTAGTTCCACCTAAGTATGGGCCAAGCATCCATACAGTCAGTGGTCTCTAAGACTTGCCACGTGGCCCTTACCGTTACGGACGTCCTCGACTGTCCATTATCAAAGACGTTATTTATTTAATTTTGTGCATAACATCAGCTTGGGTCGCACGTGTCGTGATTGATTCGAATAAATGTTATATATATATATATATAAAGAGCGCTAAGTGTATGGAAAGTTCATCCATAGGTAAAGATAGTCAAATTGACAACGATTGCTGATCATCAAGTTGATGAAACGGATGGTAGTCCAACAATGAGAACAAACTGACAATCATAACCATCCGATTCATCATTTGGTTTTGGCATGCTAAATAAAGTTAAAAACGATGTTCCACAATCTCACTCGAACTCAGCCAATTGTGACTCGTCCAGGATGTGGTCCACCAGTTCAACGGTCTTGATGGGGTTATATCTATAACGGTGTTTGATTCTCCACTTACTTTCCCTTTAGAGTGATGCAATTTGTTATTGGTCGTCCAATCAGTCAACCACTTCTGGCATGCAACATGACTTATAAATCACAACAATTGAATGACCCTACCCGTCTGAATAGTGGTATATTTCTGGATGGTCATAAGTATTATAACTGTTCCTCGCCCAAGAGGTCGTCCCTCAATTGAACGATCGCGATTGATAGTTTTGGCGCTATACCATTATTAAGCTGTATCAATTCGTACCTTATCATTACTAAATAAAAGAGTATAATGGAAAAATTCGAGTAAACCTTTTCTCACACCATCCTGTGAGCGAAGCCTATCACAGACCAAAATATGAGCCACGTGGTACACTATTAGATGGCGCTAACCGTATAGATGTTTGGCCAATCACTAGGTAGACCTAACCAAAAATAAACCTGATCAGTGATTTCTAAGCGTTTAAGCGTTTAATTGAAGTTATTTTCATGGGTTACTTTAACCGTAGGAATTTGGGCTTTATTGAGCGGTATTTAGGAGAAAAGATCCAAAGGTTGTCGATTTTTGATTTACAGGTCCACCGAGGCATGGGCCAAACATCCATACGGTCACCGCCCTCTAAGAGTGTGCCACGTGACTCGTATTGTGGGCTGTGATCTACTTCTCACGGCATGGTGGAGCGAGAGTAAAACTTCTATCACAGCGTTCCGACAGATACTTTTGTCACAATATAAAACACATGACACATGGCACATTCTCAGTGGAGGATGACCGTATGGATGTTTGTCCAGTCTCTTGGTGGACCTATAAACCAAAAATTAGCCTGATTAGTGATTTAAAACCTTTGGATCTTTCCACCCAAATAACACTCAATAGTGCTCGAATCATTACCGTCAAAATCAACCCACGAAAAATAACTTCAATCGATTGCTTAGAAATCAATAATCAGCCTGATTTTTGGTTTCGAGGTCCACCGAGGGACTGGAGAAACATCCATACGGTCAGAGTCCACTAAGAGTGTGCCACGTGGTATGTGGTTTTGCATTGTGACAGAAGCATCTGTAGAACGCTGTGATAGAAGTTTTGCTCGTGGAGGAAGGTTTACGCGAAAAATTCGATTAATTTCACTGGTCTCGTCATCTCGTGGAAACTCGTACTGTCAGCCACATCGGGGCAAGTACCCAACCAATAGTGTTAGTATTAAAAGACCAAAGTACCCTTATCTTTTTCAAATTGTCGGGGTACTTTCGCTAATATGACAAAAAGTCAGGGTCATATTTGAACCTTCAGGTCGATTCGAAGTTCGAACGGATGTAGGCATATATTTGCCGCGTGCCGAAGGCCACAGCTCTCCTCCGTTCACTTGAAGAAATCTCAGGTACTTTGGGGAAAGTCCACTAAATTTAGCGAACAAGTAGCAAAAACTTGCGAGTAGACAAGAGATCGCCATACTGATTGATTGACGTTAAATACGATATAAATACCCGGAGATTTCGCCAATTTCACTCTCGTCTACTCCATCTGTTAGGGCGGGAAGTCGAACGAATAACTAGTTTTGCCCGTAAGCCTCTGCCTTCTTTTGCCTCTCTAGGGTTTCAAATCCTCTTACACTCCCATTATGCAAGTCGATTCAAGGTTTGTTTCTGCAGAAATTCTAGGGCTTTCAGTTCTTCAGTTTGTTTATCATCGCAGGATGCAAAGATGAGTCTTCGAAGGGGCTCCAACGTCTGGTTAGAAGACAGAGATTCTGCCTGGGTGGCAGCCGAAGTTGTTGATGTTGCCGGTAAACAAGTTCGAGTTGTTACGGATTCGGGGAAGAAGGTGAACCAATTTGATATGAAGTGTTCTATTTCAGAATCTTCAGGTTGTTTTTTTGAATTCGATATTGTTGGAAGAGACCATTTTGATTTTTGTTTTGTAGGTCTTGGTTGCACCGGAGAAATTGTTACCGAGGGATCCTGACGCTGACCATGGCGGAGTGGATGACATGACGAAGTTAACGTATTTGAATGAGCCCGGAGTTCTTTATAACCTCGCAAGAAGATATGCACTGAACGATATATACGTAAGTAAATTTGCAATTTTTTTCAGTGTAGATCAGTAGATGTCGTGTGTTGAACAATTTGATATTAAAGGAAAGGACTTTGTAACTATTGTTCCCGGATTCACGGTTAATTATCGAATTTAAGATGGTAAATGGGGAAAATAACATGAATTTGACAATTTAATGTGAGCAAAATTTTGAATTCTCTGATTGAGGCGAGTTTACTGTTGTTTCGAATATGACTTGCTGTGACCTCGGTAGCTGGGATTGTCCTGAGACATGCTCTTTCTTCATGCCACTAATCCCTCCCATAACACGGGTCTTGTACATCTATGTCCTCTTGTTGTAATTGATAATTAGAAATATATCCACAATTCTTATGCTCATAATGCTGGCAAATGGATAGTTGGCAATCCAGTGTAACCTAGGCAAGATGGCATTATTTTTGAGGACATTGCCTCATGGACACAAGTTGAATAGTTTATTAGGACAAAACTTACTTCAATTTTTTCTTATATTCCAACTCCTTTTATAGGAAATATGTGTTCTGTGTGTTGAGAAGAGAAGTTTGCATTGATAGGGTTTCTTATATGCAGCAGCTTATCTGGCTAGTCTGAAGGGATATGTGTTTTGCCACCTCACCCTCTTTCCATATGACAAGTTTCAGCACAATATGCCTCTGCCACATTGCAAAAAGAGGCACATTTCATTTGTTTTTCTTTTCTCCTTCAAAAAGTAGAAACATGTAATGGGCTATTTGGCTGAAACTTGCCATATGGGGAGAGTGTGAGGTAGCAAAATGTATGGATCCCTCTTGAAGTCCATGGCGCCACCTCATTGCCATGTATAAGAATCACCTATGTGCATACCTCTTTCCTTGTCTGTGGTTGGAACCCGTTCCCCTTGTTATATGCTATTATGCTAGGAATACTTTGCTATAGGAAAAATCTTCAGATCGGATGGTTAGGATGTAATTGGTCTAGTTATCATACCATGGCTATTTGGTCGTTGGGTTGGTGTCTATGTCCTTGGTCAAATAGCCATGATAAATTAAGGGTCTGATTAGATGTCCAACTCAGATATATTGCTCGAGTCCAATCAAGTATCTAGAGTTTCGAGGGCAGGTCCCACAAAATCTGTCAATACCAATCTAGGTTTGAGTAAAATAAGGTTTTATTAGACTTTACCTAAATTGCTATTCACTGTTCAGTTTTCCAAATTGGCATATTGGCTCTCATTTTGGATACATCTAAAATCCAAACAATCCCCAAGAGCCTGTTTAAAATACAATATTTTACATCATCGCTGAATTACTTATTTCCTGTGTTTTCAACTAAGTGCTTAGGAGTGGGAGTGGGAGTGGGAGCCTGAGAGAGTCAAATTTAAAAATATCTTAGGATTTGGAGCTTGAGAACATGTCTCTGTGTGCGTGTATCTTGCTTTACGTGTATATGTGTATGCATGTAAATATATCATAGTTTTTAAGAGTTGGGCCTAAATAGCCATGTTATAAATTTTTTTCAACCTTCTAAATAGAGTTGAATATAGATGATGCCTAGTTAAGCATATTATTATATACTATTGTAATTTTGTGTTTTCTTACCATTAAATCTCTCTCTCTCTCACTCACTCACACATGTCCCGCCCTTGTACGTAGCTTGGTTGCATTGCCACTCACCTTTGCTTTGGCCCAGCAAGTACCATTAATGTTGCTGACCACCAGTCTCACAGCCACTCATTGTTATTCATTGGCAACAAATTATTAAGGCATTTTCATCAACTGAAAATATCTTAGAAGTTGCAGGTTTCAGTTGCTGCAAACATCAGTAATTTCAACAGCAATTGAGCAATTTACGTTTCGCCTCTATTACCATTATTGCCCCATTTTTGCAATAATCATCAACATTCTGTTACAATAAGTATATCTCAGCACAGAACCATAGTTTCCCACCACAAAACCCTTTAAGAAGTAGGTAACCATAAGAATGATGTTTATTGATGTCAGTCGTCAATAGAAAGAGAGGGTGGTTGACAAGGTAGGTGGGGTGAGTTTCCAACATTTGGCAGCGAGGTTTAGAGAAGGATCAGCCCAGAACTGTTGAATTGAGGCTTTTTAGTGCCAGCGTCACCTCTAATAGGGGTTTGCGGGTACTAAGGTTGACAAGATGTGATTGGCATGAATTGTATTATTCTGTGGAGTTCTTTAAATTTGATTGGAATGAAATGATGTTCCTGCAGTTTTTATTGTTGGAGAGTTTAGTCTGATAAACGTCGTTTTGATTCCAAGGATATTACTCTCATGAGGGAAACGTCATTTTGATTCCAAGGATATTACTCTCATGAGGGACATCTGAGGTCTATGGTTTAGATCTAGACTTGCAATTAAATGTTCCCGTTGACAAGTTTGTGATTGGGTAATTTTTATATTTAGTCAAATGCTCTTGAAATGCATAAATTAATTTGTTTTTATTCTTTTCCTTTGGTGTTTACATAAAGTTTCCTTTTATGTCTTCAATAGACATACACAGGAAGCATCTTGATTGCTGTTAACCCATTTACAAAGCTTCCTCATCTATATAATGCACACATGATGGAGCAATATAAGGGAGCTCCTTTTGGCGAGCTAAGTCCACATGTTTTTGCCGTTGCGGATGCATCATACAGGTGTGTTATTTTTGAAGTTTTGTATGGCAATTTACTAGTAGTCTATGATGTATCATGTTTGTTTCTGGAAAATTATTACACCTGGCATCATGTTTGTATCTGGAAAATTATTACAGCCGGCCTCTGTTTGGCTTTCTTAATCCAGAGCAATGATGAATGAGGCTCGTAGTCAGTCTATTTTGGTCAGTGGAGAAAGTGGGGCTGGAAAAACAGAGACAACAAAACTGATTATGCAGTACCTAACTTATGTTGGTGGCCGAGCTGCTGGTGATGACCGAACAGTTGAGCAACAAGTCCTTGAAGTAAGAGTTTCTCTAGATATAATCTAGTTACTTTACATTTTTATGTATAAGCATTTGTAACAAGAATAGAGGAGTTTGTTCTTTTTTAACTTTCACTTTTATTTATCTTGGAATAATTTCTCTGGTAACGTTTGCTTCAGTCACAAACTTTACCAACTTAGCAAGCTGGCACCTTCAAAATGTTTGGTGTTGCCAGCGGGTAACCCTATTTTTAATGAGATCAGTAAATCAAAAGTGAAGGTTGGTTTTGTACCCAGGTCTACGGTATCAACACTCAGAAACTTTACCATACCCCTTGGTTCAAAATCTACCTTCACTTATGAGTTACTAATCTCATTAATAACAGGCTGACATGGTGGGTATATCAGGCATTTAACCCGCATTCACCTTTGAGTTACTGATCTTGTTAAAAACAGGCTTACCCTTTGGCAACACCAAGAATTTAGAAGGTGCCAGCTTGCTAACTTGGAAAGGTTTGTGAGTGTTGATACCATAGACCTGGGTTCAAAATCCGCCTTCATCTTTGAGTTACTGATCTCATTAAAAACAGGCTTAATTGGTTGCAACAACAAAAGGTTTTGCCTCAAAAAAAAAAGTTTGCTTTTCTTGTTATCTTGTACTTTGATTTTCCTTTTCTTCATTTTTCTTGTATTGGATCAATATCTGGTCAACAATTAACTCTGCTCTTTTTGCTTTCTGTGGGATGCCAGTCAAATCCGCTCTTGGAGGCATTTGGTAATGCAAGGACTATTAGGAATGATAACTCAAGGTGGGTTGTTGTTGGCTGAAATGTTGCTTACTGATTACTTTCAGTTTTGTGGTTATGGTGGTGTCTTATTTATTTGTCTCTTTGGATAAGTTGCCGAGGTTCAAGGTTCAAAGAATTGATACCAAGTATAGTATTAACCTTGGACCAATATTCATAGAAACTTCATTGATTTTTTGAAAAATGATAGAAGAAAGATGGAAATGTATTCTAAAATCCTAATACTTGCCTAAACAACTATTTAAACTAGGAAGGGTCAAATAGTCATGTATAGACACCGACGAACACAACTTAGAAACCAAAAATCAGAATTACTCAGACATTCATGTGACCACAGATAGGCACAGCGTACATGGAAATGTGGAAAACTACTTGAAGTCTGATTATATATATATATATATATATATATATATATATATATATATATATATATATATATATATGTATCGTATTAATGGAAACCATATTTATACTTCTACATGTTAATGTAGGAAACAACTGAAAGATTTTTATTTATATTTCTCATTTTCCCTAAGAAATTACTTATAAAAAAAATTTCCCTAAGAAATTGAAACCAAGAAATAATGCATTTAATGGATTGGAGATCCATGGATTTGGGAATCATGGGTCTTTGACCTAGCAACCATTTTATGCTAGATCTACCATTCCTGCTTAAATCCTTTCCCTTTTTTAAATTTTATTTTTCAAAATGGAGGTTTAAAATTTAACTTTTAAAAGCTAGATGAACTTCCTTCGATTCACGATTATGATGCGAAGATGATGATGTTTAGCGCCTATGAACATGAAAGGGTCTGGGAAGTGAAACAGAAAAGAGGGAGTTTAAGAAGCTTTTAAAGCCTCTGGCAGAGGCTCATTTTATTTACATAGAGGTTTCCTTTTGTTACGCAGAGATGCAGAAACTTTATCCACTGATTGATGGGTGTGAGTGGAAACATAAAACCATGCTTATGTTTATATTTGACAAATTTATCTTTTGTTGCACTCTTTTGAGGAGTAGATATCATGAAATTGCTTCCAAGCAAAGCATCTTTGTTTAGAAGTTGCTTTTTTGTTTGATACACTGTTTCATAAAATATTAATATGATATTATTTGTTGTAAGAAATTGGAATGTTCGAGAGCTTGATCAATCAATGTCAACGTATCTAAGTGGTAGCTTTACCGCTGTAAAAGAAAAAATGGAAAGTTAATTGCTACAAACGATTTTGTATTTTGATTGCGATTGCCACAAAAGTTAGGTGTTTGGAGTTGGTAGAAGGGCCAATCTGGAGTTAACGTTGGGGTTGTTTGGACTTGATTGCGTTGAACTCTGGCTGTTATTGTGCACCTCATCAAAAGAAGCTACAGAGTATGGCATAGGCATGTCAGCCTGTGAAGATAGAAAAATCATGGAAATATGATGGCCATGGAGGCTAATTGTGTCATTTTATCTGGGAAGGATTCGATTTCGAAGCTAAAAATACTATAAATTTTCCCAAACAAAGACATTTTTGTGTTTCTAAAGCTCTTACGTAGGAAAATTTTGCTTTTAACTTTCATGTGAGTGGAGTAATGCAATATTTGAAGCAGCTGAGTTTTGTTTAAATTCCCCTCCCTTGAGGTCTCTTTTATATGATCATGAGTTTTGACTTCTTGGTTCATTGAGTGATCTGATTAATAAATTTATTATTACATTTCAGTTTTGCTTGTAAATTGTGATAAATAATAACAAATTTGTTTTTAAAATATCCTTTGGTTGCTTTATTTTGGCAAATTAATCATGAATTTTCTATGTCTTATTTTTTTTTGTCCTACGGATATTGTCAATGTACATCATCTTGAACTAATGTTCGGTGTTCCATGATCTTACTCTGCCACGTTCCATTCCACTCTAGGATGATGTATCACTAATATCTTTTGTTTGCTACGTGGGTGTATATCTCTATGATTATATATCTATGTATCTTGTGTGTTTTTTTTTTTTAGTAAATGAATGAAATTAATAAGAAAATAGAAAATCCCCACTGTACATACTGAGGAATAAGAAGACTAGTGAGGATCAAAGAGGACTAGTGAGGATCAAGGAGGACGAGTGAGGATCAAAGAGGACTAGTAAGGATGATCCTCGTTAACTATTGGAACCAAAAAAACACAGACTAATCCAAGTCAATGCTACCCTTTCCCGTATAGAAATAAAATCCTCAAAGTGAAGATTTCCGAATTCTGTTAGCAAATATGACCAAAAGAATATCAAAGCTTAATCTTTAGGATAACAACTTCTAAGTCATCTGCCTTATCTTAAAAAATACACCTATTTCTGCTCTTTTCATATGGCCTAACAAATTGCAAAGGGGAGAAAC
This sequence comes from Euptelea pleiosperma, assembly GCA_035048495.1. NCBI lineage: Eukaryota > Viridiplantae > Streptophyta > Magnoliopsida > Ranunculales > Eupteleaceae > Euptelea > Euptelea pleiosperma. The sequence goes on from CM068548.1 coordinate 14,315,860, forward strand.
CTCCATAGGATGTGGCTACGGAAAGTAAAATGCATTAGAATACCAACCCATAAATAGCTGAGAGACTCAACTAGGTTTGTCACGCAAATACCAAACATGGGGAGGAAGGCACACCATATCTCCTTGGAGAACCAACAATGGATAAGTAAATGATCAACCACATTTTCGCTGGATTTACATATCACGCACCGATTAGGAATAGTCAACTTTCTACTAATTAGGGGTCCACAATAAGAATCTTGTCATGCTCTATTGTCCAAGCGAAAAAGCCACCTTGGACGGAATAGGAGATCCCTGTTGTCAGGGACTTACTTGTAATAGGAGATCCCTGTTGTCACATGCATCTTTCCAACGTGGAGACTTCAAGATGCTATCCATGTGGGGTCCTCTGCTCCCAAGATCTTGGAGAACTCAAACTGGGGCCTACATAGTCATCAAAGTACAATAACAAAGGGATGGGTCCAGTTCTCTTCCTCCGGTACACTCTAGGGGACGTATTGATGTCCTAATCACTAATAGGTTTGTACCCCAAAATATTTTCCACCCATTGTTTCATAAGGACCGAGAGTCGAGACAATAAAAGTGTCGTTGGAGGTATAATCTAGATAACCATCCTCTTGAAACACTATCACTAACTTCATGAAGTCTAGCCCAACCACATCCCAACACTGCTCGAAGAAAGCCAGAGAAAAACCATCGGGTCCTCAGAGCTTTGTCACCTGCCAATGCCGAAATAGAACTCAAAATCTTTTCCTCTTCAAAAAGGTCTTTCCATCGAGTCTCTATCCTCATAACTAATGCTCTCAAAATGTAGGCCATCCTGAAAAGGTCTACAAGAAATGGGCTCGGAGTACAACCCATAATAGTAATCAACTACTTCCTTCCTAATATTGTCTTAACCCTCCAAAATTGTGCCATTGATCTTGAGTAGAGCTAAGTTATTACATCTTCTTTAGTCATTCTCCATTCTGTGGAATTTTTTAATAGATTAAGCACTGCATCTTGTTTTTTTTTTTTAATAAAATATTTCACTTTTATGTTTCTAATCCAACAACATTATATTGCTATTACGCTTAAAGGGGGAAAAACTATCTTGCTATTAAGTGTGATTTCTGTGTGATTGGTTCTGATGTTATGTTTTGTTGTATGCAGTCGTTTTGGCAAGTTTGTTGAGATCCAATTTGATGCTAACGGTAGGATATCTGGGGCTGCAATCAGAACCTACCTTTTGGAACGGTCTCGTGTAGTGCAAATAACAGATCCTGAAAGGAATTATCACTGCTTTTATCAGTTATGTGCCTCTGGAAAGGTATGTATATATGACTATGCATTTGTGTAACCATTCCTTGCATAATCATGCTTGGTGGTGTTTGTAATGATTAGATGCTCCTAAGTTTTGCTTTTGTGACTATTTAAATCTATCTATTGAAAACTCTTTACATGTAGAGGTTTACTACTTGTAATGTTATGTACGCTTCTCATGTCTGGCAGTCTTATACATTGCTTGTCATGTTATCTTGGTGTTCTAGGCATTTGCTATGTTGCATTCGCTTCTCATGTCTGGCAGTCTTATACATTGCTTGTCATGTTATCTTGGTGTTCTAGGCATTTGCTATGTTGCATTCACTTCTCATGTCTGGCAGTCTTATACATTGCTTGTCATGTTATCTTGGTGTTCTAGGCATTTGCTATGTTGCATTGATATACGGGTACGGGTGTCGGAGTTTGACATGGGTTCGGAATGTTTGATTCAACGAATCTTGAAAAACATAATTCATGGATTTAGCAGTATACTTTAAATAATATAAAAACAATGTAATTTTATTTTTATATAATGAGGATAATAGTGGATAATGTGATAGGATATCTTATAATTTGTATCATATACTTGTAGACAAAAGAGTACATATATGTGATCTTGTTATTGAAATATACACACTTATAAAAAAAAGATATTATGTTTGTTTCATAGAAAGCTTCAATTATAAAGGGTAATTTAGTACTACCCCCTGAGATCCAAAAGTAACTCGTACTACTCCTCCATCTTATGCTCTGTGTACTAGATGGGGTCGGGGTTGTTGCATCTGCGATGACGAATCAGGAATGTTGACGAGGTGGGGTTGTGTAACCAGATGCGGCGGACGGACGTCTCCAACCTCCTCCTTTGGAGAGCATTGTCGGGCGACGAGTTCGTGTTGTCGATGGGGCTCGAATACACGTCATCGGGGGAGGAAGGACATGTAATCACCAAACATAGCAGTGATGAGAATCAAAAGACGATCAAACGAATAAAAGATGAGGGCAACTTTGTCATTTTAACTTTACAGCATTGTCCACGTGTATTGCACCATGAATCAACGATGTGGGAATTGGTCAAAGGGGGTAATGCAGCAGTTGTAAAGCTCAGGGGGTTGTACGAGCTACATTCCTTATCATGTTATCTTGGTGTTCTAGGCATTTGCTATGTTGCATTGATACGGGTATGGGTGTCGGAGTCTGACATGGGTTAGAATGTCTGATTCTGCGAATCTTGAAAAACAAAATTCATGGATTTAGCAGTATACTTTAAAAGTTTAAATAATAGAAAACAAAGTATTTGTATTTTTATATAATAAGGAGGATAATAGTGGATAATGTGATGGGATATCTTATAATTTGTGTGACGTGTCATATACTTATGGACAAAAGAGTACATCTATGTGATATTATGTTTGTTTCATAGAAAGCTTCAATCCTAAAAGATAGAGCTCATAACTTATGCCACATGTCAGTTAGTATTTTGCAAGAAAGGAAAGAAAAAACAAGACATAATTTGTAAGTGTTGCACCAGAATCCGTGTCATGTTGTTGGACTGCGTCACATGTCTGACATGGGTACTTCACCTGTTTAGAAGAATCCATGCAACACAGGGCATTTGCAAGTCTAACTAGACTGTTAGATTATAAGATGTGTGATTCTGCCATGCTTGTAGAGCTTAGTGCTGATTCATGCACACAGACGAGTTAAATTTAGCTTGTCTCTGCTGTAAGGTTGCTTTGCATGGTGTTAATTATCTATTTATAATAAATACGAGCAATAAGTAATTTTTTGTTGTGTAAGCTTGGATCAATCCTGCGATCTCATGGTTGTGGTGCTGAACTTCAACCGAGCTACGGCTTGGGCCTACATGATTGCACCTTATCTCACAGTTGCCTCCTATGATGTAAGTAATTTGCATTGTTCTTTTATATCGGTTTTCCCATCAGTTCCTTCTAAGTTTAGTTGAGATAGGGCTTGGGCCTTACAGCAATAACTATGTTACAAGGAAGGGTGGTGGAAACCGACATGATTGCAACTTATCTTACAGTTGCCTCCTCTGACGTAAGTGATTTGCATTGCTCTTTTAGATCGGTTTTCCCATCAGTTCCATCTAAGTTCAATTTGGCTGGTGCTCTAGTGTAGAGGGAAAGACCCTGTAATACTTGCTGTATTACGGCCTTTTTTCCTCTCAAGCTTTGTTTCTTCCTTCACGGCTTCTGTTCCTTCCATTTCATCACGCCTTCGGTTGAACTTTGTTTCCATTTATCAGGGCTTCTGTGACTTCCATTTCTCTTCGCAGACTACCTCTCCTGCTTTTGGACCAAATGCTGTTACATGACCTCTTCTTGTTCTGTTAAATGTTGCTGTAAGTTATACTTGGAACTTGGAATCTCGTTAGGTGGTCTTGGGTATCCATGTACATCATATTCTATTCCAGTCCAGCAGTGCTTGATGGGCTTTAGTGGACAAAAGTGGTGGTGAGGTGTCATATAGTGCGATGTGAATAATGTCTGGCAGGCCTTGGAAGCTCTTACCTGAAATGTCCTATATTTTGTTGACATGCTCATTGCAATTCATCTTTTCAATGTTAGGAGTGGAAGTAACACTGTATACTTAACTAATAACCTCTAGACTTGGATTAGCTAGGGTATACATGATGGTTGTTTTTACGATTATTTTTTATTATTTCTTTTTTTTTTCATTGATATGTGATCTATATATTCAATAGTAAACAAGACTACAAAGCTCTAGTGAATATAATTCCTGTTTATAAAGATTTTCTACTTACACCAACCTTTCAAAGTATGACAAAAATAACAATCCATCCCAAGGATTTAAATTCCAATTTAGACCTAGGTTTGGGCCAGGTTGAAACTTAAATGTAAACCAAAATTTCGGGCAAAATTTTGGAATTTCGTAGAAATCTTGGAATGATCATAAGTGGTGAGCAAATTTTAATCAATTTCCTTTATGAATTTTTGATACCAGATTTTATCTCTCTCTCTCTCTGTAGTCTCCCATAAGATAAGTGAATCTTAACTTTTTTTTAAGTCAAGTGACTCTTAACTTATGCCTTTATTAATGGTAAGCGGGTCTTAATTGTCTCTTTCTCTATTGATTTTGAAGAGTGGGCCACAATTTTGGGATTGTTGAGTTTCGATTTTGGTCTAGCCTGGCACCAAAATTTTGGGAGTTTCGACAAAATGTAAAACCTTGATCTATCCTCTAACTAGCTCTCTAACATGATCAACTGTGTTGGAAGGTCCCCAAAGGGCATCCTCTACACCTTTGTGCCAATTTATGGCATTGGAAGAATCATTCTCCACCATTAGGAAACCTGGAAATGATCTGTTAAAATCTAAGTTTTTGAAGAAGAGCTTTCGCTTTCATTTACTAGAGTCTGCTATTGCTACTGGGCCTGATTTATCATTTAACTTTCTTCAGACGGTCACTTGGATACTCATTTCATGTGTTGCATCATTCACATAATCACTTCTTTTATTTTCAAAGAGTACATGAAGTCATTAGCAGTAGGGTTTCTCTAGTTTTCCTTTTTCGTATCCTATGTTGCAAAATGATTATTGTAATGTGTAAGTTGTTCTTTTCATTTAGTCCTTGTGTCATGTTGGCCCTTCTTTTTGAGCTTATAGGTTTTGTCCTAACATGACACCGTCATATTTCTAGGATGCAGAGAAGTACAAGCTAGGCCATCCAAGCTACTTCCACTACTTAAATCAAAGTAAGACCTATGAATTAGATGGAGTGAGCAGTGTGCAGGAATACATGAAGACAAGGAGAGCAATGGATATAGTTGGTATTGGTCTTGATGATCAGGTTCTTAACTTTTTATACTTCCATAGATTTTTAATAACTACGAGATTCTTTTTTTTCTAGATGGCATTGTTTTCTCAGGAAGCTGTTTTACCTTTGTCTTTAATTCCGTTTTCCTATATCCAGGATTCCATATTTCGCACCTTGGCAGCTATTTTACATCTGGGCAATATCGAATTTTCTCCTGGCAAAGAGCATGATTCTTCAACCATAAAGGATAAAAAATCTAGCCTTCATCTTCAGATGGCTGCTAATTTATTTATGTAAGTGACTTGATCAGATAAATTTTATCTAGGTAACCGAGTCAGCTTCAAACTTCATATAGTTCTTTGGATCACTCTTTTAGTTTGGAAGTTGGAAGTCTTGCAATATGTACTCTATATGATCTTTCCTTTAAAGTTTGTGGACAAAATATTTTCCTTTTTTGGTAGGGAAGCTAGGATCAAACCTGGACCTCATGGTTGTGTTACATGGAGAAAATATTGTAATCCCTTTATTTCTCTCTCTCTCTCTCTATATATATATATATATATATATATCTCTTAAATGACACTAGGTATATATTAGTAATAGTACAAGCCTACAAGGAGCATTCCCTATGTAAAAAAAGGATCCATTTACACCACCTTTGATTAGGGAATCTGCTGCTAACTGTTTTAGTGCCCCTCAAAAGAATGCGAAAAGGTTAGATTCCTTCCCCTTTTAAGGTTAAATTATCAAGTGATGAAGTTTATTGGACTTTCATATTGTGGCTCTATTTGGTATTCTTTATTCACGCCCGGAAGAGAAGATTGACATTTGGAAGTTGGACTGTGTATTTACTATAGTGATTTTCTTTAATAGCATAAAGTGATTTGTGCCCTTCTTAACTTGTGATGTTGAGGATCAAAGAAGAGTTCCTTTTAAGTGGTCGCCCTTTCGGTTGTGTCTGGTGACCTTTGTCCTTGAAATTGTCAGATAAATAGATCAAGCTTGTATGTGTGTTAAAAGTTCTTTTCGTTGACTTTTTTTAGTTCATTTGCCTTTTAAATTTTTGTATGTAGAAGTGGCTCAGTAAACATTAGGGTTAATTCATGATGATTACAGTGGAGTTTTGTTTTACTTAATGATGCTTATAACTCCTTTAGTGGCTTTAATATTGTCATTCTTTCTCAATGTTTTTTGGCAGTCTAAATGACCCAAATAACTTTTTCATTCTACTCAGGTGTGATGCGAACCTTTTGCTTGCAACACTATGCACACGTTCAATTCAGACTCGTGAAGGATGTATTGTTAAAGCTCTTGACTGTAATGCTGCTGTAGCCAGTCGGGATGCATTAGCAAAGACTGTATATGCTCGATTGTTTGACTGGTATGTTTACTATTTGTGCATACAGGTGAGCTCTTTCTTGTGTTTTACAACAAAATTGGAATTATAACAACATCTGTTGGTTTTAAATGTTCATATTAGGCTGGTTGAAAAGATTAATAGGTCTGTTGGGCAAGACCTGGATTCTCGGATGCAAATTGGAGTCTTGGACATTTATGGCTTTGAGTGCTTTAAGCATAACAGGTCATTTTCTTTATCTGAAGTTGAATTTAATGCGTTCTAACTTTTCCACATTGTTCTTCTTACCAAGTTGCTTCAGTAAATTGCATCAATTGTTTTGACTGAACTCAATAACTTGGTGTATTATTTATTGCATCCTTGCTACTTGGAGATTGATCAGTTTCTTCTTTTTTTTTTCATAATTTTTTCCCGATCACCTTTGAAAAACTGCGGTTATTCCATTCCTTGTAATCTCAGAGGTGCCACTCTTCTCAAGGTTGTATTTGACTTTTTATTGCTTGTCATGTAATGGGTCCATATCTTATGAGTGACAGATTTTCCTAACATTGACAGGCTTCCATACCATTATTTTCGTTGTATTCATTTATTCAAGTTTCTACTTGAACATCTTTGTCTTACTTCCTACTAATTACGGAATCTAATATGTTAACAGTTTCTTTTGGTTGTTTTGAAACTCAATTCTCTGAAACTAATAAGGTGTTTCAAAAACATAATTTTCTGAAACTAACACCCTTTTAAACGATCAGTTAACAACATACCATTTGTAATAATGTTCGATTCACAATGTTTGTGAAAACACCTCATTTTATACCTCAGAAGTAATTCTAATCCATCCTTGTTTACTGGCGTAGGCTCTTCAACTTTTTTACCTGTTCTCTTGTCCAGATATTCTCTTTCAATAATTTGACCCTTTCTTTTCGTCATCAGTTTTGAGCAGTTCTGCATTAATTTTGCAAACGAAAAACTTCAGCAACATTTCAATGAGGTGCGTAGCATGTTCTGTGGAATGAACTGATGTATTTATTTGGTCTATATTATCTTACTTCATTTTATCCATTCATTTCAGCATGTATTTAAGATGGAGCAGGAGGAGTATAGCAAGGAAGAAATTAATTGGAGCTACATTGAATTCATTGACAACCAAGATGTCTTGGATTTGATTGAGAAGGTTTTTTTCTGTCCCTCTTTTTTGACCTTTTAAAGCAAACTCTGGTAAATCAATAATTGATGGGATGCTTTTGAATTGGAGTGAGGTTGCTTGTTCATAACTTTTCTTGAATCAAATTTGGTTTTATCAGACTTGATTTTCCTGTTTCGTTAGTATCTTTCACTGGAAATCTGTGTAATTTATGGGCGACACTATAAATTTCTAGTGCTCTTCTAATTCATTTGTCTTGAAAGTCTGCTTATTAACTGCAATTTCTATCTTCTGCCATTTGGGGCTTGTTAGGAATACTAGAACTTTTGGTATTAGCCGCAGAGCCGCACAACTTTGTTGCTGCCTGTTGTGAAGCCTGCTTATCTATAAAAAATTGGCGACGACCATGGAGCCATTTTGTGGTCCCCGATTCCCTTCATTCTTGTACTTTATCCTTGTGTACCAGTTTCACTGTGGACTCATGCTGTTGTATATGCATTTGCAGAAACCTATCGGAATAATTGCTCTCTTGGATGAAGCTTGGTATACGAGAAATTCTTTGTTATAAAATTTGGTGCGTATTTGCTCTAGCACCATGTACATATTGTGTATTCTTATCCTGATTTGTTATTTATGCAGCATGTTTCCGAAATCAACGCATGCAACATTTTCGATGAAGCTGTTTCAGAGCTTCCGAATTCATCCTAGGTTGGAAAAGACAAAGTTCTCGGAAACGGATTTTACCCTTTCCCACTATGCTGGCAAGGCATGTGATATATTTCAGTAGTCTTGCAAGCAAAATTCTGTTGTGATCCAGTGAATAATTATTTTTTTCAATTTATTCATTTTATAATGGTTTTGTAGGTTACTTATCAAACAGATTCCTTCCTGGATAAAAATCGAGACTATGTCGTGGTGGAACACTGCAATCTATTATCTTCATCAAAATGCTCCTTTGTTGCTGGTCTTTTCCCTTCACTGCCAGAGGAATCTTCACGATCATCGTACAAGTTTTCTTCTGTGGCCTCTAGATTTAAGGTATCAAACTTTCATATTTATTCTGGAGCTTTTGTTCCTAGTGTGTTAATTATCTTTATCACTTGTGTGATAAGGAAAGGTAGAAAGAAGGAAGACAGAGAAAATAGAGAAGAAGTTATAAGTGGAACATAGTGGATGTATGGGTCGTTAGTCCTTTATTCCCACTAAAATGATAAATAAACATTAACGAATGTTCCCCTTGCTAGTGGATTGCACAAAATGAAATCTATACCGGTGTTAAGGGCGCTCACCTGGTTCCGTAGGTTTAATCCTTGGCGGATTCAGTGATGTGTCCACTTGGCTTTTGAGGGATTGCCTAGCCGTCAAGGCTAGCTCTTAGCCTAGGCAACTTGATAGACTCAGTTGTATATTTAGGTCTTCCCACATTTCAGTTCATTTGTTTGAAAATTTCATTTCAGATTCCTTTTCTTTTTATTGGTGGTAATTTGATGTAAACTCCTGTAATCTTCTTATGATCTAATTTTGCATTATTTTATTGTCACGTATCATTGTCAATTGTCAATTTTCATTTGACGATTACGATTGTTATTTTATCGATGTGACATTATTTTTTATCTATTGATTGTGGGAATTGAATTATGAATTTAATTTTCTTGTGCAAGATATTTATGTAAATCCTATGTCGTTTGTCACAATCACACATAAATACTTATGCAATGAATATTATACTTTTTAAATATATATTTTTGGATCTAAGGGCCTGTTTGGTAACGCTCCGCGGCGGGCAAATATTTGCCTGGCTGCGTTTGGCAGCCACTCGCCCTCGGCAAATATTTAGCCGGGCCCTCATATTTGCCCCCCGCGGCGGGAAAACATTTGATCACCCCCCCCCCCCGTGAAAATATTTTCACGCCGATTATGCCTTGGTGAGAAAATTTTATTTTCTCGCCGGAAAATCACTATTTTCAATAAAAATTAATTTTTTAATATATAAAAAAGATAAAAATAATTTTTTTTTTATTCTTTGACATAATATGTGGTTCCCGCACTCGCCCAGCCTATTTTTGACTTACTTTGATATGTGGGACCCACTCAAATTGAAAGAAAATGAAGTAAGCTGAAGTGAGCTAGCTCATACACGTACCAAACATTGTTAAATATTGCTCTGAGCAAATATTTAGCCAAGATAATATTCGCCTGGCTAAATATTCGCCGTCGGAACTCTTTTTCTCACGTACCAAACAGGCCCTAAAAGAAGAAATTTACAGAAAGAGGTTAAACTCGTCCCCAGTATACAAAACATTCATGAACACACTTTCTTTGGCCAATTGATCCACACTATAGTTGGTGCCACAAGGACGTTTAAATAATAAATATTCTACCGTTATATAATATTCTATTAAAAGTTCTGTAAATATCCATTTCTTTTTGTTCCTCAGTCACTCATTGAGAACACTAGAGGCTCTTGGAGATTATCTTACATCATCGAGGAGATTTAAGTTTTGCCCTCGAAATTCAACATCTTGTTCTAGTTAGTTCCAAGATTGGTAAATGACATGGTGGATATGCTAGCTAAGGGAGGGTGTTCAGGGCTGCTCTTTTTTTTTGAGAGAGGATGCCTCTGCAATCTCTTTTTTGTTGAGAGGTTGTGTTTGGTGCACTGGAAGTGCTTTTCCAGGAAGTGCCACTTCCTGGAAACCCACTTCTTGGAAATCCACTTCCTGTTGTTTGGTTGAAATCTTTAAGTCATGAGGAAATTTGGATTGAAATGGTGTTATACCATTGAAAGGTTTCGAATCACCGCCATTTTCATCTGGTTTTTTCCACGAAGAAGAAAATGATTTGCAGATAGAAAGAAAGAACGAAGAGATTAAGATGCCGAAAAGATCAGCAATGGCATCTTTAGTAGAAGCTTCGACGGAGTTCCACAACCCTATCTCGTCTCCAACGTCTTTAGCAGCACTGGTGGCCATGGACACGAAAGTTCCGAACTAGATGCTCCATCTGCGAAGGTGGTATCAACCAAAATTCATCTGCCCTGTACATCCTTGCTTGCTGTAGAATTATGTCTGCGACCACACCATATTGTTGTTGTTGTTGCTGGATCTGATTCATCCTCGTCATCAACAGTGATCTCTGCAAATTCCGCTCGCTGTAGCATTAGTTATTGCTGCTGCTATTTTGTTCCTAATCTAATTCGACAGTGAGATTAATTTGATGTTGCTGCAATTTGATTAAAGGGGTTTGACAATCAGGAGGAGCGGCAGCGGCGGTGGGAGTTGTTTGGGTTAGAGGAAGCTGAGGAGATGATATTTGTGGGATTGCCATGGAAGGAGAGGCAGAGATGTTGGAAGTTGAAGGGAGACTTGGGTTCGTTAGTTTTGGAGGGATTGAATCGATGTCAATTCTTGATTGAATATGTTTTGGGGAAGATGATGGGTTCTCCGCCATTTTCTTGATTGATCCTCCAAAGTGGAGGGTTTGATTGCTGAAGCCAATGCATGAGCATGACAACAAAGAGAGAGAGAGAGAGGAGAGAGAAGATACTGTTGTGATTTAGGTTGTAACCAAAAGAGAAATATTTAAGAGAGAGAGATATGGAGAAGGAAGAAGATGGAGAAATTACAGAGAAGGGGAGAGAGTTGAACTTATTATTCAAGCTCTTTGAGAGAGAGAGAGAGAGAGAAGATACTGTTGTGATTTAGGTTGTAACCAAAAGAGAAATATTTAAGAGAGAGAGATATGGAGAAGGAAGAAGATGGAGAAATTACAGAGAAGGGGAGAGAGTTGAACTTATTATTCAAGCTCTTTGAGAGAGAGAGAGAGAGAGAAGATACTGTTGTGATTTAGGTTGTAACCAAAAGAGAAATATTTAAGAGAGAGAGATATGGAGAAGGAAGAAGATGGAGAAATTACAGAGAAGGGGAGAGAGTTGAACTTATTATTCAAGCTCTTTTTTACTCATATATATAAGAGATAGGATTAGAGTCCCACTACAACACAAAGAGGTGGGAGAATCCCACTACAACATAAAGTCATAGTCGTGGGTTAAGTAGTGGGCCCATTTAGCCCACGTACAAAGTAAAATGAAGGCCCTCGTGGGTAGTGGGACGCAACCCACTAAAGACCCCCCCACGTGGGGTGCAACATAACTTCCAACAGATACATGTGCTCAATCAGGAAAATTGACTTCCGCTTGTGAGGAACGGAAGTCGTTTTCCTTTAAAACAGGGGTCAAGGAAGTGGATTTCTGTGGGACCCACTTTCCAACCCTATTACCAAACACATGGAAGTGACACTTTTCCGGGTTTTCGTTTTCTTTTCCCGGAAAAGTGCCGAACCAAACGCAACCTTTTTCTTCCATTTGTAATAAATTTTTATCGTTATTGATGAAAGAAAAGGGGGGTCTATCTCACGGGATTTGCTCGAGTGCTTTAGTAACCTTGATCTAAACTTAATAGAAAAGACGAAGAAACCTCATTCACAATAGTTCCAATCACAAAACTAAGACATAAATTTGCATGCTTTTTTCACAAGGTAGTCGTATTAAAATGGGTAAAACCCCATTGATGCAAGAGCATCACGTCACAGTGGTTTGAGCTACACCGAATCAGTGAAGAAAATCTAAGCCAATGTGTTGAACAAACACTTTACCTAAAAGCTAAAGCTGTTAAAGGGAGGTGTAACAATGAATCAAAGGGGTCTAACAAAAGCAGAGTGCTGGCTACACAACCAAACAACACTTCCCTTCAGCACTTTGCTGGGGACTCAAACCTGCGACCTACTAAGATCTCCTGCTTTGATACCAATTAGAATCCTAGGGTTTGGTTCTAGGGTTTGAAGAAGATCAAGAAAGATGAGTAAGAGAGAAGAAAGAGGGAAAAGAGAGAGAGAGGAGAAAGGGAGAGCATGTGTATATCACATGACTCCGGCCATATCTTATTTATACCATAAACATATTTCATGGGCAAGTATGCCCTTACAGCTTAACAGGGTATTACGATACTACCCTGATAACATAGTGGACCCCACAAGAGTAGGTTCTATTTTAATTAATAATTTCTTTTTTCAGAAGTTAATTATGATTTATTTAACTTGGTTAGAAATTTTGTTAGTTTCTGAAATTAGATTAGGAAGTTTGCTTATTTTTATAAGTAGAATTTTAGGAGAATTAGGATTTCAAAATTCTATAAATATATGTAATGGGAGAACCCATGGACGGAGATTATTTAGTTGAATAAAGATTTATTTTCTTTTGGGAATGATTTTCAATTTTGTTGGGTGAAATGCTTGGAACAGAAGAGTGATTTTTCCTGTAGGAGTGATTCCTTCAGACCCAGAAGAGTGATTCTTCCTGAAGGAGTGATTCTTTCAAACTCGATGGAGTGATTTCACTAAAACCCCTATCCGATTGTAGAATCCATGCTCGTCCTGCATCACCCATTGACCATTGTACAAGAGAACACGAAAGGATCTAGTGAGAAAGGCTCTCTCTATCTTAAAAAAAAACTATTTGAGGCCTAACTTAACCTCTTCCCACCTGAATACAAAGTCCTCGAACTTCCACTTTATATGTGAATAATCAGTGCAATTTTACTTTTTCTATTTGTCTTTTAACATCATTAGCACTTGATATATTCTGTTTCTAGCTATCAAAACATGCTAGTGACCTGGTATTCAATTTTCTTTTGGTTTGTAGCAACAACTTCAATCACTTATGGAAACGCTCAACTCAACAGAACCTCATTACATTCGCTGTGTGAAGCCAAATTCTTTGAACCGACCTCAAAAATTTGAGAATCAGAGCGTTCTACATCAGTTACGGTGTGGGGTCAGTATCACCGGACTTTTATGTTTCTTCTGGTTGGAATGCTCATGGCTTGTTTATTATTTTTCTACTTGACTCTTCAAAACTTTTTTTTTTTTACTATTCCAAAGAATGTTAATAATTTGTATTCAATGATTTCACTGAGTTCAGAAATTTAGAATTGAGGAGATTTTCCCCTTCTATAGAGCCTCTCCTGGTAGTCTATTGTTTCGGACAACACTACGTAAGGTTCAAGGTTCATACTTGCTTTTGGTCTAGCAATTGATACTGGTTAACATGCAATTTTGCTCTAAACTTCATTCTAATTATGAGTGTCATGTTCTCTGGTTTCTATCGAGTTACTTTTATGGTCCAATTACATGTTGTCCCTTTCTGCCATGTGTATATCTGTAGTTTCTTCTAATGTTGGATCAAGTCCAGTTTCTTGAACATGGTACTTATATTGAACAGCTTCGAGTTACAAGCAGGGTTCTAAATTTTGTTGTAACTGGCGAAGTTTCAGTTTTGACCCCTACCGAAACCGCAATAGCACAAAATTTGAAATCTCAGTAATTCAAACAAAAAGTGAGATAATTAATAGATTTTTTCCTATATTGAAGGCATAAATTAAGATTTCTTTATCTTAGGGATTGTAGAGAGAGAAAGAGTTGAGATTTTATTTCTAAGTACCTATAAATAAGGGATTTTAATAAATCGGTCAGCTGATTTTTTTTTCCTAATATTTTGTCGTAATTTTGAAATTTCGCCATAAATTTCGGTTTCGACCTGTGGGCCCTAACCCAGTCAAAAACGAAAAATATATCCTTGGTTACAAGTGAAATTTTACTTGATACTGAGCCATTTTATAGTCAAATCTCATTTGTGAGCATGGTTTTTTTAGCTGTTGGTAGGGGTGTCGTCAACGGGCGGTTTTGGGTCGGTTTCTAAGGTACCCAGAACCGGAACCAAAATTGTCGGTTCCGGTTACTTTCGGTTCTGGTTCTTAAAATGATGAGCCTTGGAACCGTAGCCGACTGTTTGGTTCCGGTCGATTTTGGTTCCGGTTCCGGGTACATCGGTTACAATCTTGATAATATGACAATTTAACACTATATTTATTTTGGTTCTGGTTCGGTTTTGGTTCCTATTGGTTCGGTTCCAATATCAAACTACCCAGAACCGGAACTGTTATTATTGGATCAGTTCCGGTTTTGGGTCTTGTTTCGCTGGTTCCCAATACTGTGGAACCAGAACTGGAGTTTTCACTTCGGTTTCGATTCAGTTCTGGTTAAACGGGTACAAATTGACACCCCTAGCTGTTGGTAATGGAGTCTGCTTCTGATGACATTTTTCATCTGTGGGTAAAGTATGTATGTTAATGCGATACTAATTTGCTTTTGTGTGCAGGGTGTTCTAGAGGCTGTTCGAATAAGTCTAGCGGGTTATCCTACACGGAGGACTTATTCGGAGTTTCTGGATCGCTTTGGACTTTTGGCTCCAGAACTTATGGATGGAAGGTAGTTTGATGAATAGTTCCACCGTTGTGCTTGCTTTAAGAATTCTTGTGAATGATTTGCATTGATGATGTATTCATTTTTGTTCGGTATGGATATCCCTTTTGCCTGCATGATAATTCCCTTGCAAGTGGCATACCATGGTTTTTAAACTCGGTCTTGGGGGTTGACACGTCTATGGCTGAGAATGAGTTGACTCGGGTGAATCAACTCAGTCTCCTGAGTCAACTCATTCTCGGGACTGACTCGTTCAAGATATTGTGAAACTAAAGAAGAGGAGACTATTTGGGGTGACTCAGTCCCCCTGGCTCATGTCTCGGTCGTGGCCGCGACCGAGTTTACTCGGGTGAGTGAACTCAGTCTTGGTCGAGACCTAAAACTGTTTGGCGAAAGTTAAGTACTCTTTTGTTATTATAACTGTGACTCACTTGTTATATCTTCCCCATTTTTAAATTTTTACTGTACAATGTACCGTGTGATTTTTACCTTGATTGGTCGACGTACTTTTCCAAGGGGATGTGGACCAATTACAAAGCTGACTGCATATAGTTTCCCTTGCTGTACATGTACGAGAATTAATGTTTACTTGACTGCAGCTGGAATAAATATATATTTGATTGTTATGCTTTCTTTAGGAAGTTCTACTTTTCATGGTTCAAAGTCTTGGTAGGTTATGTGATAAACCAAGATGTCTCGACTGAGATGGTATGATTAAAACCAAGACAATGGCAAGAAAAACCGAGACAAATGCCCAATGATTCGTTCCAGTCACCTCAGAGACGGAGATGCTCGGTCCAGACATTTTGAGACAAACGAAATTTTGAGCCATGCTACTTTTTTCATTTTGTTTTCTGCAACGGTCTCTAACTCATTTTTTCTTCTTCTTGCAGTTATGATGAAAAGGCTTTGACGGAGAGAATCCTACATAAGTTGAAACTTGAAAATTTCCAAGTACGTTTCCGCAGAATTGTGTCATGCAAATCATATGTTCTCATATGGACCTTAGTCATTAAGCATACTCTATTCTCTTTTCATGTTAGTCATTTAAGTGTTTCTGGTATGAGATTGCTTAGGTTTTACCAAATGGTGTCGTTGGTTGAGAAAGTTTCACTTGCATAATCTACTTTCTCTCTGTGATAAACTTGCTTGTCTTCACAGTTGGGCAGGAGCAAAGTATTTCTTAGGGCTGGTCAGATTGCTGTTTTAGATTCCCGACGAGCTGAGGTTTTGGATAATGCAGCAAAGCTTATTCAGGGCCGATTGCGAACATTTATTGCATGCAGGAATTTTGTCTCAACCCGGGCAGCTGCAATTGTTCTCCAGACATACTGCAGAGGTTTTTTTATTTATTTTATTTTACTTTTGAAACTGCTCAGTTTTATGGAAATTTTGATTTCTGTCATTGATTCACATTGTCTTGACTGAAGCATTTCCAACCTTCCATTCAGAACTTCATATTTGTAAGAAGACCATAGAAATATCTTTGTTTCTTTCATGAACTTCTTTCAGGGAATCGGTAACATCTTTTTCAAAAAATTTCGCTGTCATTTGCTTTACATATTCAAACATTTTATTAGCTGGTGAAAAAAACTGAAATATTGGTTAATATGGGAGCTGTTTAGGTAATATATACTTTGACTGAACACCTATATCTGAATTTAGAACGTACGAGTTATTATTTTCTGCACAAACCCCTATGGACATGAAATGAGTTCAAAATACCTTTTCTAGGGAGTTGAGGTTATATTTGGATTTGGATTTGGATTTAATTGTAACTTGATATAATCGAACCTGTTGCTTAGTGGAGTGTGGGTTAAATGTTTGAATAAATACGAATTATTCACAAAGTACTGGTTGATTTGTTACGCAGAATAGTGTTAATTCAATGATTTCCATTTTAGTGGACGTTGCCAGAAATTGAAACAATGCTCAATTCCAGTCGCTGCTGCAAGGAATTGATAGTGGTTCTATGTTTTGCTCCTGTTAAATATTTCCTGGATTGTCGGTGATTGGGACCTAAGTCTTAATCAATTTGTGTTGTAAGCATCTTACCTTCTAAACAAGTTGATTATTGCTGCCTCTAAATGTTAAGCAATTTCGAAGGTCCTTTTTTCTTTTATCATATCTTACCTACCTATGTACTTCATTCTTATCTTTGATGCATCTCTTGGGGGCTAATTTTAAGGCAGAAAACAACACCTTTACCTTTTTCTTGTTTGACAAACTCTCGGTCTTGTTTGAGATGGATCTTCCTTGACTGCTCAGTTATTTATTTTCAAATCGTTAAAAGATATGGTTCACTTTTGCTGAATCCTTCTTGTAGTGCTATGAATTAGCAAATTTATAATGAGCAATAGTACACTAAGGTGCTTACTAAAATTTCTTATTTAGTGTGGATGCTGTTATTTTATAAGTATATAATCCTTCCACAGTTAAATCCCTCTTGTATTTGTGGTCGTCATGCTCCCCTCTATTCGGAGGATGTTTTTTGAATCTTTTGTATTCCGATGGAGCGAGCTGCTTCGGGATCCTATTCCTTCCTTGAGAAGTTAGATCCTGTTTCTTTGTATATATGAGGGTTTTTTCCCTGTTTATAATACATATACACTTACCAAAAAAAAAAAAGAAAAAATCCTTCCACAGTTCATTAATAATTTTTTTTAGACATTTGGTTCTGTTATCTGTTTGTGTATCTGGGCGCGTGTTTGCATTTGCATGTGTGGGCTACTGCATGACTAAGCTTGTGTATATATGAGTATGTATGTATATTTACCATGTTACCTTTTAAACAGCACATTGGTAATGAAGTGAAAACAGGTGTTTGATTTCCATGCCTTCTGTGATTCCAAAGAATAGTGAGGAAACAATACATCATTTACATATAATTTATTACTTCTGTGGTCTCAAGGGCCCGAGGCCTGTTACATTCTGGTTGACACCAATTTTTTGCAAGTCAACAAAGACAAGCATTTACTTCTTACACAATTTAAACAATTTTAGATTAAGTCTGTTACGAATATTGTGGCCGCAAATCTTCAACCATTGATAGTTGACATCTCACTTTCATTCTTGACCAGTGGGACTAGGGGAGTAAACGAGCCGGGCCGTAAGCCAAGATCCCAAGCCTGGGCCCGGCCCTTAGGTGTGTTGGGCTGCGGGTTAGGATCGGCTTGGCCCCACTTAAGATGAATTTTTTTATAGAAAGTTGAAAAAAATTAAACGAAATCTACAAAAATTCAATAACATTATTAGATTTAAATTTGGTGTAGAACGGACATTACAAAATTTAAAGAAGTATATAGAATATTTTAAATTTAAAATTCTGACTTACCTCACGATTCGTGAACGAGACAGCACATTTAGATCGACTTCAAGCTTCAAAATTCTTGAATCCGTTGTCGGCAAATTGCTACACATGTGTAGCATGCTCGTTAATTTTGCCCCAAAATAGAAGAAAAAGTGATTTGTTGGAATGAAAATTTGAGAATTTAATGTTGAAGAGAAATTTGTAGAGCTTTAAGAGTGATTGATTTGAGGCATTGCAATGTTCGCGGGCTCGTGGGCCAGATTTACACCACTAAGTGGGTGTGGGACAAGCAACTCTATCTCTTTTTCTCGGAACAGTGCATGTTTTAAAACCAAGTCAACTGTCTCTTCTCTCCTCTCAAAGAAAGCAGAGACAGCTCTATCTGCTTATTTTTCTTGTCGTATTCTTCAAATTCTCATGAATATAATTATCTTCATGGCATCTTCAAGTACTTTCTTGAGTGACTGCTCAGCAGACCTGATAATAGCCTCAAAATTATCATTCTTAAGAAGTCCTGAAGATTGTCACAGAGTTACTTAACCTGCTTGGTGTAAAATTTGGCGTGCACTGTGGAACTGGTATAATGCATATCTATTTTGTGTATGGCCCTCGGAGTCAATGTGGACTGTGGCCTGAGTTGAATTGAAATATCCTTCTTCAATGGATCTCCTATGCCTAAATTGTGCCACTGCTATTTTCAAAATCTGATGTAATTTTGGGACTATTACTATTTCTCAAAACTCAATTGTTGCTATGCAAAATGCTCGTTGTCATTGGGGCTCTGGCATGGTTTTTTAAGTTTCCCCATGCAGTAATAGTTGATTGATATTAGAGCTCTAATTCTTTGCTTGCTTTCTCAATCACCTTAACTTGAATGAATGATGAGAGGGGTTTGCGTACCTGCAAATTATTTGTTATTGCTGTTTTCTAGAGTTTCCAAGTTTAAGAAGATTCTTTATCTTTTTGCAGGATGCCGTGCTCGAAATATGTTTGCAGTAAAACGAGAAACAGCAGCTGCTCTTTCAATTCAAAAATATGCTCGCGGATGGCTATTTCGGCGTGCATATATGACACTTTATTCATCTGTTGTTCTTATACAATCTAGCATCAGGGGGTTGTCAACTCGTCAGAAATTTCTGCATAGAAGGGAACATATGGCTGCTATGTTAATCCAGGTAATCTTATTAAGGGGTGGAAATTTGTTTATCTTTGTTGTTGTCTGGCACATTCCATGTATATATCTGCCACTTATTATGTTTTGTAGGTTCCTCTTTCCCTTTCCTTTTTTCCTTAGTTTATCACATCTTTTACCATTTAGATCTGTTATTGTGAACGTATATAAGTTCGACTACTAGCATTACTTTGTGGCGATGTCTGCATATGTTTTCATAAAACCTTTATGAACTAGTGTCTTCCTGAAAATATTAGTAAATGGTTGGTCTTGGTTGATTTTAAGAAATGACATGGAGTTAGCTTTTATTGATGTTGGGATATATGTTTTTGTGGTAAAATCGTTTTCAAAAATCAGATGTTAAAAAAGCTGTATAGAATGTTACATAAGTCTCCAGAAAAGCATCTCCACATCAGCCATCCTACTTTAATTCTTTAGGCAACATCCTTTTCAATCTCTCCCTCCTTATGGAGACCCAGACAAAGATAATGGAACATTTTATAAGATAGTAGTAAGACTGGCTATGCTTTGTGGAACTGAATGTTGTGCAATCAAGATTAAGATGAGATGAATGAGTGAGAAGAATATGAAATACAAAGTCAGAAAGTGCATCTGGGTACGTTAGGGGTAGCCCAAATAGATATGAAGTAAAGGAGAATTGACGGAGATGATTTGGTCATGAGCAATGAAAATCATTGACGGCATCGGTGAGATGATGTACTTGGGTGCAGGTTGAAAGGCTTTGATGGACAAGAGGAAGACTGGAAAGGAGATCAAGGTGGTGAAGTGAGATTTGAATAAGCATGCTTTAATGGCAGACCCCAAATAGTTGTTCTTCCATTTCACAAATCATGTCATATGAGATGGTGTACTCCGATAGGATATGTTTTTTGGCTTGTCAACGTTCACTGGTCACATCCAATAGAAATTAATGGTCTTACTTTCTGGCATTGACTTCATTTCCTTGCTAATTTGTTCAACTGGCATTAAGAGTTGTGATTGTGTAATTGTGAGCCACTATTGATTGCGGTACTTTTATGTATTTCTCAATCACATAGGCCCGATGGAGAATGTGCAAAGCCCGCTCAGCTTTCCGACATCATCAAAGTTCTATTATAGCTGTACAATGTCTTTGGAGGCGGAAGCTGGCAAAAAGAGAGCTTCGGAGGCTTAAAATGGTATGGAGGGACTCCATTGTTCTGTGCTATGATTTAAGTTGGTTGTCTGTTTACTCCTTATTGAAATGGCACAAACCTTTTCTGTCATGTGAATTGTATCCTTAAGTGAATTGAGACAATTCATTTATATTTGATATGTAAATAAATCGTAAGTAACTAGATTCTCCTGGGAGGCATGATATTATATCGAGAATGCACAAGGAATTAGTTGTTGACTTCTTGTTCTGTGCAGGTTAGGGGCCAATCTTAGTCGTTAACATCTTTTAGTGGTTTACGACTTGTATGTGAGGATTTTGACTATGTTGTCTTCCTGTTTCATGGAGAGTTTTAATACTGCTTCACTGGTGTAATTTGTGTCTGCAATTAGAATGTGGCATCTATTGTTTCCTCTCATTCGAGTTTTGATTGTATCTGGTTTGGTTCTTCTGGAGTTGAGCTCTCAATTATTTGAGATCTTTTGTTGCATTTTTCGGATTCTGACTGTTGCAACTTATGGTCTGTGAACATGCCCTTTCAATCACCCAATATTAGGGGGACTATAGGTTGCATGTAGACATGGAATCCGGCCATCGGATCCTTCTTGTTGACCTTTATATTTTCTGATAATTGCATTTAATTTTCTGCCGATACATTCATTTGCAAATCTTCGATTTTCACAAATTGCAATTTATTTGGTTGATTTTCATAGGAGGCAAATGAAGCTGGTGCATTACGCTTAGCTAAGAATAAGCTTGAGAAGCAGCTGGAAGATCTCACATGGCGGTTGCATCTGGAAAAGAGATTACGGGTATACCTTTCTGCTGTGATGATTTTGCGCTAATTTTATAGCAGGTCTTTTGAAGACATTTGTCAATTTCTTGTGTTATCATCGTGATTGGTGCACTTAATTTCTTTTAATATGTGCCACTCAAAATATTTGTAAGCCTATTCTTGTTGTTGTTATTATTAAAATAAGAGTTAAATAGTGATATTCGATCGAAGTATGTGAAGGGGTGGCCAAATATATGTTCTCTGTTGAATATAATGCTTTATGAGTGAATGAAGTATTCAAACCCTACCGATTACAAAAAAAGAACTATTCAAACCCTACAAGCTATGTTGCATTATCTGCTTATTGAAAACATGCTTGAGAATGATGGCCATGCTGCCTGTTGACAAGTCGTTGATGAGAATTTGCTCATTTTATTTGTCTGGTGGTAAAATGGTAGCCTGATCCACTCTCTTTCACTTCCTTTCCTAATTAGTGACATTCTATCTCAATTGTATTGGTCTTCCGTTATACAGATCAAGGCTATACTTAGTTTTACTGTCAGTTATCAAACAGAATTGCTAAGAAGGAAAAATTGTCAACCTTTCAAACCTGGTTAGAACCAACACAAATTAAGTGGCTGAGTATGCTATCAATCTGTATCCAGCCTTTTCAGTAGATTTTGGAATAGTGTATCAGACTATCAGTTGATTCATAAACCCACTTTCCAAAATTATAAATAACTTGCTACTGGACTGCAGTATTGATCATGTACTAAACCGTATTTGCGAGTACAAATTAGCTCCAAGTTGTGCTACATTGGGGTGATAATGTTCCCATTAAACCTAACAATAAACTAGATATCTTCGTTTTTTTTCATGTGTACATGCCTCACCCTTAAATGTAACTGGAATTTTTTAGTCTAGTTTATGTTCGGGATTACTAGATATGACGATAAATATTATTTCTGGATTCTATGATTATATACTTGAGGAATACCTTTAGTTAGTGTTTAGGTTATTTTCATGTGTTATTTGTGTCTGCACATATTTGTAAATCAGGTATGATCAAACATTTTGGAACGCAGGTGTCCAATGAAGAGGCTAAGTTAGTTGAAATTTCAAAACTGCAAAAGGCATTGGAATCATTGAATTTGGAGTTGGATGCAGCTAAATCAGCTACTGTTAGCGAGTCCAACAAGAACACATTGCTTATAAGTCAGCTAGAATTATCAATGAGAGAGAAATCAGCGTTGGAGAGCAGACTGATTGGAATGTCAGACTTGAGCAAGGAGAACGCCTTTTTAAAGGTGCGAATTTCTTATTGCCCCGAGGCTGATAGATGCCATATCCTGACTAATTAGTTTTGGATTCAAAATTGCTAATAATATTTTATTGTGTCATTATTTATCTATTTATTTTAATAGAATTTTTTTCAAGGTGAGTTATGTTTGTCAATACTTAATAAAATGTGTACAACTTCTTGAGTCCTCACAGCAATTGTTTCAACTTTCAACATATAGTGTGATTTGCTAAACATGTTCTCAAGACTGACAACCTCATCTTACTAGTGATGAAGTACCTCTACAGATTCCTGTTTCATGTCAACTTACTAGCAACCTGGAATTAATTTGGTCCACATTTCTTATTTCATTGGTTTCTGGGAAGTATCTAGCTCACACCTGTTGTCTTGATTTGAACTTCTGGATTATTTTCTAGTTGACTTTCAGTTCACTTACTTATCTATTGTTGACTTTTGTATTGGTCAATATTTTATAAAGTTTTTACACCAACTCCAGTGTTAGAAAAGAGCAATCTATGGTTGTTGTTGGTTATACACTTGTATGATTGTATCCAAAGGGTCATCTGCCGTCCTTTTTGAGGCTCATATGCTTGGGGAGTGGGATCCACCTTCAATGTGTCCTACCTAGGTGAGGAATCCCAAACAACCCTGATTGAATTCAATCACATACTTGTGGATGGTCAGAAAAGATGGCTACTTTCTGACTGTCCAAAACAATGCAATAGGTTGACTGGTTATGGTCCATTCGATCAAGCCCGTTTTTTGGCGCAGGGAATCTCTTACATGGACCCATTAAATTTCAGTTGTAGTTTTAAAATTTGGTATAATCATCCGGCTTGTTTACTTCCACATTATTAGGAGGCCAAAAGTGAAATGTAACTTGTATAAAAAAAAATACAAAAATCCCGTCATAATTTGACTGAATTAATTCGTTAAAATGCATTATAATTCAGTACTGTTGCTGAATCACTGCATTTTACTATTAAGAGCAAACATTTGGTCAAACTATACAGATAATTTGTTTGAACTATATTAGACCAAAACAGAAAGGTGGAAAACACTTCTACACTTGTTTTCTCAACTTGAGCTTTGGTTTGGAGTGAATTTGGTAAAAAAGCACTGCATTTTGATCAAAAACACGCGTAACAGGTCAAAAGCTCTGTTGTTCCCCTCCTTCAACCCAAATTTGTAAAATTCGTTTCTTTCCCTAATATGCTTCTTTTTCTGTAGACTTGGGGAAAATATGCGTAAATACTTAATACATTAGCTCTACGAATCTATGATGCATTTACACAAGATTTTTATGTTTAAATTCATATTGTTCTGGTGTAAAACATCTTGAAGATTAGGGGAAACATCAATTTTGTTGTTTTCACCCTAAACACTCATATTTAGGTTTGATTTAATTATATGGTGTCTATCTTCAGTTGACCTAAAACTTAGTTAACTTCTTTTTTTTATAGAAAAAGAAAAATATCTTTTAATAAAAATATTTAGACATTATGAAACATGAGCAATTGTTAGCAAAATGACTTGTAATGCACAATCCATGTCATACAACATCCTTTATAGCTCAATTAATCATTAAAAATAGTATAGATTAGTAATCTAGATGTATGTTTATTTTTCCAATGTATCGTTCCATCTTGTTCTGACCGAGATTTTAAACCTTCTGCATGCAACCTTTAGCCAATGAATCTGCTCTATTTCATTGGTGCTAGATAATGCATGACCATGCAAAATTTTCATTGTCTGATCCTCTAATATGATATATCGTCTTTGTGAATATCCAATTGGCCTTTAATCTCTTGGAAGCCAAAGTAATGATCCTAAAACAAAATCCTATTCAATCTAGAGCCAGAAAGTGATATAGAAAAGTCTTGCAATAACACAGAAGATTCAATATTCTATTCTTTCACCAACGGGACTGAGAATAGTTTCAATCTTGGTCCCTTCTTGAGGCCCAAAACACCCTACTGGTCTAAATTACCCTAGCCAGAAGTCCGAAACATCTGTCCTTATTTAATAAACTTCAAAAATCAATAAATGGATTCAAAGGATACTATTGGACTGAGGGTTTTTTAAATTCATATCTGTCACATGAAAATCATTTTGCTGTCTTTTCATCATGAAATTATTCTTTAAATTAGCCTTTGGTAACCATCTTTCTAGTATAATTGGTCATCATCTCCTTTAAATTGGTCAAAATTTTACATGCTTCTTTGGTTTCTCTGCAGAGTTCATTGGAATCCTTGGAGAAGAAGAACTCTGCAGTGGAGGTCGAGCTTGTCAAGGCTCGAAAAGATAGTAATGATACCATGGAAAAGTTGCGGGAAGTGGAAAAAAACTATTTACAGCTCCAGCAAAATTTGCAAAGGTGTTGTTTCATTGGTTGAAAGTTTTTTATTAGTCAGTAGCTAGCAGTTCTTACTTCTTAAAGAAAGAGATTAATGTACTTGATGTCACTTGGTTGGTTTTAGTATCCTGTCATATTTTGTTATGCTCCTGGTTTTATTGGGTCACCTATTTGCAGTTCACTGAATTTCTTGTTGAGTTTTGTGAATCTTGTATGTGGTATTAACCGTTTTACTGTTATTAAGATTAAGTAGGTACCAAATTCTCATAGTTATGCATTTTATGTTGCTTGTATTTCATATTTTTGCTTCTTGCCCTCATGGTCTCCGATATTTTTTTTAATCTATTTTGCTTCTCTGAAACCCAGTTTGGAGGAGAAGCTCTCAAATTTAGACGATGAGAATCATGTTCTAAGGCAAAAAGCATTAAGTTCATCTCCTAAGAGAAACCATCCTGGGTTTGCCAAGTCATATTCGGAGGTAACACTCGAAGCCAAATCAGTCTTTTACATAACTTTTACTGTATATAAATGTGAGCTGTTATTCATCTACTGTTTGATATGTAAGAGGGTAGTGTTATCAAATTTTTGTATGCTCGTTGCTTTGCTTCAGATATGAGATAGCCACTGTGACTTGTACATTTCTTTTTTATTGTTTTTTTCCTCCTAAGTAGTCTGTTATCTGAAAGTGAATCAAATTGCGTATGTTTTGATGAATCAGAATTATTCTGGCATGCTTGCGCTTCCCAACACTGACAAGAAGCCTGTATTTGTAAGACGTGTTCTTCAGTATCACTCTATATGTTGAGTGTATGTGATCCACTCCAGTAATTGCTCATCTTAGTAATATCTCTTGATGTAGGAGTCGCCTACACCTACAAAACTTGGTGTACCTTTTGCACACAGCCTATCAGAATCACGTCGATCAAAGATGACCGCTGAGAGGCATCAGGTTTCTTTTCTTGATTGTAAATAATAATTCAGTTTCAAATTTTGGAACTCACTCCATTGGAATCTAACTTGTTCGTTATCATTCCCATGCTCTTTCGCTTTAATATTTGCTGCACCTTAAGAGTGAGATTGTTGTGCAGGAGAATCACGAATTTCTCTTGAGGTGTATTAAAGAAGATTTGGGGTTCAAAGATGGTAAACCTGTGGCAGCTTGTATCATATATAAATGTCTTCTTCACTGGCGTGCTTTCGAGTCTGAGAGGACTGCGATTTTTGACCATATAATTGAGGGCATTAATGATGTTCTTAAGGTGTTCTCACTCATTTGTTATCCTTCATTTCTTTTTGCATTGACTTTGTTGCTATTTTCCCTTCTCAAGTAGTAGTGATTATTCATTAAGGTCTCTGAATATACTTGTTTATATTATGTATAATGGTTGTATTTCAATTTCTTTCTCTTTTATAAAATATGATGTTGGGATTTTATAGTTGTAGTTCTATTATCCAATGATGTTACTTAAGAGTCTGAGGTATAAATGTTATCCTTGGTGTTTCTAAATCAGGCTCCTTACAAACGTTTCAGGTGGGGGATGAGAATAATATCTTGCCATATTGGTTGTCCAATGCATCAACACTTCTCTGCCTCTTGCAGAGGAACCTACGCTCAAATGGCTTTTTCTCGACGCCTTCTCAACGTTCTGCAGGGTATTCCGGATTTACTGGGAGGCTGGCACAAGTGAGTTCTGTGGATTTAGGCTTAATCTGGATATCTATTCAATGCATATATGTTCTTGCTTTTGTTCTCAAGCCCAATGAACTTGTGCACCTTATGCACTCTCCCCCCCCCCCCCCCCCCCCCCCTCTCTCTCTCTCTCTATTTATCTATCTATCTATCTATATATTTATATATTATATCTTGCCAATAATTAATTATGATTTACACTATTTGGAGAATGTGTCAATGACAATACATTGATACGTAGGGGCTTCATAGCTAAACCACTCATCCATGGAGGAGGGGTCCTTTTGTGTATGTTAATTGCAAATGATGAAGCTTTGGCTGATGAGACTACAGAGGGAGTTAATGCAAAACTAGAAATATGAATAGTGTAATAAAAAATCTGTTACGAGATTGGCTATGACGCACTCACATTTATAATTTCACCTGGTGTAATAAAAAAAACTCATTTCCTTTTGCATGCTGCTACCTCGAATAATTCATGCATTAGTTATGGTTTATTTTACTAACTTATAAATTTGTTACAGGGCTGGGATACGTTGACTCATGCTATTCTTACTAATGTAATGACTAATGGACGTGGGGCCCACATGCAGATGAGTTAAGGGCTAATTTTTGGTGATTAATTTCTTCTCAACATGGAGATCAATTTCACAAAAAATCAGCCCATTCCAACATTTGTAGTCTTGTGAAAATTGGATTGCAAGTTGAAAATTTTTGGACCATCCATTTTCACCGTTAAATTTAGGTCAATATTTGATAGGGTTAGAATTTTAAAAAATTACTGATTTTTGGTGAGGATGATCTCCATGCAAAAATTCAGCTCTTAACTCATCTGCATGTGGGCCTCCCGTCCATTAGTCATTTATTGGTAGGAATAGCATGAGTCAACGTATCCCAGCCCATATATATATCCTCAAGGATACTAGATCCTCCTTTTTTTATTTTTTTTAATTTTGCATTGTCTCATCTCAGTTTTTTTTTTCAGGGTTTGAAATCTCCTTTGAAATATATTGGATTTGAGGAGAGTATGTCAAACGTAGAAGCACGATATCCAGCTATACTCTTTAAGCAGCAATTGACTGCTTGTGTAGAGAAGATTTTTGGCTTGATTCGAGATAACTTGAAGAAAGAGATATCACCACTTCTGGGTCTTTGCATTCAGGTGAGTTTATTATTCATCTCTAGCTTAATGCGTCTTTGAAAGATAAATGTGATCCAACATTGAATTTCATTTGACTTCTCTAATGTATCATCCGAAGGCACCAAAAACTGTGCGTGTACACACTGGTAAATCGTCTAGATCACCGGGGAATGTTCCTCAACAATCCTTGAGCAGTCATTGGGACAGTATCATCAAGTTCTTGGATTCACTTATGAGTCATTTACGTGAAAATTATGTGAGTGCTTCATTGTCTTTTTTTTTTTTTCAAGTTGATGCTGGAATTTGAAACTATTTTTGTTCCTTATTTTTCTTCTGATTAGGTGATGAGCTTTATATCCCCAATAATAAACATTGATGTTCGTCTTTGACAGTTTGTGACATGCATATTTTTGCTTGAATCAAATATGCACACCTTTGGAAGAAATATACAACTTTCAAATATTTGTTGATGGTTTACCAATATATGCCGAGTATTCATATAGTACTGAATTTGAACGATGGTGGGATCCTTCTAACTCATTTTTCTTTTAGTACAATACAAACATGATTTTGAAAGCTGATATGGGTTGGGTGAGCCAACTTTTCATTCAATGGAGGATAGGTGTGTAGTATGCACAATTTACATTATAAAATACGAAATAGACATTTAAGAATGTCCTTTAACTAACTACCTCAATTGATCAGGTAAAGTACAAATACAACACATCAAACAGCAAGATTAATACTCCTAAACAATTCTCAGTGTTGCCAAAGGGAAGTAAATTATCACGACCAAGAGTGTTCATGAGTGGTCAAAAGCACATGGTTTTGGAAAGCAAGAACAGTTTAGTGGCCAAGGCCCACAGCATAAGGTACCACTTACCAAATGGTCTGTAATGTGAGCCTGCCAGGTCATTGGTAATGATCTTCGTCACCATACTTTGCTCCCTTTGGTAGTTTGTTACTTCATTATGTTAGGCTTTCCTATCTAATAGAGAGGAGAGGGTCTAAACCATTCCCTGGAACCTCAAAACAAACCGACATGGCTGTTGAGCATCACTAATAAGCTATTTAATAGTTTTTAATGAATCGTCTTTGATCCACAATGTAGTTCTTGGAACTTCCTCTTGGAGGTTTATTCCCTTCCAAATTGTGGATATCACTACTATGCAATCCAGTTGCCTTTGGAGACCATCATTTGGGGAAATGACCTCACCATCATTCTAGAAAATCCCCCTCGTTCTGGTTTGACAAGGCTTCTGTTATGTACTCCCCTCACTTTGGGCATTATTTTTACTCGCCAAACCTCCATTCTTGGAATATCTGGGATAATAAAATTTGTGCATCATGTGCAGTTGCTATTCTGGGAACTACAATCTGTATTTCCCTGCATTACATATTTCCAGCTGTCGTTTTAAAGGATGGACAGTCTTCTATATGTTCCAGTTCTCTGTGACTTAGTATGAGTAAGCCACCCACAATGGCGTATGGGTAGCACAAACAACGTTTTATGCTCAAGTGGTGATCATGTCACTGGATGCCTTTCATCTTTTGCTCAAAGTACATTAAAAGAGAATCAAAAGTGGAACGCATATGTTTTCTGAATAATCTGAACTGCTCTAATATGTATCACATTCTTTGTATGTTATGTCTTATGACTGCAATATTTTTCTCATTCACTAGTTTCAAACATTTGCTTTTTATCTTTTTGGTCTGGTGTGTTCTTCTGATCCAAAAAAATGTGCATTTAGGTTCCTTCCTTTTTTATTCGCAAGCTCATCACCCAGGTTTTCTCTTTCATCAATATATCATTATTCAATAGGTGAGTCGCCACCACTTCAAGCTGCTTAAAATATCTTCAGAGCTATTCAGTGTTTCACAATTTGTATGTTAAGCTAACCCTTTCCCCCCTTCAGTCTTCTATTGCGGCGTGAATGTTGCACATTTTCAAACGGGGAATACGTAAAATCTGGTCTTGCGGAACTGGAACGATGGATAGTTAATGCCACAGAGGAGGTAATAGCGATCTTTGGCCCTTTGCTTTGATAGTAGCTGTGATTCAATATCAATGTTAGATATTCTGGTTTCTTATTTATGATAAACTGCAGTTTGCAGGAACCTCTTGGCATGAGCTAAATTATATCAGACAGGCTGTTGGGTTTTTGGTACAAGCTAATGCCTTCATTCTTGAGAACATGTGTTATAAACCCTTTGTAGCTTTCCCTTTTTCTCATCTATTGTGGAAACGTTTTCAGGTGATACATCAGAAGAGGAAAAAGTCTCTAGAAGAAATCAGGCAAGATCTTTGTCCGGTATGATCTGTTTCACATATTGATCAAATTTTGAATTCCTGTGATGGCCGATTTTGCTATCATGGACCTTGGCGATATATTGCTTACTCAACTCTCTTGTTTCTTAAATCTTGGGTAGGCATTGACTGTCAGGCAAATTTACCGAATAAGTACCATGTATTGGGACGATAAGTATAGCACGCAGAGCGTGTCAAATGAGGCAAGTTGAATTTTGAATCCATTTTTTCACTTTTCTAACACCTGGGACTGTCCCATCCCATGGGTTCTGAAAATGGTTAGAACTCTGGCAGGTGGTTGCACAAATGAGGGATATTCTGAACAAGGATTCACAGAATTTCAACTCAAATTCATTCCTGTTGGATGACGATCTAAGGTAAATGGCTTCCCAATCAAAAGTTTTGGTGAGAATGATGACATAACCCTGGGTTTTACAAAATAAACTGTATTTTTTTCTGGGAAGTCCTACTCTTGTAACGTTTATCTCATTATTGCAGCATTCCATTCTCTACTGAAGATATATCGAAGGCAATTCCTGCAATAGACCCGTCGGATGTTGAACTCCCACCGTTCCTGCGTGAATATCCTTGTGCCTTGTTTCTAATCCCAGGTCCGTAAGTAAATGGTTCCGCTTTTTTTACTTAAAAGAGCCACCTGAGTTGCGATCCGATTTGATGTGAGATTAAGAGGTGGACTCCATATGATGCACAGATGAAACATGAAAACATTTCCCAAACTCAGGAAAACAGATCCAGAGTAGCAGATGACCCACGGACAGGGATCACCACCCTTCAATTCGTGTTGTGCGAAGTGGCGAGGTGGACTTGATAAAATATGAATATTCTTTTTGAGTCTGAAGAAGATTCGGAGTAGCTGATGGTACACGATCAGGGGATCACCGCTAATGCTCCCCTATACTACTTCTAGGACTAGCAATTAGATGCGGTGTAACATAATTCTTGTTTTTGTTTTTTGGTCGGCATGTAATTCTTCTCATTGGATTTAGATTAGATACATTAGATTAGAAGGTTGCCTCATTTCACAGGCTTATTGTAATCTCTACACGGATCACCCTATTCTTCACGTTGTGTTCCACGTGGCTTGTTTATTCTCTTAGAACACATTCAAGGAAGATAACCGAGATCGTTCTTTTTCTTGACAGACTGATGGTTGTTGTATTGGTTCATTTGGCATTTTGGGCTACAAAAATGATTGAGATCATAGTTAAAAGT
Organism: Euptelea pleiosperma; assembly: GCA_035048495.1. Taxonomy (NCBI): domain Eukaryota; kingdom Viridiplantae; phylum Streptophyta; class Magnoliopsida; order Ranunculales; family Eupteleaceae; genus Euptelea; species Euptelea pleiosperma. Next base: position 14,347,212 of record CM068548.1, read on the forward strand.
GATTGAGACCTTAGATAGCATTTGGCAATATGTATTTTGTACCCACGCTCTAGAACACCACTGTAGTGTAGAGATTTCTTATGATTTGAAGGCTGACCCCTTGTTAGCAATCATTCGCGAATTTTACGTTTTTTTCAAGAAAAGTTTTATTCGTTCGAATTTTTTCAAGCTCAAATGAATTGAACGCGTTTTTAAGATTTTTTAAAATTTCTTTGAAAAAGTCGGTCCAAAAACAATGGTCCATATTTTCTCTGTCCTTCCGTGATTCTACCACTTCCCTTCCGTGATTCTACCACTTCGGTAGATCTTAAGCGATAGCCCCTCCTATGTACAATGGATGTCATTAACCTAGGCCATGGGCCTTTTTGATCACCTATTGACCCCACGAAGGTAAGTGTATTTTTCCTCTTATCTTCTAGTCCTATTTATACGACTCAAACTCCCTTAACTATTACTTATTTCTCCGATATGGGATTAAAGTAGAAAAAAAAAAATTTGCTTGAACCACAAGTCCTAATGTTTTATATATCCAAAGATAAAAATATTTAGAACAACATGTGTTTTTTAGTTGACTCAACTTAAGTAGTATATTGACTGCCTTTCAACATGAACTGAATTTTTGGTAACTATATTATATTGGACTAGGGTAACTATATTATTAAATATATTAACTCCCTTTAAAAATGTACCAAATTTTTGGTTTTCGAATTTTTAAAGTGAGATGTATAAAACACGTATAAACCATATGTCGCATATTTGCCGTTTGGTGAATTTTCGACCGAATTTTTTAAATCCAAAATCGAATAAAACTCGAATACTTTTTGTATCGAATTTTTGCCGTATTCCGAATTGCTAACAAGGGGCTGACCTGCCCATAGAAATATGCCTCTTTTTGCCACATGGTTGAGTGCTACTAGACTGAAATGCGCCACTTCAATAGCTGCTTTGAGGGTCAAACATTTTTTTTTAGTAATTAAGACCTTCATTGAACAAAAGGAAGATCATTACAAGGGAGATCAAGAGATCCATCCTGCTGTAACACATCGGACAGCCAAGGAGGAAAGATTTGGGACCACACTAAAGGTCTATGGAAAGAGAGCGCCTTAGAGGCTACACAGTGAGCTACCGCATTACCATCACACGGAGTATATACAAAGAGAAGGGAATGGAATTGTGCACATAAACCCAAAATATCAGTGAGGATAGCTGAAGAGGACCAACCGAGATCAGCGGATTTCTGCTGAAGAGCTTTAACGATTATCAACGCATCAGATTCCACAATGATGTCCTGAACTCCAAAAGATTGTGCTTGTTCCAGCCCCCATTTTATGGCTCGAACTTCTGCTTCTTCGGCAGAGATGGATCGAGTTTGACTGCCTCCTGCCAGCACACACTTGTTATTGTTAGTTCTGATTACAAATCCTAACCCAGATTGTCCATAAGCTTTAAGCCACGCCACATCGGTATTCAGTTTCAGTTTGCCCATTGGAGGTGGGTTCCACTCAGCTATGGGTTTCTGACATTGTGGGGTTGCATGATCAGGTTGGATGTAGGAGTATATCCCCCTTAGGAATTGAATAGGGTGTTCAATTTTGGAGGGGTGAACCATTCGGTTTTGCTTAGTCCTAAAGCTTCCAAAGAAGAATGCAAATGTATTGAGAGTGAAAGTGATTCTCTTCATGGCTGGTAGGAGACAGCATGATTTTATCCAGAAGCCATGTCTCACACTCCTCTACTGACCAGTACTCACATTGAATGGAAAAAGGTGTTGCAAACTACATCCGAGCACTGATAGGACAGTGGAAGAAGGCATGATGCGAGGTTTCCTCGGGAGCCTGACACCTAGGACAAGATGGGGATATCTGCTTGATGTGCCTATGAATGGTCTCTCTAGTTGGAAGTAATTTCCTCACGAGTTTCCATATAAACATTTGAATTCTGTAAGGAATTGGCAGGCGCCAGATTTTTCCCCGGATGGGATGAGCTTGCGACGTGTCCACAAAGTGTTGACTGTGAGACCTGAGGGATTGGTACGCAGCTTTAGTGGTGAATTGGCCTCGGGGATTTGCCATCCAATATAGGCGGTCAGTGGGGAGATTCGCACTCAATGGAATGGATGCTATGGAAGAAGCAACTGCTGGCGGAAATAAGGAGGATAAGAGTTGTCTATTCCAAGAGACACTGGGAAGAATAAGATCATTGACCAGATGTATACGGTGTGGGCCGAGTGGAGAAGGTGTTGTGAAGTGACCAGAAGGATGTGGGATCCATTTATCTTCCCAAATTCTGATTTGTTTCCTATCTCCAATCACCCATCCACACTGAGGTGCTGCTAATTTGTGTAGTCTGCTTCTAGACTGTAGATCTAAGAAACTACCCCCCATAAATTATACCTAACCGGTCATTTAACCAAGAACAGTTTGGTCAACATGTAATTGAGCTAAAAAATTGGTGTAATTGTAATTGAAAGTGCCCTGCAGCTACACTCAAATTTACATTAATTAAAGTTAAAAACAAACAACCCCATTTTCCAAATGGCACAGGCTCCTGGCACCGGCCTTCTCTGAACGGGCCCCAGGGACAGGCCTTATTGGGTGTGGATTCCGAGAATCCAATGGTCTCGCTATCACAACCGTTGGATTCTTGAAATCCACGCCCGACAGGGCCAGTCCCCGAGAGCCGGTCATTAAAGGCCGGTCACAGGTAGTCTTGCACTCGAGGCTCTAGCACAGGCTTCTGTTGTATCTTGTTGAACTGTACATCCCCATTCAGAAACTAAACTGATGAACCACTCCACATTGGTTTTTAGCTGCTAGTGGTCAAGAACAAAGCACCCCTAATTGTATATCAGCTCGGAGCTGGACCTGCATAGGGCCGTATAGGCTAAAGTCAGTCTTCAACGCTTGAAATAAATCAGAATGTTTTCATAACCATCATATGTGGTTAAACAGAGTATGACTACTGATGTCTTTCTGTATATCAGCTCGGAGTATTGCACCCAATGCGGTTACCACAACCTGCAAAACAGGATCATCTACATCAATCTTGGATGGAAACAAAGATATCTGATTTAGAGTGTTGATCACATGGTCCGGGGTTCATGTGGTGCCCAACAGCTGGCCCATTTTGATTGGTGTTGGACATCTCGGGCTGCTCAGTAGTCACTTTAACTAGTCTTTTAGCAGCCCGAGGTGTTATAGTTCCAACATTGGAAGGAAATCTTGAGACAGATACAATGTGCAAACATAGAATTTTTGTAATCTAGGTAATTTGAAGGAAAATGTTTTACATTACCAACAATCGACACCATGGCCGGCCCATTTTGTCAAATTATAAACGTGTGGAAAGCCAGTTAGCATCTTTAATGCTCTCGGATCCCGAAGATAAAAATTAAAAAGAAACTAATTTATTTTTTACCTTTTTAATATTTTAGAAGAGAAATATTTTCTATGTTTTTCTTCCAAAAACCGTAGAAATCAAATCAAAGACTAATTGGAACGGAAACATCAATATACAAATAAGATTATATACTAATTAATGATCCATCTCCTTATAAATATAGTATCAATATACCTATAAGATTTTATGCTAATTATTTATTCTATCTCCTTATAAATATAACATCGCTTCTTAGTCAATCACACTTACAAGTTTGCAAATACTATTCTTTTCTTTTGAAATATAATGGCAATGAAAAGGGTAGTCGAGCACAAGTTCTTGCTAACCAAAGCCGAAGAGGAACAGGAAGCGAATGGCCAACATAACTGCCGCCGCAGGGTGGTGGAGGTAAGAAATTCCAATCCCTCCCCACCACCGGACCCTAACAATCCATGGTTGATAAAGAAAATTCTATCCACAATTGACATTGAAGAAAGATTTTATTTTGATGAAGATCATGTTTACAAATATCTTTATCAATTGTGGAAAGTAGACATATCCAATTTTGTAGAAAACGGTGGAGAATTATTAATTACAGTATACGATCTTGACGAGCGTAGAAACGAATTGTTATCCTTCACGAGAATTGACACTATTGGCCAATTTTATCTTGACTGGAAGACAATGATCCAAGGGAAGAATCACAAATTCAAACCCGGAGATGAAGTTGGAATGTATTGGGATTCCAAGAATAGGATGTTATGCTATTCTTTGTTGAATCAAACTTGAGGTGACTAAGAAATATCACATAATATCTCTTCTCTACTTCTTTCTGAATCTCTTCAATTCTTATTCTCTTCTAATAACTTGTTTGCTTACATTCATTGCAGGTGGAAATGTTGGATCTACTCGTTGCAGTTGATATTGGGTTATATTATTTATGGAATAACAATAGGAAAGTAGGGCAATAAATAGGTGGGATCCAGTCGAAGTAGGAAAAAAGTAGCATGTTTGATCCGATATTAAAGATGGATGTCTTCTGAAGTATAATAAAATGATGTATTTTCGAAGCACAAAATCAATTTATGTTCATTTATGAATGCATGGAATCACATAAATATTGTGGATGATGCCATGTCCCACCGTTAATTTGGATGAATCCCTCAATAGATTGTTTTCAATAATTTGATGAATTTTTTTTTTTGGTGTAGACATTCAAGGGGAGTGTGTGATTTGTGCCTTTAAATTTCTGATTTGTGCTAGAATGGTTCTATGGATCACAAGAAGGGTGTGGTCTATAGGTTCACACCGTTGGATCCTAATTCCAAAAACCATTATGCCCATTTTGGTCCGCATGTAATTCTTCTCATTGGATTTAGATTAGATACCCTATTAGGAAGGCCCTTCATTGATAGACGGATGTTTGTGGTCTTGGTTCATTTAACATTAGGTCCGCCCCAAATTATGGTGGATAATGCTCAAATTCCCATGGTTAAAATCAACCCATGAAAAGGACTCCAATCCAACGCTGAGAAATCACTAATCAGGTTGATATTTGATTTGTAGGTCCACCTAGGGATTGACCAAACATCCAATACGCCCAGTCCTCTAAAAATGTGCCACATGGCTTATATTGTGCGCGGTCAGCTAAGTTTTACTTTCGTTTTTGGAGCCACATTAGAACTTCACTAGTGTAGAGCTTTCCTACCAATTGGAGGCTAACCTGCCCTATAGGGTGAAACATGTGGGCTACTTAGTGTATGCCAGCTCATCTGCTTCTAGACTAGTTTGAAAAAAAAAATACCATTCCCTACAAATTTTAGATGCAGAGGACTTTGGACGCAGTCCATGCAGAGGGGTCTCGTGGCCCTACATGGCTAATTTTTTTGGGGCCCACTAACCGCATGGATGTGTACCCCACCCCTTGGTGGATATACATACTAAAAATCAGCTTGGTTGATAATTTCTGACCGTTGGATTAAGTGTCCAAAAAATATGCAAAAAACATGCTTGAATCCAACGGTTAGAGTCAAATCCTAAAAAAGTGCTAAAATTTATGGCTAGATAAAATTAATGAGACTATTTTTTCGTATACATATCCACCAAGGGGTGGGGTACACATCCATACGGTTAGTGGGCCCAAAAAATGAGCCATGTAGGGCCACGAGACCCCTGCATCGACTGCATCCAAAGTCCTCTGCATCTAAAATATTTCCATTGAACTCCTTATAGTTTGTAAAGTTACACCCAAAGTCCAAGTCAGTCCCAGTTGAAAACCTTACAGCTTGAACAGATCTGGTGCTTGAGAATGATTTGTTTTTTTCAAATTTCCCAATGACCATCTTGCTGTTTGAGAGGAAAAACAAAACTAGAACCGTTTATTTTCTTGTTCCAGTTGAAAATCAAATCTTTGAAATGAAACCAATTGAAGATGTTACTCATACCATAATGGAGTTCTGTTATTTTTTATGCTTCCGACAGATTTCGTACAATTTTAACTGTTGGAAGGAAAATGTATGTTTTTGGCCTTACCTCACTCAAGATCAATGGGCACTAGTTACTTACAGCTACCAACCAGGGACACGTCATGGACACGGCTATTATCCACTTGATTTTGTCGCAGGGCATTGTGTCATCACCCCTGAATCCAAATCCAACAGCAAACACCACAACAAATGCTGCTTCATGAATCTCCTGCACCTAGTATTGCTACCACTGTTATCCTCATGGCGAACCAGAACAAAACGAGACTTGTATTCATGTAGTATATTTTCCCAAAATGCACAAACATGGTAACTGAAATAACGGACAAGAAGGGGCAAGGCCTCAAGATCAAACAAAGGAACATCATTTAAGGAGGAGAACCCACGACGATCAACATTGTTCAGACAACCATATGAGATGGGGTAAAAAAAAAAAGTGGAGGAGAGCAAGAAAAGTGTCAATGGAGCTTCTTGTGCTCGTCTCTGTTAATGGTCATTGAGCTAGTTGTTGTTGTTGCATCAGCGGCGCACTGTAAATCCGTCAAAGAGAATGACCGCCAAGAAGAAAAATTCCGTCGAGGAGGCGACGTTGATGCATTGTTGATTGATGGTCTCACTTGTGGGTGCAGAGGTGGGAGAAGCCGAGGTGGCGATGAAGATGATGAATTCGAATTCTCGCTCGTGTTGTTGCTTTCACAGCTGCTCATGGCAACTGCAAGAGCCAATGTGCTTCGATTGGAGTTGGCGGGTCTCTTCGATATCCCTCCACCATTACTTCTCAGAGGCCAATTTCGGTTCTTGTCCCAGATACTACTGCAAGCAAGCAGGTTCTTGCGCTTTCTGGTGTAGGCATTCTCCGGTTTGACGAGGTCCTTAATGGAGGAACAGGTAGCATCGCCTAGGCTCGTGAAGGACTTTGATTTGCCACAATAGAACTTTGAGATGCCTCTCCTGCAACCATCCACATTAACTCATTAGAAGAAAATCCAAAATTTTTTTTTGCAAAAGTTCCAGTCTTTCAGCCCCATTATACATAAATGCAATTTGATTTCATGAAAATGGGGTCTCTTGATCATACAGGAAAAGAACGACCTAAGCTTGAATAAGTCCAGTCGTGAAGAAAAAATGAATCGAATTTGCAAAATTCGATTGTTTCAATCCTATCAAATTGCAATCAAATGAACCCAATTCAGTTTCAGTAGATACAGTCTCAACAAAAAAATCGGGTCGTTCGATCCCATCTTCACACACTGCTATTTTGGTTGAAGCTTGTGTCAAATGACCCGACTGAAGCTCCTAAGGACACTAGATCTGTCCTAAGGTCTATATCCCAGGCTCCCTTTATTCCCATATCTTTAGGAAAACAAATAGGGCTGTTGACTTCTTAGCTTAATTTTGCTAAACTAGATTTGGAAAAATAATTGGGTTTTTCGACTTGTCGACGGTTCCATAAAATGTGGTCTTCTTGAGCATATATCAAGATGAAGCAGATAATCAGTTAAAAGTTATGAAATTTGGAAAATGGGAGGTTTTAATCTGAAAATGAAACAAACATGATTTTGAGATCATGGTGAAATCCAAGCACATATATGCAGGAAAGAAAATGGATTGTTTATGAATTATTAAAGATTTGAGGTTTTGGGGGATTCAATCTCAGTGAGGCTTGATAGTTTCCATGGATACCAATCAAAGCAGTACAAACCAATAACTCCAAACTTAAACAAGATCACCTAATACCAGTTTTTTTTCTCTTGAAATTACCTTATAAATCAATTTTAAACCATAAATAAGACCAATAACTCCCCATTTAAACATGAAATTAAGAATTCTAGATCCATAATTCTTAAACAGAGACAGAGACAGAGACAGAGACAGAGACAGAGAGAGACTCCTCACAAAATCTCAAATTTCAAACCAATCTTCGATCAAACCAGGGTAAAAAACAAAACCTACTTCGCCAATTCACAGATAATTCAAGAGAGAGGAGAGAGAGAAATCAAGATTTTGTTCTTCGAAGTAAGAAGTTCAAAATTTTGTTCTAACCAATTTTCGATCAAAACCTAACTAAAACCCACTTCGCTAATTCACTAATAATTGTAGAAAATTGTGAAAAAATTTAAGATTTTCCTCCTTTTAAAGGAAAAATTCAAGACCCAAGAAACTGACAGAAGGGATTAAAGTAACCCACCTGATCGGCAAAACCTCTTCCAAAGCATCCATCGTATCCAACGGTCCTTTATACGAGCTCTGTACCTCCGTCTCACCTGAATCCTCATCATCTGACATCGAAGACCTCCCCGACAAATCACTATTCCTTCCTATCGAAGAACTACAAGAATCCAACTCTTCTTCCCGTTCATCAACCTTCGTCATCTTCGTAGCCAGATTACTCGCCGGAAACCGCCGATCTTCAGGAAAGACTCCAGTCATCGACCTCCCAGAATCTGAAGAATCAAACATCGAAATACAAGGCATCCCACGAATGAATCCAGACCCTTCGATCCTGTTCCTACTGCTCTCCAAAGCAATCGACATCGTCGAAAATTCTGGAAAAACCCCAAGAAAAATAACGCGAAATTAAAGAAACCGCGAAGTGGGTTTTAATGGGCGATTGACACAAAAGGGTTTGGCACGATCACATGAGCGACCTATCTTTCCGCCATGGAAGAGATCTCTACGACACAGCAGAGATCTCTCAGACACAGGAGAGAGAGAGAGAGAGAGAGAGAGATTTATAACCAAAAAACAGTATAAAGAGATAAAAAATGAAAAAAAAATATAATAAATAAATGAGGAAGGCAAGGCCTTATCCTCATCCACTGGGCATTAAAAATGGAAAAAACGATTATTTATGACTTCGTAACGCTCAATAGTCCCGGATCTATTATTTATAAATTATTTCAAGTCTTCATAATCAATCTGGACCGTCCAATAATGTCATCATCTGATAAATAAAGTTATGTTTGGGTATAAAATAGATTATCGTTCTTATCTTTATGGATCTGACATATAATTTTAGGATGATTTAATATTGACGGTCTTGATTTAAGAGATGAGATATGTTCTATTATAATGCAATAGTGCGGGGAGTATCGTGTTTTTCGTTAGGACTTAAAAGTGCCCGATGCGATTGCCCATGGTAGCTGCCCGTTTCTTTCATTCAGAGGAGTCGTTGATAACGTGGTTAGGGAGATGGTGATTTGTGACAAATCTCTAAGAACTTTCCTAACCATCGACGGTCAGCAAATATACTGACCGCTCATAAGAGGAGCCACGTGGTAGACTATTCTAGGACCTTTCCCGTATGGATGTTTGACCAATCCTTAGTTGGTCCTAGGAACCAACAATCATTCTGATTAGTGATTTCAAACCTCTGGATCTTTGTACCACCAAATAATGGTCAATAATGCTCAAATGCACGGTTAAAAATCAACCCATATAAACGACTCCAATCTTACACTTAGAAATCACTACTCAGTCTAAGTGTCGGCCTGTACGTCCATCTAGGGTTTGGGTCAAAGATCCATACGGTCAGAAATCACTAAAAATATGACACGTGGCCATATCGTTAGAGGTCAGCATTTTGCTGATGATCATCGGTCAGCAGTGTTCTATTCATTTGTGGACGAATAGGGTTGGAGCCTTGGAGGGTGAAACTTTGAATGAGGGTGGTGACTGGTGACGTTCGAGTTGACGGAGGTTCCTGCGTTAAGTGAGGCTTATCCGAAATGGTACGACGAGTTTAAGGTGGACCCCCCACCACACCCAAGGATAAGATCTTTGTCCTCCTAGTCCCCTCTGTCTCTCTCTCTCTCTCTTCTAATCGGCTTGATGAGCTGACTAACTTAGCCGAGCGGAATATTTGTCAAAAGACTCAACACCAAAGTTGAAAAGTAAAGACGAGGAATTAGTGCCGTACGAGGAGCACAGGAAGACTGGACCCCACTTTACTGTATTTGACATATATACCCTCAAATAAAAAACATTTACCTACCCAGTGGAGTTAACGGAGTAGTCCAATGACTCCAATGTATTGACTGAGACCTAACGGCTAAGGCGTCAGGTACAAACCATTTTTCTTACTCTACCGCTACACTCTGGGGCACACTGATGGCATGGATGTTTTAGCCCACCCATTGGTGGAAATACACATCAAAAGTCACCCTGATTGGTAATCTCTACTCATTCAATTTTATTACTATTTAAGGCGTGATTCATACCATTGGATTCAACCATTTTTTGGGTAATATAAATCCAACGGCTAAAAACATCAACCGAGCGTGTTTTTGGTCTGAATGTCTACCGATAGATGGGCTAAACATCCATGCGGCCAGTGGTCTCAGATGGAAGTGCTGAATAAAAAAAATACCTCTTCCTGACGCCAAAAGGTAAAAGGTCTACCTTGTTACATCACGACCCTTTAGATTAGATGGTCAAGAGATGGCCATGGGGGTTTTTATAGTGTGTGCCGATCAAATGGTTAATATTAACCATTTCTCTGTTCTTGATCCTATGGGTAACATTGATAATTTCTTTTCTATTATCTGGTCCACTTGACATGTACACGGATAAGATGCACAAGTCCACCACCGAGCTCAATAAGTTCAAGTGCACCATATCGTCGCTACATCGCAAGCTTTCAATATATGGCTTAGATGCCGCTGCTTCATGATGGACGATTCAGATTGCTTCCACTAATTAGAGTCGTGCTACACCACGGTTAACCGGACAAAAATATGTGCGATTGAGGCCATTAACCATTGGATTCAAGACCGTGGATCTCTTGAATCCAGCGGTCATTGGTCAATGGCCTCAACCGTCTACTTTTTTGTCTGGTTATCCGTGTGATAGCATTTTCAAAGATTGGATCCTACCGTTTGGCTTTTATGAATCTCAATTTTGGTAAGACAAGTAACACCTTATCAACTGGCCATTGACCCACAGATTTCTTGCCGGCTAATGCCCAGCTTGAGCCGACACGGTGCATTAGGTTAGATCCTCCGAATCAACGTGGATTGCGCGGGTGGGACTTTGAGTAAAACTTCCATCACACGAAATTGTAAATCACACAAAACACAGCCAATGAGCTCTCGGCACGTACACAAGTGCTTAGCAACGTACCCATTGGTTTTGCTTTTTAGGTGTACGTGCCGAGAACTCATTGGCTGTGTTTTGTGTGATTTGCAATCCCATTGTGACAGAAGTTTTACTCGACTCAAAGCCATGTGTTAGGTCCACACGGATGACGACATGTGGGCCCCACATATGTCTCCCCTCGACCCATATCTCACCACGTGTTCGACTAATTTCAAACTCATCTCATCCGTAAGTTTCTATCATCTCGTCACGTGGTGCTGAGTCACATCAAATACAAAAGGTCGTCGAAGTCGTGTCCAACCACCTGACTAATCCGCATCTGGCTGTGTGACGGTCGGTGTGACACGTGGGATTACAGCAATAAGACACGTTTCGGATTGTTGTTTGATCTGAACTTCTTCAGGGTTGTTCCCTTAAAAGGATCCAGTCTAACTTGCGCCGAGTATGAACTTGTCCGGCCTTGAGGCCCATGTGCAGATATTCTCTTTCCGGTTGACCTAAAGTCGTCACGATCAGGCAAAAGACGCTTGGAGTACGTTATTACGTGGGACTCTTGATGGATCTAACCACAGAAAATCTTCTATCCGAATGATTGACCGTATCTAATAGTCATGACCCATTTGTTGACATTTTTAATGGTACAGAGTGCAGTAGATCAAAGTTTTTTCCCCCTTGGAGAAAGATTTTGCTGATTACTCTCTCATCGTGACATTGTGGGTTCCGTAAAACGTGCCACGTGGTACGCTATAAGGGTCTGCTACCCGTACGGATGTTCTGGCCTACACTTTGGTGTTGGTGGACCTACAAACCAAAAATGATCTGATTGATGATTTCTAGCCGTCAGATTTGAGTACCCCAAAAAATGCTCGAATCCAATTGTTAGAAATCATCAATGTTGATTTAAAGGTGTAGGTCGACCAATTGGTGGGCCAAAGAACCATGCTGTCAGTGAGCCTGAAAAGTGTGATGCGACCCACAACATCAAAATACCCATTGGATGGTAGGGCCACTGGCCCTTACGTACCACGTGAATGGATCTAGTCTGTATGAGGTGGGCCCTAGTGTTCTTACCTGTGAATGGTCCAATTGGACTGCTCGTGGGGTGTAAATGGACCTTGGTCTAGAATTTGTTAAAGTTTGAGCAAGCCCCGAGCCTAAGGTCTGGCCCACAAAAAACATTCTAGCCCAAGCTCAAAATGCCTAATGGGCCAGACGAGAGTTTTACGAATCGGACCAGACCCTGGTCACCCAGCTTTGACCCATTTCAACGCCATTTTTATAGAGAACCGGTGGTTTAACAGTTAAGTTGACCAAACCGCCACTTTCAAGTGAACCAAACGTGACGACAAGGCCATCCTTTGAAAAAGGCAATTTTTGTAGGTGTAGAAGCACGTTAAGTCGGGAGAGTTTGCGAGTTTAGGGCACGGATATTATTCGAATTAATTATAAGCATATTTGATTTCAAATCCAAATCCGATAAAAATCTGATATTCGAATTCGATTTGAATTCCTACGCATATTCTAAATCAATATTCAAATTCGAATTCAATCAGCTTTCGGATATCCAATAATATTCAATTCGTCCCGTAAATAAATTGGATTCGAATAATACCCAATAAGGTTACTTTATGGGGGTATCCAATAATATCCAATAACTTCATGGCGGTATCCAATATGACTCCAGCTACACCCATTTCTTACATCCACTTCTTACACCCGATGGCAGGGCCCACATGGAGATCATGTTGGACAATCCAACCGCACAGTGAGTTTTTCATACTATGGTTACCCTCCTTACAAAAACATCAGGACATTTTGACATTCGTAACTTTGTAAAAACATGAGTTTATTTTAAAAAATCTAGACCATCCAATTAAACCATTACTTTCGGTCAATTTGTTATATGGTTAACGATTTTGAAGTGAACTGATTTTTGTCATCGATGATCATGATGGCAAGGACAACTCATTGTATGGTTGGATTGTCCAACATGATCTCCATGTGGGCCCCAACCTCGGGTGTAAGAAGTGGATGTAAGAAATGGGTGTAGCTCTAGACGGACTCATCCAATATATAAGATCCCGGGACAAAAATTTTGAAAACAAAAAATTGGCGTGGGCCAATATATTACTATCTAGGATGAATTTTGGTATGTAGGTCCAACTTGGAATAAGCCAAACATCTATATGGTTAGTGGTCTTAAAGTGTGCCATGTGTAAAGTGTTGCATCCCCTAATAATCTATATAACAAAACAGGGAGATTGTCTCCCCACTTGTACCCCCTCTTATCTATTTTGACAAAAGATGGCCAAGATCTTTTCCCCCAAATGACAGTGGATCTCGCATCCACTTACACTTGGTTTTGGCAAATGCTTTGACGGAGTGCCGAGGGCACGGGCCACCCACAATAAATATAACAAGTGATGATTGTGATTTTCTTATACTCCCTCTTATCTTATATGGCTTTAATAATGAGTGGCCGAGATCCACTATGCTTCATATCCATGGCTGAGATTAACTCTTACACCATTTTGACAAACACTTTGTCGAAAAGTACCACGGGCAGGGGCCACCCATGCATATAACAAGACAACTCAGTTGTATTGTCTTATCTTATCCATCCATCTAATGTGGACGGTTAGATAAAGATTGGTTGAGATCAAATCCATTGTTCTAATGTGGACGGTTAGATTTCAGCCGCTCAATCCGCCTCATTTGTCCTCAATTTATTCAAAATTTGAATTTCAACACCATTATTTTTTGTTATTTCTGTTATTTTCCTATTTCCCCATCTATGCGTTACAATCCTTTATAACAGCCGTTATAATGTAAAAAATGGTAACGCCTCAATCCGTTATACCGTTTGAGTGTCGAAGGCACCCAATTTTTGCAAACGCTTTTGTCGGAGATCGAGTGCCGTGGGCACGGACCATTTACTATTCTATATAACAAAATAATTTAGTTGTCTCCCTACTTATACCTCCTCTTATAAGCACCAACAAAGAAGGGCCGAGATCTAATCCTCCCCCAAATGGACGGTGGATCTCCGCCACTCACCTGACTTGGGCAAATTCTTTGTCGAGGAGTGCTGATGGCACGGGGCACCGACTAGTTATAATAATAAAATGGTTTTACCGATTCAAACTTGAGCCTTCTGTTAAAACGAAAGTAACAACCATTATTTTCAATTTTTGAAATTTGAAATTTGAAAATTTGAGTTCTAGAGACATATTTTCTGTTTTTTTTCGGCTATTTTCTCATTTTTTTCCGTTTTTACCCCTGAGCGTTACAATTCGTTATAACGGAAAAAAAAAAAAAAAAAAAAAGTAAGGCCCAGTCTGTTATACCGTTATAACGGCTCCTTTTAAACCTTCGTTAAAAGTATTGGGCGTCATGACCAAAGTGATTAGCTCCAATGGTTGGTGTGTATCCTCTTCCCTTACGATAGGCCGTGGGTTCAAAACCACACGGGGCAGGTTTCTTCTATATATTGTGGTGGGCGCAACGGAGTTGAAATGTACAGCAGTACAGCCCATTGTACTTGACGGATTCCAGCCGCCACACTGATCTTGTGGTCTAGCCTCAACCTGATTGCCTTAAAAGAAGAAAAAGTAGGCGTGAAGGGATAAGGTCGACGGAGTAGGATGGACCTAAGGGAGTAAAACTTGTGTCACACGATGTTGTGACGGAAGCCGGTCACGGCACTCAATACGAGCCACGTGGCATACTATCAGACCGTATGTATGTTTGGCGAGTCCCTCGGTGGACCTACAAACCAAAACTCAGCCTGATTAGTTATTTACAATCTTTGGATTTTTGCACCCAAATAACGCTCAATAATGCTCTAATTCCTACCGTTAAAATCAACCCGTGAAAATGACTTCAATGGAATCGGCTAGAAATCACTAATCAAGCTGATTTTTTGTGTACCGTTCCACTGAGGGACTGGCCAAACATCTATACGGTCATAGTCCTCTAATAGTATGCCACGTGGCTCGTATTGAATGCTGTGACCGGCTTCCGTCACAACATCTTGTGACACAAGTTTTACTCGACCCGAGGATTAAGAGGAAAAACGAAGAAGATAATCGAGGATAAGAGAAAGTTGACCCTTTCTAGGGTAAAAAGGTGTCAACAGTGACAAAAAGGTCAGTTTCATGTCGGAAGTTGTCTTTTGCACTCTGCACCAAATGCTTTTTACAGGGAGTATGACACTGCATCGGCTTTTTACCCTTTTATAAAAGGTCGGGCTCCGTTGACGGATCTAAAATGACAGGGACATAATATAAGTCAGGTGGCACACTGTTACAGGACTCTGACCGTACGGATGTTTGTCCTATCCTATTGTGGACCTACAGACCAAAAATCAGCCTGATTAGCGATTTATAAGTGTTGCATCTTTGTACCTCAAATACTGCTCAAATTCCCACAGTTGAGATCAGCCCATGAAAATAAGTCCAATCCAAAGCCTATAAATCATTAATCAGGCTAATTTGTGGTTTGTAGGTCCGCCATGGATAGGACAAACATCCATACGGTCAGAGTCCTGTAACAGCGTGCCACGTGTCTTATATTGTGTCCCTGTCATTTTAGATCTGTCAACGGAGCCCGGCCCTTTATAAAATATCTAAGTTGTGTAATGATCCAGTGCTTTGCCCTAAAAGTAGCTTTCTTTCCCATTTATCGTATTGTGGACATGGGCAGGGTTTAAAAATTCGGCCGTTGCAATGGTGGTTATGTCCCTACCCCATTATGTTGTTTCCCGTTTAGTGCTCAAAATTGAAAAAAATGGAATATTCGTTATAAACATTTTTTTAATAGTATCAAGGGTTTTTTGAAAAAATATTGAAATAATTTTTCGACGTTGATGCTGTAATGTTACGAGACCGTTATAACGTTGTAACAGATCATTTAAAACCTTGGTTTGAACCAAGGTTTAAAGGAGGCCATTTTAACGGTTAAACGGACTGGGGGTGTTACCGTTTAAACAGCCGTTAAAATGGATTGAAAGGGTCGGGGGCAAAAATGGGGAATTATACGGATTTTAACGGAAAAAAACGTAAAAAGTGGCGCTGAAATTCAAATTTTGAAATTTGAAAAAAAAAAAAAAAATGGAATTTAACGGATTTAAACAGAAATTAAAAGGTTTTAACGACCATTTTTTTCACAAATTTTTTTGAAATTAAAAGGCTGTTTAAACGATTTTAACGGCCGTTAAAACAAAAAACAGCTGTTTTTTTCAAAACCGATAAAACATGTTTAAACAGTTTTAACGGAAACAGGCTTGGGGCGTTACCGTTTAAACGGCCGTTTTTAAAACCATGGTTTGAACTCTAAATCATAGTTATATTTCTATTTTATGAAAAATATCATTTTTTATAAATACTAGTGGGTGCCCCGTGCCATCGGCACTCCTCAACAAAGAATTAGCCAAAATCAGGTGAGTGGCAGAGATCCACCGTCCATTTGGTGGAGGATTAGATCTCGGCCCTTCTTTGTTAATGCTTATAAAAGGATGTATAAGTACGGAGATGACCAATGTGTTTTGTTATATAGAATAGTAAATGGCCCATGCCCATGGCACTCTCCGACGAGAGCGTTTGCAAAAATTGGGTGCCTTCGGCACTCAAAACGGTACAATGGACTGGGGCGTTACCGTTTTTTCCATTATAACGGATTGTAACGCATAGAGTGAGAAACAGAAAAATAACAAAAAATAACGGTATTGAAATTTAAATTTTGAATAAATTAAGGTCGAATGATGCGGATTGAGTGGCTGAAATCTAACCGTCCACATTAGATTGATGGATTTGATCTCAACCACTCTTTATCTAACCGTCCACATCAGATTGATGGATAAGATAGGAGAATACAACTGAGTTGTCTTGATATATGCGTGGGTGGCCCATGCCCGCGGCACTTTCCGACAAAGTGTTTGTCAAAATCGAGTGGGAGTTAATCTCAGCCATGGATATGAAGCATAGTGGATCTCAGCCACTCATTATTGAAGCCATATAAGATAAGAGGGGTATAAGAAAACCATTAAATTTCAGTTAAATTCTATTTTATTTTTTTTTAATTTTCAAATTTCAAATTTTGAATTTTGAATTTTGAATTTTAAATTTCAACACCACTTTTTTCTGTAAAATCATTAAAATCCGTTAAAATCTATTTTGTCCATTTTGCCCCTGGCCGTTTCAATCCATTTTAACAGCCGTGAACGGTAACTCCCCTCTCGAGGCATAAAAAGTGGGGCTCCTGAGCCTAACCCTTGGGCTATATGTAAATCTAACCCATTTCATTCCTTATATGTAGGTAAATAGTACCTGTGCCCACGACATTCATCGACAAAGCATTTGTCAAAATTGGGTGTGAGTGGCTGAGATCCACCGTCCATTTGGTGTGATAAGATCTCGGCCATCCTTTATGAAGCCAGATAAGAGGGGGAGACAACCGTCCTATTTTGTTATATAGACTAGTGGGTGCCCCGTGCCATCGGCACTCCTCGACAAAGAATTTGCCAAAATCAGGTAAGTGGCGGAGATCCACCGTCCATTGGGGGAGGATTAGATCTCAGCCCTTCTTTGTTGATGCTCATAAGAGGAGGTATAAGTAGGGAGACAGCCAATGTTTTTTTTGTTATATAGAATAGTAAATGGCCCATGCCCACGGCACTCTCCCACAAAAGAGTTTGCAAAAATTGGGTGCCTTCGGCACTCAAAAGGTATAATGGACTAGGGCGTTACCGTTTTTTCCATTATAATGGATTGTAATGCACATAGGGAGAAATGGAAAAATAACAGAAATAACAAAAAATATTGGTGTTGAAATTTAAATTTTGATTAAATTGAGGTCAAATGAAGCGGATTGAGTGGTTGCAATCTAACTATCCACATTAGATCGATGGATTTGATCTCAACCACTCTTTATCTAACCGTCCACATTAGATGGATGGATAACATAAGAGAATACAAATGAGTTATTTTGTTATATGTGTCCCGCGACACTCTCCGACAAAGTGTTTGTTAAAATCGGGTGGTAGTTAATCTTAGCCATTGATATGAAGTATAGTGGATCTCAGCCACCAATTACTGAAGCCATATAAGATAAGAGGAGGTATAAGACAACCACCGTCACTTGTTATATAGATAGTGGGTGGCCCGTGCCCACGGCACTCTCCTACAAAGCGTTTGCCAAAATCGGGTGTGAGTGGCTGAGATCCACCATCTATTTTGGAGATAAGATCTTGGCCCTTCTTTGTTGAAACATATAAGAGGGGGTATAAGTGAGGAGACAACTTCCCTGTTTTGTTATATAGACTAGTAAATGGCCCGTGCCCACGGCACTCTCCAACAAAAGCGTTTGCAAAAATTGGGTGCCTTCAACACTCAAACGGTGTAACGGATTGGGGCATTACCGTTTTTTTTCATTATAACGACTGTAATAACGGATTGTAAAGTACATAGGGAGAAATGGGAAAATAACAAAAAATAACGGTGTTGAAATTCAAATTTTGAATAAATTGAGGACAAATGATGCGGATTGAGTGGCCGAAATCTAACCGTCCACATTAGATCAATGGATTTGATGACAACCACTCTTTATCTAACCGTCCACATTAGATCGATGGACAAAATAAGATAATATAACTGACTTGTCTTGTTATATGCGTGGGTGGCATGTGCCTGTGGCACTTTCTGACAAAGTGTTTGTCAAAATCGTGTGGGAGTTAATCTCAGCCATCGATAACATAGTGGATCTCAGCCACTCATTATTAATGAAGGCATATAAGATAATAGGGGGTATAAGAAAACCATAGTCACTTGTTATATTGATAGTGGGTGGCCGGTGCCCTCGGCACTCCCCGTCAAAACATTTGCCAAAATCAGGTGTGAGTGGCTGAGATTCACCGTCCATTTGGGGGATAAGATCTTGGCCCTTCTTTGTTGAAACAGATAAGAGGGGGTATAAGTGGGGAGACAACTTCCCTGTTTTGTATATAGACTAGTAAGTGGCCCATGCCTATGGCACTCTCCGACAAAGCGTTTGCCAAAATCAGGTGTGAGTGGCTTAGATCCACCATCAATTTGGGGTGATAAGATCTCAGTCATTCTTTTTGAAGCCAATAAGAGGGGGGATAAGTGACTTCTCTGTTTTGTTATATAGATGTATAGTGGGTGGCCCGTGCCCTTAGCACTCCCCTACAAAGCATTTCCCAAAATCGGGTGAGTGGTTGAGATCCATAGTCAATTTGGGGGATAAGATCTCGGTCATCCTTTGTGGAGCCGAGAAGAGGGGCATAAGTGTGGAGACAATTCCCCTGTTAAATTAATCCAACCCTCTAAATTTTATTTTATGTAAGGGTTGATATGGGCCCTTGGATATATGAAGCCTATAAGAGGGGGAGACAACCGCTATGTTTTGTTATATAGATAGTGGGTGGCATTTGCCAAAATTGGGTGTGAGTGGCTGAGATCCACTGTCTATTTTGGAGGTAAGATCTTGGCCCTTCTTTGTTAAAACTTATAAGAGGGGGTATAAGAGGGGGAGACAACTTCTCGGCACTCCTCGACAAAGAATTTGCCAAAATCAGGTGAGTGGCGGAGATCCACCGTCCATTTGGGGGAGGATTAGATCTCGGCCCTTCTTTGTTGATGCTTATAAGAAGAGGTATAAGTAGGGAGGCAACCAATATGTTTTGTTATATAGAATAGTAAATGGCCCATGCCCACGGCACTCTCCGACAAAAGTGTTTGCAAAAATTGGGTGCCTTCGCCACTCAAACGGTGTAATGGACTGGGGCGTTACCGTTTTTTCCATTATAACGGCTGTTATAACGGATTGTAACGCACAGAGGGAGAAATGGTAAAATAACATAAATAACAAAAAATAACAGTGTTGAAATTTAAATTTTGAATAAATTGAGGTCAAATGAGGCGAATTGAGTGGCTGAAATCTAACCAATGGATTTGATCTGAACCACTCTTTATCTAACCGTCCATATTAGATGGATGGATAAGAGAATACAACTGAGTTGTCTTGATATATGCGTGGGTGGCCCGTGCCCGCGGCACTTTCCGACAAAGTGTTTGTCAAAATCTGGTGGGAGTTAATCTCAGCCATCGATATGAAGCATAGTGGATCTCAGCCACTCATTATTGAAGCCATATAAGATAAGATGGGGTATAAGAAAATCACAGTCATCACTTGTTATATTTATTGTGGGTGGCCCGTGCCTTCGGCACTCCGTCAAAGCATTTGCCAAAATCAGGTGTGAGTGGATGAGATCCACCGTCATTTGGGGGAAAAGATCTTGGCCGTCTTTTGTCAAAATAGATAAGAGGGGGTATAAGTGGGGAGACAACTTCCCTGTTTTGTTATATAGATGTTTAACCAAGAGAATTTTGGTTAAAGCTAATTTTTTGGTAACACTTCTATAGATGTAACCTATTCTTTAGGTAACCCTTAACCTCTCCTCCACGTGTCATAACATAATAGGGCGTTGTCGCGTTGGGGAATATAATCAATCAAATGGGTGAGGCAAGCCGAACTGGAGAGAGACATTTTGAAAACAATGAGAAGTAGTTGCATAGCTTCAAGAAATGATTCGCTGGCCCCGGGGGATTTCAAACTTTGAAGTCTCACAACCCATAATGTCTAATACGTACCCTAAATCCATTAACAGCCCCTTTTAAACTTTGGGTTAAACTAGGTTCAAGGGGTAATCCTAAAGTTTGAAAATATAAGGAGGTATTAGTTATTACTTTCAAATTTCATGGGGGTGTTACTAAAATACCCTTAATAAAATGATCAAATATGTATTATTGTAATGTCGTGTCAAGAAACAAGCCCATATATATTTTTAAAAGTGTAATTTCTGGTTTTGATGTGTCTATACATATCTACTATCTTCGACAAAGAGTGGCTGAGATCTTATCCTCCAAATGGATTGTGGATCTCAACCACTTACAATCGATTTGGGCAAACACTTTGTCAGATAGTGCTGTGGGCACAGGCCACCCACTAGTCTATATGACAAAACACAGTGGTTGTCTCCCCACCTATACCCCTCTTATAGGTTTCAACAAAGAAGGGCCGAGATCTTATCCCCCAACTGGACGGTGGATATCAGCCATGGACACCCAGTTTTGGCAAATGCTTTGTTAGGGAGTGCCGTGGGCACTGGCCACCCACTAGTATATACACATAATAGAGGTTGGGTCGCTCGAGGCCTCAACCCGATTTTAGTTAGGGCTCTGAAATCCCAAACAGAGCCCAACCCAAGGTATGATTTTCCACACAAGCCCGGCCCAAGATCGGGTTGGCCACATCCAAGCTGCACCCCTATCCTAGCTGTTGAATTTGAGTACCTTTGATCGTGGCCTTCATGGTCAGGTCAATGGGTGAAAAATATTGGATCCAAGCCATGATGAAAACATGCTAAAATCCAATGGCTAGGAATCGCCTGTTAAGCTGATTTTCAGTGTGTAGATTGAGCAAGGGGTGGCCCAAACGTCAATCCGGTAAGTGAGCCTGAAGAATGTGTCATGTTCTAATGTTGGCTTACAAGCAATATCTCATTTAGAAACTTCAATCAATGCAATTCACAGATGAAAAGTACAATACACAATATATAGTTAGGGTGGTAAATGAACCGAGACGACTGAGCTTGATTAATTTTTAATAGGCCCGATCACAAGGCCCAGTTACATACAGTTCAAATTCAGGCCCGAAGCCTTTCATGGGCTGGTCCATTACCACTTAAGGTAGTAAGGCTGTAAATGGGCCAGGCTGGGACACACACACAAAAATAAAAGATTGAAGGAAGAGGACGGCTGCTCATCTATATATAACAAATCAGCTCAGTTGTCTCCCCCTCTATCGGCTTCATACATCGATGGCTGACATCTTATCCGGAATTGGACGGTGGATCTCAGCCACTCACACTCAATTTGGGCAAATGCTTTGTTGGGGAGTGCCGTGGGCACGGGCCACCCACTAGTATACAACAAATCACAGAAGTTGTCTCTCCACTTATACCCCATCTTATAGGTTTCAGCAAAGAAGGGCCAAGATCTTATCCCCGCAAATGGACAGTCGATCTCAGCCACTCACACCCAATTTTGGCAAACGCTTTCAAGGAATGCCGTGGGCACGGGCCACCCACTAGTATATATTGAATTCAAAGATTAAAATAAACAAAATGTGGACCATTTTTAGACAAATTTATAACGGTCGTAACGAGGATGATAACGCAATGGTCCTTTCTAAACCTAGCCTATAACATCCAAACTAAAGTCCATTGATCAATCAAAATGAATATATAGTGAGCTCTTAGTTTTTTTTTTTTTTTTTTTTTCTTTTTAACTAGAGGTCCACACGTGAGAACCACAATTTAATTTAGTTCAAATAAACACACATTGAACAAAGCCGACTGTAAAAAGCAACACACGTGCCGTCTTGCCTCTTCACATGCTTAGGTGTTATACAGGAAAGACAACGATTATCGCTTAGACACTATGCGCGGCGAGCTTTGCAAGGACACCAACAGCTAGGGAGTTGATGTACGTAGCTGGTTCGAGCTTGGAGGAGTCCGAACGTAGATCGTCAAAGTTATCGTAACGGTCGGGCCCACCGACAATGGCGCCTGTTAGCTCATGCGGGTTTGGCGTATTGTTAGTGAACCAGTCAACGAAGCTCATAGCGCAGTTTACGAACGCGTCGCTGGACAATACGGGCACAGAAGACCCTCTATGGTGCGCTTGTTTTGGTGAATTGTTCCCAAAACCCACCATGTACGACCTCCCTTGCGGGTTTTTCCCAAGCAAATAATCCATCTGCCATTTTCAAAGAATTAATTAAAAAAGATTATGGAAAATCCAGGGATTAGTTACGTTTCATACATGCGCATGTTAGCCAATGAGGAGTACCTGTTGCTTAGCGAACGTTAGGAGGTGGTTTGAGTCGAATTGTTGGTTCCCACAATTGACTTTTTGGTTGTGTTTGCCAAGCAAGTCGCCGTAAACACTAAACAAGAACGCAGTGCTTGTAACGTATTGTGTGTTGGCCCCATCTCTAAGATGAATCAACCCACCTGAAATCAAACGGCAGATATGAGGACACGTGTAAGAACGAGAAATAATAGATGTTAAACAACCATTTACCTTCAAAGATGGACTTATTAGAGAAAGACGAAACAACTATGTATACCAACTGGTCGTGGGGCCAACACAACATTTGAAGATTTGAACCTGCGACCTCTTAAGCCTTAAGGCTCTGATACCATGTTAAACAATCATTTACCCCGAAGATGGACCAATTGAAGAAAGGAGAAACAACTATGTACAACAACTAGTCGCCGGGCCAACACAACACGAGTATGGGAACACACTCTCCGCTAACAATAGATACATGTAAAGCACATAAACTTATAGGTACATATACACACATGAATTATTTAGTCTAGTTGATCATATGGATTAATCAGATGCATGAGTCCATAACTATAGTCCCTCCATCAAATGGAGGTTATAGACATCGCCTACTTTTGAATTAATCAGGACCGTTAAGTTGATGGTTCATGAGAGAGAGAGAGAGAGAGAGAGAGAGAGAACCTGGAGAGAGATAAACTTGATTGTACGGACTACCAGGAAGCACGGAGCAAACAAAATTGTCAGCTTGCTTCTTGAAGTTCTCTAGAGAATGCTTTCCTTCAAAGAACAACTGTAAAAGAAGGTTTAACGGTAAATGCTTGTAGGAGAAAATATTTAGTGTGTAACCGTTTGTACTAAATTAACGGTATAAGAGAATCCCATCACCGTCAATCTGGCTAGAGAGAAAGAGAGAGATTGAGGGCTATCTTACGCCCGATAGAAGAACTTGGATTCCAGCATATTTGAGATCCCAGCTAAACTCAGCGACGTTTGCGCTGATGGACTCCTCTTGAATGTATTGTAAATACATGGGCTTCCTGGTGGCAATATATAGCCATGATGCAGCCCACAGCAGCTCGTCCTGCATTTAAGCAATCCCCACCATAGGGTTAAGTGTTAAGTGTACAATTAGGGTTTGTCATTTAAAAATGTGTAAAAAAATTCGGCAAAAATAAATTATTAAATAAAATAAAGTTAAAATATTGACAAATTTTTTTATAAAAATGATTTTTCATGTTTAAAGCTGAATAATCCAGCAATATTTTGAAAAATCTCGGGAATTATTCAATCGTGTTCAAAAAATGTGCAAATTTTTCCAAACCTTTGAATAAGACATTGTTCGGTTCGTTTTTTTGGAATAATTTGAGAATTTAATTACTAACTATATCCCAACTAATTAATCCAATTTACATTTCTTCATTATCTACACAAAGCTAGAAGAGAAACTTTAATGACCGCATGATCATGATTTGACTCTGATTTTCTCCTAGGATCAGCCCAATTAGAGCCAAACCATGGTGGGGCCTCTCATATCCTTAAGATCAAATTGTTTTGTAAGTCAATTTGACCAATGTACATTATATTAAGGGGATGTTTGGTTGCAATCACTAACCCATTCTAATAGCATTAGTGGGTGTGTAAGTGTACGTAAACCATCTTTTTCAGAGAATGCACCTACACCCCCAAAAACTTGCAAAAATCGATAATTATTGTAGGTTTAGAGGGATTTAATCACTTCTTTGGAAAAGGCGGTCTACAATTACACCTCTACATGCAACTTCATTAGAATAGAGTTATCCCTGCAGCCAAACACCCTTTAAGCATTATACAATCATTCTGCATGCATACACAATACACAATGCACCATTATAACATTATAACGGACTAACATTATATGGTTAGGCCGGCCATTATAACCGATCACATCTGATTCAAAAAAGGGTCGGATATGTTAATTCCGTTATAACGCTAAGCCCATTTTTTAATGTTCACCGTTGATTTCGCAAAAAAAAAAATGTAATGGGGTTGGAGCGTTACCATTACCATTATAACGGCCGTTTTTTTAAAATATGAATTGAGAGAGAGAGAGAGTTTACATTATAGCCAGAATAAGAGCAATAGAATGGGCATTCTCCATCGAAGGTTCCTTTATGTGTTCTTGCAAACTCAAAGAGCTGCATAAAAATTAGCAAACAAGTCTAAATAATCAATTATTTAATGTTGCTAATACAATATATATGCGGTACCCGCGTGCCGGTTTAGAATTATAGTAAGGCATCTCTCTTACCAGTTTGGCTTTGTTGAGGAGACGACGAGCATAGACACGATCTAAGCTCCTAAAAACAATCGAAGAAGCGGCCATTGCTGCAGAAGTCTCGGCAGCGATCTCCGTTCCAGGGTCGTTCTCATCGATCTTTAAAACGGTTCTCGGTGTATTCATGTTTTCAGGTCTCATCCAACATTGGTGATCCATAACTGGGTCTCCCACCTTCATGATCAAACACAGACGAGTCCCAAGATGAAATCTGATTTTTTTTTTTTTTTTTTTTGTTAAATTGTTTGGGAAAATGCCAACAACATAGAGGCCTGACCTGCACCCATAATTTGTTACGTTTAGCGCTAGCCTTGAGAAAATAATCGGTTCCCCAACGAATAGCAGCGCGAGCATTTCCCAACTCCCCGGTTGATTGCAGCTCTGCATGGTAAAAGATTGCAGCCCAGGAGAGAGTTGTAACAGTGAAAGCCATGGGGAGCCCATACTTAACATTGTCTCCTGCATCATAATATCCCCCAGAGAGATCCAGCTGGACATTAACCGGGTATCCCCATCAGTAAATTCATGAACTTTCAATTTTTTTTTCTGCAGTTTAAAAGTACCCATGGGAGAGCCGGAGAGGGAGAGAGAGAGAGAGAGAGAGACGTACACTGACAAGTTTACCATCTTCAAGAGCAGAGTCTCCTCTCCATGGAAGCCTATTGTTTGAAGGGAGCTTCCCTGACCTCTGTGCTTCCAAGAATATAATTGACTTCATGAGCGCCTCTTTGTAATTGAAAGTTCCATTAACCACCACAAAAAATCCATCAGAGAGTGCAAACCAGGCCACAATAATGGCGGTTAACGATTTTACAGATAAGCCCATCAACCCAAAAAACCAAAATCAAACTACAAAAAAGACAAATATTTGATAAAAAAAAAGGGTCAGAAATTCAAGAGAGGCCTTCAGGCTCCTTTTAAGCGAATAATCAGGTTTAGCTCTGTGTAAACTGCAGAGAAACCGTTATGTTTGCCGTTTTAAGGGTGGTGTTGTGTCATGGGAACAAATAGAGGTGGTGGTTTTGTTTTCTTAATATGGTGAGAAAGCTGACGGCCTTAGTGATTGACGGTTGGTTTTGAAATCCTACGTGCATGTTCTGAATGGCTGGAGACAAAAGCGGGTCTGGAGACAAGGGAACGTAAGGTAAAGTAGGGACTTTTGACCTATGGTTCGTATTTTCTTACTTTATTTAGACGGGAATTTGAGGTGTTCGTTGAGGGTTTTGTTGGTGGGTTAGTTAGTTTTTAACGGTGATTACAAAAAAAAAAAGTTAGTTATTAACGGTAACTGAAAATACGGCTTTTAAATGTTTCCACAAAAATAAAAGAAAATTTTAAAAATGGACCAGGCTCGTGGGACTCGCCTCTTTACACTGTCTTTTCACTCATGCTCTTAGCCGTCGATTTTGTTTGATTCTCGGAATCCATGCTAGAGTTTTCGGGCGTGGAGGATTTCGAGAATCCAACACGGCGAGAGCACGGGTACTGAAAAGACACTGCAAAAAAGAGGCAAGCCCCATGATCCCGACCCTTAAAAATTTATTGTACATGTGGTGCATATCCAAGGGATTTGGAGCCCATCAAGGAGATCTTTGGGGCTGATAACCAACATTGTTGGATGTGTTAAAGGATGCTATATAACTCGAGTAGGTTATGATCCACAGTTTCTTCTGAATTAAAACTAATTGAATGGTCCTAAATGATGCACCTTGCGAAAGAAATGTAGATGTTGCAGTGCAACATCAAAGGAGGGTGTCGTAGCATTCTTAAATGCCATGGCACCCTTCTAGTGCAACATCTAAAGTTTTTCCTTTACTTCCACTTAATAATTAATACAAGTAAAATCACAATAGTACAATGCCATGCAATGCACTTGTGAGTGACAAAAAATGTACAAACCATCGGTATATTGTCCTAGCTTAAGTACTTGTTTGACAAAAAGCGTCAACTCTCATAAGCATTAAGGCATTTCTATTCACCTGGGACGGTATTTTTTTCAGATTTGAGAAATATTTATTTGATTCAACCACGGAGTAATAGTAGAGGGTTGGCGTATTCTTAGTCTTCTTGTTGTGGTTTTTTATTTTGCTTTTGTTTTTGCCTGAACTAGTACTTTTGAGATCTTCTCGATCTCCTTTAATTATATACTAGTGGGTGGCCCGTGCCCCCGCCCCTGGCACTCCCCGACAAAGCATTTGTCAAAATTGGGTGAGTGGCTGAGATCCACCGTCCGGTTGTGGGATAAGATCTTGGCCATCCTTTACGAAACCGGATAAGAGGGGGGGAGACGACTTCCCTGTTTTGTTATATAGATTTTTGGGCTAACCAAAAAAAAAGAAGTCAACACTATAGGTCGGGAGGTATTTGTCTCTTGAATGTGTACTTCTCGACTAGTCTGTAATGACAACCGCCCTTCTTGAAAAACTCCACCTTCTCAGGTGCCCAAGTAGTTTGAAAGGGCACACATCTTGGTAAGTTTGAAAGTATGAATGTATGGAAGTTGATAGGTGTTGTATTCTCTAGAGTACTGTTTTGCAGAGATTCACTGTTCATTAAGCCAAAGCTAATGGCATTTTTATGTCCATACAATTTGTGTTAGGGTACAACTTATATTGGAGGTACTTTGAGTATTTCACCGTACCATAAATTTTATATATTGTCTAAACGGGCATTAGGGCTCACTTGTACATTGAGAAAAAGTGAGAGAAATGGGAAACTATTATAACCTTAATTCTTTAGAGAAAGTGAAAAAGCTTTTCCCACTCCTGAATGTACGCACACTGAGCGTACACACTGCCAAACAATGTAAATCTGTCCTGTTTGTGTGATTGATTTTCTATTTTCTCTATTTCTGCTAGTTTGTAAGGTTGATTTTCAACACTCCGGTATCAGAGCATTAGGTTATTCACGATGGCAAGGGCTTCGACATCAAATTTGCCGCGATAGGTACATGGGTTGGTATACGGGTCAACAAATTAGGGGTAGAAACTCTTGTACACATTGGTTGGTCAGCTTTCATCTTATTTACAATTTCACCATTCCAGGCAAACCACACACCTAATCCATTACAAAAGTTAGATCAGTTGGATCCTTTTCCACATCCTGATCTTTTTTGGGTATTACTGAATCTGGGTTTTGGAAACTAGCCCGTCTTGGATGAATACTACATGGAAATCTAGCATATCAAACTTGCAGTCCAGCACTGGAGGACTGAAATTTTCTCCTCTATATAGAGATCTAAGCCTGTTTTTTTTTTTTTTAAGGTGCCAGCTTGCTCGGTAAAGTTTGTGGTTAGCGATACCATAGACCTGGGTTCAAAACCCGCCTTCACCCAGCACTGGAGGAGTGAAATTTTCTCCTCTACGTAGAGATCGAAGTCCCCTCTGAAGATATCTACAAAAAAAAATCATTCGTTGCAATAAAATGTGGAATGAAATATTTTTTTCCAAAACAAATACCATTCTAGGGAGATAAAGCTCTCCCACCAAGCTTGGCAGTTTCTATATACAGAACTCATCTGTTTCACAACAAAATTCATGATAAGATTAATAGCCTGAAAAATAAAAAGGGTTCCAAAAGAATATATGAACTTCTATAACGTATTCAATCAAATCCCTGCTTTGGTAGGCAACCAATAAGCCAAAAGGGAAGTCTTGGATAAGGCTTTTTAACCAAGATGAGTTGGTAGTAAGCCCAGAAGAAGAAACAAAGTAAGCCCAATGCTTAGAAAAAAGAGCTGAAACACAAAGAATTGCAAAACTTTAAACCAGACACTAAAAAATTATGAATTTGGGGACTTTGATTTTCCCGTCGACGGACTGTTCATTTGGCTTTGATGGCAAAACTGTAATACAGCTCTTCAACAATGACTTTCTGGTCTATGCATCATACCACAGTCATAATAAGCCCGCCTCAAAAAGGTTTCTCCTTCTCAAAGTCTCATCCACCAGTTTGAATGTTTTCTTCACGAGCTTCTGATCAAGGGCAGTAGTCCTGTAGATTTTGAAGACCCGGTCCACACGATCAGGGGCGGTGCTTTGGAAGTACAGTTCTTCAAATTTCTTCTTCACAAACCTGATAATGAAGTTTCATCACATAAATTGGACATATACAAGATTAATAGATGTCGATGGACGAAACAAACATGTCAAGGTAAGACTCCAGAAACCAACTCTTGATGATGTCTACTTATAAACTTCTCTAATTTCCAAATAGCAAGCATCATAGCCCATGGGCTAGGTGATCTCAGAGTTAAATTCTAGGGGGGCA
Source organism: Euptelea pleiosperma (assembly GCA_035048495.1). NCBI lineage: Eukaryota > Viridiplantae > Streptophyta > Magnoliopsida > Ranunculales > Eupteleaceae > Euptelea > Euptelea pleiosperma. The sequence goes on from CM068548.1 coordinate 14,376,686, forward strand.
AAACCTAGTAGAGAGGAAGGAATCTAAGGCACAGGTTAGACAATATAAGATGATCTACTGATGAGTGCTGACAAATGTACATGTGGCACATGGTGGATCCAATATACGAGAAGTCCACCAAAAAATGACCTAATTGGATAGTCCAAAAACCCAATCTCTCTTAAATTTATAACAATCGTCCAATAAAATCAACTTTTGGAATAAATCTCAGAGATGGGACGCATCAAATAGTGGGTGACACTGTTGAAAACAGAACACACTTACTCATACGCATGCTCAATCTCTTGTTTTCCTGTTGACACGGGCTGGTAATCTTTGAACCACTCGCAGACATTTAGTGGCACCTGTGCAAAATACAACATTAAAGATCCACATAGATGATAGAATGCAACCTATGAATAATATCCACTAAGTGAGAGGTCTCACTTTCAGAACCTTCTTCTCAAATATATCAAACTTGTTTAGGAACAGCATGAAGGATGTTTTCTGCAGAAATGAAACAGGTTTGTGTCGAGAAAAAAAACCAGATGCAAAAAACAAGATTCTACGAAGAAGTGTCGTTAAAGAAAACCTCAAAACAAGGTTGCTTTAGAACCCAGTCAAAGAGTTCTTTGGTCTCCATCATCCGATTCTTGTTTTCATCCTCAAAGAGCATCTGATCGTACCTGGATCACCATTGTCAGATCAAGACTAATTAGGTTTAACATACATATGTTGTCCTGGAAAGGGAGACTTACCATCCTTCAACTCCACATGCCATGTGGGTAGGAACTGGTGCCCTTCTGATATACATGCCACCCCACCCTCTACCAATACCATCATAAAAGCAATAGGGGTTTTACACTGCCAAAAGTCCCTGATAGAGTCCTGTACTAACAAGTAAATGGTGTGGCCACCTATAGCTGTCCAACTGGTACATGGGCCATCAATCAATAGTGTCCAATTTATGAAACAACTCTTGGAGGTACCATAACCAAAAAAAATCACACAGATCAGATGATCCCCATCATATAAATATTCCCTTGATTTTGAATGGTAATTATGCCAAACAGTTCAATAGTCAAAAGGATTAAAATCGTCCAATCAGTGTGATTTTAGGGTTACAACCCATCCATAACATGGGCTTGGATGGTTTGGATTGATGGCTGGAGTACCCATGGTTCAAAGTTTCGGCCAAAACCGAAGCGTTTCATCCTTTTAGTTTCGTTTTGCTATACGACGAAACTACATATGTTTCGGTTGGTTTCATCCAAAACTGAACGATACTTCATCTTGTGTTAATTTGAACTAACATTTTGTTTCAGTTTCACGAAGTTTCGTCCGAAATTGAACGATACTTCCAATACATTTTGGCATCGCCCATGAATGATACCGAAACGATACCGTGTACATTGAACCATGGGAGTACCTATTGGATTGGGAAGGATTCGTCTAAGCAGGCAAAGTATCTGTGTCAGATGTGTCACAGTCCAGCACAACACTTCCAAATTCTGTCATTTTTTCGTTCCTTTCTTGCAAGATCAGACATTTGGCATAGGTTATGAGCTCTACCTATTAAGATTGAAGTTTTCTATGCAACAAACATAAGAGCATCTCTCTACAATTTTTTTATAATATCTATTTTCCCTCTCATTCTTTCCCTCCTATTTTCTCTCCCATTTTCCTTCACAAAATTTTTATACTATTTTATTTCTTAGTCAAAAATAATTCCCTCTTATTTTTCCCTCATATTTTCTCACATTTTCCTTCACATAATTTTTATAATATTAGGCTGGTTGATTCGAATATTGAGCCAATTGATCCGAAAATTGTTTAAAATGGATCATTGGACACATTGTAATCTCCTTGAACATGATAATCTCCTTGAAAATCTATGCTTAGTCAAAGAAAAGTTAAAATATAAATAAGAGAAGTGGTGTGTAGAGAAAAGAAATTAGTTAGAATAAAGAGAAGTGTGAATCATTTTATAAGCAAAAAAGAAAAAAATTAATATATATTTTCTTGAAAAAAAATAAATTACATAAAAAAAAAAGTAAAAAAGTAAAAATATATTACTTTACAAGTGTTTTCTTCTTAATATACAAGTAAATGTTACTTTACAAGTAATAAATTACTTTAAAATAAAAAAAATAAAGTAAAAATATATTAAAGAAAAGTAAATATTTTCTTTTTATAATATATAAATATATTAAAAAGAGTAAAAAATGACCGTTGAAAATTGAGCCGTTGGAAAACAATTAACAAAAAGTACAAAGTTAATATAGTTTTTTTACACTTTAAAAGAGCCACTAGAAAAAAATAGCCGTTAAAATAAAAAGTTATTTCACACTTTCCAAGAAATTAATATTTTATTACAAAAATACATCTAACGAGCTAGTTTGCTCTCGTTACATGATGACCCCTCTTAAACCTTGGTTACGAGAGTTTTGAATGTGGGTGAGTTATGTTTTGTACTTATGTTGCTCCCTCTTGATGCTAAGCAAGTATGCATAGCATCATTCAAAATGTGTACCCATCCACTCCCCAATATGGATATCAATCGTGCACTTATTTAGGTCGTTTTTAGGTTTTTGATTGGGAAGAGATGGCTTTAAACAAAATTGACTGGAGGAACATGATTCGTACAACCGACCCCACTTATAATCTTGAATGATACAGCGCGTTTAATTGGACGTTAGAAAATGTGTTGCCAAACATTGAATACTCTGATTGGTAGTGTCCTATAATCTATGCACATTAAAACTATGGTCTCATTAAACTACCAATGTAAGTTGTTTCAATGAGTCATTGGAAAGAAATGATACATCTTGATATGTACCAATACAGATATATATTACATTAAATGATTTTCTATTTTTTTTATATATTCTTTTACGGACCTCCTTGGAAAGCCCTTCAAAAATTAGGGTATGCCGCTTTGTGCAACGAGCATATGGTACTCTTCAGTAAAAGATGAGAATAGTTCACTCTGTGCTCAAGTTAAAATATTTTTTGTTTTATTAAACTCCATACTTTGAAAAATGGTTGCAAGTGTTGTTATAACTGGAAAAACGATTGTAAGTATTGTTATAACCATAAAATAATAGTAGTACCCCTACATTTGTTATTGTTATTTACCGTTAAAAATGCCAGTGACTGGTCAAATAACGATAACGGTCGTCTAACCTTAAACTGTTGTAAGGTCCCTCTTATACCATGCAAAAAAAAAATTAATTAGTTAAAAAAAGTTTAAATTGGAGGGATATTTTTAAAAAGTGCAACTTTAAGGGTATTTTGTAAAATTTTGTATTTTTTGTGCTAGAAAAAAATTGTAATAATTTGAGAAAGATTAAGACTGAAGAGCCCTCTATTTTAGCCAAACTTTAATAAATGTTGCAAGAACATTATGGAAAGAAGAAAAAAACGTTAAGGACACATCTAAAGGTAGTTTTTTACGTTGTAGTAGACTTCGAGGACTATGAATTTACTTCATAGAATTTGGTTGCAACTCTGAACTTTGGGCATCGAACACCCTAACAGACCTTAATTCGAATGTTCCTGCTTGTACATTTTTGTAGAGCTATTTATAAAGTTTATCTTTTGAAAAAGTATTTTTTGGGGGGTCTAAGAGCATCTCCAACAGGCTCCCTATTCTGGGTTTTCGTCGGAATAGGGAGCCGCATTCGAAAAAGTTGTTTCCAAGAGGCTCCCTATTTGCTTCTCCAAAATAGGGTCCCTTTCACGCTCACTATATGTAGCGAGGCAACCCAGCTCGCTAGATGTACTTTTGTAATAAAATATTAATTTCTTAAAAAGTGTGAAATAACTTTTTATTCTAACGACAATTTTCTTTTTTAATTACTTTTAAAGTGTGAAAAAACTATACTGACTTTTCAATTTTTGTTAATTGCTTTCCAACGGCTCAATTTTCAATAGCTCTTTTTGACTTTTTTAATATATCTATATTATAAAAAGAAAATATTTACTTTTTTTTAATATATTTACTTGTAAAGTAACATTTACTTGTATATTAAGAAGAAAATATTTACTTTTTCTTTATATTAGTTTTTTTCAAGAAAACATATATTAATTTTTTTTATCTTTTTAGCTTATAAAATGATTCATACTTCTCTTTATTCTAACTAATTTCTTGTCTCTACACACTTCCCATTTAGATTTAAAATTTTCTTTGACTAAATATGAATTTCAAAGAGATTATCACGTTCAATGATATTACAATGTGTCCAACGATCAATTTTTTACAGTTTTTGGATCAATCGGCTTAATATTCAAATCAACCAGCCCAATATTCAGATCAACCGACTCAATCGTCTCAATTCTCTGCTCAAATGGGATCCAACACTAAAAAATCACGAGGTGACAACTTTACCACAGAAGAAGACATTCTCATTGTATCGGTATGGCTCAACATGAGCTTGGATGTGGTGCGAGGGAATGGGCAAAAACATAAGACTTATTGGTTACGAGTGTAGGATTACTTCCACAAGTACAAAACTTTATATCCAATCGAAGTCAAAATTATCTAATGCATTATTGGTCGACGATTCAACTCGCCACAAATAAGTTCCGTGGATGCTTTGCCCAAATTGAAGCGATGCATCAAAGTGGTGTGAATGAACAACAGAGGGTATTCATAATATTTTAAATTTAAAATTTATATAATAATTATTTTTTACACGGTAGTTACTAGATTTTTATTTATTTTTAGATTAGTCAAGCAAAACTTATGTACCAATGATTGTATAAAATCTCATTTCAATTTAAACATTGTTGGAATGAGTTGAGGTACCAACCGAAGTGGTTGGAGAATTTTCAGAAGAAAAAACCAACAAAAAGGTACAAAAGCGCGACTTCTCCTACCGCCTCTTCTCCTTCTACTCCGACTTCGATAAATCTAGGATAAGACGATGTCCTATATGAAGACTTCGTAGATTTAAAGAGACCATCAGGAAGGAAGGCCGAAAAAGATCGGTTAAACAAACAAAAGAACAAAGATCGTGGAAATGACTACAAATTTGTCTTTTGAGGTTTTACTACATGAAATAAATGAAGAAAAAAAAACAAATGAACCAAAAGAAAATTGAAATGTTTGAAAAAACATATATTCAATAACAAGAGAGGCTTACTCATAAGCAAGAAAAGCTACGATTGAAACAAATGAAAGAGGATGAGAGAATAATGTTGATAGATATGAAAGGAATACCTCAAATGCAAGCTGAATATTATCGTCGTTAGATGAAAATCCTTACAAAAGAATTTACTAATTCTTCAAATTAGTTTTTTTAAATTGTTGTATTTTTTGCGAATTTGTAATTTCAAATATTTTGTAGTAATGTAGGTTTTTATTGTACTAATTTAATCTAATGGCTCATATTATTGAAGTGTAAGATTTTTCAAATCTTAAAATACTTGAACATTTCAAATTTCAAGTTCCTACGATCCCCCGTGTAGTTGCCACAAGGGCTCGAGAATGTCTCTTTGGAGTTGAGAATGGGTTTCCCTGTCCCTAATGCGATGATGACTGAATGAATTCCATAAGCTCCACAGTACGCTCGTGCGAGACTTATATGTGGGGACTTTCATTGATTGCATTGTAATTGAAGTCCGATCCATTAACATCCCGTTCATCTTCAACAATCATGTTGTGCATTATAATGCACACCTTCATGATATCTTTAAGCGTTTCACGCTTCCAAAAACGTGCAGGTCCACGCACAATCGCAAAACATGCTTGGAGCACTCCAAATGCTCGCTCTACATCCTTCCTTGCTGACTCTTGAGCTGCTGTAAAATGTTTTAGCTTATTTCCTTGTGAAGACGGAATTGTTTTTACAAATGTTGACCACTGAGGATATATACCATCAGCAAGGTAGTATCCCATTGTATAGTCATGACCGTTGATTGAGTAATTGACTGGAGCAGCACGTCCTTCAGCAAGGTCGGTAAATACAGAAGACCGTTCTAGCACGTTGATGTCATTATGAGATCCTGGTAACCCAAAAAAGGCATGCCATATCCAAAGTTCATATGAAGCCACGGCCTCAAAAATTATCGTTGGTTTGTGGATGTGACCAACATACATCCATTTCCATGTAGCTGGACAATTCTCCACTTCCAATGCATACACAGTCAATGGTCCCTAACATCCTAGGAAACCTGCGGCTTTCACCAACCGTTAGTAATCTGGCGATGTCATCGTTGTTAGGTGACCTTAAGTACTCGTCATGGAAAATTGCAACCACTGCTTTAACAAAAAATTTCAGACTTTCTATTGCAGTACTTTCACTAATCCTCACGTAATCGTCCACAGAATCCGCTGCTACTCTGTAACCGAGTATCCTCATTGCAATAGTGATCTTCTGAAGGGAAGACAAACCGAGCATTCCAGAAGCATTTTTTGGACAAAATACGGATTGTGGGCTTCCACTGCAGATTGAATACGAAGAAAAAGAGAACGACACATCCGGAACCTCCTCCGAAATAGATTTGGAGGATACAGGGATTTCAGCAAAATAGTCACGAAAAAGTCTGTCGTGACCTTGAACTCGATCACGCCAAATGAATGCATAGCCTTGAACAGAACCACGACGTGGTGTCGTCTGTCTCTTGCTATCAAGTTGTTCTTCTTCCATAGCAACTATTGCCAACATCTTCAATTCCTCGTTAGAGTCGGAGTCATCAAAAAGCATATTGATTACACGATTGTGAGTCATAGAGGACAAAAAGAACGGTTGAGAGAAAATACAGTTGAGAGATGTGTAAAAATAAGAGAGGAAATGGTTGTATTTATAAATAAGAGGGGGATAATGGGAGGGAAAAAAAATTTGACTATGAAATAAAATAAAAATTTTGTGAAGGAAAATAGGAGGGAAAATGGAAGGGAAAAATAGGAAGGAAATTTTTTTGACTAAGAAATAAAAATTCTAAAAAATTTGTGAAGGAAAATGGAAGAGAAAATAGGAGGGAAAGAATGGGTTATAAAAAATTGTAAGAGACTCCCTAGAGTCCAACTCTAGGGAGTCTCTTGGAGTGTTTGGATCATGGCTCCCTACCCTATTTTAGCTTTTCCCACTTTTCCCTAGAATTTGGGGAAAGAATAGGGAACCCTCTTAGAGATGCTCTAACATCATATGAAACCAATCATAAGATATCCTATCACAAAATCTGTTATTATCCTTCTTATTACATCAAAGAAATTACTTTGTTTCAAATTATTTAAAGTATACTGCAAAATCCCCGAATCCTACTTTTAAATACCGGTGTGTCGTACTCCGACACCCGTACCCGTATGAATGAAACATAGAACTGAAGGGATCTAACTGTTGTTTAAACATCTGTCCTTCATAATTGCACCAAAGACATCTCTAGAACACCTTTGATCAAAGGCTGTTTCAAAGTCTTTAATAACTGGAAGGGTAGGTTAAGCTTTAGACCATTGTGAGCATGTTATGTTTCACATGTACATCGCAACCGACACAAATTTAAAGTCAATCGAAAGAATGGTATGCTTACTCGCTAATTGCAGCACAGAAAATTACAGCTGTAACACCTTCAAATAGATGGATCCACTTTCTTCTCTCATTTCTCTGGCCTCCAACATCAAAAAGTCTATAAACTTCACCACTTTTCTTGTTCTCTCCAACAGGGCTGCAGAAATGTTAGAACCTTCAGTAGATAGTTGACAATCAATCATGTATTCCCTGCGAGTTAGCATCAGAAATGTTCTAATGATGAAAATGAATATCACTGCTATTAATAATGCAAAATTATACCACAATATGAGTGAAATTGTGTTAAAGGTACGCATTCTATTCCATATAAGTTTATGATGGTCTCTTACTCCATGTATTTGTGGGAACCTCACTTGGTTTTCAAGCACTGCTTTAAGGGCATATTTTGTCTATCCATGATTAAGGCTAAAAATAGTTCAACTTCACAAAATTGCAACTGGACATTCTATAGAGTGGAGGTTGTTTCTTTCTCCCATCTTCCACACAGCTTCAGGTCCAACAAGGTATCAAAGAATGACATGGGATTCAAGGTTCAGACTGATGTTATTTCTGTGAAAGACCAAATCAGCGATGTGGATATGCAGAAATCTGATCCATAAGGACCATAACAAATAGAAGTGCATAAAACATTATATAAAAGATCCAAAACTGGACAAGTGATTGGTGGGTACAAATTGCGAGTGGCAAGAAGCAAATGCAGGATGTGCTTGAATTTTCGAGAAATTAGAGGTAGTTTCAGACTTTGCAAGCTAATAATCCTTGATGGATAAAATAGAATATAGCGTAGTATAGATGAGTGGTTGAAAATATTGCATTTCCCTTAATAAAACAAACAAACAGCTTATGAACATAAAATGTTGTGTCCTATTCTTACAAAAACCTGAATCTAATCTAAGATAAAGTATGTTCGTTCTAGATGGAAAATGGACACTCTTATAACTGATGTAAATTTTATATTTGCAAGAAAAAAAATCGGTATTAAGCTAATCATAACTACTTTTAACAACTCTCTTAATACATAAACAATTAAAATTTGGAAAATAGGGTTCGTATTACAGGAATTCTGCAAATTTCCTAATTCAAATCCTTTAATAATAGGAACAAAAGGGAGGGCCGCCATTTCACCGATCAAAAAAAAAAAATTATTTCAAAGAAGATCCAAATAATTTTGGTGCAAAAAGAGCAGGGATTTGTTAGTTCAGAAAACGAAAATATTAAGGTCTTAAAGCAAACATAAGTAAATGAAAAAAAAAAAGATAATAAGTGAAGTTTGAAAAGAGGCAGTCCATCCCTGGATATCAAGGCCGAGGATTTGACTTCCAATAGTTGAGCTGCTTTTATTTTTTGGTAACTTGTTCCAGTAGTTGAGTTGTTTACAAGCACTGTATCCAACACAAGTCTTTTAAGGCATGCTTCCTTTTAGCGAGTACTTGATTAATTTAAAATTTAAGTTACATCCTGTCCACGACTAACATCAACACAGAAGTCCAACTGAATTTTTTACAGAGTGAGGGAACAATGCAAATAGCTCAGAGCAGCAATGTTGCAGAACATATTTTAGCTGAGATTGAAACTCACCTAAACTGGATTTCTACAACACCAGTTGTTCGAACTCTTGCATAAAGAACATCCTCCTGCAATAGAAAAGAAGTGTAACTCAAAGACAAAATTTGGAGCATAATTTAGAGGACAAATGCTGCAAAGAAGCTAAGCAATGCAAAATACCACCAGAGGAATTATATCCAGAAGTGCAAGGGTCAAGAAATTGTTATTTTCTTAGCTACATGTTCTATGATGAAGGGGAAAATGAATGCATGAGAGCAAATTACCCCCCTTTTCATCACACATATGCATATTTCTCAAAACAGGCTATGAATGAAATTAAAGATTATGAAATTATCTCTGAAGAAAAGGAAATTCAGTGTGTGAGACCTTTGTTGGAACATAATTCACATCAGACAATCTTTGTAAATTATCCATGAAATAAGGGGCACAATCTGGAACTTGCAGTTCATTTCCACGAGAATAAGTTTCCTGCACGTGTACGGTAAAATTAATTAGTGAGAATGCTCCATTAGCATAGGAGGAGAAAACATGACATCCTGAGCAGAAAAAAGGCATAAATTAAAGTACAGCGAAGGAAAACGTGACTAATGTTAAATAAACTGCTCAGTTAATTTACATGAAGCAAAAGATACCTGAATTGCAGCATCCTTCCACAAAATTTCAATCTCCTGCGCAAGCTCTTTAGTCAGACGTGGATAATCCAATCTGCCCCCAATTTCTGATAATTTTTCACCAACATCCTGACAACCAAAGAAATGGATCCACTATTCACCAAAGTTGAACTCCTACAACACAGGATTGAGCAAACAGGATGTGTTTGCAAAAACAACAACAACCGATTTGCTAGCCAAATGGTTTTTAAATGAAATCATGTGATACACATGCTTAAACTGGTTCCATGGACTTTAAATTGTTGATTGTTCCAGAAAAGCAAAATGTTCGGAGATATTGCTATAGACACAAGGAAAAGACATTTACAAACCTTATTTTCAGCGGATAAAACATACTTCGAGGAATCTTCTCCATTTTGAGCGAATTCCTTTGATCCATCGTGTAATATCTGTTGGAATGCATCCAATTAGTCTTGAGAATAAGGATTGCAACCCATCAAATTGCAACAGTTTCCACGTTTCCTCTAAGCATCTGAGACTAAATACATTTCATGTTTTGCAAAAGGGAAACAACCAACACACCCTTTCCAAAATTGCATACTTTAATTGTCTGATACACATTGGCATGGATAACTGAGATATAGCTTTTTAGTTCTGCCTCATCAAATCCAGTTTGAAACAAAAGCTTTATCTGCACATTAAACATGCACAAAGATGTCAGAATAGATTGCAAAATTAGGATTAAAATTAAATAGCACTTTAAGGTTTTGAGTAGATGGAAGAATCTAATTTCTAACCTGCTTAAAAATTGTGGACTTTCCCGACTCTCCAGCCCCTTGACAACAAAATATAGGTCACGAAAAATTTAGAGAACCCATAGAACGACTTCGATACATAAAAAAAACAAAATGTAAAAGCACTGCAGGTATTTCAAACCAGATGGCCATCACAAAAACAGGAGTTCAAGGAATCCAAGAAGTATAAAACTAAGATAGCTAACCAAAATTCTGAAGGCTGGAGACAACAAACACAAAAAAGTCCATAACAAAATAACTAGAACACCTGAAAATTAAAAGATTGCCCAGCCATTTTTCAGAAAAAGAAAAAAGGAAAAAAATAAACAAAATGTTGCTTGGATATGTTTTGCCCACGTATGACAAAATAAGGTATTTCTACTTACTAGAGTTAACTGTAAAAAAAGAAATTCATGCATTAAATTTCTTATCAATAAAAGAAAAAAAATTAGTATGGCACAAGTAGAAAGATATGCAACAGATAGAGAAATGAAGTCCTATCTCTGAAAAACAAATACATAGAAGTACATCAACTAGCTAACACTGATCAGCAATTTAACCTCCATGTGCACAATGAGGATCTGAGAAAGGGAAATCAGCAGAACAATGAAAACCCTAAACAAACATGTATGATGTATCTGCATCTGATCAAGTGAAACCTCCTTCTTGGACTACCAAAGTAATGGAGTCTTGGTCTCCTTTGATCAACAAAGATTGCTTGAGCAAAAGGGGTTAACAATTTACCAAAGGACTTTCTAGTCCTGTAGCCACATATCTTTTTTTTTTTTGATAAGTTAGCCACATATATATCTAATTGTTTAAAGTTGGTGTATTGAACTCTTGGAAGCTCACAACCTCACTGCTAACGTTATCTCTTGCAAGAAGAATTTAACTGACATCTTTGTGCATGTTGATCACATAGCACTCCAGAAGAACATCTCCACATGAGTTACTGGTTCAGAAGAGAAATCCAGGGAGTTTGATCAAGCAACATGAAACGTGACTCGGTTCCTGGAGAGTCAAGTCCAGAGTTAAGCATTTGGACTCTCTAAGTGACATATACAATAATTTTTACAAATATCATGATATATTCTATTATTTCAAAAATCCCAATAAGGATTCTCCACAATGGAAGCCATTCAAGAACTTCAGCATGTGCTTCTCTATAACTATTCTATTGCAACCTGGTGAAGCTTCAATCATTGGCTACATTATAATGCAAAATTGCCATGTAATCATAAAAATGTTATAACCTCGCCATATAAAATAACAATAGCCATGGAATTACATACCAAGTAGTAGAAGTTTCTGTATATGCTTTTCAGCCTTGGTTTCTTGAGCAATCCGTCTCTCTATTTCTGCAGCCTGAAAATGTACAAAATAACAAGCAAGTTAAGAGTGTAAATATCACATAAAAAGACAAGTTTCAGAGGGATTATTGCTGCACAATCAAATATAAGGGCAAGGTCTCTCCAGTCTCCACTGCTGACTCAGTAAAAGATTCATGGAAGCATAATCTTATCTGAGCAGAATTGCTACCTGTGCATTTTCTTCAGCGTCAGCTTCACTGTAATGGTGGTGTCTGCTGCAGAGTAAGCCCATCCTTTGTATGGCAACAGACAGCATAGGAATTATACTAGTCAAGATGCGCCAAGTGTCCCAACGATCTACCAATATTAGATAACTTTCCTTTCGACAGTAGCCAGATAACGTACTCACTGTTGCCTATTAATATAGTTACAAAATGTTAGGGAGTATCAGACATGGGTTCAACACCAGGGAAAAGAAGAAAAGCGAAAGCCCCATTATAGTAGATTTCAAACAAAATAAAGAACGCATTTCCCATATAGTTAGAAGTTTTCAAACAACTTGGGATTGTTTTCTTTTTTCTTTTTTTGCTCTTTTCCTATATAGCTAAAAGTGAGATGGGTTTTGTTGCCATCAATCCAATAAAAAACTATCAAATGTTTTGCACGGAAAAAGGAAATGAAGTTTTCATTTCACGGTATAAACTGAGAACTCTAAACATGGCTCCAGAACTGAAGACTTGATTCAGGTCCAGAACTCAGCCAAAGCGAAACTTATACAGAAGTCGGCGAGAACTCAGTAGAGGCATCAATATATGTATATGTGATCTGATACAATTCATCCAAGAAATGGCATAGAGAGTTGTAATTTGACACGTCTCGCATAAGTCCCTCGCATTTTATATTTAAATGTCATTTTACTATATTGCCGAATTTATCGTGCTTCCAAGTTCTCAATACACATGAAGGTAAGGTCAGTCGCTTCAGAATAACTAATCCGACAGTATCTCTTGTAATTCTTATCTTTGCGATCATAATAACAGATAAACACCACAGCCTTAACCAACAAGTAAAGTTAGCAAATACTTGAGCCAAGTTCAGGAAGAAAAAAAAAAGGCATTTTTGTGCAGAAGATCATGCAAATAACGCATAAATCAACGATCCGTTGTAAGGGGGGAAACTGAAATCTACAGTATTTCATGTACAATAATAACAGACCGATTACTGGAGATCTTTAACATTCAGGGAAAAAAAAGGTTCACTAACAAAATTTTCCATAAATTTCATCTCAGAAGCTCCTCTGTAACTGTTAACATATACATATCATCAACCAAGAAAAATAGAGTCACGATGCGACAAACAATCCAAAATTCCCCAAAATCAAACCAAGAACACCTCTCGATCTACCGCATCTCAGATCGATCAATCACAGAGATCTCACACACATAAACATAAACAGCAAAAAAGGGAAATTTTCTCATAAAAAAAAGGTGATCTTCAGAACAGAAAAAAAAGCTAAAAATGCAAAGCTCAGGCTTCAGCTCCAGGATCATACCTTCTAATAGAGCAATCTCAGCTATCTGAATCTCCAGAACCAGCATACTTAACTATGCTTCAAGCAATCTCTGCTAAAAATCTCCCCCCAAAGATTATAAAGAGAGAAAGGGAGTGAGAGTAAAAAGTGCAGTGCAGAAAAGCCGCTAGATTTAGCGGACCGCTGTCCGCTAACTAAAATTAGCGGCGATGGAGCAGTTGTGTCATTTGTACTTGATATTTAAAGAGAGATGAGAGAGAGGAAAATCGCTGCTTCGCTGCTAAATCTGGAGGGAGAGAAGAAGAGAGCGCCGAAAGCTGCACGCTTTCTCGTCAGTCAAAGTTAAAAATAGTCTTCTCGGGAGAATAGTCTCTCTCTCTCTCTCTCCTCTCTCTCTCCTGTCCTCTCAAATATCTCCCTCTTCGTTTTAAGACCAAAGACGAGGAAGCTGCTTCATTACAAGAGAAACGATATTGTGTTGTTCGACACATATGACAGATCTCGCCTCTTCACGTACTGATCAATCTGAACCGTTCAAATACTAGATTTGTCCTCTTGTATGAGGCAGCCAATTGATCTAAATTCGGACCATCTTGCATCGAAGAGATTCTTCGCAGCGTAGATGGTCTGATCGAAAAGCTTATACCAGATGTGGTGCCTCTCCATGGTGGATTTTTTTCCTAGTAAAATAGTCAAGTGAGTTGCTTACAAAAAAATTAAAAAAAGTTTTTAAGTGAGGAAAATTAAGTTACCAATAAAGGGAATAATGATGATTCATATGAAGAAAGATTAAATGAAGCATGGATTTATATATATTACCGGGGGACCGCCACGTGCATTAGCACCTTACACGTGGCAGCACCTTAGAGATTGATGACGTATAGATGTTTCGCCATCCCTAGGTGGACCTACATACAAAATTCATCCTGATTAGTTATTGCTATCCGTTGGATTAGAGTCTTTTTCATGGTATCAATTTTGACGTACACACGTAGAAGATGAATCAATGGGCTGAATTTTTTTTCGAGGTTGATCTCCTCAGCATATAGATGACCCCTACAAAAAATCAGCCCATTCTGAAATTTCTAACCCCATCAAATGTGGTTTTTAAGTTAACAGTAAAAATAGACTGTCCATAATTCTTAAACTTCTAAACCAGTCTACGAACATCGGAATGATGGGAATTTTTTGTCAGGATGATCTCCTCACCATAGAGACCATCCTCGCCTAAAATCATCCAATTCCAAAACTTAAAATTTATATATTAGCCTAAGCTATTTTTTTTGTTGTCAAATTTGTTGTGAAAATTGTTGTCCCCCCCCCCCCCCCCCCCGGAATCCTGACCATATGTATAGATATAAGGCTCACGCTCCAGTTACCACCCTAAAATGACAGGCTTCGGTTACAAGACACAATATAGGCCACGTGGCACACTGTTAGAGGACTTTGACCATATGGACGTTTGGCCAATCCCTATGTGGATCTGCAAAGCAAAAAAATTAGATTGATTAGTGATTTATAGGCGTTGGATTGGACTTATTTTCATGGATTAATCTCAACTGTGGGAATTTGAGTAGTATTTGCCGTACAAAGATCCAACACCTAGAAATCACTAATCACACTGATTTTTGGTTTTTAGGTCTACCTAGGGATTGGACAAACATCCATACGGTCAGAGTCATCTAAGAGTGTGCTACGTGGCTCATATTGTGTAAAGTAACTAGAGCCTGTCATTTTAGGGCGATAACTGGAGCCCGACCCTATATATATATATAGCTTGATGGGATGATAAGCACAAAGCTTTTATAGGCCGTTACTTGTGTATTTATTAGTTTATATATACTAAATTTGAATACTTGTCTTTTATGTTAATAGTAAGGGTAGAATGAAAATCTAATTTCCCTTTTCCTTGTTAGATTTGTTGTTGCCTTCGTCTCTACAACTTTAGTATCTGAAACTATTTAGTCTTCTATCTCTAAAAGTGTTGACTTACAAAGATGTTCAATCTATAATTGCAGAGCAGCTTCCGCAACTACTTGGATCATCTACTAGATTGCAGCCATCTAGTGCCTTTGCCATGTCAGCTTCCACTTCAAGTGTTTAATTTACTTCCATCGGGTATTTTGTCTTCCTCTTGCAAATGTTGTAAACTAATTACGGTTTTTCTCTCTTGTTTAATAAAAGTACTTTGTTTTCTTCACCATTTTATTTGATGCATTGTAATGTATGGGGTGGGTCCATGTCTTATACCCTCAATGGAAGATTCGATTTATCACATTTCAATAATTGATGAATACTCTTGTTATTTTTTTTTTTTATATCTTATGCAAAGTTATAAGGTTAATTTATACATGGTCCCTGGGAGTTCATTCGGTTGTGGGTGTGGAAAAGGTATTCTCAAGGGTAAGGAGAAGTTTTTACATGTACTAGACTAGTGGGTGGCCCATGCCCTCGGCACTCCCCTACAAAACATTTCCCAAACTCGAGTGTGAGTGGTTGAGATCCATAGTCCATTTGGGGGATAAGATCTCGGCCAGCCTTTGTGAAGCCGATAAGAAAGGTATAAGTGGAGAGACAATTTCCCTGTTAAATGAATCCAACCGTCTAAATTTTATTTTATTTAAGGGTTGATATGGGCCCTTAATAATATGAAGCCTATAAGAGGATAAGACAACAACTGTGTTTTGTTATATAGATTGGCTTTAAGCAATGGGGATAAGATAATTAAATTTTGGGATGATACATGGTTGGGTGACCATTTCATCTGTAGGCATACATTTTAAAACCCTTGTCTTGCCTGCAGCCCTTTGTGGCATGGTAATCATTAACTATCACCATTTGTTACACTCAGTTGTTATCTAATCGACAATAGATCTTTGGTATTGGAGATAATTTCTAATTTTATGGAGTCGCTATCAATTTGCTTAGTTTTTTTTTTATTTTAGTTGAACCTCTGCCAGTTGCACTTGCAAGCTACACTAATTATACAAATTAATTAGTAATACTCCCAACAATGTGGGCTTTGTGTCTCTTGAACTTGCCATGTGCTTGGTTCTAGCTAGTCACTCTACCCACATGCCAAGCTAAAAAAGTTAATGAGGTAAAATCTTAAGAACTTTATTGGTCACGAAATCATACTCTGAAAACTTTTATAGAGATGTGCCCCTATTTATTAGATTATCATTCTAGCTCTTAGGAAGTTATCCTGAGAACTTGGGTGATGGTATGGGCTTGGTTTAATAACGTACAATCTCCTCATGAAAGTAATTTTGCTCATCCCATCCATTTAAGGTTTGTCCAAGAATTTTTTATATCAAAACAAGTATTTTTATGTGCTATGTGGCATTATCTAGATTGTAGAATATTTTATACTCACAGGGACCTTCATGAAGAATTTTACATGAACTCATCTCCTGGTATAAATTATTTTCTAAGTCAAGTATGTCATCTTCGTTGACTCTTTATCATCTCAAAGAGGCTCTATGTGCTTAGTTTGAAATTTTTAGTAGCGTTGTTCTTTACATGTTGGGTTCACTCAAAACATGTATGATTCTACATTACTTTACTCTCATCTTGGATTGGGAGGATTATTTTGCTCTTCGATTAATTGAAACAACGGCTTCAAAACCAATTCAAAATGAAAGATTTTGGCCCTTTGTGGTACCTTTATAGTATTGAGGGGGCATTCTAAGCCAAAAGGTACTTATTATCAAAAAACAAGTACGTAACTGATGTGATCAGTCGTGCTAGACTAACATATTAAAGCACTATTGATACTCATTTGAGCTTAAGGTTAAGCTTCGACCAATGGATGGTGAGCCACTATCAGGTTCGACACTTTATCATCAAATTGTTGGTTGCCTAGTGTATCTCACACTGACTTGTCTAGATATTACACATGTTGTTCATGTGATAACCCAATTTGTTTCATCTCCATAAACTATGCTTTGGGCAGCCGTTCTTTGTGTTCTTCTGTACATTTGAGGAACATTATTTTAGAGTTTGTTGGTTTCCTCTTCCAATTTAGAGGTTCTAGTATATACAGATGCTGACTAGACGTGTAATGTTATTGATCGTCGGCCTACATTAGGCTTTTGTATTTTTTAAGAGATTCACTTATATCTTAAAAAAGTAAAAAATAAAGTATTGTTGGTAGATCAACTTTTGAGGCCAATATCGACGTATGATTCATACTATTGAGATAGTTTGTCTAAGATGGTTGTTATAAGATATGGGTGTAACAATATCTTCCTCTATACCTATGTTTTGTGATAATAAAAGTGTTAGACAAAGCGCTCACAATATTGTTTTTTTTTAATGGACTACGCACATTGAGATTGATTGGCACTTTGTTTGTAATCATCTTACTCGCGAGACGATTTCTTTATCTTACATTTCTACTTCACTATAGCTAGCGGACTTCTTTACCAAGTCTGATCATAATTGTCCATTTTCATTTTCTTCTTAACAAATTCTTGATAATCTCAACTACTACATTGTGAGTTTAAGAGGGGAGGGAGAGAAGATTAGTGTATATATTGTGTTTGTGTTGTACTTGTATTTTATGTTAATCGTAAGGGCATAATAGGAATCTATTTTTTTTTCTTTCCCTTTTAGGACTTGTAACACTCTTTAATGAGAACAATGAGAATTAGGGCTAATCAAGCCTTCTTTCTCTCAACATCTTTTGACTTTATAATATTCTTGCATCCAAAAAGAATTCAATTGGTTGGTTATCAAAGAAGAAAAAAAATATATAATTGGTTTGTAGTTAAATCATTTCATGGGGTTGAATTTTAGTTTAAGAAGTCTTTTAGATGGGCCCACAATTCTGATACTTTAGATTGGTACGAATATTACACCCTTGAATAGGGGAGGTAGTATTATTAAAAGAATGGTAATACTTTTTTTTCTATTTTTTTTTTAGAAAAGTGGTGCTTGGACTACACCATATGTGCCCCTTTTTTCAACTTATAACATTTCTTAATTAAAGTTCTAGAAGCACTATTTTCTGATAGAGGGCATGGAATTTATTGTCACATTCAGACCTGTGGTACTAACTCATCGACTAATTTCGTAAGAAAAGTATAAAAAAAAAGTTGCTAAATAATTAATCAAATGTCATTATCTTTTTTTGACAAATCCAAACAAAATATATTACTAAAAAAGAGATCAAGAAGATATAAAGAAGGAAAACAGGGAAAGAGCGAAAGACAATAAAGAGTACATTGGGAGAAACTCCTAACTCTCTAAGAACGAGTCAAAACTGAACACCAAAGAAAGTGCGCCTCTCAATTCAAGGAGAATACTGCCCCAACTAAAAAGGAGGGCCTTAATACTTTGGAGAGTTTTTTTGGAAGTTAGTCTCTTCACCTCTAAATATTCTCTTATTTCTTTCCATCCAAAGACCCCGGGCCTTATTCTCCTATTATTCCATCAGACTGACACAAGGATATCTTGATGATTACGATTATGGAATTATACAACCAAAAGCAAGTCAAGCTCATATAATCATGATTCATATAGGAACTCAAAATACAATTTGTGTTACATTAGAGAATTAAGAGGCCCACACAAGAATCTCTCGACAATGTCATTGAATCATGTCTGATGTGCTCTTGAGTACTTCCCGTTAACTTTTTCTCCGAAAAAACTGCAATCGAAATCGATAAAATTGTTAGTCATTAACATGCAATTGATTTAAATGTGCCACATTAAAATGAGTTTAATTGATCTACATACTCCTTAAGCTCATAAACTTTCTCTAAGGCCATGTTTGATTACCAAGTGGGAAAATTGCATTTTCCTTAGGAAAACACAACTGTTCATTGTTAGATAGCCAGTATAAATCTATATAATTTTCCACAACAAGCCATTTAAATCTGGATAATTTTTCCTACTAAGCCCGGAATTCATTTCCCATCCAGATAGGTAGAATTCATTTCCACCTGAAAATACACCTTTATTTTCTCACATGATTGAAATATGTTTTCTCAGTTGCAATCAATCAGCCATTTAAGGCATATCCCGATGTATTTTCTCGGGAAATTCTTCCGTGCAATCAAACACAGCCTAAGGGAAATATCTAATCATGTTCTCCCCATACTACCAAGATCTCCTACAAGCACAAGTAGGAATTCAATTCAAATTAACAAAAATCTAGTGTGTTACATACTGCTATCAACCCACATTATATGAATGGTCCACAAACTCAGTTCAATCTTAACCGTTCAATCAGTGAATGATGTGTTGTATGGGGGTGATGATATCATCATACCTGTTGAAGAGGGACAACTGTACAATTCTATCATGTCCGATGGTTAGAGCCATGAGAAGTTCCATCTTCTTCCCCTTGTTTTCAGGGTACAAGTTCTGCAACAATAGAACTATGTTATTAAATGTGGGCTAGTCTATAATTATGCGTAGTGTAAAAAACACTTCAAAGTTTGATGGTTAGACAACTGAGTTGACTCAACAAGGGTTGCACGGGATTTGGGCTTGGGTTGTGAGGAGTCCTTTTGAGTTTGGCCCATGCACTATAGGGCTTGAGAATGGGCCTGATATCCCAAAAAATGTGTGACAATTTCCATGTTCATAAATACACAAAATAGGACCATCCTATTATCACCTCTTATTGTTGAGGGACTGAAAAATATCATTTTTCTTTCTAAAAAAAGGATTGTAAAGATCAGCATTGTTGCGCAAAAAAAGGATTTTTTCACACGAGAGAGCTCTGAAAAATCTCCTTTTTTTTTTGCAAAAAAAACGACATCCAAACAGAACCCTTACATTCATCAAAACAAGTAAATTTAAAGCCTAAGTAATAACTATTAACAATTATTTTGCAAAATTATCAGTTCGACCATCCTGGTCTTAAGTTTGGCCATGAAAGGTTATGGTTTGGGCTAATGTGTGGAACCTATAAGGATCAACCACTCATCTCTTTAAAAGGCCCATTGGGCTTGATCAACATGCTTATACACTGGGCCAATAAATTAGGTCCACCGTCAATTTGTTTGGCTCTCAAGTATGATTAAAGCCTAGGATTAAGTGGGCCAAGCCCCAAACGACCATTGGGCTAGCATGAGCATTTGCTCCCTCAATCTAAGTAGGTCCAACCCAAGCCCAGGTTAAGATTTAAAGAGCTGGCCCGCGCAAGACCAACTGCAAAAAAGATTAAGCTAATAAAAACTATTGATCAAATCTATATATCGATGGTCACGACTCATCTGACTGGGCCCATTTTGGACAAAAAAGATCCACACCCATCAATATCCATCCAAATGGCACATGGAATCAAAGGGCTTAGACATACTGATAAATAACACTAGATCCATCTACCTAACCATTTGATCCCTCCACGTGACATTCTGGGTGACTTCTGTATCAAATCTTTGATACATTCTGCGACGTAGAACCATAGTTAGCAATTCGGCATAAGGAAAAGATTTGGAACGGCAAAATTCTAGTTTGATTCAGTTTTAGGATATAAAAATTCGGTCATTGTTGAAGAGTTATATTCGTTTAGCCTTAAAAATAAATCCTGGATTTTGTCAATTTTTCATTTTACAAGGGCATTTAATATGTTTTATTGAAAAAAAAAAACACAAAATTCGTGTATTAAAAGCAAATAATGTGTTTTATTCGTTTAATCTTAAAGTTCACCATTTTTACAGTTTTTTTTTTTAAATTTTATACAGCCTTACTAAATGCTTCTTTTAAAAAAAACAAAAATCCGCATATTAGGCCTTGCTTGGTATCGCTGCAAATATTTGTTTGCAAACATTTGCAACATGTTTTTTGCATTTCTAGGTGCTTGGTTGCACCCCACAATTATTTACGTAGGTAAATATTTTCTGTGAGACCATATTTTTTATGATTTGAGCTGCTAATGTTTGCAGTCAAAAATGGCCGCAAACATTTACTTTTTGGCTTGAACTTCCTTGAAATATATATAATATTTGGCCCTTAGATGAAGAGTAAAATTCACTCACCGCCCGTGATGATTGCCCACAATATGTGCCAGGTGGTATACATTTAGAAGACGCTGATCGTATAGATGTTTGGTCCAAGTTTTAAAGGGGGCCATTATAATGGTATAACGGACTGGGGGCGTTACCGTTTTTCCGTTATAACGAATTGTAACGCTTAGGGGTAAAAACGAAAAATAATGAGAAAATAATATAAAAAAATAATGAAAAATTTTGAAATTTCAATTTTAATTTTCAAAAATAAAAAAATGATGAAAAATAACAAAAAATAAAGGAAATTAAGAAAAAATAACGGACGTTTTTTTCACAAAAAAAATCCAGAAAATTACGGTCGTTATTTTCGTTAAAATGGAAAAATAACGGTCGTTATTTTTAAAACGTATTAATGGTTCATAACGTAACGGGGGAGGTCTGAATCCGTTATAACGGCCATTTTTTAAACCATGGTTTGGTCAATCCCTAGATGGGCCTACAAACCAAAAATCAGCCTAATTAGTGATTTCAAATCTTTGGAGGGCCGGGCTCGGGGAACCCCCATTTTAGCGTACCCACATAGAAGATGAATCCAATGGCTGATTTTTGGTGTAGATGATCTCCTCACCATATAGATCACCCCAACAAAAAAATTCAGTCCATGCTGAATTTCTAACCCCATCAAATGTGGGTTTTCAAGTTACATGGTAAGAATCGACAGTCCATAATTCTTCAGCTTGTAAACCAGTCTATGAATATCAGAATGATTTGAATTTTTGTGAGGATAATCTCCTCACCATAGAGATCATCCTCACCAAAAATCAGCCATTGATTCATCTTCTATCTGGGTACGCCAAAATAGGTGTCAAAAAATGGGGGTAAAAAATGGGTGTCCCTCGAGCCCGACCCATCTTTGGATACTAGTACCCAAATAATGGCAAATAATGGTCAATAAGGCTTAAATTCCACGGTTAAAATCAATCCATGAAAATGACTCAAATCCAACACTTAGATGCTCAAATTCAACGGTTAAAATCAATCCATGAAATCCGTTTATCAGGTTGATTTTTGATTTGTTGATCCACTTAGGGATTGGCCAAACATCCATACAGTCAGCATCCTCCACAAATGTGCCACATGGCTCATATTGTGGGCGGTTATAGGGGGCAATCATTGTGGAGGGTCAGCTAAGTTATACTCCTAGATAGACATCTAGACCAAAAAAATAACATGATTATAGATTTTTAAAAGTTATATTGGAGTCATTTTCATTGGTTGATTTTTAACCGTGGAATTTCGCATTATTAGGGGTACAAGGATCCAAAGGTTTGAAATCACTAATCAGGCTGATTTTTAGTTTGTAGGTCCACTTAGGGATTGGCCAAACATCCATACGGTCAGTGTCCCTCTAAAGTATTCCCCATACTCAAATTGTGGGTGGTCAGCAAAGTTCTACTCAGACCAACCGATAATTGGGTTCCCACCCAAAATCAACTTGCCCGGACCATCTCATGATTCTTAGCCATTTGTTCCGTTGTTTGATTGGTTGTGATCATCCAATTCATTGACATTGTTCGTATGTGATCTCCACCTCCTATTTTGGATTCATCAAATACTTAGAAAATATTTGTATTGCAGCCTCCACCCAAGCGGTGGAAAGTATTTGCAACTGATTTTAGGGGTTAATACCAAGCAACAGAAAATGTTTGAAGCTGTAAGCATTTACAAAGCAAATATTTGTAGTGGTAAATATTTGCATCCTACAAATATTTACTGGATACCAAGCAGGGCCTTAAACGCGAATAATAAGCGAATTTACTAATTAGGTGTAGAACTGCCCAAAGATAAAGGCTTACTCTCGTAATTGAAAGGGATGAGACAGGTGCGGTCTTTGTTTGTCACAATATCTATCGCATTGCATCTAAAGGTGTGGTGGCAGTAATCAAGACCACATGTTGAGGTGGGGGTGCATAGTTTTAAATGGAGATATTCCAAAGTGAGGTGAACCCCCTTCGACGGTTCGACCACACCTTTCTCTCTTTTTTCCCACTACCACACCTTTCTCTCTTTTTTCCCACTAGAAATCGCTCAAAAATATCACAGCAAGAGTAAACTTCAAAATTTGAAGTTTTCCCCTCCCAAAAAATATCACGTGGAGCTCATTTTAGGGTTTACTGACCTTATGGATGTTTGGTCCGCTGCATGGCCCTCCCAAAAAATGTCATGGGAGCTCATTTTAGGGCCCACTGAGCTTATGGATGTTTGGTCCACTGCATGGTAGAACTATATACCAAATATCAGCTTAATTGATGATTTCTTACGCTTACTAGACGATGCCATGTGTGATGCGTATCACCTTACATGTGGCACACTATTAGTGATCACTGACCGTATGGATGTTTGACCCATCCGTAGGTGAACTCACACGCAAAAATTCAGTTTGATTATTGATTTCTAAGCATTCGATTAGTGTCATTTTCATGAGTTGATTTTTAACCATAGATTTTGAGCATTATTTTGGGTACAAAGATGCAAAGGTTTAAGATTATTGAACGGCATGGAAAATAAGGTCCACCAAGATGTGGGCCAAACATTTTAAAACCCGACTTTTTGAAAAAAAGGAAAAACCTCTTTTGAAAAAAAAAAAGAAGTCTTAAATCATGGTGTTTTCAAAACATTGTAAAAGAAAATCACGAAATATTCAATAATCCGAAACAATCCTGCAATTTAAAAATTTTCAAAATATCTCACAAATAAAGCT
The DNA here is from genome assembly GCA_035048495.1 of Euptelea pleiosperma. Classification (NCBI taxonomy): domain Eukaryota; kingdom Viridiplantae; phylum Streptophyta; class Magnoliopsida; order Ranunculales; family Eupteleaceae; genus Euptelea; species Euptelea pleiosperma. The sequence continues at coordinate 14,400,734 of CM068548.1, forward strand.
CATTCTTGTTTTAAAAATTAAAGAATATCTTTTTATAAAATATCGCCAATCTTATTCGTGTTTAAAAAAAGATTAATAGATATTCTTATGCATTTGAAGACCTTGATAAATGAGAAATATTTTTGAAAATTATTGGCGTCATTTATATTACTTAGCTTTAAGGAAAATATCATATAGTTTCGGTTCTATTATACTTATATAACCATACAATCAATATACAATATTGGCGTATGCACATATCTGTATAGATTTTTTTTTATTGAGTGCATAATTTTGGACTTATGAACCCTACATACGAAAACTAGGTCACGCCGCAAACACAGTGACCATATGAACCCTCAGTTTTTTTTTGTTTTCCATATGCATGTGACACTAAATTATCTCTTGATATAAATTTGCTTAAAAGGTAGCTTAAAAACTATCTTTACTTGATCATCATATGCATTATTGAAAAAACCTATGCCTGAACGAAATTATACCAAGAGAAATAGTTTCGATAGGTTACTCGCGCTCAATTCGGTCTCTCTCATAAAAAATAAAATAAAATAAAAAATTCCGATTCAATTTCTACATAAGGAATGAAATAAAAAGAAGATGCACACATTGAGAAAGAGCCGTGCGCTTAACCGTGTTTTTAGCGTATATACAGTTTTTAATGGGCATTAATCAGTAAATTATTTGCATGCATCTTTATGCATTACACCTTGACTAACTCAAAATGAACGATGTGATCAAATTATTCACCAGTTCAGGTGATTCCAAATTAGCTGCATGCCCTACGTCCTTGATTATTTCTACCTTCGACTTTTGTCCCAAATGCCTGTTTCCATGAACAACTCATATTCCTCGCAAAATCGAATCAAAACCAAGCAAGAAGTAAAGAAATTAAAAGTAACCATACCTTGCTAGTTGATGAGCAAGAAACGGAGGGAAGAAATTGTCCTTATCTCCCCAAATGATCAGAGTTTCCTGAAACAGATAGAATCAGTTTTAATAACTCAGACCCGAACCCGAATGGGTCCGACCGTGTTGGGTAATAAAGTACGTAACCGGGTTAAAAAAAAGTATACCGTTGAGGCTATTGACCATTGGATTCAAGAGATATCCATGGTCCACAAGGCAACACTGCAAAGGATAACATCATTTTTGTAGGGTAATATAACATATTGATCACGTTGATGTGGAGCAATATTCGATGTTGACGATGTCATGGATGTTGGCCACGTGTATTATTGAGAGGCTAGCTTTAGAATCTGAGTTTATAGACGGTGTTGTTGAATGCATGTTGACGATAACAAGGTCTCTTTTTATTTACTAGGGCACGTGAGTGATTATAGGAGTTTATCACCGTTCATGACGGACCATAATATGAGCCACGTGTCACACTCTTAGAGCCCAACATCCATACGGTAAGTAGTCTCTAAGAGTATGCCACATGGCTCACACTGTTATGTCCCATCAAAGTTTTGCTCTTTAGTGTCTGCAGTCCACGTTTTGACCTTATGTATAATAGTATAGTATAGTATATAGATATAAATAGGTAGATTTAAGGAATGCTGGCAAAACAGTATAAAAATATAGCCCTGAGGGCCTTTTTCCTGTGAGGCACGTAAAAATGTGCCACACAGCAGGGTATTTTGGGCCCACTGACCCATACATAAATGGCCCCACCCCTTCATCATGGACCTACACACCAAAACTCAAGACTGATTAGTGATCTCTAGCCATTGGATTCTAGTGTTTTCCATGGTGTGATATCTAGATGTTGGATTGGAACATTTTTGGGTAATCAGAATCGAATGGCCAAAGATCACCAATCATACTGATTTTTGGTGTGTAGGTCTATTAAGCGGTGAGGCAATTATTCATGGGTCAGTAGACTCGAAATAGTGGGCCACATGGCTTATTTTGTGCGCCCCACAGTGAATCATTCTCCAAGGTGGAACATAACAGCTGGTGGGTCGACCTAACCTCATGGATGTTGGCCACGTGTAATACTCAGACTACAGATCTATCATAGATCATCCGTGGTTGGACCACCATCAATTGGTGGATCTGATGGGTCCCCCAAGAGAATGATATTAATTGGATCATCACCTGATTTAAAACTGGAAGAGAACCTGAATCCGCTTTCCTCGTTTGCAAGTATTGCAGCATCTCCCTTTTTTCCTTTTTGTGATCCATATACATCACCTGAAAAACACATGCCATCAAGAAGCAAATAAGCGAAGTCGTCTGCTTATCAGAGGGATGAGATCGAAGGGCATATGATTTTTACCAACTTCTAGGCATTGTTGGGACTTGATTGTCCTGGTTATCCATAGAGTGGCACGACTCTTTCATAATTAGCAATTCGGTTCGGAGTGCGGCAAAAATACGGTACAGAAAATGGAGAAGAGTTTGGGTTTTTTTATTTAAAAAGGATGAGATATTGGCACCTGCGATTTCTCTCTTCATGTCCACTTACTCAGTAAACCCACCTAAAAATTCTCACCTAACTTTCTACACATGTGTATCTTAACACCCACAATTAGAAAAAGAAAAAAAAAACAATAAAAGAAGAAGAAGAATAGGAGGAACGTCTGCCGGTCAACCACACCATCACTTTTCTCTCTCCTAAAAACTGAGAGAGAGAGAGAGAGAGGGAGAGGGAGAGAGTGCAAGAGAGAGAGAGAGGCGGTGGTGGTGGCCTCCTCCTTTCTTCTTCTTCTTCTTCTTCTTCTTCTTCTTCTTCTTCTTCTTCGGAAGGCGGTGTGGTGGTGGCGGTTTCTTACTTTTTTTTTTCTTTTTCAGCTTTTTAGGGTGGGTGGTTTCATTTATATTTTTTTTGTTAAGTGGGCATACTGAGTGAAACGGCAAGTACCAATATCTCGTACCTTCAATTCTTTTTCAAAAATTCAACAAAAAATAATATTGACAACTTCTTGTCTTATAAAATGATTTTTCATGTTCTATAAGAATAATCCAAAAATAATTGATTAGAAAAGTTCGCGAATTATTAGATCATGTTAAAAAAATGCGGGAATTTTTTTTCCAAACCTTTGAATAGTTGTTCGGTTGGTTTTTTAAATAATTCGTATGGTAATTAATGCCTACAGTAATTCAAGGATTTACTAAGGAAAAAAGATGTAACAAGGTATTTAGGCACGAGGAAGCGTGCGTTTTGATACTCACAGCTGCCATTTAGGCCCACTGACTGCATGGATGTTCAGCCCAACCCTTGCTAGATATACACACCAAAAATCACCGTAATTGGTAATCTCTAGCCATTAGATTTAATACTTTTTGAGACATGATTCTAGCTGTTCGATTTGATAATTTTTTTAAATACTAAAAATAATGGCTAAAATCATCAAACAAGCTGATGACGGCTGTCAGTGAGCTCAGAAGACATTGGTGAGTAACAAAAATCGCTCTTTGTCAAGCCAAAAAGCGTCAGGTGTACCTTGCACATATGCAACTCAGCTAAAGACAAGAAACAACACTACCTTCAAAACTATTGAAGAGCTCACTCGTTTCTTTTGTCATTTCCTTATCGTTTCAAATCAAATTTGTTTCCCTTACCGTTTTAACCGACGTTTCCTTTGAGGCATCTCACCTATTAGCATGGTGTTACCATTTTTTTTATTGATAGTCATCGTCGTGGGAGGGTCCCACAGAAGAAGCCAGGTTAAGCCTGGGCCCCGGTCATTGCCCGTGAAAGGGTTTTCTACTTCTGCCACAACCGCTCAAAGGAAAACCTGCCTGCGTGGGTTTGACCCCACGACCTCGAAGATCACATGTTGAAGTGGGGTCCACATGTTCTAAAAGGAGGTACTCCCAAATTGGTGTAGACCCCACCTCAATATCCTCATCTTTGAAGTTGAGTTGGGACAGACTGTCCCCTGTAAAAAGTGTGGTGGCAGTTATCAAGAGATTCAAAACCACATGTTGAAGTGGGACCACAGAGATTAAAAAAAGTGGGGTACGAGAAATTTTTTGAAGCAGTGGCCAATCACATTGCGCTGTTCAAAAGCATTTCTGGGTTTGTTTAAAAGCATCAGCTGATTGTGGCGCGGTTTGATTGGCCACTGCTTCGCCCCATCAAAAATCAGCTGCTTCTAAAAATTTCTCAAACTTCTGTCACAGCAAGATGTTGTGATGTTGTGACCGAAACCGGTCACAAGTCACAACCCACAATACGAGCCACGTGGCACACTATTAGAGGGCGCTGACCATATGGATGTTCGGCCAGTCCCTCGGTGGACCTGCAAACCAAAAATCAGCCTGATTAGTGATTTATCTAGGTACACTATCTGGTCTACGAAATGGGAGGTTACCATCATCTGATCAGGCTGATCTTGGTGAGGGATATATCTAGGTATGGCCGACTGGTTGGTTGGTCCTCTTGTCCCGCACAGGGCATATGAGGAGGGCCACGGACTCACGAGACCTATCAGTAGTTCAGTTCAGTCTACCGTTTGAAGATTGTCCTTAGGGTCTATAAATTAGAAAATTCCACTCACGTTTATAAAATCCTGGAGCACGAACGCTGGGACCCATGCAAGAGGTCTGTACATCGCCAGATTCATCAGAAGCCTTAGATCTTCCGTCTTCTCCGGTACCAGAATCTCCACAACATCTCTCTCGAACTTCTTCAGTTCCTCTACCACCTGTTTGTCCGTACAGCATATCCCACAGCTCAAGATCACCACCTTCTCCACCTCTTCCTGATAAATATCAGCCATCCGATACGCCACGTAACCTCCGTAACTGATACCAAACACCGAGAACCGAGTCACACCCAATCTCTTCAGTCCTTCTCCAACACAATTAGCCTGAAACACGTCCGTCCGGTCGGACCTCTTCGAGTAAGACTTCCCGAAGAACACCAGATCAGGTACGTACACGTCGAAGGTTCTACAGAGTGATCCGACCTGACGGTACAATTGCCACCGTGCGTTCCCGCCAAAACCATGAATCAAAACTAGAGCTGGTTTGTTAATCCGTCGTCGATTGGGGATCCAGAAATTGACGACGGTATTTTCATCCAGATCAACGGCGTAGGGCGATAGACCGCAGTAGTGGAAGTACAGAGATAAAGCTAGATCATTAAGGGTGACCAAACTCAGAAACCGCTTTAAGTTTGGAAAACAAGAAACTAGTTTTTGGAATACCGTGGTTACGATGGAGAGGTAGTAAAATGCGAGGAATTGCAAAAGCCGTATAGCGTCCATTAGATTAGAGATGAAAAAGAAGCGGGGATAGGATTGAGAAAACCGCTTTTGAGAACCAAAAAAAGGGATTAGCGGTTTCGAGGGATACGGTGGCCTAGAAGGAATGAGATCCGGTTTACTCTTTCTGTGAGATTTTATGAGCGGTTTTTGGTGGGAGAGAAACTATTAAGCTAACGATAAAAGTTACGTCTTCTTCGCCTTCGTTAAAGGAACTCGAATAAGGTATATCTGCTGAAGTATTTCTCAAATGAAATTACCAAAATCTCCTTACGTTTTGAACTCCTGTACTAGGCGCTCAGTCACTGCTCAGGGAGTCAGGGGTCTTAATGGACCGGGCTGCCAGGGCCCACGATGGCCTTCCGTCGCGGGTCTCCATATTCCTCATTCGGGCTACAATTATGGGTACAACAGGTTGGATCTAAGCTTTATTTCAGGCCCACGAGATAGATTGCTGGATTTGAGCGTAACTTTTAACAGAAGCGAAATAGGTCCAACCCGAATCAAAAGCCTTCGATTAATAGCTATTCTTGGGTTCGTCTTGGGCCTAAATCTTTTAGGCCCATCACAGGTCGACCTACTTTAGCAAAGTTACTTATGTTCCGAGCTGGGCCCCTAATCAGGTCTGCTCCCTTGACCGTCAATCAACAAGATTGACTCACTCCCAAACATAAAACACCCATAGTTGACATTATTAGATATAAGAAAATGCTACCACACCGATGATCAGACAAAAAGATGTGCAGTTGAGGCTATTGACCATTGGATTCAAGAGATCGTGTAACAACTGCAAAGGGTAAAATAGTTGTTGCCTCGTGGACCGTGGATCTATTGAATCCAACGGTCAATGGCCTCAACGGCACATATGTTTATCCGTGGGTAGCAGACTCAAAAAAAATAAAAATAAAAATGTTGATCTCAAATAATTGATGAAGAGGCTGAAAGTTCACAAAAGTTGACTTTCCCAGTCAACGTTTGGTAGTAAAGTCAACAATTTGACTGACCATCAAGGGGTGACCATAATTTAAAGAAGAACGAGAGGACCCACTCCGATTCCAATAAAACATGGATTCATTGACGATTAATTCTTAATTAGGATCACACAGGTTAAAATTGGATCATATCTCGCGGGTCTGACACACCCCATTTCGACTCCGATTCCACTAACGTATACCTAGGTGCCTACGCAAGACATGCTACTGGCAAGATCGAGATAGTGCTTAACGGTTTGAGAAATGCTTAGTTGTTGGTTATAAGTCTTCCAAATCAATCGGAAGGTTTGGTAGGAGATCGGACGAACGGAAGAGGAATCTCATTGATCTGTATGACTTCACTATCTTTTTTTAAAATAATTTCCTTGATTTTTTTTACTTGATGAAGAGGAGGAAGACAAGACAAAGTTGATTCTAAGGTTTGGATAAAAGAAATATACTGACATTAGAGAAAGAGCAAGTGAAAGTGAAAGGAAAAGATGCAGCCAAAAAAACAGACAAAGTAGGGGCTGCGCTTAGGACGTCTCTCTCCTTCTAAAAAAAATTTCTTGTAGTGGGAGTTGTTGGGCTAGGACCTTCTATAAGGGAAAGAGAAAGAAAATTTTATTTTTTAAATATTGTTTGTATTTAAAAATAATAATATTTCTTGTAGTGGGACCTGGGTTTGGGGCCTTCTCTCGCCAAGGGGCATTAGACGACCGCCTTAATGGCCTTAAGGTAGAGACGGCCCCTCCGATGCCGATACCAATATCGATATCGATACCAATACAATGCCCCAACATTTAAATATTGGCCCCGCAATATAAAACAAACACGCCTTAAGCTACATTGGTGCATCAGTTGGAAGATGTGCATGTGTGCCATGTGCATGTGCATCAGGACTGTTGGATTTAAGCATTTTTTTCATCTTTGATTTCATGAACAAGCCTACGTCAGGATAAAAATACTAAGATGAAAAATACTCAAATCCAATGGCTATAATTCATCGATCAGGCTATTTTTTTTGTGTACAAGTCCACCAAGATGGCCAAACATTATGGAGGGGAGAGGTTTCCATGCGCCAGGGTCGTATAGAGCAAACAAAACGGCCCTGCTCAGTGTTTGCCACGTCAGCAAAAAATAAAAAAATGAAAACCGACAAAAATGGGTTGCAGTTGCCAAGGTAGTTTTGTTTTTCGCTGACGTGGCAAACACTCAGCAGGGCCATTTTGTTTGCTCTATACGGCCTTGGCGCATGGAAGCCTCTCCCATTATGGAGTCAGTGGGCCCGAAAGAGTCTGTCACGTAGCATTTTTTTTTTTTCGTAGCATTATGGGGAAGGATATATCAAACTTTAGAAACAACCTGCTGTATCAGATCCGTGCAGCAATGTATGAAACACTGTGTTTGCTTGAATTCTCACGTATAAAAGCATTCTGATTTATTATTATTCCATCGCATGGATTGGATGGTCCAGATTCAAAAAATGAGGTAAAATAAGAAATTGGTATAGCGTGCACCATCTACGTGGATGCAGGGAATCATAAAATCGGAAACAGAGAGGTAAATGCAACTGGGGAGTGAGAGCAAGGATGAAAGGCTTGGGATCGAAGGCTGGATCCGTGGGCTCCATCTCGATCTGGATCGGTCCATCCCGCCTGAGACAAAGTGAGACTCCTTTGTAAAACAGTGATCTTGGGGCGAGACAGAGCCTGGTTTGGATCGGATCGGCGGGCTCTGAATCTCCGATCCCGATCCGGATTGCCCGATCCAGACCGGATCGGCCGAGAGATACTTTACTTCACAAGCACTGGTATCTCCTCTTTCCTACCTTTTTATCTTTTTCTATTTTTAATTAATTCTTTTTTCTTTTCACTTTTTGGACGGCTACCTGACTTTTGTTATCCATGCCTTTGATTTACAGCTTGATTCCTCATCTTCCATCTATAAATCTCCTTCTACACCCTTGTCTTTGCTTATTAACTTGGTTAATCTAACTCCATCTCTCTTCGTTGCGTGTATGCTAATTATTCGACGCGTCCAATATTTTGCGCGTTCATGGCGACAAAAACTTATTTCGGCCAAAATTCGATCCATAGATCGGTGGCAATGTTGTTAGCGTTGGCTTCTGCAGTTGTGCTTTCACCATTATATGTGACGCGAAAGACGGATACCCGTTCCGAAACGAGATGGAACTCAGGTTTTATTTTGCCCATGGTTCTAGCAGGGCTTATAGTTAGCATTAGAGCCGTTTCTACGTCGTCATCGTCGTCGGTTCAGAGAGGGGTTCGGGGTCCACTTTTTCCGTCTTTGGACGCTTCGTTTGTGCTTCGAATTGGTAGTTCTTCTTGGGGACTTGCTGGGGTTTTGATGCTGTTGGTACTTGTGCTTTCCTGGCAAGATTCGGTCCAAGAATTCTTCTGGAGATAAGAGGAACATTTTTATTTTTTTATTTTTTTCTTTTATTTGTTTGATCTTACTTGACTAGTGGTATTAATTGAAAGTTTCATTTTAAGATGGATGGAAATGGTGGGAATTTCTCTATTTTGTATGGAACTAGTGGGTGGGCCGTGTCTCAGCACTCCCCGATGTAGCATTTGTCAAAATTGGGTGTGAGTCTGAGATCTACTGTTCAGTTGGGGGATAAGATCTCGGCCCTTCTTTATTAAGCCTATAAGAGGGGTATAAGTGGGGAGACAACCACTGTCACTTGTTATACAGATGGCTGAAATGAAACTCATGACATGTTCAACATAATCAAGTTGGCATCACGGGTTAGTTGGTTGTTTTACACACCCACTAAGCAATGGATTTAGTTAGCCTAATGATCCGATCTGATAACATTGGATTTGGATGGAGATAATGGCTTCATCGGGTTGGGTCTGGATCCAAGACCTTGATCCAATAAACTATCAAAATAATTTTGACACTGATTTTACGCAGCTGTGGGTTCATTTCGATACAAGACTGATTTCCGATGAGCCTATTCTGAAATTTCTAACCCTATCAAATGTGAACTTAGAGTAACCGTGAATTAGACGGTCCAAATTTACTTTCCATAGGGACCAGCTTTGTAAAAATGTATTAAATAATCCATTTCAAAATATCATGACTGTATATATTTAAGGGCTGGGATAGAAAGACTCATACTATTCTTACTAACAAATTACTAATGGACGTGGAGCCCACGTGTAGATGAGTTAAGAGCTGATTTTTGGTGAGGATGATCATCATCACCAAAAATCAGTAATTTTTAGAACTTCTAATCCTATCAAATATGAACCTAAATTTAATGGTGACAATAGATGGTCCAAAATTTTTTAGTTTGCAATCCACTTTTCCCAGGGCTGCAAATGTTGGAATAGGTTGATTTTTTGTGTGGTTGATATCCATGTTGAGAAGAATATCATCACAACAAATTAGCTGTTAACTCATATGCATGTGGGTCCCATGTCCATTAGTCATTCTATTAATAAGAATAGTGTGAGTGATTATAGGGGACTCAATAGCGTTGATGATGGACCACAGGTCCATAGTATAAGTCCCGTGGCACACTCTTAGAGACCACTGACCGTATGGATGTTTGGCAAAACCTTAAGTGGACCTACAGACCAAAAATTAGCCGGATTAGTGATTTTGAAACATGGGATTAGAGTTGTTTTCCTAGGTTGATTTTATCCGTAGAATTTGAGTATTATTTGGGGTACAAAGATCCAATGATTTGAAATCACTAATCAGGTCAATATTTGGTATGTAGGTCCACCCACCAATGGGCTCAACATCCATACGGTCAATGGCCTCTAAGAGTGTACCACGGGGCTCATATTATGGTCTCTCATCATTGTTGACGAGGGATGTCAGCATGTTTAACAAGTATGGCGCATTATATCAACTCAATGTAAGCAGTCTCAAGCTAATCCCATAAGCTCCAATTAGGAACCAGAACCAATAACTCCGTATTCAGTTCCACATTTAACTGGAATCGGAAACTCTGTTCCAGTTTCACATTTTTGTGAAGCAATCAAACAAGAACCGAAACCAGAAGCAAACTGATAATAGCAGTTCCAATTCTGGATAGTTTGATATTGAAACTGAAGCGATGGGAACCGAATTGATATATAAATATAATGTTAAATATAGTGTTAAGATTGTCATATTATCAAAATTGTAACCAATGTATCTAGAACCAGAACCGGAACTGGAACCGGAACCAGAACCAAACAATCGATTCCAGTTCGTTCCGGTTCGGGATCCATTATTTTGAGAAGCGATGGGAACCGAACTGATATATAAATATAATGTTAAATATAGTGTTAAGATTGTCATATTATCAAAATTGTAACCAATGTATCTAGAAACAGAACCGGAACTGGAACCGGAACCGGAACCGGAACCAGAACCAAACAATCGATTCCGGTTTTGGGTACCTTAGGAATCGAACCAGAACCGACTGGACAGCCCTAGATTCAATTTGTACGGCTAAATGAAATAGACAAAGGTACTAGACTAAACGGTTACGATCATCTGATCAAGTTTGCTAGAAAGATCTCCAAGTAGGTCCCACTCCCTAGGATGAATTTGTGTAGATCCGTCGGATAATAGGCCATCTTTTTAGTCTAGCAGAAACAGACCCTAGTAATGGCGGCCAAAAGCCAGAGCTGAAGCAGTATGAACTTTGAAGTGTGCAGTAGCCGACGGCCACTGTGAAAGAACTTCTTCAAACTTAGGACTCTTCTTCATGGCTTCCAAAATCGAAAGCTTTGAAGACTTTGTTGAAGTTCACTCTCTCCTCCTCGCAGCTTCAGGCGTTCCTCCATCTCTGCACCGCCAGCTCTTTGAGAAGCTCTCAACAGAGACCTTCGATGGCGGAGACTTCTTGCAGATCGAGCCCTGCGAGAACGGTCGACAGAGACGACTGCTCCTCACTTCGGACTCCATGGCGATGGAGTCTCAAGTATTCCTCATTGATCACGCCTGGACATTTCGCCTCTCCGATGCTCGAAAACAGGTTAGAATCGCGTTTTTAAGGTTTCATCGATTGGTTACTCCTTTGTTTGTTCCGAGTTTCTTTTTATTTGGAGATTATGAGTTTTTGATTCTTTTATTTTAGTTGGATTAATGAATGGTACTTCAATTGTTCGACAGTTTGATGTTAAATCATTGATAGCTTATTAAGTTCGTTTTGCGTTACTGCTGAGATTTCTGATATAAAATTGCATAGCTGGTCCTCGATTCTGTTGTTACAGTTAGATTTCTGATATAGAATTGTTTTGGTTTTATTTGATACAATGTTGGCAATACTCTCTTAGAAGTTAGTTACTCTTGCATTGTGCTCGGACATCTGATTGAAAGTTGTAAACTTGAGAAGTTGGAAATCGGAACGGATTCGTAAATTTTGTTTCAGTAGGATAAACAAATAAAAACGAAGACTGTCGGAGTTTTCATTGATGTTGAAGATACTATCTAGAACTTACTTTTGTGTATCTTCTGATTTTCTGGTTGAAATTTGTAATCTTGAGAACTTGGAACAAATTCTCGATTCTTTGATCCAGTTGGATTGATTTCTCAGTATTTAGACTGTAAGAGTTACACTGTCTCCTCAACAAAAATGTTGAGACTTGAGAGAACTTCTTAGAGTTCATTTATTTTAGTAAATTATTTCTAAACATTTACGATTGATCATACTAAAGTTTCCAGACATAAAACTTCCGGATCTGTTGTTAGCGTACTCTGGCTATGCTCTCTTACTGACAATGCTCTTGTGCACCTTCAATGCTCTTTGATACTTTCTTTATATTCAATGATCTCTTTAAGCTTCTCGATAAAATTATTGAGGTACCCAGAAATTCTGCATCATGAACACCATCCTATAGATGCAATTGGAAATAAACTAATGTCTTTCTGCTTTATATGTAATTGAGCTACACATTTGTGAGGCTGTCTAACTTGGGCTGACCTTAGTATAAGGTGAAGTATTTGATTCGGGATAACTGGTTCTTCCTAAAGTTTAACATGACAACGTTATTTTTTTTAGTTGTGGAGTTTTTTTTTAGATTTTCCCCCATGTAACTGAAACTTGTCAAATTTTGAATGGATGCAGCTGCAGGGAAGTCCAGGATTCACTCAGAGGATGGCTTCATTGATGTGTGTAGACATTGATTTGACTTCAGATTCTGAAGAGGGGGACATCGAAGCTGGACACCCGTATGAGAACAATTCCAAAGGAAATGTTGTGGAAATAATAGAGAGCGAGATTCATAAAGCCCAAGAGAAAGGTTCTAATGGTGTAATGTGGTTAGAGCTTGAGGAGCTTGACATAGATGATGCCATGCTGTGCTCTCTGGATTTATCCAGTAAATTTCCGGTTTGTCAATCTTACTCTACGTATACTTGTGTATTCGTTGTCATTTACAAGTCTTTGATATGTGCTCTCTCTCGTAAAATGAAGCTGATGAGAACAGGCATTTGATGTTTCTTCTCCACAAATTTAGTACCAGTATTTTCTTTTCCATATACAGCATCTTAAACATGAATATCTACTAAAATCATTCATTTGGAAATCACTACTACAAAAAGATGTTTTTAGTCCTGTTGCTGGAAATTTGATTTAGTAAGGGCTGGATTTATGAGACATTAGTGAGCTGAAGGGGCTGTGTGACTTAATGTGCGTGCAGTAACAACTTTGCAAGTGGAGAGCATTTGTATTCAAATGCTTCTTGCTTGTGCATTGGGTGCACATCATTTTGCCTGTTATAACGCATTATTTTTTTGTACCGGTAAAGGAACAAAATATTACCGACTATGATATTTTTTACTTAATTTCTGGTAGTGGTCTGCCAAACCAGCTTGCCCACACAGGAAAAAGAAAATATAAAAAGGAAAAAAAAATGATGGAAGAAATTCGATCGTGCTGTTGGGCAGTGATGTGGATCCTGAGGCTAAGTCTAGTTACATTATAAATATGGTAATTCACAGATCCAATTGGGACAACTGAAGATGCTGTACTGTTTACTAATTCATGCTAGTTTAATGTTTGACTCTCTCAAGATGCACACAGCCCCATCTTGACTCATTACATGATGGTTATTTTTTTTGTTTCTCATATCTTTTAGGAAACTTTAATGTTACTGTTATAGTTATCTTGTTTTCTGAAGTAGTGGTAGTTTCTTTCTATTTTTTGTTGAATCAGAATCTGGTTGCGCTTAGTCTGTGTGGAAACAAGCTCCAGAATGCAGAAATAATCGTGCAGGAAGTCACAAAATTTAACAACCTAAGAGCTCTCTGGTTGAATGAGAACCCAGTTCTCCAAAACTGGTAAGTTTAGCTGTGATTTAAGATTAACCATTTATGACCAATAACTTTCTATATGGTGGATTCTTGCTTTTATTTACTAGATCTCTTAGTTCTAAGGGTTTATTTGGATATTCTTTGCCTCTTTAACTACTAATGGCGTTGGCTATTTATTATTTCTTACTCTTTTCTGATCTTTATAAAACAGAAGAGAAAGTTCAATACTAAAAACTTGATATATAAGTTTAGACTAAATATAATGAAATTTCTTTTAGGAGAATGGAGCACACCCAAGTAATCATAAACTATTAATAACCATTAATAACTTGTACCTAACAATATTTACAGGATTAACGAGTTAGACGGACTTTTTAAGATTGAAAAGAAACTCCAACTTCTGTAATATTGGCTAAAGGGACATGATGCTATGGGAGATACATGTTCTTGGTTCTTAGTAGCTGGTGATTATTTTGCTGAGCAGTGAAAGTCTATTTCTGTCTTGGTTTCGTGATCACAGTTAATTGTTCTTCCCTTAAGAGAGTAACTTGAGTTATTTATTTGTTCCAGTGATGGTCACATGGCAGATGCAATTCTCAGAGGAGTTCCAAGATTGGAAATCTGTAATTCATGCTTCACCAATAATTTTGGTGAGTGGGCATTGGGTTTCTGTGGAGGAATATATGGGAAGGATAACCCAGGCGGTTTTCTATACATCACTCATCCATTAAAGAGCGTGACGTCTCTTGACTTGTCAAATAGATGTATCCACAATCTATTGAATAAGGTGAGATGTGTGCCTTCTTTAATACTTTCTAGTTTCCTTTGTAATATGTGTTATTCTTGGTTGTGGTTTTTTAGGGTTTGAATGTTTTCTATTAGCACTCTACTTCTCAAAAGATAACAGTGCTGGGAAATCTGGCTTATTAATATGTATTGTTTTTCACCCTGTTTGCTGGCTGCGTGCGACTTTTAGTCTATCTTTTGATTTGTCTGTTTAGAAATTTTCATGCGTAGTAGTATTGGTCATGAGCAAGTAGAATTCCTGTTGCCAGTTCAGTGCTGATTCTTTTTTTTTTTAAATTCTTTTTTCCTTTTTGCCAGACATTTTCTCCTATAGAAATGCCATCTCTTTCATTTTTGAATCTTCGTGGAAATCCATTGGACCAGAACTCTGTTGACAACTTGTTGGAACTCCTAAAGGGATTTACTTGTTTACAAGCTCTGGAGGTATGTATGTGAAAAAACTAGCATTCTCATTCTAGATATGCATATATATATTTGTTCTGAACAAAAATAATGCAATTAAGGGAATGGGTCAACAGTTCAGCACTAATATTGCATTGTCTTGCAGGTGGATATTCCTGGTCCTCTTGGAGGAAGTGCAATGGAAATTCTTGAATCTCTTCCTAATCTTTCTATATTGAATGGTGTCAATGCATCAAAAATTTTAGAAACTGGAAAGCATGCAATTGATTCAATGCTTCAACTGCGTCTTCCTGAATGGACTCCTGATGAACCTTTAATTGATCGTGTTATTAATGCAATGTGGTTGTATTTGATGACATACAGACTTGCGAATGAGGAAAAGATTGATGAAACCTCTGTGTGGTATGCATCTGCATCTTGTTTTGGATGTTTGATTGTAGTTTCTACACTTTGTACTCTTTAGACTTGTGGTTTGTTACTTGTCCAAAAAAAAAGACTTCTGGTTCGTTATTAATACTTTTGCCTTTGTAATTGTGTGTAACACTTTTGCCTAGTATTTTATTTGAAGGGGGAAATTAATTGTTGAAAGTGATGGGGGTAACAGCCCTGTTGGAGGTAAAATATTCATCTTTGCAAAGACGTGCATTGAAACAAGTGTGGGATGTGAAGCACTAGATTGAGAAGAGATATATAAAAAAGAGAGGAAGAAAGAAGGTATGAGCAGCCTTGCGCTCTTCCCATCTCACTATCTCTCTCCCTCCTCTCTCTTGTTCTTTCTCTCTCTCATTGTTTCCCTCTTGTGCTCTTCCTTCTTAGAGGGCAAGTCCTGTGATTGCTCTCCCTTTCTTCATTAGTCTTGAGAAGGGTTGGCATCTCCCTGCAAGGTTAGAGATGAAGCTTCGAATGTACACAAGTCTTCCTTGTAAGCTCTTGAGCTCTCATAGGTTTTGTGGTGGAGGCATATCGAGATCGTCTTTTATTTTTAGGTTGATCTCAATGCCTTGGTGTTGTACGGCAGGAGAACAAATTGTTTTGGAGGTGACTCTAATGCACATTTTAGTGAATTCATCTTCAATTGACGTCTTCTTAGACAATCAAATACCTCGAACTTTTCCTGTTTTTGACTACAAGATTTTCAACGTAGCACTTAAACATCGTGGAGGAGGTGACGATCATGGCCCTTAATGTGTTGCTCCAACGTTCTTTAATTCAAAGGAAATCACTTTGTAATGGTAGATGCCTTTAGGAGTTTGAAGGCCGTTGGTACCTTGTTCTCCAGAGCCATCGATATTTAGTTATACTAAAAAGACCCATCCATGAAGTACGAGGCTTCGTAACTGGTATTGGCACCAACCAAGACTCTGTAATCGGCAAAGAGAAAGTCTCTTAGACAGGCTTTGTTGAGATTCCAAAAAATCGATACAAACTCTTATCATGCCATTCTTTTCCTTCATAGGTACAATGTTTGCATGTTGGGTCGGTTATGAACCTCCCTGATGAATTCAACCTTTGTTAGCTCGTTGACTTTTGCTCCTACCTTTGTTGATAGATCAGGGTGGACTCATCTTTGGGGTTTCTTTGTGGGTCATTTGCCATGTCTAGTGGCTAGCTTGTGCATAACGACCTTGGGATCTAGTCTTGGCAGCTTGTACTTCCTACAAAGACATCTCAGTATTCTCGGAGGAAGGCAATACATAGTCTTGTTTCTTCTTCCAAGAGTACGCACTGATGAAGGTTGGCATAGGGTCCTTGTTAATTCCAAGATTAACTTCTTTCAAGTCAACAACTGTAGCTTGTCCACCTTCTTCAACTTTCGTTAGGGCTGGTCAAAGATCATCTCAAAGTGAATGTTACTTGGATGCAGGGCTTTCCATCTCTATTCTTCTTCTGAGGAACAGTCCTTGTTGGTTGTGACCGTGTTAACTGTGTAAACAATACTTGTTCTTTTGAGTGTTTAGCCATTGCACTTGCCGAGGTCCGTTGGGTGGTACTGTGAACCCCCACATTAAAATAAACCCCTCGATCTAACAATCGATGCTTGGGTGCGAACAATGAACCTTGCAAGTGCATTCTTGTATACTCGAAAATTGTTGTCAACA
This sequence comes from Euptelea pleiosperma, assembly GCA_035048495.1. NCBI lineage: Eukaryota > Viridiplantae > Streptophyta > Magnoliopsida > Ranunculales > Eupteleaceae > Euptelea > Euptelea pleiosperma. The sequence goes on from CM068548.1 coordinate 14,417,513, forward strand.
AGCCCTTAAATTTTATTTTCTTTTGCTCGAAAATTGAATTACTAAGTATACATCATGATTGGGTTATGCATTGTTGATATTTAAAGTGTGTGGTAGCTGCAATCAATGGAACTAGACTGTCATTTCTAGCTCTACTTCTTTCTTTTTTATTTTTCTAGATGATTTATAGAAATAACTCTGAAAGCTTGATGAACTAATTTGACTTGCTAGTCATCTCAAGGAGGAGGATTCATTGAGTTGGAGTTGAGTTTTGAATTTGTACTTCACATATTGTAGTAATCATAAATTTAATTATGTTCCTCATTGGTAGTCCTGTCCTATTCTTAGTCCTTTCTCGTTGTGTATCGACCTAAATTTGTTTTGACTGCTCATTCAAGTTAGTTGTTTCTAGACAAGGCTGCAGGGCCTAGAACTGCATAAAATATTATTGTTAGTCTGTTATTGGGGTTAACTGGTATTCCTGATCTTACTAAGTGAAATGCTCAATGGAGTGGACCTCTCCAAAATATTTGTATATATATCCTGCTTAATTGTGTGGTGAGCAATCTCCATAGTAAATGAGTTTGCTATCTTCGACATGATAAAAATTCTCTGACTTCTATCTTTGCATGGGAAATTGATTTCTATTTCTTATCATACTTCATAGTGACAGTGATTTGTTTTGTAATGCATGGTAGGTATGTGATGGACGAACTAGGTTCTGCTTTGCGGCACAGTGATGAGCCAAACTTTAGGGTCTCTCCATTTCTCTTCATGCCAGAGGGGAATTTGGCATCAGCTATAAGGTGCTCTTTTTATCATTCTTGTTTAGTTGGCTTGCTTCACTGGGCTTGGCTTTGACTTTAGTTCTTGCATCTCTAGATGAACTAGGTATTAACTAGGTAGCCTCCATTTGGTAGTGATCATCCTTGTGTTCTCCTTAAGTGCTACAATTTTTATACATTGAATTTGAAGGTGCATGCTCCTAAATTTTACTCTTTAGTATACTTCATTTTAGTTCTCACATATCTTAGAGCATAGAACCCAAACACATGTGGGCAGGTTTTGCGCATTTAAGATTGTGCAATTTGTTGTCCAGGGTCCTTATTTCAAGATGTTTTCAAGACAATATGGAATCCTGGAAGCTAATCATATGTGCTGATGCAGATTTTGTTTCCCTAGTAAATTCAACAACAAACATTATTGGCAACGTGTTTAACTTGAATAAAATGTTTTCAGCTTTTCTGTTTTATGGCCCACCCAGAATGTTCATAAAGGTGAGGAATGTACTCGTGATTTCCTGTATGGTATCGGAGAGGATAAGCAACGGTCCGCCAGGCTTACAGCTTGGTTCCATACTCCACAGAGTTATTTTATCCAGGTAGTTGTATGTCATATATTGCTAAAGTAAACTGGTATCTATTGCTTGCTTAACGATTCATTTGCATTTGTTATTCAGGAGTATGAGAAACACTGCCAACAACTTGATTCGAAAAGTTCTGTCTCTGCCTCTACTTACATAGATGCCTCTATGACCAGAAGTCTACTTCAAAATGATGGGTGTGCTCTGCGTGTTTATACAGATATACCCCACGTAGAAGAATTTTTGACACGCCCTGAATTTGTACTCAGTATGTGCTTTTGTGGTTCAGTGCTCGGGCAATATTTCTTCTTTCATTCTAATGTTAATTATTTTCCACTTCATAATATATTTTTTTCAGTAAACAGTTAAATATTTCAAAATTTAAAGATTCTCACAAGCGTCAGCAATAGTTCACTTGAATCATTTAAGTGTGGTCTGATATCATGATCCTATTCTCATGCTAGGTTGATGATCCCAGTCTTGGTTTTATGTGCCTACCATATTATGCTCAATCCAGTTAGCAAATATACGTTATGCATTGGTCATTAGTTAACTTTACCTTATTCAAGTCAGCCATTTGAAAAATAATCAAGTAATAGGGGAAGAGTGTTATCTTAATTGGCTAATACTAGGATTTCGTGCTGTTATTGGACATAGAATTCTGGAATTTGTTCCTGTGCTCCATATCTGAGCGCATACCTTTTGTAATCTAAAGCTTGCCGATTTGCTACTGTTACATCCTATTTCTATGTAGAAAACCAGACCTCAATCCTGAGACTTGATCAATTTGATTTGATCTTGAGTCAAGGTGGGTATGATGTGCGGCTTGACCATTTGGGGCCAATGGAGTCTTGATAGACATGAAGAGCTTTTATAGCTCAACAAGATAATGGCCACTCATGGTCTTACGAGCAAAGAGCTGAGAACAACTTAGGTTGTTATTTGGAATTTTGGTGGCATTACACCATTTTAAGCGTTCGCAAAGAGATGATTAATGGGAGTGGGGTTGCACTTCATCTTTTAACCCTTTCCTGGCCTAATACTCCAAGTCCCATCACCTTCCATATTTAATCTCTCAACCATGTCATGCTTTCATTGAACTGCAAACCCATTTTGGATGGGTTTTTTGGCAAGCATATGGTAAAATTTTGAGTCTCTTCAGGGTTGGCTGTTCTAGTTATATTTTTTGTCTAGTAGATTTCGACTTTTTTCCTTTGACAAACCTCTGCCATGATTTGTTTTGCTTGCAGCATCTGATCCAAAAGCTGCAGATATTATTTGGACATGCATGCAAGTGGATGATGAAGTGAAAAAAGCTACTGGAGTAACAGACTGCCAATACATAAATCAATTTCCCTTTGAAGCTTGTCTCGTCATGAAACACCATTTGGCAGAGACTGTTCAGAAGGTTAAGCATTTGCCTCTTTCGGCTATATACAATGTACCCTTTGGATTATAGGGTTTATGCTAGCATGTAAATTAGGTTCATGCATGATGGACTATGTGGGTCACCCTCTTAAGATGAACTAAAGTTGGACTTTTTAATACTCTGTTCATCATTTGTATGAACTCAGTTGATTTCTATTTGGCGTCAGTACGAATCTGTTCTTGCATCACCCACCCTAGTGTAGCATGTCTTCAATTTCATTGATCGACCAGGATGATAACTAGCCTAAATTTTCTCTTTTCAAACAGGCACATGGATCTCCTGAATGGTTTCAACCTACTTATAATCTGGAAACACAACTATCTCAATTTATTGGCAATTATTACGTACGAAAAAGAGATGGGCTTGACAATCTATGGATTTTAAAACCATGGAACATGGCACGAACAATTGATACAACTGTTACTGGTGATTTATCTGCTATTATCCGACTTATGGAGACTGGTCCAAAAATATGCCAGAAGTACATTGAGCATCCTGCTTTGTTCAATGGGAAGAAGTTTGATCTCCGTTACATAGTCTTGGTTCGAAGTATGAACCCTTTGGAAATATTCATTTCTGATGTTTTCTGGGTATGTATGTCTTTTTGGAAGAACAAATTTTTGTAAAACCTCTCAAAACTGTCATGAAAGAATATGATTTTGAGTTGCTCCTCTAATTTCAGCTGTAAAAACTGTGTTGGCAATTGAGTTGTGAACTTGCGGTACTTATATTGTTTATTTGCAGGCTAGATTGGCAAATAACCCATATTCTTTGGACAAGAGCACTCTTTTTGAGTATGAAACTCATTTCACTGTTATGGTAAGTTCCAAGCATTTTGTATTAGTATGAAAACCAATATTTGAGCAATCTTGTGGGTGGTCTTTTTAATCCTAAGTTGGTTGGGACAGAACAAGTACAGTTATGAACACCATTCATTTTGATGCATGGGTTTAACCCAAAGCCTAGATAGAAGATAACCAGATTAACTTTGGCAGCATCTCCTAATTATGTTCATAGAATTGTACTTCTACATATATTCAATGTAAATAACGCATTTACTCTTAATAAACTTTATGGATTTCAGAACTATGTTGGGAAATTGAATCACATGAATACACCGGAATTTGTAATGGAGTTTGAAAAGGAACATAAAGGTATCTAGACAATCTTATTTGTACTTCTATTATTCTTGCCTTTGCATTATTTCAATCTGTAACTTTCTAACATGTTCCCTGTATTCTTTCCACATTTTAGCATTCAATGTCTAATACCATGTATCTTGCAGTTAAGTGGTTGGATATCCATGAGAGAATCCGAAAAATGATCCGAGCCGTGTTTGAATCAGCTGCAACAGTGCACCCAGAAATGCATAGTTCAACGTCTAGGGCCATGTATGGTGTGGATGTAATGCTTGATTGCTCTTTCCAGCCAAAGTTATTAGAGGTATGTCATTGAAGCAACTTATCCATTTTTTCTAGTCAAATAACTGGAATAGAGTATGCAGTCAAGCCTCCTGTAAGCATGTTGTACAAGCAAATGTTCTGATCCTGTCTTACATCCATTTTCAGTGGGTTTTCACTATAAGCTATAGTTCTCTCCTTGCTGTAACACATTGGAATTCCATAATGTTTGCGTGTCAGTCAAGCTTGTATATGGAAATTCTTGTCATTGACAAGTTCTGTTTTGGTGTGCTTTCAAAATAAGTCTCCTTGATTCTACCTCCATGAAAATGCAGGTTACCTACTGTCCTGACTGCACGAGAGCATGCAAGTATGACACAAAAGCGGTAGTTGGAAACGACGAAACTGTCAAAGGTCGGGATTTTTTCAATTTTCTGTTCGGTTGTCTCTTTCTAAATGAAACTACTCATGTAGCCCCACTGTAACTGAGCATGGAAAATGGAATATTTAATTATACACTTATAATGCACATACATTAGATATTAAGTCCATGGTACCCTGATTCGTGGTGATCTTTGTATGAGTTTATGTACTTGCCCATCAATTTTACTTTTGAAGTAAAACTCTGCTTGAAATGGAGGTTGCAATGGCCTGATCTCTTTTGCTGTTTTGCAAAGTGGTATTGGTTCCTTGGAAGATATAATTAGAGGAAAAGAGCTACAGAAGATGATCAACTACTGTTGTACATGTAATATCCACATTATGGTTCAAAGTACACGGTATTGTTCATGGGCGATACCGAAACGTATTTGAATTATTGTTCGGTTTCGAGCGAATTTTCATTAAATCGAAAAGAAATGGTAGTGCAAATTTACACATAACATGAAATATCGTTTGGTTTTGGAATGAAACAACTGAAATATATGTAGTTTCGTCCTATAGCGAAATCGAAACGAAACGTTTTGGTTTCGGCCGAAACTTTGAACCATGGTCTACATATGTAAGCAGGTCTAACACCTTGGTGTACCCTCATAGAAGATGAATCAATGGCTGATTTTTGGTGAGGATGATCTCCTCACCATATAGAGTACCCCAACAAAAAATCAGCCCATTCTGAAATTTCTAACCCCGTTAAATGTGGTTTTCAAGATACAGACGGTCCATAATTCTTCAACTTCTAAACCAGTCTATGAATATCATAATGATTTGAATTTTTGTGAGGATGATCTCCTCACCATAGAGATCGTCCTCACTAAAAATCAGCTATCGATTCATCTTCTATGGGGGTACACCAAGGTGTTGGTCACCGGAACTGATCCAAGAAAAAAACAGAAGCTTCAAGGGTCATATGAGAGTGAACTCCACAAAATTTATCTTGGAAAGGGACGAAGAATTAATCCATCAACGAGAAAACACATAATGAAGAGAACTCTTTAAGAACATGAAGCAGAAACGGTAGATTCAGGGCTGTCTCATAAGGCCAATAAGGCGGTCGCCTGATGCCCCAAGTGAGAGAAGGCCCCAGCCCACTAACCACATGGATGTTAAGCCCACCCCTTGTTGGATATACAAAGCAAAAAAATTGACCTGATTAGTTATCTCTAGCCATAGATTTTAGTACTTTTTAGGATTGGTTTTAGCCATCGGATTCAAGCATGTTTTTCAAGTTGTAAATCCAATGGTTAGAAATCATCAATCAAGCTGATTTTTAGTGTGTTTATCCACCTATAGGTGGGCTACTGGGCTGAACATCTATTCAGTCATTAGGCCCAAAAAATGATCTTTGTAACAAATGATTCAAATGTTCAAATCAGTAGACCACCTCTGGGATTGAAATCATAACCAAAAAATCAGACATTCCTGAGGATCTTAACCTTCTGATTAAGACCTATAAATTGACGGTTAAAACAAAAATAAGCACACAGGCAAACCGTCTATACTGCGTACACAAAGTGGTTAGAACTTGAAGCATTCAATTGATCTGATCACTTGGTCTTCCAGATGAACTGTCCGGATCCGTGAGTTTGGTGGGGTCACTTGTTATACCGTGGATCGTGCGGGGTACCACTGGGAGATGATGAGCGGCCATTGATATATTGGAACACAATAGCTTTAAGGTTTAAGTAGAGCATTGGACCCATCATTTGATGGTCCCACCCAGGAGATCTCTGGCGTGGAAAGTTGACCTGATAGGAGGATCATAACCATCCAATTTCAATTTCTTTGTAAAGAAAATTTTGGTAAGCTGTCTACAAAAGATGGTTAATTACTGGGGCTGGCTCCCAAGAGAGAACAATGATGGATCCCGTCCAATCACCATCTTTTGTTTTTTCCTATTATTGATCGCATCTACTTTTTGTTCACAGGCAATTGATTCTAGGCCAGCACAATAGTGGGTCCCAGAACCTTACATGTCTGCCACGTTTAAGATAAATGCCATTTCCAGACCGTATCTGCGCTCCACAAGATCAGGATCAGTTAATTATTTGGATCCGCATCACCAATGTGTGTTGATTCTAGGCCAGCACAATAGTGGGTCCCAGAACCTTACGTGTCTGCCACGTTTATGATAAATGCCATTTCCAGACCGTATCTGCGCTCCACAAGATCAGGATCAGTTAATTATTTGGATCCGCATCACCAATGTGTGTTGATTCTAGGCCAGCACAATAGTGGGTCCCAGAACCTTACGTGTCTGCCACGTTTAAGATAAATGCCATTTCCAGGCCGTATCTGCGCTCCACAAGATCAGGATCAGTTAATTATTTGGATCCGCATCACCAATGTGTGTCCCCCCATACCACAATTTTGGGCTTTTTTGCTTTACCCCCTTACTTTATTGATGCAATTTGCATCTCACCCAATGTTTTTAAAATATTTGCGTCTTACCCTTTGACCATGGTCAACATCGTTGATCATAGACGGTCTTCGGATGGACATCCCAATATTTTTTAAATGACTATAATGACCTTGGGTGAGACACAAATATTTTATAAACATTGGGTGCAATGCAAATTGCATCAATAAAGGGGGACAAGCAAAAAATCTTTTTTTTTTCATGATTTTTTATTTTTTTTGAGGATAGTGAGCTCAACCTTTTTTTTGAGGATTGTAAACTATAAAAGGAACTCACCTTCACAGGTAGTTAAGCACGCTAATGTCCGTCATCAATGATGATGAGGGACCACAATATGAGCGACGTGGCACACTCTTAGAGGTCACTAACCGTACGGATGTTGGGCCCATCGCTAGGTGGAGCTACATACCAAATATCAGCCTGATTAGTGATTTTAAACCATTGGATCTTTGTACCCCAAATAATGTTCAAATTCTACGGATAAAATCAACCCAAGAAAACGACTCTAATCCAATGCTTAAAAAGTAACAATCAGATTAATTTTTGGTATGTACCTCCACCTACGGTTGGGTCAAAAATAAATGAAGGAAGGTTTTGAACTCACAATCCTCAAAAACCAAAAAAATAAAAAAGAAAAAAAAGAAAAAAATCCTCGAAAAAAAAAAAGGATCTTTTGCTTGTCCCCCTTTATTGATGCAATTTGCATCGCACCTAATGTTCTTAAAATATTTGCGTCTCACCCAAGGTCATTATAGTCATTTAAAAAATAATGGGATGTCCATCCGAAGACCATTTATAGTCAATGACGTTGACCATGGTCAAAGGGTGAGATGCAAATATTTTGAAAACATTGGGTGAGATGCAAATTGCATCAATAAAGTATGGGGGTAAAGCAAAAAAGCCCTAGTTTTTTTTGCTAGGCACTCCAATACCTATGATTGGTGGGCCACCTCTTGTATTTCGAACTGAGGCCATGTACGCCCATCCCAGGGCCCTACCAATTGGACGGCTTAGACCAACGAGTTGGTAAGCCATATGATCGGATCATATATATTAGACAACATAAGTATAATATATATAACAAAACAGGGAAGTTGTCTCCCCACTTATACCCCCTCTTATCTGTTTCAACAAAGAAGGGCCGAAATCTTATCCTCCAAATGATGGTGGATCTCAGCCTCTCATACCCAATTTTGGCAAATGCTCTATCATATAGTGCAGTGGACACAGGCAACCCACTATCTATATACAAAACAAGGAAATTGTCTCCTCTTATCGACTTCACAAAGGATGGCCGAGATCTTATCAGCCCAAATGGATGGTGGATCTAAGCCACTCACACGATTTTGGTAAACACTCTGTCGGAGAGTGCCGTGGGCACGGGCTACCCTATATAACAAAACAGGGAAGTTGTCTCCCCACTTATACCCCCTCTTATCTATTTCAACAAAGAAGGGCTGAGATCTTATCCTCCAAATGACGGCGGATCTCAGCCTCTCATACCTGATTTTGGCAAATGCTTTATCATATAGTGCACGGGCAACCCACTATCTATATAACAAAACAGGGAAATTGTCTCCTCTTATTGACTTCACAAAGGATGGCCCAGATCTTATCACCCCATATGGATGGTGGATCTAAGCCACTCACACTAGATTTTGGTAAACACTCCATTGGAGAGTGCCGTGGGCACGGGCCACCTACTAGTCTATATAACAAAACAGGGAAGTTGTCTCCCCACTTATACCCCCTCTTATCTGTTTCAACAAAGAAGGGCCGAGATTTCATCCCCCAAATGGACGGTGGATCTTAGCCACTCACACCTGATTTTGGCAAATGCTTTGTCAGGGAGTGCCGAGGGCACGGGTCACCCACTAGTCTATATAAAAAAACAGGGAAATTGTCTCCCCCTCTTATAGGCTTCATAAAGAAGGGCCAAGATCTCATCCCCCAACTGAACGGTGGATCTCAGCCACTCACACCCAATTTTGACAAACGCTTTGTCGAGGAGTACCGTGGGCATGGGGCACCTACTAGTATATAATAAAAGTCGCATGTAGTGTCCACAGTAACACAGTAATTTCAATGCTCAACCAATAAAAATGAAGTACTTCACAAAAAAACTAATATGTACATTTGTGATATTCAAGTTTCAAGTCTTGTTTAAACTTTGAGAAATTAGGAAGAAAATCAAAAGGAAAGAACTAGCTATAATAGAAAAGAATTATACAAATGAGCAACAATGTTACACTTGGTATGAGATTCGGTGATTAAGCTCCATGTTGCTCAGTTGATTCAGTTGATCTAGTTGGTTGATTTCTCAGCTTCGATATATTCTTCTGCAATTCCAAATTTGATATCCGCTCCGCCTCCAATGCTCTTTCAAGCTTTTAAGTATTTATGTGCGAGGTTTCATTAGCATTATAATTTTATAAGAAACAACAATTTAGAGATTCCCGAAATTAACACAAAACCACGTATAAATCAAGTTCAATATTTCTAATTATAAAAATAAATAAACAAAGAAGATTAATCAATTGATAATACCTTTGCTGCTCTAGCACTCCATTCCCCTAATATAGCTCTCAGTCTTTCATTTTCTTCAACGTACTGTTTAACATTTTTTCATAAAATAAAATAAAATCTGTAAGCCCTAAAAATCTCTAAAAATCTGTAATATCATAGAAAATACCTGATTATTGGTATTGCGAATGCGTTGGACCTCAGAGTCTTGCTCGGCAATCAAACTACGAGCAAGCCGTAGCTCTGACTGAACTTGATTCATCTGCAATGTGAGAACATACTCTTACTATTGGTTACATTAATTATATCATCAGAATAGATCGTGTAGATAACGAATCTGTTGTCTTTGACTTTTGCAATTCTTATTAGTGTAAACACGGATGCATAAGAGAAATGATGGTATGAATTGCAACGCCATTGTACTATAACATTTAGTTCCACACAATAGTTGATTGTTCTTGAGAAAATACTTGGACACCCTGAGAAAATACACATAAATTTTAATGGTTTTCATTACAGTACTTGATTATTAAAAAAAAAGAGAGTTGAAACACCGTTTATTCAAAAACATCATTTGGATGGCATACCATGTGATAATCAACACTCACCAATTTGGCTGTACCAAGATAGCTAGAGGTATATCTACAATCTCAAGATTTCCTTTTTGGAAGATAAAATATATGAGGGGAAAGAAAGTAGAGAAATATTTCTGTCGAGAACTGCTGGTGAGTCTACTCATTGGTGTTTCTACGAAATTGTGAGTGTATCTGAGGCCTCCAATTTATGTGGGTGAAAAGACGGGGCAAGCAAAAGTTCAGATTATTGTATGAAACTCCATGTTCATTTTGATAATCTAGTTGCAATAAAAGTATACTTTCCTAATTTGGAAAGGATAAACTTGAGTTTGGTCATTTCAAATTGATGTGAAAATGAGATTTATGTCGGAATCATTTCCTGATATGCTGCATCACATGCAGACAATCCTGCATCCTAGACTAATCAGATCAACCATAACCGCAACATGTCGATGTCTAAAGCTCTGGTATTTTAGTCTCGTGGATGCGAAATTTTATTACCAACCATTCCCAATACCTGCTATAAGGGTGCCAACATGTCAGGGGTTTGGATACCTGTATACCAGACCCAACCCGATTACTAGTCAGGTCTAAAAGATGGAACCAGAACATGCCAAATGATGGGTCTATCGTGTCATCAGGTCCAGATAGTGAAAAGAAAATAGGCATATCAAGGTACAAAGACCCTTTTAATTGGATCTAAAAGGATGGACCCAAACCGACTAATCGGGTCTGGGACAATTGGGTAGTTCGGTACCCATTGACAATCCTATCCAGCAATAGACACCAATTCTTAGTTATTGCCTGCTAACACCAATTCTTAGTTATTGTAAATGTCTGCTAACATATCACGGATGTGGCCCCTATGGACCAAAATAACCAATCAGAATATCTCAAGATGGTAGAGATTAATTTCAGGGGCACCCACAAATCCCAAATACAAGACACAAAACAGACAATTAAATAAAGGAAATACAAAACGTGAAAAAAACAATCAGAACATTGAAAATTGGTGCCATTCAAACAGAAAGCCATTCTAAAATCAACATGAGATATAACTGCATTTTACATTATTATATTTGTTATTCTCATAAAGTGTTGGGACACAATAACCAAGATGATGTTGATAAGTATTACCTCAGCAGATAGCGCTCGTAGCTCTTGGTCACGAGCTGCTAATAGATGGGCGAGATCAACCTACAGAAAGAGCCAACAGGAACTTATTATTTTTTCCCAATCATTTTTACTGTTTTTACAATTGATCCAATTTTGTAAAGACAAATAACCATACAAATTAAGGCTCAAGGAATAAAACTGAGATTTGTGATAACATATTAAGAAAGTTGTGCCACAACAAAAAGGTTTAAAGGTTTAAAGGTTTGAAGTTCAAGCTCTATCTCTTAACTATAAATTAGAAATGAAGTGACACCCATTAGGTTACAGATACAACTATATTCTCGAGATCAGAGCTAAGAATGTTGCACCACTATCGAGCTTAAGAACAAAGTGGTTGTGTGGTTTAGATCTTTCCTATCCCTAACATGGCATTCATTACCAGAAAAAAGTTCTGGTTAAGTCAGATTTTTTGGATTCCTAAGGAAGGTCACTTCTTTGGATACATCTTTTCCTTATTCTTTCTTTGTGAGGCATTAAAGTCCACATATCACTGTGATGATTGATCAGCATCTGTAAACCAAAATTTATACCTCTTTAAGCTTCTGACAACAAAACTTCAAATTGTTCCTATTTGAATGAATGGGGCAAATCATCTCTAGGGTGTGTGATCTGATTATCTCTTCCTGAGTCGTAAGATGAAGTTTGGTTGTGTTGATGGATGAATTATGACTCCTCTAACAGTCCCCATTATGCTTAATGGAGTGACACAAGAAGTTTCTGATTTTTGGTTGACAAACTTTGAGGGTCCACATGTCAGCTCAAGCTAGATGTTCGTTTAACACAACAATATAAATTGGGACCATGGCCCAGTGCATTTTGTATGCTTCTACACATAAAGAATGTTTGAATTCATTGAAACAAAAATTACCTGTGGCGTGCTTCCGTCATCGGAACGTTCATATTTGCTCAAGCATTCTTGTAAGCGAAGAATCTGCACTCAAGAGGCATGGTTTGTCAATAATATACAAACAAAATTTACCACTAGGTCCAATTGTATCTCAGGTGCTGCGGATTGACCATTCAAATTGGTGAGCAGTTGGGGCAACTTGCCACTCACCACTTTTATAAACCCAATCCAACAAGCACCAGCTAGCAGCAGTAAAAGGAACTGCTGATTATGCAATGCAGCATCACAGCACCAACATCAACACTTTTTCAATCAGAATATACCTCCTCACTCAAATAATGAAGGTTTTCCCGCTGATATTGCAACAAAGCCATTTGTTGATCAGAAAGACGACCACCATCATGATACCTGTCGAAGCAATACAAACTAATCAGAATAGAACCAAGTATTGACGTACATTAAACTTTGATGAATATTGGAGATGTGTGATGATTTTACTGGATACTTGTGTTAGTGTGATGCTTTTTGCCATCAAAGATTTCAACCAACTTAAGGTGGTTGAATTCAACAGTGGCATCAATGTCACTAATAGAGCAGTGTGAGCACAACAAAATTATCATGATGAGCGTCATTTGCATTTCAAAATTTTGTATGTTCAAGGGGTCAGTTCTTCTTTCCTATGGCTTTGGTTGGGGAGCCCCAGTCTCATCCAGTCATTTACATCGTTTGGACCACTATTTTGACTAAGACCTTGACTGTAGACCATTTGAATAGTAGGGGAATGAGGTTACCTAATAGGTGCTCATTGTGTATATTGAACGCCAAGTCGGTGGAGCATTTGTTGATTCACTGCCCCTTCACTTTCACCATATGGCATATCTTTTTCTCCCTTTTTGGCATTGATTATGTGATTCTGGGTCATGTGATCAAGTTGGAACAAGGGAGCGTTTTGGAGATTTCTTTTAGGAGAGGGCGATTCCTATGGCGTATACTTCCCTTTGCTATTATGTCAGCTGTATGGAAGAAGAGGAATTCTCGTATATTTGAAGGGAAAGAGGCAGCCATTCCCAGGGTGGTGTTGAGCATTAAAGCCCTCTTGTTTTTGTGGTCCTCATGTTATGAGTATAGAGGGTGTTTATTTGGAGCTCATAAGTGCATGAACTCATTTTGGAGCTCATAAGTGGAAATTTAAGCTCATGATGTATTCTCTAATCTAACAAGCATATTCGACTCTCAGTCTTTTTAGCTTTTAACTCAATTAAATAACATCCAAACAATGAGTAGAGAAACAACATGCCAAGTATGACAGAATCCTAGTAGCTAATTGCCTTGATGGAGTCTAAAACAGCACAGAACAACTAAAATGAAGAATGCTTCTATAAGATTCATAGATTAACTAGTTATCATTGACATAAATAAAAAATCAAAAAATGATATGAAGCAAGCAAAAATCCTTCTCCAATCCCAAATTTGAGAACAAAGACAGCATACAATAAAAATTTATCACCTACCTCAATTCTTCCAAGGAACTTGATGGTTGAAGTGCGGAATATAACGACTTCAAAACATCAGGCTGAGAGTTCAATGAATTGTACTGATGGACATACCCTGCAGTTGCCATGACACATGGAAAAAAAAAATTTAACGTCCAAAATTGTAAGGCAGATTTCAGAGCTCAAATTTAATGTATCACTGTTGAATGTGGTAGGTCTGTAGTATGGACAAAAATTAGAACATGTCAGGATGGAAACCAATTCCCTCTAAATATCACATGAATATTTCAATACCCAACAAACATATTCTGAAGTCTTGGCAAGATAATATGGACCTGCACCTATGCAACATAGAATGTAGTGCCTAATATAACCCAATTATTTGTCCAGCGATTTAACCCAATATAATACTAGTCTTACTTTTTGAAAACTAGTTATATCATCTTCCAAATCTTCAAATACCTAGTTTCGCTAATTTGGACATTCCCTACTGCTGCGACACACTTGTACTCCTTTGTGTAACTATGCAACATAGACTCCAGTATTCATGCTAATAAGTTGTGAAGATGCATTTGATGCACCTTCTAAAGCCTTGTCTATCAGCTTCTGCAAGTCCTCTCTGATTAGATCACTCTCATCTTCCTTCATGAGGAGGTTGAACTTGAAATATGCTTCAAAAATGACTCCGAGAGCTTGTGAAACCGCTGAAACGTTGAGCCTCACCCCGAGTTGACTCCAATACTGATTACTGAATCAGCAGCTGTATACCTGCTTTAGTAGACTTATGATCCTGTTCCTATTGAAAGAGAAGTTCTTTCACACCAACTTCCCGTTAGCTTCAACCCGGAGCTTGAGCTCTCTTGTTTTGCTTTTGGGGCAGGCTTCCCTGCGGCCATAGTCTATGAGTAAGGTATGAAAAACAGTTACCGCTTCTGTTTTAGAATCGCTAAATGGAAGAAGAGCCCCACTTTAGAAAAGGGGGAAGGAGTCCGAACGACACAATACCACCATTCCTATGGAACGGATTGCCTGCTACTACCTCTTTGCCTAACTGCTACAGAAATGATTTGCTTTATTGCATATTCGACTTCGCTAGCTAAAGTCGTTCACTCATTAACTCATCTAATCCTTTCACCCTCAACCCCTATGCGCATGCCGCATCTCATTCTCTAGGTGCAGCCCTAAGTCGTGAAGCCTCAACTGCAGAAATAATGGTTTATGAGGGCACCAATGCTTCATAGAGGGTCCTACTCCAAAAATTAAGAAATTGATGAATCTCTATTATTTAAGTTGTTGCATTCTACCTTTTATCTGAAGTCGATTTCCCCTCATCATTTTGTTGTCATGTGACAGGACATGATCCAACTTGCTAGTTTACGTCTGAGAGGTTTAATAGTGGGTACAATGTTTCTCGAACTTATAAATAATCATTTTCTTCTTTCTTGTTCGGGTACAGTTAGCGTTACCAGTACTCCAGAGCAATTGAATGAATAAGTCGAGGTGTGTGATTCATCTGAGGTTATAGAAAGGCTTGTCACTCTTAATGCCGAGGAGTCTTTCTTTCCTAGTACAACACTTAGATTTATTGTATTTGTTGCTAAAATATTAGTATTCAACCCGAAACTCCCGGCGGATGGCCAGTGACCTAAGGAAAGGAAAGAATTAGTTACATTTTTCATATGATCTCCTCTTATAGATAGGACTAACAAAATTGAACAAAGTTCTTTTTGTATCATTTTGCCCATTTTTTATTGATTTTTTGATTAATTTCCTTATTAAATTTGTAAACATATTTAATTATTGAATTTTTTTGAAATTGTTTTATTGTTTCAATTGAAGTTCCCAATAATAAAAATACTTGTTAGAATTAGGTCCCAGGTCTTATGTCAATTGAGAAATACCTCGTTTGTTGCAACAATTCCTAAATACCAAAAAGGGTTTCCATTGGACAAAGAACAGGAAGGAAGAAAGCGAGTGGATCCGCTAATTCCTAATCCTCAAATCAGTCCTTCCCACGGGGTATTGTCTCAATGAATAAGTGATTGTAGGAGTGAAATCTTGAAACAATTCGATGATGTATTTGTCACCAAATTGTGGACCTTTTAATCCAATTTCACATCCTACTTTTTGCTAATTTCATACAAGTTCCTCTCTCAGCCATGACAGATTTTATATGAGTCTTACCAAACTATATGGTAACTTGATGAAAATCAAGTTTCAGTCAATAGAAATGGATTCACAGAAAATAAATCTTTCCTATTTCAATTGCATCTTAATTTTCAATAAAAACATTATTATATTTTTGTTGGTGACAACAGTTGACTTGCCAGAACAGATCTTCAGGAATCTATCTAAAATAAAGATCATGTATACTTTCTTTAGGAAAAATATTTTCCACAAGACGAATCTCAATTTACAGTTGGAGATTACAGTAGAACCATAATAGAAGTCTATAACTATCACTGGCATGCATACTCCTTTCCTGTGTGGTGATTAGCTCAAAATTTTCTTTAATTAATAGAGTAAGATAAGATTAACAACCACAAGTAAAAAAGCAAAAACAGCTCATCAATACAACTAAGAAATATACAAAAGCAAACATCAAAAACCTTCTTTAGAAAACTAATCTCAGTTACAGCTGGAGAACCATAACAGAAAATAATCAACAACATGCTTACAGCTTTCCATTCAGCAAATAATCAAAAGTTAAATAAAAGTAAGAATAAAAGCTCTTTCAATTCACGTAAGAATACTACTAAAACAATCGTGCAGATGTATTGCACCAATTCAACTCCTTAAGATCACTCAGATCTTTACACTCACCAATATAGAAACTCATAAAAGATCCAGCAAATATAACTTCAACAAACATAATTATCCTGCACATTTAACAGATAAACAAGATGGTGTAACATCAGTCGTTTGGCAATATAACAATCATGATTTCAATCAGGGACCTAAAATGAAAGCAGAAATCACTGAGCAGAGGCTTTTCATTCCCATATTGTTATTTAGTAGGAACTTGACGAATATTGCTTACCATAGTTTCAATTGATTTTTGGTTATCAATCATAGTAAATTGCATCATAATTGCTCTAAGTTCAAAAAGCAGACTCTAACTCAATACCTAATATGGGACATCAAGTTCATATAGTTAATTGTATCTTCTGCACAAATTTATAGGGGACCCAGGACATGCTTGACAAAGGTGGTGTGTGTGGCAGATACAATACAGAGACAAGAGAGTATTCATAAAGTGTAACCTTGATAACCTTAGTAACATTGGTATTCTTTTTTCTTTGCTTTTATAATTTACCAAAACATTTATTAACGAGGAAAAAAATGTACCATAAACATAGAAGAGAACCCAAAGAAAGCCTTTAGATAGTCACCGGTTAAATATTATTCTAAACCGTCCTTAACCTAGGTGTTAGCATGGTTTAAAAAGGCTTTTTGAGGCTACATCTTGAAGCTCTAAGAAACAAACTCGAGGCTATAGCCTCAATGGTCATTTCTTAGGCTTAAGCTTCAGTCCATTGAGGCTATAGCCTCGAGGCGCACATGAGGCTATAGCCTCACCTTTCCACGCTAAAACTCGAAATCGTAACTCATTATTTTTCATTTTTTCAATTTTTTCATTCTTTTTTTCCAAAATACCCTCCTCAATAATCTTTTATGATAAAAACGATCTAAAAGGTCTTAATTTTGTTCTCCAAAACCTTTTACTTTGTGAGAAACCCTAAATCTAAGCTTTAATCCTTAGTTTTCCTCACTTGAGAGAAATTCTCATCGGATTTTGATTTCGTCACTTCCTACAGTTTTCTTGTGAGTAACCTCACCAAACTCAACCAAGAAATCAAAGCATTACAGTCTTACCCTACTATTTTCCTAGCTCTATCTTGTTAGTTACTTTGTTAGTAACTTAGTATCGATACTTTGTTAATGTACTTAGTTTATTAACTATTTAGATTTGGTAATTTAGTTATGTGATTTGTGTATTTTAAGATTTGATATCAGCATTAGGCTTTTAGCTCGAGTGCCCAACAATGTCACTCATAAAGTAGAAGCTCTAGCCTCAATAACTTTTATGATTATTTTTTAGAATTGATTATATTTTTTTTTAGAATTTTAAAGCATTTTTTTTTAATGATGCTTACACCACAACACCGCCTCGAGGCTACGCCTCGCCTCGCCTTTTGGAGGCAAACCGCCTCAGTACATGAGACTAGCCTTTTTAAACATTGGGTGTGAGCAAACTCATCTACTTTCCTACACACGAAGAAAGAAATATCTTGAGCACAAAATAACCACCAGTGGTGAGAGATCTCCTTCACAACTAGGAATTGGACAAAAGATGAAACAAAGATTCAAGTATCCTCCAATAATTGTTGTACCTCCACTTTGTTGTTAATCATTCATGTTGATAAGAATTTCAAAAGCAATTATTAACGCACCACTACCATTCCTAACTAAGCCATTGTAGAAAAATGTAAATTGCGCCAGGTTATATAACTACATCAAAATTCTAACTTTTCTATTCATGTAGGCATTTGAAAACAGATCTACAATTAAAGCATATTCATGATTCTCTTGTGTCAAATCCTTTAAGAGAAAGACCATGCCTCAATGTTAACACATACCTATCAACCAATAAAAAGCCTCACTTAAAGTGAGTTTCTAGTATGAATCATTGTGTGTGTACGACTATCATGTACACAAAACATGATTCTTCTTTTCCATTAATAGAGACATGCATGAATTGGAACATTAACTTGTGTGCATGAATATGCAAGCACATAATAGTACCTTTTTGTTCAAAAACTGGTCTTTGGTGATTCTCTTATATGTATTGATTCAAGAAATATATAAGATACGAAATACAGCAAGATTATCTACAGTAGCACCAGATAACTGCTTCGAATTGATATTTTCAGATGCTTACAAGAGTGTTTCAATGATCAATTGCACAAGCATATATTGGTTCTAATTTCTGTCAAATACTCATTTACATTGGCATGTCTGCTCTTCTGCAAGCAGCAAGTGCATTCATTACTGAAATCTTAATGTTGAGGTACAAAGAATATCTAACGTAAATCCAATTCAGTAAATACCAATTCATCAGAGAAAACATCATGCATACGGCAAAACTGTCTACAAGAAAAGTTTTATAACTAGATAATCACATTTTAAGAACGTGACGTTATAACTTATGACAAATTGGAGGTGCAAATAACACAATCAAATATAACAGTTAGATCCTTACAAATAAAGGTCTAAAGTAGTCAACATACCTTAGTAATGTAGATAGAGTAAGAATACTGAATTGAGGTTTCCAAACCATTACAAGAAGCATTAGACCAGTACCTAATCCACATTGGCAAACAACCGTTGTAGAGCAACGTGTCAAGTCATTTGCATATGCCATTGTCTAAGACAAAGAAGAGCATGATAGACTCAAGTTTGATATAACAAATAAATATAAGCATGTGAATCATGGTTCGAAGTTTCGGGCGATCCCGTTCTGGATCAGGCGATCCGAATTAGGAACAACCGGCACTAGTCCATTCCATCTTGGGGGTGCTCGCCCGAGATGCACTGTTCCCTGAAGAAGCTTCACATTGTCTCGAGCAAGACGGCCCAAGACGAAGTTTGATGGGGATCGGCGCCCACCAATCTAGCCTCCGATCCCAAAACTTCAAACCATGATGTGAATAAACTAAAACAGATGTGATGCATTCAAAATGGAAAATGAGTTTATATATCTTGTGTATATTTGCAAAATAACATCCGAAAACACATAAAGAGAATTTATTAAAAGAAAATCAAATTTATTAAGACTAGATCTAGAATAACTCTCAATTGCACAATTAGAAGAAGAATATTCTGTTGATATTTTTTGAATCCTGAAGCAGTTCTAGTGTAAGCTTAAAAGACAACACAAAAGATTCCAATGCAATTGAAAGACTAGATTTCTCGTATTTGTATATCAACATAAATCCAGCCATGTAATGAAGAAGATTGTATATCACAATTGTAAGCAAATGCCTATTATCAACTATGTATCCAACTGTGCTAATGAACTTATGGATATTGTGGAAGGTAGAGTTCCATGTAGTGGTCTCCAGATTGTGCATCTATCATAAAGCACGTAGCCATCAGATTGGACTCATCTAAAATGATGGGCTGTCTATGGGAAATGCAAGTGTCCTAGCAAGCTCATTCACGCCTCATGTTGATTAATTAACTTCTCGACAGATTTGATTATTGGAGTATGTTTCACATGTGGAGGGGCCAATAGCTCCATAATGGGCATCAACATGTGCCTGGCTATGACTGATCATTGTTTGCTTTCCAGTCTAATAAGATTTACCTCCAAAACATGTTTAGTAAATGAATGTGGAGGGACAATCACTTGGATATCCTCTCAGTCTGCAATACAGAAGGCTGAAATGCATTGATGCCCATGTGAAGCAAATAAGATGCAATTGTCATCTGAGGCCCTGGATAATTGGATGTCTTAAGATCCAATGGAAAGCCTCAAGATGTGGTGCTGTGGGAGAGTGCATAAACTAGCTAAGCATTCCCAACAATATATGCTAAAGCGGTCTTTTGTATGGAACACAAGATAGATCTGTATGAAGCTTACAAACACTCTTAAGCCTTTGACTAGTGAATTTTGTCAGGAGGGAAACAAGCTTCTCATGATGCATTCCTTTTGCTTAGAGGGGAAAATTAAACGAAGTCGTAACTCATCAGAAATATTAAGAATGACCTATATAGTATATATAACCAGCACTCCAGTCCAATGCTTTTACATAAATGGCCCAGCCAAAGCAAAATATAACAATTCAACTTCATCATATTTTGCTGAAATGTACTTGTTCTACATTTGATCTCCCTTTCAGTACAATTCTACTACTTACATATGCAAAGACTTGAGACTATGATTACATATTCAGATCAAGATAAAAGAAAAGAAATGGAGTTAAAGTGAAAACAAGGATGTGAGAATTACATAACACGCACCATATGCAGTAGTGGCAAAAGGAAGGCGTATAATGTGCTTCAACTTCTGGCTGAACATATAGTAACCCTATAAAATCAAATATGTTCCTTTCATTCTTTATAAAGTCAACTGAACCAATGTATCAGTTAAATTGTCACATGTTTTGAGATCCCAGAACATAAGCAGTAACATTTGTAGCCAAAATCATTTAGACATTTTTCAATAGTACACATGAGAAGTATTATGGGAACATGTCAACATAATATCATAAAAACACAAGGGCATGATAACATCAAAACATGCAGCTACATATGACTATGAGAAATGAAAACAAATGCCCCCAAATGCTAATATCATGATTGCCTAAAGCACAATAGAAAAAATACAGTAATCACGGAGAAGGCCCTACATGAAACTACTTGGCTAGTTGTAATTCTCCAAGCAAAATGAAAGGAAAATCTAAATATGCACTAATTTGACGGAGAAGTCATCATCTTCATCATCATAAGCCTTTTTCCCAACAGTATGCTGTTGGCTGCATGAATCATGTTCCTCCATTTAATCATGTCTAAGCCATCTCTTCCATTAAGGCAAGTTTCTTAAAATCTCCTCTCAAAACCTCACTCCGCATCCATTTTGGCCTTCCCCTTGCCCTTTTAGGCCCTTTGACTTGCACATTCACTGGTGCTGTCATTAGGCTTCATTGTACGTGATCAAACCATCTCAATCGACTAATTTGTCAAAGAAGTACAAAACACAAGTTACTCCACGTTTCTTCTCAAATGGTAATTACAAAGCAAAGATATCAACTCATAAAGGACTAGAGTGCATACAAACATAAAACTTATTATGTGCATCGTCCTTTTTTGCACTAGAGTTCCAAAGGTTCAAAATGCATAGTAGTGTACAGAAACTATTTAATATCAGAAATCACTAACATTCTCAAGGAGTACCTTATAAGATCCTCAATCAACTTTTAAATTAAAATACAACTTTTTACATCTTTTGCAGTATAGCAACATAAGGCTTGCATAGCTTCTGTTGTGTTGTTTTGCAGTGTGTTACCATGTTGAAAATACATATTAATATGCTAAAGCAATTTACATATAAAGCTTCTCAACATCTTTAAAATGTGTTTCAATCGATTCTCTATCACTCTACTAAAATAGAACTACTTGCATCTTTTGGTGCTGTAACATGCTCCCTCTTATTTCTAAGTGGGTCAAAAAAGAAAACTGAAAGGTCATACATTCCACATGATGAAGTTTTTGACGTTTTCGAAAAGAATTTCAAACATAAGGACAATATGAGTTACTTTCAAATTCACGACCACACTTGACATGATGTATATGTTTGTCATTTTCATTTATTAAATGCAAAATCTGAATCACATTCTTTTGCAGAACTGTGGCAAGCTTAGGGTAAATTATATATCAAATAAGCAAAGAAATAAGGATTACCTGCAAGCGCACTTTCTGGACTTGGTATACTAGATATTGTTGAAAGATGCCTGAAACCATAATCAAATGTGATTTTTAATGAAAAACTGGCTTTGTTCAACTATAACAATTGCATTGAAAAATAATTTAGGATACAAGGGCATTAAAAGTGAAGTTGTGTCGTGCAACCATGCTAGAAGCCGAAAATTGAGAAACTCTACTAGAAAGGGAGAGAAAAAAGTACAGTTCAATTACCCAATAGTGAAGTAAATCACATTGTCATCTCTTGTGACAAAGACAAAGTGCAACACATTAATTATCAAATAAATGCTTTTGGAATCTGTTTTCTATAAAAATTATATCGCAAGTAAAATAACTAAACACATAGCTTTCTCATTAAATCAAATTCACATTTTTGGAGTTCTTTTTTATTGTTTTATTTCAACATGTTCCTGTACATCTTTTACTTTCTGTAGTTTGTACAAATTTGGATGACCGATTTTGCATACCTTGGCATTTAAGTCAAGCAGTACTTCAAATGTAAGATATTGCCAGAACCAGGGTCGATGAGTCTAGGAAATACGAGCTTAGTGTAATGTCCCGATTCGTTGGATTTGGCTAGAGAGGCCCAATGGGATCGCAATGGGGGCTACACATACAGTGCTACGGATGGACACGGGCTTGTAGGCTTTCAAGGGTCCTTGGTTTGATGAAAAAAAGAACTCCAAATGGCAAAGCCGACCAGGGACTGGATCTAGAATTATTAGACGATGCTTATGGGTAAAAAACAATCTTCTTCAAGGTACAGATAAGTCATACCATATCCTCCAACTGAGGTTTAAAATATCGTTTCGTCTCGTTGTTTCAGTAAGCTGACGGAACGAGACGTATCGACTGAAACGAAATGGAACGAAACAATGGAAAAAAACAATATATGTCTTGTAAAAATTAAACCATTTTCTAATGTTTAATTAGGCCACAAACTTGTTTTTTAACATTTATATGTATTATAAGACACACATATCATGAAAATATGCTTTAAAACTAGTTTTAGTACTTAAATCAGGCTTTTGGTAAGAGACGATACATTCCCCAATGTATCATCTTGGTACACTACCGAAACAAGACGTCGTCTCGGCCGAGACAAAACGAAATGAAATTTTGAATCATGCCTCCAACAGACATATGGCTGAGTTATATATGCTATGCCATGTGTTCCTGGCAGAATCTACCTAAACATCATGCAAATAATAAGAGGTTCCATTGTCCTTTTTTACTGAACAACTCATCTTACCAACCCAGAATGTCCACTTTTACTTTAAAAAATAGGACAAATCTTTGATGGGATTTTGGATCCCCAGACAAAAGAAGCCGGATAAAAATTGTTGAAAGGCCAATGTAAGACCTTATAAAAAGAATGAATCACAAAATAACCATCTCTAGACCATCTCCACATCCTAACATACTTAGCATACATAATATATGCACGCATTTGATGCACTAGGGATCCCTTAATTTTTTTCCAATTTTTAAACTGCGTTAATATTTTATTTTAGAATTTAATATTTAAATTGTTTTTTGCTTACAAAATAATATTATATATAGATAGTTAACCAATCATAATTTCATTTCTACTAATGAAAGAATATCACATGTAACTTGAATCCTATCTACAAATAATTTAAATATACGATACATTTTTGTAATTTTTTGTGAAGAAATATTTCTATCATCATCATAAGCCTTTTCCCAACAATATGGGGTTGGCTGCACGAATCATGTTCTTCCATTCAATCCATCTCAACATCTTCGTCTTGGTTACACGTTCATCCATCTCAAAGAAATATTTCAATCAAAATTTATATTTCGCAGCATATATATACACACACATAAATTCCCTATCAGTTCCTCCAGAAATCTAATATTTCAAAAGATTCTTGAAATAATGTCAAAATTTAATGCCTTACCTACAAGTGACATGATGAATATGAAATATGTCAATCGTGCTCGTAATATGATAAAGGATAGCTGGGATTTGGGATAGATTGAATTCCAAAATCCCTAAGGAGTTGTAATGCTTACGGAAGACTATTAACTTATGGTTCTCTGAGAGAAGAAATTAATGAAAGAATGAAAAATAAAATTTCCCTCTTTTAGTCCAAAAAATGAGAAGAAACATGGTTACCTCTAAAAGACAACCACTGTTACAAAGGATGGTTGCAGCTAAACACATAAGGAAAATGACGAGAAATAGGAAGGTTCAAGTACAAAGTGACCTTTAGAATTTATATTTGAGTATGCAAGCCTTCTAAAGGAACAAAGGCATTAAGGGTAGTCCTTGGACTGGGCAATTCCTAGTTAAGGGTCAAATCCTGTGAAGAATATGTTGGTGTATTTGGAGGGAAAAGAGCAGGCACATTTTCAAGGAAAGATACAGATTGGCTGATTTGGTCATCGCCAAATCAAGGCTTCATCATTCGACTGGTCCACCATTCTCAAAGAATTTAAAAGAATATGTTCTGTACTATTTCTGTGAACTTCTCCTTTTGGAGTAGCTAGTGAGGGTGCTGCTTCAATTAGCAGAGGGGTGTACCAAGTTTCTTTCTGTATAGGGGTTTCCCTTCTCTCATTGCTATATACTTATCTCTACCTACCAAAGACGGGAAAAAAGGAACAAAGGCATTACATGTGCAGGTGGACTTGCACAAGGACAGACACGCCCAAATGGGAATTCAAGCAGATAAGTAGGTATACATTTCAAACTAAGCACAAGAATAGCTCATACAGGAACAGGAAGTATGCTTTGAATGGATGAAGTTCCAGTAGAAGACCTGTAATTATCAAAAGAGCTACACTGCAACTGCAAAGCAATGACGGAATCAATCTCTGTATTGGAAGAAATATCCATGGCGCGGCTACAGCCACAATAGCATAACCTGCCTAGAAATTGAAAAACTATCAGCAATTAAAGTATTCTCAATTGCAATTTCACAAAGCAGACTTATACTTGCCAATAAGAAACAGTACAAAATACTCCCAAGAATTCTCGTAGGCTTCCGATGACCATATAAAGGAGCCTCATGCAGTATGTCAACAAACCTATAGTAGCAAAGATGGTAACTGATCAGTAAAACAAGCAAAGTTCCTACCTAAACTGGACAATGACTACATGTAGTGTCTACCAATCCATAATTCTACCGAAGTAAATCATTTATCCACAAAAATCAATCCACGATTAAAGAAATATATCTGAAGTACTACAAATATGGAAAGTTAGCTAACGTTGACCACTTTCAAATGCAACTTTAACGCGGAAGAGAGCACTTAGAGCATCAAATGAGACCCAGTTATCACTTACAAGATACTAAACTAAAATTAGTGCAAAAACACTTAAATAACCGGAACTGCACAAAGAGAAAATAGGATGGTGGATGGCAGATAAAGCTTGAATGCTAAAGCTTGAATTTCCAATTAGGCAGTGAGATAAGGCTTAACGAGTTCTAAATCTCATCTGACAACTAATTGAGCATGAAATGTACTTGCTTTCAAGTGTAAATTCTCAAAAAATAGATATTTTCACCGATTCTAACGATATTTGCAGTGTATTTTCAAATCATTTAACCCGATCTTAGAATTATTAGTGAACTAGTAAAAGTTTAGAAACAAATCTAATAGAAATTATGGAAGATCGAACTTCGAAATATAATACTAAACCGAACAAATTAGACAAATAGATCAGAAGAAATTCTACAAATTCCAAAGAGATATCAATCGAGAGCAAGGGTTTTCGAAATATGAATCGGATCCAGTTCTGTAATATCAAAATCGACAAATCGAATCGTTAAAAGGAACAAAAATAAAGAAGAAAAGCTTACAGATTGTTCTCTTCGGGAGATATGGAAGTAGACGAAGAGTGTCTATCGTGAGCCATCTCTTCTAGGGTTTTTGACCTGAGACCTTTTGTTTGTTAGGTGTCGCACAGTTGGAGACCAGCGAAACGGTTTCCCTTCTCTCTTCTTTCCCGCTGAAAATTCCAGGAAATTGGTTTTGCTACAGTGAGGCAGTTTTTAGATGGGAAATGATCGTCTATAAGCGAAATATAAGGACACGTGACACGCATATCGCTCTGACCCACCATTCCATGGAATCCCCTTTCATGAATCGTAGACGTGGGACCCAACCCGATGCCCCCAAGTTTGGTGTCCCACTTGGTAAGTACCTCTCCCAAAATGCCACTTGGCGTACTTCGGGCTCCACTGAACCATGGATGTTTGGTTAACCTAGCGTACACTCCACAAAAACAGTTTAATTGGTGATTTCTAGCCGTTGGATTTGAGCATTTTAATGGGGTGATTTCTAGCCGTTGGATTTGAGCATTTTAATGGGGTGATTTCTGGCTGTTGGATATGAGCTTTTTTTTGCGCTAAAATCTAACTGCTAGAATCACCAATCGAGCTGATTTTTGTGAGGAGATCCAACGCCCACCAAGATCTGGGCCCAAATGTTTTCCCGTGGCATTTTGGAAGGGGAAGACTTCAAACTTTGATGTCCCCGGGAAGAGTAATACTTGGCTGACCAGCGGTCAGTGACCATAGCAGACAATATGAGCCACGTGGCATATTTTAGAGGACACTAATCGTATGGATGTTTGGCCGATCCCTAGGTGGACCTACAAACCAAAATCAACCTGATTAGGGATTTCTAAGTGTTGGATTGGAGTCATTCGTGGGTTGATTTTAACCGTGGAATTTGAGCATTATTTGGGGTACAAGATTGAAAGGTTTGAGATCACTAATCAGGATGATTTTTGGTTGATAGGCCCTCCTAGGGATTGACCAAGCATCCATACCGTCAACATCCTCTAAAAATGTGCCAAATGGCTCATATTGTGAGCGGTCACGGCTTATCTGACAGTCGCTGGTCAGCCAAGTTTTACTCCGCTGGGAACAGCATATTTTTCCGAACTCTTTTCATTTACACACCCTTTTCTATCCTTATGGCCTGTTTGGGAATGCAAAAAAATGCGGCTAGCGGCGTAATTCGTTGTTTGGTAACTGCAAGGGTCCCCTATTTAGGGCCGCGTTTTTTCTGATTTGATCCCCAAAATCTGACCAGCTGTTTTTTATCAGAAACTCGTTAAGAGCACCCCAAAACTCCCCTCTACAGTCCACCCCCAAACCCTAAAACATCTTCTTATCTTCCTCCTTTCCACGCCTCAATCTCCGACTGAGGTCTCTCTGATTAACTACTACCACCAGCTCAATTATCTCCTCCAGTCGAAGCTCTCGGATTCCACCTTCTCTTACCTAGAATCCGCCGGAGAACTCCAAACAACCAGTCTTACAAAAGGCAAAAAGTCATCTTCTTTGCCTTGCCCGGCGCCTTCACTCCCGCTTGCTCTCAGAGACACCTCCCGGGGTTTGTTGAGAAGTCCGATGAATTGAAGGCAGAGGAGAAAGGGCGTCTCCATTCCCAAGCAACAAAAAAGTATGCTTTTCTCTGATTCTATTTCCACCTTGATGTTTGTTCTTCTTTTTTATTGTTTTCTTAGTTTTATCCTGTTGCACTGTTGAGAGAGAGAGAGAGAGAGAGAGAGAGAGAGAGTTATCCAGCTACATCGTTCAGAAATTTTGCTTATCATAATCTTTCTTCTAATCTCAAATCCTTTGAAATTGTGATTATAAACAGCAAGAACTTTGTTGACAGTTAAAAAATTAATATAAGAAGAACTTCAATTTGTGATGGGGTTCCCCCAAAAACAAATATGGGAACTTTTATTAAAACCAAATCTCACCTGAGAGCCCCCTAACACCCTTAAATTAAGGTTGAACAAAATGTTCAAACTACAATGTTAACTCATCTATAATCGATATGATCAATGGGTTTTCGATCATCTTAGATGCCTGAATGATGCCATTGTTTGAAACTCCTTGATCTATTGAATGAACCAAGAAAAATACCTTTCCAAAAGATGCCAAAAATGGTAGCTGTTTATTAAACATTTAAAGGGAATTTGGGTTGATGTTAATATGTTATATTTGATTATTTTTGTTAAAGATTGTTGCTTGAACTCTAAAAATTCTCTTGGCCTGTAGATTCTGTTTCAACCATTTCATAATATCTTTAATTAATTTGTAGAGGAGGAAAATGGGCCTAAGAACTTTATGTTGTTGAGGAAATAAAGTCTCTTACATTGAGTATGGCCACTAAGAAGACTGTAGTATTGCCTTTTGATGCAGGTTAAAGGGATAGTAAAGGAAAATGATGGAGAAGGAAGAAGGAGATGAGGAATTGCCTAGGGATGCAAAGATCGTGAAGTCACTGCTGAAATCAATGGGCGTGCGAGACTATGAGCCCCGTGTTGTTCACCAATTCTTGGAGTTGTGGTACCGATATGTTGTTGATGTGTTGACAGATGCCCAGGTGTACTCGGAACACGCTGGTAAGCCTGCCATTGATTGTGATGATGTCAAGCTTGCCATACAAACCAAAGTCAACTTAAGCTTTTCGCAACCTCCTCCTCGAGAGGTAATCTGTTCTTAACTAATTCGTTAAATCCCTTATTCTTGGTTCTTCTCGTTGAATTTTCTTTGCTCTCCTGACAACTGGTTCCTGATGCAATTTTATGTGGAGTTTTCTTCTCACAATGAAATGAAAGTACAATTCTGTGTTAAATCAATCACCTTGTTTAAAAAAAATCTATTCATGCTTCGCATGTTATATTTTGGTATCATTGCTTTTCCAGAAGAAAAATACACATATCTTGTATTCCTAAATTTCCCTCGAAACTTGGTTTTGTTTTGCTTTGGGTTGGATGAAAATTTGAAAGATTTTTTTCTTTACTAAACTTGAAAGGCATTGAGCTTCTACAAGGAGATAAGATGTATAAGTTTCCATGAGGTCAAATGTGGGAGGTACGAGCCATCGTTCTAACGGTAGGCCCCAGATCATGAAGTTGTTATTCTTTCATGGTTCATACACTCTGAGGATTTGCAGTAGTGTTTTCTATTATTGGAAAACCTTCAAGACTTCTTTAGGATTGACTAATATGATTGAAGGTGTCAGAGTACAAGATGAGGTGGCAGCAGTCTTCTATTGAGTTCATCTAGCAACAACATACTGATAGTGTATCATCGACCATGGTAATTAGTATCATACAGTCTTGACTAAGACGTCTCATTCTGATATATGAGATTCTAATTCAAGTAATTAAACCTTGTTTTCATAATATACTAGTGGATGGCCTGTGCCCACGGCACTCCCTGAGAAAGCGTTTGTCAAAATCGGGGGTGTGGCTGAGATTCACTGTCCAGTTGGGGGATAAGATCTCGGCCCTTCTTTATTGAAGCTGATAAGAGGGGGTATAAGTGGGGAGACAACCACTGTCACTTGTTATATAGATGTTCTTTTTATAAGACATATATAAACAGCATACTGCATATATATATAACGTTTAGCTTCATTAAGTGTTAAAAATAGTCTAGCTTAATGTATTTTATGAATTTCTGATAGAAGATGTGGTTAAGAGGGTGATTAGAAGTTCGGGTGCTAAATAAAATTGAAATGATGGAGAATCACATCATCAAGGATGTTTGGGAAGCAAGGAATGTGGATGGAGCATTTTGCCGACTTTGGGTTCTGCGGGTGTTGTTATCATGTGGGATAAGAAGGTTCTTGAAGTTTCGGAGGAACTTTTAAGCACTTTTTCGGTTTTTGTGCTTTGCAAATCTGTTGAAGATGGGTGTTGCAGGAGTGTACATGCCTACTTATAGGACTCTAGAGCTCAATTTTGCCAGGAGTTAGATGATGTGGCTGGGATTTGGGCTTTGCCTTGGTGCATTGGGGCGACTTCAATGTTATTTGTATCTCTTATTAGAAAAAGGGAAGGTACGTAATCTCTAGAAGTATGAAGGACTTTAGGGCTTTTGTGAGCAGAAATAACCTTATACACTTGCCGTTGTGTGGTGAAAAGATCACATCGTCACTTATAAAAAAAAAGTCATATTCTCCAACCTCTAGGATATCCCTACTATGTGCTGGCTCGACAGATTTTTGGTGTCTCCTAGCTGAGGAGCATTTTCCTTGTGTGTCCCAAATGTCCATTCCTAGGCCGGCTTCAAATCAAACTTTTCTTTTGAATTGTGGGGGGATTAACAGCCATACATCTCCTTTTCGCCTCGAGAACACGTGGCTCCAGAAGGCTGTTTTTAAAGTGAAAGTGAGGGAATGGTGGAGGATGATGTCTTTTGAAAGGAGAGCCGGGTATGTGTTCGTAGGAAACTAAAAGCTCTTAAGGAGGAAATTGTATCATGGAATAAGGAGGAACTTTGGAGGGTGGACCTGAAGCTGAAGTTTTTGATGGGGGAGATTTCGATACTAGATAAGAAGGAAGAAGAGGTCCTTTTATCCTTGGTAGAGAGGTGCAGAAGATCCAATCTCTAAGGTGAGTTTCAAAGTATTGTCAAAATTGAGATAAATATGAAGCAAATATCTAAGTCGGGTGGTTGAAAGAAAGGGATTATAACACCAAAACTTTTCATTGTATGGCTAGAAGAAGAGGGAGTTATATATCAAGAATCCAAATTGAGGATCATAGGTTGGAAGGTAAAGCGGCTATTAGAGTAGGGGTGTTGGGTTTCTATACGAAGCTTTATTCAAAACCTAATCCTTTTAGGCCCACGGTTGATGGATTGCCTTTTAATTGTATATTGGAGGATCAAAGAAGGTGGTTGGAGAGACCGATAGAGTAAAGAGGGAATATTGGGTACTATAAGATCTATAGAAGGAGATAAAGTACTAGGGTTGGA
Source organism: Euptelea pleiosperma (assembly GCA_035048495.1). Taxonomy (NCBI): domain Eukaryota; kingdom Viridiplantae; phylum Streptophyta; class Magnoliopsida; order Ranunculales; family Eupteleaceae; genus Euptelea; species Euptelea pleiosperma. The sequence goes on from CM068548.1 coordinate 14,448,407, forward strand.
GGACTTCTCTTTGGCTTTCTACAGTCATTATTGGGATGTGGTGAGTCATGATTTTATGATGGTAGTGCTGGAGTTCCATGAGGATGGCTGTTTAGATTATTGTTCCAACAACACTCTAAATGCTTTGATCCCTAAGAAATAAGGCACAAACAACATTTCAGACTATAAGTCGATCAGCTTGGTGGGTAGCATGTATAAGACTAGTGAATGGCCCGTGCCCACGGCACTCTCCGACAAAAGCGTTTGTAAAAATTGGGTGCCTTCGGCGCTCAAACGGAATAACAGACTGGGGCGTTACCTCTTTTCCATTATAACGGTTACAACGGATTGTAATGCACAAAGGGAAAAATGGAAAAATATGAAAATTACATAAATAACAAAAAATAACCGTGTTAAAATTTAAAATTCAAATTTTTAATTTTTAATAAATTGAGGTCAAATGAGTGGGAGTAAATGAATAAATGAGGGAAATTGAGTGGCTGAAATCTAACCATCCACATTAGATGGATGGATTTGATTTCAACCACTCTTTATCTTATGAAGCAGGACAAGATAAGAGAACACAACTGAGTTATTTTTTATATGTGTGGGTGGCCCGTTCCTGTAGCACTTTCCGACAAAGTGTTTGTCAAGATCGGGTGTGAGTTAATCTCAGCCATTGATGTGAAGTATAGTGGATCTCAGCCACTCATTATTGAAGCCATATAAGGTAAGAGGGGGTGTAAGACAACCACTTTCACTTGTTATATAGATAGCAGGTAGCCCGTGCCCATGGCACTCTCCAACAAAGCATTTGCCAAAATTGGGTGTGAGTGGCTGAGATCCACTGTTTATTTTGGAGATAAGATCTTGGCCCTTCTTTGCTGAAACATATTAGAGGGGGTATAAGTGGGGAGACAACTTCCCTGTTTTGTTATATAGATTATAAGACTCCTTATAAAACAAATGTATAAGACTAACTCTAGATTCCGAGGAGTTCTGGATGCAATTATATCGCCGCCTTCTCAAAGTGTTTTCATGCGGGAGAGACAAATTTTGGATCGATTGCAAATGAGTGTATTGACACTCGTCGACATTCAAGCTCCCTTGGGGGTGGTATGGAAATTGATATGGAGAAAGCCCACGACAATGTAAATTGGGGGACTACTTGCTCGGTAGGATGGGTTTTAGGGAGCTATGGAGAGGGTAGATTCGGAGATGCATTTCCTCTATTTGCTTTTCGTTATTGGGTTAATGGTTCTCCTGCAAGGTATTTCAAGAGTTCGAGGGTTCGTTAGCAAGGGGATCCAATCTTCTTCCTTAAACAAATGATGGAAAAGTTCAGAGAAAAGAGGAAGAATCTCCACATAGTCTTTTATTGACCTAGAAAAAACGTATGATAGTTCCTAAAGAGTTAATTTGTTGGGCATTGGGAAGGGAGTCTCAAAGGGTACAATGCCATCATTAACGATATGTGTGAGGGAGCAGTAACTAGTTTGAGAACAATTGGTGGTGAGACAAGTGGGTTTACGCCCAGGATCGACCTTAACTCCATATCTTTTTGTTTTATATAGAGATGAAGTAACTGCTCATATCCAGATGAGGCCCCCTGGTGTATGTTATTTGTAGATAACATAGTTAGATGACGAGAGTAGAAAGAAGAAAGATGTAAAACTAGAAGAATGCTTTGGAGTTCAAGGGTTTTAAAATAAGTAGAACCAAGGTAAAAGATATGGAATCCAATTTTAGTAGGATGCACATAGAGATGATTCACCAATTAAAATTGATGTCCAAGAGATACCCCGAAGTGACCAACGTCGTTACCTTGGATTTATGATTCATAAGTACGGAGAGATTGAAGAAGTTGTTCATAAAATTAGAATTTGGTGGCTAAAGTGGAGATGTGCTTCCGGAGTGCCATGTGATCAACGCATACCAATCAAACTAAAAGGAAATTCTATAAGACAACAATAAGATTGGCGATTCTTTATGGTGCAGAATGTTGGGCAATCAAGAAATAGCGTGTTTATAAAATGAGCATAGCCGAGATGGTTGTGTTGAAACATTAGGAAAGATAAAATTAGAAATGAATACATTTGAGAAAAAAATAAGAGTAGCCCTAATAGGTGACAAAATATGGGAAAGTTGATTGAGATGGTTTGGTCATGTACAATGAAGATCAATGATAGCACCAGTGAGGAGGAATGTGCAAGAAAATGGCAAAGAGAAGGCCAAAACAGATATGGGTTGAGGTTTTGAGAAGAGATTTTAAGAAACTTGACTTAACTGAAGAAAGGGCTTTAGACAGAATTAAATGGAGGAACAAGATTCGTATAACCAACCACTATCATTGGGATAAGGATTATGATGATGATTTTTTGTGAATCTTTTTCTTTTTTATTTTGATGGGATTGAATTGCAGGCATGCTCCCTTTTTCAATTTTATGGGATTGAAACCTACAACCTGTGAGATTGGTATGATTCTTTTTTAAAATATGGTACTAAATTTATTTTTCAAAAAATTTAAGTAACTTCGACGAAATTGTAGAATGAAAAAAAAAAGACAAGGAATTTTTCTGATTTTTGTTTTTCATACCGTTCCGATTTTGGTCTATCCAGAAATTGAAATTTCAGATATTTCACCAAAATTTAAAACCTTGCAATTGAAGAATGATCTTTGTTCTAAAGGCTCATTTTTTTATTGCTTAGTTCATATTTCTTGTTATTGTTGAGTTCTTATAGCAATCCTTCAAATAAAAATTTAAATTGGTTGCATTTTGTTTGATATTAAGTAGCTTTAATTAGAAAATCAGATAGTAAAGGATTGTGATTCAAGTCCTCTAGGATTCCCACTGATGTTTATCTGGACCCAGATACGTGTCTGAAATGGATAAGAGGTGTCTTTATAAGATAGAGGAGAAGTTAAAACTTATTTTTGTATTCTATGATTCTTTTAATACAATAATTTGCAATAACCTTATAAATTATCTAGTATCCATAATAGACCCACAATATAGGTAATATTATTTGATTTTATAACATATAAACATCATGTAGTAGATACCTGAACCATAAATAAGCTCATTTGGATTGTCGCAGCAATTCTAGATCAGATCCATTGAATGGGTTGCTCAACCACTACAGTTGGATGATCATAATGATCCTAGGTTTGTTTAGTAGTTTATCTTAGTCCTACCCTCTTACATGTGCCACCTGTACTTCTATGCTGTTGGTAAACCATACTTACACTCTACCAACAGTAACCTTTGATTCCTCCTGTCCCATGTCAAAGAACATATTTGTGTCAAGAGGCTTGCAAGCCAGCAACTGTTGGAAGGCTGTTGTCATCATTTACAAGCCTTGGCCCAACTATTTGGGCTGAGCAACATGAATCTTGTTTTGCTAGTCAATTTTATCTAAAACTATTATCTTCTTTCACCACGTATTCATATTTATTCTTACCTCAATCCACCTGAATTTTTGGTCTTCCTCTCGCCTTTTTAGAGCATGAGTATGAATATTCTCCATGATTCTCTTCCTGAGTTTTTAGAACTATTTATTAAAGAAATCCACGATTACTGGTACCAAGTACTAACATATTCAACTACTCATCAGGTCCTACTTGAGCTGGCTAGAAACAGGAACAAAATCCCACTGCCGAAGTCGATTACAGGGCCTGGAATCCCACTGCCGCCTGATGAGGACACACTGATTAGCCCAAACTACCAACTTGCAATCCCGAAGAAGCCACCAACCCATGCAGTTGAAGAAACAGAGGAAGATGAAGAGGGGGCTAATCCAAATCCAAATCCTAATCCTCCCCAAGAACAAAAGACAGACCAGCAGCAACAAACACCCCAGAGGGTATCCTTCCCCCTTGCGGCAAAACGTCCAAGGTGATAGCTTTCCACTAATGTGAATATGGGATCTATTTGTAAACTCTTATGTAAAACACTCGATGAAACTGCACCCTGGAGGCCAGTTAAAAGAGGAAATTGAGAACGCTATATTTGTTTCATGAACATTGCCAAGCTATTTGCTACTCTTTAACTCTTTATTATAAGAACTTTTCTACTTGTTCAGAGAGACTTGCTAGTCGTTCATGTTTATAATATGAGTAAATATCAGGTTACGAGCGACAACTGCCCGAATGGTCCACCCATATATTTTGTCTGTATTTTATGTGGTCACAACTACAACTTGGAGCCACGGTTTTCTTGGTCTTCAAGCTTACCAAATATGACCTCGTATAATATCAGTAGTCGTTGGCTGTTACTGGACCTTGACTCTCGATGTGGATGTTTCTTAGATTCGTGGATAGACTCAATCATAAGAACCCCTTATTTCTTGACCACACGGTCTTTAGTACTTGAAACTTGGCCTGACCTATAGGTTGCTCTTCCAGGACAAGCGTCCCAAGAAATTTTTTTGAAGCAATTGAAAGGTAGATCTTAATAAAGAAAGTGCTCCATAATACAATTTCGGTTTGATCCTCGAGATAATAGAACTACTCCCACGAAGGTGAAAGTTGAAGAGCTGGAAACACATGGGAAACACTTTATTTTCATGCTATCCTACAAAGACCACGTAACAAGAGGGAAGAACTGGACCGCTCTCTGCGGTTTGATCCTTGAGATTATAGCAACTTCCACTAAGGTGAAAGTTGAAGAGCTGGAAACACATGGGAAACAGTTTATTTTTCATGCTATCCTACAAAGACCACGTTCTCAACCAGCTTCGCAACCTGTTAAAGGGCATAAATTCAGCGTCATTTAATTGCTGAAAGTACCCGGTCTATTTTTCCAAATGACTCCCCCCAACCAATTTCAAATCCATTTATGCGATGTGAGATCAACAAACCATAACGGAAACAGAGCAGTATGAACACCACTGCATAGTTACATCACATTTATGTATATGTATGTAGCCTGTAACATTTGTGTTGGATGGGAGTGCGGGCTCAGTCGGATGCAAAAGATGGCATTTGAGGAAAATAAGCCTCCTTTGGTCCTTGTTGAATCCAGTTAGTCATTGCTTCTTCATTCTGGAATCATAATGGTTGCTATGTACAAATACATTTAATGTTGTGCTTGTGCATTGCATGCATCTCATAAACTCCGTATAATGGAATTTTCGAGTTCTAAATCGAAGCTTGACTTGTAGAGGATACTAGGAATCAATGACCCTTAAAAGAAAGCTAGTTGTCACAAAGATTCTGATAGATAAGGGAAGATGCTGTGACCATGAAGAAGACTCTGATAATCGAAACCAAAACCTTTGACCTAGAGGAAATCTCTGTGAGAAATCGCCCGTTTGTGAAGCTCATCGAAAGGGGTAGAGGATTCACCAAAGCTATTTTCCTGAGCGACAGTGGAGTCAGTTGGTTCAGTCAGGTGTTAGAGGAACTATGCTCGGGTAAAGATAGAAGTAACTTCGTCAGAAAGCTTCACGATAATGGTAGAACTTGGGTGGCAATTCGCGGAGCGAATCACAGGGGGGTCTTCTTGAAAGTTACGGAGTTCTTTGGAACCTCCTCCTCTTCCACTATTATCATTCCGGAAGGCTCTAGCAAGGATGGGTTGAGGAATCTTGTTTATGTTACCAACAGGTTTTTCCTGGGAACCCCTAAGCAACTACAAAGGGTCGACGGTGGTAGAAAAGATGGTTCTCGGTCGTACTAAGGAAAGGCACCTATGGGAGAGGTCCAGGCGAAGGTGGAACAGATCGGAGGAGACCCTTGCATTATCACGGACTACAACTCCGCATCTAGCTCCTTTGGGGCATGGAGTACGGCGGTGGTGTGCGACGCAATGGGCATGGATCTATCTCCGGCTCAAGTCAAAGGAACTATACTTCGTCATCTCAGACCTCATGGCGTAAACGACGTTTTCGAGTTCGAGAATGGGAGATTTGCTCTTCTGGCGAAGGAGGAGGAGGACGTCAAGAAGATTTGTGACAGTGATGGACAATGGAGTTGTAAGTCTTCACCGGTGGTGGCCTTCTGTCCATACATTCCTCTGTGAGTCGCTAATCAGAGAGCGGTGGCTGGTTCTGAAGGGGATACCGTTCCATTTGCACAACGAGAATATTCTCGCGACTTTAGGCGATATTTGTGGGGGGTTCCTCGCTCCCGACGACAGAGGACTTCGATTAGATAACCTGAACTCCGTTCGACTGAAAGTTGCAGATGTGGGATTGAAGCGCATCCCCAGGGTGATCCAGATTAGGGACAGGGGAGTCGTTTTTCCGGTGATAGTTGAAATCGAAGAACCCTTTAGCTCTACGATGTCCTTGGAGCCATGCAAAGATATCTTCCAGCCGATCATCCCTGTTGTCGACGAGGTAGCAGGGTCGCGAGGTCCAGGTGGCAGAACTTGGCTTGACAAGGAGAAAGGGGTGTCGGGGTCTCGGACAGGTGGAGCTTTTGGAACCTATGTGGAAGGGGTGGACCACATGAGGAATTCCAGGTGGGAGAGGGTAGACCAAGCTAAAGGTCAGCCGAGGAATTCGAATTACCCGCTTTTAAGCAGGGAGTACAACTCACAGCAGGGGGGAGGACAGGTGTCGATTGTCAATCGTTTTAAGCTACTGGAAGCTAAGCCGATAGCTGGGGAAGATAGACCTGAGGTCAATCACGTGGCTGAAATTGGCAGGGCCGAAGAACCAAGGCATCAATCCCCTCTCGACAGCACCGAACAGGTGTCGACTATCCCAAGGACAGGAGTCGACTTGTATAGGGAGAGCAGGTCCCCGACTAGACAGAAGAGAATCGTACTCAGATGACGGACCTAACGGAGAGCCGGCACGTAGAGAGCATCGAAGGCAAGAGCAAATCGAGACACGTCTCTCTCTGAATCCTACGGTTGACAGTGGCGGAGACAAGTTCAAGGGGAAGCAACTTATCAAACCCGATACGCCTGGTATCAGAACCGTTGTTTCAGCGATCAGCTCGTCTGGGAAAGATCGCGATACAGCGGCGATACACCATAACGCCTCTTGTTCCTAGTACTCCTGCCCAGGGGCCTGCCCCCAATTGACCATGTATGCCCAGGCAGAAGAAAGAGAATCACTCCCTCCCTTCGTTTCTTCAAATCCAAATCCCCTCCGTCCGAGGGAGGCGATGCTAACCAGAAGTGTACCTTTGATGTCCGAAGCTCCATGAGGTATGTATCGAAACCTATTTGAAGACCCACCCCTACCCTCCTCTCACTTATCGGGCCTCCATCGGGAAGCTGCGGACTTTTCAGCGGTGGTGGATATTCTGGGTGACGGTAGACTGGTGGATTATGGCCCATCGGAGGCACCCTCTTGTGATTGTAGCAAGGATGGAGTTGAGACGGACTCAGATGTCAGCAGGGACGAGGTTACCTCTGAATCTGAGGGAGGGGTGTCGACGATGTCTGTGTTGTCGGCGGAAGGCCTCGACGCACAAGATCCTAAGTTGAAGTCACCAAGAAAGGGGGAAGACATGCTATTTACGCCGAAATCGTACTCGACCAAGAATTTCATAGCTGAGAATACAGAATCAGACGGGAAGGGGGAATGGTCAACAGGAAGGTATGTGCGCTTCAACAAAGCCATAGGGGTGACATTTGATGACAAGGACGAACAGATTCGGAGATTATTCAATAACTCAGAAGACGTAGGCAATAGGGTTTTAAGCCCAGGGAAGCCAGTCATGCAGAAGAGTACTGAGCAAGAGAATTGTCACCCCAATTCCAGAGGGGCAGAGGAGGGGTCGAGCGTTTACAATTGTAGACCCATGGAGAACTTAGGGGAAGACAGAGGACCGGAAGGAGATGAACCTGAGGGCAGAAGAAAGGGGAAGCAGAAGAGCAAAGTAAACAAGGAACTAAACAAGCTTGTTAGTAACATCAACTACGATGGCAGGACTCAGGAGAAGAGAAGCAGCAGGAAGACCAGGGTCCATATTCTGTGCAAATGAAGGTCAAGATTCTCTCTTGGAACGTGAAGGGTCTAGGAAGCCAGGACAAGAGGAAACTGGATTTGATTGTCATCCAGGAAACTAAGATGGCTATTATGAAGAACATGGTGGTTGAAGAGGTTTGTGGGAGCAAAGAGTTCAGCTGGAAAGCCATTCCAACCTTGGGGTCAGCCAGGGGGGTGCTGGTAGCTTGGGACAGTGGTGTTCTGAAGGTGGATGATGTGAAGGTGGGATTGTTCTCTCTATCTCTTCTTTGCAATAGTCACGAAGATGGGTTCCAATGGGTTTTCTCCAGGGTTTACGGTCCTTCTGACATTCAGTCGCGATCCCAGCTTTGGGAAGAGTTAGAAGGGGTGCAGGGAACCTAGAATCTCCCATGGTGTATCGGGGGGGGGGGATTTCAATGTTATTAGATTCTCCCACGAGAAGAAGGGGGGAGAGGTAGTAGAATCACGCTGAGTATGCAAGAGTTCTCAGATTTTGTGGATAGGAACGAGTTGATGGACCTCCCGCTATCTGGAGCTACATACACTTGGTCTAATCTTCGAGAGGACCCTATCATTTGCAGATTGGATAGATTCTTGGTGTCTAGGAGTTGGGAAGTGCACTTCGTGGATGCATTACAATTGGCTATCCCTCATCCAGCTTCGGACCACTATCCTCTTATCCTCTCTAGCGGAGCAGAGACTTGGAGAGCATCCCCCTTTCGATTCGAGCTGATGTGGTTCTAGGAGCCTTCTTTCATGAAGGAAGTGGAACATCGCTGGAACTCCTCCTCATTCACTGGGACAGTAGGTTTCATCTTTTGGAAGAAAATCAATGCTCTTAAGAAGCATCTTAAGGTGTGGAACGCGGAGGTAGTTGGCCACATTGGGAAGAAGATGGGGGAGCTATCCACAGAAATAGCTAGGCTCAACTCCAAAGAAGAAACAGAGGGCCTTTCCAGAGATGAGTTCTATAGGAGGACGGAGATGAAGAAGAATTACCTTTCCTTATCGCGCCAGGAGAGATCAGTTAGAAGTAGAAGTCGAGAGTGCAATGGCTCAAGGAGGGTGACAGGAATACGAAGTTCTTCCACAGCATCGCTAATGCCAGAAGGAGAAACAATAACATATCTCACTTGTTGGTGGCAGGAGCTCTGTTAGAAGACGAAGAGAGTATGAGGAATGTTGTCTCATTCTACTATGATCTGTATTCTGAAAATGTCACAACTAGACCGAAATTGGATGGGGTGGCTTTCAACCAGATCGAGGTAAGCCAGAGTAGGTGGTTAGAAAATTAGATTGAAGAGAAGGAAGTATTGGAGGCCATTAAGTCGTTGGGGGAAGACAAAGCTCCAAGACCTGATGGTTTTTCCTTGGCATTCTTTTCCACATGTTGGCCCATAGTGGGCACAGATTTCATGAAAGTAGTGGAGGAATTTTATAAGGAGTCGTGGTTAGACTGGAGGGCCAATACCACTTTTATAGCTCTTATCCCCAAAAAAGATGGCGCTGAATCTCTTGCAGATTTCTGTCCCATTAGCTTGATCGGGAGCATGTACAAGATCATAGCCAAAGTCTTGGCCACTAGACTGAGGGAGGTGATGGGTCAAATTATTTCGTCTTTTCAAGGGGCATTTGTAAGAGGTCGCCAGATTATGGATGGTATTCTCATAGCCAATGAAGTTATTGATTCCAGAATTAGAAGGGGCAGCCCGGGCATCATTTGTAAGGTAGACATGGAAAAGGCTTATGACCACGTGAGCTGGTCCTTCCTAGATTACATGTTAGGACGTCTAGGATTTGGGGACAAATGGAGGAGATGGATTCGCACGTGCATATCCACAGCCAGGTTTTCTGTTTCGGTCAATGGAGATCCAGCCGGATTCTTCAGCAGCTCTAGGGGGCTTCGTCAAGGGGACCCCCTATCCCCATATCTTTTTCTCATAGTGGTGGAAGGATTAAGTCGTTTGGCTTCCAAATCGATAGACGAAGGGCTGCTGTGTGGTTTCAAAGTGGGGGAGGAGAGTCTAGTCATCTCTCATTTACAGTTTGCAGATGACACCATTTTCTTTATGGAGGCTTCTATCGAGCAAGCTCAGGTCTTAAAGGGGTGCTGAGATGCTTTGAAGTAGTTTCAGGACTGCGGATTAACCTATCCAAAAGCGAAGTCTTTGGAATAGGCGATGTGGTTTGTCTGGATGAGATCGCAACTTGCTTGGCTTGCAAGAAATGCAAGCTCCCTACGACATACCTCGGTCTCCCGCTTGGAGCTCATAGCAGATCGAAGAGAATTTGGGATCTGTTATCGAACGTATCCAGGGGAGATTGGCATCATGGAAGAAGAGACTCCTATCCAAAGGAGGTAGACTTACCCTCGTCAAGAGCACCCTTTCGAGTATGCCCATATATTTCATGTCAATGTTCGTGATTCCTAAGGGAGTGGCCAAGGAGATTGACAAACTCATTAGGAACTTCCTTTGGGACGACAAAGAAGATAGTCACAAGTTCCATTTGGTGAGCTGGGAAGGTGTTTGCAAACCCAAGAAAGAAGGGGGCCTGGGAGTTCGTCTCACCTACTTGATGAACAAAGCTCTGATCGGGAAGTGGCACTATCGCTTCGGGGAGGAGAGGGAGAGTCTATGGAGAAGCATCATCTCGGCTTACCAGGGCTCCGAGAACCATTGGTGGGGCAGCGCAACGCCGTCTACCATGTACGGAGTTGGAGTTTGGAAAGGCTTCTCCAAGATGAGTCTCGTAATTAAGAATGGGAGCAGATTCAAAGTGGGGATTGGAAATCAGGTTAGATTCTGGGAAGACAACTGGTGTGGGGATTCTCCCCTAGCCGAATCCTTCCCATCCATTTACACCTTGTCCGATAGGAAAGGCACCTTGATCAACGAGTTGGCCCTTAGAGAGAACGGCCTTATCTCATGGGATTTGGGTATTAGGAGGATCAACGACTGGGAGGTGGACTCGGTCGCCTCCTTGTTGCACCGATTAGAAGGGGTCAAGCTAGACAATAATATAGAAGACAAAAGATGGTGAAATCACGACCCCAAAGGGTGGTAAAATCCCTCTACAATAGTCTCCCGGGGCAGATTCACTCGTCCTTCCCAGCCAAACGATTCTGGAGCACCCCCACTCTGTCAAAAGTCCTCTTCTTTGTCTGGTGTGCCACTCTCGATAAAATTCTCACTGTGGAGAACCTTAGAAAATGGGGATTGCAAATGCCTAATCGTTGTAGTCTTCATTGTCGAGAGGAGAAAACGTCAAACCATCTGCTCATTCATTGCCGAGTGTCTAAGGAGATATTGGAGCGCTTTCTTCAACATTTCCGGATCTCTTGGGTCTTTTCGTCATCTGTGATCGATACGTTCAAAGGATGGTCCTCTAATGCTCTCTCTTTTAGTAGAAAACTGTTATGGAGGATGGTTCCATTTGCAGTCTGGTGGAAGTTATAGAAAGAGAGAAATCGACGTATCTTTGAAGGGAAGGAGGCCACCATAGACAAGATCACCCTGAATATTAAAGCCTCTCTCTTCTATTGGGGCTCGGCCAATCCCGTTCTCAAGCCTTTTAGAATCGAAGATTTCGTTTTTCGGTGGGATCGTTTAGCTTTGTAGAGGCATCCTTTTTGGTTTTTGGGCTTTGGTTTGGGTCATTGGGCCTTTTGTTGCGGTTGGCGCTTCAGATGCTCAATCCTTCTTGTTCTCTTTTGTCTCCTCTGTATAGTTTAGGGCCCTCTCAGCCCTCCTTTAATACATCTTTTTTATCGATAAAAAAAAATGTACAAATACATTTATATATACAAGACCACATTTGAATAACTGATAACCACCCAGGATAGGTATAACACGAATGGATTAGATGTGTTTATGGGGTCAACTTCTGCAGCTAGACCTACTGCTTGAGACCGTGAGGCCACGGTCATACATGCGCTGAATCTTCTCCCTGTATTCCGTCAGATATTTATCAGGTATTGCCGGAGTCAGCTCCACCACATCCCCCATCTTCAGCTTGTGGGTGGGGTCGTTCACAGGTTCATGGTTTAGCCTCGGCCTTAACTCTTCCTTTAGAGGGAACCTGTACGGGGACCATTTCGAACTCCCACGCCCAACTCTTTCTAGCAGATCCATCACAGTTGAATTTGCCGGAAACTCCTGCACAGACATCTGCAACACCCACAGACCACACACTTCCTCAGATTTATTGGACAAAGGATTTTAAACTAGAGTGTTGAAAATGATTATTACAGGACATAAAACCAAAAGATTGCTGAAGCTAGTGCTAATTTCATAAAGTGCAGACTGCAGTTCAGTAACTGTGCCACCTCCATCAAATCATGGTCCGAGTGCTAGCGATGGCACAGTTGACAGTACCACTAGAGCGTAAACAAATCCTACGGTGGGAGATCACAAAAGAAGAAAAAGATGGAAGCATAAAAAGAAAATAAAAATCCTAACAGAAAAATGAAAAGAAAAGGGAGAGCACCCACCTTCTCATTCTCCATCATGATGACAAAAACAGGCCCATCTTGGCCACAGTGAGGTATGTAAGAATATGGGCAATCGTCTGAATGCAAAGGGAATGGGCAGGGTGGCCTGACAGAATCAGCATCGCAGCCCATTGTCTCACACTGCCAGGTGACTACCCACCGGGCCCACTCAACCATCTGAAGCACAAAGGAAGAGTGCTTACAGTCACCTTCCTTGTATCTCCAATGGGCAGCAAATCCAAATTCGGCCTGTAAATGCATATCCTTCGTTCGGATTTGAACTTCCAATGGGGCCATGTCTTCGCCCATTACAACAGTATGAATGGATTGATACCTGTAGAAAGGAATCAAGAGTCAGGGGGAAATATGAGGAAAGGTTAATACCATCATGCATCTCCAAGGTCATACATGACATACCCGTTGAATTTGGGATAGGTTATGTAGTCCTTGAACTTTCCAGGTACTTCGGGCCATAGCCGATGAACAATTCTAAGTGCTGTATAACAGTCTTCCTCGTTGTCAACAATCAACCGTAGCCCGTGGATGTCGTGGATTTCATCCATGGTTAGCTTCTTTCTGCAAATAATGTCAAGACTGTCATCTTCCTAATTATGCATTAAATTACATTACATTATATGTTATTAATTTGTAATAGTATGTGTTGTATAATGTTGTATTACAAAAGTTCCCTTTATTTCATCATCAAAATTAAGTGGAGATTACTATAAAAAAAGGTTTTCTTTAATTCACCACAAGATTTTCAACCAATTAATGCTGATGAGTTTGCTGCTATACTAATGCTAAAATTAAGGGGTGATTACTTCAGAAGTCATAAATACTGGTATTTATGTATTTTTTTTGCACTACCAGCTCTGATCTCCAATCACCTCCCATAAGTGACAGAATATAGAGGATAAAAACTATCGCTGTTGAAACACCTGCTGTGCCTAACAGACGAGGGGATACCAAGAACCATTGTAGAGAGAGAGAGGGAGAACGTACTTTAACATCTTACAGTAAATGCTGTAGAAGCTCTTGTGCCGCCCGGAGAGGACATGATAAGAAACTGCTCCATCCTTGAGAGCTCGCTCCAACTTCTCTATAGCCGAAGTAATCATCGCCTCATCAAACCATTTCTCAAGCTTGGAGGAGAGCTCTTCATGCTGATCTGGGTTAAGATGCTTGAAGCACAGGTTTTCCAGCTGCTCCTTCCAACTCGAAATCCCAAGACGGTTGGCCAAGGGAGCAAATATCTCCAAAGTTTCCTTTGCAAACCTCTGTTGCTTGGCCAAGGGCAAAGCCCCAAGTGTCATCATATTATGCAGCCGGTCCGCCAGTTTTATGAGAACTGCCCTGGCATCTGCCATTGCAAGGAACATGGTGTGCAAGCGATCTGCCTCAACAGTTTTGTTTGCAGTGTTGTTTTCACGAGCGAGCTTGCTCAACTGGCTTAGTTTTGATACCTAAATAAATGCCAAATAGTATTGAAGCTTAAATTCTTCAACTCTATATCAAAAGTAAAAGATGATAGTCTGATTTACTGCATACATTTCTATACTGTGCATATGTGAAGTATACAAACAGAAAAGTTTTTGGGAAAAAAAATCATGATGAAAAGGACAACTATAAACCATAAGGTAATTATTCATTATTGCCTTTCCTACTATGAACGTAATAGGAAAAAAATGGCATAAAAAAGTTTTAATCAGATACCCCTAGGAAAATATAACCCTAGACAGAATTTAAGGTTAGCTAGAGCAACAAAAATTATTGGGTTCTGTACAATTTTAAAATGTGGCATCTTCGGGAAGCCTGAGGAAGAATACCCTGGCTCAAGGTGTAACACCTCAAATGCTTTTAATACGAGAGCACAAAATAAGGCAGGTTTCGTGTTGAAACAACACCATCATGCCCCAACTTGACAAACTTCAAGCTAAGCCAAGAAGCAGTTGAAGTGTCTCAGATGGAAATGGCATCTGTAACATGTCTGTAATCATGGTGGAAAGGACACCATGGAACATCATGATTACATGATTATATAACCACATAGTCCTTGCTAAACAAAAAAAGAAAACTTGTTAATTGGAAATATACCTAAACTTCTTTTTTATTAGGTAATCAGAGTTGAGGCATATATTTGTCTTACTAGAAATGAGGTAACAGCATGCGAAGAAGCAGTCAAGCAGATGCAACAATATGCATCTTTCAGCTTTGATTTTCTCGATTTTTGCAAGAGTGGTTTACTTTAGAACACAATCAATAATTCGGAAATAATTCATTTAACTCCCATGCACTAGACCTCTAGAAGCATGCCTCTGCTCCTCAACTTACAAAATTACAAAAGAATATCTGGGACTTTGATGCTAACATGCAATTTCATATGTTAAACCATAGAATAAATAGATGTGGTCAGTTGAATTTATGGTTCATTCTGATTAGTACACTACAAAGGCTACGGTCGTGGAGGTTACCTATATATTCATAGCAATCACGAAGCAAACAACTAAAACAAAGACTAATATCCAGTTCTCAAAGAGAAAACAATGTCGAATGAAATTGAATTCGATAACCATGCAACAGTATCAAAGATAGCCATTCCATAACAGATTGTGGTATCAAGTAAAAACCTACATACCCCTTCAACCAAATCAGCAACTCCAGCCCCAAATGTCCGGCAAATATAATCATAACTGATAAAAGAATCGTCAAGCGTATCGTGCAGAATCCCTGCAGCGACCACTGTGGAATTAGCACCAATCATTGCAAGCAAAACTGCTGTTTCCACGCAATGCTGCAAATACGGATCCCCACTTGCCCGCATCTACAACAAAAGAGAAATTTCTCAATCCATAAACCAGAATTCCAATAAGAATTCGAACCCCAAAGTTAAATTTTTACCTGCCCCCTATGCGCTTTCTCAGCTTCGTAAAATGCCTTTACAACAACCTCCTCGTTAAAGATCTTATGCCTCAATTGGGCACCCAAAAGCAACTCTTTTGCGTATGGCTCGCAACTCGTCTCCACGAAATTATCTTCCATGTTGAACGTTAATTCATCCACAAGAGCCGTTGACGAATCTCCATCGAGTCCACCCCCTGGCATCGGAAAGCTCGGCGAGTCATAGTCAAGACAAGAATCCAAAGCATTCCGGACAAACCCATTAAACAGCCCATCCCTGTTAGCCCTAAAAGAAGCAGACAGGTGCGAATCCCCGCTGCGTTCACGGGAGATCCTCATGGGCGGGCTTCTAGAAGAACCAACGCTGGCACTACTGCAAGAAACCGGAGCTTGGAAAACTGATACAGGGCTTTGATCTCTACATTTAAGCGAAGAGCTCAACGATGAGTATGGAGAGTAACAGTACGAGCTACTCAATTCCTCCCCTCTCTCATGCCAGAGCGAACCCAGCTCATCGCCTCCACCAGTGAAGCTCGAAGACGAAGCGTGCCTCACCAATGGTGAAGAAAATAAACACGAAAGCCCGCCAACGATCGGTCTATGAGCCGGCGATGCCAATGAAGATGAAGAAGACGGAGGTCGAGGGTTGAATTCGTAGTCAGACGAAGCATGAGAATTGATCTGACAAGGATGAGGAGTCGAGCAAACACTACTCGGCGGACTCGCGTAAAGCGCGATCGTGGGAACCGCCATGGCCAACACACCAAGATCCCAAATTTCCCCTTAATTTTCCTTCCTCGTTAATCAAGATCAGAACTTGAGAAAACCCTAAAATTCAAACCAATCAAAGAAACCCTAATCGTAGAATCTCAAACGAATAAAAAAATTGCAACCACTCCTAGAAACTAAATCCATACGCAATTGAACAAACAAATAGATCCAAGTTAAGAAAATTAACAGATCCAAGTCAAGAAAATTACAGAGACGTAGGTGGAGAAGAAATCGAGCTACAGTTTCTAAGGTTTTATAGAGATCCAGACGAAACCTAGAAGACGATTGGGTCCAAAAAAAGAAAAAAAAAAACTTCAATTTTCCGAGAAAGCGAAATGTGTTGAAGGAAGACTGGAAACCCTGAACCTAATTTGGGGGAGAGAGCTCGCTTCCTTTTTCTTCTTTCTCCCCTTCTCTTCTCTCTCCTCCGTCCCTTATTGCTTACCGGCCAGGCAATGAAAACGGCGAAATTACAGAAAGGTCCTTTATATTCACGGCAAATAACGGAAAATACACCTCGGTGGCATGAGTGCTCCTTGCCCTTTGGGCAGTGTTACTGTTACCATCATCCCTGCTGGCCGATGTCCCTATCGCGCTTCACACGTCACATATCTCGAGGACTATCCAACGTTATGGAACTACGACCATCCTAATCGCGATTAACACGTCACGTATCTCGAGAACTATCCAACGTTATGGAATACGACGATAGTTATTCCGTTTTTTTTTTTTTTGGTTCTTTTTCTGGATAAGCAACTTTTCTGTGTCTTTTTATAGTTATCTGGTATTACAAGCGTAAGGTATTATCCTGCAATAGGATGAATATGGCCTTAAAACAGATAGAAGTTCACCAACTACCTGACTAAAATCTGAAAATATTGAATAGGGGTTTTGAGTAAAACTTCTATCACAGCGTTCTGACAGATGCTTCTGTCAAAAAGCAAATAACAGGACACGTGGCACATTCTTAGTGGACTCTGACCGTATGGATGTTTGGACAGTCCCTCGGTGGACCTATGAACCAAAAATCAGCCTGATTAGTGATTTAAGACCTATGGATCTTTGCAACCCAAATAACGCTCAATAATGCTCAAATTATTCACGTTAAAATTAACCCTTGAAAGTAACTTCAATGGAATCATTTAGAAATCACTAATCAGGCTGATTTTTGGTTCATAGGTCCACTGAGGGACTGGCCAAACATCCATACGGTCAGAGTCCACTAAGAGTGTGCCACGTATCCTGTAATTTGCGTTGGGAAAGAAGCATATGTTAGAACGCTGTGATAGAGGTTTTAGTCGGGGGTTTTTCTTAAGGCTTAAAATGGTGGTTACGTAAGTCCATTGGTGGCGTAGGGATTTGATGGACTTTTTCTTTTTGTTCCTTTTTTTATAGGCCCATTGGTGGACTTAAGATGTGTGCTTACGTAGGGGTGTGTTGGAGGATGTAATCGTTTTTAGTTTACATCTAAGTAGAGTAGGGTCCACCTTTGATATTTCTTACTAGCTCGGATGTTGGTTTATAGTTGGAATCACCAATTAGGCCCATGCTTGTAATCCACCCTATCTTTTTCAGATCCATCGTGAATCATAGTTCGAAATCTCGGGATCCGAGACTGGATCGGTAGGCTGCGATCCCGATCCAGATCATCAGATCGCCTTGATAGAACCCAAAACCAAAGTATCTAATAGATAAGTACTTGGTATACCAGGAGGAAATCTTTTTCTTAAACTTTAGTATGAAAATTATTTATTTTAATGTACAAATATCGACTTTGCTGATGGACGTTGATGACGCACCATAGTATGAGCCATGTGGCACACTCTTAGTCACCACTGGCCGTGTCAATGTGCGGCGCATTCCTAGGTAGACCAATAGACCAAAAATCAGCTTGATTAATGATTTCAAACCTTTGGATCTTTGTACCCAAAATAATGAACCTCGTATGGTTTTCACCTTCCCATGAGGGGCATTATCGAAATTTTCTTGAAGTCTAAAGGTAGTTACGAAAGAGGAAGCGAGGGAATTGTTGGGGGGAATGAATCTGCTCTCCTCTTGAAGTTTTCTAGATTCTAGATGATAAGGACGTTTTTTTTCTTATTTATTAATTTTTTATAGGCTTTTTACATTTAGGGTCGGGCTCCGTTGACAGATATAAAATGACAGGTATATGTACAGGGACACAATATAAGCCACGTGGAACACTCTTACAGGACTCTGACGGTATGGATGTTTGTCCTATCCCATGGTGGACCTACAAACTAAAACTCAGCCTGATCAGTAATTTATAAGTGTTTGATCTTTGTACCTCAAATACTGCTCAAATTCCCACAGTTGAGATCAGCCCATGAAAATAAGTCCAATCCAAAGCCTATAAATCACTAATCAGGCTGATTTTTGGTTTGTAAGTCCACCATAGGATAGTACAAACATCCATACAGTCAGAGTCCTGTAAGAGTGTGTCACGTGGCTTATATTGTGTCCCTGTACAGATTCCTGTTATTTTGGATCTGTCAACGGAGCCCGACCCTTTTATTTATTATTCGAGAATAGTTTTTTGATTTATGCCCGAAGAAACAAGCACGTGGCGTGGAAGGAGCAGCGACCAACGCCACGTGGTCAGCGAAATCGGCTGACACATGTGGACTAAGGTGTCGACTAAGTAAGAGATGGACGAAGTTACTTGTTTGTATAGAATGCGCTCCTCTCCCTGCTTGTGAGTTGTGTCGGCTTTGAGTGTCGCTTGTGTCTTCCTTGCCGTTGCTTTCGTTCCGCTAATCGAGGCGTTTCATTGGTGACACAAGTTTTACTGTCCTGTCCAGTAAAACCATATTAATGGTCTATGTGAGACACGTGGCACACTTTCAGGGACTACCCACCTGTCAATAACTGGGTCCCACTTAAATACAACTTCTATGTCAAAATCCCGTTTTCCAACACGGATTTGCCTGATTCTACGGTGTGGGAGTTGGAGTGGAACATCAGTCGTAGTTAAATTTTGACTACTTGAAAAGTGATAGATCTAACGGTTATAATCATCCACTGAGGTCAATTTTGAAAGGGCGGGACCCATCTAATAGTGGGTCCAAACTCCTTTTACACGCATATCGTCTACAACTGTGACTATATGCATTTTGTTTACCAAGGATGGAAAATGGAACTTTGGAAGTTTTTAGCTAGATTCATCTTTATGGCCTGTTTGGAAATTCGAGTTTACAGGGCCTAACCTAACCCTGTCCGGGGTGGAAGAACTTTGATGTTGCGATGTCTTTTCAAAAAACCAACTCTAATTCTGGTAGGCTTTTTTTTTTGGGGTCGGGCTCCACTTACCGCCCTAAAATGACAGGCTGCCGTTACAGGACACAATATGAGCCACGTGGCACACTCTTAGAGGACTATGACCTTATGGATGTTTGGCCAATCCCTAGGTGGACCTACAAACCAAAAATCAGCCTGATTACTGATTTCTAGACGTTGGATCTTTGTACCTCAAAACTACTCGAATCCCCACATTTGAGATCAACCCATGAAAGTCCAATCCAACGCCTATAAATCAGTAGTCAGACTGATTTTTGGTGTGTGGGTCCACTTAGTGATTGGCCAAACATCCATCCGGTCATAGTCCTCTAAGAGTTTGCCACGTGGCTCATATTGTGTCCTGTAACCAAAACCTGTCATTTTAGGGCGGTAACTGGAGCCTGAGCCTTTTTTTTTTATTTTTTTATTTTATTTAAAGCAAAATCGGAAAACAAAAGGGTAAAAACTAGGATGTTGACGACGGACCACAGTACGAGACATGTGGCAAACTTTTAAAGACCACTGACCGTATGAATGTTTGGCCCACCTACATACCAAAAATCAGCTTGATTAGTGATTTCAAACATTTGGATCTTTGTAACCCAAAATAATGCTCGAATTCCAATTAAAAATCAACGCTTATAAATCACTAATTGGGTTAATTTTTGGTCTATAGGTACACCTAGGGTTGGGCCAAACATCCGTACAATCAGATATCTCTAAGAATATGCCACATGGCTCACTCTGGGGGATCTAAGATGTCTAGGGGCGAGTATGCACATTCTTGGAGTTCTAAGATGTAAGAGTGTTCATAACCATGTCTACATCTATGCACTACGTGTTTGACATAGATCTAAGAGCATTCACAACCCTGGCCATGAGTCTGTCCACTTCCATGCACGTGTTTGACATGCACTCGCAAGTGCATGCACATGTATAGCACACATGTTATATTCATGTATGGACGTGCATGTTACATGGTTACCGTACGTGATTACATCCCTACCTCATTACCAATCTCATGATGTACGTAGTCATACATGTCACATGTGTACACATGTATTTTTCCATTTCCATGGGTCGCACATGCCGGGGCTGAATATCTCTTCAGTTGGACCCATCAAACAGTTGATTTCACCCTCTTACATGTATGCCAAGTGTACATTTGGATGCTGACAGAGACCTGATATATTAAAGAAAGCAATGCAATGAAGTGATGTGGACATACACAACGCGTGTTCTAAGCACATTGACCAACCAAAACGTGATTTCGAGTACATTTAGCGGTATGACGAACATGCACGTACTCATGTTACATATGGAACATGGTTGCGTGCCATGTCGATCCGCCGTAAATGAAATGAGCTATAAAAATTTCCTAAATTAGTATCAGAATCACAAGCAAAAACAGCTGGAGAGCTTTGTTGTAGTCTTCTTTAAGTAATTCAAACCATATACAAGCTGAACAAAAAGAACTCCTTGTTTGGCTGTAGTTTTTGGGTACGTACCCATGCTCTTGTTGCTTCTACTCTAGGGCTCTTAACTATAGACCAATATAGTGTTGTTCATTGCTAAAAACGCAATGCTACACTATCAGATCACGATCGGACAATGCAGTAGGTCGTGGGTTCAAGTCTCGGCAAAGTGCCGAGGGGGAGTGTTATTGGAATGTGTTGTGTGGTTGTGTGGCCATCACTCCGCCTCTGTTAGACCCGTGGACCCTTTAATATTCAGTCACCTGAACAATTCAACCAAGGTATGATATGTTCTTTGTATGCCACGTGGCTCGTAATGTGGGCGGTCATGGCTGATTGGGTCCACCGTCAATCCCATCAAAAAGACCAAAAGCCCCTATAGGGTTACCATCTTGTACATGCCCATATGGTGTTCCAAGGCAGCACGACTTATCGGCAACTTTTTCAAATAATTCCTTAAACTAATCAGCAACTTTATGCTGCAAACTTTCTTGGAAAGAAGACTTATCCATATGTCCCTCACGTTTCAATGCTCGTCAATAACGCTTGAATCTGGTCAAAGAGGTGTTTCTATAGTCTGAAAATGCAAGGGGGTATTAGAAAATACTTTTGAATGACAAGGGGTATTACTAAATTATCCATAAACTTATCAACTTACATGGCCAACACAGACCATCTTGTCCGTGTGATGCCTATACCCTACCATGTACTATACTTTTACCTATGAATTGTAGCAACTGAATTTACAATTTTTTAAGGGTCAGGCTTAGCGGACACATATTTTCAGACACAAAAATCGTCGGGGGCTAATATATAAATTAGAATTTTTGGAACGTAATTCTGATATTTGGTGAGGATGGTCTCTATGGTGAGGAGATCGCCCTCACAAAAGTTCAAATCATTCTGATATTCGTAGCATGGTCTACAAGTTGAAGAATTATGGGCCGTCTATTTTTTTTTACCGTTAACTTGAAACCCACATTTGATGGTGTTAGAAATTTTAGAATGGGCTGATTTTTTTTGTAGAGGAGATCATCCCCACCAAAAATCAGCCATTGATTTATCTTTCATGTGGGTACACCAAAATTGTGTGTGAAAATATGTATCCCCAGTTATAAAGAAGCACGTTTCTTTTGCCATTGGACTGAAACTTGCCACACGGGAGATGTTGATGTTAAATGTATGGGCCCCCTTCAGCCAATTACCTTAGCTGTCAGATACATAACGTTTTGAGAGAGGTTTGGTTGAAATTGGGTTTAGGAGTGTTAATGGGCCTGGTTTGGGACGGGCCCATTTATGCCCAAGCCTGATCCAGAATATAAGCAGCTAGGTCCAAGTTTAGCTCGGTCCGTGATGGGCTTTAATAGCTCGTTTATGATCAGCCAAAGAACAGGTATAACGAGCCAGCAGGCCATTATATTTGGGATATACCTATGATTTTTTCCTTGAGGGTATGTTTGGTAATCAAGAATTGAGTCAGAATTGGATTTATGATTCCCGGAATTACAAATCTCTGTGTTTGGAAGGACCGAATAGAATTCCAAGACCGGAATTACAAATCTCTGTGTTTGGAAGGACCGAATAGAATTCCAGGACCAGAACAAATTTGTGAGAATTGATTCCAAAAGGACCAAAACCATTACAACGGGCGTTAAAAAATCATTATAAAGGTCAATAAAAGTCAACGTCGATGGGCGTTTACCCTGTTACTTTTGTTATTTTAAACCTTGCTCCTTATTTATAGATCCAGCAACTAGTTCCGCATCACAGCATACTGATAGGTTGGTTATGGTACATGGGACACGACGTATCCGATCATATCTGTATATGGCAAAATAAATACGAAGCATATGGCCCACATGATGCATGGATATCGACATGTAAATGCATGTTTGCGAATTGCGGTTATAATCAGATATCAACATATTCTATGCGGTAGACTCAATTGGAATAAGCTTTCAAATGCAAAACCATGCACGAAGACAAGCTATACATGCAGCGATAGGGTAGGAAGCACACGTGGAAATAACTGCAACCAAATCATCAACATCAGTTTTGATCAAAATCCTATATACTGTTACAACCATCCGATTAAAGAAATTTCGGTGCAATGGCTCACCCAAGATATGTCCAAGATCAGATTGTCTGGATTAATGCGTATGTTGATCTAATCGGATGACTAGCAACATCGTGCAATATCATACCAGAGTTGGAGCATTATGCCGTTAATTTATTAAACCATATCTAGCTAAAACCCTATAAGACGTGAAATTTAAACCATATCTACAAAGTCCAGTGCATTGTTCAAGCATCCATTTTTTTAATTGAAATTTTTATATATTTTTTAATACTCTTCTTCTAGGCCTTGATACTACTTTGTCTCAGCCCTGGCCCTTGAGGGTAGGGCTAGGGCTAGGGCTAGGGCGTACTTAGTTCAGGCCCTCTAAGGGGTACGGACGGGCTAGGTTCTACCCTATTCCATCACTTTGACAGCCCTACTATTAGAGAGTTGGGGTTTTGAAATTTCTTCTGTTACTCTTGTAAAACGTAGAAGAGGTTTGTTCCCTTCGTTGGTGATCTCTCATTCTCAATAATGAATCAATTGCAATCTCCGTCGATATAGTCAATATCATATGAACCGCATATATCTTGTATTATGATTTGCTTCTTTCTTCTTTTTTCTTCTTTTAACTTTGCATCTTAGGCCCTGCTTTGTTCGCTGCACTGGGATGCATTTTGCACTTCAATGCAAATGCGGTGAGTTGCATTGCAATCACTTACCATAGTTTTTGGGCTGCACATGCTTGCATCAATTTTCTTAAAGAGTTTGCAAGGGCTTGGCAACCACTTGCACAGCAACGCATTTACTTGCCCCCAACCAATCATGTGTAATCCCAAGACCATGGCAAGTGGGTGCATTGCATCCGATTTGCATTGAACCAAGCAAGGCCTAAGGAATAAGGATGTGTTCATTTCCAACATTTTAGGATATGAGATTTTGTTGACTATAGCTACAAACCCACTTACATGTTTCAGTTCCTTGGACAGACCATTCGATGGGCAGTAATCAAGCTGATCAGATGATGGTAAACATTCATCCGTGACCTTGATGGACCATAAGTCGTGCTATTTTTGAACATATAGAAAAATGAAATAGACAAAGGTTGCAACACCGTTAAGGTGCAACTAAGGCGGGTTGTATCGGACTGGGGGTCAACCCAAACCCAACCAGAGGTCCCAAGCGTAGTCCAACCTGATCAGCTCGGGCCAAATGCGCACTGCCCATGCCTAATTTGAGCTGCTCATCTTTAAAGACAAGTACAATCAAATTAGGTCAGTTTTAGCACCAAAAATGAAAGGGCTAACAAAGAAAGGGCTATCATAGAAGTAAAAGATTTATATCTATATAACAAGGGAGCTCAGTTGTCTCCCCCTCTTATAGGCTTCAATAAAGAAGGGCCGAGATCTTATCCCCCAACTAGATGGTGGATCTCAGCCATTCACACCCGATTTTGGCAAATGCTTTGTCGGGGAGTGCTGTTGGCACGGGCCACCCACTAATGGTATACAACAGAGGTTGGGCTCGGAAAACCTAACCTAAATCCTGGTAGGGCTCTGAAATCCCAGCCTAAGCTTAACCTGAGGTCAGAAAAGTGCAACCCAAATCCAACCGAAAGTCGAGTTTGGCCCTAGGGCTCATGTTGGGCCCATATTGCACTCCTACCACATGGGCTGAAATCTGTTGGATCTAGGGGCTGAAATCTCCCGAACCCAATATATCAAGGTATCACAAGAACAGAGCATCAGCAGCCATGCACACGCACATACACGACAGTGTATAGCAAAAATATATATGAAACATACTGTGCACATAATGCATAAATATCGATTATCTGTATAAGTAGAAGTTTCCAGATATAAGCATTTATGGAGAAATTTACATTGGGCCTGATTGTGTGCATCACGCATACACCATCATCAATATATCCCTTCATAACTACACGTTCATATTCCATCTTACATATATCAACAGTCGAAATAAGCCTTCTAATGCAAACCATAAACAAAGACAGCTACTTTTCCTCTGGACAACATTCTATGCAACAACCGGGTAGGAAGCACAAGTGGCGATACCTGCAACCGGAACATCAACATTAGTTTCGATCATATTGATTTAAATCGACGGTTACGTTCATCCAATTAGAGAAAATTTCGAACTATGGCCCACCCAAGAAATGTCCATGATTAGATTGGCTGGATCAATGGGTATGTTGATCTAATTGGATGACTGGCGACATTATACAATATCATGTTTGTATAGGATTTGAATTCCAACTCTTATACGGTGTTTGGTTTGAGTGAATAACAAAGAGAACAGAAAGAAGGTGCCAGCTTGCTCAGTTGGTAAAGTTTGTCGGTGATGATACCATAGACCTGGGTTCAAAACCCCCCTTCAAGTTACCGATCTCTTTTTTAAAACAGGCTTAACTACAGTACTACAACAACAACAAAAAAACCACAAAAAAAAAAAAAAAAGAGCTGAAAGAATGTAGGGTAGGGCCGTAGGGGTGTCAATTTGTACCTAATTAACCAATACCCGATAAGAATTGGTACTGATTTTCTCTGGTTCCGGACTAACGACTTCAAAACTGAACTCAAAAAACCCTGAACCGAAGTACGTAATGGGTTCATGTTCTCGGTATACACGAACTGGACAGATGGGACTCGGAAATTAGTGTTAAAGATGGTTAAGGTTCTTCAAAAATTTAGTATGAAAGCCAATTTATTTATAAGTTTTTTCTATAAAACACACGAGAACCCGATACCCAATGGGATAATTGGATATTTATTGTTTCCGGTTCGGGTACGCTTCTGTGTACCTTGATACCCGAACTGGAACCGACCTATTGACACTCCTACAGTAGAGAGAACTGAGAAACTCACCACACATGTTCTTCCCCATCTCTATCTTGAAGTAGCCATTGTCACCCCAGTCTCCCCCCCATGAGTTCTTAACCAGCCAATATGGGATGCCATTTTCGACACCGTACCCAACAGCCAGAACAGCATGATTTACATCCTGCCAATCAGAGTCAAGTAATGTTAGTAAGATATACATACATCACACATATGCACAATGTTAAGTAGCATATGTGAATCATGTTGATCGTCGAACTTTATGTGTGCATGGTTGCATAATCTATATATGGTATCTACCAAGGTTTTAAATTTCGATTTTGGTAACCATTTCGGTGAAGTCAAAAACCAAAATTTCGGCAATTTCTGTGGATTTCGGTTTAGAAAGCTATATTTCAAGTATTTTGGTACTCACAGAAATCGAAATTTTGGCGGCCGAAACAGAACATGCATGAACAGCTTAATGCAATTCCCATGACCTAGATTTTAGAACAAAATATTTACTTCTCTCTTAGCCACATGACCTAGATTTTGGAACATAATACTTCTCTTAACACTTTTTTTTTTAGAAACACCAGTATGTTTGGAGGAGAAGCATCTTCATTTCTCAAAATTCAAGACATGGATACAGATATTCACACCCCTTGCAATATGTCCATATTATGCTTTAATTTATTTTTTATGCTAAGACGGTGTTTCGCATTGTGGAAAATAAGCAGAAAAGCGGCTTATTGCAGTTTGGGTCTTTTGGGATGGATTTTAGCAGTTTGGACCGACACCTTTTTGTGGGTTTTCGAGTAAAAGCATAAGCAGCTGAAAAACTGCTTTTGCTTATGGCTTATGGCTTATGGCTTATGGAGACCGCAGTTTATGTTAAATTTAATAAATACCAAAACTGTCCTTCAAACCTTTAATAACTTTCATAATGATAAAACAATTCCTTCTAAGCCTAAAATAAATTTTCTAAATAACAAATGCATCCCAAAATAACTTTTCCAAATAACAAAACTACTCAAACTCAATGCTTTTACCCATCTATATAACAAAATAGGGAAGTTGTCTTATCTCTTATCTTATCCGGCTTCATAAGATAAAGAGTGGTTGAGATCAAATCCATCCATCTAATGTGGATGGTTTAGATTTCAACCACTCAATCCCCCTCATTTATTCAATCACTCCCTTATTTGACCCGGCGCGCAACAGATGGTGAGGAGTTTGGGGTTTCCTCAATCAAGGGATTCCAGGTACTTTGTTATTTTCCCCATAGACATAAATAAATCAATGACCATTCGTTATTTTCCCATTTTTTCCGTTTTTGCTCGTGTGCATTACAACCCGTTATAATAGTCGTTATAACAGACAAAACAGTAATGCCCCCAATCCGTTACACCGTTTGAGTCCAATTTTTGCAAACGCTTTTGTCAGAGAGTGCTGCGGGCACGGGTCATTTACTAGTTGCTTACAACAATAAGTTATAAGCCCGACTTACCACAATCTCAAACGCAACCTAAGTATCATTTTTTTTTCATATTTAATCATGCTAAATGTAATTAAACTTCTAATATTTAGAAGATTTTTACAATAAGATTTGTTATAACTTATTATTATATACTTTTGTTGTAAAAAAAAATGAAGAATATGTTACGAGTTAATTAAGCAAGAAATTAAAAATTTGTAATGGTACTAATGACGATATCGTATTGTATGGATACGGATATATTGGGCGTATTGATATAGATTATAGTAAATTTCTTGAATCGTATGAAAAAAAACTCACCATGGGAGTGGTGCCACAAGTGTCGCTGGTGAAAACTCCTCCATTGTACAATCGAAAACCTTGTATCACCTGGAATGCGACACTCACCGGACGAACAAATGCCACTGCATGCTTTAACTCATCCTCAGCACCCTGCATGTATCTTAAATTAGAAAATGTAGAATCATTCCAACACTGTCGATATTCATGGCGAAGATTTATGGACTTTACCAGGGTGATGTTGACCGAGTCAACAACCTTCACACCAACATTCTGCGAAGAAAATTTGCAGACACCATCTTCTCCGGTGTAAGGGTATGCTTGTTCAGTATCGAGACCGCCATTGTACTTTATGTACTCGAAGGCTTGCGAGGGCAACCCGCCGTTGCACCCAAAGTTGTTGAATGCCCCCGCGCAGTCCACCAGCTGCTGCTCGGACAAAGAGATGCCCTTCCCGAATGCCTGCGCATACGCTGCCTCCAGAGCTCCAGTGGTACTGCAATTATTTAAGGATTTTGCACACTTGTTAGTAACTCTCCAAAGTTTTTTCTCTTAAAGAGTTAAAAGGTGCAGTTGTTTCATGTGCTGAGTGAGTTCCCTAAGGCCAGTTTGGACTTTGGAAACTCATGTTTTCAGGCCTGGCCCAGTCCTAGCCTAAGAAGAATCAGTTCCATGTTGCAATCTCTTTTCAAAAAGCCAACTCCAGTATTGTTTTAAGTAGGGGTGTCAATTTTACCCGTTTAATCGGAAAAACACCAGTTCTGGTTCCACGTTTTTGGGAACCAACTTAAAACGAACCAGAACTAGAACAGAGCCAAGAATAACGGTTCCGGTTCTGGGTAGTTAGATTTGGCCCGAAACCAATAGGAACCGGAACCAATATATAAATATAGTGTTAAAATTGTAATATTATCAATATTTATACTAATAACCCAGAATCACAACCAAAACCGACCGGAACCAAATAATCGGTTCCAGTTCCGGATCCATCATTTTGAGAACCAGAACTGACCCGTTGACATCCTAAAAGACAAAATCTGCAAAAAGCAGGGCTCAAAAAGTGGGCTTCATGAAGTTAACAAACACAGGCCAAACAACTAGACCTGGACTGACCTGGGCTTGCCCCATTTTTTGGGTTTCCAAACAAGACCACCTAAGATACACATGGTACATAGGGTGCATAGAGCCTATTTTGGTGATTTGTTTGTAACCAAGAGGTCCAAGACCACTAGGGGTGTAAACGAGGTCAGCCCAGTAGTGGTTTCATACCTGAATTTGAATAGTCAGGCAGGGCCTTGGGCTGGGATTTATTAAAAATTTAACAAATGCTAGGCCCAGCCCATTTGCAACCCCAAAAAATAACTGAAGCCAAAGAAGAGTAATAACTCCAAAATATACGATGCACCTAAACTCCTAATGTGAATTGTGGATGATGGGCCCACACCATAGATGTGATTGAAGCAAAATTTACCTGAACGTCCAGCAAGATCCACAATGGCCTTGATTTTTGACCGGGCTGACTATGCCTTCTTTCCTCCAGTCTTTCTGTACAGTCCAAGTATACATAAAATAAGATGATATCAGGATATGTGATTTTTGGACCGTTTATGAAGAATCTCATTGACGGTCCTGAAAAATTACTACAGATCGGATGGTTGCGATGGTACAATGTTATGTGTTCTGAAACCAGGCCCAGCCCAACCAGTTGAACCAGAAACCGGTGAACCGGGTCACTAACCCAGAACTTCTGTTTTCAGTTATATTTTTTAAAAAACTAGAAAAGCCCGGCCTAGTCATCTTTTTGACCGGTTGAACTAGTGAACCGGCTAGTAGACCGGTTTGGTTTTCAGAGCATTACTTATTGGGCAAACAAACAAATTGCTTGTGACCACTGACCTACCACATTTCCAACACCATGTACAACTAAGATACCGCAGATTACAGGATTCACAACACTTGGCCTTGTGAGACATGGTTACCAGCAAGGCAATTGTTTGAGGGGAGGCTTAATTAGGAAAAAATCCCAGTACATCAAACTCTGAAGTGCCACGTGGCACACTCTTTTGGACCCGCTGTCAATATGAATATCTAGCACACCCCTTGATAGATCCATACACCAAAAAATCAGAATGATTGGTGATTTCTAGCCGTTGGATTTGATCATTTATTTATCATGGGCTTCGTGAACATGCCCGTGAATGGGTTCCCAAGCCATGATGAAGAAAATACTCAAATCCAATGACTATATAAATGGGCTGAGCTTGGGCTTAACTTTTAAACAAAATTAGCTTAGACCCAGCCCGTTATGTCTACTATTAGCCCGGGCTTGGGCCTAGCCTAGCTATATTCCGGGCAGTGCTCTACCCGGCCCAAACCCGGCGACTAACACCCCTAGCTAGGCTTAAAACACTGAAAAGCACTTTTGCTTCATTGCAAGTACCGTTTGAGGGAGGAGAGCATCAGTTAGCTTGTGGTTGCCCTTTGTGGTGGCAGAACAGTTTTGAGCAGCACCCAGCTTCTGTGTTCGGAACTCCTCCCAGCTCATATCAGCAAACTCTGTAAACATAATAAACTAAATAAGAAATTGACGGTGTATGATCTACCATATGGCCGGAGAAGTATTTGGGTGCAATCCAACACACCCAACTAGGGTGTACACGGCTAATTTGTACCACAGTAATCAAGTTTCCTGTGATGTCTTGGCTCAAGAATCAACCCAATCAGATGATTGTAACCATATGATCTATCAAATTATTTGTACATCAAGGATGCTCGTGAAATTTAATAAATCGTATGGTTATAATAAATCAAACGGTGGACCCTACTTTGGCGGGAGCGTAGTTACTGTGTGCAAGTTCATAGACCATCCCATAGTAGAAAGTGGATACTAGTGGTGGCGCATCTGGTGTGGGATCATGCACTGTGTACACTTTATTGTCCTACACACTACACACGAGATAATTTCTAGCCTACGGTGTACCCGCAGTAACACAGGTGCGCAGTTTCTGTGTTTGACCTAAATATGGGAACATAACCAGAAGGTAATTTCACTGATTTATGCTAAGATGCGCACCTGTATACCTCTCCCTTAACTGAAACCAGACGATCAAAGAAGTCCGATCACGAAATCGTGGAACGATATGACCCGACGGCTCAGATCGTCTGGTGACAAGCCCTCTTCCAGCGCACGTTAGAGTAACTCTTTGAATACTTGAAAGGGGAAAAAAAATGAAGAACTACTTACGGTTAAGAGCCAGAGTGTAAGGAAGGCCCTTTCTGTTAGTCGATTTGATCAATTTCAAGCTCTCCACATAATTACTGAATCGAAGCTTTATCTCTTCCGCGGTCTCGTACCTCTTGCCGTGCCTAAAATTCACTCACGGCGCATTTTAGTCTCCATAGAATTCAATCAAAGTTATGATACAGATGAATCTATAATTCTATGACCCATCCGATGATGGATCGGAGGGTTGAGAAATGGATAAAGGTATTTCAAAAGGTATTCGATCACCTTTGAGCGAAACGAGCGAAGGAGAGGGCGTGACGCGTGTTGCCGATGATTTGGAGGAGAGAGGATTCGAAGTCACGAAAGCCGTCCGATACCAATCGGATCGGGTTCTCATCGTCGAAGCTGGATCCGGCACGTGCGGCGGCGACACAGCAGAAGAAAAAGAGGAGGAACGAGACAAAGGGAAGGCGAGCCATCTGTCTGTCTGTGCTCTCTCCAGTCTCCAAGGTCTGAGGCCGAGATGGGGGAGAAAGGCGAGAAGAACGTGGGATTTATTGAAGATGGATTGGTGGAGTGCTAATGACCTTACCGTATTTTTTTACGTATTTCATACGGATGACGTATTTGCTGACGTGGAAGGTTCTTCATTATTTTGTCGTCATACGTGTGAATCTTTTGTTTTCCGTCGAAGTCTGTTTGCTGAACCATCAAAAAGCTTAGGAAGTAACGTCTAAACTCTAAAGTGCGATACTTTCATAATGACGAAAATAACCTTGAGTCTTTCACCATATATTTAGATGTGCATAGGAGTAATACTTGCCTGACCACCCATAATATGAGCCACGTGGTACACTCTTAGAGGATGATGACCGTATGGATGTCTACCCAATCCCTAGCTTGATTAGTGATTTCAAACCATTGGATTTTTGTACTCAAATATTGGTAAATAATGTTCAAATTCTTACGGTTAAAATCAACCCATGAAAATGAGTTCAGCTAACGGTTAGAAATCACTGATCAGGTTTATTTTGGATTTATAAGTCCACCAGGGGATTGGCCAAACATCTATACGGTCGGTGTCCTCTAATAGATTGCCATGTGGCTTATATAGTGGGTATGATTAGGGTCAGGTAAGAATTTTATTTATGAGATTTTTTGAAAATTCGGGTCGGACTCCAGTTACCGCCCTAAAATGACAGGCTCTATTACAGGACACAGTATGAGCCACGTGGCATACTCTTAGAGGAATCTGATCGTATGGATGTTTGGCCAATCCCTAGGTGGACCTACAAATCAAAAATCAGCCTGATTAGTGATTTCAGGCGTTGGATCTTTGTACCTCAAATACATGCTCCAATTCCCACAGCTGAGATCAACCTATGAAATAAGTCCAATGCAATGCCTATAAATCACTAATCAGGCTGATTTTTGGTTTGTACGTCTATCTAGGGATTGGCCAAGCATCCATACGGTCAGAGTCCTCTAAGAGTGTCTCACGTGGCTCATATTGTGTCCTGTAATGGGAGCTTATCATTTTAGGGCGGTAACTGGAGCCCGAACCATTCTAAAATTATAGGGTTTGTTGAATATTTCGAATTGTTTTGTGATGTTTCGAAACCATAGGACAGCCTGGGTATTTTGTAGGAAAGAAAGGACGTATGCATAATATTCTCTCTTGATATTTTTAATTAGAAATTTTAGCTAGAAACGCTGTCATCTCTATCTCGCCGTCTGTTACAACAGCAGATAGAATCTCTTGGATCAATTACCACCGCACAATAATTCACTCTTCAGTTCAGATACGAAACCAACGTAAAATCCCAAACTTGACTGACGTTTCCTACGAATTAACAAAAATGCCATCCACTCAGAGTAAAACTTCTGTCACAGCGCTGTGACAGATGCTTCTGTCACAACGCACAATAGGAGCCATGTGGCACATTCTTAGTGGACCATTATCGTATGGATGTTTGGCTAGTTCCTCGGTAGACCTGCAAACAAAAATAAACCTGATTAGTGATTTATAAGCGATTCGATTGAAGTTATTTTCATGGGTTGATTTTAACGGTAGGAATTTGAGAATAATTGACCATTATTTTCGTGCACAGATCCAAAGGTTTTAAATCACTAATAAAGCTGATTTTTGATTTTCAGGTCCACCGAGGGACTGGTCAAACATCCATACGGTTATCGTCCACTAAGAGTATGCCACGTGGCTCGTATTGTGCGCTGTGACAGAAGCTTTTGTCATACGCCGTGACAGAAGTTTTACTCACCACGAAAACTTCAGCTTAATTAACTCAACAGATCTGATTTGGTATCTTCAGCAGTACCAAATTAAATGATCAAGTTTGTTGCATCACCATTGCGGCTTAAATCTTAGAGATATAGACGACCCAGGAACTCGCAAGACCATTTAATTCGATAGCTCGCGAAATATCAGATGTTATCTACCTTTGCTGTCGAAGTTGGAAATTACGAACAGAATCTTTTACTTTTCAACGGAAGAATATTGTTATAGACACGTGTTAAGTAACGAATGGTTGGATCAACAATCAAAATTGACGCCAACATTAAAATATCCAAGTGGTTACTCGTTACCATCTTATCTATTTATTACTAAAAAAGAGTCGTGCTATCACGGATAACCGGACAAAAATACGTGCAGTTGAGGCCATTTCACCGTTGGATTCCAGAGATCCATTCGGTTGAAAGAAAAAGCACAACACTGGGGGATATTTTAACGTGTTTAGCCAGATGCAATAGAGGTTATGTGTGTCAGTGATATATCACACATCAACTAGCTAGAATTGATCTGGATCGTTTAACTAGCGTACCAAAATGGTTGACCAAAAGTTACGACATAAAACATACAGGATAGTGGAGAATATTAGAATACGACGTACAAGTCTTTCTATTGAAAGATAGCATTGTAATAGGCTGTAACGCAACAATCATCCCGATCGTGTGCTCATAACTTCATGACGTGTAGACTTTTTTCCATGACTAATACCATACCAGATTTTGGGGCTATGTTTAGATGGCCCACCAATTGAAACAGTCGGAGCTGATCTAATAGGGGCTGTGTGATTAGTGAACCGCATAAAGTCGAAAAGTTTCCACGTAGGGACTTTTTCTGCCAGCCATGTGGCACACTCTATTTTGGCCCACTGACCTCATGAATGATTGACCAATCCCTTGATGGACCTACAAACTAACAATCAGCATGATTGATGTTCTTTAGAGCGTTTTATGGGGTGATTTCTATCCGTTGGATTCAGGTATTTTGTTGGGTCCTCAGATTGAATGGCTGGAGATCGATTACCAATCAGGCTGATTGTTAGTGTATAGGTCCATCAATGGTGGCTCAATCATTCATGGGTCAGCAATCAGCATGCACTATGAGTGTGGCGTCTGGCCGTTCAAACCAAAAAAATCAGTCTTCGTTAATAACGCTGTCATCCTGAGAACGACGTCTAGGTCCGACCGTTGATTTACGTGTGATGAATCCGAATGAGCATCAACGGTGTAGACCTGGCTAGAACGTCCTTCTCACTATGAAAGAAACGCAGCTCAAAATAATTTATTTTTCTATCTTTTTTCGGTAAGCAGCTTCAACTCAGAACTCTGGGGCCCCACGTCTTGATGAGATATTAACATTAAGTCAATTTTGTGGGTACATAAATAATTACGTATAATTATTAAGAAAAACCAAAACACTATGATGGTAAGCATGACAGGCTGTGCGGGCCCTAGCCAAAAAAAATATCAAGATCTGAACTGATGATGTTTTGTGGTTGTTAAAGATTCCAAATAGTTTCCATATCTAGATGTAAATAAATAGTGGACACATGACACACATGTGAGTAGGCCTGTCAATGGGTCGAGTCGGGTTGCCCCGAAAATCTGATCAGATCAAATAACATCGAGTTTGATCGGATCGGAGCCCACCGATCCCAAGACTTTCATCCTTGCCTAGAAATCATATCGGATTGGTTCTTGATCAACCTTGATATGACCCAGTAATACCCTGAACTAATAATATATATAAAATAATATTGTACATATTTTATATCTATTCATAACGTGTCTTTTGTTGATTATATAGACAGTTGGTGTTTTTCTATAACTGAACTTTTTTTTTATGGCCCACGTGGGCGAAGGGTAGATCTAGAATGAATATTTTTCGATTTGAATATAAGCATATCTGAATCTGAATCAGAAAAATATATTGGATATCCGAATATTATTAATGAAATATGTTATACTGATAAAATGCACCTTTTGCAATTTGACTTTGGGAATTTGTAACTTTTACTCTTTGATTTAAATTTAACAAGTTTAGAAATCGTATCAACTCAATACTGGGTTGTACTCAGCGGCGGAGCCAGGATTTTGTTTCAGAGGGGGCACAATCAATTGAGTAGAACTGCCCAAGGTTTAAAAGTGGCCGTTATAATAGTACAAATAATAGTACAAAGGCGCAAAAACAAAAAATAACAGGAAAATAATGAAAATAGTGAAAAATAATGGCACCAAAATTTAAAATTTTAATTTCAAATTTTCGATAAAAATATTACAGGCGTTTTTTTTTTTCCATTTTTTTTCAGAAAATAACGGTAATTATTTTCGTTATAACAGAAAAATAATGGATGTTATTTTCTAAGAGTTAAAACGGTACATAACGTAAATGGGGAGGTCAGAATCTGTAATAACCACCGTTATTTTCATTATAACGGCTGTTTTTTAAACCATGGACCCGCCTCAATATATGCCATGTGGTATATTCTTAGAGATTTTTGACCATATAGATGTTTGGCCCAATCCTAGATTGGCATACAAACCAAAAATTAGCTTGATTTGTGATTTCAAAGCATTGGATTGGAGTCGTTTTCATGGGTTGATTTTTAACTGTGGAATTTGATCATTATTGACCATTATTTAAGGTACAAAGATCCAAAGGTTTAAAATCACTAATCAGGCTAATTTAGGGACTGCCTTCATGGGTTGATTTTTAACTGTGGAATTTGATCATTATTGACCATTATTTAAGGTACAAAGATCCAAAGGTTTAAAATCACTAATCAGGCTGATTTAGGGACTGCCTTCATGGGTTGATTTTTAACTGTGGAATTTGATCATTATTGACCATTATTTAAGGTACAAAGATCCAAAGGTTTAAAATCACTAATCAGGCTGATTTAGGGACTGCCTTCATGGGTTGATTTTTAACCGCGGAATTTGGTCATTATTGACCATTATTTAAGGTACAAAGATCCAAAGGTTTAAAATCACTAATCAGACTGATTTTTGGTCTGGGGGTCGCCTGCGCCTGTTCCGATCTGATATGTTCTAGTAGCTTAGGTTTTGATCTAAGGCCTTGTTTGATTGCACGGAAAATTTTCCCGAGAAAATACATCTGGGATATGCCTTAAATGGCTGATTGATTGCAACTGAGAACACATTTGAATCATGTGAGAAAACAAAGGTGTCTTTTCAGGTGGAAATGAATTCTCACCTATCTGGATGGGAAATGAATTCCGGGCTTAGTCGGAAAAATTATCCAAATTTGAATGGCTTGTTAGCAAAAATTATTTAGATTTATACTGACTGTCTAACAATGGACAGTGCGTTTTCTTAAGAAAAATACAATTTTCCCACTTGGTAATCAAACACAGCCTAAGATTAATTGTGATCCAATAAGCTATTAAATCTGTTCCAGATCAACTGCGGTCTGATAAGTAAATATTGCCTGGCCACCGACGATCAAGTAGCTACTTCATCATCCACAATAATATTAACCCGTGGATTTTGTATGGGCGAAGCCCCATGGAGTTCTCGGCACATACCCAAGTGCTTTTTGTCAGAAATCTTACAAAACACTCACTTGGGTGATAAGTAAATATTGCCTGACCACCGATGATCAAGTACGTACATCATCATCCACAAGAATATTAATGCGTGCGGATTTTGTGGGCGAAGCACCACGGAGTTCTTGGCACGTACCCAAGTCTTCTTTGGCAGAAATCTTAAAAAACACTCACATGGGTGACTTGCCTGACCACCGATAGATGATCTAGTACCTACCTCATCATCCACAAGAATATTAATGCGCGCAGATTTTGTATAGGCGAAGCACCGGAGTTCTTGGCACGTACCCAAGTGCTTTTTGCCAGAAATCTTAAATAATACTCACTTGGGTACATGGCAAAAAGCACTCGGGTACGTGCGGGGAACTCCACATCCTCCTTCGTCAATCCAGGCGTGAAAATTCATGTGGATGGTCAGGCAGCTAGACCAGTATGGTGGTTAGGCAAGATTTACTCCAGCTTGATCCAATGACAGCCATGAATGTAGGAGTATAGGACCCCACCATTTAATATCTTTACATGATAGATAAGAATATTCTCTTGTCAAATCAAAGTCCTACAGTCGTGAACAAATGGCATCACGTTAGATGGCTGCTCCACATATAAAAAGGTTTTACATATAAGATTTTTCTATAGAATTTTTGGTTTAAAAAAAAAATTAAACTTGATTTTAATCAAATGAGCCAACATTTCTTCTGGTTCTCGACTCAAGACATCCGTGACAACTAGGGCTGGCAATGGATCGGGTTCGAGTTGGATTGGTACTGATTTGATATCGATCCGATAAAAAATTCAATCGATCCGAACCTGATTGAATCGATAAAAATCAGTTTCGGAACCGATTTGATATGATTAAATCGGTTCCGGGTCCAATCTGATCCGATAGGTAGGTTTAGTTTAAATAATAAATCTCTTGCCGCAGGTCTCATAAATATAGCAGGTTTCAACAAATCTCTTACCCAAATTAAGATGTTGTGGAGATCTCCTAAATATTGTAGTAGATCTCCTTGCTCCAACGTGCAAATCTTGTTCCAACGAGTATAATGCCCAGGATATTATAGAGATATCCTAAATATGGTAGGAGATGATCTTTTGGATATCTCCGCAATATTCTCGTTGAGGTGAGCAAGATTGCTGCCGTGCGTGTATATATAATACTCACACACATACTAATATACACATTATATATATGGTCTATATATCAGATCACTATCGAATCGGAACAAGGTAGATCCAGTACCGATCCGATAAGAGATCGGATCGACAATCTGTGATCCGGTACCGAAACGATAATGAAAAATAAAGTTTCGGACCCAATTTTTTCGGATCGAATCGGATCTCAGGTTTGATCCAATCCATTGCCAGCCCTAGCGACAACATTGCCCTGCCAATTTAATACTTCAAAGTGAAGTTGTAGTATTTCAAAACTCTATCCATCTCTTATGCCTTATATTCAATTCTTTTTGAGAAAATATATACTTTAGACTCTTATGGTCTTAGAAAATCTCAAACATCTCCCAATATAAATAGTTGGGCTAGATCTTTAGAGCAAACACCACTGATGTCAGCTCTAGGCCACGAGATTCGATAAAAGAAAAAAAGCTTGCATCAAGATTTATTGGACCCTTTGAGATCCTTCATAAGGATTGGTGAGGTTGCATGTCATCTGGCCCTACCCCACAATTGGCCGAAGTGCATGACG
The DNA here is from genome assembly GCA_035048495.1 of Euptelea pleiosperma. NCBI lineage: Eukaryota > Viridiplantae > Streptophyta > Magnoliopsida > Ranunculales > Eupteleaceae > Euptelea > Euptelea pleiosperma. The sequence continues at coordinate 14,486,725 of CM068548.1, forward strand.
AGTTTCACATTTTTCATGATTCAAAAGTACGAACGGGGATCCCTCACATGTTTTAGATTAGATACCATTGCATCTCTGTGATTATGTTTCTTATGTTGAACGACATGTCTGCAGTCTCCGGATTTAAAGATGCCTTTTGAGAATGGGAAGCAGAAGTTAGAGAGAAGTACCTGTGCCTATTGTTGAACAACCATTTGCCCTAAAAGATCGACTTGTTGGGGAAAGACGAAACAACTATGTATATCAACGGGTCGTCGGGCCAACACAATACGTGCACGGGAACAAATTATCTGCTAACACTCCCTCTCAGTGGGTATACACTTTGTTGGAGACTTGACCAAGCCATAAGGCTATGATACCATGGTAAATGACCATTTACTCCAAAAGGTCGACTTGTTAAAAAGAGGCGAAACAACTATGTATACACAATACGTGCGCGGGAACAAATCATCTGCTAACACCTATTCCTTGATTTGGTACGTATGTCTAATTTTGAGCAACATCCAAGGATCGTGAATACGAAAGTATCTATTTTAGCAATACATGCTTACTTCAATGGAGGCTGATTTATATTACCAAACACCGGAAAATTTTAAAAAGTGCCATGTGTCGCATTCTTAGAGAACTGACTGTATGGATGTTTTTCCACCCTTTGGTGGTGGACCTACAGACCAAACTTAATCTTGATTGGTAATTTCTAACCGTTGGATTTCATTATTCCGGATAACGTTAGAATCCTCCGGCTAAAAATCAACCCATGAAAAGACTCATATCCAACAGCTAGAAATCACCGATCTGCTCTGAATTTTCATATGTAGGTCCACTAAAGGAGCATTGTGAGGTCAGCGGTCTCCAAAAATATAACACGTGGCACATACAACATTGCATGACGCACTTAGGTCACGAATTTTCCCCTAAAATGCCTTTGGATGTTGCCAGGCCATAGTGAAAGTAGTGTGTGTGTGGACCAGTCACCAGGGCACGTGAGATACCTCGTGTGGTCTAGCATTCTTTGTCTTTTATTTCTGGCATGGTCTAAAAAAGGGTCGTGATGTAACAAGGTATATATGACGCTTTTGGCGTCAGATAGCACGATTTTTGTTATTCACCGCTGCCCTGTGGGCCCACCGATCGCATGGATGTTTAGCCCACCCCTTGGTAGGCATTCATACCAAAAATCAGCTTGTTTGATAATTCTTAGCTATTGGTTTTACTACTAAAAACTTGGTTGAATCCAACAGCTAGAATTACTTCTTAAGAAGTACTAAAATCTAATGGCTAGAGATTACCCATCAGGGTGATTTTTGGTGCGTATTTCCAACAAGGGGTGGGGTAAACATCCATGCTGTTAGTGAGCCCAGAATGAAGTGGTGTGTAATATAACTCCCACTAAAAGCGTCAGGTCTACTTTGTTAGAGTTTTCTCCTTAGAAAAATGCCAATATTGATAACGCCCCAATCCCGTTATGTTTGTTCTCGTTGTAACCTCCAATACCAAAAGAACGGGATATCCGTTATAACAGAAATAACGGTCAATATATTGAAAAACTGTTTTCCAGCGTTAAGTTAAAAATAATATTCTGACTGTTTTTTTCACTGATGTGACCCCATTATAACGGTCATGAAGATAAACGTAAAGGGACCGTTATGCTTATAACGGACCGCATTAACCCCTTGATTTCAAAAGGAGTAAATCTAATGATATATGACAAGGGGAATGCCACGTGCTATGTTTGGCCCATCCTTAGGTAGACCTACATGCCAAAAATAGCTTGATTAGTGATTTTTAAGGATTTGATTGGAGTTGTTTTCATGGATTGATTTTTAACCTTAGATTTTGAGCATTATTTGGGGGTACTCAGATCCAAAGGTTTGAAATCACTAATCAGGCTGATATTTGGTATATAGATCCACCTGGAAATGGGACAAACATCCATATGGTCAGTGGTCTCTAAGAGTATGCCACATGGCTTATACTATAGTCTCTCATCATTGTTGTTGAGGGAAGGGATGTCGGCGTGCTGGACAAAACAACTGAACCAAGCTTGTGTGCGGCGTGCCCCAACCTAAGTTTTGGCTTTAAAGTAGAGAGGCATTTAATTGAAGCTCGTATGGACGTCAACACTGGTTTTAGCTTTATAACACGGCTCAGGCTCCAAGGACCCTTTTTTTTAATCCATCTTGGGAGTTAGGCTTTCGGTTGTGGATTCTGAGAATCCAACAGTGGTTGATAGTGCTGAGTTGACATTTACTTAATGAAAAAGTGAATGCCACTTCAAAACTACCAACCATCGTTGGAATTCTCAGAATCCACGGTCCAGGGCCCGACTCCTGAGAGAGGGTCAGAAAAGGGGGGCTCATGAGCCTGTGGCTCAGGGGACTCCATTTTTCTAATCCCCTTTGGGAGTCGGACTCGGAGGGGTGGATTTCAAGAATCCATTTGAGGTTGATAATGCTGAGCTGGCATTCATTTAATGAAAAAGTGAATGACAGCTCTATTAACGACCGTTGGATTCTGGGAATCCATGGCCCCGGACTCCAAGTCCCGAGAGGGGTTAGAAAAAGGGGAGCTCCTGAACCCGATTCGATTATAATAGAGATAGATTTTCCCTTTAATTACAAGGTTTATGGTTACCGAGTTTGATGGCAGTAGGGGTATTTGTGGGCAACAATGTAGGATTCGGTGCACACAAACTTCAAAACCATGTATGGGAAATGGAATTGTTAACTTTCTTAAGCTTCAGAGAATCTTAAGAAAAAAGCACTATTTCGTGACTCGCACAATAGTGGTACAACTGCATGGCTTTTTGTGTCTCAATGGGGGGTGTTTGGTTGTGGGATTCAAGTTATGCTGTGCTAATTCAAACATGAAGGATGGTGTGGAGCATCGTTTTGTTAGCTATGCAATGCTATTTAAATCTCTGGCTGTGCAACTTTAAACGTATGGAAAAAGATGTAACAAGCTATGCCTGAAACTGTTTCATTTGCAGAAGCAGCATTTTTGGTAGTCACCGCTGCCACTGGACCCACTGACCGCATGGATGTTTATCCCACCCCTTGGTGGATATACAGACCAAAAATCACTTTGATTGGTAATCTATAACCATTAGATTTTAACACTTTTTAAGGCATTCTTATAGCCGTTGAATGCAACTATTTTTTGAGTACTAAAACCAACGGCTAAAAATCATTAAACAAGCTAATTTTTTCTATGAATGTCTATTAACGGGTGGGCTAAACATCCATGCGGTCAGTGGGCCCAGATGGCAGTGTTGACTACCAAAAATGCCACTTCCGCAGATGAAAAGATCTCAGGTATACCTTGTTACATCACGACCCTAAACGTATTACCAAACACACCCACCTCAGAGTACTAAAATCAGGGTGGTAAGACCCGAACAGGAGTAAAACTTTGATGACAGGTTCTAATCTGAGCCACGTGGCACACTCTTAGAGGACTCTGACCGTATGGATGTTTGGCCAATCCCTAGGCGGACCTACAAATCAAAATTCAGCCAGATTAATATTTCTAGGCATTGGATTGGAATTATTTTCATGGGTTGATTATAACCGTTGGAATTTGAGCATTATTGACCATTATTTGAGGTACAAAGCTCCAAAGGTATGAAATCAGTAATCAAGCTGATTTTTGGTTGTATGTCCACCTTGGTGATTGGAAAAACATCCATACGGTCAGATTCCTCTAGGAGTATGCCACGTGTTTCATCAAAGTTTTACTCCCCAAAGAGGACGTCCTATTTACTAGTCTGGTACTCATTGCTCACATGCAAGCTTGGAGATTTTCGAGGTAGTTCCAATCGTGTCTCGTGCCATGTACTTGTGTCCCTCCATCCATGGTTAAAAAAACGTACAACGGCCGTTATAATGGAATTGCTCCAAGCCTCCAAGACCGTTAAGTTATTTGCAAAAAAAGTCCAAAACCTGAAAAACAGACTTAATTTTATTTTAACAGCTGTTATTTGACCAAGAGTTTATTGGACCAAAATTTAACTTGGTTAGGTGATCCTAACAATTCAGATAGTTGTACTCTTCTTGATAGAGAATCTAGAAATAAGTCTATCTATCAGATGGTTAAGATCAAGGTTTAAAGGAGGCCGTTTTAACTATTAAACGGACTGGGGGCGCTATTGTTTAAACCACCGTTAAAACGGATTAAAACGGTCAGGGGCAAAAATGGAAAAAATGAAAAAACGGAAAAAAATGGAATTTAACGGATTTAACAGCCATTTTTTTCACAAAATTTTTCAGAATTTAACGGTTGTTTAAACGATTTTAACGGCTGTTGAAACAAAAAAACGTCCATTACATTCAAAAACGTTAAAACGTGTTTAAACGGTTTTAATGAAACGGGCTGGGGGCGTTCCATTTTTAAAACCATGGTTAAGATCGTTTGATCATAGAAGATCTTTTTCAACGTTCAAATTCCACTAAATATCTTAATAGTATCTAGGCGAGGGTTAAAAGTGTTATTTATGACTTGGATAGCCCAGTGGGCTTTTAAGGCCCATCTTATTTGGTTTTCCATTTGGGCCTACATTGTAGTTCATGGGCTAAAATTTAAGTCATAAGCCCATTAAAACTTGGGTTCAAGCTTATGTCCCAATAAGTTCCGTGTATAAGGATGCGTTTGGTTAATGATGTTTTAGGCTGCTACAATTTTTCAGGAATAGCTTTTGAAAGGGTTCAGTTTGCCAAATTGTCTCTTGCCGGCCCATGGATTCAGCAGCAGTTTGAAAGGTTGACCTATTTGGGAACTATGTCGTTTGTCAGAAATATACCACGCAAAAGTGAATACCGACTTTTTCTTTTGGACTTTTCATTCAAAAACACCTATATGCTTCAGACATATAATCCACATACAATCACAACTTCCGAAAGTTAGATTTGGAATCAAATGTAATATAACATTTGCACCTGCTAAAATGTCGCGTGATATAAACTTTGTTACCAAGCATCCTTGCAATATTTACATTGGAAATTTAGCTCCATAGGAAAAAAAAATGCCAATGATATTCACCCTCTTTTGGATATTCTCGCTCATTGTCGATACTTTGAAAATTTTATGGGCAGAAAAACATGTTCTGCAGTGAATAAAATGACCTTTTTTACATTCAGATATACTGAGCGGGGCGTCTCAATACAAGTTAAGGCCTAAGGCGAAAATTCTATATAAGGCCTTTTTTTATTTAATATATTAATATATATATGGTATTAATCAAAAAATGAAACTCTCTATATTATCGAAATAATAAATAATTACAGAAAAAAATTTAGATGCAGAGGACTCTTGGTACAGTCGATGTAGAGGACTCCCGTGGCCCTACATAGATCATTTTTTGGGACCAATGACTGTGTCGATGTTCAGCCCATCTATTGGTGGATAAACACACTAAAAATCAGCTTGATTGATGATTTCTAGTCATCGGATTTACTACCCATAAAACGTGCTTGAATCCAACGGCTAGAATCATGTCCTAAAAAGTACTAAAATCTAAGGCTAGAGATAATCAATCAGGTTGATTTTTTGGTTTGTATATCCAATAAGGGGTGGGCTAAAAATCCATTTGGTTAGTGGGACCTTTGGGGGCCTTCTCTGACCAAGGGCCCTTAGACAATCGCCTTAATGCCCTTTAAGGTAAAGCTGGCCCTGATACTGAGGATGTGGTGTTAGATAATAAATGACATAAAATGTGGTTGATGCCTAATGGGGTTGGCTCACAGCTACAAGGGTCATTTCCAATGTTGTCAGACCCGGACTGGCCCGGCCAATTGAATTCATTGTTCGAAATCTCGGTCGATCCGTTCTGGATCGGGCAATCCGGATCGAGATTAGAGCCCATGATCCGATCCAAAAAGGGATCGTCTCGCCTGAAAAACTGTTTCTTACAAAAACCGTTTTTTGCTGTGGATCCAACACGGGCCCAAAATTTTACAGTTTGGGCTTGGCCCTGGTGCACGTTTGCTAAATTAACTCCGACCCATTAAGACCTATACTAAATGCCCTCTAAATGTGATTAAATGCCGTCTGGATTCTCTGCAGAAAAAGGTATCAGAAGAGCTGATGCGAGGGTAGTTTGGTCAATTGAGAGTTATGAAAGCCAGGTATTTCAGTTATTTTGTTGAAAACTAGAATGTTTTCAGTAATTTACCGCTTATATAAGAATGCCTCGTCTAGTCTACAATCCTTTCTTCCTCCTCGCGAAACTGTACAAAGCCAACACTCTGTTTTCCTTTTCAGTTCTCTAAGAAAGACCGAAGTAACAACAAAACCCTAGAATTTTCTTCTCCAAGCATAAAAGACCCATAGTTTCTGATTATTAAATTGCTTGATTGATATTCTCTCTCGTCGATCGAGGTAAGTTCGATCGATCTTTTACAGCACTCAAGCTCTTTTCTTTTCTGCTTTGAATCCCGCTTTCGATCCGTTTTTTTAGTTTAATTTCTTAAAAATCTTTCTTTTTAAGTCGGCAATGGAAGATTATTTGTTGGAAGAACTGAAAACGAGAAGATTTCTTGTAAAAGTTACAATTTTTTAGAGGGATTTACGAGTTTGGAGGAGCAGAGAGCACTGAAGAACTAAAAATCTAGGTTTTTTTTTCTACGTTTTTATTGAGGAGGGCTCATTAAACGCCATGGACGATTTTGAGAAAGCTATACTCATTAGTTTCGATGAATCCGGCACAGTCGATCCGGTCCTAAAATCACAGGCAGTCTCGTACTGTCAACAGATGAAGGAAACCCCGTCGATCTGTCGCCTCTGTGTAGAACGCCTCTCTTACACTAAATTTGTCGAAGTCCAGTTCTGGTGCTTGCAGACTCTCCATGAAGGCCTACGTCTCCGGTACTCCTCCATGAGTCCCGACGAGAAGTCATTTATAAGGAAGTCTGTTCTATCAATGGCCTGTTATGAAGGTCCTGGTGATAAGAACTCAGTTAGGGTTTTGGATGGTCAGGCATTCATCAAGAACAAGTGTGCTCAGGTTTTGGTCACTCTCATCTACTTCGAATATCCTTTGATTTGGTCATCAGTCTTTATCGATTTCATCCCGCACCTTAGCAAGGGTGCACCAGTGATTGACATGTTCTGCCGGGTTTTGAATGCCCTGGATGATGAGCTGATTAGCTTAGATTACCCCCGTAGTGCAGAGGAAGTGGCTGTTGCTGGACGGGTTAAGGATGCAATGAGGCAACAATGTGTCGCTCAGATTGTCCGGGCTTGGTATGACATTGTCTCCTTGTACAAAAATTCTGACCCAGAACTGTGTACTAGTGTGTTAGATTCCATGCGAAGATATATATCTTGGATTGACATTGGATTAATTGCAAATGATGCATTTGTGCCACTGTTGTTTGAGCTCATTTTGGTTGAGGGGCTCCCAGAACAGCTCCGAGGTGCTGCTTCCAGTTGTGTCCTAGCAATAGTTTCTAAGCGGATGGACCCACAATCAAAGCTCTCACTTCTGCGGAGCCTTCAGATTAGTCGGGTTTTTGGTTTGGTGGCTGGGGATGGGGATTCTGAGTTGGTTTCCAAATTAGCGGCTTTGCTTACAGGCTATGCAGCTGAGGTTCTGGATTGCTCCAAGCGTCTGGATTCAGAGGACATAAAGGGGATCTCGATGGAACTTTTGGATGAAGTCTTGCCCTCAGTCTTCTATGTCATGCAGAACTGTGAAGTGGATACAGCTTTTAATATTGTCCAGTTTCTGTCTGGTTATGTTGCCACAATGAAGAGTCTTTCACCATTGAGGGAGAAACAGGTGCTTCATGTTAGTCAGATATTGGAGATGATCCGTTCGCAGATTTGCTATGATCCTGTCTACAGAGATAATCTCAATATGCCAGATAAGATTGGGAGGGAAGAGGAAGAACGTATGGTGGAGTATCGGAAGGACTTGTTTGTGTTGCTTCGTAGTGTGGGCCGTGTTTCACCGGATGTGTCTCAGATATTTATTAAAAATTCTTTAGCTAGTGCTCTCATATCTTCTTCAGAGAGGAATGTGGAAGAGGTCGAGGCTGCACTTTCTCTTTTCTATGCCCTTGGAGAATCTATAAGCGAAGAGGGGATGAGGACCGGAAGTGGCCTCTTGAGAGAAATGGTGCCTATGCTCTTATCGGCGAGGTTTTCTTGCCATTCTAATCGGCTGGTGGCGCTTGTCTACTTGGAGACAGTAACAAGATATGTCAAGTTCGTTCAGGAAAACACTCAATACATACCTCTTGTGCTGGCTGCTTTTCTTGATGAGAGGGGCATACACCATTCGAATCTCAATGTGAGTCGAAGGGCGAGTTATCTCTTCATGAGAGTTGTGAAACTGCTGAAAGCAAAGCTTGTGCCTTTCATAGAGACAATTTTACAGGTTTTTCTACTTATTCTCTCTTCGCTGTTCCCTTACTTTCTATGTAATATCCCAGGCTTCCCATTTTTCATGTTCTTTTCCTCTTCATCTCTTTTTTCCTTTGACGGCTCGTCAGAGTCTGCAAGATACAGTGGCTCAATTTACAAATTTAGATTGGACATCGAAAGAGCTGAAGTGTTCAGGATCTGAAGATGGGAGTCACATATTTGAGGTATACTCAGTTTCATATATATTCCTCATATCTTTAAAGAAGAAGGGATTCTTTGTCAGAGCGGTTGTGGCTGCGTCATTTTTTATCTGGTTTGATTTGATTTAGGTCAACTGTGTGTAGGCAATTGGTTTATTAATTGGGATGGAAGATGTACCACTGGAGAAGCAATCTGAGTACCTCTCTTCATTGCTCACTCCGCTTTGCCAACAGGTTATAAGATGGACTTACTCTGTTGTTATGGGATCTATGGTTATGTAATTAACAGTAGGAACTTTTCCTCAAAAAAAATAAAAAATTAGAAACTGTTATGTATAAACTTCTGTCGATTCTTTTTGTTTCTTGATATGCATGAAAATGTTTGAAATTTACCCATTAGCCAATTGATATTTGACTTGTGGAGTCTGAAATATGTCTCCCATCCAGGTAGAGGTGCTGCTTTTAGATGCTAAAGTACGGAATCCAGAAGAGTCTTCTACAAAAGTTGTAAATATCCAGCAAGTAATTATGGCCATTAATGCACTGAGCAAGGTTCTTCTCCATCCTTAAGCCCTGTAATTTTGTATATAGAGACTTCTTTGTACACTTTCCTTTATTTAGGCTAGTTTATTTACATTCATTTATTCACCGTGGAAGTTTGTACATTGTGAGGTTGTCCAGGATGCTATCATTATTTATTTTGATAAGTCTATAATTAAAATTTCAATTAGCTCTATTTAGTTTTAGTTAATGAAGTTGATTCTATGTCAGTCACGAAGTCATTTATGTTGGTCTATGGGTTGTCATGGGTTCATATCTAGGAAATTTTAATCTTGTAATTGTAACTGTAATACTATTAGTCCTCAGGAATCAATCTGACTTGAACTTTCTCGGCCAATTTGATCATGTAACTCCAAGTTTAAGGTTTTGATTGGGTTTAGTTTCTAACTAGAGTCTGACTAATGTAACTTTGAGCAGGATTTTCTGGCTGCTTTGCAACATCTGGAACATATTTTTTGGAATCTTATACACATGGTTGCCATATGCAAATGCAATTTTTTTTTTTTTTTTTTGATCTTTTGAACTTGGGGGCTTATCATTTTCTTTTTATACTTTAGGGCTTTAGTGAGCGTCTTGTGACTGCTGGTCGCCCTGCAATTGGCATCATGTTCAAGCAGGTATTCGAGAACTTGCTTTGTTGATGTTTCTTAATGGTATATGCACAATTTTTTTAGAAACTTCCACTCGTTTAATGGATTCAAAGTTCCATTAAGCCACTTGTGAATTGACAATTTTTTGACTTTTCTCAGTCACTTCATGGACTTTTGCCAATGGTACAACTTAAATTTGAGGTGCTATGTGATAATATGGTTCAGCATGAGATGTTGTGATTCTTCTCCCATTCACCATCAATGTTGTATATGTGCCGGGGTTTTGTGTGTGTGTCATGGGGGGCATGCAATTGGAGGTCCTCTGTGACTGGCCACGGTCTATAAATCATCCCAATCAGATGATATTAACCATTCAGTAAATGCTTGTGCCCATGTGTATGACAAATGGGGGAGTACACATGAAATCTCATACTGCACCATATCAGACACCATCTTCTGTCATTCGTTGGTGATAAATGAAACCCGTAGTATTTTGTCACGTTTCTCTAATGAAACTTGTGGAGATGCTGTGGCATCGTTTTGTGGTTTTCATGACATGTATGAAATTCTTCTGTGGCTGCTCTTTGTTCCAGACATTGGATATTCTGCTTCGAATTCTCGTGGTGTTTCCAAAGATTGAGCCTTTGCGAAATAAGGTATGAAATGGATGTTGGCTTTCTTTATATAGGAAGTACCTTTGAGAACCCGATCACCTGGTTCTAACTATTGAAATATGTAGGTGACATCATTTATTCACCGCATGGTAGACACTTTGGGAGCATCTGTATTTCCTTACCTCCCCAAGGCACTGGAACAATTGCTTGCGGAAAGTGAGGTACAAAAACAGTTGTCTTTTGGTTCAACTTATTTTATATGCTAAACTCAAGGATGATTGAAAATTAGATTCCATGTCTTTTGGTTCAATGTCTTAAATATCCACATTGTACTTTCTGTTGTCCTATTTTTGTTTGTCATAGCAAGTTATGTACTTCTTCATTTGAAGTTTTGAACGACTAAATTATGATGGTGGTCACACATGTACTCTCATTAGAGCAAAATTAAACCTTGTGAAACATGCTGGAGTTCATATTATTCTTTTAATGCAATCAAAATGTATAAGCCTGTTTTATTTAAAGCCCCTTGTTTTCATACATCCTACAATTTGTGTGTTGCCATACATGAACAAATTGGAATTGGTTGATAGCATATCAACATGGATGGATCTCCTCTAAAAGTAGTCATGAGTTGCTTACTCACATCAGGAACCAATGAGTTAATCAGCTTCTGTGTAAAAAATTTGTTGTTTGTCTCCATTCAGTATATTGGGGATTAGAACATGGAATGGTTGGCATTAACATAACCGAATTTCATCTTCTCACTAAGTTTTCAAGGTGATTTGTTCCACTCACCCAAAATAAAACGAAATTTTGAATGGGGTATGATCCCCTCAGTCAGCTGAATGAAATACTAGCTGCGGTCAAACATCCAATCTCCGCCTCAATTCATCCCAACTTTCTGTTCTTAATTTGCAAGCAAATGCAGTAGTTCTTTTACAGAAGATTATGAGGTGCTGCTTTAATGATTTGTGTTGGAAGTTCTGCTATTTGGAATGCCCAGATGGACAATTTATTTGTCTGAGGAAATTGCTTGCATATAGTTTCGTGTGATTATGACATCATTTATTTATTTTTGACCCTTGTACCTTCTGGTGATTGCAGCCAAAAGAAATGGTGGCTTTCCTTGTACTAATCAATCAGCTTATATGCAAATTCAATACCTTGGTGACTGACATATTGGAAGAAATATTTCCTGCTATCGCAAGTAGGGTACTTCATATTCTCCCAAGTGATGCATTTCTTTCGGGAGCTGGAAGTAATACCGAGGTATGGGTATATATGGTCGTTCATAAGGTATCATTGTGCATGACTGATTCAATCCACAATATTTTATAAGCATGGAAATTGTTAGATATTAAATTTAGATTCTTCATTTTAGTCTTTCTTTAGTAATCAAGAGGGGTGGATTCTGTCAAGGTTTGCTTGTATATTGTTTATAAATTCTTCTTCTTTTGGTCTTTATAACTCATGGGGCATATTTTCCAGATTTCCTAAGACAATCTTACTGATTGATATGTGGCAAAGCTTCGTGTCCTTTTGAAGCTTGTTAAGCTTTCTGCCTTTGCATATTTAAACGTTTGCTAATCTCATTTTCTTCTTCATTCTGTTGGCATATTTTTTAATTCTTGTCATAGAAGACTTTACTGCCGTCACATGAAATATCTTTGTTTTGATTCTGGTAAACATATGTGCTCATTGGAACCGGACATAGGGGTGTTGCAAAGATATCTTACAGTTGTAGTTTCAAGTGTTATTTAGCTTTTATATTTCTTTTTCTCTTTTTTTCAACTTTTTGTTACATATCCAAACATCTTTTTTTTTTTACCCGGCAAGTACACAAGGAGTTATATATGTATTTGTTTTATGGACCATAAAAGTAGTTGGTAATAAATCATTGGGTGTCCCTGATATCACTCCCTTTACTTTGTATGTTGTGAACTTTCTTTTGTTCACAAATCCTTGTTCTCAAAAAAAGAGAAGACCGAATATTGATTTGCTGGTGAACATACTCTGCGTTGGAGCCATGTAAGAAGACATTAACCGTAGGTTCCCTACAATGGGACTCACCTTTATGCAGAAATCCAATGCTAAATATATCTGAACCTCCTGTGTAATTTTTGAATGTAGAATGGAAAATTTATTAGTTGCTGTATTTGCATGTTAAATCTGGGATTCACATCTCACATTGTAATTTTGCTTGTAGGAAATCCGTGAACTGCAAGAGCTTCAGAAAACATTGTATACCTTTCTTCATGTGCTGACCACACATGATCTGTCATCAATTCTCCTTGCCCCCCAAAGCAGGGGTTACTTTCAGCCAATAATGCAGTTGCTCTTGTATACTTCTTGCAATCATAAGGATATTCTTGTGAGGAAGGTGCATATCATAGATACAAGTTACTAAGATTCTCATGTCAAATACCAACCAATGCTTTTAAACGTGAGGGCATGGGGCGAGGCACTTCAACGGCTTGAAGCTGAACATGCCTTTTAAATGAGTACTAAAAGTTTATATATATACACACAGAAATTTAGGAAAGAATTTTTTTGTTGCTGTTATTTAACCTAGAATAGGAAATAAATTGAATAATCTATTTTGGGTTAAATAACAGTAAAAAAAACCCAGCAACTTAAACATACCACCTCTGGCATATACGCGTGAGTTGCACCGCTGAAGAGGCATTTAAGAAATATAAAAAGCTTGAGGGGTATGCCTGCTTTGAAAATGGATCAAGCATATGCCTTACGAACTTTATGCTTTTCTAATAAGCCCAGGGAATTGTGGGAAAGCCACACCCCAGAGGCAAGCCTCAAACTGTAAGCCTCAAATGTCTTGTAAAAAATGATACCAACAAATTGCAACTTTTATAATATTTAGAATGGCTGTAGACTGATACCTAATGTACTTAACATCTCTACTATCCAGGCATGTGTACAGATATTTATTAGACTGATTAAAGACTGGTGCACCAGACCTCATGGTGAAGAAAAGGTTATCTGCTCAATTAACTACTTCTAGTTAACATATGTTGCTTTGGTGATTATTTCCTTGTACTAAATTGATTGAATATCCTCAGGTACCTGGTTTCCAGAACTTTATAATTGAGACTTTTGCAATCAACTGTTGTTTGTACAGTGTTCTTGACGAATCTTTCGAGTTTCGTGATGCAAATACTGTAAGATCTCATACTCTGTTATGCTGAATTTGACAACTCCATGCTTAGCTGATGGTGCTAAAGTTCCATATAATTTTTTACCTTTGTCTTGTTTTTGTTCATGCATTGTTATGATGTGTGCCGAAATCCCAAAGTTTTCTAAACATAAAAGAGATTGGTGTCATAAACAAACATACCTTTCCTTCAGGTAACAACAGGCACATGGAGATGGGGCATCTATAATTTCACCATTTGAAAATATGATATTAACGGGCTGTTTGTTCTTTGCCTTTAATACTCAAGAGTGACGCACGTCTTGGTGGGTTTAGAAAGCTAAGCCCTGGCTTGCCTTGGGCCACTGAGGCAAATCTTGGCTCAAAGTGCTCTGAGCTTTACAAGTCCACTTGGCTCTCTTTCTCTTAACAAACCCACTCTTCTGTCTTTGGTTGAATATTAGCGTCAACTTGTCTGGAGAACCTCAGTTGGCTTTTCTGTCTCCATGGGAGGCCTTTCAGAGACGTCCCAACTCAGTGTCTTGAAACAATCTCAGACATCATCCTATTATGATAATACGATGCTATTAATATAATTGATTGTAATTTCAAGTAAACTACTAACACTTTTCCTCATACACCTGTCTGCCTTCCCTAGTAATAGATTAGCTTTCAATAGGAAGCTAATAGCAAATAAACAAGTGCCTTTTTGTGCCTTCTCGAATGATTAGTGAATCTTATCAATTTACATAAATTGACAGACATCTTTCTGACCAACTGTAGCTAGTGTTTTTATTATAATTTATTGTGATTGTGGAAGTAAACTAGAAGGCACTTTTCCTCTTACATCCTGCTTATGATGGCAGCTTGTTCTTTTTGGAGAAATCGTGGTGGCTCAGAAAGTCATGTACGAGAAATTTGGTGGTGATTTTCTCATCCATTTTTTGTCGAAAGGCTTCCCACCTGCCCACTGCCCACAAAATTTGGCCGAGCAATATGTTCAAAAGTTGCAGGTAATAACACTTGTGGATTGGGAAATGATTTCCTTACTAGAATGAGAAAAATATATCCTTGCTTGAGCATTTTACTGTGTACGTTGCAGTCATGTCTGTCTATCTAGACTGCGAATGGCAGGTCCCGTTTCATCAATCACTTAGAAAAACTTTATGCACAATAAGATGATCCTAGTGATCCAAATAGTTGACTGTCTATTGAACTGTCAATTTTTTTAGATGGTGGGATTATTTGATTGGATTGGCCAGGTAAACCCTGGTGAGGTGATGCCTCAGCCTATATCTCCCGTTGGTATTAAACAAATTAGTGAAAGGCCGATGGATTTTGTACAAATTCACCATGCCATGTATTGGATGCACTCCCACACAGCATCAGCTACTTATCCAGTCACATATACAGGATATAGTTAGAATCTGCTCTTGGTAGTTCATGTCAGAGCCCTCACTTCATGGTGACAAGCTTTCCGTGGCCATCTGTTAGCTTCCTAATTGGCTTTATAACTCTTTTATTTGTTTCCTTAAATAAGCTGGGCTCAAGGCCACAACTTCAGGCTTGTGACACCCAGCACAATCCAATTTGACCTATGGGTTCAATCCTTTTCTTTTAACAAATTTGAAACAACCAATGATTTTGGGATTTGTAACTTAATTCTACTTATTGCCTTTCCATGAACCTCTGTTCTTGAACTCTGGTCTCTTTGTCCACAGGGAATTGATATCAAGGCACTGAAATCATTCTACCAGTCGCATATTGAGAATTTGAGACGCCAACAGAATGGAAGCCTCGTTTTCAGATAGCATTATTACAGTGTTTACATCTCATTTTTAGTATTACTTGGATACTCTTGGGATTCCTGGATTTCTTCAGTGTTGCACTCCATTTTTATAAAAAATGATGGGTAAGAACAGTTTATTCTGTATATGCTGGCACCTGTTGGTTTCTTTTATGAAATTTTCTTCCTATTCTGCACTCATTTTTGTGAATATTGCAGGGTGCTTTCCTTTTTTGTCTATAACATCTGCGTGGTCATCACAGAGACGATGAGGTACATTTGAACTTTAATTATCTTTACCCAGAATCTAACAAACCTCCTAAGTGAATAGCTGAGTTTCGAAAATATGGGTGGCCCAAAAAGTAACAGATTGTTGTCTCGTCGAACAGGTGTAAATTTCCGGGAGCAGTTTCTTTAAATATGAAGTGGTGCAGGCACTATCTTCTCAAGGTGCTGAGTGTAAGATCGAGGTTTCAATGTGTCAGGTTGTTTATATTCTATTTTTTTATTCCATAGAAAACTGTTTGATTTATTTTTTGTTTCTAATTTTCCAGTAATAATTTCCAATCTTATAGAGGTGTGAAGCTCTAATACCGGATTATTACGTGGACTCCGGTGTAAGAGGTGATTGCTTTTTTGTGTCATATAAAGGGGAAAGAAGGATACAAAGAAATGAAATTCAGTATTATAAGTTTTTATCAATGCAATTACTACTTTCAATGGTTTATTCCTTATAAATTTGTGTTTCCAAAATCTGAAGAGTCCACCTTCGCTGGCACTACTCGAATGCTCTTTGCCACCTACCCGAGTGAATTAAAAAAGAAATCTTAAAAAACACTCACCTGGGTACGTGTTTGGGCAGGCAGTGGTGGTTCACCCGTACAAAATCCATGTGCGAGCCGAGAACTCTGATTGTGAGCTGCTTCGCTGACACTCCGCAGTCAACGAAGGTGGACTCCACCAACATGACTTGTTTATCTGCATCCGACGGCGCTTTAGATAACCAAGTCTTATTGAAAGCTTAGGGGGTCTCTGGCTCAAGGGCACGAGAGACATGACCGACGCCAAGTCTTTCACTGTCTTGGAAAGTGGGGTCAATGTTTCGGTGTTGGGTAACCCTGCCATTCAAGAACAGAAAAAGTCGCTTTTGGACAACCGTTCCTTCATGTAAATGTGTATCCTTGCCTCCAAAACTCCTCTCTACAACCATCCTTTGTGGGTTTATGGATGGAGGGTAGACCCAACCATGCCTAAACTGATCTGGATTAAAACATTGAACCAGAACCCATCGTTTTCAGTAAGGCTGTCGATGGATTTGATAGACCTTGTGATCTAATTTCGTTGGATCTGGATTGACCCTGAATTGATCCAGTCCAATACGTTATATTATATAATTAAATGTATGTTAAGGAAACCTTTTTCGACGTTGGTCATCAAAGTTCTTGATGTACCACAGTATGAGACACGTTGCACATTCTTATAGAACACTGACCGCATGGGATGTTTGGCCCATCCCTACAGACCAAAATCAGCCTGATTAGTGCTTTCTAGCTGTTGGATCGGAGTCTCAAACCTCAAAAGAGTGTTCATGCTCCCCATCCAAACAAATGGCTTCTGATAACCAGAAGGGGTGGACTCATACTACTCATAAGGTGAGCTACATAGTTTGATTCCCTCGGGAATAATTAGAAAGGATTAGGTGACGTATGAATGGGGTCTATCCCATCGATTTAAACCTCATAAGATTGGTTGATTGCTTGATCCAATCTGAACTCGATCCATTGACAACCCAAGGCCTCTCATAGCCTTCTGGGGGCAAATAAAGCCCAGCTCATAGTGGGCTGGGCTTGAGTGTTCTTGGAACCATCATGGCCATGTGCATCCTAAATGAATTGTTATCCGGTGTGGATTAAAAGGAAAAGCCTATATATTGAGTATTTAGCTTTGCTGATACGTATTAATTTGAGCCATGTCATGGCCTATCCAAGAATCGACCTACTTGATTGAATGATCAACATCAATAATATAGCGAGGCATGTATATTATGGGATAGGCATTAAATATTTGTAAAGAAACTGGTAGAAAATTATTTATCTGATCAAATGATCATTTTCATCTTGAAAAGTTTCGGTTGTCAAATTCCAAGAATACTTAGTTCTTATATATATATATATATATATATATATCGTTGTGCCTCAAATCAACTAAAGACTGAAGTGTTAAAGATCAAGTGGATTTCGACAAAACAAACCAAAGAAGGATTAAAACTGAAAAAAAAGACAACCTAAGTGTTCAAGATCAACTGAAGACAAAGTCAAAATTATCAAGTTCAACTGAAGACAAAGTTAAGATTATCAAGTTCAACTGAAGACAAAGTCAAAATTATCAAGTTCAACTGAAAACAAAGTCAAGATTATCAAGTTTAACTGAAGACAAAGTCAAACGATCAAGTTCAACTGAAGACAAAGTCAAAAGCTCAAGTATGTTATCACTCAACGAATGTTCAACTATAAAGAAACTTGTGTTGCGATTATTTACGCAAAGCTGAGGGTAAAACCGCGCGTTGCCAGCAGATATTGATTTACCCTAGATGGTTAAGTGTTAGTTAGGGATTGTGCGTGTGACGAGAAGAGAAATTCTCAAAACTTTGTAAGTATTCAGTTATGGACAAAACTGTCCGGTCGACCGGCCTTATGAGCGGGCGACCGAAGGTCCGGTAGACCGGCCAAAATGGTCCGTTGACCTAATTCTCGGGTTCAGGAAATTGGGAAGAAATCCTGAGCTGGCGACCGACTAAAGGCTCGGTCGACCGGCCAATAATGCGGTCGACCCCACCCATTTCGGGTCTCGTTTGACAAAATCTCTTATGCGATTAGAAGCGCATTTTGGCTCTTCAAACGGCTATATTCGGTACGGTTCTAATAAATGGAGGCATGCTTATAAATTAGAGCCTCTCCCTTCATTAGAATCAACCCAATCAAGAGATCTCTACTTACTTTACTTGATTATCATTCTTTAAGTCCAGAGATCTGGAATTTGTAAGAGCTTCACCAGAGCAAATTTGAGTATTCGTTGTGAAGGCTATAAGTATTTGGAAGAGACTATTTGGTATTATTATTCTGCAAGGATCTTCTTCAAGAAGAGGATTACTCTTCGCAGAGTGTCTCTTGGCGAATTCTTTTCCAAAGGATTTTTTATTTGATTGTATTCATCGAGAGGTAAACGTTTCTATGAACTAATACCTTTTTGATAGAATTCGAAATTTGTGAACACTGTGTATTTTGTGATTGGTGGATGAGTGTGGACTCATCTAACTGAGTTGTGGATTGTAGATCCAAGAGAAAAAAATTTCTCTAAATAGACTATTGGCCTAGGCTGATTCTCTAGGTGATCGAGAATCGATTCTCTAGGTGATCGAGAATCGATTCTCGTTAGATTAAGACTAAGTGTAATATTAATTGGTTGATTATTTATTTCGATTAGAAATGTTGTAATGCATGATTGAAATAATATAATACTACTCTTGTGAGTATTGGACAGTGGACGTAGGTGCGGAGTCACCGAACCACTATAAATCTGAATCTCGTGTGATTGTGAATGTTTGCATAATTGTTTCTCAAATCTATGCTTTTGTGGATGATTGATATATTAATTGCTTGATCCTTTTTCGTCTTGTGTGATCAATAATTTTTTAATTCATAAAGAATTCGCAGAGGAATTAAAAATAGTCCTATTCGCCCCCCTCTAGGACTTAACTTGGTAATTAAAAGAGAATTTCACATCCAATTGATTATTTTTTTTTTATTCGTTTCATCATCAATATTATGACCCAGAATATAGTAGATTGAATAATTAGGATCCTCCCTAGTGAAATTCTGATGGAGAAATTACCCTATATGGAAACCCTCAAATTGTCATCATCTACGCTAGGGTTTTCAATGGATCCGGTTCGGATTGGATAAGGGTTGATCCAATGGCATATTTGATTACGATTCCGAGTTCCAGACCCGACCTAAGTAACCAGAGCATGAAATGGGTGCAAGAGAGGGAGTGAGAATGTGGGAGCGTCAAGTACGATTCGGGTTTGTCATTTAAAAACACATTTTAATATTCAAAAGTCAAAACTAAATAATACGGGTATAATTCGGAAAAAAGTTCATGAATTATTCGAGAACAATTCGATCATGTTAAAAATGCGTGAAATCTTTCCAAACCCTTGAATAGGAAGTTGTTCAGATTGTTTTTTTCTGGATAATTTGTACGGTTCGCGTATAATTGGGGAAATAATTTACTATCAATGGACCTGAGATGGGGACCGGTTCAGTACAAATTGACAATCTAGTTGGCATAGCACGTGCATGGCACACTAATGGTGGTGCTGGCTCAAGCTTCTTCCTCCAATCCCTCACGTCGTGATGCCAATATTTCCTTTTTTTTTTGAAGGCTATGCCAATATTTCCTTAAACTGCTATTTATTCTTCATTCATTATTATACCAATCATCTCCCAATAATTTAGATTCTAATTTGGACGACGATCTCGCGCGTGACACGCGTAAGTACTGTATGAGACGGACCAATAGGATCGATTCAGATTGCACGACGGAAGACAAGACAAGTAGGTTTCCTCCATGCCAGCGAGCAATGTTACCAACTTCTATTCAACACGTGGCATGCACGCATAGGCATTCACAATTTCGTGCTATCCACAGTTTCCGTACATTGAACATGAAACTATTTTAAGTCAGTCTACCATCATGGTCACATCCTTCCCAATTATTTTCTCAGATTTTTTTTTTGTCCCATTTTAATATTCTTGGTTGGAATAAGACGTAAGGGACCCACAAAAGATGTCTTGATTCTTCTTCTAGAAATTGCAGGGGCCCACAACAGATGTATGTCAGGTTCTTCATCTAGGAACTGTAATTTGGACGGATTCTAACCATCTGATCTATGACTTTTTGTAGGGAAAAAAAAACATAGTAGCCTTTTTATTGACCTTCAAGACTACAGGATGGGTCACATTCAGATCACCTGTCCAAATAATCAATCTTATCATTATCTTCCAAGAATAAGATGTATGGAGTCCACTTGGTGGACTACCTACCCCGCCAACTAGGGGTGTCAAATTTTACCCGTTTAACTGAACTGAATCAGAACCGGAACCGAAAACACAAATTCCGGTTCCACATTTTTGGGAACCGATTAAAAAGTAACCGGAACCGGAACCGAACCGACAATAATGGTTCCGGTTCTGGGTAGCCAAATATGGAACTGAAACCGATAAGAACCGGAATCGAACCGATAAGAACCGGTACCAATAAATAATTATAGTGTAAATATTCTGATATTCTCAAGATTTGGCCCAGTATACCCGGAACCGGAATCAGAATCGACATAAATACATAATCGGTTCCGGTTCCAGATCCATCACTTTGAGAACCGGAACCATTAAGGAACCGAACTGATAAGAACCGGATCCGATTGTTCCGGTTCTAGTCACCTTAGGAACCGAACCGAAACCAACCCGTTTACACCCCTACTGTCAACTGGTCCGTTTCAAGTCGGGTATCAATGTACTCAGAACCGAAAACTATTATGTTCGGGTATGATGGTTTCGATTCCTATCGGTTTCGGTTACTAAACAAGTGGATCTAGACCCAATGTTGTATAAAAAAATTCAATAAATAAATAAATAAATTAAATTTCTTAATAAATGCTGGAAAAAAAAACTTATATGTTGGTTTCGGGTCCTATCGATTTCGATTCATTTCCGATTTGGTCCAGAAACTAGTGTACTAAGAATTGTCTAAATTACAGGGTTACTTAGGAAGTTTGGAGTGATTTGGGTAACTCCAAAGTCGATAAAGGGGTTATTTTTTGACTTTGAAAGGAGAGGGATTTAAGAAACTGGAGAGAAGGATGTATATTTACTTTTACATAGAGATACGGAAACCCTAATTTTGTCTTGGAGTTATATATATACCTCAGTTGATCAGATGATGATTCATTGTACTGAACATTTCTTTTCTAATCTCAGAGCATAGTACAATCGGTTCAGACAGTGGCAAAGCTAGGAAGGGGGGAGGGTGGGCAACTATCAGAGATGATGATTCATTGTACTGAACATTTCTTTTCTAATCTCAGAGCATAGTACAATCGGTTCAGACAATGGCAAAGCTAGGAAGGGGGGAGGGTGGGCAGTTGCCCACCCCCCGATACATGTTGAGGCCTAAGGCGAACTCTATATAAGGCCCTTTTTATATTTAATATATTAATATATATGGTATTAATTAAAAAATTACTCTCTATATTATTGGAAATCTTTATTTAAAATCTATTCTTGATAATAAAAACTACATAAAATTTTTAGATGAAGAGGACTCTCGGTGGAGTCAATGTAGAGGACTCTCGTGGCCCTACATAGATCATTTCTGGGGTACAATGACTGCATGGATGTTCAGCCCTCCTGATGATGGTTAAACACACTAAAAATCAGCTTGATTGATGATTTCTAGACATTGAATTTATTACCCAAAAAATATGCTTGAATCCAACGGTTAGATTCATGTCCTAAAAAGTACTAAAATCTATGGCTAGAGATAATCAATCCGATTGATTTTTTGTTTATATATCCAATAAAGGGTGAGCTAAAAATCCATGTGGTTAGTGGGACTAGGGCTGGGGGGCCTTCTCTCACTAAGGGGCCTTAGGTGGCCTTAATGGACTTAAGGTAGAGCCAACACTGCCCTGGCCCACCCTTAACTTCAAAAGTTCAGTAAGGAATTTTTTTTTTCTTTCGAAGTACCCTTTTGCCCACCTTGAAAAAGTACAATTATGCCCACCGTTGAACAAAATCTGTACAATATTGCTCACTCTTGAACAAAATCTTGTTTCTGCCACTGGATGAAGATCCATTGAGGTACCTCAATCTGAGCCACATAAATCTTTGTGTTGCGGTTGATTGCATCTTTGTTCTTTAGATTGTTTATTGTGAGGATCTTAAATCTTCCACTCTACACCTAAATTTTGGGATGGAAAAATAAAAAGTTAATAGTCCACCTATTGAAGGACTAAGATCTTTTGTGGGCCACATGAATATTGGAGTGGGGTCCATTGATATATTTTGCAAATATAGAAAATAAGATTTGGTAGGTTTTAAAGGGAGGACGAAGCTTCTCCGTCTTAATCATCTCATAGTGCATTTCCAAAATAAAAGGAAAAACACACACAAAATAAATAAATGAAAAAGAAGTCATGTCACACCGTTGTGGTTTGGTGGGTCCCGTTGGAGCTGACCAATGAGGTCGCAATAATTAGATCTCTATTTTTTCTTCTAGAAGCATTGAACTTCACTGTAACCACATGATAATTTAGGGACTAATATATTATAATATTTTATTTCTCAACATATATCTACGCATACTAATCAATCTGGACCGTTTGATTGAACCTATCCATATCTTGGGCTTCGGTGAAATCTCAACATTGCACCAAAAAATGACGTCAAGGCTAACTGCCCACTAATTGAAATATTAGCAGGACGGTTGTGATCGTTCCACTTGTACGACTTTTGAGGTAAATCAAATATATAATAAGGGATGAGATCACACCGTTCATCATCTTTCAATTTTATCTGATTTCGATGTTTCCGATTGTTGCGGCGATGTTTGTGTTTTTCCACGGGAGACAAAGACAAGTGGGTCCCATTTTCATTCCCATAGGCCCGTAACTACTTGTCACACGTGTTTGCAATACCGGGTAAGCAGTGTCGATTCCGTGGTACACACGCGTTGCATAGTAAAGGCGAGTTTCGGTATGTATGGACGGGAAGAAGTGAAAAGGCCAAAGTCCACAGGTACTTTACCTACCAAGCCAAAACGGTTTGGTTGACCGTTGACCCATTAAGATTATGTTGTGTTCTTATTGCTTAAGGAAGCTTTTACGTCTACACCACACACACTATTGGTCTTTTGGATAAACACGGTGATCCAGCCGTCCAGTTATTTGCACGTATATTCCTATATGGGTCGTGATGGAACAAGGTATACCTGACGCCAAAAAGCGTCAGGTAGCACTTTTTTGTTACTCACAGCTACCATATGGGCCCACTGATCGCATGGGTGTTTGTCTTGGCTTATGAACTTCTGATGATCGAGTCGATTCAATGGTTATAAGATCATTCCATCCCACCGGTTGGTAGACGAGTAAAATATGTATGACCGCGGTCAGTGACAGATCACGATATGAGCTAGGTGGCACATTTTAAGAAGACTGGCCGTGTGGATGTTTGACCAATCCCTAATTGGACCAACAAACGAAAAACCAATTTGATTAGTGATTTCTAAGCGTGAGATTGGAGACATAATTCCTTGTTTACTCCTTGGTAGATATAATTCATACAAAAAATCAGCTTGTTTGATTTTCTTTAGCCGTTGGTTTTAGTACCCAAAAAAGGGTTGAATCCGATGGATAAAATCACTACTTAAAAAAGTAGTAAAATCTAATGGCTAGAGATTACCAATCAGGGTGATTTTTGGTGTGTACATCCACCAAGGGATGGGATAAGCATCCATGCGGTTAGTGGGCCCATACGTCAATGTTGATTTTTTTTTATTTTATTATTGGGTAAATAAGCTTGGGGTTAGGCGAGACGTCTAGCTTACTTTAATAATATGGGATCATAACATAGACATGATTTTCATGGGGGTATGGCCCACCCTAAACTGCTCCCCATCATCATAACAATTATTTGAATAACCTTCTTTTTAAATAATGAGCAGCCAAATTGAAATGGGGGGGAACGCATGTAGCATGCCCCATTTTCATCGTTCATGTACCAAACCATACGTGTGCAGTAGGTAGGAATTAGGAAACATCAGCAATGACTAGACAACAAGTTTATCAAAAAATATGTTTAGAACAAGGTTTAAAGGGCACCGTTATAACGGTATAACGGATTGGGGGCATTACCATTTTTTCCGTTATAATGAAAACAAACGCTCAGGGGAAAAAACGGAAAATAACGGGAATAACAGAAATTAATAGTAAAAATGGCACTGAAATTCAAATTTTGAATTTTAAAATTTCAATAACGGAAAAAAATAGAATATAACAGAAAATAACGGCCATTTTTTTCACAAAATTTTTCAGAAAATAACAGTCATTATTTTTGTTATAATAGAAAAATAACGAAAAATAACGGCCGTTATTTTCTGGGCGTTTTAACAGTCTATAACGTAATGGGGTAGGTCCGAATCCGTTATAATGGCCGTTATTTTCGTTATAACGGCCGTTTTTTAAACCTTGGTCTAAACCAAGGTTTAAAAGGGGCCATTATAAAGGTATAATGGACTGGGAGCATTACCGTTTTTTCCATTATAACAAAAATAACGCTTAAGGGCAAAAACGGTACGGGGGAGGTCCGAATCCGTTATAACGACCGTTTTTTAAACCATGGATTAAACAACACACCCCAGTATCATAAACTTAAAACTTATGGGTATTTTTTGGAGTAAATCTTGCCTGACCACCGATGGTCAGGTACCATGGAGTTCTCCGCATGTATCCGAGTGCTTTTTGCCAGAAATCTTAAAAAGCCCTCACCTGGATACGTGGCAAAAATCACTCGGGTAAGTACCGAGAACTCCCGCGCAGAGAATCCACACGTTAAGATTCTTGTGAAAGTCAAATTTTAGGAATACCCATATTGACCTACTTAGTTTAACCGCCATTTGACTCAGCTTAAAACACATTCATCATGCGTGTTACAAAAAACAACGTCGCTAATTAACAACGCGGATTCAAGTTTATTTCAGTTTGAGTCGACCATGTTAAACTCGGTCAAAGTTTAAAAAACGGCCCTTATAACATAAATAACGGCCATTATAACAGAAATGGACCTTCCCCATTACGTTATACCGTTTAACGTTCAGAAAATAACCGCTGTTATAACAAAAATAACGACTGTAATTTTATGAAAAAAATTGTTAAAAAAACCCCATTATTTCTGTTATTTTTTCATTATTTTCTATTATAAATTTTACTGAAATTCTTTTGGTCCTATGCGTTACAATCCGTTATAACAACCCCAATCCGTTATACCGTTATAACAGCCCCTTTTGAACAATGTTTCAAAGGGGGGTGTTGCAAAAATACCTATTATAGTTTATCTCTTGAAGATCAAACTGCAATGATAACAAACCAGTTTGAAGATCAAAATTTTTGAAGTCCAAAAGTTTGGTAAAATTGCATAGAGAAGGTAAGGTGGTTGCGGTTTGATTGATTTGTTCACCCTATTTTTATTGACCTTTTAGAATTTCAAAGAGTTGGAATATTTGAATGAATTTCAACAGTCAAACTACTAAACCATCAATTAGCTACAGTTCCACCTGCTTAATACTTTAATACAAGAATTTTTTTTAATTTTTTTTATTTCAATTTGAAAATTTGATTATTTTTTCTTTTATTGCATAAAAAAATATTTAATCCTTTAATATGGTCCAATAAACATAAAGGGCCGGGGCTCAGGGGACTTGTCTTTCCGCTCGTGTTCTCTGGCATGGATTCCGAGAATCCAATGGGGGTTGATAGCATGGTTTAAAATAATGTCATTTTAATGAATTTAATGGTTGTTAAAATGGTAACGCCCAAAGCCCGTTACGTTATGATTCTTATGAACTGTTTTGATGCTTAGAAAATAAAAGGCTGTTATTTTCTAAAAAAATGTGAAAAAAAATGGTTGTTACTTATGTTATTTTTCATTTTTCCTATTATTTTTTTTCGGTTTTTTAAAATTTGAATTTCAATTTCAAAATTTGCCCGTTAGTTACAATTCGTTTTAATGGAAAAAAACAGTAACACCCCCGGTCCATTATACCGTTATAACGGCTTGATAGGGCTGAGCTAGCTTTCACTTTTTATGCGGGAAAGCAAAACTACCGTTGGATTCATGAAATCCACAGTCGAGGACAGATTGAAAAGACGGGTCCTCGGAGCCTGAGCTAAACATAAAAAAAAAAAGAAATTATCTTTTAAGAAATAATAATTAGTAATTTGGCATTCAAAAAAAAAAAAAAAAACGGTATAATTCAAGGACAATTTGGCATTTTTATTTGAAAATTAGTTTAAAATTTTATTAAAAAGAAATTAAAAATGAAACAAAAACACCAAAATAATTTTTTAATAATTCGGTATGATTCATATATTATACGTTTCCTTATAAAAATATGAAAATTTTACTGAATCTTTGAAAAGTTCGGTAGTATAATATATATATAATTTTTTAAAATTTGTAAATTCGTATGATGTGCTCATATAACACGCAAAATTCCAATTAGTTTCTCTAATTCTCTTTGAAAAAAAAATACACATCCCTTTCAAAACCTAACATGTCTGTGATTAGATGGAGACCTAATTTAATGGAGTTAGTAATCTTTATTTGGGATTTTTTTAATGACAATAATCTAAATCTGTCTGGGCCCACAGAAAGATCATGTTGGACAATCCAGCCATACATTGAATTACATTGTCCTGATGATCATCATCACCAAAAATCAGTCCATGTCGACGTTGCTAACCATATAAAAATGGGTCGGGCTCAAGGGACTCCCTTTTTTCTGACCCTCTTGGTGTTCGCGTGCTCGGTGTGAATTTCAAGAATCCACGGTGGTTGTCAGTGCCGAGCTGGCATCACTTTTTGCGGGCTGACAACCACCATTGGATTCGTGAAATCCATGGTTGAGGGTGCGAGCACCGAGAGAGGTCAGAAAAAGGGGGTCCTCGGACCCTGACGGTATAAAAATTTGACCTAAAGTTATGGTTTAATTGGATTATTTGCATTTTTTAAATTAAAGTAATTTTTTCCTGGTCGCCACGATATCGAATATCGACAACTCAAACTGCGGATAGATTGTTGAACATGATGTCTATGTGGATCCCACCACCAGGTGTAAGAAGTGTTAAAGTTTTATGCAAGGTTTAAAAGAGGCCGTTATAACGGACTGGGGCCGTTACCGTTTTTTGTTACAACGGATATTAAGGCAGGGGTAAAAACACAAAATAATGGGCCCAAAATCCAAAATTCAAAATTTAAATTTCAGATTTTCTATTATCATTACAAATATATAAAACATCATTTTAATTAATCAAATACTTGAAAAACCTAAAAGAAAAAAATCCATTATAACGGTCACGGATCCTCCCATTATTTTTGCAATTTTAAATCTCAATATAAACATTCATTAAAGATTTTAATAGTTTTTGCCATGGTTTTAAAAAACGCCCGTTTAAACAGTAACACCCCAAGCCCGTTTCTGTTAAAACCAGTTAAACACGTTTTTGAATTTAACGGCCCTTCTTTTTTAACGGCCGTTAAAACCGTTTAAACAATCGTTAAATTTTGTAAAAAATTGTGAAAAAATGGCCGTTAAATCCATTTAATTCCATTAAAATCCGTTAAAGTCTATTAAATTTCCGTTAAATTCTATTTTTTTCAAATTTAAAACTTTCAAATTTAAAAATTTGAATTTCAGAGCCATTTTTTCCGTTAAAATCGTTAAAACCCGTTTAATTCTGTTAAATTCCATTTTTTTTCTGGTTTTTTTTTTTTTTTTTTTTCGTTTTTTCCATTTTTGCCCCTGGCCGTTTTAATCCGTTTAAACGGTAACGCCCCCAGTCCGTTTAACCGTTAAAACGGCCTCCTTTAAACCTTGGTTTTTGCAACATAATTTATTATTAAACTAAAAATTGAATTTAAAATTAATTTTTTTATTTTATTCTGTTATTTGACCCGTTAAAACAGTTTCAATTATCAACATAACTAATCATTTAACTAAAAATTGAATAAAAATAAAATTTTTATCTGTTATTTGACACGTTATAACAGTCATCAATAACGCCATCTAATAACATCCATTTTGAACCTTGACTAGAAATCTGCTAAATTAGATCGATGACAAATTCTGGGTCTCTCTCATCATTACCACCATTAAATTATGATCAAATGGTGGGAAAAGTAGTAGCACTAAATATATAGTGTCTTACATAAGCACCAGATCATTTCTCCTCTTTTTTTTTTCTTAAATAACGGAAATATCCTTCTCTTTTGAAGTCGTCAGCAACACCGCGTCACATACCGATACGTGAATCGAAATTGACTCCGCGAAACTTCTCTCTTTTTTCTTACGCGTCAAGCAAGAAAATTTTAAATCGCAAGATTTCTCTCGGAAGAGTTGACGTCGTCGCCGTTATTTCTGTCAAATGACTATAATACCCCTTGACTTTTATAGAGCGACTAGAAAGAGGAGAGATGGGCCCACCCACCTACTACGGCTGACGGCGTAAAACAACGGTAAAAGGTCTTAGGAAGCTGCCTTTACTACTTTTAGGCAAAATCAATTACGATCAGGACCCCCCACCACATGATGGCCCGACCACCTTGTAGTTGGAATCAACTAGATTGGAATATCATAACCACAAAAAAATCTACAAATTGAATGGTTACGATCATCTGACATTCTGGTAGATCATCACTAGTTATAGGACTTAGTCACAGATATAAACCCTTTATTTTTATAAAAACTGGGTGCGGGAGTGGATATGATCAACTAGCGCATATTTGTTGCTCACCGCTGATCTCTGGGCTCACTGACCGCATGGATGTGTACCCTACCCATTTGTGAATATACATATCAAAAATCACCCTGATTGGAAATCTCTACCCATTAGATTTTTAGTACTTTTTAAAGATTTATTCTACCCGTGGGATTCAACATTTATTTTGAATACTAAAATCAACGGATAAAAATCAACAAACAAGCTGATTTTTGGTATGAATGTCTATAAAGGGGTGGGCTAAACATCCATGCGGTCAAGGAGCCCAGATGGAAGCGGTGAGTAACACAAATACTCCAGCTGACGGCTTGTTACATCACGACCGTATAAAATTTTCAAATTTGCTCAAGATGGTCAGGGTCATTAAGGTTCCAGAAGCTATCCGACTCCTATTGTTGGTTTGTTCCAATCAAAATTACGTCTCGCGAGTCTTGGTCCACAAAATTACAAAATTAGAAAGAAAAGTATACTCCAAATGACCAAATTACCCTCTAGTGGATTAATTGGAAAAACGCTAACAAAATAGCTGTAAAGTTGTACTTTGATTTCGATTTCTCGTAATACTGTCTCAGGTGCAGAAAAATAAAAAGATAAAATTGTTAAAAAGGACAACTTTACTAAAGAAATAACAATTAAGGATAGTCTTTATGCAAATAATTGCCGTTAAGTTTTTTTTTCCTCTCAAAACTTAATTTAAGTTATATTTTGCGTTTTCACTATTTAATCTGTTATAAAAAAAATAAAATATTATTTGCGTGCAAGTAAAAAAAAAATGATCAAATTAACATATTTTATAAAATCAAAATTTACTTTTAATTATGGATGTCGTATTCCCTTTTGGATCTTTTTGTACACCAAAAAATATTCTTAAATCATATTTTATTTTTTTAAAATAGTCTAAATATTAAAAAAAAAAAGAAAAAGAAAAAGAAAAAGGAAATTGATAAAAAAAAAATACTTATAAAAAAGTGTCGGGCTAAGGAGCCCCCTTTTTCTGACCCCCCTTGGGTGTCAGACTTAGGCTGTGAATTTCGAGAATCCGATGGTGGTTGATAGAACTGAGTCCGACCAGCTCAATACCATCAACCACCATAGGTTTCTCAAAATACATGGCCCTGAGTCCGACTGCCGAGAAGGGGTATTGGAGCCTTGAGCCCCCATCAACAATTATTTGTATAAAGACTATCCTAATGAACAACGATATTTTCATTACACTATCCTTAGTTGTTATTTCTTTCAAAAAAATAAGTTTTAGCAAAATTTTCATCTTGATGAATTTTTTTGATGAGGTCCACCATAATAGACTCCTACCCATCTACTCAATTGCATTCTTTTCAAATGTTTGGTAGATCAATGGAAATGATCTATAGAATAGTTCATTGTATGGAGATTAGGGCCATCAGATGAGTTGGAAATTTGGACAAATGGGCCACCCAAGATGTGATATCTCATTGATCAGATGGTGGGTAGATAAGATTATACAAATATCTTCTTTATATGAGCATTAATAAGAAGAAAATTGGTAAATTATGAGAATCTTGAAAAGCTGATTGTGGGGCTTTATGAACTCAAATTTTCTTCAGCATGACAAATACAAGAAACAACTCTGAAAGTACATTTTGGCTATTAGTTAAAACTTAAAAGAGCTTCTTCAATAATCCATCCAAATATATAAAAACAGCATGTCCCAAGTGTCCTGTCTTTGTTGTCACCCACAAAAGTCAAGGGGCATATAAGTCATTTCACTACAATAACAAATAGAGAGATGTAGGACTCAACAACACACTTGTCTAATATATATAGGAAATTGAAGCGTGAAGATATCCAACAAAATATCAAGAAGGAGAAAAACCTCTCCTCTCATCCCCTCTATATTAGTTGGTGGTGGAGGAATTATTCAGTCTCAGCCATCTTTTAAGTCTTTCAGGCCAAAACCCATTTCCCATTTCCCACATCCACATCTAATTCTCTTTTCTCATCTTCTTTCCATCCTTTTCACAGAATTCAGATCACATAACCCGACTCGGAGGGTTGGGAATTATCGGTCGAAACGACATGACTATCAAGATTACATGGAGATCACTAGTCCCAAGTTGTTACAAGACAGAGAACCTGCCGGCAGTACCCAAGAAACGGGTCTCGAAACAAAGTTCTTTTCAGAGGTTATCGATTTCGGACCTAAGTAACCCGGGTTCACCGTTATCGGTCGACGACCTTTCGAATTCTCTTATCGGATCGAATCTTCATATATTTACGCTAGTGGAGCTGAGGGTGATCACACAGAATTTCTCGTCGAGTAATTTTATCGGTGAAGGCGGGTTCGGGCCGGTTCACAAGGGGTTCATTGATGATAAGATGAGACCTGGTTTGAAAGCTCAGCCCGTAGCCGTTAAGCTCTTGGATTTGGAAGGCTTGCAAGGCCATAGAGAGTGGCTGGTGAGAATTTACCACAATGTCCTTCACTTCTTTTACTTATGGCATAAGCATTTTCAATAAATGGTTTCCCTTAGAAAATTTATTCCTATAAATGTCCATAAAACTATTTTTTTCTAGAAATTTTTTTCCATGTTCACCATCCATGGCCTATGTATAATCATTTGTTGGACAACTTTGCCCCCACTGATTTCATTTTTTTAGAAGGTATTGTGTTAATTATTTATCAA
Source organism: Euptelea pleiosperma (assembly GCA_035048495.1). Taxonomy (NCBI): domain Eukaryota; kingdom Viridiplantae; phylum Streptophyta; class Magnoliopsida; order Ranunculales; family Eupteleaceae; genus Euptelea; species Euptelea pleiosperma. Next base: position 14,518,266 of record CM068548.1, read on the forward strand.
TTTATTATTACTTATATATTCTCGATTTTTTTTCATTTAATTTTTTTAGGCAGAGGTTATATTTCTCGGGCAATTGAGGCATCACCATCTCGTCAAACTGATCGGATACTGCTGCGAGGATGAGCAGCGGCTCCTAGTATACGAATACATGCCGCGAGGCAGCTTAGAGAATCATTTATTTAGAAGTAAGTTCATTTGTCTTCTTAATAATTCGATATTTCAAAATAATGTCTCTATAATATTTATGTTTTTTTTTTTTCAAATATTTTTTATGTGCTTTTATTAAAAAAAATAGTGGAATTTAGTTGAAAGGGCTAATTATGGTCATTTGGGTGTAATATTATTTATTGTTTTTATATTTTAAAAGAAAAAAGAAAAAAGAGTAGAAGACTTGCTTAAGGGTATTTTTGGAATAATGGGAATTATTTGAAACAGTCCATCTATCCTAACAAAGTCCACATAACAACTTGTCCAATGAGCCAGAGAAGAAGTCTTTTTTCTTTCTTTGTTGGTAGATCTTATACATGCTCATCAATCTAGACCATCCAATTGAAAGACCATATCTTCTAGCTGATTAAGTCCTTAATCAAGCGCCTTCGGTTCATTTTCGGGATAGCTGCAATAGGAGATGTGGGCCGTTGATTAAAAAGTCAAGATCGATGAGTTGGCGCATGACGACTTACTAGACAGCTGGCCAAAGTGTATAGCACTACCTAATTGATCTTGCATAAATAGAATTTTGCACATTTTATTCGAAAATGGACAAAAAAAAAAAAAGGTTTCTTTCGCAATACCCCTATAAATCTTCTATATTAGTGAAACCTCCTGTCTATTTACATTATTTTGGTCTTGCCCCCTTGACTGTGTTTTGACTGTCATTGACCGAGTCAGAAACATTATCCTTGTCACGAGAAATTGAAAGGACCAATAGAACTAACAACAATCTTCGATAGTCAAAACACAGTCATGGGTGCAAGACCAAAAGAATGAAAAACACGGGGGGATTTCAGTAATATGGAAGATTTATCAGGGGTATTGCAAAAAAAAAAAAAGAATTGGAGAAATTTATTCTAATAATGAATTAATGGAAATTCATTTTTTATTTTATAAACAGCAGAGGATTGTGTCTAATCTCTATGTGCATGCAGAATATGGAGCTTCCCTGCCATGGTCCGCGAGAATGAAAATTGCGCTTGGAGCCGCGAAGGGTCTTGCCTTCCTCCATGACGCCGAGAAACCCGTAATTTATCGGGATTTTAAAGCTTCAAACATATTATTAGACTCGGTAAGTTCCTTTCTTCTTTGCCTTAACCTCTCTTCCTTGTCAATTGCTAAGCAAAAAACAACAAAATTTAGTACCATTCATGGATGCACTACAGTAAAAAAAGCCATGCTCATCGAACAATCTCGACCATCTGATCGGTTATTGCTCATTCAAGAAGTGACCTATTGATTGAATAGACTAGACGTCGTAATCCGTTCAGATGTACCATATAGATTAGGACACCAAATTAGATGTTTTTGAGGGATTAATGAATTTCCTTCCATTTTCTTAACAGGATTACACTGCTAAAGTCTCAGATTTCGGGCTGGCGAAGGACGGTCCGGAAGGAGACGACACGCATGTTTCGACGCGAGTCATGGGTACACAAGGCTATGCTGCTCCAGAATACGTCATGACCGGTAATATAGCCAATTCTAAGCTAGATTGATTCTCTAATCCAAACACAAAATTCAGTTAAAAGTTTATTGAAACTTGAAACTCCATCTAAATTGTCTCCCCACTCTTACTATTTTCAGGTCATTTGACGGCAATGAGCGACGTTTTCAGCTTCGGAGTAGTACTACTGGAACTGTTAACGGGAAGACGGTCCATGGACAAGAGTCGTCCCAGTAGAGAACAGAGCCTTGTTGAATGGGCAAGGCCTCAATTGAATGATGCTCGGAAGCTTGACCGGATAATGGACCCACGGCTCGAAGGCCAGTATTCGACCAAAGGAGCTCAGAAGGCAGCTGCATTGGCTTACCAGTGCTTGAGTCATAACCCCAAGCCTAGACCCACAATGAGCACTGTGGTCAAGACCTTGGAGCCTCTCCAGGACTTTGATGACATACCAATTGGACCCTTTGTGTACACAGTTTCGCCCGAAAACAGAAAAGAAGGTGATGAACGAAAGGAAGAACCGAAAAAAGAAAATGAGCACCAGCCCCAGCAGCGCCACAACCACCAGCACCAACATCAGCGTCGTAGGCATCGGTTCAAATCACCAAGATCTCCGACAGTCTATTCCGATACCGCCCTTTACAAGAATTTCAGAAATGGTTTGAACTCTCCGAAGCTCCACCGCGGCAAGGGTGCATAGGTTGGCAGTATTGTAAATCACATTGTACATAACAGATTTTACAAATTTGAGAAGCAACAGGATTGTGTGTACATGGGCCATCTTAGATTTAAGTCTAGGAAAATACAGTTGTAAGAGGCCTTTAACAGTCTTGTGAGGATATGTTGGTATTTAAAGAAATTCTTTTCAATAGCTCAATGGTCTCTCTGTTAAACAACCATTTACACCAGAAGATTGACTTGTTAGGGAAAGGTGAAACAACTATGCATACCAACAAGTCATCTGGCCAACACAACATGCACGTAGTAACACATCATCCGTTAACACACCCCTTCAGTAGGAATACACTCCATTGGGGACTTGAATTCACGTCCTCCCATGTCTTAAGGCTCTGATACCATGTTAAAACAACCATTTACCCCAAAAAGATCGAAAAGCAAAAAAGCTATGTATACCAATGGGTCGTTGGGCCAACACAACATGTGCAGGGGAACACACCATCTGCTAACGATAAAATGGTTGTATTACTATTAATAACCAATTCATTGTGACTCAAATAACAAAAAATACCCTTTCTTCTTAAATCAAGAAGCCAAAAAGACCCGATAAACTGATCTCAAGTTCTGAATTTTCCATGTTGGGGTTCAGCAATCCGTCGATCTGATGACTATATGTACGGTCTGTTATGTGGAGCCTAATGGTGCTAGAGTACTGTACACGAAGGCACGACAATGCGGCCAACTTTGCACTGAGCTGGCTGGGGCTGGGGTTACAAGGGACAACACGCCCACTGTTGGAAGGGGGTTTCAGGGGCGATAAGAATAATTTTTTTGGGAGGTCTTTTTCACTTAAGGGTGTTTTCGTACTCTTACATAGAGATGTGCAAACCCTAGTTTTGTCTTAGGGTTATTTATACTTTGGTTGATAAGAGATGACCATTCATTATGTTGTGTGTGTTTCTTTTCTTACCTCAATCTAGAGGGAACCGTAAATTTCTATCTTGTGGGTGATTGCATTTTTGTTCTTTAGATTGTTTATTGTTCTTTCTTCCCAACACGGTCTAGAGTCTAGACTCTAGATGCCCGCCTCCACCAACCACTAGGGAATGATACTCATCATATCGACATTATGTTAATATAATACCACGTGGAATGCGAGGCGTTGGATATAAAAATAATGACATCAGAGTATCCAAGAAGGAGGATTAAATTTAAGTGAAAGAGGAAGAGTGGGAAAGAGGTGTGCTTGTGGCCGGTTTCATATAAAAAGGTTTGCTGTCTCAGTCTCCATATACAATAAATACTCTGTTTTTTCTTGAATGATTTAATGCCTGAGATTAGACAAATACCAACTACATTTCTTAATTACAGGCACGATTTCAATATTATCATATAAAGCTTAGCAGTCTTAATAAACTAAGAAAATATTGGCAACAACTCACCTACCCTTCTAAGGTTCTTATCAGCAAAAAAAGCTAGCAGAAATTTTGGGGTTCTAAGAAGAACAAATCTCACTTGTGTTTTGGCTCTTCCGCCCCTCCCCCACTTTTTTATTTTATGGCTTAGGCTCGGCTGACCAACTTTTTCGACCAACCCCCGAGACCTCTCGGGCGTCGAGAATCCAACGATGGTTGTGCGTTGGCAAAAAGTGAATTCATGAATGCCAGCTCAGCACGCCACCCCACCCACCGTTGGATTCTTGAAATCGACACCCCGAGACACCTCTTGGACCTTGGTTGGTCAGCCTAGCCCAGCCCTTTTTTAAAAATTTTTAATTTTATTTAAAACAACCTTCCTTTTTAGAACCCATTTGTGAAGAACTTGAAATTTTTTTTTTTTTGAAAAATGAAAAAGATATGTTTTCTAGGTCTAAGTTAGCAAGCAACCCTGGAACCAGTTTGGTCTTGAGGGGGATGTGAGAATATTGAGTGTAAGGCGGCGGGATTTCTTCTGTCGACCTATTTGGGCCTTCCACTGGGAGGTAAGTATGTCTCCTTATCGATTTGGGACCCGGTGATAGAGAGGGACAAGAGGAAATGAAAAAGAAATGTTTTCTAGGTCTAAGTTAGCAAGCAACCCCGGAACCAGTTTGGTCTTGAGGGGGATGTGAGAATATTGAGTGTAGGGCGGTGGGATTTCTTCTATCGACCTATTTGGGCCTTCCATTGGGAGGTAAGTATGTCTCCTTATCGATTTGGGACCCGATTATAGAGAGGGACAAGAGGTGTCTGGCCCATAACTAGGGGTGTCAATTTTACCTGTTTAACTAGAACTGAATTAGAACCGGAACTGATAACACCGGTTTCGGTTCCACATTTTTGGGAACCGATTAAAAAGTAACCAGAACCGACAATAACAATTCCGGTTCTGGGTAGCCTAATATGGAATCGAAACCGATAAGAACCGGAACCGAACCGAAAAGAACAGGTACCAATAAATAAATATAGTGTAAATATTCTAATATTCTCAAGATTTGACCCAATATACCCGGAACCGACATAAATACATAATCGGTTCCGGTTCCGGATCCATCACTTTGAGAACTGGAACCGTTAAGGAACCGAACTGATAAGAACCGGAACCGATTGTTCTGGTTCTGGTCACCTTAGGAACCGAACCGGAACCGACCCGTTGACACCCCTACCCATAACCATTGCAAATGGATCCACTTGCAATGCGTCAAAAATTGGATCTGTTTGTATTCGTGAACCAAAGTTTGGTTCACTTTCAAAATCTTGTTAGATCCTCATTCAGACCTATGATCTACTGTCATAGAAATCAAATTGGTTGCCGTTGATAAGAAAAGAATCGCAAAAAATGAAGGTAGGCGACAATGTGGGCTGCACCTTCGTCCACACGATTTCCATCTGGGTCGATATGGGATATGATTCCTGATTTGACTTCAAGCAAGAAGTGGAATGGTCAAAATATCAAGGTGATGGAATCATAATTATGGAAGATTAACGGTCAAACAAAAATGATAAAAAGGTGACATGAGACAGAAAACAGCCATGTGGATTGACAATAGCATCTGAGACAAGGTTTTAGAGACCCATTTTTCAGAATGGGCTTCTGGTCAAGACTGGAAGCAGATCAAAATCACACAATTTGCCTTTCATTTTAGTCAAGAAAAACAAATTGTGGTCTTGGACAAACTTCTAAGGTCATCATCATCATCATAAGCCTTTTCCTACCGGTAGGAGGTCGGTTGCACAAATCTTGTTCCTTCATTTAATTATGTTTAGAGTCATCTCTTTCGTCAATTCAAGTTTCTTGAAATACCCCCAGAACTTCACTCCATGTTCGTTTTGGTCTTCCTCTCTCCCTTTTAGGTATTTTGATTTGCACATTCTTCATTGGCGGTCTTCCTCTCTCCCTTTTAGGTATTTTGATTTGCACATTCTTTATTTTGATTTGCACATTCTTCATTGGCGGTCTTCCTCTCTCCCTTTTAGGTATTTTGATTTGCACATTCTTCATTGGCGATGTCATTGGTCTTCATTGTACGTGACCAAACTTCTAAGGTAGAGATCATAAACTCCAAGTACAGTGTACTTTAAATTTGAAGGAAGATTTAAATGTTGTAACAAGAGATAGATGCCTATTATTAAGTGGATCTGGACCAAGCTTCTTGGGAAACCCATTAGCACAATTCATGGACATCAAGCTTTTGAGAAGGAGAAGATGCCATGCTTATGTTGTATAGAGTGATGAAGGATTTCTTGTTACAAGGATTTTATGGCTTTCAAGAGTTCCCTATATTTTTAGGGACTTTTTGTAAGACCACATTGATAAATCTTCTATATTAGTCAAACCACCCTGAGATTTTATTCTTTTGGTCATGCCCCCCTTGACTGTTTGAGTCAGAAACATTAACCCCATCACCCGAAAATTTAAAGGACCAATAGAATCAAAACAATCTTCAATTTTTGGTTGCCGGGGGTCAATGTTTTTTTGACTCGGCCAACGAATGGTCAGAAACAGTCAAGGGGCAAGACCAGAAGAATGAATACTCAGGGTGGTTGCATTGATGTAGAGTATTTATCAGGGGATGTACAAAAGAAACCCATATGTTTTAGGGTCAGGCTCAGAGGACTCCCTTTTCCTGACCCCTCTCGGTGTTCGCGCTCTCGGCAGTGGATTTCAAGAATCCAATGGTGGTTTTCAGTGACCTAAAAAGTGAAAAAGTTATGCCAGCTCGGCACTGACAACCACCATTGGATTCTTAAAAGGGTCGTGATGTAACAAGGTATACCTGAGATCTTTTCATTTGGGGAAGCGGCAGTTTTGGTAGTCACTGCTGCCATCTGGGCCCACTGACCGCATGGATGTTTAGCCGACCCCTTAATAGACACTCATACCAAAAATCAGCTTGTTTAATGGTTTTTAGCCGTTGGTTTTAGTACTCAAAAAATGGTTGCATTCAACGGCTATAAGAACACCTTAAAAAATGCTAAAAAGTGTTAAAATCTAATGGTTATAGATTACCAATCAGGGTGATTTTTGGTCAGTATATCCACCAGGGGGTGGGATAAACATCCATGTGGTCAGTGGGCCCAGATGACAGTGATGACTACCAAAAATGCCGCTTCCGCAAATGAAACAGTTTCAGGCATACCTTGTTACATCTTTTTCCTTCTTAAAATCCATGGCGGAGCACACGAACACCGAGAGGGGTCAAAAAAAGGGGGTCCCCTGAGCCCGACCCTATTTCTTATCCCATCTACAATGCTTGTGGCTAATATTATTGGTGCTGGTTTGGCCTCTTTACAGTAACTTGTGTCTTCTTATACACTTGTTCAGAACAACTAATAGATAGTCCTGTTCTGTTCAGTCCAAGCGAGAACCCCAAGAGAAAGCCGCACATGAATGATTGCTCATTGAATTGATATAAATGGGCTTAGATATGTCACAACAATGCACGTTGAATCGATGCCAAGCAAGAACACAAACAGGATTATGCTGGTGCACGAAAGCACAAACACTGACGAGTAATATATTTGACAAAGAAGTGAGTTAAAATTGAGGAGGTTAAATACTAATATTCAATTAACTGGTCAAAACCAGAACAAGACCTCATGGCCATAAAACAGATCAGTCAATCTGGAACTAAAAATATAGATTGAACATACCTTATGGGCACTGCTTGACAATGAGAATGAAAACCACAATCTGAAACATGTTCTATACTAAAAATTCTCACGCTGGGCAGATTCCCCAAACTCTAACGACCACTGTTGCTTCGGTACTGATCTCAAATTGTTGCTTCGGTAATGATCTCAAATTCTTGCTTCGGTAATGATCTCAAATTGATGCTTCTCACACAATATAAGGTGTTTCAAACAATAGTTCACTAGGCCTCTTCTGCTAACAGCTCCCAATTAGTGATGTGCTCCTTCAAAAACTGATATAGCTGATCCCTTGTAGCAACACTCCTTTCTGAGGTTTTTATTTCTGCTTGATCACTCAAAGTCACTAGGTGCCAAATCTCCTTTCAAGCCATAGGCACCGCTTCTTTAACGGGTAATAATTCCAGCACACAATTAACTGTTTTGGTCAAGTTGCAACTCCCTTGGAGACACGCTCCAGTTGACTTGGTAATACATCTTCATAGAGGGGGTACTTGAATCTAGATGGTAGGACTGGAAGAAGCCATCTTCCATCCCTGTATCACATGGAAGGCATGCAGTGTTGGGATCCAGCATTTGATGAATACTACCTAAGAGATCTCCCAGGCAAAAAGTTCAACAGGAAAAGATGATTTGAACCATCCAGATCAATGGTATTCTTATGGACAGTCAGAAAATACGGAGGTCCAGAGAAAAAGTGCATAGATTGGACAATCACGTTCACCCAATTAAAAGTGAACAGAAGAAGACCCCCCCTAGTGGGACTCAACAAACCAGGATGTGTGCCTTGTCCACTGCAGAGGCAGGGAAGATGGTTTCTCCCATCCTCCTTTCGTGATTTCTGTCTTCCTCTTCTTTCCAAGTGCCATGTCTGATATCTCTAGGAGGTATATTTTTGCCAATCTGATCTTTGTAGGCTCTGAATTCAAATGCATGTCTCATTTAGATATATTTTTCTTTTCTTTTCTTTTAGTGTTCCTTGATCTGCTTCAGTTTCTGTCCTTGGTGTCATTTTGATCCCGCAACCAGTCTGCATGGTACTTCTCTTCATATGGAACAACCTTTCCATCAACAAATGGTTCTCCTGTGAAGCATAAGGTGGTAAGTTAAAAGAATAACATGTGAGCTGATGTTAGAAGCTATTCTATAAACCCATTAAGTGCAGAAAACACACATTGAAGGCAGGAAGTAGAAACAGATAATAAGAACCAGGAAAGGAAGCCAACTCCCTACCTGTGTGGCACAAATGCTGAATGTGAGACTGTAAGAGGTGAGGGATCAGAGAAAGAAACGAACGAGAGAGATTCGGCTTCTGCTGTTGTATTTATATATATTGTTTTCTATGTGAGTGTTTGGTCCACTTACGTAAATAAGACTTAAGTGAACTGTGGGCCCACACACTAAACATAACATAAGAAAGACAACATAATAAAGACGTAAATAAAAAAGGAAAACAAGAATTCTAACACTGCCCTCAAGCCGGAGCATACAGATCATAAATGCCCAGCTTGGTACATAGAAATGAAAAAAAATTCCTTGATATAAAGCCTTTGTAAAGATGTCGCCCAACTGATTCTCAGACTTGATGTAGGGTGTAACGATCATGGTTTAAAAAGGCTTTTTGAGGCTACGCCTCGAGGCTCGGCTCGCCTCAAGGCTCTAAGAAACAGCCTCGAGGCTATAGCCCCAATGGTCATTTCTGAGGCTTGAGCCTCAATTCACTGAGGCTATAGCCTCATTTGTACATGTTAAAACCCGAAACCGTAACCCTTGATGTGACCATATTTTGGGTTTTTGCCTTATTTTTCATAATTACACGTAAAATTTAATCATTTTTCCTTCTTTAATGGTTTATTTTTTTGTTTTTTTAATAATATGATTGAAGAAGATAAGATGGGTTTCTAAAAAGCATGAGTGCAGTGGTAGTTGTAGAAAAGATCTGGCATGGAAGTTTAGGGTTCGTTTTTGTTATTTTTTAAGATTTGATATCAGCATTTAGGCATTCCCAATCCCGACAGCGTCGCTCGTAAGATAAAAGTAATAGCCTCAATTACTTTTATGCTTATTTAAGTTATTTTTTCACATGATATGTTGTTTCTCATTTTTATAGAATTAACTATATTTCTTTTAGAAATTTTTAAGAACTTTTAAAAAAAAAACTGAGGCTTAAATGAGGTTTACGCCTCGGTACCGCCTTGAGGCTACGCCTCGCCTTTTTGAGAGAAGACGCCTCAGTTCCCAAACTAGCCTTTTTAAACTTTGGTAACGATACGCTTGCTCTGGACCATGTCACGAATAAAATGGCAATCAACCTCACTATGCTTCGTCTGCTAATGAAACATAGGATTACTAGAATAATGTCTGCCGCTTGATTGTCACAATACATGGGCATAGGAGTAGATACATCGATACCCATCTCCCAAGAAGAGATTAAACCCACAAAAGCTTACATGCAATATGGGCCATGGCTCTATATTCGGCCTCTGCACTCGAACTCGAACGAGCCACAACATTCTTATGTTTGCTACGCCAGGTCACCAAGTTACCACCATCAATGGCACAATAACCAAATGTGGACCTACAATCATGTGTAAAGATATGTGTACAGATATTTAATTGACTGATTAAAGACTGGTGCACCAGACCTCATGGTGAAGAAAAGGTAATCTGCTTAATTAACTTCTTCTAGTTGCTTTGGTGATTATTTCCTTTTAGTACTAAATTGATTGGATATCCTCAGGTACCTGGTTTCCAGAACTTTATAATTGAGAATTTTGCAACCAACTGTGGTTTGTACAAGTGTTCTTGAAGAATCTTTCGAGTTCCGTGATGCAAATACTGTAAGATCTCATACTCTGTTATGCTGAAATTGACAACTCCATGCTTAGTTGATGCTGCTAAAGTTCCATATAATTTTTTTCCTTTGTCTTCTTTTTGTTCATGCTTTGTTATGATGTGCCGAAATCCCAAAGTTTTCTAAACATAAAAGAGATTGGTGTCATAAACAAACATACCTTTTCTTCAGGTAACAACAAGCACATGGAGATGGGGCATCTATAATTTCACCATTTGAAAATATGATATTAATGGGCTATTTGTTCTTAGCCTTTAATACTCAGTGTGAAGCACATCTTGGTGGGTTTAGAAAGCTAGGCCCTGGCTTGCCTTGGGCCACCGATATGATCCACCAGCAGAGGAATTCATATGTTTACATACTGTACCACTAAGGAATGAGCACCAGACCAGTTCATTGCAATGACAACTAGAACAATAACTAGTGAGGGATAACCATCAACTCCGTGCAATGGATATAAGCAAATCAAATGGTTGTACTATTAACATTTCCTACAGTGAAAAAAACAATGATGCTTGAATTTTGTTTTGATAACTAATAAACTAGATTACTAGTGCCAAAAGCAGAAAACAAGAACAGAACATAAGAGACTCAAATCATGACAAACAGTGACTTGGCGGCTAACTCCTTGAGCCATTGAAACAGAAACTTTGTTATTAATTAAAGTGGAGAGTAGAAAATAAAGACAGGACTTATAGAATTGAATCCCTAATAATAACAACCAATGGATGAATCCTTTCCTGGCCATTGAATGTCTAAGCCGTAGAAGAAGTGTTGCAGAAATCGAGGATCAACTAAAAACGACGGCAATCGCAAGAACAGAGAAAATCAAAGAGAAACAATCACACACAAGAAACACCGATTTACATGGTTCACCACTAAGCGCTACGTCCATAGGTGACAATTATCGAGAGCCTCCACTATATGTGAGTTGAAATATACAAAATAAGCCTAAAACAATGGGCCTATATATGAGTCCCAAACCCTAGTCCCAAATCAACAACGAAAGCCACAAGAAAAAGAGCAACTTTGCCAAAGGAAACATACCCAAAAAATATGTATGGTCATGGGAGTCATCCCCCAGTTGGGTCGAAATCTTAAGTGAGCCCAAGAACAATAATGATAAAATTCGAGAGACCCAATTCACATACAAATAAAAAGAATCATCTTCCGCCATTATCAGGCCCAAGAAAATAGGTATGGTCAAGTCTCATAATAATGTCCACTCCACTTCACATAAATCTTTACGGCTAATGAGCCCAATGATATCTTCTTCATAGCACTTGGTCATTCCTAATCATTCCACCAATACCAGTCATCTGCATTGCAAATATCACGCATAGTTTGGAATTGGTCAATCTCCTCCTTCCTAAGGTTTCTTCTAGACACTTATCCCCATTGCCACATTACTTTCTATTTAATCCCCAACACTCCTATACAACCATCCCCTTTCTAAGTACCAACCTATATAAACTCATGAAAGTGTTACACAACTCAATATTACAACAATTCTATTGTAAGTGAGGCGTTGACTCAACATCATTGTACATTCGAAATTGTTTGCAAGCACCCTATTCTTTTATCATTTTGCTTGAATAAAAAGAAGCTAAATTTAGAATACTACATCAGACTTGGTGCATGAATCCCCACAAAAAACTAAGAATTTGGAACATTTTAGTCATGCTCACTATGTAAATTCTGAACTGTGTTAAAGGAAGAACAAGTAATATATGTCCGTATAGTAATTAACCCACGAAGCCATATGAGACATAAGGAGGAAAAGGTACCTCCATAGTCATTTTCATCGGCATTTAAATATGAATCCGGTAGAACCCATCTCACATTAGGCAGGGCTGCAATCATACAAGTATATCAAACAAGCAATAAGGGAAAAAACAGAACACCAACCCCCCACCCCAACCCCCACAAAAAAAAAAAAAAGATTGAATATGAGAAAAGTGTTAACTTACATTTGATCTTGTAAGTTAGTTTCTCAGGGACTTTGCACCCGAATGCATAGTAGTATTTAGTTGAAACCGAGTAAATCGATTTCTTAGCTTCCTCTTCACTGCAGAAATCATAAATAAATACCAATATAAATCAAATAATGACAGATTTAAGGATTATTCATTAAACCCATCTGAAGCAACTTTACGTTTTGATGTATTATACTTGTAATTCCTCAGATACGAGTCAAATCGGTCCAGATAACCCGTTGGACTTGGAGGAGATATCTTACTTTACCTTCCCAAGGCCAAAGCTAGGGTTTTGATGTATCTCTCGACGATTTCATCCCGAAGAGGGTATCCCTTCGGAGGCTCCATAACAATGAGCCAGTGCTCGTAGTCGCAGCCCTCAATCAATGTTGTCTCCCTGGTTGACCCGGTTCTCCGATTCAACGACGAGTCGTCAACCTTCAGGTTGCTCGAGAAGTTCCAAGAAGTCAAAGAAGAAGAGAACGGCCAACGAAGAGGGATAATAGAAGGAGAAATTAACGGTCTGTAACGGTTAAACAAACGGAAAGATGAGATACCATGAAACATCGGCCATTGATTTAAGAGTTGTTTACTGATGTAGCTCAGGATCATCACTTTCTGAAACAAAGAGGAACTCTAAACTCTACATACAGAACAGAACTACAAAAGCTGAGAAATACGGCGTTTGAACAAGGAGGAATATATTAGCTGTCCGGCCAACCATGAATGTCGATGGTAAGGCACCTCTTAAGACCTTAAGCGGACTTAAAACTTGGGAAAGGAGGCCGTTTTAGGTTACAAAAAAAAAAAAAAAAAAAGGAGGCCGTTAACGGTTAAACGGACTGGGGCGTTACCGTTTAAACGGCCATTAAAACAGATTGAAACGGACAGGGGCAAAAATAGAAAAAAACGGAATTAAACAGATTTTAACGGAAAAAATGGTGCTGAAATTCAAATTTTGAAATTTGAAAATTAAAAAAAAAAAAGATTTTAACGGATTTAACGGCCGTTATTTTCACAAAATTTTTCAGAATTAAACAGCTGTTTAAATGATTTTAACGGCCGATAAAACAAAACCGTTAAAATGTGTTTAAACGGTTTTAACAGAAACGGGCTTGGGGTGTTACCGTTTAAACGGCAGTTAAAACCGTTTAAACAGCTGTTAAAACCGTTTAAACGGCCGTTTTTACAACCATGGAAGTATGCAGATTCATACATTACAGTTTAGAGACCTTGATAAATGAGAAATATTTTTGAAAATTATTATTGTTCCTCATTAGTCCTTTGACTATCGCATATTTTTTAAACCCAAATCATTTAAAACTAGCATTTTTCAATGGGCAAATTTTTGTTGTTTAAGGATTTGCTCATGGTTTTAAAAACGGCTGTTTAAACGGTAACACCCCAAGCCCGTTTCTGTTTAAACCGTTTAAACCCGTTTTATCGGTTTTGAAAAAAACGGCCGTTTTTTATTTTAACAGCCGTTAAAATCGTTTAAACAGCCGTTTAATTTAGAAAAATTTTGTGAAAAAAAGGCCGTTAAAACTGTTTAATTCCGTTAAAATCAGTTTAATTTCCGTTAAAATCCGTTAAATTCCATTTTTTTTTTTAATTTTCAAATTTCAAAATTTGAATTTCAGCGCCACTTTTTCCGTTTTTTTCCGTTAAAATCGTTAAAACCGTTAAAATCCGTTTAATTCTATTTTTATTTTTATTTTTGCCCCTGACCGTTTCAATCCATTTTAACTGCCGTTTAAACGGTAACGCCCCCAGTCCGTTTAACCGTGGATTTGCTAACTATGGTATTGCAAAGGCGACAAGAGTACGTTCTCTTTAGTTACTGAGAACTTTTTTGCTCCTAGTGTTTTTAGCTCCGGGCATCCGGGCTGCACCTATAAACACCGAGTGGCAAACTATTAGAGATCGATGACCGTATAGATATTTGGCCATCTCTAGGTGGACTTAAATACCAAAAATCAGCTTAATTAATTGGTAGTTAATTTATAACCATTAGATTTTCATCTTTTTCATGGGTTGATTTTCAACCGTGCAATTCAAACATTATTTTGGGGTACTCAGATCAAACGTCTAGAGAACACCAATTAGGCAGATTTTTGGTCGTTAGGTCGATGGGCCAAACATCCATATGGTCATTGGTCTCTAACAGTGAGCCATGTGGTGCCCGAAGCGAAAAAAAAACAAGAGCAAAACTACAATCAGTATGACATGTTTGGATGCAGCATTAGGTTTGGCTGGGTCAGGCCTAACTCGTTACAGGAACTTAAAGCTTTGTTGGGGTTGCAGTGCAAAATGTTAGTACAGTTTATTGGGACCAACAAAACCAGCTAAATGTAAAACACAAACACGAATTAGAAAGTAGCAGATTCATACATTACAGTCCATATGACCTAGACAGCCAAGTAATTGCATAATGCATACAGAGAAATGAAAACATAATCACTGGAAATACAAGTGAGCCGGAAGTCGAGGCTCGGCAATGGCCACGATCGGGATCTTCCGAGGTGTAGTGAGCCCAAAAATTTCCTCCATATTCAAATCCTCGGGTTTCATCTCGCCAGGCAAATTCCATATGAATCCATGCAAGAGGTTAGCCAAACTAGACTGAATCATCTTTAGCCCAAGGCTATAGCCTGGGCACATCCTCCTCCCTGATCCGAATGGCAACAACTCGAAATGTTGTCCCTTCACATCAATCTCCTTCCCTATGAACCTCTCGGGTCGGAATTCATCTGGTTCATCCCAAACAGTGGGGTCCCTTCCTATAGACCAGACATTTATAAGTACTCGTGTTCCTGCAGGAATGTCATAGCCATTGATTTTGCAATCTTCGCGAGCGAGGTGCGGAGCTAACAGTGGTGCCACTGGGTGCATCCTCATTGTTTCCTTAACGATTGCCTCTATGTATGGTAGGTGTGGGATGTCTTTCTCTCGCACCCATCTCTCCCTCCCAATTATCCTATCTAGCTCTTCTGTTGCTCCTTTGAAAATCTCCGGCTGCTTCAGGAGTTCGGATATCGCCCATTCTACTATCGTTGATGAGGTCTCAGTGGCACCTGCTATTAGGTCCTGTTGATGAATGAACAAAACAAAGTTATGCTAGTCTGATGGCCCACCTCCACCAACGTGGGTCTTGCGCGCTTGACTGTGATCATGTAACGAAATGAGGAACTTGATAAAATGATGCAAGTTAGTCTTGCATCAAATTTGTCGTTTTTGAGTTAAATTGGTTTCTATCTTTGATCTTGTTTATCTTTATATAAACCTTTCGTTACTTAATGTAATTTATCCAAGTTTATCATCAATAAACTCAAACTTCTACATTTTGCACTAAATAGCTCCATAAGGCATATCATACGTGCTTGGTGCCAAAATGGTCCATAAGGGTACCATGTGATATTTGTTTGGGTTAAATAATTCCCCTCTTAAGGGCGCGGTACGGGTCCTTAGATGCGAGGTCAATTGCCACTAGAGTTAAAGGCTCACGGTTGCGAGGTCGATTGTCGTTGGGGGTCATGGGATCGAATCGTAGAGCTCTACAGGGTGTGACGTCGATCGTGGTATATATAAAGGCTAAAGTTTGCCCTCCTCCTGACAAGATATTTTTTTCAGGAGGAATGGCGACTTGAAGCCTAGTAAAGATCCTAACAATATTAAAGTAGTTATATGTGGTGTACCTGCCAGCTGAGAACTTGAGTCACTACTGGAAGCGAAGTTTAGATCGTTTGTCTTGAGAAATTGCTTGGCCATCTCCATGGATGAGCCAATGGCGACGGGGAATGAACCGTAGCAAAGTTGCATTAGTGGTCCATTTTTTTTTTTGGGATAGTTCATGGATGGAACGAGGGGCTATTGGGCCGATGAGATTGAGATATCCGATAACTGTCCAAGGTTTAGGGCCAGATGGTAGGTTTATTCCGCGACAAAAAAAGTGTAAGCCCTTCAAGAGGATAATTAGCGCTGCAAGCCATATATCATCCACGAACATGAAGTAACCTCCATTGGTGGTGAGAGCTCGGTGGTGGTGGTGATTAGATGGATGAGTGGTAAATCTGGACCACTCATCTCGAATTTTCAAGATACCAACTTAACTAGAGTTAACCTTGTAATTTTATTTTAAAATAAATATTATTCGTTTGTTTGCGACTGCGAGCCACGAGCCTCTTCTTTTTAAACCCCTCTTCAACCTTACCCCTTCGAGGAACAGTTCGTACGTGCGTAGGGACCACCAAAAATTTCAGCACTTTTGGACCTAAGTACTGTACGTATATCGTCGTCTAGCATGGGGTGGGACCCACAATCGATTTTTCCTCTTCATACGGAAGAGTTTTTGTCGAAAGCCAAGTTGAATTGATTGAAGTGAAACCACTGAATCTGTTGCACGACCCCACTACAATCTAATAGAAATTTAAAAAGATTATATAACTGGCCCACCACCACCAAGTTGGGTCTTGCATGATGGTGATCATGTAACAACATGAGGAACTTGATAATACCAACTGGAGTGAGAATTGGTTTGATCCAAGGTTTAAAAGGAACCGTTATAACGGACTGGGGGCGTTACCATTTTTTCCGTTACAATTGCCGTGATAACGAATTGTAAGGCTCAGGGGCAAAAAATGGAAAATAAAAGAAAAATGGTGCTGAAATTCAAAATTTGTAAAAACAAAAAAAACCGGAAAATAACGGCCATTTTTTCAGAAAATAACGGTCGGTTATTTCCGTTATATCGGAAAATAAAGGCCATCATGATGAAATAACGGCCGTTATTTTTTGTAACGACCATTTTTTAAACCATGGTTTGATCATCAGTTGAAAACATGCATCCTATGGCGAAAAAAGAAGTTAAAGATGAAGCAATCATATACCTGTGTAAGTGCCTTGACCCCACTCCGGGAGAGCTTTACCTCAAGATTAGGATCATCGGCAAACTGCAACAGCACGTCGACCATATCCTTTGCGACAAAATCCTTTACTTCTTGCTTCCTTCTGGTATGTGCATCAAGTACATGCTCAAGAAACCGATCAAATTTCTTACTCAACGTCTTCATCCGCTTCACATACCCTTGCAAATCCAAGAAATTGATCCACGGTATCGAATCGCCAATGTTTAATACTCCACTAAGCAACAGCAACTCGTCTATCATCTTCTTAAACTCCTCCGGCGTCTCAATCAACTCCGAATCAGATTCATCCACGAATTTCTTACCCAATACCATCCGGCATATAACGTTGAGAGTAACGTTTGAGATATGATCTTTGAGCATAATCGGTTTACTACATGAGGCATGAATGTCGGAGACGAACCTGCGCATCTCTTCGACACGAATGTACTCGAATGACTCGAGACGTTTAGCACTAAATAACTCCATAAGGAATATCTTACGCGCTTGACGCCAATATGGTCCGTAAGGGGACCATGTGATATTCAAGTAGTTATATGTGGTATACTTGCCAGCCGAGGACTTGGGTCGGCAGGCGAACTTGAGATCATTTGTCTTTAGAAACTGCTTGGCCATCTCCATGGATGAGCCAATGACGACGGGGAATGAACCGAAGCGGAGTTGCATTAGTGGTCCATATTTTTGGGATAGTTCATTGATGGAATGATGGGCATTTGGGCCGATGAGGTTGAGGTTTCCGATAATTGGCCAAGGTTTAGGGCCAGGTGGTAGGTTTAGTCGGCGACGAAAAAAGTTGAAGCCCTTCAAGAGGATCGTTACCGCTGCAAGCCATGTCGCAGCATAAACTAGCCATGAACATGAAGTAACCTCCATTGGTGTTGTTAATGGTGGTGGTGGCGGTGATGGTGGTCTGGGAGGGGATGGGGGATTTATAAATGATTGAACATGAGATATCATTACGATATGCTTCTAATTAGGGGGCGTTTGGGAACGAGAAGCAAAAGCATTTCTAACTATTTTGCAGAAGTTACACGTTGATTTTTTACCTCTAAAGAAGTCAGAGAAATTAAAATGTCTGGAGGCGTTCTAATTTTTGAGAAGTAATTTCCTTAGAAGTTAAAAGCTAAAAATTTTAGCTTCAGTTTTAAGTCAGTTTTTTAACTTTTAAAAAGTCAAAATAAGAAACACATCCAAACTAACTTTTTACCTTTTTGGCTTATAAAAGTCAATAAATTACTTATTTTTGTGTTGCCAAACGCCACCTTAGTATTATTAACTTTAATGAAAAATTGACTTAAAGCAACCGATAAAATGGATGGTCTAGATTTTTCAAATTCAAAGTTAACATCTTATGTCTAATAGGGGGACACCACCTTACACGTGGCACTCTCTTAGAGATGGGCCCATAAATGTGGAAAAAGGCTAACAACTACACAATAATTCATACTGCACAAGTTAATTGGTTTTTTCTGTCTATAGATGGGCCCATAAAGAGTATTGCATCTTGTCTGAAAATCATGTTGATTAGGAGAATTTTGTTGATCCTGGCACATTTTGATTTATGGCGTTCTGGCACTTATAGTTAAGTGCCACCTGTCCTGGGCCCTTAACCCCAATTACCCTTAATTAACAGAGGAGAAAAAGCAACTATAGTTAAGGGCCACCTTAACTTCAGGACAGGTGGCACTTAACTATAAGTGCCAGCAGAACGCCATGGATCAAAATGTACGTGCCAGCTGGATCATAAACTTTTCATTGATTTATTAAATCTCATGGTATAGAAAATAGATTTTGTCAACATCATCATCAGTGTCGTAACATGAATTCTATTTCGTCATTTGGTCGATTAAAAGCTATGTCATCCAATCAGGTTAATTTTCCTTTCTTCTCTTTGTTTTTTTTGTTTTTGGTTTTTCCCTGATCTCGTGCCTGCAAAGTTGCAAACCAAGCTTTATTTCTGGTTTTCCCCCGAGTGTCGGGCTCAGGGGACCCCCTTTTCTGACCCTTCTCGAGAGTCATGTACTCCATTGTTTTATAATCCGAACCGGTGACCAAACCAAAATTTTAGCGAATTGGTCGAACCGAGATCGGACCATGGTTAGTTATGGTCTGACTGGTTTGTATTTATTAAATAATTTAAAAAATGTCATTAAGAAAAATTTAAATATATGTGAGATATTAAAAAAATAAAGGCCACTAGTGAAGATTTAGCTAGATTTTGGAGAAATCCTCAAAAATTTGGAAACCATACTCAGTTTCCTAAAATATTCACTAGACTATAGCAAAATATCAAATTTTAGGATTGTGGGGGAAAATTGAAAATCTTACCCACACAATCCCCGAGGAATTAATATCTTCAACAACTTTTGGTGACCGCGTTAAGATAAGTCCGTTCTGGCTGGATCCTTCAATTGCTCTTGCTCTTCACGCCGACATGGATGTATTTGTTGACAAGGCTCTGACGATCAAGTCAGAAATTGTTCGCTCTTGATATATCATTCTTTCACAAATATTCGAGATATAGACTTTGATCAAGTGAACTCTATTTTAGGATCTAATATTGTTTTGGTTTGATGAGATAAATTGGTATGAATATTAATCTATCACCCTTCTTCTTCAGAGCCGATCCCCTCTCACGTTGGGTTCGACCTCTATTTATAGATTACCCATAAGCACACAGCTCCTCCATCTGTTCCTGTAGAATCTAACCATGTGCATTCAGTTAATCGGTTATGGATGAGCACGTGGTTTCAGTTAATTTGTTTTGGTTGAGCGTATGACGTCAGCTAGTTTGAGACGGGCATATAACCTTACGTGTTCAATGTTAACTGAACAGATATGTCTCAGAATATATTTGACGTGGACTTATTTAATCGATAAATCCTATTTTAGAGTTTTAATTATTCTGTCTAAATTAGGCTTTGTAATTTATCCTGGCCATCTGGTTCTTTCGAAATAGGCTTTTGACAATCTGACTATCTGAGTCAATTAACCAGGCTTTGACGGTCTAGCCGTCTGAGTCAATTAACCGATCTTTAACGGTCTGACTGTCTGAGTTAATTAACCGAGCTTTAACATCTGACTGTCTGAGTCACTTAACTGAGCTTTGACGGTTTGACTATCAGAGTCAATTAACTGAACTTTAACAGTCTGACTGTCTGAGTCACTTAACCGATCGAGCTTTGACGGTTTGACTGTCTGAGTCACTCATCCAAGTTTTGACGGTCTGGCTGATAGGTAACACGTGTTCAATTTAACAACACGTGTCGGATATGTATAACTGTGGTTTGTTTGCTTTAGGAGATGATATCATGCGTCACATGTATTGATTCTCTCGTAAGGAAGTAGGATGGTGTTACGTGTCACCTATCCTATGGCTTGAAAGTTCTGGCACCCACAAGGATTGCATATTAGGAGATCATATTGTTTCAAACAGTTCATATGAATCGGACTGATATTTTTTGAAAAATCCAGTCTGACCATCGGTCTGGCTTGTTATTTTATTTTTGATGCGCCAAGGTAAATATAAATATAAAAAGAAAGAAAAGGAGATCGAGAAGATCTCAATACAGAATAAGAGTCAGAAGAAAGACACCCATTACAAAAGAAATTAAACACAAAAATACAATGGCGCTCTCACCATACTAACGTTCCAACAGATATTCAAACCTAAAAACCAAATCTCTAAAAAAGATATCTCTCAATTCAAGGAAAGTACTACCTCAACTATATCAGAGGGTATTTACACTAAGCATAATGTCCTGAAAGAAGCATTAATCCATACTTTAAAAGACCATTCTATTTCTTTCCGACCATACTCCCCAAATGATTTCAAATGGCAACATTTTTCAAAGAATGATGCCCTTAGAGGATGCATGAATCTTGGGCCATCCTCTCAGAAGTGCCCCAATCGAATCCGGAAGACCCAAGAAAAGTTCCTCAATGCTAAAGAATGTAACCAAATCGGTTTATTCACCTCACAATGCACAAGAAGATGGTTAGTACTTTCACCATTAACTTTACACATGGTACACCCCATCTAGTAATCAAATTATTAGTAGTGAGAATTTTATTCTAAGAAGCAAACCCACGTGAAAAAATGACTTTTGCAGGAACTTTGGCTTTCTAGATATTAGGACAGATGTACCCGGATGTTACATGTGAGGAAGTTAGACACACAGAGAAGGTCCTAGATTTGGAATGCACCCAAGAAAGATGATCCTCCTCGGTACTAACTACAATGTAATATTTTAAGCAATCCATCAAAATCCCAAATTGTTCCGGTGTGCTCAGTCGTGGGTTCCGAGAATCCAGCAATGGTTTAATTATATCACTGAGTTGACATTCACTTTTTGCCAAAGCTCAACCACCATTGGATGCTTGAAATCTACGGCCGAGCACATGACTCCAGAGATGGGTCCCTGAGCTTGTTCCTATTATTTATTATCTCTACTATTATAACACACAAGAACTTTTGAGGGCATTGTGCGTTGCCAGCTATTATTTTAATATAATACCATCTATTCTAATATAAAATAAAACGAATGATGTAAGAGACTATATTGCAATAGATTTTAGTCATTTCCTCTCGCTATCTTACTCAGATTTTGGTCATTTCTTCACGCTATCTCACTCAACATGTTTAACAGGTGAAACATGATTTTTTTTCGATCTTGCTCACATTTTGATCATGCTATTAATGTAGTTGCTTTTTCTCCACTGTCAAGGGTAACTACAGTGTTAAGGACCAGGACAGTTGGCACTTAACTATACGTGCCAGAACGCCATGGATCAAAAAAATTCTCATGAAACGTGTAGAAGAAAAGATTCCCCACGGAGGAGAAAAGATTCGTTGGTCCTGGCCTCTCCCAAAAGGTCTGACACATACATAAAAGCCTAAACTTAACCTATGTTAAACCCTTGGTTAATTAGTTAAGGGTGGTTAACAAGGGGTACATGTCAAACATTTTGGGAGGGGACCTTCGGGACCATCGAATCTTTTCTCCCCCATGTGGAGATTATTTTGTATTTTTTGTAACGAAAGTACTTTATAAAGCAAACCAAAAAGACCATGCATCAAGAGTGGTTACTACTCTTATCCCTATCTAAAGCTTGCAAGAGCCAGATCAGGAGAGTATGAGACCACTCTAGAGCAGTTGACCAAGACTTGGCCTTTGCTATTATTTCAAGAGCTATTGAGTTCGAGCCCGTGGGGTATACAAAAAAAAAAGGGGAATTTTTGACATACCCCCCATGTTATTTTGAAAAGTTGATATACCCCCCATGATTTGAAAAAGTTGACATACCCCCTTATGACTCGGTCCACTGTCATTTGACCAATGTTGACCCGAGTTGACCACTAAATTTTATATTAATGGACAAAAGTGCCCTTGTCTTGAACCTTAGAATAAGGGTTTGGGTTTGGGCCAAAACCCAAACCCCAAATCAAACATGAAAAGAGGAGATTAAGAATAAAAATAAAAACCATATATTGTTGGTAAACCTGAGATTTTTTGCTTATTTTTTTTATGGATTAAATAAAAATTGAAAATAAAAAATCATAAAAATAGATAAAACTCTCGAGGGAATGCGATTTCTTTTTAAAATTGAAAGAGCCTATCTTTCCAAATTCCATGTCTCAAAAGCTTAAAATCTAAATTGTTCTTATTCTTATTTGGGTTTTTAGCCGAAAAAATACTCAACAGTAAAGCTTAGGCCAAAACAGGTACGTTTTCAAAACAATCCCCAAATCATACTAATTTTTTATTTTGTGACCCTTTTACCCTTGAACTTATATCAAGCGTCTGTCAAGGGGGTCAAACAGACCCTTCTTAAAAAATAAAAAAAATAAAGGACGCCATGGCTCTTTCTCTCTTTCTTTGATTTCTAGTTTCGTCCTTTGATTAGGCCATTTCTTCATTGCCCAACGATGGTGAATTCAATATTCACAACAAAATCCATTAAAATGCCTAAAAATGATGAATTCGTGCTTCTTCAAATCCTCCTCTCCTCTTTCTTTTTAATCAAGAGTTGAGACCCAGACCACCACCATTACCGCATTTTCATCGCAAGAAATCGCCCTCGTCCTCCTATTTCTACCAAAGCAATGGTATTTTGGAGAGGGCTATGGACAATTTTGTCTTTCACAAGTCACAAGGCAGTGTGGGTCTTGAAGAACCTTATTCCTATTTGGTTTCTTTGATCACTTTCTCTTGTCCCATAAGCTGAAAATTTACAAAACACTCATTTTTGTACACGCACACGGTAGTGGAGAAAAAAGGAGGGGGTTTGTGAGAGAGAAACGTTTAAAGGGTAGGGAGAGAGACAACGGTGAGACAAACGACAACTATACGGCAGCAAGATGGAGGAGCGAGGGTAGCAGACAACGACGCCATGCGACACGAGAAGAAGATGGAAGGTTTTGAGAAGAGAGAAACAGGGGAGGGAGAGAGAGAGATTCTGAGAAAGGGAGGAGTTAATTTTATTTTTTAATCACTTTTTTATCTGACAAGATCAGATGCTTGGAGAGAAGTACGGGGGTAAAAGGGTCAAAAAACAAAAAATTGGTATGATCCGGGTATTGTTTTGAAAACTTACCTGTTTTAACCTATGATTTACTATTCAGTATTTTTTTTTTACTAAAAGCCCTTCTTATTTTTCATCTTTGTTAATGAATTTTTTAGAAATATAATTGTATGCTTTATTTTTTTTTCAAAACCTTAAGTTTTAAATTATTGCCGGAGTAGTAGTCGGCCGGTCATGAGACTCCGGTGGGTTGGTCGCCAGTGATGGGCGACCAACCTATTGGAGTCTCTTGGACTGTTGACCTCAACATCCGTTCGATTTGGGGTTTAGGTTTTAGTCCAAACCCTTGTTCCAAAGTTGAAGACAAGGTCGTTTCTGTCAACTTGGGCCAGTGGACCGAGTCATAGGGGGGTATGTCAGCTTTTTCAAATCATGGGTGGGGGGGGGGCAAAATAACATGGAGGGTATGTCAAAAATTCCCAAAAAAAAAATACGAAAAATTTCTAAAACGAAAACTAAATTTAATGTATTTACAAAAACGAAAATAACTTTTGAAAATTCCCAAAAAAAGTAAATAAACTCTCTTTGAAAAAACGTCTATCAGTCGTGATAGACAGTCTGACAGATGCTATTTTAAAGAGCGTTTGTAATAGACAAACGCTTTTTAAAAAAGCGTTAAATGTGATTTTCAAGTTGCACGGTAAAAATCGACGGTACATAATTCTTCAACTTCTAAACCAGTCTATGAATATCAGAATGATTTGATTTTTGGTGAGGATGATCTCCTCACCATAGAGATCATCCTCACCAAAAATCAGCCATTGATTCATCTATGTGGGTACGCCAAAATGAGTGTACCACGTGGATGCAATAAGAGCCACGTGGCACTCTCAGAATACTCTGACCGTATGGATGTTTTTGCAATCCCGACATGGACCCACAAACAAAAAATCAGCTTGATTTGTGATTTCAAACCTTTGGATCTTTGGTCAATATTGCTCAAATTTCGCACGGTTAAAATCAACCCATGAAAACAATTCCAATCCAACGCCTAGAAATCACTAATCGGACTGATTTTTGGTTTGTAGGTCCACCTAATGATTGGCCAAACATCCATACGGTCAGAGTTCTCTAAGAGTGTTCCATGTGGCTCTTATTATGCCCTGTCATCGGCCTTAATGACAGGGCATGTCATCAAAGTTTTATTCGGCGCTGACGGTACGGATGTTTTATCATCTGTCAGGGAGAAACGCTCTTTAAAAGAGCGTTTATTCCTGACAGATGTTCTTTCAAAAAACATTTGTCAATGTCAGATGCTCTTTTAAAGAGCGTCTGTCAGAGAAAAATTTGACTTTTAGAAAACGCACATTTAAAGTGCGTTTAGTTACTCTTTTTGAGAATTTACAAAAGATATTTTTATTTTTGTAAATACAATAAATTTTTTTTTCTTTTTAAAATTTTTCCGAAAAAATATACGAGAAGAGAAGGCAGAAGAAAGAGTTGGAATATTTGGACATGTAGCTGACGCAAACCAACCAACGTCTGGAGATCGATTTTGAAGTGAAAGAACTAAAGACTGAGCATCTAGTTCAATCTCGAACTCCAAAAAGCCATACTTTAAGCATGCTTGGGCCCCATAGAACCGCTAGAGCTTCAGCTTCTACTGGCCAAACATTTTTTTTGAATTACTAACGGGATGTCAACAAGGTATACCTGACGCTTTTTATCGTCAGGTAGCACATTTTTGTTACTCACCGCTGCCATCTGGGCCCACGGACAACATGGATGTTTAGCACTTTAGCTAACCCCTGGTAGACATTCAGACAAAAAAAGGCAGCTTTTTTTTATATTTTTTTAGCGAGTAAAATTTCTGTCCCAGCGTTGTGTCACAACGCACAATATCAGCCACGTGGCACACTATTAGTGGACGCTGACAGTATGGATGTTTGGCCAGTCCCTGACCCTAATTGGACCTATAAACCAAAAATCAGCCTGATTAGTGATTTCTAAGCGATTCTTTTGAAGTTATTTTCATGGGTTGATTTTAAAGGTAGGAATTTTAGCATTAACGAGCGTTATTTGGGAGCAAAGATCCAAAGGTTGTAAATCATTAATCAGGCTGATTTTTGGTCTATAGGTCCACCGAGGAGTACTGGCCAAAAATCTATACGGTCAGTATCCACTAAGAGTGTGCCACGGGACTCGTATATTGCGTTGCTGTGACAGACGTTTTACTGTTTTTTAGCGGTAGGTACTTGGTAGTACTAAATTTACTAATTAAAAAATAGTGGAGGACTATTCTAGCATATTTTTCGAGAAATTTTTGATACCGTAAATTTTTTATGTAAGAAAAACCAAAAAAATGAGAAACCCGAAAGCTAGTACTGAAACAGTGAAGCCTGCACCCTGTTCCTCTCTTTTGAAAATTTGTTACTTCGGAAGAAGCTTTTAAGCTTATACTGTGCTGTTGCAGTGTAGCTTAACAGCGCCTGAGCCCCCAAAAAATTCAAAGATGTTATCTGCATTTTCCTTCTTAGTGCAAGAACAATGGAGTGAAGGTTTTCCAATTAATCTGGAGGAGAAAATTTAGAAATCGGAGAGAATAGTTGGAGACAAGAACAGCGCGCGGTTTACTAAAATCTCTGCTAAATTTAGCGGGGAATGGGAATACAGGTAGCCGACGCGCGAGTTTCATTTTAATTTTTTTGTTTAAATAAAAATTAAATTTGATAACCATATCACCCCCTTAAAGAATATAGGGACGCTCTTGGTACTTGTCCATCCAAATCAAAATGTGCATCCACCAATTGGTGGTTTAGAGGATTATACATGATGGGGGTGCCGCTCCATGCTAGATTCCAGCAGTTAGAGCAAGTAGCTTGCCCACACAAGAATCATGACTCCTGGTTCTTTGCTCAAAGAACGGAGATGCTCTTGGTACTTGTCCAACCACCACCACACTAACGTACAAGTCTCTCTTACAACCCAAACCATGCAAACCTTCACTATATATAACGAAGGACCTTCTGGGTAGCCATGTAAACCACCGAAGTTGGCAAAGATGACAACACCCAAGTGGATTTTCTTGGGTTTCTTTGTTTCACTAAGCTTTGGGATTTGCTTTGCTCATAGAGTCCTCACGGAACCCGGTTCCAACAATCCAGATAGCTTTTGCTTCGAGGAAGGAAAAGTTGGCCCATTAGGAAAAGGAAAAGCATTAGTTGGTGGTGGTGTCGGTGATGGAGGATCAGGTCATGGCTCAGGAGGTGGTGGTGGCCTCGGTTTTGGAAGCGGTGGTGGTTTTGGCGGTGGTGGCGGTGGTGGAGGATCAGACCATGGCTCAGGAGGTGGTGGTGGCTTCGGTTTTGGAAGCGGTGGTGGTTTTGGCGGTGGTAGCGGGGGTGGCGGTGGTGGAGGATCAGGCCATGGCTCAGGAGGAGGTGGTGGCCTCGGTTTTGGAAGCGGTGCAGGTATTGGCGGTGGTGGAGGTGGTGGTGGTGGTGGCAGCATTGGTCAACCTGGTTTTGGAGGCGGTGGTGGATTTGGCTCTGGGTCTGGAGGTGGTATTGGTCAACCCGGCGGTGGTGGTGGTGGCAGTGGTGCAGGTGGTGGTGGTTTTGGCTCTGGGTTTGGAGGCGGCATTGGTCAACCCGGTTACGGAAGCGGTGGTGGTTTGGGCTCTCCGTCTGGAGGTGTCATTGGTCAACCCGGTTATGGAAGCGGTAGTGGTTCAGGCTCTGGGTCTGGAGGTGGCATTGGTCAACCCGGCGGTGGTGGTGGTGGCAGTGGTGCAGGTGGTGGTGGTTTTGGCTCTGGGTTTGGAGGCGGCATTGGTCAACCCGGTTACGGAAGCGGTGGTGGTTTGGGCTCTCCGTCTGGAGGTGTCATTGGTCAACCCGGTTATGGAAGCGGTAGTGGTTCAGGCTCTGGGTCTGGTCCGTCTGGAGGTGTCATTGGTCAACCCGGTTATGGAAGCGGTGGTGGTTCAGGCTCGGGGTCTGGAGTAGGCATTGGTCAACCCGGTTATGGAAGCGGTGGTGGTTCAGGCTCTGGGTATGGAGTAGGCATTGGTCAACCCGGTTACGGAAGCGGCAGTGGTTCAGGCTCGGGGTCTGGAGTAGGCATTGGTCAACCCGGTTACGGAAGCGGTGGTGGGTCAGGCTCTAGGTCTGGAGGTGGTATTGGTCAACCCAGTTATGGAAGCGGTGGCGGAAGTAGTTCAGGTTCGGGATATGGCAGACCTGATCCTTACGGTACACCACCTTATGGAGGCATTGGTCAACCCGGTAATTGGGCTGCCTTTACCAGAAGTGATTCCATCAATGGAAACCACGGTAAACGTAGCTCAGTATCCGATGGGCAACAACATGTATCAGTTAAGCCCACCCATGAAGTTAACCGTGAACAAAGTCCAGGGCCCAGCTCTGTGGAAGAAGGTGCATAATCACATAGGCAAAGCCATGCTGGCTGGGTGTAAACACCATGTACGTCTTTCTGCTTTATAATACAATAAACTATACAAGGGTGCGTGTTACATGAGATCACCATTCATTGGGTCCCAACTAGATCCCTAGGCCAAAAGTTGACCTGATCAGACGATTCTAATCATCAGATCTATCACATTCTTTGACAGAAGATAATGGTGGATGGTTCTCCAAAGTGGGTCCTGTATTTTAGTATACTAACTAGTAATTAAAAGCCCGTGCTAAAGCACGTGCACAATAAAAATAAATTATTATATAAAAATAAGTTTTTAGATTTTTTTCAACAAATTATCTTACATCCAAAAAAGCAACTTAATTATTATTGATCGAGTCAAGTTTGGGGGACAACCATTTGGTGTACCCACATAGAAGATGAATCAATGGCTGATTTTTGGTGAGGATGATCTGTATGGTGAGGGGATCATCGTCACAAAAATTCAAATCGTTCAAATTCTCGTAGACTGGTTTAGAAGATGAAGAATTATGGACCATCCATTTTTACCGTCTAACTTGAAAACCACATTTGATGGGGTTAGAAATTTTAGAATGGGCTGATTTTTTTATTGGGGTGATCTATATGGTGAGGAGATTATCCTCACCAAAAATCAGTCATTGACTCATCTTCTATGTGGGTACGCCAAAAATGGTTGTCCCTCAAACTTGACCTTGATTGATTTATAACATTTCGATCATAGTACAACCAATAATCAACCTAAATATTATTGATTTCTAACTTTTTGATCTCAATACCTAAAAAATAATGCTTGATTCTATGGTTAAAAATAATTCCATGAAAATAACTATAATCCAATAGTTAACACTTAATAATCAGGTTGATTTATGGGCTGTAAGTGTCTTTAGGGTTGGCCAAATATAATGCAATTTGTAGGACAAATGAAGATACTAAGGAAAAATTACTGCGTATATTTTTTTGCTCCAGGGAGCAACGACTTTCTGTAAAAGAAGCATGATCAGCTACACAATTATTTTTTTGAACCTACAATTTTTTATCCAAGACGTTCCGTCATTGAAGAAATTGTAGCTCACGCATTTATTTTTTTTGCTGAAAAAAATTTGTTCCTACCTTTTTTTTGTTATGATCCCACATCCAACGCAAGGGATATGAGAGTTGAAATGTTTTTATGAGAAAGATAAAGTTTTTTTTTTTTTGGGTAATCTAGAAAGAGAAAAAAGTTTTTTTTATGAGGAAGATAGAGTTTGAAATTATATGTGAGAAAAAGTTTATTGAAGAAGCAAAAATAAGATACCTAAATGCAAAAGACAATTTTTATAGAGCTGTTTCAAAACTTGAAATTACTTAAAGAATATCTACTTTGTTTGTGATAATTATGGTCAATATTGCTCAAGAAGCTCGACCACAGATCAGAGCATCGTCTTTACAAATAAAATCTTATATATAATAAGAGTAGAGCATAAGGGATTCATTAAAAAAATTAACAGAAGATGAGAGAAGGTGACTTGTAAATTTTCTTTGGAAAGGGGAAAATTAAAACTAAGTATAGAAAAATAAAAAGATAGTAAAAGAAGAAATGAAAAAAAGAAGATGTAGGTAGACAATAATATATAAAAATGAAAAGTAAGAAAGGCATACCAAAAAAAATACATGAATATGATGATGAGTTGTACGTAAATATTTTGATTAAAACAGATGAGTTTAGGAACAAAATTACAGAATGAAAAAAAGTGTAGATTGCAGATAATAAATGAGAAGATATAAGAGCATCTTCTCATTTAAGAGGTTGGTGTCTCTTTGAATTTTTGAGAAATCATTTGAGATTTGAAGGAGATAATTTAGGAATTTTAGTGTTTGATTTGGTGAAGAGAGAATTTAGGAATTTAAGCAATTAAGGAATAGATAATTGATTTGTGGTTGTGGAATTTGAAGTTTGAACTATTAAGAGGTTTAGAGGAAGAGACGTTTTGCGTTTTAAGATGAAAGAGAATGTTAAGGAGTGCTTTGAGAAAAAAACAGTACAAAAAAGATGGAGGAAGTGCCACCTTAGCATGGTCACGCTTTAGAATTTAGGAATTTAAGAGACATTTAAGGAATAGATAATTGATTTGGAATTGTGGAATTTGAACCATTAAGAGGTTTAAATGAAGAGACGTTTTGGGTTTAAGTTGAAAGAGGATGTTAAGGGGTGTTTTGGAAAAAAATAGTACTAGAAAGATGGAGGAAGCGCCACCTCATCAGTGCCGAGCTTTAGTATAGATAATAGATACACCATTGCATGTCTGCCATGTGCACTTGGTTAATCTCCTCCTGTTTCTTTTTAAACATTTACTCCACTTTCCTAAGCACCAACCTAAGACAAACCCATGAAAGCGTTACCCAACTCAGTGATACGTACCAATTCTATAAGTATTGGAGGCATTGATTCAACATCAGCCTGTTGATTTTAAGGGTTTTCTGATAAAGCTCAGGATCATCACTTTCTGAAACATAGTTCATTTTTAGGGCCTGTCTGGCAAGTATTTGTCTGCGCCAAATATTTAGCCGGGCCCAGAAATTTGCTCATCACAGTGGGAAAATATTTGATCACCTCCCCCTGAGTGAATATTTTCACATCAAATAAGCCTTGATGGGAAAATTTTATTTTATTGAGGAAAAATTATTATTTTCAATATACAAAAAAGATTTTTATCCTGTGACCTAATATGTGGGTGCCACACTCACCTAACCCATATTTGACTTACTTTGATATGCAGGACCCACACAAATTGAAAGAAAATGAAGTAAGCTAGCTAATACACGTACCAAACGTTGCTAAATATTGACGTGCACAAATATTTATCCAAGATAATATCTGGCTAAATATTCACAGTTGGAACTCTTTTTCTCACATAGCAAACATGCCCACTTTTTTGTTAGAATAAGATCTTATTGATGGGACCATAGTTAGCAAATCTCAGTTTAAAACCTGGCTTTTAGAAAGAAAAAATAAATACATCTTTTGAAAAATGTTTCAAATCAATTGTTTTCAAAATATCGTGAAAAAAAAAAATGAAATATTCAATAATCCAAAACAAGCCCTTAATTTTAAAATTTTCTTAACATCTCATGATTAAAACTTAATTCTTGTTTTAAAAATTAAAGAATATTTTTTATTTATAATATATATCGTCAATTTTGTTTAAAAAAGTATTTTTAGAAAAGATTGAGAGATTCTTACGCATTTGGAGACCTTGATAAATGAAAAATATTTTTAGAAATTATTAATTAATGTGTTGCTTATTACTTAGATTTAAGGAATATATCATATAATTCGGTTCTATTATACTTATATTACCACCCAATCTATACAATTGTTTAAGTGCGTAATTTTGGACCCTTTTTTGACTCCATGTTTTTGAACCCAAATCATTTTAAACTCGTATTTTTCAATAGGTCTTCTTTTGCTGCTTCACAATTTGCTAACTATGGGTGGACCTCGATAAACTTGGTTCCCACACTTTGCATAGGGAGCATATATTGCCTTATAAGCATCAATCATGCAAAACAACTACTGGTATGACATGTTTGGATGCAGCATTAGCTTTGGCTGGCTCATACTTAACTCGTTACAGGGACATAAGCTTTGTTTGGCTTGCCATGCAATTTGTTAGTACTACAATTTCTTGGCACCATGAAAAATCCCGCTAAATAAAACACAGACACTTAGAAAGTATAGATTCATACAACAATTTAATTTTAAACAATCAAGTGATTGCATACTGGGAAACGAAAAACATAATTACTGGTCAAAGATGTGAGCTGGAAGTCGAGGTTCGAGGATGGCCACGACTGGGATTTTCCTTGGCGTAGAGAGCCCAAAATTTTCCTCCATATTCAAATCCTCCGGCTTCATTTCGCCAGGCAACTTCCACATGAATCCATGTATGAGGTTAGCCAAACTCGACTGAATCATCTTTAGCGCAAGGCTATAGCCTGGGCACATCCTCCTCCCTGATCCAAATGGCAACAGCTCGAAATGTTGTCCCCTCACATCGATCTCGCTCCCTATGAACCTCTCGGGGCGGAATTCATCTGGTTCATCCCAAACACTGGGGTCCCTTCCTATAGACCATACATTTATAAGTACTCGAGTTCCTGCAGGAATGTCATAGCCAGTGATTTTGCAATCTTCGCGAGCGAGGTGCGGTGCTAACAGTGGTGCCACTGGGTGCATCCTCATCGTCTCCTTTATGACCGCCTCTATGTATGGTAGGTGTGGGATGTCTTTCTCTTCTACCCATCTCTCCCTCCCGATCACCCTATCTAGCTCTTCTGTTGCTTTGCTGAAAATCTCCGGCTGTCTCAAGAGTTCGGAAATCGACCATTCTACTGTCGTCGTTGAGGTCTCAATCCCACCTGCTAGTAGATCCTGGTGATGAAGCAACAAAACAAAGAAATCAATGGCCCACCACCAGCAGGGATGTCTCTACCATAAGGCCATTAAGGCGGTGGCCTTAGGCCCCAGGTGGGAGAAGCCCCAGCCCACTAACCACATGGATGTTTAGCCCACCTCTTGTTGGATATACGTACAAACCAAAATTAACCTGATTCGTTATCTCTAGCCATATATTTTAGTATTTTTTAGGATTGATTCTTGCCATTGGATTCAAGCATGTGTTTTGGGTAGTAAATCCAATTGCTAGAAATCATCAATCAAGCTGATTTTTAGTGTATTTATCCATCAATAGGTGGTCACACAGTATATTAGGACCAAACGATTATGTAGGACCGTGAGAGTCATCTGCATGGACTGCAACAGGGACTACGGGAGTCATCTGCATCTAAATTTTTTTCCGTAGCTTTTGATTATCATGAATAGTTAAATAAGATTACCTACTATATAAAGAGTTAAATTTTTTTAATTAATATCATATATATTAATATCTTAAATATAAAAAAGGCCTTACATGGAATTTCCACCTTAGGCCTCAACTTGCGTCGAGACTGACCACCACCTATGTGGGTTTTGCTAGTGACCATGAGCCTATGATGCAAGTTAGTTTGCACCGCTATATATGTTTGGGTAAAATAAGCTAAAAGTCAGCTTATAGCTTATGAAAAGTCATTTTTTATGGGTTAAGCAGAAGCCACTAAAATTTAGCTTATAACTTATAGCTTACGGAAAATTGCAGAAAAGAAAATAAACTTTAATTGATTTACAAAAAAGAATACAAGTTTTCGCAAATCCCAAAAAAGAAAACGAAACGCCCTTTCGTCAGATGTCAGTCGCATCAGTCACCGCCCTGACTAACGAATGACTGATGGGCTGACACCCTGACAAACGCCCTTTAAAAGGGCGTTTATTCCTCATAAATGGTTTTTTAAAAAACGTTTTACTGAAGTATGTGACCTCAGATAATGACAGATAATGGGTTTTGTCGCCATTTTTTTTTGAAGCAATTAGATTAATCACGTATAAGAGTTGAGAGTAAGTATGTGAGAGTAGAGAGTAAGTATGTAAGAGTGAGTAAATATGAGAATAGTGAATGCCTATTTATAAGAAATGTGTAACGGAAAAACGCCATTTGAAATGGCGTTTTTCCGTTCTACAACGGTCAAAAAACGGATAAAAAATAACGGTCGAACGCCCTTTAAAAGGGCGTTTGTCAACAAAAAACGCCCTTTCAAATAACGTTTATCCGTTACAACGGTCAAAAAACGGTCAAAATTGGTTCGGATCCCAACGGTCGAACGCCCTTTAAAAGGGCATTTTTTTCTGATAAACGCCCTTTTAAAGGGCGTTTTCTTCTGACAAACGCCCTTTAAAATGGCGTTTTTCAGTATCAAACGCCCTTTAAAATAACGTCTGTCAGGTTGTCAGATGTCGGACTGACACTGACAGCCACTGACAGACGTTTTTCAAAAAGGCGTTTGATACTGAAAAACGCCCTTTAAAAGAGCGTTTGTCAGAAGAAAACGCCCTTTAAAAGGGCGTTTTTAAAAAAGCATGTGCCACGTCATAAAATGCCCTTTTAAAGAGCGTTTCGTTTTCTTTTTTGGGATTTGCGAAAACTTGTATTCTTTTTTGTAAATAAATTAAAGTTTGTTTTCTTTTGTGCAATTTTCCGTATAGCTTATGCAGCGGGAAAGCAATTTCTAAAACTGAAGTGAAACTCTTTAAATATTTAAAATGTCCTTCTATTCCTTCAATGCAAATTCTAAATAATGGTCTCTACCGTGGTCCTCCAAGTAGGTCATCTCGACCTATTGGTCTTTCCTTGTTTTGTCTATGGCGTTCGGTTTTCAATAAAATCTATACTTATCAGAAAAAAAAAAAATTCTGAATGACCGCTAAACTTTCTAATAAAACCATAGTTCAAAGTCTCGGGATCAAAGGCTGGATCGGAGGGCTCCGATCCCGATCCAGATCGGAGGCTAGATCGGTGGGATCGGCCAACTCGCCCTGAGACTGAAAATCCTTCAAAAAATACAGAACTCAGCGAGACAGACATGGTTTGCATCGGATCGGTGGGCCCCGATCCCGATCCAGACTGGGATCGGCCGAGATTTTGAACTATGAATAAAACCTTTTAAAGGGCAAAAATATCTTTCTAATCATTTCATAACTTTTTTAAATAACCAATTCATCCTTTCTTACCCGAACCCAATGCTTTAACGCCATAGCTATAAGCTATAAGCTATAAGCTATAAGCTGGGGTTAAGCTTACCCAAAGGCATTGAGTTGGGAAGGTGCATGTAGTGTCACTTTCAAATTTGTCCTTGACGATCTGTGCTGAGCCACCAATTATATGTTAAAAATGTGGGCTAAGGTTCCACGCTGGATGGATTATCGCTGGTGGAAAACGCGCGGCATCAAGATCATAAGATGTGAAACTGTGAGGCCACCTATCGCTGTCGATCTGTTAAAAACATGCATCCCATGGCCATAAAAAAAAACCAAGGATTAATGGTTAAAGATGAAGCAATCATACCTGTGCAATTGCCTTGACGCCGCCCCGGGAGAGCTTAACCTCAAGATTAGGATCATCGGCAAGCTGCAAGAGCACGTCGACCATATCCTTTGCGAATAAATCCTTCCCTCCTTCCCTCCTCCTGTTATGTGCCGCATCAAGTACTTGCTCAAGAAACCGATCAACTTTCTTACTCATCATCTTCATCCGCTTCACATACCCCTGCAAATCCAAGAAATTGATCCATGGTATCCAATCACCAATGTTTATCACTCCATTAAGGAAGAACAACTCGTCCACCATCTTCTTGAACTCCTCCGATTCAGTTTCATCCAATAAGTACTTCTTACCCAATACCAGCCGGCTCATAACGTTGAGAGTAACGTTTGAGACATGGTCTTTGAGTATAATGGGCTTACCACATGATGCATGAAGCTCAGAGAGGAACCTACGCATCTCTTCGACACGAATGTACTCATATGACTCGAGACGTTTCGCGCTAAATAGCTCCATAAGGCATATCTTACGTGCTTGGCGCCAGTATGGTCCGTATGGAGACCATGTGATATTGGAGTGATTATAAGTAGTGTACTTGCCAGCGACAGTCTTGGGTCGGGAGGCGAAGGTGAGATCATTTACCCTGAGAAATTGTTTGGCCATCTCTACAGATGAGCCAACGACGACGGGGAATGAACCGAAGCGAAGTTGCATTATGGGTCCGTATTTTTGGGATAGTTCATGGATCGAATGATGGGCAATGTCGCCAATGAGGTTAAGGTTGCCTATAATTGGCCAAGGTTTAGGACCAGGTGGTAGGTTTAGTGGGCGACGATGAAAGTTGAAGCTCTTCAAGAGGATCATTACCGCTGCAAGCCATGTCGCAGCATATACCACCCATGAACATGAAGTAACCTCCATTGGTGATGGTGGTGGTGGTGACAGTAGGGGGGAGGGCCGGGGGGATTTATAATTGATTCAATCAAGCCTTTTCGCTGTAACGTGCTACTTCGCTCCAATAATAGAATATAGGAACAGGCTCCAAACACCCACCCCCACCCCCCACCTTCCTTTTTCTGACCCCTCTCAGTGTTCAGTCAGCACCGACGAAAAGTGAAAAAGTGATGCCAGCACAGGAACACTAAGAGGGGTCAGAAATTAAAGAGGGGTCCCCTGAGCCCAACCCTAGAATATATTGCCCAAAATTATATCCTTGTGAATGAAACATTGCTTTGTGGTTGGGAAGTATCGGGTCCTTAATTTTCACTTCTTATTATTCTTTCGTTCATTATTTTCTAACATTTGTAGTACCAACTAATTCATTGGGGCGCCGGCGAGACATCTTACAATGTCATGATGCGGCCATTCCTATGGTCATGCCAAAAAAAACATAAGAATTAAAAATTAAAATGAATTGGGTTTTGGACGGCTAATTTTCACTGTTAAATTTAGGCTCATATTCAATAGGGTTAGAAGTTTTAGCAATTGCTGATTTTTGGTGAGGATAAAAAATTAGCCCTTAGCCCTTAACTCATCTGCTTGTGGTGGTTCCCCTCATAGTGCTACTGGGGTGACATGGGTTGGGAAAAAATATAAATGCATAGGATTTTTTTATGCAGTCAATGCAAAGGGTCTTGTAGCCCTACATGGCTCATTTTTTTTGGGCCTAGTAACCGCATGGATGTTTAGCCCATCCCTTGGTGGATATAGTGAAAAAGTGATGCCAACTTGGCGCTGACAACCACCGTGGGATTTTTGAAATCCACGACCGAGCACAAGAAAGCTAAGAGGGGTCAGAAATTAAAGAGGGGGTCCCCTGAGCCCGACCCTAGAATATATTGCCCAAAATTATCCTTGTGAATGAAACATTGCCAACGGTTGTTGTCAACACCTACAAAAAGTGATGCCAGCTCAGCGCTGACAACCATCGTGGGATTCTTGAAATCCACGGCCGCGCACAGGAACACTGAGAGGGGTCAGAAATTAAAGAAGGGGTCTCTTGAATCCGACCCTAGAATATATTGCCCAAAATTATCCTTGTGAATCAAACATTGTATTGTGGTCGGGAAGTATCGGGTCCTTAATTTTCACTTCTTATTACTCTTTCCGTTCATTATTTTCTAACATTTGTAGTACCAACTAATTCACCGGGGTGAGACATCTTACAATGTCATGATGCGGCCAATCCTACCGCTAATTTTCACCGTTAAATTTAAGCTCATATTCAATAGAGTTAGAAGTTTTAGAAATTGCTGATTTTTGGTGAGGATAAAAAATTAACCCTTAACTCATCTGCTTGTTGTGGTTTCCCTCATAGTGTTATTGGGGTGACATGGGTTGGGAAAAAATATACATGCAGAGGATTTTTTATGCAGTCGATGCAGAGGGGTCTTGTGGCCCTACATGGCTCATTTTTTTTGGGCCTAGTAACCGCATGGATGTTTAGCCCATCCCTTGGTGGATATACATACAAAACATCAGTCTCATTGATTTTATCTAACCATATATTTTAGCACTTTTTTAGGATTGATTGTAGCCGTTGGATTCAAGCAATTTTTTTGCATATTTTTTGGGCACTTAATCCAACGGCTGGAAATTATCAACCAAGATGATTTTTGGTATGCATATCCACCATGGGGTGGGGTAAACACCCATGCGGTTATTGCGCTCAAAACAATGACCCATGTAGGGCCACGAGACCCCTCTGCATCGACTGCATCCAAAGTCCCCTGCATCTAAAATTTTTCCCATGGGTTGGGATCAATCATTTCATAGCCACATGTAGTGGACCACGATTGTCGGTTGACTAACATTGTCAAGGTTATACTTGTCAAGTGGAGAGGCACTAGTCACCAATTTTGGCCATGAGAACTCCAAAAAGAATTGATAATTAGTTGTATGTGTCAAGAGTAGACGCTAACGAGCAGTGTAACTATGTATATCATCATAGGTAGTTTTCTTCTTTCATCAACTATCCAAAATAACTAATTGAAAGGATCCTTAGAATCAATTTTTACATACTACTCAGGAGAAAAAATTTGGCTCCCCAACATTGAAATAAATCCCAAATATTGATGCTCAAATCCAACAATTAAGAACTTAACACACCTATGAAAAAAACTCCAATCCAAGGGCTAGAAACTTAAAATCACTAATCAGGTTGAGTTTTGGTCCGTAGGTCCACTTAGGGATGGGCCAAACATCCATACGGTTATTGGTCGCTAACAGTGTGTAACGTGGCTCATACTTATATATGGCATGTCCATCATCAAAGATTTCCTCCCAACGTGGGACAATAATTAAAATAGTTTACGGACTTTGAGATCGCAAAATAACTAAAATGCTCCATTTCTATGTAAAGATAATTTGATTAATTAAAGACATGTTAGTTGACTGTCGCTTGCCACCTTGCCCACCCTTGCACAAAATCTTGACTCTGTCACTGGCCACATGTAATAATAATCGCGTCAAAGCGAAGGACAAATTTGAAGTAGTGCTTCAAAAATACTTGTCTTGAAAAAATATTTTGAATGTTTTAGACAATATGTTTCTAATTTTAAAAAAAAAATGAATACTCAAGATCTTAAGTCAAAGAAATTCAATTGGCAAAATTTCAAACCATGGTAACGATTTCTCTACTAATACTCTTAATTCAATTTGATAAGAATTATATTGTTGTCTTCGTATTGAAGATTTACGCGGCATCTTTCCTATTGACTTTGTGTATGAATATTTGTAATTAAGTCCAAAGAAAATTGCATTCTCTTTTGTACAGAATCTACGCAATGTAATTTAATTTGATTTTGTACGAATGGGGACATGTGTTGTGTTGCCATTGGCATTCGAGTGTAACGCGCCAAATTCAGACCACACGAATCTCGAGGTGTTAGCCTTGTCTTGAATCCAAGGCACACAAAGCAAACTCACTCTTACATCTAACCAAAGCTATAAACTTTAGGAGATCTTTTTTTTTAAATACGAAAGCGTAGACCTACTCGACATTATACAATAGAAATAATGTGTGAAGTCAATGATATATGTTTGTAAACAAACAATCTGAGCATTCTAAAAATAAGTACATACTCGATTATGATTACACAACCAGTAATCTGCTCACTATCTCTCGTTATCCATGCAAAGTAGTAATAAAATTCCTGTCCTTCTTCATCTACAGTACGCTCCATAGAAGCTGAAAATATTAAATAAACTATAAGCAACCACTGAGGTTGCCCAGCAGGATATAAAGCGTAAAAATACATGTACATAATTGATTAGTGAAAATAAAAATACAGTTTTACAATTTTCATTTATCGATAAGAA
Organism: Euptelea pleiosperma; assembly: GCA_035048495.1. Classification (NCBI taxonomy): domain Eukaryota; kingdom Viridiplantae; phylum Streptophyta; class Magnoliopsida; order Ranunculales; family Eupteleaceae; genus Euptelea; species Euptelea pleiosperma. Next base: position 14,557,741 of record CM068548.1, read on the forward strand.
CATAAATCATATTAAACAATTTTAATTAACAATAACTGATAGAATTTACCATAAAGTATCAAAAATTGAAATTTAAACAGTAATCACATATGTTTATATCTCATCCATCATCAACTAATAACAACATAAGACGGGTAGTCTATTCATCTTAGAGTGAAGAGGTCACGACTAGTATCAAGCCTAGTCTAGCAATTATCTTTTGTTCAAATACTTAACCAGTGTGGAACCCCACCTTTGATATCCTGATTTGCGGTCGGACGAAGAGTTACCACTGCGTATAAGGAGCACACTACAAGCCCGTGAATTTAGGCTCAAGAGAGGGCCTTTGACCACGACACTGAATACACAGGTCAAAAGAACAACGATGGTCAATCGTTCAACATCTGTAGACATTTCAATGATCCTTAAACTATCTAGGGACCGGCGAACCATACCCCTCACGTCTATCGCCTCATCGAGGCATAGAATGTAAACCTCTATCAGATCTAGACTTCCAAGACGTACCACTACAGAGATGATAATCTAGAAAAATGAAATGAAACTTTCTAGATATGAATAATGAGAATATTCTAAAAGACATGCCCATTCTACCTAAGAGAATAAGATCATTATTCGTATCTTAGAGAAATCCGTTGCTTCCGAAAAATAGCATCAAATCACTCCTACAGTAGTTCAACTGATCATTTTTCAGATCATCTAGTGATATATTATATAATATAAATAATAATTAATGATTTTTAATCAAAATAACTTTCTGTCTCTTTCTGAAAAATATTTGCATACAAATATGTGTGCTGAATTCCCCAGTCACATCTTATATGTTCTGTCGTCTTTGGACTAGCTTTCCTCATACGGATTATTACGCGTTGAAGCTCATGTGACACTCATCATCCAAAACATATGGGGCGGTCTATCAGCATCACCCGATCTATCTATAATCCGACTCAATTCGATAAATCAGGGTTTGATAACCTTATCCAAAACTTCTATAAAGCCCTAGTATCATTATTATCATGTCGTATAGTAAACTTAAATGATTTATTCTTATTTTATTTTATTTTATTATTATTATATTATTTTCTAATCGGGTCGGGTCAATCCAGGTTAAGTTTGGGTCATATATAGTCAAGTAAACTAATACAGTCTACCTAGATTATATTTGTTCAAGAAAGGTCAACACAAGTTAAGTAAGGGTTATTTTGGGTCAATAAGAATCAATGATCAGCCTAACTAGACTTGGTCCACTGTGGTCATACTGTTCAATGTAAGTTAATAAGATCAAACCTGGTCAAAATAGCTTAATTTCTATCTAAACTCTCAAATTTACAAATCTAGATAAATTGATCTTTGCTAATAAAAAAAATTATAACTAAATAAATATAAATTATAAAATTACAAATTTATATATTTTTGAAACTAAAAAGATAGGGGTTTGTAAGAAAAATAAAGACCTATACTTATCTTTATAAAAATGTAACTGAAATGTGATTTATCGTTTTATAAAAAAATATAGATTTTACACATGACTTGTATTCAAATAAAATTTTAACATAATAAATAGGCTCAAAACTTCACCAAATTCCTCTTAAAAAGTAAATTCCTCTTAAAAATACTTTTTGGTCTTAGGAATCATTTGGGATAAGTTTCACAATTTTCTGAAATCGGTAGAATATTTGGTGAATATTTTTATATAGCTATGTAGAAAATAACAGGATTTATATTTCTATAATTTAAAGATCTAATTCTTATTTATTTATATATTTAATATATATATTAATATTATTATTATCATTTTTAGTTGGCCCAGCTCCATGGGCCCTTAGTGGCTTTCCATGTGACTATGGGCTTAAGTGAAAGCCCAAACCAATTTTTTTTGTTTTATTTTATTTTATTCTTTTTTTTAAAGAAAAACCTTACTTAGCTTATGGTGAGGTCGTCTCCCTCATGGAGGACCTTACCATACCACCACGAGGTTAAGGTCTGCAACAGCCATGATGGCCATGGATGACTTCATTTTGAGTCCCAAAACCCCCGAAAAACTCTAAAATCTTCCTCTTTAAAACCCCTTTTCTTTCTTAAGTTTTAATGGGCGTTATGCCCGAATTTCATACCCAAAACGCTACTGAAAATGGACAGAATAGTGCTGAGTTTCAGCACACAACTTTGGCCATTAATTGCCTCTAATCTTAGCACAACTTGCCCTCTAAAACTATCCGACCTTCTCCTTTTTGAAATCCGATGTTCCCTTCAATTTTGTGGGTTTTATGCCTTGGTTTTCATGACATATAGCATCCAGAATAGTGCTGTGTTACAGCACAAAATCGTCCCTAATCACAGCCCATAAAAAAAAATAAAAATAAAAAATTTAATGGGGAAAATAAAGCCCTATGTTTTCCCCAACTGAAACACCAAAAAAATTGACCGTATTTACATCAGAAAACGTCTATGAAGGGACTGGTTTTGCACAAAAATTACTCTAAAATAGCTCCATATTTTAGGTGTTAAAACCATCAATTTTTTTTTTAAGATTCAAAAGCACAAATAGGTGTAAATCTTAGAAAATAAATTAGAAAGAAGAATCAAAACAAGGATGTTAACCAACAAGTTTTCATGCAAAAATTGCTTACCTTATTGTGAGTTTGATTCCAATTTTCTTTTTTTTTTATGTCAAGATGAAGAAGAGCCTGTGAATTTTTTTTTAACTAAAATAGTTTTTCAAAATAAGAATGGGTATTAAGGTCATTCCCATGCAAAGAGACAAGTGTCTCTTGCGTGAAAAATATACTACAAGTGTTGTAAATAGTTGCACAACTGTTAAAAAAGGTTTTTATAACATGTATCATGTATAACTTAATAAGTTGTAATGGTTTGATAAAATAACTAAATAAACACTAAAATGTAACCAAACGAATTAGGGTCAAAAGTGGGTCTAATGCCTGCCATTTCTCTGATCAAGACTCTATCGACCTCCGTTTTGAACGTACCTATGTTCATGATTTTTAATGCTCTATGCATTTATACAACTGGATCTTCTAAAATGTTATTCGGGTAAAATCTTAACTTTTTGATCATTTTCTTGTGAAATTTTTAAAATTTTATAATTTTTTTATAAAAAATTCAGATTTTAGCATGGTTGCAGTTTAAACTATATTTCTCGATGCTTCTGAGTTTAATGGTGAAGTCAGTTTTCTCGTCAAATCTTTCTATGAGATTTTCAGTTTTGTGACCAACACCCTATCTCTTATATTTTGACAAGAATTTTGGTCAAGTCAACGATCTTTGACCCGTGAAACTTACCTTTACTATCTCGGGTCGTTACATTTGAGCCTGTGGGAATATTAGGTATGTGATGCAAGTTATGTTCCTTTGTTAGACCAAGGATGAAAGTCTCGGGATTGGAGGCTGAAATTAAGTGATTTTGGAGATTATGTGGCATTTGGTAAACGACTTAGTTAATTTCAGGACTTATCAACAAAAACACTAAAATTAAGTGAAGTAAAAAGTGACTCTCCCTTCACTTATTGCGGTAAATGAAAGAATCTTTAATTCTCAGATTCTCTTTTAATACTAACACTGCCCTTTTCTCAAAGCTTTCTATTTTAAAAATGTGCAAAAGTATCCTAATAATATTTTAAAATACCCACAATGTCCCTTGAGTTAATTTTAAGACTTAAAGATCTTTACCAAAAATCTAATCCAGACATAAGTCATTAAGCTACCAGACCTTAATCAATTAAGCTTTTAGATCTGATAACTTAACTTACCAAATGCCACCTCAGAAAAGATAGTCTCGGCCCCTAGTCCCTGTGTATAAAGCAAACAAAAAACTAGCAGTCCAAAATCTTGCCTCACCGGCAATGCGATCAGCAAACAAGTTAGACAACTATTCTCCTCTTTTTGGGACTCAAATTGCGAGCATCTCGAGGATTTAGGATTCTTTCGCATGGACCTAAGGAATACGGGCACCGTACCCCAACCTCATGGTTAGGTGTCCTCTCATTTTAATTAAATAAGATTTGGTAGCATATGTATTCTGATCACTCAATATAACTGAGTCACTTAGCATGACAAACAGTACACTTAAGGAGTCCTGAGACTACAAACCACAATTACTTATTACACACAGAAATCAAAACATAATCACTGATGATAGACATGAACAGGAAGTCGAGGCTCGACGACGGCCATGAGCGGGTACTTCTTAGGGGTCGAGAGCCCAAAAATTTCCTCCATGTCCAAGTCCTCGGGTTTCATATTGTCAGGCAATTTCCACTTGAATCCGTGCAAGAGATTAGCCAAACTCGACTGGATCACCTTCAGCCCCAAGGTATAACCAGGGCACATCCTCCTCCCCGCTCCAAATGGCAATAGCTCGAAATCGTGCCCCTTAACATCTATCTCCGATCCAATGAACCTCTCAGGTTGGAATTCCTCTGGGCTATCCCACAATGTAGGGTCCTTCCCAATTGTCCACACACTAACGAGTGCCCGAGTTCCTGCAGGAATGTCGTAACCAGCAATTTTGATATCTTCGCGAGCTAGGCGTGGTACTAGCATCGGTGCCACTGGGTGAAGCCTCATTGTTTCTTTCACTATCGCCTCTACATACGGTAGGTATGGAATGTCTTTCTCTTCCACCCATCTCTCTTTCCCGATAACCCTATCGAGCTCTTCTGTCGCTTTTTCGAAAATCTTCGGCTTTTTCAACAATTCGGATAATGCCCATTCCACTGTCACTGCCGAGCTCTCGGTGCCGCCTGCTATTAAGTCCTGAGGATCAATTGACAAAACAAATAACCGCTATTAAAATGAAATTTCTTGCATAGTCATTTCATATTTAACACACGAGAGCAAAACGTACAGCCCGGCACACATAAGTGTTGAGGATGGACCGGACTTGGGCGGGATCTTGGCTTATGGCCCGGCCCGGTCGGTTTCAACCTCAGCTCACAACGACCGGCCTACCAACAGCTCAACCTGACCGTTTACCCATGTAAGTCCACCAAGCAATGGGTCAAACATCCTATGCCACCTGGCACACTCTAGCCGACTCATGAATGATTGGCCACTATTTGATGGGCCTACACACCAAAAATCAGCCTCATTGTTGATCTACAATTTTTTGTTTTTGGTGTGTAGGTCCAACACACACCAAAGAGAGCGCTCCACATGGGATTATGCTCCTCGGATTGAATTTTGGGTCGTGATGTAACAAGGTATACCTGAGATCTTTTCATTTGCGGAAGCGGCATTTTTGGTAATCACCACTGCCATCTGGGCCCACTGACCGCATGGATGTTTAGCCCACCCTTTAATAGACATTCATACAAAAAATCAGATTGTTTAATGAGTTTTAACCGTTGGTTTTAGTACTCAAACGATGGTTGTATTCAACGGCTCTAAGAATGCCTTAAATGGTGCTAAAAAGTGTTAAAATCTAATGGTTATAGATTACCAATCAAGGTGACTTTTGGTATGTATATCCACCAAGGGGTGAGATAAACATCCAAGCGGTCAGTGGGCCCAGATGGCAGCGGTGACTACCAAAAATGCCGCTTCCGCAAATGAACAGTTTCAGGCATACCTTGTTACATCTTTTTCCTTGAATTTTTCCCGGCGTTGAGTTATTGCGGGACGTCATTTTCATATCGGATAATGTGTCGCTTTATCTATATACACAAACATGATGTCATATCTATTGTATTTTGGTCAATTGGAAAAGAAAATTTATTGTATTGGATGGCTGTATTTCCAGGTCACCATCAAGGACAGCCGTCCATTGAATTTGATCACTTGTGGCCAAACAATAGGGATATTTTATAAAGAGGAATGCTAGCAAGCAACCCCAAATTGAGTTGCACATATCAAATCCTGCAAAAAGGCAAGAAAAACTGCCAATCTTTTTTGCCCTTTTTGTTCTTTGACAACTCCTTTAAGAGTAAAGCTTTGTCCAACTCTTCTCAAGCACAATTATCCAAGTACACCAATTTGGCTTATCACCTAGTTTGTGGAGAGACCAGACCTCATGCGGTGATCATGCGGCAAAAAGTTCAAGAGAAAATTTTGAAGCAGTGATCGTGCCGCAATGATCGCGCCACATGTACCATGGGTTTAGTCTTTGGTTTTGAAAGGAGTTCTTAAAAACTAACTCATGGTAAATGGAGCTGTTCTATGATATGCAGAACTTTGTATCAAAATTTTGATGCAGAAGTCCCTCAAATTGCCATGTGTCACACTCTTTTAGACCCGCTGACCCCTTGAATTCATGGCCCACTTCTTGGTGGACCCACACAACGAAATAAGCATGATTAGTGATTTCTAGCCACCCAACCTGAGCACTGTTTGGTCATGGACTTCATGAATAGACCTATAGGTTGGTTCGCCCTGATGAAAAGGTACTCAAATCCAATGGATAGCTATTTTAATCAAGGTTTAAAAAACAGCCATTATAACGAAAATAATGGCCGTTATAACGGATTCGGAGCTAACCCACCTAACCCGTTACGTTATGGACCGTTAAAACGCCCAGAAAATAAGGACCGTTATTTACATTATTTTCCGTTATTTTCCTTTTTTGAAATTCAAATTTTAAAATTCAAAATTTGAATTTCAGCGCCATTTTTTCCATTATTTCTATTTTTTCCCCTTTTTGCCCCTGAGCGGCCGTTATAACGGAAAAAGCGGTAACGCCCCCAGTCCTCCCCTTTAAACCTTGATTTTAATCATGTCGATTTTTGGTGTATAAGTCCACCAAGGTGTTGGCCAAACATTCATGGGGTCAGTGGGCCTAAAAGAGGGTGCCACATGTCAATTTGAGGGACTTCTGCATCAAAATTTTGATACAGAGTTCTGTATCATAGATTTTTCCTGGTAAATGTGGCACGCGGTCGTTGGCACATCATCACAGCGTCAAAAATTTTCTCAAAGTGTAAGGAAAATTCTCAAGACTAATACTTGTGTAAAATTTTTGATCCATGGCGTCTTTGGACTTAAACTGGCCCTTAATTGTAGTTACCCTTAACAATGGAGAAAAAACAACTACAGGCAAGGGCAGGTGGCATTTAACTATAAGTCCAAGGACGCCATGGATCAAAATGTCAACGATAAGAAAAAAACAAAAAAAAAATCTCCCAAACACTCACTCCTCCGGATTATTCAAATAGATACATAATCCGAGGAAAGATTGAGCTAAGAGATTCCAAATTAACGCTGGATACAGACTGGAATCTAGAAAATAAATCTAAGAAATTGCTAGGGAAAGATTTCAAGCTGATGCCAGGCAAGATCAAACGGTTAAAGATGAATAAATCATACCTGTGAAAAAGCCTTGACGCTAGTCCTATTGAGCTTAACCTCAAGAGTAGGATCATCGGCGAGCTGCAACAAGACGTCGACCATATCTTTAGCCACATAATCCTTCACATCTTGCCTCCTCGCGTTGTGTTCATCGATTACATGCTCCAGAAACCGATCAAATTTCTTACTCAACGCCTTCATCCGCTTCACATACCCTTGCAAATCCAAGAAACCGATCCACGGTATTGAATCGCCGATGTTCAACACCCCATTAAGCAAGAACAATTCGTCCAACATCTTCTTGAATTCGTCCGGCGTCACGATCGATGACTTACATTCAGATTCATCCAAGTATTTCTTACCCAATACAATCCGGCTTATAACGTTAAGACTAACGTTAGAGAGATGATCTTTGAGCGAAACCGGGTTACCCGATGAGGCGTACAATTCGCTGATGAGGGCCCGCGTCTCTTCGACCCGAATGTACTCGTACGATTCGAGACGCTTAGCGCTAAAAAGCTCCATGATACACATCTTACGTGCCGTACGCCAGTATGGTCCGTATGGGGACCATGTGATGTCCTTGTAGTTGTAAGTGGTGTATTTTCCGGCGGCGGTTTTGGGTCGACCCGCGAAGAGGAGATCATTGGTTTTGAGAAATTGTTTGGCCATGTCGACGGATGAGGCAACGACAACAGGGTAGGATCCGAATTGGAGTTGCATAAGTGGGCCGTATTTTTGGGAGAGTTCGTGGATGGAACGGTGGGGGAGAGATCCGATCAGGTTGAGGTTGCCAATGATTGGCCATGGTTTAGGGCCAGGTGGTAGGTTTAATCGACGGCGACGGAGGTGGAAGCCTTTCAAGAGGAGGATTAGTGCTGCAAGCCATGCTGCAGAGTATAGAAGCCATGAAGGAACCTCCATTTGTGGTGGCGTTTGGTGGTTGTGTTGACAGCGGTGGTGGTGGGGGTATTTATAAGTGAAGGAAGGAACAAAAGAGTGTACTTTCTTATCGTCTTCTCAGTGGTGCGAGTGCTTTATGACAATTTCCTAGAAATATTATTATCATATTTGTGGGATTAAAGTTTTAAACTCCAATTATTAAATATTTAAACATATGGCCCGAAATGTCCTTGATAATATCTTTTTTTTTTTTAAATCGTCCTTGAGAATATCTTTGTATCCGTTGGGTTACCGCAAATTTGCGTGGCTTGATGCCTTTTTGAGCGACACGCGACCAAGTTGCAGTGATCAGGGATTTCAAACCTTTGGATCTGAGTACCCCAAATAATTATCAAGTAATGCTCAAATCCGCGGTTTAAAATAAACCAATGGAAACGTCTCCAATCAGACCCTTAGAAATCACTAAGGGTCGTGATGTAACAAGGTATGCCTGAGATCTTTTCATTTGCGGAAGCAGCATTTTTGGTAGTCACCACTGCCATCTGGGCCCACTGACCGCATGGATGTTTTGCCCACCCCTTAATAGACATTCATACAAAAAAAATCAGCTTGTTTAATGATTTTTAGCTGTTGGTTTTAGTAGTCAAAAAATGGTTGCATTCAACGGCTATAAGAACGCCTTAAAAAGTGTTAAAATCGAATGGTTATAGATTAGCAATCAAGTTGATTTTTGGGGGTGGGATAAACATCCATGCAGTCAGTGGGCCTAGATGGCAGCGGTGACTACCAAAAATGCCGCTTTCCCAAATGAAACAGTTTCAGGCATACCTTGTTACATCTTTCAGGTAAATTGTTTGTACCTAGGTCCACCTAGTTGCCACGTGGCCCATATTGTGGTCGGTCACAAAGTTCTCCTCCAAGAAGAAGAAAACCAACTCTATTGCAATAAATGACTTGTGTTGATTTTGAGAAAAAAATTCGCCGGGCCCGGGGTACTTCATAATGTCTGACAAGTACCCTTGTTAACCACTAACCAAATGTTAGGCCCACACAAAATGTGAGACACGTACTTCAATCCCTTAACCCAACTCGCGTTATGCCCTTGGTTAGTGGTTAACAAGGGTACTTGTCAGACATTTGGGGAAAGCGAATTTTTTCTGAAGGGACTTCAAATAACACAGTTAAAAATGAACCCATGAAAACGACTCCAATCCAACGGAAATCACTAATCAGGCAAATTTGTATGTCCATCTAGATGTGGGCCAAAAATCCGTAGGATTAAAAAAAAAACCTCTAAAAATATGCCACGTGGTTCAATTATGGTCTGTCAGTAACTTTGCTGATTTAGCGCCGGTAAGCAAAGTTCGACAACTATGTACTTACATCAATATGGTTGGTACTAGGTTGGACGGATTGGAGGTTCATAATAGATCAGACAGTTAAAACTATCCTCTTGTTCCATTTTTTTTACAGGGAGAAATCCTTGATGGGAGGTCCATCAAATAGTGGGTCCCAAAGCATTAGCATGTGTACGTGCTACGCGTGTGCTATTTTCAAATTTAAAGTATGAAAAGGATGGACCCTTACAATGTGATTCACATCCTAAGCTGTGTTTGTTAAGGTGGACTGTGGTTCACACCCAACGACTCTATGATCTGATTGGACGTATCATCATGAGCCCAATCTACACAAGTAATTACTTTGATTTACAGGGGCATTTTGGGTGTATTAAATAATATATATAGAAGTTTCCTTAGTACTATTATTATATCTGCAATTAAATTAATACTATTTGTAGTAGGTTAAGGCCTAAGCAACCTGTGGAAAAACCATCCAGGGTAGCAGAGAGGCAATTTCGTCATCTCAAAACTACTGGTTCTTCTTGGTTGGTAAGGGGAAGGAATACCGAAGGTGCTCGATTGACTGTTGACTCTTTGAAAAGTCTTTCTTTATTCCTCTTTTTCCAAGAAAATTAGTAAAAGAACTTTGCTTGACTGACCAACGACACTGATAGAGTATTTTTGGTGGGTTGACTCGGAATCAACATCGCAGCCGGTGGCTCTCATGATTTTTATTTTCTGGTGGGACCATCTTTCACCATACAGCCTGATTAGAAGATCTTAGCCACCCGTGAACCCTTGAATCTCAAGCGTATCATGCGCCTCAAGCACATCATATAACACCTTCTTGGGTAAGTTCTCTTCCTCCTCTAAAACACGCCAATTAGTAAATGTTCGGAAACGAGACAAGCAGATTAGGTAGAGAGACCTGTGGTCCATGGAGACTATTAAGTCAAGGTCTTTTGAAGACAGCTGTGACACATATCTCGAGGAAATAAATCTATGGATTTGACCTAAGGACTACATCCTTCGTTTTTGAAATCGCGTCTACACTGACACAGCTCCGGCAACAAAGTGCAAAAGAGTGAAAATAATGGTGATATTTGGTAGTAGTGGCCCCACTCGTGAGGGAAATGGGGAGTAAAACTTCTATCACGAAAAATTGTAAATAACACAATCACAAGCCAATGAGTTCTCGGCACGTACACAAGTGCTTTTTGCATCGTACCATGTGCTTTCCCTTGAGGTGTACGTGCCGAGAACTCATTGGCTGTGATTGTGTGATTTGCAATCCGCTTGTGACATAAGTTTTACTCGGAAATGGGTTGACCCAGTCGTGAGTCATGTATAGTTGTTGTGGTTGTCGTGTTATGTAAGTAGGGTGGGGCCAGTGATGGACAAAAGATCTGACATGATTCACACTTTCTTCTGATCATCAAAGTGCCATGATTCAAGTCGTGGAGGTAATTGAACCACATCTTCCCCTGTTCATTATTTTTATGAGGATCAAACATGAGCTGTTGGGCCTTGCAGTACTACAAGGTTGTGTCCAATGGATGGAACATCACCCTTTAGGGTTTTCCACCAAAATTGTTATACTAGCTATCTAACAATGGACAGTTATGTTTTCCCACGGAAAATGCAATTTTCCCCCACATGGAAATCAAACACGGCCCAAGTGAAAATTATAAATACATGTTTTAAAGCCATTCAAGTGTACTAGGTGGTTAAGTCACTTATTTGACCGTAGGCGAAAGGTTAACGAAGAGTACCTGCTATACCAACTCGTTTATACATGCACACTCGTATGGAGAATTTGGACAGAATGTAACAATATCATCCATGGATCCCCTTGTCAACCTCTCCATAAGATTTTGGAATCAGTGGCCTCGTTTTTACAATCACCTCCCCCACCTTTAGTCTGTCTGAAATTTTATTTAGATGTAGACTGGGACAAACTTTTGGTAAGGCAGGCTTTGGCTTTGTTCTCCATGATGACAAAAATGCCCTTATTCTAGCAGGTGGAACTCACGCTCGAGCCCACTCAACAGCGGAAGCAAAATGACATGGGATAATAGTTCGTTCCACAATTCCTAAGGAAATGAAAGCGGGCGATAGGGAGAGAGTGAAAGAGAGAAAGATTAATGGTGTGAATCGCTACCTTGGCCTCACACCAAATTTATCACATGGTCATACTCAAAAGAATGTAAATCATTTAAAATTATCATAATTAATTTCTTAAATCAAATGATTACATCACTATTTATAAACACTCTAACTGAAACAAGAAAATCCTACTACAATTCTACTACTAGTTGTAGTCAATCTAGAAATCTTAATTGAAAATAAAATATAATTTAATTTAAAAATTAAAATTTACTATAAATAGTAATATCGTGAATTTATTATAAATAGTAAAATAGGATTTACTATAAATATTAATTTTAGAATTTACTATAAATAGTAACCGCCACTAATTTGGTGTAGCGACAGACCATTGTAGTTGAATGCTCATGCATCACAAAAGCGCATGCTTTGTTAGCAGGACACAAAGCTACAATGGCAGCTCATTTTGATCGGGTTGTTTTGGACTTTGATGCTCGAATTAACTTGCTTTCTTAAGAGTGTGGTGGAGGCAAGTTAATTCGAGGACCAATATGCGGGTGGCATTTTGTCTCTCCTCCCTCCATGAAGTCCAATTCTCTTTTGTTGGTAGATCGACGAACAATGCTAAAAAACAATGGCTAGGAATCATCAATCAGATTGATAAGGTTTGGACCAAATATTCCTGAAAGCTGTATCACGTGGCATGTGGGAGAGGTATTATTCAAGGTTTAAAGGAGGCCGTTTTAACGGCTAAATGGACTGGGGGTGTTACCGTTTAAACCGTTTAAACGGACTGAAACGGTCAGGGGCAAAAATGGAAAAAAATGGAATTAAACGGATTTTAACGGTTTTAACGGAAAAAAACGGAAAAAAGTGGTGCTGAAATTCAAATTTTGAAATTTGAAAATTAAAAAAAAAAAAAATAGAATTTAACGGATTTAAACGGAAATTAAATGGATTTTAACGGAATTAAACGGTTTTAACCGCCATTTTTTTCAAAATTAAACGGCTGTTTAAACAATTTTAACGGCTGTTTAAACGATTTTAACGGCCGTTAAAACAAAAAAAATGGCCGTTTTTTTCAAAACCGATAAAACGCGTTTAAACGATTTTAACGGAAACAGGTTTGGGGCGTTACCGTTTAAACGGCCGTTTTTAAAACCATGGTATTATTGACCAACACCTCGGATTCCTTAGGAAGAATTCAAAATCATCTTTGTATGCAATGTTAACTATACTAGGGGGTGGCACCACTGTTGCACCTGAGTGACGTAAGTGTGTCTTTGTAAGAAGCGGTAAAATAAGAAAGTTTCAACCCAAAAGGCTAAGGGTGGCATTTTGGCTCGTCGGACTGGGCTTGCCTGACCCGAGGAGCGGGTCAAGTCGGACTTGGGACAGGTTGGTCAGGATGCGTCTTCAGTGATAGACCGGGTAGGACATAAGCGGGTGGGTCGGGCTTGTCAAGTTGGGCTTTGATTGATGGGCTTGGTAAGGTAAAATCGGCTCAAGTGTTTTTTTTATTCAAAATAATGTAATGGATTGTTGGCCGGGCCAAATCGGGCTAGGTGAGGCTGGGTCAGGCTCATCGGACTGGGCTGCAAGAGGGTAGACCCTGGCCCAGCATGGCACCGAAACAGGCCGAATTTTGGTATGTCGGTCCAACTAGGGATGGGCAAAACATCTATATGGTCAGTGGTCTCTAAGAGTATGCCATGTTGCTCATAATATGGCCCATCCTCAACGGTGTTCAAAACTCAATGTTTGCAAAATGAATAATAATAAAAATAATTAAATGTTCTATGTACATACCCCATTGTTAAAGAGTAATGACAACATGGTCCAAGGTCCATACACTTGCATGGTGGTGTCATTTATTTGGTGGCCAAATAATACTCAAAATCTACAGTTAAAAACAAACCATGACAAAGACTCTAATCCAACAGATAGAAAACTACTAATCAGGATGAATTTTCGTATGTAGGTCCACCTAAAGATGGCCCAAAAATTTATACGTTCAGTAATCTCTAAGAGCATGCCACGTATAAGTTGCACGTGATCGCATGTGCCGCCCACTAGTAAAGATACCAATAGCAGAAGAATCCCAAAGTGAAACCCGTAATTGAGAGTCTCAGACATCTTTTTCAAATATCAACGAAGCAAAGATGAGCTTGCCAAAAATAATTTAGCAAATATGAGACCGACCACCTTCCCAAGAGTAGAACTTTGCCAACCGGCGCTTGCAGACCGTCTACAATATGATCCACGTTGCATACTCTTAGAGGATGCTTACCAAATGGATGTTTGGCCAATCCCTAGGTGGACCTACAAACCAAAAATCAGCTTGATTAATGATTTCAAACCTTTGGATCTTTGTACACCAAATAATGATCAATAATGCTCAAATTACACATACGGTTAAAAATCACCCATGAAAACGACTCTAATCTAACGCTTAGAAATCACTAACTAGGTTAATTTTTGGTCTTTATGTTCATATATGGGTGGGCTAAAGATCCATACGGACGGAAATCTCTAAGAATATGCCACGTAGCTCATATTGTGGGCTGTCAGCAAAGTTCTTATTCCCTTAGGGTATCTCGAGTAAGACTTTGATGACAGGGCCCTGTCATCAAGGCCGATGACAGGGTGCAATAGGAGCCACGTGGCATACTCTTAGAGGACTTTGACCGTATGGATGTTTTTTTAATCCTATGTGGACCTACAAAGAAAAAATCAGAGTTGTGATTTCAAACCTTTCGATCTTTGTACCTCAAATAATGGTAAATAATACTCAAATTTCCCACGGCTAAAATCGACCCATGAAAACAATTCCAATCCAACGCCTAGAAGTTACTAATCGGGCTGATTTTTTATTCGTAGATCCACCTAATGATTGGCCAAACATCCATACGGTCAGAGTCCTCTAAGACTGTTCCATGGCTCATATTGTGCCCTGTCATGTCATCAAAGTTTTATTCAGGGTATCTCCTACTCAATATCCCATGATCATGTCATCGTGATGACGACATTGTAGTGAGTCATCTTGTCGTTGTGGTGTCCAACATCAACCAATCGTACCATGGTACTAGAAATTACCCCATGAAAGGAGCTTAAATGCAGCAGCTAGAGATCACCAATCAAGCTTTCCATCAAGGGGTGGGCCAATCATTCGTGAGTGGTGGGCCTGAAAGAGTTTAACACGTGGCGGGTTATCAATAGCTCCAATCAGCAAATGAAAAGGAATTGCAGCAAAAAAAAATTATATACATTATCGGCTCATGAAACATGTCAATGCATGGGTTCCAAACTTCCAAATGTTCAAATCCAACGGCTACAAATCACGAGTCAGGCTGATGACATGTCAGAAAGTCAGTGGGATCTGAAAATAATTTGAGTGTGTGGGGCCTACGGTATAACATATCTGTATTCCCACTTTCCATTGATGATGTCGATAGCTTTTCCAACCAAAAAAGAAGAGAATGATTCCAAATCTGAGTCTGTATCCACTCTCTTTATGTCCATTTGTGCACAATATCTTTGTCCATCTAGTATCTCGAGGATGATATTTAACGGGACCCACTTCCCATTATCTCCAATAGTACTAATTTTTGAATTATTCGAATTATACGCAAACTGTATCAATTATCCGAACAAACAAACGGACCAAACAACGTCCTATTCAATGTTAAGGATATATGGGTGTAAATCTGGCCAGTGAGTCCGCGGCCCGGCTCAGCCCTTTTTCTGGGCCAACCGTGGCCCAATTCGTTCCACTACCATTATCTTTAAAAATAAAAATAATCTTCAAATTGTTGAGAGGCCAAAGTTCTTCTCTTCAACAACCTTGTGAGAGTATGACAATTCCCTTCTTACCAATTGTGGGGGAAAAATATCTGATTTAATCCACACAATCTTCGAGGTCAGACGATTCGTATAGTGGCGATGATCGGACGACTCTTGTGCTTCAAGATGAAAACTACTTTCTCTTCCGCGTAGGATAGGATGATCTCCAGATGGGGAGCGGTTGTACCTATTGACAATTCTCCGACGCTCAAGTCAGCTTAGAAATGATAACAGGGTTCAGGAAAATAGTAAAGTGTTTTAGAGTTTAGGCTATCTGGATCTGGAGAGCAATGTCATTTTCTCAGTCTGAGGGTCTTGTATTTATACCCTTAGAACTAGCGTGACTCACCATCCATGTGTTTAGTCGTTATCAGTTAGTTATGATCTGAATGGATTCTGTTGTAAAACAGAATCTTCTTGTTAGATCTTGACTTCCTTGATTCGGTTATACCTAAAATAACTGATATTCGAACAATAGGAGGTAGAAACTGTAGTAGTTCAACTAACTGCAACGTAGCTAGTATTCATTAGTTAAAAAACTGATTGTGTTTAGAATACTCACCTCCTTCGTTAGAATCTGTATACTTGTCGGGATAAGATGACGATCAATCCCGTCAAGAAAATCATCTGATCTTGTCGAGCTATACGCATCTAACAAGTCATCTGGCCTTGTCGGGATAAATGTTCAATAGATCCCGTCAAGTAAGTCATCTGATCTTATCGGGATGTACTGACCATTTCTCCCGTTAAGATCAATAATCAAATTTGTGGTGATGAATCAAATGCTGATCCGATCATGCGCTGTGGAGCTTGTCGGGGTGAATTGAATATCAATCCCGTTAAGAATGTTGTGTGAACTTAGCAGGATGTGATATCATCCCAAGCACCATATGGACCGCTGGACTCTGCCGGGGTGAGATAATTATCGTTCCCATAAAGGGGGTCACTCGAAGATATGTTGGGAAAGATTGAATGCTTCCCGACATATTAAAGGCTGAAACTTTAATGTTTTCTGTTACTAATTCTGTATCGAGATGTTCTCATCTGATCAATCTGTCTTGACACGTGTTACCTCCATTAATGGAAGTTGCATGACAGCGATGGGATGGCTATGGCCTCTGTTGATGTCTCCAGTGCATTTACTCACGTACGATGAATAATACCACGCGTCAATATTTTAATACTGCACGTATATAGCAAAAACACATGTCACCATGCTATGTGCCAGAAAATACAGCACCCACACCAACCCAAAAGAAGGATGAAAACATGGTTTAAAATAACGCTGTTAAAACCGTAACGCCCCAAGCCCATTACATTAAGAACCGTTTTGAGGCTTAGAAAATAAGGGCCATTATGTTGTGAAAAATTTGTGGAAAAAAAACAACAACCCAACTGGAAAGAATAGGAAAGGAAGACTCTTAAAATCTAATGGCTAGATATTAACAATCAGGCTGATTTTTGGTTTGTTTATCAAAGAAGGAGTGGACGAAAATCCATGTGGTTAGTGGGCTCAGATTGTAGTGATGAGTAACAAAAACCGTGCGGAAAAGTTTTAGGTATACCTTGTTACATCTTTTTCCAAAATGAGAAACAAAAAAAAAGTTTAAGAGAAAAAATGCATTAGTGGCGGCAGTAGTAGTCGCAAAAAGTTGCATATATTGCTACAACAATAATAAACACTGCTAAAACTAACAGTTAGTGATGAATAAAAACGTTGCCACAAAAAGTCGCTACCAACAAAATTTCCCAGTATGTAATTAGTGGCGCATTTTTGCTGCAACATTTGGGTTGTCGCTAAATATGGCTACGGTATTATCTTTAGTGGCGACATCAGATTTTTAACATTAAAGATAAGTTTTTGGCGACAATATGTGAAAGCGGCTAAAGAAATTGCCACTAAAAACTATATTTCTTGTAGTGATCAATTATGATATTGGGGACAATACGGAGACACTCTGAGTCAACTCAACTGTTGTGTTAAATAACTTTACCCAGTTAGGTAGTGGCCAAACGAGAAATAATCTTGATCCAAGTGGAAGTTTATTGGGAGTAAATTTGTGGCTGTGCACAAACACCCCTTGTGCCACGTTGGCATTTCATCATTTAAACATAATTGTGAAACTCAAGAATAAATATTTCCTCAACCACTTTATAGAGGTGATTTCTAACCGTTGATTTGAGGATACCAAATAAAGTTCGAATCCCAATGCTTAAAATCAACCCGTGAAAAAGATTCAAAGCCAACAGGTAGAAATCACCAATAGGACTGATTTCTGGTCTGTAGGTCCTCCCAAGGGAAAAATCTATGATACAAACTCTGTAACAATATTATAATGCAGAAGTCGTCCCTTGACTCGACATGTGGCACACTCTTTTGAGCCAATTGATTGGCGGACCTACATACACCAAAAATCAGCAAGATTGGTGATTTCTATCCATCGGATTTGAGTACTTTTTCATCATGGGCATTGCACCAACCCATAGGTCTGTTCATGAAGCCCATAACGAAAATGTTCTCAAATTGAGTGGCTAGAAATAACTAATGGCGCTGATTTTTGTTGTGCAAGTCCACCAAGATGGAGTGGGCCATGCATTCAAGCGGGCAGCGGTTCCAAAAGAGATTGACACATGGCAATTTGAGGGACTTCTGCATCAAAATTTTGATACAGAATTCTGTATCATAGAATAGCACCCACCTGACCAATGATCCATAGGGTCAATGTTCTCCAAGAGTGTGTCATGTGGCTCATCCAATGATTATGTGGGACAAAATCCGATGTTGATATAGAGCTCATCATTACTAAATTAATGACTCTAGGACTCATCAAACACGCCCTGCGCCGCCTAAACAAAATCAAAATAAATATCTACGGCCAAGTTCTCTGCAATCCCGTAGCAGTTTCTTTGTTCCTTCAATGAAACAGACAAGGAAGGAAAAAGAGAGACAGAGATAACAACTGAATTCTTTCTCTCTCCCTCTCTCTCTCTCTGCCTGGAGAGAGATTCCTCTGTGAAAGAAAATGGCGAGAGACAAGTCGATCGACAAACCGCTTCGACCACTTCGTGAACGTCGACGTATGAACAGAAGGGATGATGGTAACAGCTCGGGGGACAACAATGGCTGCAGTAGTGTTCGTAATCTCTGTATCTTTTTTGTTGCTGTCATTCTTTGTATCTTGCTCGTCTTCTTCTTCTTTTTTTGGCTTGATTAGAAAGTTTTCTTTTATGAGCACTTAGAAGATTAGTAGAGGTGGATCGAGCTTCATCCACCTGAAGGAACGATGATCCGCTGGCCAAAAATGGATATTGAGATCACTGTGCTGATTGGCGGGTCCGCTTTGGATGGATGGTACTCGATCCACTTCTCGATCAAAATTAGGTGTGAGTACATGGCATGACATTATTGGTGTTGGATGCTTTTTGTGTTGGAATTGGTCAACCTGGTTTTGTGGCGGCATTGGTCAACCTGGTTTTGGAGGCGGTGGTGGTTTTGGCTCTGGGTCTGGAGGTGGTATTGGTCAACCCGGCGGTGGTGGTGGTGGCTTTGGTCAACCTGGTTTTGGAGGCGTGGTGGTGGTTTTGGCTCTGGGTTTGGAGGTGGCATTGGTGAACCCGGTTATGGAAGCGGTGGTGGTTTGGGCTCTGGGTTTGGAGGTGTCGTTGGTCAACCCGGTTATGGAAGCGGTGGTGGCTATGGAAGCGGTAGTGGCTCAGGCTCTGGGTCTGGAGTAGGCATTGGTCAACCCGGCCGGTTACGGAAGCGGTGGTGGGTCAGGCTCTGGGTCTGGAGGAAGCATTGGTCAACCCGGATATGGAAGCGGTGGTGGGTCAGGCTCTAGGTCTGGAGGTGGCATTGGTCAACCCAGTTATGGAAGCGGTGGCGGAAGTGGTTCTCGGTTCGGGATATGGCAGACCTCTATGGAGGCATTGGTCAACCCGGTAATTGGGCTGCCTTTACCAGACGGTAAACCTAGCTCAGTATCCGATGGGCAACAACATGTATCAGAAAAGCCCACCCATGAAGTTAACCGTGAACAAAGTCCAGGGCCCAGCTCTGTGGAAGAAGGTGCATAATCACATATGCACCACTTAATTCTCCTACTATTAGCGGCAAAGCCATGCTGGCTGGGTGTAAACACCATGTACGTCTTTCTGCTTTATAATACAATAAACTATTCAATTATTGAAGCCTAAGGGCCTCTTTGAAAACCCAAAAAATGGGCCCAGCCCAGGTCAGTCCAGGGCAGGCCATGTTTGGTATAAGATGGTGGGCGTCACAATCAGCGCCTCTGATTCAGTTTCATCCAAGTACTTTTTACCCAATAACATCCGGCACCATGAAAAATCCCACAAAAATATAGTGTATGTGTGTGCACATAATGCATGTAGATTGGATAGTAATATAAGTATAATAGAATCAAAACTATATGATATTTACCTTTAATATAAGTAATATAAGCAACACTAATAATTTTCAAAACTATTTCTCATTTATTATGGTTTCCAAATGTGTAGGAAACTTTAAGCTTTTCTAAAAATATTTTTTAAATATAAAATTTGGTGACATATATTATAAATAAAAAATATTTTTAAACTTTAAAAGAAGAATGAGTTTTATTCATGAGAGTTTTTGAAAATTTTAAAATTACTAGGTAATTGTTTCGGATTATTGAATATTTCGTGTTTTTTTCATGATGTTTCGAAAACACCGTGTTTTGAAATATTTTATTTCAAAAGATTAGGTTTTTCAAAAAGTCGGGTTTTAAACGGAGATTTGCTAACTAAGACAGAGCATCCGAAGAATACTTTTGTTTTTGAAAACCTCAATTCGTTGTGCAAAAAAAAACTAAGACAGAGCATCCGAAGAGATACTATGGCCCCTAGTCCCTGTGGAAAACATCATAAAGCCAACCAGGGAGGAATCTGACAACAAAAACTAGTAGTACGAAATCTTGCATCACCCACAATGCGATATCAACAACCAAGTTACACTCTTATTCTCCTTTGTTTTGTAATAAGGACTCCAACTTATTAGGAACTAGTAAATGGCCCGTGCTCACGGCACTCCGCGAAAAAAGCGTTTGCAAAATTTGTGTGGCTCCAGCACTCAAAAGGTATAACTGACTGGGGTGTTACTGTTTTTTCCGTTATAACGGATTGTAACGAACATGGGCAAAAATGAGAATTAATGGAAATAATGACGATATAAATAAAAATTCGAATTTTCAATTTCAAATTTTTAATAAAATATGTAATGGAAAATAACTGAAAAATAACGAAAATAACAGTAAAATTTTTTATAAGAGAAAAATAATGTCCGTTAAGCATTAAAACGGTACATAATGTAATGGGGGAGGTTCGAATCCGTGCTACAGTATCATCCCAATGTCGCCATCTACCATGTTTTTGGGCCCATTAACCCTCTTTATTGTTGGCACATATTTGGTGGACGTACACAAAATCCTTGCATGTATAGTGATGTTTCAGATTTCCACAAAAATCATAGCCTGAAAACGAATAAATGATGAGGATTGAGTGGCTGAAATCTAACCATCCACATTAGATGGATGGATTTGATCTCAACCACTATTTATCTTATGAAGTCGGATAAGATAAGAAATAAGACAACTTCCTACTTTGTTATATAGATAGTGGGCGGCCCATGCCCACGGCACTCCTCGACAAAGCGTTTGTCAAATTTGGGTGTGATTGGCTGAGATCCACCGTCCAGTTGGGAATAAGATCTCGGCCCTTCTTTATGAAGCCTATAATAGGGGGAGACAACTTCCCTATTTTGTTATATAGATATGAGGGCAAGGTTGTAGACTGGTATTTTTGCTTATAAAAAAAAAAAAAAAAATTATAGAGAACCATTCCAATGACAGCATACCTTTCAAGTAATACAAACACAAAAAGTCTCCATAGACCTAATGCCATTGGTTATTGGCTGGTTCTATAGTTTCACAATTCAATAGGTCCCAATTAGATGATCACAACCATTCAATCTAGCGACTTTTACAATTTAGTAGGGAACCAATATGTCTGAAGCACCCAAACCCTATTTTGATCAAGTGAGGCAAGACAACTAGAAATGATTTTAACAGGGGGCATGTTTGGCAAATAAAAAACTCTAAAATATATAAAATAACTAAAACGTACCATTGGGTCGACTCGTTACATTGTACATCCTTGAAATATATGACATATAAAAAAAAGAGTCATACAATTTACACGCATCTAACTAGACTACTTACAATCCAAAGGATTTGACCAAAGCGTACTTATTTTTTGTAGAAAACCTAAATTTAATAGTAAAAACAGAATAAGGCGGAGTTTGGTAAAACTTTTTCTTAGACTTTAAGTTTTAGGTGGCGTTTGGTAAATTAAGTTATCAGATCTAAAAGCTTAAAGTGCTTAAGATCTGGTAGCTTAATGACTTATGTCTGAATTAGGTTGTTTGGCTAAGGTCTTAAGTCTTAAAATTAAGTCAAGGGCATTGTGGGCATTTTGAAATGCTTATTATGATACTTTCGTAAGTTTTTAAAAGAGAAAGGTTTGAAAAAATGGCATTGTTGGTATTAAAAAAGAATCAAAGAATCTTTTTTAAGATTTATTCACTTACCGCAATAAGTGAAGGCTGGGTCACTTTTTACTTTTATCTTTTTTTCTTCAAGTTTGGTGATAAGTACTGAAATTAAGTCGTTTACCAAACGTAACTTAACCACCAAAATCACTTAATTTCAACTGAATCAGACTTAAGGTCTGAAAAAAAGTTTTACCAAACGCCACCTTAATGAATTAAAATTAAGTGATTTTGTGGCGTTTTGTAAACGAATTAATTTCAGCACTTATCACAAAAACCACTGAAATTAAGTGAAAAGTAAAAAAGCGACCTCCCTTCACTACTACGGAAGTGAAAGAATCTTTAAAAAATATTCTTAGATTCTCTTTTAATATCAACACTGCCATTTTCTCAAAGCTTTCTCTTTTAAAAATATATAAAAGTATCCTAATAAATATTTCAAAATATCAACAATACCCTTTACTTAATTTTAAGACTTAAAAATCTTTATCAAACAATTTAATTCAGACATAAGTCATTAAGCTATCAGACCTTAATCACTTAAGCTTTTAAATATGAAAACTAAACTTACCAAATGTCACCTCAGAAGAGATAGTCATGACCCCTAGTCCCTATGTATAAAGCAAATCATGGAGGGAATCCAACTACAAATTAAAAAACTAGCAATCCAAAATCTTGCCACACCGGCAATGTGATCAGCAAACAAGTTAGACTACTATTCTCATTTTTTCGGGACTCAAATTGGGAGCATCTCGAGGATTTAGGATTCTTTTGCATAGACCTAAGGATTACGGGCACCGTATCCCAAGCTCATGGTTATGTGTCCCCTCATTTTAATTAAATAAGATTTGGTAGCATATGTATTCTGATCACTCAATATAACTAGAGTCACTTAGCATAACAAACAGTACACTTAAGGAGTCCTGAGACTACAAACCACAATTACTTATTACACACAAATCAAAACATAATCACTGATGATAGACATGATCAGCAGGAAGTCGAGGCTCGACGACGGCCGTGAGCGGGTACTTCTTAGGGGTCATGAGCCCAAAAATTGGACATGGCCATTTTATGAAAATGACGTCCCGAAATGCCTCAACCCCGGGAAAAATTCAATCGAGGAGCATAATCCCATGTGGAGCGCATAAAACGTGCCATCTGTCACACTCTTTGGTGTGTGTTGGACCTACACCCCAAAAATGAGCCTGATTGGACAGCTCAAGCCATTCAATCTGATTATCCTAAGGAAAAAGATGTAACAAGGTATGCCTGAAACTGTTCATTTGCGGAAGCGGCATTTTTGGTAGTCACCGCTGCCATCTGGGCCCACTGACCGTTTGGATGTTTATCTCACTCCTTGGTGGATATACATACCAAAAATCACCTTGATTGGTAATTTATAACCATTAGATTTTAACACTTTTTAGCACCATTTAAGGCGTTCTTATAGCCGTTGAATACAACCATCTTTTGAGTACTAAAACCAACGGCTAAAAATCATTAAACAAGCTGATTTTTTGTATGAATGTCTATTAAAGGTTGGGCTAAACATCCATGCGGTCAGTAGGCCCAGATGGCAGTGGTGACTACCAAAAATGCCGCTTCCGCAAATGAAAAGATCTCAGGTATACCTTGTTACATCACGACCCTTATCCTAAAAAAAAAATAAAAAATTGTACATCACCAATGAGGCTGATTTTTGGTGTGTAGGTCCATCAAATAATGGCCAATCATTCATGAGTCGGCTAGAGGGTGCCAGGTGGCATATGATGTTTGTCCCATTGATTGGTGGACTTAGATGGGTAAACGGTCGATCAGGTTGAGCTGTTGGTAGGCCGGTCGCTGTGAGCGCTGAGGTTTAAACTGGTCGGGCCATAAGCCAAGATCCCAAGTCCGGTCCATTCTCAACTCTCATGTGTGCCGGGCTGTACGTTTTGTTCTCGTGTGTTAAATATGAAATGACTATGCAAGAAATTACATTTTAATAGCGGTTATTTGTTTTGTCAATTGATCCTCAGGACTTAATAGCAGGCGGCACCGAGACCTCGGCGGTGACAGTGGAATGGGCATTATCCGAATTGTTGAAAAAGCCGAAGCCTATTGTAGCCGAGCCAAGCCGTTTGAAGCCGATTGCACTGTCCTTTGAAAAGCAAGAAGTAAACATATACGATCCACGTGGTACGTGTCTTGCATGTCCCATCCCATCACCCCATCATGTCTCTTCGCCTCTACAATCTGAATAAAACTTTGATGATAGGACCTTGTCATCTAGGCCGATGACAGGTATAATATGAACCACGTGGAACACTCTTAGAGGACTCTGACCTAATGGAGGTTTGGCCAATCATTAGCTAGACCTACAAACAAAAAATCAGCATGATTAGTGATTTCTAGGCGTTGGATTGAAATTGTTTTCATGGGTTGTTTATAACCGTGGGAAATTTGAGCATTATTGGCCATTATTTGAGGTACAAAGATCCAAAGGTTTTAAATCACAAATCAAGCTGATTGTTTTCTTGTAGGTCCATATAGGTATTGGAAAAACATCCATATGGCCAGAGTCCTCTAAGAGTATGCTACGTGGCTCCTATTGTACCCTATCATCAGGCTGATGACAGGGCCCTGTCATCAAAGTCTTAGGGCCTGTTTGGTACGTGAGAAAAAGAGTTCCGACGGCGAATATTTAGCCAGGCGAATATTATCTTGGCTAAATATTTGCTCATAGCAATATTTAACAATGTTTGGTACGTGTACGAGCTAGCTCACTTCAGCTTACTTCATTTTCTTTCAATTTGAGTGGGTCCCACATATCAAAGTAAGTCAAAAATAGGTTGGGTCAGTGCGGGAACCACATATTATGTCAAAGAATTAAAAAAAAATTATTTTTATTTTTTTTATATATTAAAAAATTAATTTTTTTTGAAAATAGTGATTTTCCGGCGAGAAAATAAAATTTTCTCACCAAGGCATAATCGGCGTGAAAATATTTTCACAGGGGGGGGTGATCAAATGTTTTCCGGCCGCGGAGGGCAAATATGTGGGCCCGGCTAAATATTCGCCAAGGGCGGGTGGCTGCCAAACACCGCCGGGCGAATATTTGCGCGGCTAAATATTTTATTTGCCCGCCGCGGTGCGTTACCAAACAGGCCCTAATCTACAAATCTCTTCTCTTCTGCAGATGAGAACAATACGAGCTGGCACACTCTTAATGGACGGTGACGGCACTCTTAGTGGACGCTGACCGTATGGATGTTTGGCCAGTCCTTCGATGGACCTGCAAACCAATAATCAGCCTGATTAGTTATTTTTAAGCATTGTATTGAAGTTATTTTCATGGGTTGATTTTAACCGTAGGAATTTGAGCATTATTGAGGGTTGTTTGGGTACAAAGATCCAAAGGTTGTAAATCACTAATCAGGCTGATTTTTGGTGTGCTAGTGAACCGAGGGACTGGCCATACATCCATACGGTCAAAGTCCACTAAGAGTGTGCCACGTGGCTCGTATTGTGTGTTGTGACAGGCTCCAGTCACAAAACTCGCAACGTGTTGCAGTGATAAAAGTTTTACTCACGTCTTATCCTCTTTCTTCCTGCGAGCTTTGACAGAAGGTTGGTTTACTTTTCTCTCTCTTGAAGCAGAGGAGCATCTCCCCTGAGTAAAACTTGTGTCAAAACTTGCAAATTTCCTAGCTCACCCCTTCTTCTTCAGCTTTTCTTGTAACTTTCTCTTGGTGCACTCATTGCAGTAGAGAAAGAGATTAAAAGTGGAAGATGATAAGGTGGGTAGAAGAGAAAATGGACTTAGAAATGTTGTTGGAGGTTCTGTTTAAGAGAGTATAATGAAGATCGACGAAGTGAAAGGTGGGATGAAGGTCTTCAATGGCAAAGAGAATTCCGAAGAAAGCAGCGACGGCGGTGGAGGGTTTCGGGTTCACAGAATGATGAAAGAAAATCAGAGTGGAAATCTGAACCTGTTAAGATCGTTGGTCTGAATCTCTTGGGATCTACCCCCTTTTTCTTCCAGTCACAGATGGCCGGTATGAAACCCTTTAAGACCTTGAGTTGTCTCCCTTTTCCTTTCAATTGACCATAGAGGTAAGATCATTGTGTGAAACCCTCTATCAATGAATAAAAAATTCAGGAACCTAAGCTATGTAAGAAAGGAAAAAATTGCAGGGACATGGGCATTCGACCCAATACCGTTCGGTTTGACCACGGTTTTACAATTTAGAACTATCTTTAATTATGGGTATAGTTTCTCTAGAGACTAGAGATGATTTTATTGGAGAGGAAGAAGCAATGGAGAAGAAGAGCGTCGGAGAAGAAGGTCGAGGAAAAAAAATGGAAAACCCTTTTTGTTTCAAGACAAAAAAAATTTCTAAATTTCTAATAATAAAAAATGCATTTTAAAGGATTTTAATAAGAAAATCACTCTCATTAAAAGAAAGGTACATGTGTTCTACAACTTCCACGGAGTGTTGAATGTGTCTCGGCTTTCTTCAACTTGGCTCATCATCTGTTGAAAAATGAGTAACAGTAAAAGCCGTTCGATTTTGAGAGATCCACGGTTCCGTTGTTTAGGTGTCAAAGTCAGTCTCGATATCTGTCCCCCGATCCCGACCCTAAAAAAAACGCAAAAGCTAAAGAGGGAAGTTTAAAAACATAAAAAAAAATTGGCGTTATGACCGGAACGCACTATGTGAACCACGTGGCATACTCTTATTGGACACTGACCGTATGGATGTTTGGCCAATCACTAGGTGGACTTACAACCCAAAACTAAACCTGATCATTAGTTTCTAAGCGTTGGATAGAAATTATTTTCCTGGGTTGATTTTCACCGTTGGAATTTGAGCATTATTCAGCGTTATTTGGATGCAAAGATCCAAAGGTTGTAAATCACTAATCACGCTGATTTTTGGTATGCAGGTCCACCGAGGGACTGGCCAAACATCTATACGGTAAGCTTCCACTTAGAGCGTGCCACGTGGCTCGGATTGTGCGTTGTGACCGGCTTATTGCAGAAGCTTCATGCAGTAAGCTGTAAATTTCTTCCCTTTCTCTCCAGTCTATACCTATCTTCTCCTCCCCAAAAATCAGCCATTGATTCATCTTCTACGTGGGTCCGCCAAAATGGTTGTCAAGAATAGTTGTCCCCCTATCCTGACTCCCTGACCCCAAGAAATTCTACTCTATTTTTTTAGTTTTTTTTTTGGGACATTTTTTTCCCTTAAGGGTCTTTTCGTACTTTTACATAGAGATAGAAGCTCTAGTGGGGTTATATATATATATATAACCTCGGTTGATCATAGACAATTATTCATTGTATGTGGGTGTTTCTTTTTCCCTGAGAGCACAGTGGAATCAGTGTGGATCCGTGGACATATTTCCCAACAATCAAGACTATTGACACACGTGCAAGGGATTCTAGATCCACCGTTCAATAGGCTGACGTAAAAGATCTTCTATGATAAACATCAACGCTATAAGATGATCACGACCATCTGAACTGTAAGGAGTCTTATGAACCACTTGATAGATATGTCTCCTTGACCCATCTAAAAATGTGATAAATCAAAAGGTAGAGATCGTCCAATAAAATAATCTCTTACAAAATTATTTTTAGCCAAATCGGTTAGACCACTGTCAGCCCATGGTTCAAATTGGTTGAACCGTCACTCTGCCCATGGTTCCTTGGAAAGCCAAGGACTTCTATAATGGTTTCTGATTTACTGAAATGGGTTTTTGAAATTTCATTTTCTTATCGGTTTTGGGCTTTTTTGTGCAAATAATGTGAAGGTCTTGAGCGTAACTGTTATAACCCGTTAATTGACGTTTTTTAAAACCTGGATAGAGGTCATCCTGAATTTGTTAAACCATTATTGAAATTAAGAAAATTAGTAAGACTAACCCACACGGGTAGCTCGGTTGACTCGGCGACTTGGATATGCTCCCTAAGGTCAAGAGTTCGACTTTTCCCGGGCTTACCGGATGCACATGGTTTGCGGGTGATTGTGTGCATCATGGTTTGCGGATTTTAACGCATTTATTTTGACTCTAATCCAACGAATAGAAATTAGTAATTGGGTTGAATTTTGGTACGTACAAGTCCATCTAGGGATGGCTAAACATCCATACGATCAAAAGTCTCTAAGAGTGTGCCACGTGGCTCGTACTGTCGGTCTGTCATTATTATTGATGAGGCAATAGTAATAAATCTTGGGTCGTGATGTAACAAGGTATACCTGAGATCTTTTCATTTGCGGAAGCGGCATTTTTGGTAGTCACCGCTGCCATCTGGGCCCACTGACTGCATAGATGTTTAGCCCACACTTTAATAGACATTCATACAAAAAATCAGCTTGTTTAATGATTTTTAGCCGTTGGTTTTAGTACTCAAAAAATGGTTGTATTCAACGGCTATAAGAACACCTTAAATGGTGCTAAAAAGTGTTAAAATCTAATGGTTATAGATTACCAATCAAGGTGATTTTTGATATGTATATCCACCAAGGGGTGGGATAAACATCCATGCGGTCAGTGGACCCAGATGGCAGCGGTGACTACCAAAAATGCCGCTTCCGCAAATGAACAGTTTCTGGCATACCTTGTTACATCTTTTTCTTAAATGTTTTGGAATTATGACCCAAGGACACCCTACCTAAAATAGCATTCACTACTTTTTGCAAAAGCTCAACCACCGTTGGATTCTCACAATTTACTTCCGGGCACACGACTCCCAAGAGGAGTCCTTTGAGCCTGAGCCACAAGTTAATGCACACTCTCTTTTCGTATCTCTCTCACTAGGGGTGTCAATCCGGCCCTCTTGTAAGGGGGCCTGGCCCTATCCTACCCTTTTGAAAGCCCTAAACAGAGGGCTAAATATATAAGGCCCTTCTAAATAAGGGCCGGGCTAGGGTCACACTTAAGGGGGGCCGGCCCTACCCGGCTCTTAGCAAATCATCTATGTTATATTTATTTATTTTTAAATTATATTCTATAAAATAAGGCATATAATGGATCTTTTGTTTGCAAATCAAACTGATATTTGGTATATAGGTCCACCTAGGAATAGGACAAACATCCATACTATTAGTGGTCTCTAAGAGTGTGCCAAGTGGCTTATATGATGAGGGATGTGGGTGTGCCGGATAACCTGGACTGTGAAAGGGCATTTAATGAGAGATGTTTTTGCCTTTAAATGTAGAGAGGTTTTTAATTGTGACATCTATTAGTGGCACTATTCGTTGTTTCTTTATAATAGTATAGATTAGAATATAATATGTATATAAAATTATAAGAAAATGACTTTTTGACTTAATTCATGCCAAACTAGCTTTTTTACTTTTTTACTTATAAGTTGGTGTTTCACCAAACAAACTTGTGCTTTCAGATGACAACTTTTAAATTCAGCAACTTAATTTAGAAGTTACTTTTTGCTTCCACTAGTTTGCCAAATGGGCCCTAAGTTATCTAAAGTGTCCAATTAATAATGAGAGATCTAAGCTACCTAGGAAATCAAACCTTTTTTTTGAAAAACAAAACATCTATATAACAAAACAAGGAAGTTGTGACCCCTCTTATCTGGCATCATAAAGGATGGCCGAGATCTTGTCCCCCAATTGGGCGGTGGATCTCAGCCACTCACACCCAATTTTGGCAAATGCTTTGTCAGGGAATGCCGGAGGGAACGAGCTACCCACTAGTACAAAATAAAAAGGGAAAACTGGTTGGCATGGTCTCCAGGTTTCCTTAGGTACACATGTCACAACGTTATTAGTGTTGGATACTACAATTATCCTAAAAAAAGAAAAATACAATTTTAGGCCATTTCCCAACAATTGAGACATTCAAAAATTATTATCGACTCAAAATCGTTCTTATTTTGAAAAATTTTAAAATAGTTTAAAATCATTTTAAAATAACTTTTTTCTAGTGTAAATTTATAATATATCATTTATTTTATCGAGGTTTTTAGAAAGATTAGAAGGTTTATTTTCATTTTTAAAATCATGATCATTCATTGAAAAATTTATATAGATTAAACCAAAAAAACACATTACCAAGTCAAATACACTATTAAAGCATTCACTTTTTCTTTAAAATAATTTATATTTTTTAATAATTTTCTTCTAGACCTTGGCCCTACCCTAACCCGACAGGGCTAGGGCCTAGCTGGTTCAGGCCTTCTAAGAGCTAGGGCCTCACCTTTATGAGTAAGGGTAGGGCCAGGATCGGGCTAGGCCCTACCCTGACCCGGCCCTTTGACAGCCCTATCTCTCACTCTAGAAGGCGATGAGACTCAACCAGTTGCTTTTAGTTTTTGAACTTCTACCAAAGAAGGCATGCTTTTAAAATTAATTAATTACAACATGGTTCAGAACTATGTTCCATTTTTTCTTTCTCCGTTAGAAAATTTTTGGTGGGAGGATGTGAAAGTCAAACTTTTTATGTCGCACTCTTCAAGTCCCAGAAAATATTCTCATTCTAAAGTGATGTGGTTCACATCGATCTCCACGTGTGGTCTTGATCAAGGTTTTAAATGGTCATGAGTGATATTTAAGTATTGGACATATCTAACCACCCATCAGTTAGACTTTTCCACAACCTTTAATATACCTTTTATCTCATTCTCTTATCAATCCCAAATTTTCAAGAAAGACCTCATCTGAGTGGTGGCCCACCAATTGAACAAACGGTCCAGAACAGTGATTTGGTGGGGATGGTGTACGTACGGTATTTAATCGTATAGACACGTCCTGCTGCACCGCGTAAATAAAATTATAAATTAAACCCGCCAATAAACCTCAAGAACACCATAAAAACAAAAACATAATCGAGATCAAGCCCAAATTCTTTGCAATTCCATCGCAGTTTCTTCGTTCCTTCCTCGAAACATACAAAGAAGACAGAATTGAAAGAGATTCAAATATAAATTTGAATTCTCAAGTTCTTAGCTCTCTCTCTCTCTCTCTCTCTCTCTCTCTCTCTCTCTCTCTCTCTCTCTCTCTCTCAATACCATTTCCCTTCCAATTTCCTCTGTCGATCGGTAGAAAATGCAGAGAGACAAGTCGATCGACAAACCGCTTCGACCTCTTCGTCGTCGACGTGTGAACAGAAGGGAGGATGGTAACGGGTCGAGGGACGACAGTGGTTGCAGTAGGAATGTTTGTGGCCTCTGTGTCTTTTTTGTTGTTCTCCTTCTTTGTATCTTGCTCGTCTTCTTCTTCTTTTTATGGCTTCTATAGTTTTCTTTTATGAGTAGAGGTGGATCGAGCTCCATCCACCTGAAGGAAGGATGATCCGATGTCCAAAAGTCGATATTGAGATCAGTGTGGTGTAATATGGGCCTAGCGGGGTTGATCTTGGTGGGGTCTGATTTGGATGGACGGTGCTCGATCCACCTCTCGATCAACATCAGCTAATATTGTATGCCAGTTTCAAGTATTTTGTCAATCAATGCTTAAATTAGTGCATGTGTTTTTTGTTTGAATGATCTATAATGCATGACCACTGACACACGTGCAAGGAATTCTAAATCCACCGTCAATAGGTTGACATAAGAGATCTTCTATGCTACCAACCATCTGAACTGTAAGGACTTTTATGAACCACTTGATAGATTCTCCTTGACCAATCTGAAAATTGAATAAATCAAATGGTAGAGTTCATCCAATCACATATTCTATTACCGTTAATATTTTTTTAGCCAAATCGGTTGGACGGTTGGACCTCTCTCTCTCTCTCTCTCTCTCTCTCTCTCTCTGGCGGGAGAAACAGCTCCCCTTAAAGGGAACCGTTATAAGCAACAGTGCCGTAATTTGATTATAACAGACGTTATAACGTATCAAATCACATCAGAAAGAAATGGTTAGTCTTATTATATTATTATTTTCTAATTAATTTGTCAAAAAAAGCATAAAGTAACCGTCAGATAACGAACGGCCATTATTTTCCTTTATAATAATAAATTCGTTATAACATGTTAAGTGTTAAATCCCAAATAACATAACGGGGTTGGAGCGTTACTGATAACGGCGTTATGGCCAGAAAACTTCCAACCTTTACTTTCATTGAAATAATCCTTTTAGTAGATTTTGAAAAGTCATCTTCTACAAAGGTAACGTATGAAACTTCGATCCACCAGCCCATGTACGTCCAAGATTTGATCTAATAATTTGGACTTAAATCAGGGGCCCACAAAGAATTGGGACCATTTCACGTAGACCAAGTCAAGCATATTGGGTATCTTGAGGATCTTTTGGGTCTTCAACAGCTGGCGTGATCAAATTCTTAAGAAAATACAAAAAGGCGGACTACAACGTCCAATAATTCCTTAGTAGTCGTCGAATCTTTTTAAAGTAGCTGTTCAAGAAACTCAGTCTCCGTCGACGTGGCCTTCATAATTAATACCGGACGTACAATCTGTGGGCCCACCACAGGATGGTCTGGTCAATGGTCAATGGTCAATGGTCGATGGACTGACGGGCTACTCGACGATGCCCACTATCGTAATTTGCAACTTTTGTTTTGGGTTGTTCATTAAACCAACTCCTAAACAAACCATGGCAAGAATATCAGACGAATGATCTTAACCATCTGATCCATAAGTAAGATCAAAATTATTTCTCCTTAACCCACGAAAACTGTTGTTCTAGCTTATTTTAAACTACAAAATGAGCCAAAATTTGATTTTTTAATTTATTTTATGCAATGCCAAACATAGCCTTAAATCCCATCAGACGAATTATCTTAACCATCCGATCCACTACTTGTTTTTAGATGATAAATAGGATCAATACTGCTTCTTCTTAACCCATGAAAATGGTTGTTTTGGCTCATTTTAAACCGCAAAATGAGTTAAAATCAGCTTTTTTAGCTTATTTTATGCAATGCCAAACGTAGCCTTAAACTCCATCAAACTCGCATTACATTTTATGCAATATTACTTCCAAGTAATTATTTTCAAATACACTTTCATATAACATTCTATACATGTAGCTAGTTGGGCTTGCCCAGACTAGTATACGGGCCTATTGGGCCATCCAAGTAACGCCCAAGCCCGGCCAAAAAAAGGCCTTAGAAACCAGACCTGGCTCGGAAGCTAAGAATATTAGCAAAAGCTCGTTCCAAACTTAGTCAGCCTTTTAAGCCCAGAGGTCTGGCCCGGCCCATTTGTAACCCTATCAATAAGTACCCCGAACCCAAACAATCCTACTTTTTAAAGATATCAAATTTCAAACATTTGAAATCAAAGCTGATTTAAAAAAAAAATTTCCAAAGTGAGGGTTGGGTTATATGTCAAGTGGAGAGCCACTCTGATTGGTTAACTCATCAAAATGGATTTATTTTACATTTTTATGGTTGTGATGGTGTGGCTAGTAGGCCATGATATACGGTGCATCTGATCCTAGATCCAACCTGATTTGAACCCATATTTAGTGGGTTCGGATATTCTCTACGTGGTCCAAAAGGAAAATGGTTTAGATAGGATCCATATAAGTTGATTTGATTCATGTTCAAGTTAAATTCGAATCCTAGTTTTAGGTATTTGGGTTAGATCTTGGGTTTGTGACTTGGATCTTATTAAAAATGGGTTTTTAGTGGATCTAACCCTTCCACGTGGATACCGTATAAAAACTGACTAATATTAATCGTACACGTACGTCTCACTGTACTCATCAAGCGATGCCAACTCTGACTAATATGCGGTGGGACCCAAATAATACAATATTTTAATAACTTTTACGTATATGCGGTGGGACCCAAATAATACAATGATTTCTCTTGTTCGACTAAATTGAGAGAAAGAGAGCTAGTCTCTAGACTCAAATCCTAGCGCGCCCTCTCCTATAAGTTAGACCTCTTTTGACATAGCATGGTAAAAATGATGACTTTTCGTGGTATAACAGATCCATGGAATAGAAAGTCACAATTGAGTGTTAATCCTTCTAAGATCGGACTTCCCTCTGAATCTCTAAGGCCGTGTTTGATTGCATGGAAAATTTTCCCTAGAAAATACATCTCAGATATGGCTTAAATAGTTGATTTATTGCAACTGAGAACACGTATTTCAATCATGTGAGAAAATAAAGTGTATTTTCAAGTGGAAATGAATTCTCACCTATTTGGATGAGAAATTAATTCCGAGCTTAGTAGGGAAAATTATCCAGATTTAAATGGCATGTTAAGGAAAAGTATACAGATTTATAATGGCTGTATAACAATGGACAGTTGTGTTTTCCTAAGGAAAATACAATTTTCCCACTTGATAATCAAACACGGCCTAAATAAAAAGGTCATAAGTAAATATATGATTCATTGAATCTTATCTCATCAGATCTCCGTTAATTTACTTGTGATTCTCCCTCCTCTTACTTGAACATCAAAATATTTTTTCGAGTACTCCAAATGTCCAATCAGGAGAGGAACCAAAACTCCTACTCTTCTCGTCAAAACCAACCTTGAGGATTGTATGGTGAAATTTTTTTCTCACATTCCACATATGGGTCACAATGAATCTTCGGAAATGGATCGTGGGTCGGATTCAAATCTTGTGTCAATTGTCATGGACCCGGAGTTGGATTCATAACCAGAGGGTCATGCTTTTAAATAGTTGACAAATAGTACGAAGTTTTGTTGTTGCCAGTCCAATAAGTTGGTCAATAATTTGAACGGTCCAGATTGATGAACGTGCCTACCTGGTGTCTGATAGTTTTAAACAAGAATGCGACCAATGCTCATTAATTAGCACTTCTGATAAAAATGTTATATAGTACAGCACTACGCTTAGAAACTTGCTATTACATTTACAATATATAACAATATTAACTGCGCACCCCTGTGCATTGTCCACACAGAAGGTGCTGCATAAAAAATATGGTATACGTGCATGTGCGCGACTGCGCACCCTGTGCATTTTAGCATCTGGAGAGATCCCAAAGATCTTAAAAACGTGGAAAAGAAGAATATGGGTCCCACCCCTCATATGGATACACTGTTGGGGACCCCTCTACAAGTGACCCCAGGCTCGGAGCTCGGTGCGAGCAGTTCGTATGGTAAAACTCCAGCCCCACATCGGTTCCTAAGGCTCGGATCAGCGTTCCTCCGTTCAATCTCTTTCTCTATCCTTCCGATCTCAGCTGAAAAACCATAGAACGCCTCAACGATCTCCGCATCACCAGACCAGATCGACGGCTGATGTCGCTCTCCAATGTACTCCTCATCTGGTGAGTGTGTCGAGAGTGTGTCAACCACAGCCATGAACTTGGTTGATTGGAGCAAACTCGGTATTGAGGAGAGGAAAAATCGCTGAGGATCGGCGAGGAAATTTGTGTACTCGGGATCGTTTTCTTCCGGAATTAATCGTCGCATGAGTGGCGGACGGTTCGGGACGTACCCACCATAAGGGTACTGCCCGAAGTTAAGCGCCGCGTGTTGGGCTGATGCAAGCCATATGAGGGTGGTAAGAATGGAGATGAGATCATCACCGTTGGAGAGTTTAGGCCACCAGCTTGCATCGCGAAGATCAGCATGGCCCACGTTGATGGACTCGGAGTACCAGGCCTGGAGCTCCATATCATTACGGATCATGCTCGAATCCGGGTAGTAGTGGTTCACGTAAGTTTGTACCCACTTTTCAATTGCAGACCATATGAGGAGGCCATCTGTCGCATAAGGGTAGTCTTCGATGAGCAGCTTCAGGCCGTGGGGCTTCGTGGGGTCCTCGATCGCCATACCCCTGTATGATAAAGATCACATGATCAGTAAATCAGTTAGATTGGACAAAACAACTAAAACCGTGTGATTGATCCAAAATTTTGTTTAAATTTAATGACAAAAATATCCTTATACGAACCTTCGAATGAGATCAGCCGGGAGGCCTTCGCGGTCAAAGCGCCAATGGTCCTTGTATGCAGCGGCGCTGATCTCCATGCAGTATTGACCGGGAGTGAAACAAGACTCAATGACCCCTCCACCGTTGATGAGACTCTGGCGGGCCAGGGCGTTTATCTCTAGCGTGTACCGCATGTGAGGATCAAGGAGCTTGAAGATTGGGTGCATCGCACTTAATTGCCTGTGTGCCGCTAATATAAACGGTTCCATGCACGCGTGGGTCCTCAACCTGTCAAGCCAATCAGGAGCATATTTTCGTCAATATAATCCAGTAGCCAAAATAGATGACAAAGGCCCATTTTATAAACAGACCAGGCCCAAAACTAATATTGGGCTGCCTCAGAAGATTAGGCCCATCCAAGTCCGGCCCAAGAATAATAATTTGGTCTTGTAATTTGGGCTTGGGCAGCCTCACAAGATTAGGCCCACCCAAGCCCGGCCCAAGGATAATAATTTGGTCTCGCAATTTGGGCCTGTCTTGGTCATTGTATTTCTACACACACAGGCCTAGGCCAGACCCTGGCCTGATAAAAACCAAGCCAATGGGCATCCCTAGTGAGCACCAACAAGTAACGGGCTCTTACCAGTGGTTAACGAGCTGATGAACGCCGGCGTCGTTCGAGCAGACATGGGCTTTCGCAAGCTGCCACAGCCAATTGGTGGTGGCGTCGACCGCAGGAGTGAGGACTCGCTTTGACTGGGACCCAGGACTTGTGTGTGGGAGGCTAAGCTCGATCGCGATGGGCTTTAGCGTCCCAACCGGGCTCAAGAAGAAGAGGGTACGTGTTGCGTACGATTTCCGGCCATCGAGAGCATTGATCCGGTCGAGAAATGGAAGGTAAATATCATGGAAATCCAGTATAAACAGCTTATTCTCCTCCAAGGCCTGAGAAATTTCCAAATAATCAATATATTCAGTATGACGCGAAAAAAAAAAAAAAAAAAACTATAGAATTTGGTTATTATAGAGTGTTATTACCATCTACAAATGGAACAGGAATGGTTGATGTGATTACCTGTTGTATGGACATCCCATTGAGATGGCCCACAATGTGTTCATCCTTGAATGCCGACTCTTGTGGACCGTAGATCTCAGGATCAAGCTTGCTAGTGGGTGGAAAAACCTGATTAAAAAAAATATACAATTTCCATGTTATATTTTCCGAAAATTAAAAAAAAATACTCCTAAGGAAATAAAATGACAAAATTGTCCTTAATGTTACACACCTCAAGCCTCTGCATGTTTACTGGATTAATCCCTGCAAGTGCTTGTCTAGCAAATTCATCATCTCGTATCCAAGCAAATTTGTCCTCTACACGTGAGAGAGATTGCAGTCAGAATAGAAAAGACCATTGATTTCAATGAAATAACTAAAATACCCTCCAATGATCCTATACAGCTCTTATACAAACAATTTGTTTCTATGCACCTGCGAGTTGTCCAGTTTCCAACAGACAACAAGCAAACACAGCTTATTATAAGGGAATGATATGGCCAGGCGAATTTTTATACTGTCAGACTCATTAAATGGGTCACAAACAAATGATGTAGTATTCCCAGCTGAAATGTCTAAAATGCCCTTGTAATATTACTTCCCCACTTACCAACTAAATGACAAATATAGCCTTGGAAGTAAGGATGAGCATCTAAATGACCAAAATTCCCTTAAAAACTACATGGGAAAATAAGAGAATTGTTTTCTATATAAATGATTTTGACAAATATTAATAATAATAATTCGAGTATTATAGGTGGGTGCTTACTGGTAATAATCCTCGGCGTGTCGTATCGAAGAAGGCCCTGACTAGATTCCTGGATCCTGCTGACGACCTTAGGCAATGGGAGCTTCTTTATGAGTTCGTCCTGCAACCCCATTTTGAGCAAGAGCCCTTCTTTATAGAGCCTATCGATGTCCGAGAATCCTTTGAAGTCGTGGTTGTCGGCGGAGAGGCTAGCGATCAGAGATGGTATCAAATTATGGAGCACACCTTTTAGCCTCCATGTAGCGAATGTGTCTTGCTTCGATTCCTCAAACGCTTCGTCTCTAGGCACATACATTGGCAAGGGCTTCTCCACCCGGCTCTCGGCGTGCATATCTGTAGCAATACGGAAGTAAGGGCATTTTAGTCATTTTAAAAATTTTGCAAGGAGTTTAGGGCACATTAGTGGTTCCAGTATATGGGTCTTTCATGTCAATTCTAGAAAGTAAAGGGTGTTTTTGTCATTTTGAAGAGAATGAGTAATGACTAATGTAAGTGACTAGAAGGATGACAGTGATATCCAACCTCACAAATAAATTCATTTAAAATAAACAGCCTATAAATAAAATAATAAGTTTCAGGCCCAATGAAATAATCATATTTCTAGAGTTCTCCTTTTTATATTCCCATAAAGGACAAGAACCCATTAGTATTTATTTCTAAGACCTAAAACATACTATGAAAAAAAAAAATTTGTTTTGATCCTAAAAAATCAACAAAATTTGGTTGTTGCTTTTGAAAACCCTAATGTGAATTTTCAAGAATATGTATATATATTAGAGACCTAGAAACTAACCCATATCGGTTGGAGGGCGTCCGGTTCGGCACCGTCTTGGATACGGAATTGTTTCACCTCCGAGTGACGGCCTAACAAGATCAATTCCCTTGTCGGGATTACCCAAATCGTTATAGGTATCGTAATCGTAAATCCTATCTGATAGCTTCCTGAATCCCTTTCCATCACCCCTCAATTCTCTCAGTTCCTTCTCTCTTAGCTCTTTCAGTCCGTCCGGCGTATCCGACGGTAGATATGGCTGCTCAAAACATAAACACAAAACAAGATTGTTATTTTGAATTCAATTTATATATGCTTAATTGTGTATTCAACGTTGTACTGAATAAAAAAAGACTTAGATATATTAATTAATTTCTATAATTGGTTAGAAGACTATATAGTATTTGAATTAATATTATTTTATATATTTTATTAAATTAAAGATTTTATAAAAAAAAAAAAATTGGTAAATTTAAAATAATTCAAATAAGAACAGAGTTGACCATGCGAATTGAATTAAAAAATACAATTTCACCAACCCAACTAGTAACATTTTAATAAAAAACAAAAAAAATTCTAAGAACAGAGTTTTAATTCTTGAAATAATTATTAATAAAATAAACTACCTAAACCCCAGTTCTAATTCCAATATATAGTTGAGGAAAAATATATTAATTAATTATATATTAGTGAGTAAAATTAAAATAAATAAATAAAACTAGATAGAACTTGTAGAACAAGTGATTGAATTTATCAACTCTATCATGTCCTTTGCAAATATTCAACATCAGAAAATCTGTTTGACCTTAAATCTTGAATTGAATAAGAATAAAGAAATAAAAATCT
Source organism: Euptelea pleiosperma (assembly GCA_035048495.1). Lineage (NCBI taxonomy): Eukaryota > Viridiplantae > Streptophyta > Magnoliopsida > Ranunculales > Eupteleaceae > Euptelea > Euptelea pleiosperma. The sequence goes on from CM068548.1 coordinate 14,597,096, forward strand.
GACTGGCATTATGGTAATAAAGTTTTTCAATTTGAGAAAAAAAAAAAATCATGGAAATTACCATGTTGGAGAAGAAGATCCTTTTCCCAGGATGATCCTTCTTGGATTGAACCCATGAATTGCAGGCGAAATGGACTGGACCACATGCGAACCCTTCAATGACTATGCTTTCCAAGAAGAATTCCTTCTGGTGCTTGTTAGTCACTGTAATGGCTCCAGGAACTCCAAAATTGGAATCCACGATGAATTCTGCCGTGTAGGTGACTCGCTCGGCTCGAATGTTCGACTTCTTCAACCAGTCCTTTAACACAGCTTCACTGCTTCTCTTCGGCTTCTTCAATCCTTCAAAATAGACAAAACCAATCAATCAAAATGACAAAAATGGAGATAAAAAACAGAAACCAAGCAACAGAAAATGCTTATTTTGGATCAAAATCATCAATTTTATCAGAAAAGACAAACACCCAGGAGAAAAAAAAGAGATACCCACTTACCCAGAAGGGTAAATGGCTTAAAGGACTCGAATTTTTAACAAAACACAGATACCCAGAAGAAGATGAATTTAGGAAAGGGGAAAAGGCTTACTTGGATCAATTTCAGTGCTAAAAAGCTCAAGAACAACATTTCTCCCAATCTTATCAGTCCAAGCATCTAAGTGCTTAATTATGGTTTCCTTCAAATCTTCCTTGTTCTTCTTCCTAACAGTTACAGCAGCTCTCACCTTGAATTTGACAGGCTTTTCTGCTATAACTTTCACCAAATCCTCACTAACAGCAGCAACAGGAGTTCTCACAACCTTCCTCAAACTCAATCTTCTCTTGTTAAGAGGAAGCAAAACAGGGGTACAATAAAGCGTATTCTGTTGTTGGTAACGGTGATTAAGAAGAAATCCTGAAGAAGGAACCAAAGAAGATCTCTCGACCATGAACAAACCCATGATTTCTTTAGCTCCAGACATGATTTTCCCTCTTTCTTTCTCTCTCTGTCTCTGTGTAAAGATTGAAATTATTGGTTTTATTGCAGAGAAGAGAATGAAAAATAAAAAGGTGAAAAACAGAGATGATTGTTGGTTGTTTATGGTTTGCGGACTTGGGGTTTTTATAGAGACAGGAGAGAAAAAGACGATCTCACTAAATGGGATTCACCGTCCACACGTTTTTTATTTGCTCTTCTCAGTCTCTTTAGTGTTTCTGTTGTTTATTGTTCAAAATCTTGTAAGTTTTAGAGATCTAGAGAGAGAAGATGGGATGCCGAGTCAAAAACGAGTTGGGGAATTCCGACCATGAGACGCGGTAAGGGAAGGAGAAGGGAAAGTGGGATTTTTTTTTTTCACACGACAGTAATCTCCTTGGGCTTTATGAAAATGGCAATTTTGTCCCTGTTCATGTAAAATAAGTGACACAAATAAATGAAAAAGATAAAATAAAATAAAATAAAATAAAAAATACAGTTTTTTCAAGTGGGAAAAAAATAATTATTTGGTATTTAATGCTAAAAAATGTTATAATAACTAGTTCAATTGCTTTTAACGATTATTTACGTTCCGCAGAAAAATGAATTAAAAAAAATTAAAACATATAAAACCATTTTTTTAGCCAGTTATAATGGTATGTTTTAAACCTTGAGTTAAACAAGGACCATTATAACCATTAATACATAATGGCTTTAAGTTGGCTGTGGGTCATCCCTAGTAAATTATGGGTGTCTTTTTCCTTCTTTTGATTCTTTATGTCAAAGCACACATCACACTTTCAATGCTCTTCTCTTGTTAAAAAAAATCCAAAAATTCTTATTCCTAATACAACCCTCAAATTTTTTAAATTTACAAATATTGTTACTTTCATTTTTTTTGAATTTTTTTTACTTTAGAAGAAGTGTTTTGGTCATTCAACATTGTCATATTTCAACTCAACTATAAAAGTAATTATGGGAACCATAAAAAAAAAAAATTCATAGAAAAAATTTGATGATGATATCCTTCATCAAACCTTTGAATTTGATTTCCCAAATACTGCTAGAAATCTATAGTTAAAAAGAATCTAATCTAACGGATAGAAATTACGAATCAAGATGAATTTTGGTATATAGGTCCACCTAGGGATGGACCAAACATATATACGGTCAGTGGTCTCTAAGAGTGTGCCACTGTGTAAGGTGTTGCCACGCGTAAGGTGCATGTAGATTGCACGACATGTCCTAGTATAAATAATGTCCTTAATTTAACAGGTTATTGATCAATATTCACATTAGTTTAGACCATTTTAATGTTCTTAACATACATCAAATTTACCGATAAAAAGTTAAAAACAATAGAAAGTCAAAAAAAGTACTTGAATTTTTTTTTTTTTTTTTTTGACAACTGAATGTACGATGCATAACACCAAACATAGGGCGAAATGGGACACCCAAACATTATGATCAGATCACAAATTTATATCCAAACCCAATCCTATAAACCATTGGAATTTATCGGATTGAATCAAAGCGACTTAATATCTAGTCAATATGATCGATAAAATTGTTAAATTTAAATTTTAAAATAAGTAAATTCTTAAGTCAAATAAGAAATGATAGAAGGTTTTATCAACATACATTCATTAATATTATATTTTTTCTTAATATTATATAAAAATAATATTACATTTTTCGTTAATAATATAGGAACGGATTAAGGTAGATCCAAAACCACTCCGGTTACTTTTCGAATCATGATTCCTAGGTCTAGAATAAATTTTATCGGATCTGATCAGCTTTAGGCATAGATGCTGCAGATGATGATGATTAAGATGAAGATGAATCGAAAGTACCCCTTATTATAAAAGTGTATAATGGGCATGGTTCTCAACCATTACACCATTAATTTAGTTATACTAAACCTTAGATAAAATCTTGAAGTACAAAAGTGTACAAAACAATTTAATCACCCACTTTGCTCTAGAAAAACTAGAAAAAGATATTCCTAAAGGCTCAAGCTCCAAGGATCCCCTTTTTCTTACCCCTCTCGGTGTTCGCGCGCTCGGCTGTGAATTTTGCGAATTCCACGATGGTTGTCAGCACCCCAAAAAGTGATGCCAGCTCGGCGCTGACAACCATAGTTGGATTCCAAAAATCTAACGGTCGAGCACACGAACACATTGGTGCACATGCAAGTGTTGGAAGTCACTGTTAAACAAGTCTCATACAAAGATTTTAATTTCTAGGTTAGAAGTTGTTATGAAAAATGTAGGAAAATATGTTGAAAAATGTATTATTAACCCAACCAGTCAAGTGGTTAAGATTTGTGATTGGGACATTCCCTATCAAAAATCAGAAAAGAGGAGACACAGTGTTAGGAGAAAATTCAATGGTACATAAGTCCCTCAAAGTGCCATGTACCCCATGAATGGTTGGTACACACTCTAGCGGACCTACACACCAAAAATCAACATGATTGGTGATTTATAGCCATTGGATTTGAGTAATTTTCATTAATGGGCTTGAAACCAACCCATATGCTTGTTCATGAAGCCCATGATGAAAGAAGTGGACCACACCTACCTGCCGACTCATGGAAGAAGAAAAGATGCTGTTGTTGTCTCCATTTCTTGTAAAAGCAGCTTGGCTATAGTGGTGGGCACCCTGGCATCATTGAGAAAATATGCAATAAAGACAATAATAAGTAAAAACATTGAGAAAATATGCTTTTTTTTCTTTTTCCTTTTTCAAGCCCATTTGGATTGTCATTTTTTTCTAAAAAGGTTTTTCTAAAATGATATTTTTGAAAATGCATTTTTTCATAAAAAGACGTTTGAATCATCATTAATGCAAAATGTATCTATCTTCTCATGGTGGGTCCCACCACTATGATTGGTGAGAGTGATAGATGAGGAAGGGGCGGGAATAAGGTTTCCTTGTTTGTTATGTTCATTATGCTTGCAAAAATAAAATAAGAAAAAGTATTTTTCGACTTGAAAAACAACTTTCCGATATTTTTTTTCTAAAAATGCTTTTTGGCTTAAAAATATCTTTTACTTTTTGAAAAAGTTCTCCAAACAATCTCTTATTTCGAAAATGTATTTTTGTACTAATAAAATAAAACTTTTCCATCGACGGTTTTGTTTTGTAGGACACATAACCCTGAAATTACTCAAATTAAATTTGAACTGGCTAGGGTTTTCCCCAATACAGTTCCCCCATAACATTTTTGAAGTATATACTTTTTTTTTTATTTTCTTAAGTATTTCGAAGTAATCGATAGGGTTGATAGGATCATTTGATTGGGTTGATTTCTCTATCTATGAGTGCTCCAGATGAGCAAACTGACTTTGATGCCCGCATAGATGTTAAATACAAGGTTTAAAAGAGGCCGTTTTAACGGTATAACGGACTGGGGATGTTACCTTTAAAACGGATTGTAACGGACATGGGCAAAAAAGAAAAAAATTTAAAAAGAAAAAAATAGATTTTAACAGAAATAATGGGAAAAAAAAATGGTGCTGAAATTCAAATTTGCAAAAACTAAAAAATGGAATTTAAAGGAAAATAATGGAATTTAACAGAAATAACGGCCGTTAAGACGAAAAAGGCCGTTATTTTCTAAGCGTCAAAATGGTTCTTAACATAACGGACCTGGGGCGTTACCGTTTTAATGGCCGTTAAAACAGCATTATTTTAAACCATGGTTAAATAAATGAATACTACTGTACATACGGTAGTAATTCCACTTATCTGTTAATAAACTCCATTTTTTTTAAAATAAACCTGTTTATGTATATTCCTTTTTGTTTTAACATAAGTAAATATACAGATAGGGACATAATTGGTGTTACAAGAATAGATAAGGGTATTTTAGTAGTTTTATTTCAACTGGGTTAAAAATTTTCGGCGTGCGGGAATTCTCCATAGTTGACTGGAAATCTACTTGCGGCTCATTTTTCAAATCCACTGGTTCAGGATGTGGTGCTGCTGGGCTCATTTCATAATAATGATACTACCGTTATTTTTTTATTGATCTAAAATCTGAACCGTCTAAGCAATGAGTCAACTAATACATTCATTAGTGGCTAAAAGTAACTTCTACCAAACACTACTATCTACCCCAATTGATAATTTTTAGTCTCTGGATCTGCTCTTTTGGGCCCACTGGACAATGAAACATTGACCCATTACTTGATGGACCTACACACCAAAGAGCAGCCTGATTGGTGATCTCTAGCCATTCAATTTAGTACTTAGAAAGGTTCAAATCCAACGACTAGAAACTAGCCCGCAAAAAAAACTGATGGAATCCAACAGCTAGCCTGATTGTTGATGTGTAGGTCCATCAGTGATGGTCAATGGGCTCGAAAGAATGTTAGGTGGCATGTTTTTATGTGCTCCACATGAAAAAATGCTCCAGATTTAAATTTAATGTGTCTCAAGTAGTGGTTCAGATCAATTTGTGTGCACCATGTGTACGATGGAGATTTGAGATCATGATAATAGAAGGAAAAAGATGTAACAAGATATACCTGAGGCTTTTTCAAATTGGTAATCTCTAACCATTAGATTTTAGTACGTTTTAAGGCGTGCTTATATCCGTTGAATTCAACCATTTTTTGAGTACTAAAACTAACGGCTAAAAATCGCCATACAAGCTGTTTTTTGGTATGAGTGTCTACTAAGGGGTCGGCTAAACATCCATGCGGTCAGTGGGCCCATATACTAGCGGTAAGTAACAAAAATGCGCTTCCGCCTTTGAAATCATCTCAGGTATACCTTCTTACATTACGATCTTCTAATATGACACGAGACTATGACATCATGTATCAAGATTGAATCTTGGTGTGTAAGCCTTTGGAGGATCACCGACTGCACCTAAGAGATGGGTCCCACAAATGTTAATCAGTCAATCAGATGGCAGCGATCTTAAAGGGGATTTTATTTGAAAAGTTGCATAAAGCTATGAGTTGGAAAAGTCCACGTAGCGGGTTTGAACGACTTCTTCTTATGAGAGATATACTACGAACGATGAGATGACCAGAGACTATTTTCAAAGTCAACTGAAGTTGGGTATACAGAATTTAGGTAGGTAAAGTCTTACCAAGAAATTTCACCTTTCGTCACTACTACGAACCGTCTAAATGTTGAGGGTCATAGCTTACCATTGACAATCTGTGAATAACGTGGACCAAAAGTCAAAGTTTAATCTGATGGCATATGTTCGATCATGACGAGCCTAAGGTCGAGAATCTCGAGATATCTCCCTTGTATAAAAAGTGGGTCCCATATACATCGTACCAGTGATGAAAGAAATTGTGGGGCCCACTAGTACCTACCTAAATTTTTGTTGTACCGACTCAGCATGTGGTTTCATGACCGGTAAAGTCAACATTTCGGAACAACCGCGGCGATCCCATAGATACTAAACGGTTGGTTACACACGTAAAAGTCATAGACTCCTCGGAGAGTTGCTTTTTAATTTTTTTTAATTTAAATCAGCCAATTGGACCACCAATTATTATGTGACACAGAGTACGGTACACCGTCCAAACAGGTGAGTGGCTCTCCGGTAAGTGTGGATGACTGATTAAATCCAAAGGGCCCCACATAAGGGATCATGTGAACAAAGACCGACCTAATGGATGTCATATCTTTTGGAAGGTCCACATATTATTCTAGCCGTCCAATAGGATGTTATTGATAAAAAATATAGGTCCATCATGTGGTGGTTCCCGTGAAAATAACTTCAATCGAATCGCTTACAAATCACTAATCAAGCTGATTTTTGGTTTAGAGGTCCACCGAGGGACTGGCCAAACATCCATACAGTTAGCATCCACTAAGTGTGTGCCACGTGGTTCGTATTGTGCGTTGTGCGGCAGAAGTTTTACTCGATGCGAACTATGAGAAAACACTGAAAATTGACATAATTTGGAAAACAATTATGATCAAATGATCAATTACACCCAACAATTATGTTTCACGTGTTTGGTGTTTGACGAAAACACACACTTAAAATTGACATATTTCATGTTTTTTTCGTGATATTTTGAAACCTCATGATTTGATAAGTTTTTTTTTTTTCAAAAAGTTGGGTTTTAAAGGGAGATTTGCTAACTAAGGTTGGGATGTTACTGTTTTTTCAGTTATAACGAATTGTAATACTCATGGCAAAAATAGAAAATAACGGAAAAATAAATATATAATGAAAAATAGCAGAAATAACGAAAAATAAAAATATCCCTAAAATTCAAAATTCAAAATTTGAATTTCAAATTTTCAATGAAAATAATGAAAAATAATGAAAATAACGTGTATTTTTTCACAAAAATTCTCAAAAAGCAACGGTTGTTGTTTAGTTATAACGGAAAAATAACGGCCGTTAATTTTGGAGGGTTAAAATGGTACATAATGGGAGATCTGAATCCGTTATAACGGCCGTTTTTTAAACCATGTTGAGTATTTGGAGTTATTTCGTACTATGGTCAGAAGCTCTCAATTGTTGACCTTGACCTTAGTGGTAAACCATGTAAATTAAATATCTCCTACCTTTGTTTTAGTGTGATTGGACCTAATCAATCCTTATTTTTAGGGAATTTTTGACATACCCCCCTATGACTCGGTCCACTGTTATTTGACCAGTGTTGACCCGAGTTGACTACCTAATTTTGTATTAAAGGATGAAAGTGCCCTTGTCTTCAACATTAGATCAAAGGTTTGGGTTTAGGCCAAAACCCATACCCCAAATCAAGCATGAAAAGAGGAGATTAAAAATAAAAATTAAAACCCACGTTAGTAAACATGAGATTTTTTTTTTTATGAATTGAACAAATATTGAGAAGAAAAAACTCAAAAATAAATAAAACTCATGAATGAATGAGATTTTTTTTTATGGATTTTATTGTAAAATAAAATTTTAAAATTGGGAGAATCCATATTTCCAAAATCCACATCTCAAAAGCTTAAAATATAAATTACTGTCTTATTTTTTATTTTTTTAATGAAAAATTTAAAACTAAAATTGTATGATGTGTTTTTTTATTTTTAACATTGGGTTTTAAATTATTGCTGAAGTGGTCGCCAGCTGGCCATGAGACTCCCGTGGGTTGGTCGCTGGTGATGGACGACCAACCCATTGGAATCTCTTGGCAGACCGTCCACTACAGCAGTTTTGATTTGGGGTTTGGGTTTTAGCCCAAACCTTTTTTCGAAGGTTGAAGACAAGGGTATTTTTGCCATTTAATACAAAATTTGGTTGTCAACTCGGGTCAACACTGGTCAAATGACAGTGGATGGAGTCATAGGGGAGTATGTTAACATGGGGGAATGGGGGGTATGTCAAAAATTCCTTTCTTTTTATTACAAAATAAATAAAAAAGCAAACAAAAGATCGATGGAATGAGAAAGCCAAATAGGATACTCTTGACGGTTAATCAGCAAATAAGAACTTCTCTCGAACACGCCTTCAAAAGGGGTACCCCTCCCAAAATGCCAGGTGGAGTGCGCTTTGGGGCCCACTGACCTTTTGGATGTTTGGTTCGTTTTTGATGACTATACATCAACAATCAGTTTAATCAGTGATATATAGCCGTTGGATTTAGCATTTCAATAGAATAATTCGTAGCCATTGGATTTTAGCATTGGTTTTTAGATGTTGATATATAACTGTTAGAAATCGATCAAGCTGTTATTTGGTACGTAAGTCCACGATGAGGTGGATCAAATGGCACTTTTGGGAGGGAGAGACTTCAAATTTTGATGTCTCCAGGTACACCAAATATTTTCTCGACTTTATGAAAATTACGGGATAAATGAAGGACTTTTTTATTGATTTTTGTAAATTAATGGGGTCAGAAACAAGGAATCCAAGACACCGAGGGAATCCATGGTTTTGTACCGGTTCATAGGTTTTGGTCGTTGTGTTTGAAAACGGGTGACGGTTCGAAGTCTACGGACATCGCATTCGCAAACGTTTTTAATCTTCTCTCCGACCAATCGACCACATAGACTTAAAGATGAAAACCTGAAAAAGAGTTTCTGATTTGACCAAAATACCCCTTTATGAGAATCCACTTTTCCTAAGACCGCTGTTTGAAACACGTGGCGCTGTTAGGATCCTCAACGTTAAGACTACTTGAGATTTCCACACCTAGGTACTTTTTGTGTATTGGTTTGGGTCTTCAATTTTGGCATCATAACCAACCCCATGTGACGGGTTTAAGTCACGGGAAGAGCGACCTGGGGAAAGGGCTACTTGGGGGCTCGCTCAAAAAAGAGAAAATAAAGGTAAGAGACACATAAAAGAAGTAAAAAAATGAAGGTACTAGAATAAAAGCCACCTCAGAGTGGGCCACCAATGGACGCCAGCCTTAAAAGCATGGTGGAATGTTAGGATCTTAAAAGTTAAGACTTAAGCTTTCCGCACCTCTATAACCTGGATGCTTTGGTGTATTGGTTTGGGTTTTATAAATCACTATCTGAATGGATTTTGGCCTTACAGACCTAAAATTAACCTCATTGGAGATTTTTAGCCATTGGATCTGAGTACCCAAATAATACTCGAATCCCACGGCTTAAAAACAACCCACGTAGCCTTTGTTTAAATATATGTGTTAGGCCTCCTGCCTAACCCCAGCTTACTATCCAAAAAATACCACCCACGTAAAGGACTTTCTATTTTTTGTCACTTCATCTAGGGATGGCGAAACATCCATAGGATCATGGTCTCCAAGAGTGACTCAAAAAAAAAAGGGAAAAGCTAGTGGAGTTCCTTTTCTGATAGTTATCTTTGGCCCTTTTGTTTGATTTGTTCTAATGTAATCTTTGACAAGACGTGGCTCTATGTCCTACTGGGGAATGCTTTTATGCCTCAGGGACTATAGATACTATCTATGAGTAGCATTCAAGTAGGCCCATACATCTCGTGTGCTCAAAATCAACCTGATCAATTAATGGTAATCAATCCGAGGGCACGCATGTTGTTTCATGTTACAGTGTTACACCCCATTTTCGTTTGTGTATGAACAATCGATCACTACAATCCATTCAACGGAATCCACTTGATGGTTTCCTCACGACAAGTCATAGCCGGAAAATTAGGTTAATCGGGCAATCCTAACCATTTAATAGATCATCACCTTTCCAATAGATAATATAACTGTAAGCATTAAATTTATTGAAAGACAACCTCCAAGAAAGTAGTAAAATAGAGAGCGAAAAGATGAATCACATAGACACAACAAATATATATAGTTTGGCAGTACGTCTCTATTGGTGGGGGGACTCTTCGGCAGTACGTCTATCCAGGGGGGTACAATAAAATATCCAGAACAGACTCCTCTAAGAGGTTGCCATGTGGCTCATAATGTGTCTTGTAACCGGAACCTGTCATTTTAGGACAATAACTGGAGCCCGACCCCACTACAAATTGCACACCAACACAAGCTAGTAGTGTATGAGCTTGTATGGACAAAAAGCGCATGTTATTGGTCGGACTTGTGAAAGCTGTGGCTTAATGAACAGTAAATTAAAATTCCTACATACGGTTTAGTTGGGACTGGACTAAGTGGTATTGATGAATGTCTGGTTTAGTTGGGACTGGACTAAGTGGTATTGATGAATGTCTGGTGTATATAGCTGCAACATGTATTGTCAGTGAAGAGCACCATTATTGACTTTTTCTTGCTAAACACTTGCACCATTGTTGACTTTAAGAAGCTACCTAAGAAGTTGAAGTGAAGTACAAAAGAAATGGTCCCCGCAAGCAAGTGAGATTTAACCCAAGGTTTAAAGGGGACCGTTATAACAGTATAACGGACTGTGGGGGTTACCATTTTCCGTTATAACAAAAAAATAACGCTCAGGGGCAAAAATAGAAAAAAAAAATGAGAAAAACGGAAATAACGGAAAACATGGCGCTGAAATTCAAATTTTGAATTTTAAAATTTTAATTTCAAAATTTCAAAAATGGAAAATGACAGAAAAAAACAAAAATAACGGCTGTTTTTTCACAAAATTTTCCAGAAAATAGTGGGCGTTATTTTCGTTGTAACGAAAAAATAACTGAAAATAACGGCCGTTATTTTCTGAGCGTTTAACAGTCCATAACGTAACGGGGTAGATCCGAATCCGTTATAACGGCCGTTTTTTAAACCTTGATTTAACCTAGTCATGTCTGAGTTAAGAAAAAAGGTCAGAAAATTATTATTTAAATATATTTTTCTTTAAAAAACCCAAAATAATAGAAAATTCAAAATAACTGCTGTTACAAAGGATATCTCATTATTTTTTCAATTTTCGGCATTAAAACAGGAAAAAAAAAAAAAAACATTATGGGGTCAGAACGTTACCGTTATGACATTGTTTTTAGACCATGATCGAACATTCAAATCGATACATGACCATGCATACCCATGAGCACACCTAGTACACATAGAGGCTCTTGATAGAGGACCAAAATGTGGATTTCAGGTTGTCACATGTGAAGGGGGTTAGTGGGCATACACATCATAAAAGCATCAGCCTTTTTAAAACCTTATATCACTTTCATACATACAAATCGTTTGATGGAATATATTAACAAATATGTTATATGGGAATCACCTCAGTATTTATAGATTTAAACAAATTAAGGTTTAAAAGGGACCGTTATAACGGTATAACGGACTGGGGGCGTTACCGTTTTTTCTTTTATAACGGATGATAAGGCACAGGGAAAAAAGACGGAAAAAATAGAAAAAAAATGAAAGAAAATAAAGGAAAAATGGAAAATTTAGAAAAAAATAAATTAATTAATTTGTTGTACGTTGCTCTATTGCAACATTGCGGGTGCTTGAAACACATGCCGCTTGGCACATTCTTTCGGTCCCACTTACACATGAATGATTGGCCATCCTTTGATATACCTACACACCAAAAATTCAGCATGATTGGTGATTTCTAGCAGTTGGTTTCAAGAATTTTCCAGACCAGGCTCCGATCCGATCCAAACCAGGCTCTATTTCGCCCTGAGATCACTGTTTTACAAAGGAGTCTCACTTTGTCTGGGGTGAGATTCGATCATTTCAAACACCACATGGCACCATCTTTCAGCATGGATCCCCGTTGGATCAGGGCGATCCGGATTGGGATCGGAGCCACCGATCTGATCCAAACCAGGCTCTATCTCGCCCCGAGATCACTGTTTTACAAAGGAGTCTCACTTTGTCTCGGGTGAGATGAGCCGATCCTGTTCTGGATCAGACCAATCCGGATCAAGATCGGAGCCCACCGATCCATCTCCGAAGACTTTCTTCCTTGTCTTTCAGTCCATTAGGGTTGGATATTTGTCCTTCCTTGTTGAGTGGGTATTAGTCACTTTTGGTGGGATCCACATTATTGAGAAAATGCGCGACCACTTCCAAGACCACCACATGCACAGTACTGATCTATAATTAGTTTTTAAAACTATCTTAGACATCCATTAGACTCTTGTTGACCTAAACAAAGAAACATTAATTAAAGTTCTTAATGGGCGTAGTCTGGTTGAACCCTAATCAATTCATACCCAGCCCATTAGAATTACGGTTTTAAAGCCCATAACAAGCCCCATTCAACTTATTGTTTTATTGAGACACAGACTGTGGGCCCAAGAGAAATCGAATATTATTATGCGACTATATGGCGAGTCATCCTGCGCTGTGGCCTCATAGTTGAATTTTAACTATATAAATGCATGCTAATTAAGAACAACACAATGGGCTTAGACTTATCGATTTTGTTATAAAATTAACACATTTGGTTGGGCTTTTAAGGCCCAAGATGAAGCCCAAATCCAACCGAACATGATCTATAGGCCTTAATAGTTCATCAAGTTGATCAAATCATCCACAGGCATCTCCTCCAAATGTGCGTATGTGGGGCCTTTCCACATTATTGTAAGTGGAGTCACGTTTTTATCATTTGATTCCCCATGTGTATAAAAATATACCACATAAGGCTTTTGTCCCGCTGGACCATCAAGTGGCATTTTCAGAAAAAGTAACTTTATGGATTTACCAACTAAGCAATAATAATTAAATAATAAATCTCTCAAAAATGCTGTGTGACACACTCTTTCGGGCCCACTAACCCTATGAATGTTTTATCCACACCTTTGTGGACCTACACACCAAAAATCAGTCTGATTCATGGGTCAGTGGACCCAAAAGAGTGGGCCATGCGGTTCTTTGATGGATTTCTTTATCAATTAGATATTCAATCGAAGGGATCCAATGGTTTTTCTTACAAACATGTATACTCGACATATCCCTTTAAGTTGTGTTTGTTTTACTAAGAATTACATCTCGCGCATACTTAAAACGCGCGCAAGGTTGAAATTGCGACATATTAAACTTGTGGAAATCTGCATTTTAAAGTGTTTGGTTGAACAATGAATACATATATAAACAGACGGTGCAATTGTGTCGGCCCCACATCACGTCACAAAAGTCACGCAAGGATAACGCAATTTTCTCGGTAAACAAACGCGGCCTTAGTTGAAAAGATGTGAGATTATTGCCATTTCAAGAGTGAGACTGCCACTAATTAGATATGTGAAAATGGAGAAATTTTTTTATGTGGGCTATTTTCAGTGTGGGAGTGAAGTCTCCAATCTGGGACCGCCATTGCACCTCATGGAGAGCCATGTGATTGGACAAGAGAATATTCTAAAAAAGTGATGTGGGCCCATGTAGAGATGGGCTTTTAAAACCTGCCGCATTGAGGCAACGTGGGGTAGGCAGATGAGCACTATCACAGTGGACCTATAAAACCAAATTTAAAAGCCCATGAAAATGATGAGCTTGGCCCCTAGCCTCACAAATTACTACTACCACATGTAGTCATCATGATGGACCATCTTAGAGACGACTAACCGTATCGATGTTTGGCCTATCCCTAGGTTGACCTAGGGGCTAAAAATCAGTTTGAGTAGTAATTTCTAACCATTGGATTGAATTTTCATGGGTTTATTTTTATCTGTAATAATCAAGCATTATTTTGGGTACTCAGATACTCAGATCCAAAGGTTAGAAATCACTAATCATGACGACGTTTGGTATGTAGGACCACCTAAGGATGGGCCAAACATCCATACGTTCAGTAGCCTCTAAGAGTGGGCCACATGGCTCATACTGCGTGCCACATCCATCAGCAAATATTTATTCACGCAACGGTGCCGATATTTAAAGTGTCCAATACCAATAAGATTTTGAAATGTGGAATGAGAATTACAGGCTACGGGAATCTAAGAGTAGAACTTTGATGGACCATAGTATAGGCCACGTGGTACACTCTTAGAAATTGCTGACTGTATGAATGTTTGGCCCAATCATAGGTGACTTACAGACCAAAAATTAGCCTAATTAGTGATTTCTAAGCGTTGGATTGGAGTCTTTTTCATAGGTTGATTGTTAACGGTGGGTACACAGTCCCAAAGGTTTGTAATCACTAATCAGGCTGATTTTTGTTACGTAGGTCCCCTAGGAATGAGCCAAACATCCATACGGTCAGTGGTCTCTAAAAGCCTGTCACATGTACAACGTTGACGAGGGACATCTATCATAAAAGTTCTACTCGAAATCAAGGTCTCCAGATTTCTTAGGTACACATGGCACAACTTTATTGGTGTTAGATGGTTTTGGGTACAACATCGTACACTACAGTTATCCATTTTATATCCTTATCAATGTGGTCTAAAAATGATCCTGATGGTTGGTTCCTAGCCACGAATTGGATTTGATCATTTATAATAATAGGTTTCATGAATTGGCCCATGGGCGAATAGCATTGGGCCCAAACCCATAATAAATAATGCTGAAATCTAACAGCTAGGATTGACTTATTGACCAAACATTTTTGGGTCATTGGTTCCAAAAGTGTGCCAAGTGGCAATACTTAGCATGAAGAACACGCAAAATAGTTACTAGAGAAAGGTTCAGGGCTCGGGGGCCCCCATTTTTTACACCCATTTTGGCGTACCCACAGAGAAGATGAATCGATGGCTGATTTTTGGTGAGGAGGATCTCTATGGTGAGGGGATCATCCTCACAAAAATTCAAATCATTCAGATATTCATAGACTGGTTTAGAAGCTGAAGAATTAAGGCCCGTTGATTTTTACGATGTAACTTGAAAACCACATTTGATGGGGTTAGAAATTTCAGAATGGGCTGAATTTTTGTTGGGGTGATCTATATGGTTAGGAGATCATCCCCACCAAAAATCAGCCATTGCTTCATCTTCTATGAGGGTACGCCAAAATGGGGTCCCCCGAGCCCGACCCTTAGTGAAATACCTCAGATTTCTCTTATGTTAAATTAGTACCTTGTTAATACTCGCTGTAATGCAATTTTGCGCTCAGCCCATTGACCCACTAATTTTGTTAGTTGACTAGCCCCCTTATAGGTACCCTTCAACTTGTATGTTACCCCTTATAAATCAGCCTGGCAATTTAGCCCGACGGGCCTTGTCTACAGTGCCAGACTGGGCTCCAGGCCCATCCTAAGGCCCATAGGGGCAGGCCTCTGGCCTGGCCTCAGTCCGCCCATTTTCTTTTTTCTTTTTTATTCCATTTTCTTGTACAGCCAAGATTATACAATGTATGCAATGAAGTTCTTCAAAAGAACAACCACGCTGCCCAGGCTGTTTCTTTGGGCTGTTCTATAGACCAAACCAAGCCTGATTGGTGATTCTAGCCGTTGGATTTGAATCCAACCCATCATGGTCTAGGCCATAAAAGCCCATTAAGCTGATCAAACAATTCACACGCATCTCCTACAAATGTGCGTATGTGGGGCCTTTTACATTATTATTAGAGGAATCACGTTTTTTGTTTCTTTATATTTTATTTTTCATATCTTTCTGAATCTTTGAACGGATATTCGAATGTCAAACCTGAATCATTGACTATATGGTGTTAATAGGCCGGATATGTGGCCTAGCTCTATCCAAGCCCACCCTCTTAAGTATTTAGGCCCAAACCTAATCCATCCTGTAATAGGCCTAAACAATTGACACCCAAGCCCGACCCAATACTACGCATTCAGACAGACCTCAGTAAAAGTTTTGCTGACTTGTCGGACCTATAAACTAATTTGGCTAATTTTTTTTTGCCAGTAGGTCCATCTAGGGTTGGGCCAAACATCCATAAGGTCAGCGATCTCTAAGAATGTGCCCGTGGCTCATACTGTGGTCCGTCGACAACGTTGATGACGGACATCGGTTAGCAAAGTTCTACTACTCGTTCTAGAAAATGGTTGAAGTCACTAAACAACCAATATACTATTATTTTCTGCTACGCAGTAGCAATGTGTATGGGGCCATGGGCTTTACCCTTCTTATCTCGATTTCTCTATTCAAAATTTTTTTTTTTGGATCACGTACGTCACCAACAAGTTCTAGTTGGTTGATGGCTGGTTGATGAGAATGATGGGTCCCACCACCTGCTGTCTTTACTGTCTTGTCCTCATCATGTTTAGCATATGACGGTTCGCACTCCCCATCACATGTTCAATGGATGGTGATGAGAGGGTCTGGAATGATGTGTTTTAACCAATCCCAATCTCTAATGGTACAATAATGACCCTTAGATCCCCATATAATCCCAAGGCTATAACATCAGCCAAAATCCTTTGTGGCACTGTATCGGGCCCACAAGCCCATGAATGTTTGGCCTAATCTTTGGTAGACCTGCACACCCAAAATCAGCCTTTGTTACCTTTTTCTAGCTGTTGGATTGGAGCATTTTTCATTATGGGCTTGGAACTCATCCATAGGATTGTTCAAGAAGCCCATGATGAAAATTGCACAAATACATAGGCAAGAAATCTCCAATCAGGCTGATATTTGGTGTGTAAGCCCACCAATGAATGGGCCGAGCATTCATGAAAAAAGAAAAAAAAAATACTTCTGAGTTGTCTTTATTATGAACAAATTCGGGCCCACCACAGAAGTATTGAAATAGTTGCCTACCAAAAAATAAAGTATATAAGTTGTTATACGTCCGCTGTCAGTTTATTAAAATGTATTTAATAAATGATTATTAAATTGTACTCATCAAACCGACTCATAAAATAGCCCATGAAGGGTGGTATGTAATCCTACACACATTATATATGGAGATTGTTTATTGAAGCCATCTCTACCGTTGATTGAATCAAACGTAATCTGGATTATCAAATTTATAGCCCTCTGATTGGCTATTAGGAAGGTTAACAAAAAAAAATGCCTTTTTTTGACAGTTTATTGGATGTAGAATTGTCAACGTGCGAGTTCCAGTTCGGGGACAATGTATCTAGAACCGGAACGTATCAATTCTGGTTCCTAAACAAATGGATCTAGAACTGGAAATGATAAATATCCGGTTTTTCCATTGACTAATGATTTCTAGCCGTCGGATTTTGTTCCCAAAAAAATGCTTGAATCAATCCTAAAAAGTTGCTAAAATCTATGGCTAGAGAGATAACCAATCAGGCTGATTTTTGGTTTGAATATCCATCAAGAGGTGGGCTAAACGTTCTTTCGGTTAGTGGGCCCAAAAAATGCGCTATGTAGGGCCACTAGAGTCCTCTGCATCGACTGCTTCCAAAGTCCTCTCCATCTAAAAATTTTCTGACCCTGAAACCCTATGATATTATTCGGTTATGGGGTTTTTTGGGTATAGACCTGGAACCCGGATAAGCGGGACCGGTTCCTATTGGGTATCGGTTAATCAGGTTCAGTATTGGGTGGTGTAAAGTGTAAACTGTAAATCATCAGGCACATGATTGGGGACGACTCGTACTTGGGGATGATTGCAACACTACCAAAGGAATCTTTTTTTTTTTTTTCATCAAAATACCCAATTACGTATCCTCCTTATTCTTTCCCGAACGAGCAAAAGGACAGGTTGAAAACTTGAAAGTTGTGATTCTGCTAACATGCGCCTTCAATGTTGCGCACGTGAGTGATTGTAGGGGCCGCGAGGTATCATGCGTCCATCGCTAGGAGGACATAATTCACTTAGGCGCAGGTTAGATTTCTCCACTAAGTCACTTACCCTAAAGATGGCAACAGACTTACTAATGGAACGGCAACCGAGAGAGAACTAGCTGAAACTTGAAGGAAAGAATTTGCTAACATGGGCCGAGATGGAAAAAACCAGTTTTTAATTTGCTAACATGTACTGCATCCACAAAGCTCACCCCACGAAGCACTTCGCCGGAACCGAACGATCTCAGCCGTCGGATAACAGATCTGAGATCAAAAAACGCTGTCATCCGCTGGCTCCAGCTTTGCCTAAACATTACTACCAGCGCATTTTAGATTTATCCCAAAAAAAAAACTAACGAAATAGATTTTACATTTTTTTCATCTTTTTTACAAGTTCATCATTTAAAAAAAAAAAAAAAAAAAAAACAGAGAGAGATAAAAAGGTTAAAAAAAATATAACCGTTTTTTATTTATTCGAGCGAACCCGGTTCGAACCAGTATGAGAGCCGACGTGGGAAGGAATACCGGCGACAGAGACCCCCAAGACAGGAACGGCGAAGTAAGTCTCTATCATGATCCGTTGTTGTACGGATTCGAGCGTCGCACCAGCTTCGATAAGCTCCTTCACCACCGAAAAATAAATGTCCTTGAGCTTCTTCAACATGCACGAGTACTGCAGCTTCAGCCACCTCAGCTTAATCCGCCTGAACATCCTTACCAGGAAGAACCCTCGCCAGCCCTTCCTCCCTCCCAGACGCACCGACTGTAATTTCCGGCGTCGTATCAGGATTTTCTGGCGAGTAGACCACTGGAAAATAGTGCCTCGGCGGTTGTGGATCAGACTCTGATCCTGATGCTGGGTCTCGTCTTCGTGATCCATGGACGAGAGAGAGAGAGAGAGAGAGAGAGAGAGAGAGAGAGGCAGAGACAGAAAGGATGGACGATGGATAGAAAGATAGATAATAAGAGAAGGGTTGACCAAATAAGTAAAAGAGAGAGCATCATATGCGACAAGCGTGGATCCATTTTTTGAAATAATTTTGCTCCAGCACCTTTTCGATCCAGTGGATCAGTGGCCCTACCTAACGTATTTTCTGGGCCCACTGACTGCTTGGATGTTTATTAATGTTTACTTCACCCTTGGTGGATATACAAACAAAAAATCAGGCTTGATTCATGATTTCTAGCCGTTGGATATAGTAGTCAAAAAACATGTTTGATTCGAGGCTATAATCCCTCCTTAAAAAGTACTAAATCTAATGGCTAGAGATAATCAAATCAGGGTGATTTTTGATGTAAAAGAGGTGGGCTAAAATGCTAAACATCCATACAGTCAGTGGGCCCAAAAACATGTGCTACATAGGGATTCGGATCGCCCAATTTGCGGGAATGGGAAGTTTTCCTGCGGTGCTATTAGGCGCATATGGAGAAAAATGTTGAAGCAATGGATTTTTGAAGCAGAAAAGCAGTGACCAATCACATCGCGCCACATTGCGCTCTTCAAAAGCATTTCTTGGTTTGTGGTGTGATGTGATTGGCTACTGCTTCACTCTTCAAAAATTTTCTCGCATGAATGATTGCCCCACCCACTTGATGGACCGAATCCAAAAGCTATAAATGGCCTCATGAAAAATGATTGAATCCAAGGACCAGAGATCAACAATCAGTATTATTGTTGGTGTGTATGCGAACATTGTCAGTACTGTTGGATGTCCCTTGAAAACTGTGTTATTTCAATGTTTTCAAAAAAAAAAAATTTATAAATGAGCATTCAATGGTGGATACAATGTTTGCATACTTTTAATTATGCAAATGGTTGCATACTAGATTTGTCCATTCATCAAGGGTGGGCCTATCTATCATTCATGGTTCAGTGAGCAACAAAGAGTGTGCCACGTTTTATTATGTGCCCCACATACCATACCATGTGCATGGATTTTTTTTTTTTTTTTTAAGTACATGGCTTAAAAATGCTTTTATTTTATTTTATTTTTTTTGCTTTGTACTATAGGAAAAATAATAACAATAAAAATCTTGTGATCGAGATATATCGGGATCGAAAGTGACCGATCTTGGCAAGTCCCAATCCACAAACATGCTACTTGGTCCATCAGAATAGTTACTTGAGAAAGAACGTGGCAAGTCCTGATCTAAAGATGTTGCTTGGAGAAGGTGGTAAAAGAGCGAAGCGAGGGAAGAACGGTGGCGCAAGATGGACGGTCGTCTCGCCGATCTGAATGATATTTGGGTGATCCGGATCTGTATCAGCGCCGATCCTGAGATTTTGAACGATAGTTGATTTGATGCTTGGGGTTCAGCACTGAGCTAGGTGTTGCTGCGTAACTCCTGATCATCTTTTTGGCTTCTTATTAAATCTTTTTTTTTTTTTATACTCCAGTTCGTGTGAAATGTGGCAGTGGCTAATCGGTAATAACCACATATCAACCTAATAGCAAATCTTTTAGCTTATTAAATCTTTTTTTTTATATATATTTTTCTATTCCTGTTCGTGAGAAATGTGGCAGTGACTAATCGGTAATAACCACATTTCAATCTAATAGCAAATTTGTAGACACATTTCGCATTCTCTATATATGTGAAGGGAAGAGAATGAATGTTGCATTAAAATGGCGAAAGGTAAGCTGGGTTGTCACTGGAGACCTCATACCCTGTTCAGACTTCTTGGTACATGTGATGCCGATGCGGCAAATCCAGATGTGATGCTGATGTGGTACATCCAGGCCATTTAATTGGAGAAAACTTTAGGACACAGATTGCATGACTGAAAGAGCGTCAAGCTAAGTTAAGGGCCAGCCATCATTACATATTTTAAGGAGGTGGAGCCCACATGATCACATGATTTAATGAGAAATAGAATCCAACAGTGGACAAGGGAGTGATTGGCGTCATGAGTGGACAGAATCATTTTGAAAAATCCAGAGGCGCCATATGAGAATGATCGAGTAATGCAAGCGATAAAGATGCCAGCCATGACTAAGAGGAGGGATTCACGTGACACCTGAGATGTCTGGATATATAAAGATAATTGATGCAAACCATATTCCATCACTTATAGGGCATTGTAACAGAGCATGGAAAGCATCTTCATTGGGATGGGAGCAGTGGCGGATGCAGGAAGGGTCCATGGAAAGCATCCTTTGGTTTTCCCCTTCTGAACGCCTCCCCCCATGGAGTCTAGACTAATTTTCCTAACAAAGCAGCATGAGTGGAAGAACATTCAAGCACATGATAAAAAGGAAGGGAGAGAGAAGATCAGCTGGATATAGACCAGGGATTGGGTGAAAAAAATCAGTAGGCTAGGGGACGGATTGAAGAGAACAGAGAAGGAAGTGGTGGAGATGCAATTTTCGATCTAAGCAATTCATTGAGAACAGAAGCTCATAGCCTGAAGAGTGTTCAATAATGTCCATTCAATACGATCAGAGGCTTTTGACATGTCTAACTTTATCGCCATCAGACTCTGCTTACCTTTCTTCCTTCTAATGATATGATGGTTTCTTGGGCCAAGATAACATTGTGGGAGATCTGACGACCAGGGATGAAAGCCACTTGCTGAAGACACAAGCTTATCCAAAATGTATTTTAGACGAGAGGCCAAGATCTTGAAGGTAATTTTGTAGGACACATTGCACAGACTGATGGGACGGAATTGAGATATACTTCAGGCACTTGGAATTTTGGGACAAGAGCTATATTAGTTTGATTTATGTTTTGTACGGAGTATTGAACTCAAAGAATTCTCATACACCATCTTACAAACATCATCCTTAATATCCTCCAGCCAGTAAGTCTAGTAAAAAAAAGACCCATCTCGCTCGAGACTACGTTAGGTTTCTTCATCGAACAGTGCATCTCAAGCAAGACGATCCCGAAATAAAATGAATTGGTGCCTGTCGATCCTGATTCAGATCACCTGATCCAAAACAAGATCGGCCGAGACTTCCAAGACTTCGAACCATGATTGTGTGGCAAAATTTGGGTCTTTTTTAAAGTAATACTACAGGACTATACTATCATTTCTCGCATACTTAAATAGCTACGCACTCTATTACACGTACCCCGTACGTGATGTTGTAGACATTCTAGGTCATTTAGATTCATTTTGTCTGTAGGCTACCTCCTGGATCAGAGATAGTCCAAAAATTTACACTGACAATTTCCTGACCATCTGATCTAATTACCTACTCTAAATCCACGTACGTACTAAAAGCTCTATTAAATTGATCAACAGGCATTGAACTTGAATGGTCCAGACGAACGTGAACCACGTGTAGTAGAGAATCAAGGCCAGTATAACATCACAAACTTTTTGTTCTATGTTTAGCCGTATAGATTGCCCCGTCTAAGATTCAATTTGGACCATTCATCAGTATGAATCTTCTTCTACCGACACCCAGAACAGGGTCCAGATCTGCGTATAGAATAATAAAATCGTAGATGTAGATTGCTTATATCATGGTCATAGAGTTCGGAATAAGGACGGTATGGGAAATGCATGTCCGAGTACAATTCGGATTTGCCATTAAAAAATGCGTTAAAAACACAAAATATTGACGCGTAATTCAATATTGCGTATCATTTTATTATACGTCAGAGAGCACCATAACCTAAATGGGATTAAGATTTTCGAAGATTTGAATCAATGGCCTTTGCAAACCCTTTGGCAGACAACCATGAGTGGGCGTTAGACATGCAAAAGTGGAGCATTATTATATTATCTGAATATAGTAAGATGTTGTTTGTTACATCATTGTCTTACACAACTGACCCACAATTTGACCTGATGAAAAATCATAGCCATCAGATCTACAGACTTTTTTTTCTGGACCATTGAGACCTTGATTAATCCAATCATTCGAAACAATGTGATAGTTTGATTGGCCAGTCTTATGCTGAGAGCAATTGCAACTTAGATGGGTTGGGTCAGGTTGGGGTCCACCATACATATGAAATCCAAGTTCTAGAGCATTCAGTTCAGCCAAATTGAGCTCAGGCTGAAGCATGGTTCGAAGTCTCGGGATCGGAGTCCGGATCGGTGGGTGCCAATCCAGATCGATCCGATCCAACACTGTCTCGGCCGTGAAGGTTCTTCACGGAACAGTGCATCTCAGGCGATACGGTCCCAAAATGAAATGGATCGGTGGGCATCGATCCGATCCCAAGCCGGATTCCGAGACCACCTGAACCAAATCCAAGTCTACACACATACACTCTGTACCTTTGAAATGGACATTTTTCTCTTGCGGTCATTGCATACGTACGTTATGACCAGCATGACGACGTAGTCCTGTATTAGTTAGATTGACTCGGACTACGCAACGGTAGTTTTTTTCATGGTTTTAAAAACGACCGTTTAAACGGCCGTTTAAACGGTAACGCCCCAAGCCTGTTTCCGTTAAAACCGTTTAAACACATTTTATCGGTTTTGAAAAAAAACGGCCATTTTTTTGTTTTAACGGCCGTTAAAATCTTTTAAACAACCGTTTAATTCTGAAAATTTTATGAAAAAAAATGGCTGTTAAATCCGTTTAATTCCGTTTAATTTCCATTAAATTCTATTTTTTTTTAATTTTTAAATTTCAAAATTTGAATTTCAGCGCCATTTTTTCCGTTAAAATCGTTAAAACCATCTAAACCCGTTAAAATCCGTTTAATTCTGATAAATTCTATTTTTTTTTTCATTTTTGCCCCTGCCCGTTTCAATCCATTTAAATGGTAACGCCCCCAGTCCGTTTAACCGTTAAAACAGCCTCCTTTAAACCTTGTTTTTTTTATCCAGGCTAGGTGGCAGAGCCCAGATTTTGTTTGGGGGAGAAGGGGCTTCCCTTGACATGAGGGCTAGGGCATGAAATGAGTCGGATCTAGTTAGATCTAAATCCAAATGTGACTTTGTATAGCACGATCCATATTTGGATCCATGATAGATGATCCAAATCCCAAATCATGATTGATACTAACAGATTCAGATTCGACCCATATGTGACAGATACCGGTCGGATCCACTACAAATGACAAGTTTTAGTAAGAATAAACACCGCAAATAGATGATTCAACCCAATCTGAATGCATAATAGGATATCTGAATTCAACCTGAACTTCAATCAGATTAATTTACATGGATCCGTATTGGATCTCATCTCAATGATCCAAACACACAAAATATAGGTTTGAACTATGGTCGGATCTTGGGTCTGAGCCCACTTTCGTGTCCTATGTGTGGCCCACTTAGCATGTGTAGCCTTGATATGCGAGTTTGATGTCCCTTTGACAGAGTTTGAAGTCTTCCTCCAAAAATGCCATGTGAATATTGACCTTATGGATGTTTGGTACACCCAGGGTCGTCTCGATTTAAGGCCTTTTATATTTAATATATTGATATATATGGTAATAATTAAAAATTAAACTCTCTATATTATTGAAAATCTTTATATAAAAAATATTCTTGATAATAAAAAACTACGAAAAAAAAATAGATGTAGCGGACTCTCGGTGCAGTCGATGCAAGAACACTCATGGCCCTACATAGATCATTTTTGGGGCCGAATGACTATGTGGATGTTCAGCCCATCTATTGGTGGATAAAGACACTAAAAATCAGCTTAATTAATGATTTCTAGACATTGGATTTACTACCCAAAAAACATGCTTGAATCCAATCAAGTTGATTTTTTGTTTGTATATCCAAATAAGGGGTGGGCTAAAAATCCATGTGGTTAGTGAGACCTGGGCTGGGGTCCTCTCACCAAGGGGCCTTGGGCGACTACCTTAATGGGCCGTAAGGCAGAGCCAGTCCTAGGTCCTTTTTCGATGGATCGACACAACAAACATCAGTTTTACTGGTGATTTCTAGTCGTTGGATTTAGCATTTTAGGGACTTAGTGGCTGGGCCTGGTCTGGCCCAAAATAAATGGGTGGGGCTGAGCCAGGCCGCGGGCCAAATACACCCATACTCATATAGGGTCCACATGCAATCGACAATTAGTATGGTTTTTGTGGTAGGAGGCAGCGGCGGAGCCACATAGGGGGCCAGGGGGTGCCCCCCCCCTCAACTTTTTGTAACTCACCCCTGCCATCTAGTCTCACTGACCCCATGGATGTTTAGCCCACCTCTGGGGGGATATACATACCAAACATCACTATGGTTGGTAATCTCTAGCCATTGGATTTTAGTAATTTTTAAAGCATGATTCTAGCTGTTGGATTCAACCAGTTTTTTGAGTACTACAACAGTGGCTAAAAATCATCAAACTAGCTGATATTTCGTATCCATATCTACCAAGGGTGGGCTAAACATCCATGCGGCCAGTGGGCCCAGGTGGTAGTGCTAGAGTTACAAATATGGTGCTACTCAAAGTTTGAGCTACAGCTTATTACATCGCAACCCTTTTATTACAAAATCCTTCGGTCTTTGCCTCAAGCATCGCACGGGAGTAAAACTTTGATGACAGTGGCTGCCATAGAATCCGATGACAGCCCACAATATGAGCCACATGGAACATTCTTAGAGGACTCTAACCGTATGGATGTTTAGCCAAACCCTAGGTGAACGTAAAAACCAAAAATCAGCCTGGTGATTTCAAACCTTTGGATCTTTGTACCCAAATAATATATAGTCAATAATGCTTAAATTCACACGGTTAAAATCAACCCATGAAAATGACTCCAACCAAACGCCTAGAAATCACTAATCATGTTGATTTTTGGTTTGTAGGTTCACCTAAGGATTGGCCAATCCATAAGGTCAGCATCCTCTAAGAATATGCCATGTGGCTCATATTGTGGGCTGTCTTCAGCTTCAATGACAGCCTGCTGTGATCAAAGTTTTACTTCCCCCACCCCATTAGCCAGTTACTCTTAAGCTCCGGTGCCCCCCCTTTAATCATGGAGCTCTACTGAATTGCGTGGGAGGAACCTCTTGAACGTTCATGAGGTTCTACAAACATCTAATCTAATACCAACGGAGTAGACTAATGAACAGCTTTATTTCCGCTAGAAGACACTAGAGAGAGAAGTGAAGTTCTTTATCTCCACCAAGGGACTGGCCAATCATCCATACAGTTAGCACCCTCTAATAATGTGCCACGTGGCTCATATTGTGGGTTGTGAATGTGACTGGCTACTCTCACAACATTTTGTGACAGAAGTTTTACTCTCCAAGTAGTGAGTACCTCGTAGGACCTCGACCCGCCTACTGGGGGCCTTGTGTAGATATGGATGGGTGCTCCTAGGTGTGTGTGCGCGTGTGTTTGCGTGCGTGTTTTCGCGAGAATGGATTCCTCGTCAAGTCAGTTTGGGGGGTGTGGAGACACTTGCGCGGTAACAGTCTTAAAATAACAGGTTGCGACAGTGATAACGGAGATACATAGGGGATAATAACTACCATTATTTTTAGGGGCATTATTTACAGATAAAGTCATAAAACACAGCGGATGTGACCCAAGGACATTTTAACTCCGTTGAGTCCGGCTTGTAGGGGGCTCGGTCTCAGTAAATTTCTTGGGACACTTTCTATAATGCCACGTGGCATACCTTTTTGGCACCACTAAGCCACCCGTTATGAATCTACCGACCAAAATCACCCCGTTTGACGATTTCTAGCTGTTGGATTTGATGTTTTTATCGTCATGGGCTTCATGCCTATGAATGAATTCCAAACCATGAAGCCCATGACAGGAAAAAAAACTCAAATCCAACGACCAAAAATCACCAATCAGTTGATTTCTGGTGTGCGGGTCCACTAAGTCTAACTCTGTTACTCATTGTTAACACATTACCTTTTTTTGAGTGTCGCCATGGTGTTGCAATGAAAACATCCTCACTGGTAATTTCTAACCGTGGGATACGGTACCCCAAATAATGCTCAAATCAATGGTTAGAACTCACTAATCAGGCTATTTTTTGTATTAGGCCCACCTAGGGATAGGTGCAACATCTATATAGTCAGTGGTCTCTAAGAATATGCCACGTGGCTCATAAGATGTCCGTGACTGTCCATCAAAGATTTATATTCTTCCTTTTCGTTATTTTGTTGTCTAACTCAAGGTTTAAAAGGGGCTGTTATAACGGATTGGGGGCATTACTGTTTTTTACATTATAAGGGCGGATTGTAATGCACAGGACTAAAAACAGGAAAAAATGGAAATAACGGATCTAAAATTCAACATTGGAATTTCAAAGTTTCAGTAAAATTTGTAATGGAAAATAACAAAAAATAAAGAAAACAATGGCTATTTTTTACAATATTTTCCATAAAATAGCTGTTGTTATTGTTGTTACAACGGTCGTTATTTTAAAGAAAAGGCTATTATAATGGAAACAACGGCCGTTATTTTCTGAATGTTAAAAATCTCGTAACGTAGCAGGAGAGGTCCATTTCCGTTATAACGGCCGTTTGTAACATAACAATGTCGCCATTCTGTTGTCTAACTGTCGTAACAACGTGGCTACTTATTTTCTTGCATCGATGTCGCCATTGTGTTCTTTTACACGTAACTTGCAATTGGCTTTAAAATTACACAATTAGTGAACTCTCCAAGCTATGATCCACACTTGGGTCCCACGGAAATCAATCCGGACCACCCATTGCTGAACCAGCCTTTACATCTACGAGTCGATGTGATACTGACAACTATAGTTACGATTTTGATGCCTTGCAAACGAAGGCTCTTAGTTTGATGGTTATGATCGTCCCAGCTGCGTTAGATTTGATTGCTGCGAATCCAAGTGGTGATGACCTAGCATTTGACTGGTCCGGAATGATAGTCCGGCAATTCATAGATCTTTGACCACGGTCTCTCAATGAATGGTTGGGATTGAGTGAAATAGTATGAACTTTTGTCTACGATCAATCCATTGGCTGACCCAGTGTAGACGGTTGAGATTGATGATCAAATTCGCAGTGCTCTGTTTCGGAAACTGATTTATAGTTGAATTCGGAAAATACTTTATAATTTTCTTTTGGAATTCTTCGCAGTTGCTGGTAGCGTAAATTACCGAAGACCATCTCTCTCTCTCTCTCCGTCTGTGATCTCAGTCATGGCTACTCTCGACACCGATATCAATATGGTTCCTGCTGCCGAGGGTTCGACTGGCGCCGCTGGACCTTCTTGTTGTTCGTCTTCGAAGAAACCGAAGAGATTCGAGATAAAGAAGTGGAATGCTGTTGCTCTTTGGGCCTGGGGTATGTAACAGAAACCCTAACCTTGATTTTCTCTCTTTTTATGATTCTTTGTAATTGAAACCCTAGATTTTTTGTTAGGGTTAGGGTTTCGGTTTCTTGTTTGCTCTTTGTTTGATGAGATTGATTGATCGATGGATACAGATATTGTCGTGGACAACTGTGCTATTTGTAGGAACCATATCATGGATCTATGTGAGTGATTTCTTTCTGTTATCTTTCTTCCACCCCCTCTCGTTTGATTGTTCGAGTTTTTTCTCTGTGTGCTTAGATTTTTATCTCTATTTAATTTGATTTTAATGGTTTAAATTTCTTGGTTTGATCAGGCATCGAGTGCCAAGCTAATCAAGCTAGCGCGACGAGCGAGGAGTGCACAGTCGCTTGGGGTATGTACCTGTTCTTTTAAACCCTGACCCTTGGCCATGCTTGTGTTGTCGTCTTGTTTATTAGGGTTAGGGTTTGGGATTATGTGTTTATGCGCCTAATCGACTAGCTTTTTTTGAGCATAATGGTTCTTATTAGGGTTTATACTGATGTTTGTTGGTTTCTCTTTCATATGCAATATATGTTTATTTTACAGCCCCTTCCATTTGGTTTAATGTATGTATGAATTCTGTAATTTGTTTAAGGCAGTGGTAGGATAAGATTATATTTGACCATACAACGTTTAGTTGAGTGTAAGTGTTGTTTTAATTCTACAAGAGGAATGCTAGAATTACCAAAACACCTGGACCGGGATGCCTGTTGAACACAGAGGTGGTTTTGCAAGGAGGGATTAGCGTTCCATATTTATGGCTGGTTTACCTTTGTCTAAAGTCGGTTTAGTCCACACTGTAAGCATAATATTATTTTTAATATCTCTGGGGAGCTCAATGTAATGTGTCATGTTCTTTTGATTGGATCTCTATGGGGTTGTGGCACAAGCTAATTCTAAATCAGATTCAATGATCAAGAATGGAGGTTTGCAAGGAGCTCCGTTAAGTATCTGATTTTGTTTGGAAAGGATTTAACTAAGAAAGTTGATCTCTTGATGGACAAGGAGAAAGGAATCCCTATTTGCAAGCAGTTGAAAAGCTTGATATATCTGATGATTTTTGTTCTTATGTTGTGGGTTTCATGAGTATATGTTAGAGTAAGCCTGGCAAAGTGGTGAATATTAAAAAAAAACAGTTTCATTAAGAAAGCAAAGAATTTTTAACTTGGGTTTTCAAGAAGATATGCTTGTGAATCTAGGGTGATCTTTTCCCTCTTTGGTTGAGCTTTTGTTTTTGGTCTATTGAGGAGCAAGCATATGAAGTTTGTGAGAAAATTGTGTTCTGATAAGACTATTCATGAAAAATATTTGGAAGGGTTTGAGATGGATTTTTGCTCAGTTTTAAAGATATAAGCGATGTACCAAGGACACTCCATTTTCTAAGAATTTGCCGTGTCAGACACCTTGTCTTAGGACTCTTATCCACGTGTCGGACACATGTTGATTCCCTTTAAAACAAATTTCAATTTATTCAATTATTTGGTTATCATCTATTATTATATATGGTTTATTATATCCTAATCCTATTACAACTTAAAGAACCACTTTCTAAACAACTAGAACTCTAAAAAAAATCTAGAAACAAAGAAGTAAACCTAAGTCAATTCAAACTATCTTACTATCTTCTAGAACCTCTTAGACTTAACTAGAAACTGTAAAAACGAGATTTACTACTAGTAAATCTGATTAAAACTCTTTCACAATTGAAAGAAGTTTCCTTGTTGCACTTTTCTTCTCTCCTGTTGTAAGCCCACCACTTTTGTTTAGTGGTTTGATTTGCTGTAACACGAGTACATTGTAGCTTGGATGCTATCGTGTCATAGTGCAATGTAGTCTGGTCAGACGATAAGAACAAGCATGTGAAGTTTGTGGTGGAGGCTTAGTTGCATGAATCTTAAATCAAAGTTGCTCCTATTCCAGCGTAATTTTTTCTTGTGAGTACTGTCATCACTACCATGATCCAACAAGATCAGTCTTTACCCAATAATCTGAGGATACATAATTTTGTCTACTGCAAATTAGATTTTCTAAAGCTCTATACAGAATAAAGATGATCCTTAAGTAAGATATTTATTTTCAATTAAATATAAAATTCATATTTTTAGTTCCATATATGATTTTATATGGTAGTGTCACCCTACGCAATCATGCTGTCAGAACTTTTGCTACCACTGCTTGCTTGCTCATGCACATGAGAAACATGTTACAAATAGTCAGTTGATTGATCAACATATCAATTTACTGGTTCTATACCAAGGGAGAAAATGAGATTGATGCAATTGTTAATTATCTGTAGATACCAAAATCTTAGGTTGCTCATTAATTGTAAACCTCGCTACTTGTGGATGCTTTGTGGCCTGAAATTACGTATGCACTGTGGACGGTGACATGTATATGTCCGTTGTACATGTTGGGTGTTGTTTTGCTAATGGATACAGTTTGCGTATATATTCTAACATATTTTTTAGCTTTTCTAAATTTACATCATTTATTTTCCTTTTTCCGAATAAAATGCTTCCTTATTATTTATGTAAGCTTTGCCCTCAGTGTGCTGCTATTTTCCTGATTAGGTTTCCGAATAAAATTTACACACATGTATAGCTTCAAGGGAAAAGAAAATGAGAAGATTTTGTTTTTTCTATCAAATGGAGTGTTTCTGGCAACATTTTGTATATTCTTTTATAATTTATTGCTGCATTTCTGCTTCTGAATGCTTTAGGTTAGGTAGCTGATGTTGCTTGTTTGGTCATAATTGTGTGAAAAAATTGGTTCCTATTTTGTTGGTTCCTATTTGGAGCTTAACATGTGTTTCATGTGGAAGTTGACTGAGTAAAATTCATTATTGAACTCATCCGAAGCCTGTAACAATCCATGGGAGAACTGTATGCTTGCTGAACTTCACTATCAAGTGATTCCACATCTCTCTTCACTTAAACTTCATATAAGTTAGATATTATAAGGTTTTGTTGTGATTGAGGAGGAAAAATGCCAATTCAAGTACAAGGCTGTAGTAACGACTGTATAATAGACTACAACTACCAAATTTGGCCCAGTGACTGTAATCTTTAACAGTGTCAAACTCAAAACAAGTGCAACCAAAAGTATAACCCTGGGACGTTGATTATAATCATTAGAATTGCTATCCTCACTGTTACCTAGGCCGAGTTAACTCAAAAAATTGATCCTTCGAGGCCATAATATGGAATTGTAGAAACTGAGCGGGCTGTTGTTCCACTATAATCTCACTTTTTTTTGTGAATGGGGAAGTGAAATCCAAGCCAAATTTAGAGCCAGGACACTGGACACTGCAGAGAAATCTAGTGTGGCATTTGTTGGTCCTTAGTTTTGATGGTTGCATCTGTCCAGTAGGTCTCTAGGGTTGACAAACGACGAAACATATGGAAACCGATGTTCTTTTCCTTTTTGTACACTGGAGGAGAGTAACTTTTATTTTAGAGACCATGCTCAAGATTCAAAGGAGATTTATATGTAGATATTTCAATGGAGTTGAAACTATTGTCTTCATTTCACCTGATTTGGGATGAACACTTTTGGCTGACTGAATGTAATAGCTATTGGTAGCGAAGTGGCAATTGTTGCGCTTTGCTTGATTTATACATATGGCTGGCTCCCACCTATTGTTAACTAAAGTTACGCACTTGGTTCTTATTTCTGTAGGTGTATGCAACCATGCATTCCATTTCCACTGCATCAGCCGTTGGCTGAAGACCCGCCAAGTATGCCCCTTGGGTATGTGCTCTCCCTTCTTCACTCTTCTATATATCTATTTCTATCTCCATCTCTGCAAGTTTATGAAAGCTAATGTTGTTTTGATGACATGCAGACAACAGTGAGTGGGAATTTCAGAAATATGGTCACTAGGATGGGTGGGGAGCAGCGGGAGCTGTATCTTGTTCTCGTTCTTCCTTAATGGTTGAAGTGGGAAACCTGAATTGGGGATGTCTCTCGTTATTTGTTTTACTTCTTGTTAATGTCAATGAAGATCCTGAAGTCTTGAGACTGGGTTGTTTATGACCAAGACTGACAGAAATGCAGTAGTTTTTATTCCTAATATAAGGCTGACCTGTTGTGCCTTATAATAGTTGTGATACCATTTGTGGTTTCAGATGATTAATAGAAAGGGCTTAGTCTACGGTTGGTGTCCCACGGTTAGCAATTCGCTGTGTATGAAAAGTTTGAATTACAATTCTTGGTTGTCATTTGAAAATTTGTCTAAAATTTGGCATAAAGTAAAATAAAAAAATTAATGATTTTGCAATAAGATGCGGAATTAACAATGGGTTTGGGTGGCTGAAGAACTGAATGGAGCATCTTCGCACTCGAGGTGGCTGGTTTTTTGTTTCTCTCGGAGTGGGTCTAACTCTGTTGCATACCTTTGTGCTGAGTAAAACTTGTCACAACCCACAATATGAGCCATGTTGCACACTATTAGAGGGCGATGACCTTATGGATGTCTGGCCAGATCCTCGGTGAACCTGCAAACTAAGCGTTGGATTGGAGTTACTCTCTTGGGTTGATTTTAACCGTAGGAATTTGAGCATTACTGAGCGTATTTTGGGTGCAAAGATCCAAACCCCCTCTGCAAGTAAATGTGAAGGACTTCTCTTTTTCGTTTTTGCCGATTAGTAAAATGCCATTCAAGGACTTCGTTTTATGTCAGCATGTTGATTTGGAATAATAACATCATATACCTCTTATGACGTCATCAGATAACATTGTAAATTTGTATTGTAAGTATCACAAGGGTTATGTTATCACTGGTTTTAATGGTCTGCTGTAGTGCTATAGCTGAGACTTAACGTTACGTCCTAGTAAAAAAACGGCCAAAACATGTAATGGCCGTTGTTATGCTGTCCATTTTTTTTTTTTAATTTATTTTGGGTGTTATTTTCTAAATAACATTTTTTTAAAGGGTCTGGGCTCGGGGGACCCCCATTTTTTGACACCCATTTTGGCCTACCCATGTCGAAGATGAATGGTTGATTTTTTATGAGGATGATCTCACCATATAGATCACCCCAACAATAAATTAGCCCATTCTGAAATTTCTAACCCCATCAAATGTGGTTTTCAAGTTACTCACTAAAAATCGACGGCCCATAATTCCTCAACTTTTAAATCAGTCTACGAATCTATTGGAATAATTTGAATTTTTGTGAGGATGATCTCCTCACTATATAGAGATTATCCTCACCAAAAATCAGCCATTGATTCATCTTCTATGTGGGTACCCCGAAATAGGTGTCAAAAATGGTGGTAAAAAATGTGGGTCCCCAGAGCCCGACCCTTTTTTAAATCAGGGGAAAAAAAAAACAGCTAACGTCTTTGATTTTGGGGCGTCCTCTTTTTTATTTTTCTCTAGGGCCTGTTTGGTAATGCACCGCGGCGGGCAAATAAAATATTTAGCTGCGCAAATATTCGCCCGGCTGTGTTTGGCAGCCACCCGCTCTTGGTGAATACTTAGCCGGGCCCACATATTTGCCCTCTGCGGCGGGAAAACATTTGATTGCCCCCCCCCTGTGAAAATATTTTCACGCCGATTATGCCTTGGTGAGAAAATTTTATTTTCTCGCCGGAAAATCACTATTTTCAATAAAAATTAATTTTTTAATATATAAAAAAGATAAAAATGAATTTTTTTTTATTCTTTGACATAATATGTGGTTCCCGCACTGACCCAACCTATTTTTGACTTACTTTGATATGTGGGACCCACTCAAATTGAAAGAAAATGAAGTAAGCTGAAGTGAGCTAGCTGGTACACGTACCAAACATTGTTAAATATTGCTATTAGCAAATATTTAGCCAAGATAATATTCGCCTGGCTAAATATTCGCCGTCGGAACTCTTTTTCTCACGTACCAAACAGGCCCTTAATAACGTTTTTCCGAAACCTTGGGAAACACAAGAAAAAATGAAAAGTTTCGTCGCCTGAGAGATTCGAACTCTCGCGGGGAAACCCCATGTACTTAGCAGGCACACGCCTTAACCACTCGGCCAAAGCGACGTCTTGTTGTGATAGGCTTGACACTTATATAATTTAAATGGAAGCGGTCTACGCACCAATCTTCTCCACGGATTGCTTCTCGTCCTCCTTTCGAACCTACGATTCACTAAAATTTAAGTATCTTGCGTGTGTGCGCGGAATTTGATTCAGGGATGGTGACCGTACAGATGGTCGGAAGTCTGACCTCAAGCGATCGCCGGATTCTGACGGCGGTGAACGCCGGAGCCTCAACTCTCTCCTTCGCTGGTTCGGCTTTTATCGTTCTCTGCTACGTTCTCTTTAAAGAGCTCCGGAAGTTCTCTTTCAAGCTCGTCTTCTTCCTCGCTCTCTCTGTAAGTCCTTCGAAACTCTCATCCTAAATTCTATCAAAACAGAACAAATCTCTGTAAACTTCTCGCAAGATCAAGTACTTTTTTTGCAAGAAATTTTTGTTATTATATTTTTTTTATGAGAAATGCAGGTTTAGTTGATTAGTTCTTATTCTGTTAAAGTTAGGGTTACAGATTCTACTCGAACTGAAGAAATGTAACTTATTTGGCTCTGTTGCACTTGGATCTATGTTGTGGTTCCAATTCTGACGGATATCACATTTTCTTATGTTTCGGAAGAGCTTGGATCTTATAGATAGTATAAAATGCAGGAATACATGAAAAAAAATAGGAAATAAGCAAAAAAAATTTTTCTGGTCGGTGATCTATGTCAATAGATTGTTTAAATTTTACATTTCGAATTACAGTCCTAGACTGTATTCGAATTAGAATTCGGAATTAGAAGAAAATAAAATGATTAGAGGTTTTAAAAGTAAGGGTTTCTTAATTTGGAATTTTGGATCATCTCAACTAGGTATTGTGAAGGTAGGGATCACGTGAGGATCGGAGAGTCATGTGTGTTCTTAGAAGGAGGTATAGCAACCCTTGGTGTGCTTTGGTGCAAGGAGTGACCTCCTGAACTGGCTGTACTTATTATACGTTTTCATTTAAGATGACTGGAAGTAAACTAAAGTTTTAGGGTATCAAGTCGACAAGCTCCCTATGTATGTACACCACTTCATCAGCACAGTGGGTTAATTCCTTGGATCCTGAAATGTATCTCATCCTCTTCCTTTATAGCATTGGCGAATGGTTCGCCGGCAAGTTATTTCAAGAGCTGGCCAGGTATATGGCAAGGGGATTCTCTCACTTTTTTATTTATCATTCTAGTAGAAGCTTTAGGGAGATCTATTTTCAGGGCAATTGACCGTAGTGAGTTGGAGGAATTTGGAGTGGGTATCAAAGATAGTTCTATGTATATTGCTCACTTGTGTTAACACTTATGTTACTTTCCCATATTTAAAGAGCTTCCTCTCTCATTTCATGCTAATGTTTTGATCACTGGTGCTCTCTCTTTCCTTTTTTGTTTTTGTTTTTTCTTCTGATAAATGTACTTCTGGTGCAGGATATGCTTTGCAGTTTCTTCAGCATAGTTGGGTATGTTTCCTGGAGTCAAATCAAGTTTTGGTGTTTTGAAACACTATTTGGTTGAACAATTTCAACTTTTAACCAATTTATTCACAGTAACTTAATGAACAGTCTTTTTGAAAATCATCTATTTATAGTTGATAAATGTAGACTGACATAGTTCCCTTTTGTTGATGCAGGGATCCATCGAAGGGATTCTTTTGCTATGCTCAGGGCTATAGCACACATTTCTTCTGTGTGGCGTCTTTCCTGTGGACTACAACAATTGCATTCACTCTTCATCGTACTGTTGTTCGGCATAAAACGGATGTTGAAGATTTGGAACCCATGTTTCACTTGTATGTTTGGGGTATGCTTATGTTCACTTGTCAATTATCATTTTCACCCAGAAGCTCATATTTCTCATAGGTACATCATGCATAGGCTACCGATTGCATTGTACTGATTGTTGAATGATGGACCTTGTGTACACTGGGTGAAGAACCTTGATGGTTGTGGGCAGCATCATATTTGTTAATCCTGTCTATTAACTTCTCTCCATTAGTCACTTGGGCATCAGGAGATGTTAATCCAAAGCAGCTTGTACTCGGTTACCTATCTGACAAGGATGGTCTTTTTCATAGCTTCCGATGCCTTCTGTACTTTGCATTTATTTTTCTCTATCACTTTAACTTTGGAAAGATAGAAACGTTGGTGGCGCTTTCATTTATGAATTTATTTCTTGGACACCCACTCTTTGGAAATTTTATTAGGTTCATGCTACCATGTGTTTCTGTTATAAAGTTAACTTGTATTATTCCTTCCTGCAGGAACTTCACTTGTTATGACTGTCATACGCTCTATAGGTAACAGTCCTGGACACTTAGGTGTGTGGTGTTGGACACAAACAGGACGCGCAGGAACGGTACTTGTAGAGTAGTCTGTAGCTACAGACATGCTTAATAGTTATTATTTCTTCTGAGGAATATACAATCTCACTGATGATGAATAGATAGTATCTATTTGGGGTTGGCCATAAGTCAGATTGTACAATGTTATATTATTCTTTTACTAGGCTTCTCTTTATGTTGAAGATGATGGTGAACCTAAAGAGAAAAACCTGAAATCTATTTCAACAACATAATCCAAATTTAATTTAGAACCCTGAGTAATGGTGCCAGAATAAACTTATACAAATTTTCTTTGATGGTGAATCTAGATAATGGTTATCTGTTTCGGGATTCATGGATATCAATAGTAAGTTGTATTTAGCTAATAAACATGAAGAAATAATGAATGTATTGTAAATCAATTTTAGAATGTGAAAACTGAGTTCCATTATCTGTTTAATCTCTGATTCGGCCAACACCTTTTTGGAATCTGAATTTATCTAATTGTATATATTTATTTTGGTAAATAAGATGGGGTTAAGGAAGACCCCTACCAGACTCTATTATAAGCAGAAAGGTATTACAATCTATGGTATATACAACCATTAGCATCGTCCTCACCAAATTTGGACGATGCACTATCTGTTTATTTTTCCAGGCAATTCAGTTTGTAACATTTTATTTTTATTGAACATCTGATTTGGCCAGCGTACTGTTCATTCACATGAGTCTTTGTTTACTGCTGCAGGTGGTTCACTTCATAACATTTTATGCTCCGCTCTGGGGTGCAATTCTTTTCAATGGCTTTACATACTTCCAAGTGATACGCATGCTAAATAATGCAACCCGTGTATGTAAAAGTATTCCATCAGATGTTTAAGGACATAGGAGACATTTCACCAGTTAGAATGCCCTGATGCATTTCTATACCTGTTCAAGATATGCTTACGCAATGCTTGAAAACTTTCAGATGGCAGTGGGCATGTCAGAACGGTCACACCAATCTGATGCAAGGGCAGACATGAAGGTAGGTTGTGTTTGCAACTTGTCATTTTTATCCAATTTTGGAAAGTTACGGTTATTGAATAGTCAAAGCAATTTTCTTGTAAAGGGACAGCCTCCAATGTATTTTCTGATGGCCTAGAGGATTCTCTCTTTGTTCCATAGATGCATCGACATTTATTTTCCAATTTAATGTGACAATGGTTTTGGTTTCCAGTTTCCACCAATATGTTATATGTAGCATTTATTTTTGCTATGATTCTCTTTTATTATTATTTCTCCCATTTTTACTGTTCATCATCTCTTGTGCTAGATTGCTTTATCAAATTTGTAGTTCATACAGATGTTGACTTCTTTCCTTTTGTAGGCTTTAAACCGGTGGGGATATTATCCATTGATTCTAATAGGATCATGGGCATTTGGCACAATCAATCGTATACATGATTTTATTGAGCCAGGCCACAAAATTTTTTGGCTCTCGGTTCTTGATGTTGGGATGGCTGCACTTATGGTATATTTCCTTAACCATCAACTATTTTTCTCATATGTAACAATGACACAGATACGTGTGTTAGTATCCGACACAGATATGAGGTGTCTGACATGCCTTTAAGGAGCCTGAAATGCAGACACATCTGTATGCATTTGTTAGAATGTGATATTTAGTTATGTTTAAACCGAAAGTTT
Organism: Euptelea pleiosperma; assembly: GCA_035048495.1. Lineage (NCBI taxonomy): Eukaryota > Viridiplantae > Streptophyta > Magnoliopsida > Ranunculales > Eupteleaceae > Euptelea > Euptelea pleiosperma. The sequence continues at coordinate 14,635,319 of CM068548.1, forward strand.
TTTTTAAATAAACATAAGAAAAGTGAAAGAAAATATTTCCATCCACTATGGAGCTATCCAATAACATAACAAATATAAGTAGATTTAATAGAGGGAAGACTATCTAACAATCAAAGGACTTAACAAAGTATTGTATGGAGGATGGAACACACTAAAGTTGTTTTAGAAATCACATTTTAATAAAATCATTAAAATAAAGGGTGGCAGTGCCTTACATGTTATGATATGTCGACACGTGTATTCATGACAATACGTGTCTAACACGGAAAAAAAATCGTAAAGGTGCCATGTTGCATAGGTTTTATCTTTATGGTTACTCAACTATTTTGAAATTTCTCTGGAGTTTGAACTTGGTTTCCATTTAGAGAGTGCCTCATTGTGATTAGATATAAGGGTTGAGAGTGGTGGTTCTAGCGAGAAATATTATTCCCTGCTTTTGCCTTACACGTGGCAAACATCCAAAGGGATTGGGACCTGGTTCCAACAAGATCTCTTGGGCCAAAAAATTTCCTGATTGTATGACCCTATCATCCCAACTTGTCAATCTAACTTATTCTTCTGGATGGTATAAAGAGTGTGTCAAATCGTCCATTCAAAAGCTTGTAGATTGAATGGTTGTGTTCATCATTTCAGGTCAATTTATGGCCTAGAACTCCTATACAGGTCCAATTAAATTGAGATACACTAACACCCATGACGTTTTCTACTTGTATGGCAGAGGGGAGGAAGGCTTCTTTCTATCCTCCTGACATGAGTATTCCTCATTTCTGTAATCTTCCTAGGGAATAAAATGAGTAGAATATCTTTCATTTTAGGGCACTTCTTCGGTGCGCCTAAGAATCTGTACACGAAAGGTTACTAACATCAATGAAAACAGTTACCGCGGTTTGTAATATGGTACCCCCTAAGAATCTTCATGCAAGATTCTAAACATAAAAAGTTACTACAGCTCTTCTTCATCATAAATTTCGCGCATGGTGCATAAAGATTCTTGTACACACGGAAGATATAGCTTTCATTTGATCAAAACCCAACAAATATTCCTTTTACTTCATGGTTAACAAATCTCTTCCAGTTACAGGTCCTCCTAATTTTTAAATTAAACTACCTACTATGCATTAAACGTACATTCCTTATTACCAACACCTGTTCTGTATTTTCATCTTTGCACCACTTCTAATTTTTTCTTGTATAATCATCATAAGCCTTTTCCCAACGGTACGGGATCTGCTGCACAGATCTCATTCCTTTATTCAATCATGTCTAAAGCCATCTCTTCCATTAAGGCAAGTTTCTTAAAATCTCCTCTCAGAACCTCACTCCAAGTCCGTTTTCGACCTTCCCCTCGCCCTTTTAGGCCCTTCGACTTGCACATTTCTCTCACTAGTGCTGTCATTGGTCTTCATTGTACATGAACAAGCCATCTCAATCGACTTTCCCTCATTTTGTCACTTACTGGGGCAACTCCTCTATTTTCATGAATGCGTTCATTTATAATTTTTGTCTTTCCTTGTCTTACCACACATCGCTCTCAACATCATCATCTCGACTATACTCATTTTATGAACATGTTTCTTGATTGTTCAACATTCTGCTCCGTATGCATTGCTGGCCTTATTGCCGTTTTACAAAGGTAGAAAAATTATATAATTTTCCTAAATGCTTTGTAAAATAAGGACTTACAATTCATTTAAATGTTCTCTAATTTTTCTTACCTTTTAATTACTTTATGTATTTGTTTAAGTAATATGCATTATATTTTGTAATGTTAACCATTTCAGTTTGTGCCTACGGATTTCAGCGACACACTGTTCATTTAAATAATGGAGTTAAATTGTTACATAGAGAAAAGGTGTTTGAGAACTATCTTTTTATTAATTGGACTTGGAGTATTAATGTCTATAACATTTACTCCCATTAATAGTACGGGCTTAATTGTGCTATTATATCTGCCGAATTTGTCACAGAAACTAACTTGGTTGCTGTTAATTTAGGGCCTGTTCAACTCAATTGCTTACGGCCTAAACTCTTCGGTGCGACGGGCAATTTATGAAAGACTGGATCTGTAAGTTTGAGTGCAGAAAATATTATCAAAATATAGGTTACTTCGAAAGACGCACTGTTGATGGTTCCCACCTTGGAGACCTCCTGAGAGAATAATCCACCCTATTGGACAATCCTAACCATCCAATCTATCGAGTTCTATTTTCTGCACTGTTCACCACTTTTTTGTCTGACTGTTTAAAAGAATACTATTTATTGGATGGTTACAACATCAAATTTGCGTCAATTTTCGGCATAAGAGATCTTATATGTGGGAACCCGTGGAGTATGTGTGCCACATGCACTACTATGCCTTTTATTAGATGTCCTTCTCATCTACCCATTAGGTACCGTAGATTTCGTCATATCTGTTATGTTTTTGTTCAAAAATCCAGTTACTTGTATGTGGATGTCCGTGTAAATAGCATTACTTTTTAACCTTTTGGGTTCTCTTAAATTTGTAAGTTTAATTGCTATGATGCATTTTGATCAGGTGGTGTCCAGAGAGGCTATGGAGATGGTTACCGACTTCTCTAAAGCTCAGAGGTCAACCACAAGAAAATGAACTAGTCTCATTGAAAGTCCAAGAGCAGCAATAGCAACTTTGGTATTGTCCTTGTATGTCCATTGTATTAGCTTTTGTTTTCCTGCTAAACTTTTTCCTCAACCTCTCATCAAAATTGGAGAAAAAAGTGAAGGAGAGAAACAAAGAGGAAAGCGGTCCCAGTACTTCATGGCAAGTGCTTCAGTTTGCTTGAGTTTTACTTGTGCACTGATATTTTACATCATCAGTGTATCCTTTCTCTACAGTTATGTTTTACTTTATTTCATAGTGAACTACTGCCCTCATTGATTTCGACTAAGATGAGAGCCCAGAAGAAAAGATTCAATTGAGAGTGGTATTTCAAGAAAAATCTCTAACCAGGATTTCTGACATCATGATGGCAGAGGACTGGGTACCAATCACAGTAATTGAGGGGGCATGTTATTCATTACAGGGGTACGCTTTTTTTTCTTTTCTTTTTCTTTATCCTATTTGATGTATTAGAAAAGACTACAGGTTTATATAGTGATTCAATTACTGGTATTGATTTTTTTTTTTTTTCAATGCTGGATTACTAATTCTTTATAAATGCTTCATTTACATGATTTTTGTTTTTTAACACCTGAAATTTTTTCATAAATTGATTTAGTAGCCTGTAATCCGCCACAATAAATGGTATTTGTGTTCCAAATCATAATTATGTCCCCTACATGTTCCTTCAAATTGTTCAGAGTCCAAACTGTATTAATCCATTTATGAAGAGGTTTTGAATTGGCCATAATGATGATCTCCCGCAAATTTTGAAGAATTTGTATTTATGCTTATTTAGCTTTTTCTTTCTCAAATACTGCATTCGAACTTCAGGTTTTAATCTCTATTATTGTATACATGTACAGCTAAACAAACAAATACCTCAATCTTGCTCTCTTCAAAGTTTCACCCCCTGCATGCCAAGCTTCAGTCAAATTCAGCTCTTCCCACCTTTAGTTCAATCGATCTGTACTTGATCTTTTTTTTTCCTTTTGCAAATATAGATACTCTGCATTTCTATAAACACATCCTCCGAGTAACTTGATTCTTATATAGAAACCCATTTCCATATATTAATTATATAATACACAAAACACTTTGTTGATGCTCTAGTTCACTAAATTTTTCGAGACCCGCCATTTTACCTGCTCGCGCATCTAAGGTGTTGACATGCTAAAGCCTCCATTGGTAGATCTACAAACCTCACCAATGTGGCTAAGTTTCTGCACTGATTTTGCTCTTCTCACTTGATTTAGAAGAAAATAACAATTTTTTAGGAGAAAAAAGAACTATATATACATTATCTACTATAGTAGAAAAGATTTGAAGGGGATGTATGGGACTTTGGTTCAAGCACACAAGTTAAAAAAATGCCAAACAAAGGTCTTCATACATGAATGCGAAAGAGGTTAACAAAGTATATATTCGATCCAAAGCACATGGTAGGAAAAATAGTAGACAGCCTCAACACCCAAAGCCTTTCTTGGAAGGAGAAAAAACAAAAAAAAGCATCCTCCCATGTGAAATCTCAAAAAAACAGGAGGAAGCATGAGGGGAACTTTCCATTGTGCACAAAGATCTAAGATTTCTTTCTCACTTCTTTTGAGATTTGAATATAGAATAGTGATAGATATAAAGTTTATAATCTGGCACATAGATTCATAATCATAAAGTTGTGCTTTTTATTTATCTTTTCTTTTTGGGAATTGTCTTATGATGGACCCCACTCCCTTTATGTTACATCTATAACTTGTATGGTCTGGATTGATCATTTTGGTTGGTGAAAAGTCCATCAAGGACCTCAACTGCATCATATCATTTTTCCTTAATTTCTGGAATCAAAAGTTAGCAATTTCCAATGTTGGATCAAATGCCATGTGGGGGAGGTTGAAAGCATGCCAGGTGTCAAATAATGCCAATGTGACTTAATATGTATGTATATGTGTATGTATGAATGATTGATAGAAGTGACATCATACCCATGTAGGGAAATTTATATGGAGAAAAATCATAGGGAGGATAGGGTAGGTAGAGTCCACTAAACTGAAAAAGAGAAATCATGGTGGGTTTCAAAAGCTCTAGCCCTACATTATCAGTGAAGGAGCTCTCTCTCCACTCTATTTCCCACTATGAAGGGCACTTGGTATTAGGGGCATAGCACTATCACTTGACATAATTGTATTTTTGGATCAAAAAGGGGGATGGGCCTCTGCCATCTCCTAAAATAATGCCCACTTCCTTTGCATGCCCTTTCCCTTTTAAAAAAATAGGGATTTCCTAGGTGATAATGTCTCGGATACTGAGGAAGGACCCACCTTATCCTATCTTACTCGAGAGTCTCAATTGGACAAAAATAGCTGTTAGAGTTCGAACTGCTTCCATAATTCATTCAACAAATAATGGGTTTATGAAGCCCAGCCAAGAAAATAATGGGCTTTTATATTCTAGTCCATGGTGGGCCTGATTTCGAATCAACAATCCAAGGTCCCTCCAAGCGAATTTGCTTTATATAGAAAGATGCAATTGAACTTCACTGAAAAATGGTTTCACAGGATTCATCGACTTGTCTCAATCGCGAACATGCCTGGCCCCACATCCTATGATCATGCAATTATGACACGATTGGTCAATGCATTATTGTTGTTCTTCGACAATAATTATTCACTATACCTTATCCAAAGTATTTAGGGTGGACAACATGAAACTTGTTACGTTATTCCGTTCTGTATTGATATAGGAAAAAGATGTAACGAGTAGACTTGACGCGCTATTTTTGTTACTCGCCGCTGCCCACTGGGCCCACCGACCATATGGACGTTAGCCTACTCCTTGGTGGATATACACATAAAAAATCACCCTGATTGGTAATTTCTAGCCATTAGATTTTAGTACTTTTTAAGGAGTGATTATAGCCGTCCAATTCAACCATTTTTTGGATACTAAACCAAACGACTAAAAATCATCAAACAAGCTGATTTTTGGTATGAATGTCTACCAAGGAGTGGGCTAAATATCCGTGCGGTCAGTGGGCCCAGTGTGGGAGGAGTAATAATAAAAATCTAAATCGCTATACCTGACGCCTATCTTGTCATATCACGACTCTTGATTCTTTTCTTACTACCACTGTTATCTGAAAAATAATTACATAATGGACCTAGGCCTCGAAACTGGACTCTGAGTTTGGACTAATAAATACAGATAACATGGGCCCTAATAACCCAATTTGGAATTGTAAAAATATAAAAAAAAGTAAGGATAAAAGGGAGAAAAGAAACAGCCGAAAGCCAGAAAACGCGTACAATAGAAAAGTTAGAAAAAAAGAAAAGAAAGAAGCGTGCGAATCAAGCACTATTTTAAAGAGAGTGGTTGTTGGCTGGAATGGCGCCACTATCTGCGGTTACAGACTTTCTCGTCAGTCACGTGCTATCTTGTGTGTGCCCCTCGGAACACATAAAGATTGAGACTGCCATTTTTTTTGGTCAAAATATGTAACCGTTGCCACTAAATTTTCTCTGCAAACTGCAAATTAATGCCGTAAACTACCCCACGCTTGGCATGAAGACGAAAAAATGTCCAAATAAACCGCATTCTCCCTCTCGTTTCGTGTGCCATTCCACACTCACCCGGAAATTGGATCCAAATTACACCTATGCCACCACTCTCTACAAGTATAGTAGATCCACTGTTTTCTGTGTTTCACAATCTCAATAAGGTTGAACAACTTGGACCATTAGATATCATCCTCACACGCTTGCCATTGATCAAGGGGCCATCTAAGGGGTTATGTATTGATTGGACGGTTGAGATCATAGACTGGTGTTTGCATTGATTCCGTGGACAATTTATTACTATATATCCACACCATTAAGGGAGAGGTGTCACGGATGAAGGGGGTGGGGAGCAGTGGAGCGCACACACATCATTAGGTAGGTCCAGGACGAGTAAAACTTCGCTAACCCTTGACTGTCAGCGAAGTCGTTGACCACTCACAATATGAGATGACACATTCTTAGAGGTTGTTGACCGTTTGTGTGTTTGGCCAATCTCTAAGTGGACCTACAAACCAAAAATAAACTGATCAGTGATTTCTAAGCGTTGGATTGGAATCATTTTCATGGGTTGATTTTAACCGTGGAAATTTGAGCATTATTGACCATTATTTGGGGTTCAAGATCAGAAGGTTTAAAATCAATAATCAGGCTGATTTTTTATTTGTAGGTCCACCTAGGGATTGGCCAAAAATCCATACTGTCACCATCATCTAAAAGTTTGCCGCGTTGCTCGTATTGTGGGAGGTCAGCAACTATGTTGACCATCGCAGTCAGCGAAGTTTTACTCGGTCCAAGTCGAACCAAGAAATCCCTTAAAAGATAGAGGTGGGACGGTGGGACCCATGAAATGGCATCTCTACACCTTAGTAATTTGTCATATTCTCCAATCTAACACAGTAGATAAGGAAAAGAACAAATGATGGATATGGGGTTCATCATCAACCTCAGGGAATCCTATCTTCTATTCTAATTTAATGGCCCACAAACTCATCAATCTGAACCATCCATTCACCCATATATTTAATTGCAGTATTATTTGAATTTGGGAAAATTAAATTTTCTAATTCTTAATCGTCCAAGTTTTATCTGTCAATATGAACGTTAGGATTTTCAAGCCAATCTTATTTTCGGTGCCTATGTCCAATCAAGAGGCAGTACACCTTAAATTGGTAGGCTCATATACAGGAGATAAAGTCCACTGACATGATAGAACCATCACATCACCTGAGACATCACCATCAAGAGTGGCATTTAAGTAAATAAAGCAAATAAGAAGTCTTTTTCTACACCTCATTCATTTTATAACCCCGACACCGGTCCTCCTCCTATTTTATCCTTCTCTCTGTCAGTCGCTCAGTGCAGCGGCTGTCTCCCTCCTCCTCTTCCTATTTCAACTGAACCAGAGTCCATTTCTGGCCCATTTGAGGCCCATCTCTCTCTCTCTGCAAGCATGGCCATGGCTTCTCTGGTCTGGGCCTGGTTCGTTATGCTTCTTCCCTGTGTAGTTGTCCTGGCCAAACAAACATATATAGTCCACATGAACAACCACCAGAAGCCCTTATCCTTCGCCACCCACCACGACTGGTACTCTGCGCACCTCCAATCCCTGTCCTCTGACTTCTCCGACTCCTCATCTTCCCTTCTCTACACCTACAACAACGCCTATCATGGTTTCGCTGCCTCACTTGACCCAGCCCAAGCTGAGTCCCTCCGCCGATCCGACTCAGTTCTGGGTGTCTACGAAGACACGGTTTACACCCTCCACACCACTCGTACCCCCGAGTTCCTCGGCCTTAACACTGAGTTGGGCTTATGGGCGGGCCACCGTACCCAAGACCTCAACCAGGCCTCCCAGGATGTCATCATTGGTGTCCTCGACACAGGTGTTTGGCCCGAGTCGAAAAGCTTCGACGACTCGGGAATGCCCGCGGTACCCACTCGGTGGCGCGGTGAGTGCGAATCAGGGGTCGACTTCAGCGTTTCTGCCTGTAACAATAAACTCATCGGTGCTCGCAGTTTCTCTAAAGGCTATCGAATGGCATCTGGCGGGAGCTACCTAAAGAAGCCAAAAGAGAACGATACGCCTCGAGACCGAGACGGACACGGAACGCACACGGCCAGTACGGCAGCTGGGTCACAGGTAGCCAACGCGAGTCTTCTTGGATACGCCAGCGGTACGGCTCGTGGGATGGCGACACGTGCTCGCGTTGCAGCATATAAGGTGTGTTGGAGTACAGGGTGTTTTGGATCTGATATACTTGCTGGGATGGATCGTGCCATTGCTGACGGTGTTGATGTGCTCTCGCTTTCACTCGGTGGTGGGACCGCACCGTATTACCATGATACGATTGCCATCGGAGCATTCACTGCTATGGAGATGGGCATCTTTGTTTCCTGCTCGGCTGGGAACAGTGGTCCCGGTCTAGCTTCACTAGCTAATGTCGCTCCGTGGATCGCGACCGTTGGTGCTGGTACTCTCGACCGGGATTTCCCGGCATATGCCCGGCTTGGGAACGGGAACCGGTTCGCAGGCGTGTCGCTCTATAGTGGATCCGGGATGGGCGCGAAAGCGGTGGCTTTGGTTTACAGCAAGGGCAATAGTACGAGTAACATGTGCTTGCCCGGTTCGCTTGAACCGAACCTGGTTCGTGGTAAGGTGGTGCTTTGCGACAGAGGTATCAACGCACGTGTCGAGAAAGGTGCAGTTGTACGTGACGCGGGTGGATTGGGCATGATACTCGCGAATACGGCTGCGAGCGGCGAGGAGTTGGTGGCGGATAGCCATTTAATTCCAGCAGTGGCAGTGGGGAGGAAGATAGGGGATATGATCCGGGCTTATGCGCGGTCTGATCCTAATCCTAAGGCTCTGTTGAGTTTTGGTGGGACCTTGTTGAATGTACGGCCGTCGCCAGTGGTGGCGGCTTTTAGTTCAAGAGGACCTAACATGGTTACGCCTGAGATACTAAAGCCCGATTTGATCGGACCGGGAGTTAACATCTTGGCCGCTTGGTCCGAGTCAGTAGGACCCACCGGTTTGGACAGAGACACACGGAAGACTCTGTTCAATATCATGTCGGGTAAGTACTAACGGCTATTTTTTTTGGATTATTTTGGTAGATCTATAGAAGTACTACTACTAACGGCTAGTTAACTTAGAGAATGTGATATTATAGTGCAAGTACACTGACTTGTTATGCTTCTCCTGATCTCTACCAGTTGATTGGATGTTCCTGCCCGTCAACGGTTAGAATTGTTAAATTAGGGGAACCTATTGGTTGGTGGGGCACCAAGCATATCTAAAATCTAAATGGAGGATCCTCTCCGGGTTTTATCGAGTCATCAAGTTGGTGATGGCCAAGCATGAGCTACGTGGCACACTCTCTTACAGAACACTGACTACATCGATATTTGGCCCATCTCTATCTGGACCTCTAAAGACAAAAAGTCATCCTGATTAGTGATTTCTAACCGTTGGATTTGGATTCTTTTATATGGATTTATTTTTAACAGTGGGATTCGAGCATTATTTTAGATACTCTTTGATCTTCTGTATCAAAATTTTGATGCAGAAGTCCCTCAAATTGCAACGTAATAGACTCGTGCGGGCCCACTTGCCACTTAATGACTGGCCCACACTATGATAGACCTACTCACCAAAAATCAGCGTGATTGGTGATTTCTAGCCGTAGGATTTGAGCACCTGTTCATCATGAGCATTATGAACAGGCCTATGAGATGATTCCAAGCCCAGGATGAAAAAGTGCTCAAATCCAATGGCTAGGAGTCACTAATCACACTGATTTTCGGTGTTGGTCCACAAAGATGTGGGCCAAACATTCATGGAGGCAGTGGGCCCGAAAGAGTCTACTACGTGGCAAATCGAGGGACTTCTGCATCAAAATTTTGACACAGAAGTCGGTATCATAGATTTTTCCTCAGATCCAAAGGTCATAAATCACTAGATTTCGGATCATGAGAGGGTTTGAACGGTCCATTCTAATGGGTCATATCATCATGTCTGTAAAAAGGTCAGAATATTAATATTCTATTATTATAAAAAATAGCTGTTATTGCGGCCGTTATAACAGATATCCCGCGTTCTTTCTGATTTAAGGGTTATTAAGAAACGGAATGAGGGAGTTGCAGTTATAGGTTAGAACAGCCATTTTTGTTATAACGGCACTTTGTTTAAAGCAAGCTCCGTGAAAAGAAAAGTGTCAATCATTACCGAAAAAGAGTTAGACCGTGGAACTTACAGCTCAGCCTCAGCGTGTGCTAGATTCTGATCCGACAATGTGGTCGGTCCCACACTCATGTGACTGTAAATGATGATGATATTTCTCACAGCCCAAAGATCATGTTGATCGACGGTTAAAGTCCGCTGATGTTATTTTGTTATGTGATGCAGGAACATCAATGTCGTGCCCACACATCAGCGGTGTGGCAGCATTGCTGAAGGCTGCCCATCCTGATTGGAGCCCAAGTGCGATCAAGTCCGCACTCATGACAACTGCCTATACCCGCGACAACACAAAATCTCCTCTCCGTGATGCTGGAGACGGATCTGTTTCTACTGCATGGGCCCACGGGTCGGGTCACGTGGAGCCACAGAATGCTCTCAATCCCGGGCTCGTCTACGATATCAAAACTGAAGACTACATCGCCTTCCTTTGCTCTTTAGACTATAGCATTGAACACGTGCGGGCCATTGTCAAGCGCAACATCACTTGCTCCAGGCGGTTTGCTGACCCGGGTGATCTCAACTACCCGTCTTTCTCGGTACTGTTTGAGAACAAGAGGGTTGTCCGATACACCCGAGAATTGACGAACGTGGGACCCGCAGGTTCTGTTTATGATGTAACGGTTGGTGGGCCCTCAAGAGTTGGTGTGACAGTGAGGCCCATGAAGCTTGTTTTCAAAGAAGTAGGCCAGAAACTGAGATACACAGTAACATTTGTTGCAAAGAAGGGCAGAAGTCGGATGACAGGGGCTGCGTTCGGTTCGATTGTTTGGAGCAACGCACAGCACCAAGTGCGGAGCCCGGTTTCTTATCAATGGACACAGCCATGAGATCATGTAATCTTTGGATTTCCTGTTTTAATTTGTCCCGACAATCACACAATGGTTGGTGGAGACAAGGAAGAACGGTCTGATGGCAGTTCAGACTTCAGATAGGAGGGGAATTTCCAGTTGGGACTTTGTATTCGTGTGCAACCTATTATGTGATACAAGGAAACATCAAATCATTAAAAAGCCCTTTTCCTTTTTTTACAAATCTGTCCCTACAATATCTAATACAGTTGAATCAAGACAGGGGCTTTTTAGTCACTGTAAACTCTTTTTTACTCGCAATGTTTTTCTTCTTTTTATTTTGGGTTGCGATGTAACAAGCGTAAGCTTGCACAATTTTTGTTACTTACAGCAGCCACTGGGCCCACTGACCGCATGGATGTTTCGTCCACCCCTTGGCGGATATATATAGGCCTGGCAATTTGGTCTGCGGTCCCTGCTTGGCCCAAAAGTCAGCCTTAATCGGTCCAGCTAGCCTGCCCCGAACTGGCCCGATATTTTCATCGTTTTCAATTTTGTTCTATATATTTTTAAATTGACCGGGTCAAACCCAGGCTATGGCCCGCTTCCTACTGGCCTTGGGCCGGGGCCGGGGTCTAGGCCTTCGAGCCAGGCCCAGCACGGCGGGCCGAATTGGCAGGCTAAGGTATACACACCAAAAATCAACATAATTGGTAATCTCTAGCCATTAGATTTTAGTACTTTTTAAGCATGATTCTAGCTGTGGAATTCAAATAAATTCTATGTAATACGGGAAATCGGAAACAAATAAGAAAAAACGTAAAAAAAAAAAAAAACATCAAGTACTTGTTGATTGGTGGGTCCTACTCCAGACAAACATATTAATTAGGTGACTCTTGACTGTGGAGACAAATTTGGTCCACAAGATTTCCAAGGCTCTTGAGGTTTCTCATGAAATAAATTCACGGCCAAACTTTAGCCGAGATTTTCAGAAGGCGTAAGACACCATGCGACGCCCTAGTCCATGGGTCGTCCGGCGCGTGATCGGTACTAATATAGAAACAGAGAGTATCATAAGGGAAAATAACCTAAGGCCACAATTCGAGGTCTATGGATGTTAATAATTCATTTGAAACCAGTGTTAATTAAGGTTCTGGATTAAAAAAAAAAAAAAAAAAAATTCAAACCTTAAGTCTCGTAAAAAATCTAATTTTTTTTTTCTAAGAACCAACAATACCAATCTGAAAACTACAGACAGAAAAATACATTTAATTTCCTTAGAATTCATGGAGAAGAAAATAATATATCTAAACTTACACTTTGGACAATTTGTAGACAACCCTCTCAAGACAATTTGGAGTATAAAGGTCATAACAAATCACCAAGATCGACGGTAAAGGTGATTCCACTTGGGTTTGAAAGATAATCTAGGAAACTAGGTGATGGGATCCTTTTTCAAGTGAATCTTTCCTTCTGTTTTTGGGGGAGAAAGCATCTTAAAAGTGGTAGAACTCATCAATCACATACCCACCCCCTTTTATCCAATAAAACCCCACGTGAGTGCCTACTTCAAAAACCGCATACTTACAGTCATTTATGAGTTTTTGGTTGCCTTTGTTATGCTTCAACACTATCACCGCATCGTGATAAATTTGCCCCTCGTGCCCGAAATGCATATTTGTTGAATACCCTTATGGTAAAGTAGGCTATTGCCCTTATTTGGAGAGAATCGGCGAGATTCTAGCATACACTTAAAATTAACTCCATAATCCACTGCCCTGCCAGTGGGAGAGTCGTGAGACAGTGCCAAGAGGCAAAGATCCTTCTTTTTCAACTTGCTGGGTTGGGCTTAATTTATTCTAAGACAGAAATTGTGCTAAAACCAGGTTCATAGCCGTGGAGATTTGAGCTTTGGCCAATTAGAGTTTGTAAAAACTTTTGGCTGGAAGGTTGTCACCACAAGATCTTATGGCATGGCCCGAGTTGCAAAAACCTTGGTCGACATATTTCATGTCCGTACACAAAGAGATCACACCATGCTGATTTCCAATTGTACTGTCAAATGCTGTTGCATGTAAGCCAGCCAAACTTGGAAGGTCTCCCGACCTCGGCCAGGTTTGGATCCCAGTTGAGGTGCACTTAATACCTATGAGTCCTATCTTAGGCATGCATGTAAATATGCAACGCCTGGCCCAACTTTAACCTGATCTTAAATAAATAGCCCAGTCCAAATATCTAACATGGGCTTAGCTTGATTATTTTTTTGCCTCTCATGGGCTTGGGTACACTTGGGCCAGGTCACTATTTCAAATCCAGACTTGAGCCCAGTCATTTCCAACCGTAGATTCAACCTAATAGGATGGTCGACAGCTTTAACGTACAGCAAGATTAACACCACATATTCCTTTGTTAATTATGTTAAGGATTGCTCATCAATGAAAATTACGTTAATCACTGATTTAGAGTGTGGTATGTGATATGTGGCCACATGGGTTGCAACATAGAATCAGCATATGGGCTATCCCCAACCAAATCAGACGGAAGACACCAAATTCTGGCCCCACCTAAACGCGATTGGGCTCCTCACGATGTGGACCCCATCACTCCATTCGATCGACCCGAACTTCGCTGTCGCAGAACCCGACAGACCCGTCACCGCGCTGGAGAATGTGATTACATACGACAAGATCTGGTTCTGCGCGTTAAACACAAGCTTACTTGGTGAAACATTTATCTCAACCGACGGTGGAGCCCTCACGCTTGCCTCATAAACGGCATCAACTGAACTTCCCACGTTCCTAACTTCCCTCTTATAACTAACCACATCACCGTTAGATTGAAAGACAACAGAGAAAGATGGATAGTTCAAATCACCCGGACTAGCCAATTTCTGTGAGCCGCAATCCACGCTAGCTTTATCCTTAGTGAAGACTGATATCCGCTCGGAGTCGTATCCGATGGAACAGAGGAATGCCACGTAATCATGGACATTGACGTCGTACACCAACCCAGGATTAAGGGCCCTATTAGGGTCCACGTGTCCTGCACCCTGAACGAACGGTGTGGATTCTTCACCAGTCGCAAGATCTGTTATGTTCTTCCCTGCGTTGTCTAGATTGTAAGCGGTTGTCATAAGGGCAGATTTTATGGCTGCTGGGGTCCACTTCGGATAGGCCTTCCGTAGCAAAGCAGCCAATCCGCTCACGTGCGGGCAGGACATGGAGGTGCCAGAGATTATATTAAACTCGACTCGTCTTGGGTCAATGTCCAAATCGGTCGGACTGGATTTTCCGGTCCAACCGGCTAAGATATTAACACCCGGAGCAATAACGTCCGGTTTAAGAATCTCTGGTGTTTGATGGTTCGGACCACGGCTCGAAAAGGCTGCAACCTTAGGAGCCGAAGGTGAAGCCCCAATCACCGTTCCTCGAAATTCAATTCTGGCGGTCGGCGATGGCTGTGATCTGATATAATCCCGGATCTTATCAGCGGCTATCTGACCCACCATAGTTGCTGGAATGAGATGGGAATCAGCGATGAGCTCCTCGCCGCTGTCATCGGTGTTAGCAAGGATCATTCCGGCGCCACCGGCAGTTTTCACTGCGCTTCCCTTCTCTACTCTCGCGTTACCGCCGCGATCGCAAACAACCATCTTTCCAGCAACTTTAGATGAATCAAGCTGCCCCGTGTAGCAAAATCTACTACCGCAATCGGCAGCTTGGACCAATGGGAGATCCGAATTATCAAGCGGATCGCCCGAATAAAGTGAGACTCCACCGAAGACCCTCCCATCACCAAGAATTACATCGGCGGGGAATTCTCTATCGATAGTCGACGCGCCAACGGTCATAATCCACGGTGCAATGTTGACAGCAGTAAACGGGCCGGGTCCAGAATTACCTGCGGAGCAAGAAACAAGTACGCCTTTCTGTGATGCACCGAACGCGCCGATCGCGATCGAATCCTGATCGTACTCAGGAGCAAATCCGGAGGCACCGACGGATAAAGAGATCACATCAACACCATCCGCAACAGCTTGATCCATCGCAGCGAGTATGTCTGAATCAAAGCAACCAACGCTCCAACAGATCTTGTACACCGCAATCCTCGCCTTGGTTGCCATTCCACGAGCTTCTCCGACTGCAAATTTGTAGAAATCGGCATTACTAACGGCAGCACCAGCTGCCGTTGATGCCGTGTGGGTGCCGTGCCCTTCGGTATCTCTTGGTGATTTGGATTCTGCGGTCTCATCAATCGGTCTTTCCAACGTGGCTTCGTATCCTTTATAGAAGGCTCTCGCACCGATTATCTTTCGATTACAGGCGGAATCCGGGAAATCGGGTCCTGTCTCACATACACCTTTCCATTTTTCTGGTACCGGAGAAAGGTCGGGATCGGAGAAGCTCCGGCGTTCAGGCCATATCCCTGTGTCGAGAACTCCAATCACAACATCGTCAGCGTAATCAGAGTTAGGCCAGAGACCAAAGGAATCGGCAAGGCCTAGGAAGTGAGGGGTGCGTGTGGTGTGGAGTTGGTGGGTCCGATCTTGGAGAACTGAGACGATGCCAGGAAGATGGCGGAGCTCCGCAGCCTGAGAGGTGGTGAGGCGGGAGGCGAAGCCGTGGACGGCATGATTGTAGTTGTAGAGGATTTTGGTGGTGTGAGGGGAGGGATGAAGGGATTGAAGGGTTGAGGCGTACCAGTCATGGTGGGTGGTGAAGATGGGAGGCTTTTCTGATTTGGAGACGTGGACGATGAAAGTCTCTCGTTCGTCGGATGATAGAGCTGACGAAGGGATGATGTAGAGAAAGAGAAAAAAGGCGATACAGGGAATCGCCATGGTTTTCTTCTTCATCTTCTTCTTCCCCAAGAAATCTGGAGACTGGAATACAGATATTGGACACTGGCCACTGGCCAGTGTTGGAGACTCTAAGCTCAGGATATAGATGAGAGAGAGAGAGCGAGAGGTATGGGTTTCTGATGTTTAACGTACCGTTTGTCGTGACGTTCTCGCTAGCTTTGGCTTCGTGCGCACGATGGTTTACCGTTCCCTTTACTCTTATACCAGAATTACACTTACATGAAGTGGGACCCAATTTTTTGTTGTCTGATCTTTTACGCCAAAACCGGATCTGATTGAATAATCCAAGAGTAGGTTAACTAATGTAAGTAATCAGTGACTAATCACGAATCAGGCTGATATTTGCTCTGTAGGTCCATCCAGGGATTGGCCAAACATCCATACGGTCAACGTCCTCAAAGAGCGTGTAACGTGGATCTTGATCAACATTTTTGCAGATATTCTTTTAAATATGAATGGGTCCCACGACTCCCACCTCCATGACGACGCAGCTTTATTGGTAAAAGTGTGCTGGTTTTATTGGCAAAAGGACAAGAGAGATTATTAAAGAGGGAAGGAGCAGTGTTGCTGTCAACTCACATACGTCCTACTCGTACGATGGAATCAAGACCATCGCTGGGTCTTATGAAGGACATTTCCCTGAGGTTGATGGCATAATTTCCAATCGGAAAATGTCGGTGTTCAAGGCGATTATATCTTTGATGATGGATTACAGTATGAGCCAGGTGACACATTCTAACTGTACGAATGTTTGGCCATCCTTAGGTGGACCCTACATACCAAAAGTCACCCTGATTATTGTTTTATAACCGTTGGATTAGGTTCTTTTTCATGTGCTGATTTTTGACCGGGATTCGGGCAATATTTTAGGTACTCAGATCCAAATGTTAGATTGGTTTTTGGTGTGGTCCACAAGAGATGGGCCAATCCTCCATTTAGTCGGTGTTCTCTAAAGTTGTGCCACGTGGCTTATACTATAGCCAGTTATCAAAGATTTATTCCAACTTTTTTTATTTTATTTTTTATAAGTACGTCTTTATTGAAAAATGCCTTAGAGGCTAAGGAAGCCCACAAGAAAAAAAATAGCAACACAAGTCGCTCACTACCAATCCTAATTGGTCATAAGATCTCCTATTAGAAGTCTTGAAAAGGATCAAGTTATATGTTTAGAAGTCTATAATTTAAGGCCAAAATAAACTGGTTTTGTTGATGTTTCTGCACCGTTTCTTGGGCATTTCCGTACCGTTTTCCTCTCCATTTCCTTCGAAGTTTTTGTGCACATTTCTCCATTTCGGAGAAATCATACTGTACCCGTTTCTCAAACTCATTTTTTGGAAACGTCTATTACCATGGGAAACACGTTTTCTGGTAACTATGGTTTTAAATAGGGTAATTGTAAATCTCGATGACCATTCCACGAATCCCAAATTATCACATGAATTTCAAGGAACATCCAATGGTTTGGACCTTAGGACGACAATTATACGGTATCCGTTCCTATCATTTCCCTATTTTGGCAGCAGTGATATATATAATCGTCTTTAATGGATATCATCGCTATCTTCTTCCCAAATTCCAAACAACTCATGGTCACCCGCGACATTGTCACCACAGTAGAAAGTGAACAACGGTCGGTTAGAGCGAACTCCAAAAAT
The DNA here is from genome assembly GCA_035048495.1 of Euptelea pleiosperma. Lineage (NCBI taxonomy): Eukaryota > Viridiplantae > Streptophyta > Magnoliopsida > Ranunculales > Eupteleaceae > Euptelea > Euptelea pleiosperma. The sequence goes on from CM068548.1 coordinate 14,653,034, forward strand.
GATGCGCTACAATGATATCCAATTGTAGTAAATAGTTTGACACGTGATCTCAAATTAAAATTAGTAGACACGATAAAAGGAATAATAGTTATATTAAATGGATGGCTACAAACTATGAACGGATTATTAACATAATTAATGCTCATGCACTTCATGTTAGATTAGAAAAATATGATTAAGAGATAATTTTAGGAATGATGTAGTGAATATGAAACTGCGGATGAATGATGTAGATTTGGAGTGCAATTCTTAAATTTGCGATGGCATATGATCTTGTAATAACAAACGTATACTTTTAAAAGCGAGAAATATTTTTTTATATTTAAGAGTATCAAATATGAGCTAAATATATATATATTTATATATGGGTCAGGATCGGGGGACAACATTTTTCATACATCTTTTTTTACAACAATTTTGACATATCAACATGGAAGATGAATCAATAGCTGATTTTTGGTGAGGATGATCTCCTCACTATATAGATCACCCCTACAAAAAATCAACATGTCCCGAAATTTCTAACGCCATCAAATGTGGTTTTCAATAAGTTAACGATAAACCATAGAGACCGTCCTTGCCAAAAATAAACGCATTCCAAAACTTCTAATTTATATATTGGGCCGCACCAAGTTTTTGTTGTCAAATTTGTTGTAAAAAGTGTTGTCCCCCTATCCTGATCCTAACTCTTATATGGACAACAATTCCATACAATATTTTTTACATCAATTTTGGCATAGGCCAATGTATAAATTAGAAGTCTTGGAATGGGGTGATTTTTTGCGAGGATGGTTTCTATAGTGAGGAGATCATCTTCACAAAACTTCAAATCAATCCGATATTCCTATATCGGTTTACAAGTTGAAGAATTATAGACCGTCTATTTTTATCGTTAACTTGAAAACCACATTTGATGGGATTAGAAATTTTAGAATGAGCTGATTTTTTGTTGGGGTGATCTATATGATGAAGAGATCATCCTCACCAAAAATCAGCTATTGATTCATCTTCTATGTGGATACGCCAAAATTATTGTCAAAAATGTTGTATGAAATTGTTGTCCCCCAATCCTAACCCTATATATAAATATAGACACACGCACACATGTTAGGAGGAATGAGCTATCAATATACAAAGAATATAAGACAGCTGCCAATATTTTGCTTCTCGTACAACCTGCAAGCCCTTTAAGATAGCCTTCGCCTCAGCCTCTTTAGCTGAACCTGCTTTGTCAGGGAATCCACATGCTAAGATCATAGAAGAGGAATGATCTCGAATAATAAATCTCACACCAGTCGAATGAGAGCCAGATTTCCAAGCACCATCCATATTAATGGTCAAGTTACAGGTCTTAAGCTCGAACTTGGCCATTAATTATAGCCTTGTGCCTACTCTAAGGTGCATGTATCACATGCTTTTAAATAATGAGAAAATGAATTTAAAGGTTATCTTCTTTACTCAAAAGCTTATCAACTTTCTTATTCAAAATGCTCAAAGCATTGTCAACTAAACTAACTATTTTATTTTTCTTTCATTCAACTAAAACATTACAAGGTGAAAGGAAATTAAGGATCTTCGACAACTTCTAAAACATTACCAGGTGAAGATTTCTAACTTTCCCCAAAGTTCAGCCGGAGTGATCTTTGCGACGAAAGAGCTTTGATGAATTGCTTGTCCTAATTAGGTTTCAATGAATGAATGTTCTTTGAATTTCGTATGTGGTGGTCTTTGGAATTCGTGGTTAAGATCTCGAAGACCATTATTTTTCTTGTAAAAGTTCGCCTCGAACTCGAATTTCAGGCTTCTTGAGCCTGGCTCGGGTTCCACCCTCTACCCGGACCGAATTCAGGCTTGATACTGAGAGCCCAAATGCATTTTAAAAAAATCTCCATTTCTATATTTATTTAGATATAAATTTTTTTTTTTAAAGTTTTAGTTACCCGAAACCTAGTCTATTAAACAACCATTTACCCCAAAAGATCGACCAATTAGGGAAAGGTGAAACAATTATGTATATCAATGGATTGTCAGGCCAACACAACATGTGCGTGGGAATACACCATCCACTAACACGCCCTCTCAGCAAGAATACTTAAGGCTATGATACAATATTAAACAACCATTTTCCCAAAAGATTGACTTATTGGGGAAACGCGAAACAACTATCAGGCCAAGCCAACGCAACATGTGCGCGGGAACACACCATCCGCTAACATGGTCCATGCTCATTCTAAGACAATTTTTCGGGACTGGGATCAGCAAAGCTCATCGAGTTTCGGCGTGGCCCAAACTTCGGAATGGGTAACCTGCATGTACACCCATACCGCCATGGCTCCGTTCAAGCATTAAACAATTCAATACTCTGATGATTAAGAGCAACGATTTTTAAAATACAACTTGTGGCCATATTAATTATGGCCATATGCCTACTCTAAAGCACATGTATCACATGCTTTCAACCAATGGGAAGATGACATTAAAAGGTATCCTCTTTACTCAAAAGCTTACCAACTTTCTTATTAAAAATGGTCAAAGGGTTATCCACTTACTTATTAAAAAGGGAAAATGCTGCCCCACCCACAGATAACATTATAATGTGATGGGAAATGAAGGAACTGTTTGGCTACAACACTTTATGTGCTCCATCTCCGGCTAAGATCAGTCTTGGACCGACTCCAGGGAGAAAAACAAGGAGCGCTAGAATCGCATTCTGTAGCCAAACATAACTAAACAAAGAGTTTTAATCAAAATGCTGCCTTCAGAAACTACTATTTCATTGAAAAGTGAAGGCTATTACATGTTCATTATTCACTAATCAATCTCACTCAAATGGAAGACACAAAATCTTCACCCCAGGTAAACGCGATCGGGCTCCTAACGACGTGGACCCCGTCGCCCCACTCGATCCAACCAAACTTGGGCGATGTGTCGTCCATCTGATTGGCCACACTTGAGAATGTGATCTCATATGATAAGCTCTGATTTTGTGCACTAAACACAAGCTTACTTGGCGAAATTGCAATCTCAACAGACGGTGAATCGGACACCTTGACCTCATAAACGGCATCCGGTGATTTTCCGACGTTCTTCACGACTCTCCGATAAGTAACGACGTTGCTGTCGGACTTGAAGACGACTGAGAAAGATGGATAGTTCAGATCACCTGGACTAGTCAACCCAATTGTGGAACAGTCCACACTTTGATCCTTGACTATAACTGCTATCCTGTCTTCATCATATCCAATGGAACAGAGGAACCCAATGTAATCATCAACACCGAGATCATAAACTAGACCCGGATCAAGAGCTCTGTTGGGGTCCACATGTCCAGACCCATGTTCGAACGGTGTGGATTCTTTGCCAGTTGCAAAATCTATAATATTCTTTCCTGTATTGTCGACATTGTAGGCAGTTGTCATGAGGGCGGATTTTATTGCGGCCGGGCTCCATTGTGGGTAGGCCTTACGGAGCAAGGCAGCTAAGCCGCTCACGTGCGGGCAGGCCATAGACGTGCCCGAGATTATATTGAACTCAACTCGTCTTGGGTCAACGGCCAACTCGCTTGGGCTGGTTGCTCCACTCCAACTCGCCAAGATGTTGACACCTGGAGCTATCACGTCCGGCTTGATGATCTCTGGAGTGACATCGTTGGGACCACGGCTCGAGAATGGTGCAACCTGTGGGGCGGAGGGTGAAGGCCCAATCACCGTCCCTCGAAAGTCAATTGTAGCATTTGGTGCTGATTGGGACCGGATGTAGGCCCGGATCTTGTCGCCAACCGTCGGATCAACCATAGTGGCAGGGAGGATGTGTGCATCAACAGTAGCCCACGGGCCAGTACTGGCAGTGCTGGCAAGGATCATGCCGGCACCACCAGCTTGCTTGACTGCACTTCCCTTCTCAACATTACTGTTACCTCCGCGATCACAAAGGACAATTTTGCCCTTGACATCAGAAGAGAGAGTCCCTGGCACGCAGAGTCTGTGACCGTGGTCTCCGGCGTAGACAAGAGGGAGATTGGAAGGTCTAAGTGGGTCACCAGAGTAGAGAGAGATCCCACGGTAGACACTTCCATCACCGAGAATGGCATTAGCGGGGAAATCTCGATCGATCGTTGAGGCACCAACGGTCAAGATCCAAGGTGCGATGTTCTCTAGAGTTGACTTACCAGGCCCGGAATTTCCTGCTGCGCAAGAGACTAGTACACCTCTCTGGACGGCCCCGAATGCACCAATCGCAAATGAGTCATCATCATAATCAAGGCCGTTGCTAATGCCGACCGAGATGGAGATCACATCGACCCCATCATTGACCGCTTGATCCAAGGCCGCTAGTATATCCGCATCTAAGCAACCTTCCTTCCAACAAATCTTGTAAGCAGCAATCCTTGCCTTGGTTGCCATACCCCTCGCTTCTCCAACAGCGTACTCATAAAACCCAGCATCTAGAACAGCTGATCCCGCAGCTGTCGATGCAGTGTGGGTCCCATGCCCATCGGTGTCTCTTGGTGATTTTGACTCCAACGTCTCATTGATCGGACCGTAGTTAGCTTCATACCCGGCATAGAAGGCTTTTGCTCCGATAAGCTTCTTATTGCAAGATGAGGCTGGGAAATCAGTGCTGATCTCGCAACCGCCTTTCCATATGGTGGGTACGGGTGAGAGACCATCATCTGAGAAGCTACGACGCTCCGGCCAGATACCCGTGTCGAGAACTCCGACAACTACGTCGTCAGCGAAGTCCGAATTTGGCCAGAGACCTGAGACCTTAGTAAGGCCTAGAAAATCGGGTGATCGGGTTGTCAGAACGTGGCGGATCCGCTCCGGCACAACCGATTGAATTCCAGGGAGGTTTCGGAGAGCTGATGCCTGAGTTGGGGTGAGCCGGGCAGCGAAGCCGTGGAGGGTGTGATCGTAGGTGTAGAGTATTTTGGTGGGGTGGGGTGAGTGAGGAAGAGATGTGAGCGTTGATGTGTACCAATGATGGTGGGTGCTGAAGATTGCAGGCTTCTGCGATTTCAGCACGTGGATAATGAACGTCTCCTGTTTCTCCTGTGAGAGAGTTGAGGGGATGGTAGACAGAAAGACAAGAAACGCGATGCAGGGAATCACCATGGTTTTTTTCCTTCCCATCTTTGACTAAAGGGAGACGTGGATAAGTTGGAACAGAAGGAGGCATCGGTTTATATAGACACTGAACTCCGAAGAATGTGCCAGGTGGTGCATTTTATGTGCTCCACAGCTCCACAGGAAACAATGCTCAACAGTGTAAATTTGTTCGAACCATTTACGTACCAGAAAAATGGTAAAGTATAGTCCATTATCCCACGTGAGTTTTAAAGAAACAGAGGTGGTAATGTCGTGGGTATATTATATAGGCCCACTTGGTTCCCTTGACGATCCATCCATCACATGCACATGATTACTCACCTTCGATGACACCTGTAGTCAGCGACGCCCTTGGGCCCACAAAAATGCAATGTAGGAGCTACGAGAGTCCTCTGCATCCAAAATCCTCTTCATCTACAGGGTTTTGAAAAGAAAAGTGGATGTCTAAAATATAGTCGAGGGGAAAAATGAAAAATAATGGAAAAAAAAAGATCTCAAATTGAAAATTTGAATTTCAAAATTGCAGTAAAATTTATAACGTGAAAAATAAGGGAAAATAACGGAAACCATTTTTTTAATAAAATAACGGTCGTTATTTTTGTTATAACGACCATTATCATTATAACGGCCACTATTTTCAAAAAAAAAAACAGCCATTATTTCTGTTATGCCAAAAATAACGGCCGTTATTTTCTGAATGTTAAAACAATATAGAATTAATCTTCAGTCCGGCTGCATTGGTCATCCATTGTCCAGCCGCGACACTAAAGAATGACACCTGGTAGTGTATGGACTGTGCCCTATTAGATTAGGGCCCACTCAAAGTTTGCCACTGGGAGTACTCTTTGGGGCCCACTTACCATATGTATATTTGGTCCAGCTCTTGACTAATCTACAGATAAAAAATCAATATAACTAGGGCCTGTTTGGTACATGAGAAAAAGAGTTCCAATGGCGAATATTTAGTCATACAAATATTATCTTGGCTAAATATTTGAGCATGTCAATATTTAACAATGTTTGGTTCGTGTATTAGCTAGCTTACTTCATTTTCTTTCAATTTGTGTGAGTCCCACATATTAAAGTAAGTCAAATATGCGTAAAGCCAGTGTAGGACCCACATATTAGGTCAAAGGATAAAAAAAAACTCAATTTTATCTTTTTAATATATTAAAAAACTCATGTTTATTAAAAATAGTTATTTTCCCAACAAAGCTTAATTAGTGTAAAAATGTTTACTCAGGGGGGATGAAATAATTTGTAGGCCCAGCTAAATATTCGGTGCGGGCAAATGGCTGCCAAACCTGCCCGGACAAATATTATATTAGCGTCCACAAATATTTTATTTTCCCGCTGCAGTGGCTTACCAAACATGACCTTAGTGTTTTTTTTTTGGTAATAAGGACATTAGTGATTTATAACCCTTGGATTTAGCATTTTAATAACGTGGTCTTTGACAGTTGAATTTGAACATTTTTTTTAGGATGCTAAAATATAACTATTATAAATCACCGATCAAGCTGATCTTTAGGTCCTAAAAAATATATTTGGTATTTAGTTCCATCAAGAGGTTGACCACAAAATCTGGGTAGAAGGAAATGGAATTGAGAAACACGTTGGTGGCATCCAAGAAGTAAAGATCATGTCCTGGAAAAAGCAAATGACTTCATTTATTGATGTTGTGCACGCGCAAAATGTGTACCGGGAAAGTTGGAGCATGAGCAGGGACAAATCTAGTCTGCAACCATTTGCAGACTTAACCATATGCAAACATTGTCAGTACAGTTGGATTTCCCTTGAAAAATGTGTTAATTCAAGATTCTTTAAAAAAAATATTTTATAAATTAAAAATACATTTTTAATGAGCATTCAATGATGGGTGCGATATGTTTACATACTTTTAAGTCTGCAAATGGTTGCAGACTAGATTTGTCCATGGTTCCTCCTCTTCTGTTTTTGGGCGAAGTATAAGAGCTTTATTGGATTGAGACCTTTAGGTTTTAAAAACGTTTTTTATATTAATGAATCATTGAGTAAAACTTGTCACGAGATGTTATGACCGAAGCCGGTCACAACCCACATTACGATCACTATTAGAGGGCAACCGTATGGTTGTCTGGTCCCACTCCCTCGATGGACCTCAAACCACAATAATTCCCTAGCCACTACATTCTAGGACTGGCAATGGATCGGGGTTACTGATTTGGTACTGATCCGATAAGAAATCCAATTGATCCGGACCCGATCGGATCAATAAAATTCAGTTCCGGAGCTGATCCGATATGATTAGATCGGTTTCAAATCTGATCCGATAACAGATCGGATATTGGATCGACAATCTGTGATCCGGTATCGATCCGATAACGAAAAATAAAGTTCCAGACCCAGTTTTTTTGAATCAGATCTCGAGTTTGATCTGATCCATAGGCAGCCCTACTAGATTCCAACTTTTTCATAGGTGATTTCAAGCAATTGAATTTGAACATATTTTTGGACACTCAGCAATTGACTTGTTAGAGATCACCAATCAGGATGATTTTAGTGTGTAGGTCCATCAAGTGGTGGGCCATTCATTCATGGATCAGTAGGCCTGAAAGAGTATGGCAAATGGTGCATTTCTATGTGCTCCACGTGAAAAAAATGTTCGACAATGTAAATTTGTTTGGACCTAAGATCATGGTTTTAAAAACGGCTGTTTAAACGGTAATGCCCCAAGCCCGTTTCCGTTAAAACCGTTTAAACACGTTTTATCGGTTTTGAAAAAAAACGGTCATTTTTTTGTTTTAACGGCTGTTAAAATCATTTAAACAGCCGTTTAATTCTGAAAATTTTTATGAAACAAACGGCCGTTAAATCCGTTTAATTCCCATTAAAATCCATTAAATTCCTTTATTTATTTAATTTTTTTGCAAACTTCAAAATTTGAATTTCAGCGCCATTTTTTCCGTTTTTTTCCGTTAAAACCCGTTAAATTCCATATTTTTTTCAATTTTGCCCATGACCGTTCCAATCCGTTTTAAGGGCCGTTTAAACGGTTTAAACGGTAACGCCCCCAGTCCGTTTAACCATTAAAACGGCCTCCTTTAAACCTTGCCTACATCCTTTTTCTTAATTTTATATACCACAAAAAATGGTATAGTATAGTCCATTATCCCACGTGAGTTTTAAAGAATCAGAGGAGGTAATGTCGTGGGTATATTATATAGGCCTACTTGGTTCCCTTGACGATCCATCCATCACAGGCACATGAAGAAATCGCCTATTAAAAAATGGAGAATTATAGCACGTATTAAGCCGTATGAAATCATCAATGACCATTTCATCCGGCTTTTAGAACGTTCGACTCATGAGTCCCTTTTCGTTCAACCCTTGTACGAAGCGTTAACACAAATTTGGGATACTACCAGATTTTTCAATCTACTCGATGATTGATGCGTGGCATCCGCGTGCGTCCGTATTATAGCTTCAAGAATCAACAGATGGCGATCAGATGGATCAAGTTCTCATCCGCCAAAAGCATGCGAAGCCCCGTGACATATCCAAACAAAAGCTCTCAGATCATCAGTAGGACAAATCAAACAAATTTATGTTTCCTAATCAACTTAAGGGTCGTGATGTAACAAGTTCTCAAAAAATGGTTGCATTCAACGGCTATAAGAACGCCTTAAAAAGTGCTAAAAAGTGTTAAAATCTAATGGTTATAGATTACCAATCAGGGTGATTTTTGGTCTGTATATCCACAAAGGGGTGGGATAAACATCCATGCGGTCAGTGGACTCAAATGACAGTGGTGACTACCAAAAATGCCGCTTCCACTAATGAAACAGGTTCAGGCATACCTTGTTACATCTTTTTCCTCAACTTAATTCCATCCACCCGACAGTCGGATGGTCCGATCATTCCGATAAAATTAAAGCTTCTAGCCACTCAGCACGATCCAGTAAAAGCTCTTACTCAGTACGATCATTCTGATAAAATTAAAGCTTCTAGCTACTCAAAACGATTCAATAAAAGCCCTTACTCAGTACGATCTTATCATCTACCTATCAGTCAGATAGTCCGGCCAGGTAAGATCCTGTAACTCATCATGATCTCATCTACTCACCAGTCGGATGGATCAGTCTGACCAAATTCTTATAAAAAATGATCACATTCACCTAGCAATTGGATGGTCCAATCAGTTTGATGATCCAATAGAGTGAAGCTTCTACTCAGCTCAATAGGTAAATATCTACCTATCAGTCAGATAGTCCGGCCAGGTAAGGTCCTTTAACTCATCATGATCTCATCTACTCACCAGTCGGATGGATCGGTCTGACCAAATTCTTATTAAAAAATGATCACATCCACATAGCAATAGCAATTGGATGGTCCAATCAGTCTGAAGATCCAATAGAGTGAAGCTTCTACTCAGCACAATAGGTAAATATCTTCCTATTAGTCAGATAGTCCGGCCAGGTAAGGTCCTTTAACTCACCATGATCTCATCTGCTCACTAGTCGGATGGATCGGTCTGACCAAATTCTTATTATAAAATGATCACATCCACATAGCTTCTACTCAGCACAATAGGTAAACATCCTTTGCACTCATGTCTTGCAAGGGATAGTGATCTCATATTGTCTAGAGGCGAGGTGAACCAGCACCATTTTCACCAAATTAATAGGGTTTAGTCATTAATGTTATCCATTTCTGTTGCCTACATGGAACAAATAATGTTGTTTGTCAGGTAGGAAACAATCGTTGAACTTATTTCGTGTATGTAGAACAACCGCTGACATAAAGATTACTTGGTTCAATTGATGGATCGCCTTATATAGACAAAAGATTACTTGTTAATTTGTATGCGAGAGTTATTGCATAGCTTGAGCCTGTAGCCAAACATCTATATAATAAGGGAGCTCAATAAAGGTATAGAGGATAGATGAGATTTTCCCGTTCATCTCATGCGAACAGTCAGATCTTCCCCTCTTATTACCCAAGCCACTAAAATATATCTTCCTCGTAAGCGACATAAAGATTGCTGGGTAAGATAAACCGATCACATTTGGCCCGACATGTGCCCACCTAGCCCAAGTCATTTCATTTTAGTTTTATTTTCACGATCCAATACCGTTTGGACTCTCCTTTCCCACCCTAAGGCACCAGATTTTTGCAAATGGGAGTGTCGTGGGCACGGACAATATACTAGTAACTAAAGAAGGCACTTGTCGCGACCCGAACCCGAGACCCATGACCTGACCTAGAAGAGTATGGATCGAACCTGGTATCCGAGGCTAAGGCACGAGGCGCGGATTTAAAATAATATTAATGAAATAGTAAGCATGTATCTAAGTCAATACACCAATCAAAATGAATCAATCTCATAATGATAATTTTAATAAATTAAAGTAAATCTGAAACTTATTTTCGATTACATTTCAAGTGTCAAATAACAACCTACTAGGAATAACTAGGAATTCAAATGACTGAAAATAAGCATGAACATCTTCTCTAAGAAAAATAATAAACATGTTAATATCCTATGGCCTTTATCACTGAGCTGCCGGTCCATCCGGTATATCTGCAAAAACGTTAGGATAGGTTGAGTTATCAACAACTCAGTAAGTTTCGCTCCACCACCCATACTTCTATGGGGATGAGCAGTTAAACATGATAAAATCCATACAATAATCAAAGTGTGCATCAATAATATTGGTAATCAAATAATTGGACTCATCGGATAAATTCTAAAACCCTAATGAGTCAAAATATAAATGAGAATGCAATGAGTGGCTAAACACGTGACTTTCTTACGGGCGGACTATACTGTTAATTCAACAACAAGGATCCACGGATGTTTCAGGTCTTTCACCATTGGGAGCAAAATATCCCCGTTGCTCTTTAGGCTTGCTCTCGGAATTTGAGAAAGCATCCAAGGGGTCAAGATCTCAACCGATCAAATTGAACCCAACCGAATAATAAATAACAAAATCAATACCGTGAGCCCCTATGCATCTCTAATAATAATAATCAATAATCTGAGATAATATCTAAAATAACCATGTCTCAATACATGCAGATAAATCAACGGGAATGCATTGAAATCGATATACATGCTTTTCAACCTAAACTGAAATAAGTTTTCTATTTTAAACACATGTAATTAATAATATAATAATTTTAAAATACAACCATAGAAGTAAAATATCGGGAACAGAATCCTACCTTAGCTAGCTATTCGATTAGCTACAATTCCGCAAATCGGTTCTCTTTGCGATAATTCAACTCATTATTAGACCTTCAATGTTTGTCATTGAGTTAGGCGTTAATTAAGTAAGATAATTTCTTAAAACTAGATATGGGTTATAGATTGTCGAGTTGACATTACGGTCGCTGCCATCAGAGAATAGTCAAAACATCATCGTCCTTATTATCTTTATTATTTTTTAAAATATCATCGACAACGGGAACACTATTCCGGTATATAGATTTAGGCGCTATAACATAATCTGGTTTGTTACTCTGGACTGTCTAATTAATGAGCCTCATTCACGAGTCACACATTCCATGAATCGAACGGTCAAAATAGAGTGGAAAGAATGGAAAACTAAGTAACAAGGCTTTTATAGAGTTAGTTTTAAATGACTTAATATTGTTGGGATAGAAATGAGTTTCACTTGGGATCTCCAAGGGTTCCATGGAAAATGGACTGTACAGTCTAAGGAGTTGGGAGCTTGGCTCCAAAAAAACGTGATACATGCTGTACATTTATACCTAGAGGATAAGACTCAAGAATGAAACAAAATAAAAGATATAGTTAAAGATATGTGTCTGTTAATTGGAATGAAAGATTGGTGAAATGAACCTACGTTTGAGATCTTCAAGACTATACGGTTGCAACTAAGTGTGGGTTGCAACACCAATTATTGGGATACCAGCACTTATATTTATAGGTGATGATGTGAGGTGGCGCTGGTCGGCCATAGGTTTTTTTTTTTTTTTCAAATTAAAGTTTCCTATCAAAGGTTTTAGAAGTAAAAGATGAATAAAGAAAATAACCAAACCTGATGTAAGTGGTGGACGGTTGCAGATCAAGGTGTTGATCAAGGGTGGCCTTCCAAGAAATTAACTAAATGTTGCCCAGTTCAAAGATGGAGGAGGGATGCAGATCCAATGATGGAGTCGTTTGCTCATTCTTGATGGAGATTCTCGAGGTTGAGAAGGGCTGCTGGAACGGCTTGTGGGACAGCAACACTTCTGTCCACAGAGGTAGTATTAGGCTTATGTAGTGCGGGGTCTATAGCCTACTATGTGAGGAAGACGTACTAGAGTTTGGGAAAAAGGATTGGTAAGCCAGAAATATTTTTCTTGAAGGCTGAAACCCTAGTTTGTGATGGAGTTTGTGGAGACGTCGCATATATATTTTTCTATGGATTGGATCAGCGCTGATCTCGCACCCGCCTTTCCATGTGATTGGTACGGTTGAGAGACCATCATCTGAGAAGCTCCGACGCTCTGGCCAGATACCCGTGTCGAGAACTCCGACAACTACGTCGTCAGCGAAGTCCGAATTTGGCCAGAGACCCGAGACCTTACTAAGGCCTAGAAAGTCGGGTGACCGGGTTGTCTGAACATGACGGATCCGCTCCGGCACAACCGATTGAATTCCAGGGAGGTTTCGGAGAGCCGATGCCTGAGTTAGAGTGAGCCGGGCCGCGAAGCCATGGAGGGTGTGATCGTAGGTGTAGAGAATTCTGGTAGGGTGGGGGGAGGGAGGAAGAGATGTGAGTGTTGATGTGTACCAATGATGGTGGGTGGTGAAGATTGCAGGCTTCTGTGATTTCATCACGTGGATGATGAACGTCTCTTGTTTCTCATGTGAGAGAGTTGAGGGGATGGTAGACAGAAAGAGAAGAAACGCGATGCAGGGAATCACCATGGTTTTTTCCTTCCCCATCCTTAGACTGAAGAGAGAGATGTGGATTACCTGGAACAGGAGGCATGGGTTTATATAAACAATGAAGTCTGAACCTAGGAAAAACTCTAGTCTGTTAGGTCCACTTGTTTCCCTTGACGATCCATGCATCACACGCACATTGAGAATCGCCTATGGAAATAAAAAAAATGAAGAAAAATGACGACCAAAAAAAAAAAAAAACACGTTGAGAAATTCAATTAATAAAGTAAGTTGGATTTGTTTTATGCTCCTTCTAGGTAGAAGCAAACATTGATCATATCCCCTTGGAAAATTCCATGTGGCATTTTCTTAGGCCCAGTGACCTATGAATGTTAAGTTTACCTCTTAGTGGACCCACACACAAAAAATTAGCGTGATTGGTGATTTGTAGCATTTATAACGGATATTTGGTGTTTAGGAATATGGCCATTGGGCCAAGATGGGTAGGATACTGACTTAGTAAGCACGACGTTCTGAGTTCGACTCCTTGAGAGATCTTTTCTTAAGGCATTGGTTTGAGGGGAGACCTTCCTTCCTTCGTTCGGAGTACCCCCCTCGACCTATTTCAGATTTGTTAATTGATTTTTGTTTTTTGTCGCTTTTTAGGTAGGTGGATGCGCTTATTGTGTTAACCTCCTGCTAACTATGGGAAAAAATTTGCGGCCCGGGAAGTCCTCCTCCCAAAATGTGTGACAAGTACCCCTTGTTAACTATTAACCAAGGGCTTAACGCGGATTGAGTTAAGGGATTGGGTACTTGTCAGACATTTTGGGTGGGGAGACTTCAAAGTTTGATGTCCCCCAGGGGCCAACGAATGTTTTCTCGGCTAACTAGTGGTTTTTGTTATCTTGTACATTCTTCATTTTCTCCTTTCTTTTGTTGTGTGTCCACCTGGCGGACCCACATAGAAGATGAATTGATGGTTGATTTTTGGTGAAAAATGATCTCCTGATCACCATATAGATCACCCCAACAAAAAATCAGCCAATTCTGAAATTTCTAACCCCATCAAATGTGGTTTTCAAGTGACACGGAAAAAATAGACGGTCCATAATTCTTTAATTTCTAAACCAGTCTACTAAAATCAGAATGATTTGATTATAAATTTTAGAATTGACTGATATTTCGTTGGGGTGATCTATATGGTGATCAGGAGAGGAGATCATCCTCACCAAAAATCAGCCATTGATTCATCTTCTATGTTGATCTGCCAAAATAGTTGACAAAAATGGTTGTCCCCCCTGATCATTCTTTTATAGCAAAAAAAAAAAATACCCTGAGGATTTATCCTAGTACATCAGGCACGTGGGAAAGGATGACTTACGTTTAGCTCCATAGGTTGACCAAAACCTGCGAGAAAGGGGATTGAGAATCACTTCATTTATTGATGTTGTGCACGCGCAAAATGTGTACCGTGAAAATTGCAAGAGCATGAGCAAGAGCAAGAGCAGTCACTAAATCATTGTTTTTTAGGCACTTAAATAAATTAATGATGGTAGGTGGATAAGTTCTTTTATGTTTTCGTGCAAAACCCCTTAGAATATGAAGTGGATGGTGATAAGACTGCCCCTAAACAACCACACGTCCCACACTTAAGATTCTATTAGCTGGCCGCTAATTTTTAATCAATTTTTTTTAATGACCATCCTTCATTTACTCTGCTCCCAGTAAAACTTTGCCAATTAATGGTCCACGTGCCACGTTGTTAGAGGACACTGACCGTAGCCGGCCAATCCCTAGGTGGTCCTACAAACCAAAAATCAACCAGATTAGTGATTTCTAAGTGTTGAGCTCGAGTCATTTTCATGGGTTGATTTTAACCATGGGAATTTGAGCATTATTGACCATTATTTGGGGTGCAAGGATCCAAAGGTTTGAAATCACTAATCATTCTGATTTTTAGTTTGTACATCCTTACAATTAGCGTCCTCTAAGAGTGTGGCATGTGGATCATGTTGTGGGCAGTCAGCGGCTTAGAGGGCAGCATGTGCGTTCGCAGGTTATTAACATGTACATCATCAAGATTTTATGGTTTCAATTGTATTTAATAATTAAGGAAAACCTATTTTTTTTATAATCTTGATTTAGGTAATTATAAGGGGCTATTAGAAAATAAAAGAAATGACATAGGAAGAAAGTAAGGGTTTAAAAGGAATTATAAAAGTATGGATAAAATGGCATGATGAGTAAATTAATAAGATAAGGCTATTCCGCGGATAAATGGACAAAAATATGTGTGGTTTGAGGCCATGGACCATTGGATTCAAGAGATCTGCAAGGCAACAACTGTGTTGAACTCTTGAATCCAACGATTAGACCTCAACCGCACATTTTTTGTCCACTTGTACTTTGGGATAGCACGACTCATTAGTAATTATAAAGGGGCTGTATTGAAAATATATTTAATGGCATAGGAAATAATTAAATAGTTAAATGGGGTTGTTTTTCTAATAATACATCGCACTGTTCTTCAATATGTTTCTTTTAATTTTTTTTTTAAATAAACAGCAACACGTGATGCATTTGCACATTAATTTCCCACATGCACTGCCCGAATTTCTTTTTAAATCAGGCGACTTTTTAAATTACTAGGTTAATAAGGATAGGATACCCTATAATCAGCATAGTGACTTTGTTAATGCAACTTGAACGCGTGCGTGTTATATTAAACAGGCATATCTAAGGGACCCACGAGAAGGGGGGAAAATTCGCTTGGCCCGTGGGACTTCAAAGTTCGAAGTCCCCGTCCCAAAATGTCTGACAAATACCCCTTGTTAATTAACCACAACCAAGGGCTTAACGCCGGTTGGGTTAAGGTATTGGGTACGTGTCAGACATTTTGAGTGGGGAGACTTCAAAGTTTGAAGTGCCACGGGGCCAGCGAATTTTTTTCTCCGCGACAAGGATTACTATCACTCTCTAACACACATGCCACATGTGCATGCAGTGGGACCAACGACAAAATCAATTAGCTCCTCCCAGCTATCCAAAGGAAGAAATTGAATCGATAATTGTAGTATTCAACACCAATGAATTTGTGACACGTGTATTTTAGGAAAGCCGGAGACCATGCCAATCGGTTTTCCTCTTTTGTTTTGCACTAGTAAATGGCCTGTGCCCACGGCACTCCGCCTCGCGCCCTCGATTACTTCTCCTGCCACACGCCCTCGATCATCCCATCGAAAACTCCATGAAGGTGAATATCTAACATTCCTACGCAAAGCTTCACTCCTGGTTCTGTTTGGTAGAGCCCTGTTCCCTCGCAACAACACAACAGATGGACCCCATGCTCACGTATGCACATAGCAACAAAAAATCTAGCCAGATATCAGGAAGCCCATAAACTTTAGGGCACACTGACCATGAATGATTACCCCACCCTTGATTTACCTGTACACTAACACTGATTAGTGATCTCAAACCGTAAGAGTTAATTCGAGCACCTTTTTTGGGGCTGTTCTTTGAAGCAGACTTTGTATCAAAATTTTGACGCAGAAGTCCGTCAAATTCCAACATTGTATACTCGTTCAGGCCCACTTTCCCCTTCAATGTCTGGCCCACACTATGATGGACCTACACACCAAAAATCAGCATGATTGGTGAGGAGCCTACGTGGGACATTTATCAAAGGTAGGTGCGGCAGATAAGATCATTTTTATTTAGGAGTACGTTCATAACATCATATGTTGAACATGGAGTACTTCTCTCGATCTCTTCCTCTGTTTTTAGCGCAATCGTTTTTTGTCTCTTTCTAGTATTTATTAACTAGCGGACTGAGGGAGGCAGGGGGGCCTTCAAAGTTTGAAGGCTCCCCTCCCAAACTGTCTGACGCGTACGCCAAGGTCTAAACCTAACCCATGTTAAATCTTTTCTTAGTAGGTTAAGGGTGGTCAAGAAAGGTTACGTGTGAGACATTTTGGGAGGGGGACCTTCAAAGTCGGGACCAGCGAATCATTTCTCCGCAAAGAAAAGATTTGTCCCTCCCAAACTGTCTGACGCGTACGTCAAGGTCTAAACCTAACCCATGTTAAATCTTTTCTTAGTAGGTTAAGGGTGGTCAAGAAAGGTTACGTGTGAGACATTTTGGGAGGGGGACCTTCAAAGTCGGGACCAGCGAATCATTTCTCCGCAAAGAAAAGATTTGTTGATCTTGAGGACCTTTAAACTTTGAAGGTTCACCACCCAAAATGTTTAACACGTACGTCAAGGCCTAAACCTAACCTTTGTTAAACCCTTGGTTGGTTAGTTAGGTGGTTAACAAAGGGTACGTGTCAGACATTTTGGGAGGGGGCCTTCCAAGTTTGAAGGTCCCCAAGACCAGCGAAGTAGATTTCTCTACAGAGCTTCAAACTTTGAAGGGTCCCCTCCCAAAATGTCTGACACATACACGTCAAGGCTTAAACCTAACCCATGTGTGTGTGTGTGAAGAACCCCGGGACCAGCAACTCTTTTCTCCGTGGCCTTCAACGTTTGAAGTTCTCCCGGACCAGCCAATTTTTTCTCCACAGAGAAAAGATTTGTTGTTACTGAGACCTTCAAAATTTGAAGGTCCCCCCTCCCAAAATGTCTGGTACGAACATGTGCATTTATTGGATTTTGTACGGACATTTTTTAAGAAAAAGATGTAACAAGGCATACCTCACGCTTTTGGTGTCTGTTAATTACCCGCGGCTACAATCTGGGCCAACTTACTGCATGGATGTTTAGTCCACCCCTTGGTGGATATAGTTACACACCAGAAATTACCACTAGATTTTAATACTGTTAAGACGTGATTATTTCCATTGGATTCAACTATTATTTTTTAAGTACTAAAACCAACAGCTAAAAATTTAACAAAACAAGCTGATTTTTTGTATGAATGCCTAAACATCCATGAAGTCAGTGGACCCAGATAGCAGCGGCAAGTAACAAAGCTCGTGCTTCCCCATCCCAAAAAGTGTGAGGTATACCTTGTTACATCACGACCCTTTTTTTATTGGTCGTGACATTACAAGGTAGACCTGATGTCATGTATAGCCAGTTTTGTTACTCACCGCTACTATCTGGGCCTACTGACCCAATGGATCTATAGACCACCATTGGTAGGCATTCATACCAAAAATCAGCTTGTTTGATAATTTTTAGACGTTGGATTTAGTACTCAAAAAATGGTTGAATCCAACATTTAGAATCACACCTTAAAAATTATTAAAATCTAATGGTTACGGAAGATTTTTGGTGTCTATATCCTCCAAGGGGCGTGCTAAACATCTACGCAGTCAGTGGGCCCATAGGGCAACGGTGAGTAACAAAATTGTTATACCTAGTCTACCTTGCTACATCTTTTGTTAAATTAAAATTTTCGATAAAAGTATTACATAAAAGGATTTCTACATTAGAAAATGTTGATACAGAAAAAGTTTTACTACGTATACATGCAAAAATCATTTCTAGAAAACTTATTCCAGGCAACCATACGGAGATTTTGAAAATCTGAAATTCAATAGAGAAATTACAGAAAGTTTGATATTTTAAAGTTTGAGGGCAGTTCTAAGAAAAAATTATAATTTGAGGGCAAAAACTTTGTAATGGTTGCAATGTTGGATGGTTGTGTAATTATTGAAATTTTATTTGTGCCCCACAAATTGTGAAAGTACTTCACAAAAAACTTCTTATGTGTTGAAAGCACCCCACAATAAACCCCTTTCTCTTCGTCGTACACTCGAATCCTCTTCCCGCTTCCTCTCCTCAGTTAATGTTGATTGATTAACAAGTGATTATTTCAACTGAATTGTATCTTTTAAGTTTTTTTTTATCACATTTTACAAATGAGTGCGAAAATAAATCAACAACACAAGCAAAAATTTTGTGATATTTCAATTGTCTTACTGACTTTTTTCAATAAACGCTGGGGTGATCCTTCGGTGTACTGAACACCCAACCCAATCTTTCAATTAAAGTGTGAAATCGCTAATTTACCAGCCAAGCCAAGCAAATCTAAGAGCTAGCCTACAGCAACCGCGCAAGCAAGAAAACGGAAGCGCTAGCGTGCAACGGCTTTCGCACTAGGCGCTCATCCATTGCTTATTTGATCGCACTTACACATTATATACTTCACCGATTAACTTTTTGATGGCGAATCTTGATTGATAGTATTGAGAGTATAGTCTTATATATAATAAATATTAATTAATATGATAAATATAATATATTCTATCATATATATTAAATATAATTATTAAATAATATATCAGAACAGATAGTATCAAATCAGATATACCAATATTGAATCTGTATCCAAAAACTATTCGAATACTAAAAACATATTTGAAACCGAATCCAATATCCAATTTTTTTCTGATAATATCCAATTTTCAAATATAGATTCGAATTTTCAACTATCCACTGACGGCCCGTGTAGGCAGATCATTTTTGTTTCTTTAACAAAGTAACAAGAACCTCCCATGAATTTTCCACGGGATCTCAATTATTATCATTCCCTATAATTACTAAGGGGATGCTACGTGCAATTCACGTGCACATTGAAAGTTTTCTTCAAATCCAATCAAGGATACCTAGAGGGGATAAATAGGCATGTAAAAATTATCTATGAATTACGTACTCTATCCATATTACTGGTCTGGTAGTTATAATGTAATCGCATTTTAAAGTAGTCCTAGTTAATGTTGATTGATTAATAAATGATTATCTCAACCAACTTGTACCTCTAGGTCTTTTGATCTAATCTACAAATAAGTGCATTAACAAGTCAAGTACAACACATGCAAAAAATTTATGTGAAAACCTTGAGAAAGGAAAAACATGGGACAACGTTTAGGTGCTAAAGTATCACTAACAGAAATTTAAAACAGTGCAGTGAGTTGCAGTGTGTTAAAACAGTACCTCAATTTGTTAATAAGTTGCAATTTGTTAAAAATATCTCTTGATTAGACTCTCGATCCTGTCCAATTGGATCGATCAGGATTGAGATCGACAGTGGCCAATCCGACCTCCGATCCCGAGATTTTGAACCATGACATTATATAAGTTGCACAGATGCAAAAAAGGCAAGAAAAAAATTAATACCAATGTGTTGTTTTCAAGGCAGTATTTCTTGTCTTTTGCAGAGTAGCTTGCTAGCATTCCTCTTTTCAAAATAATGGTCTTAATTTTCGTCATTGCAAGCGATCACATAGCATCAAGCACCGAGTAATGAAAGAGGTTGGAGCCTTACCGTTATAATAGCCGTTATAACCATTCTATTAAACCGGGTCATAAACTATTTACATGCTCCGTAGATGACCTTCAAACATCAAATGCTTAGAGATCATCCAATGGATGTGATTTTGAGTCATGGCGGATAGTGATACAATCGGTGGTGCATTAATTGGGTAATTCTCACCGCTGGACAACCAACCCAGATTGCGGGATGTAGTGCACTACACTTCTTCTAACTCGCGTACGTCTAGCAACACCCATTACCCACCTATACGCCCTTTAAATTTGCAAGAACTATTCCTCCAATAGAACAAAATGGCATGTTGAAGAACCAGACAGCATATAGGAGTATGTGAAACTGACTAGTAACATGGATAAAAAGGGTTGCACCAGGTTTTTGTACAATTGGAACAAAGGCATACCTTTGTACATCTTGGGAAAGAGCACTTACATCTGCTACAAAGGCAATCTGAGGATGAAGGAGCTGGAAGAATGCAACACGGTCGGCAAGATATTTTCTCCAAGCAGTGGCAGTGGCAGTGGCAGGGGAGCCGGCCACAACACCACCAATTCTCTGATGGACAGCAGCTCGGTGTTTCTAGATGAAGTGAGCACCCACTGAAGCAGCAGAAAATCCAGGACAAGTTGAAACAGGACTTTCCACTGCTCACCAAAAAAAAAAACCTAATATTACATGGGAAAGTGACTGGCTATATTTAACCCTGAATTTATCAATTCTATTCAAAAGCATAATGGCTAATACAGAGGAAATGTAGCATGCTGCGGCACATCCCAAGTAGAGATGGTGTCTCGCCTCTCTACTGACAATGAAAAATGAACCTTAGTCCGGACCATCCAATTGAGGGAGCACCTGTTGGACGGACCAGACCTTAAAATGCCAGAAGAAAGACTATAGTAGGAAAGAGTTGAAGGATACAAGCAAGATTAGCAAATGTCAATTCTCAATTAAGCTTTCTTTTCTTTAAGAATTATTAGTGTCAGCAATTGACAATTCGTTAACAAGAAAAAAATGTTTATAAAGAAGTTTATTAACAAACAAAAAGAGACAAACTTACCAGCCAAATGACAAAGCCATTAGTTTATGCACGCCGGATGACTTAGCAACATCAAGCATGAGCGGCATGTAGCATCGAGTATGAGACTCATAAAAATTCAAGAATTCAAGGAGAAGTACCAACTTAGGCCTAAAATAGTGAACCATTTTGCACTGAAGAATAGCTCGCTATAGCTATGGACCACGTCAAGGAGGGGGAATCCAAGTTTTCAAAAAACTGCACTTGATCTAGCACAATCTACGATAGGAATTCAAGAATTCATTTGACAAGTGATGAAAATTTGTTTGGCCCAAATATCCATTAATCCAAAATATCTTAACTTCAACTTCGATTTCCCACCTAAAACAGCATGCCCCACTTAAGTGCCATGCCAAAGCGCAAAGAGTACACTGGGCCAATGAGCTTCAGGTTTGTCTTCTCCTGCATGCTTTTGGTACAGGATGACCATAGAGCCTCAAAGTTAAAACAACTGGTAGTTTCATGCAAAGTCCAAGCAGTTGGAAAAAGACTCCAGCATTCATATTGCTGTCTATCAACATTGCATGTCGAGTTCCTTGGAAGATGGTCCTTATTATATTGTGGACTCCATAGAAATCATAAGAGCATTTTAGCCATTATAAGATCCTCCTAGTTATTTTTCAAGAAGAGCATGCATCTCAAAAGATTAGTTTTAGTTTGTAGTACAGCCACTTCCTGAAAATTCCTCTGACAATCTAAGTAATAATTGATTTTCGATCCAACGTACAGGCCAAAGGGAACAGATAAACTAATTGTGGAATTTAAGGAGCGAGTTGAGGGAGACTCCTCTCAGTGACAACCCTACCTGTTCAATGTCGTAGTAACTTAAAGTGCACCTCTTATTGCTTCACCATACACAAGGACCAACGCTAACGTAAAACATGTTTTAGAGTATTTCCATCCTATATGCTAATGCCCTAAAGAATATCCTCTATCCTTCGGAACAGCCTATTGAAATTCCACAGCCCTAGCCTGCAAATTTGGCTTGGATCATTTGCACAGTGGTTCTGATGGACGACTTAAAAACCTAATACTGTCTAGAAAGTAGGTCACATACAAGGAATTCCAAATGGATCCACAACTCTGGACTTTAAAATCAGAGAAGAAATGGTAGGGGTCAAAAAGATATGTTTAAATTTAATTCTTGCCCCGTTTTATAAAGATGCATTATTTTAATCAGCAGAACAAGAAGTAAGAACAAATAGAAAGGATATACCAACATATAATTGACACATACAATTTCTATTGAAAGAATATGCTTTGTTTATGCATGCAAACTGTAGCGGAAAGATGTCATGGAAAAATATTTGCCAAAATATGGGATGGAAAGACAACAGAGAGCCTGAAAAGAAAAAGTACCAGGGCCACTTCCAAAAGCGATAGGATCTGCAGATCTTCCGATTTCTGCTTGAAAGAGAAAACCATAAAGACTTGACGGCGTTATAAACTTGCAAGGATAAGAACTTGCAAAGATAAAGTTTGATGTCAAAGAAACATACATAGGTATTAAAGGATCTGGAGTTGCCCCTACAAAATCATCAACCCTGTCAAAGTATCATGTTCAGTTAGTTGCAGATCAATTATCACGAGAATCTGCATATAACCCTAAAGAAAAAAAAAGGAAAAAAAATTGCCTGCTAACATGCAGGAATCAATTGCTTCCACAGGTCGAATATAAAGAAATAAATGCTATTAAAAAAGAAATAAGCATACTCTTTGCAGTCTCTAGAAGCAGGTTGAAAGCCTTCAAGTGATTTTAACTCTTCCTGTTCGCAACGAAATTGCCTATAAGATTTTTGTCATTTTCCATACAGACTTGAATAGAGAAACAACCAAATAGCATTATTTTGAGGCTGTTAACTTTCTACTTGTCGTGGCAGAATGCAAACTAGGTACATGTCAACGATTGAATAAACACAGAAACACAGGCATGTAAAGTATATGAATTGCTCATATCTGTGGGTCATTAATTATGGGCAGGCTCATATGAACTTACTTTAAACCTGAGACCACAATCGCTACATCCAATTGTCACCCGCGCAGAGTGTGGGTACATGACAATAATGACTCACCAGTCTCCAAAAAAGAAATATGGTTATAGATAACGGATTCCCTTCGATGTGGAGGATACTAAACGAGAATCTGTGGAACACATGGGTGACCTTAAAAGGGTGCGTTTGGAACTCGTGCATTCGGCCATTTGCACATGTAATCGTATAACAAGCGTGTTTGGAATGGGTGCATTTGGCCATTTGCATTTGCACGCGCACAAACCATTGAGCACCCTCTTTAGCAAATAAATCCAACTTACCTCCGGTGCGACCAATTACGCACCTAGGCATGCAAATTGGAAAAATTCAGTGTCGTGCATACAAAGAATGTACCTAATACACGAGCTCCATACATTAAGTGGCAAGGTGGGTCCCCCATGCATCAAGGTGGGCCCCACAACTCATATGTGGGTCCCACACATAGAGGTGAGCATTTCAACGCATGTGTGACTATTGCTTTCAAACCCAAGTTCTGTGACACCCACCTCGATATGATGGGACCCATATATGAGTCGTGGGGACCATCTTGATGCGTGTGGGACCCGTCTTGGTGTGTGTCGAGTCCACCTTGTCCTCTGATATGTTGGGGGCCACAGATTTGGTACGTTTTATTGTGAGAGTATAACAATACACATACATGTGCAATACCCGTGAATTTCTCTATTTTGCAAGTCTAAATGTGTAAACCAAACACTTATCAAAAAATAAAAAATAAAAAGCCGTGTGAACCAACACATAAAAAAAGTGTGCATGCTCATTCATTTGGGCGTGCACCTGAACCAAACAGAGAACATGTGGGCATACAAGTGATGACATCAATGCACCCAAGCTATTTAAAATAGTAACCAGCCTAATCCTGTATATGCAACCATATGTGTGATCCTATAGTATATTGACATCACATAGCATCATCGATTGTTTACATTGTCTACACAAAATTTGCAACTTAACGGATATATAGTCCAGAAGTTCTATAACAGAGGGGTTGAACCCATCGTTCAATTTATCCGTGGGCCCATACTCCCCTTTGTGTGACCCATAACAAATGGAATGGACTGTTCCATCCTGTCTTAAGGCAAATGTTCCTCAAATTGGGAACTCCATACACAAATTCCTTCTTTAATTCACTTGTAATGCAGAGGATATAGTTTTTCCATTACTGATTTCTCATGGCTTTCACTGAAGATTAGAAGAAAAAAAAATCTATCTGATCTCGCTAATCAAACATTATCATAAACACTACCTTTTTCTACCAATTTAGCAAGAAAAACTGCAATACTAACCTAAAACAAAACCACAATACATCTTAGCTTACCTCAAGAAAACCGATCTCCCTCTCCAACTTCTGAACCTTCGCCAGCGCACGATGCTTCCCATACAAATCCGGATACTTTAGGGGCGATCTAGGGCAAGGAGACGGCAAAGAAGAAGCAGAAGAAGCGTCAACCGACGTAGCCATCGATCACAGAAGTCGCCAGGAACAATGGCGAATCGCCAAGAACCAGCGACAAATAATACAGAGTAGTAGATTGGAAACTCACGATTAGGGTTCAATAATGAATGAGAGAGGAGAGAGGGAAAAGAAATTAGGGGTTTCTGAAAGTGACAGATCTGAAACTCTGCAACAGCAGCACAAGTGTCTAAGCGTTCAATTAATTGCGGCTGCTTGTTGCGGTTGTAGGAGAGAGAAATAAAACCCCAAACCCTAACCCAAACCCCAATAGAAACCTTATCAGCACCGCCATATCCGCAGAGAAGAAACTTGTTTTGCTTCGACGAGCTTCTTTTTTCCAGAAAGAGAGAGTTAAAAAGAGCCTGCGAATGTCCGTACAAAACCATTATCAGAGATGTTGCAGACATAGAAACAGTTGAGTTGGTCCGTTCAACCGTTCAAGTGCTCTCTCTCTCGCGCGCGTCGTGGTTGCAGAGGAGAGTTGAATCGTGAACAGCACGTCGTCGTACCGCAGAGTCTCAGACTACACGTGACCGTCGCGTAGGAGAGAGAAATGGTTTTTTTTTGTTTTATTTATTTCGGTCATGGAGGAGTCGGAGTAAAACTTCCGTGCCCGTCGAGGGTTATAGAAGCCGCTGACGGCCCACAACATGAGTCACGTGGCACATTCTTAGAGGACACTCACTTATGGATGTTTGGCCTTGGCGTATCACCAAGTGGACCTACAATCCAAAAATCAACCTGATTAGCGATTTCCAAGCGTCGGGTAGGGTTAGCACTCCTCTATTTTGCACGTACCCCTCGTCACATTTAATAAGGTATGCCTGAAACTGTTTCAAATGCCGAAGCACGATTTTTGTCATTCATCACTGTCATTTGGGCCCACTGACCGCATGGATACAGACCAAAAATCAGCCTGATTAAGGTAATCTATAACCATAGATTTTAACACTTTTTAGCACTTTTTAAGGCGCAACCATTTTTTGAATACTAAAACCAACGGCTAAAATTCATTAAACAAGCTGATTTTTGGTATGAATGTCTCTTTAGGGGGGGCCAGATGGCAGCGATGACTACCACAAATGCCACTTCCGCAAATGAAAAGATTTCAGGTATACCTCGTTACATCACGACCCTGTTAAAAATTAATGGAAATCACCACCCTCCTACAGTCCCACAAAAATACAAAAGTCCACTACTCGCCTTAGAAGCGATGCTGTCCCCTATACTGGCCGTCTCGATGCAAGTTGAGGCCCAAGGCGAAAAGTTCATATAAGGCCTTTTTTATATTTAACATATTAATATATATGACATTAATTAAAAAAATTATCTCTCTGACTAGAAAATCTTATTTAACAACTATTTATGATAATCGAAAGCTATGGAAAAAATTTAGATAAAAGGGACTCCAGTAGTCCAAATGCAGCCCATGCAAAGGACTCTCGCAGCCATACATAGATCATTTTTTAGGCCTAATGACTGTGTGGATGTTCAGCCCACCTATTGGTGGATAAACACACTAAAAATCAGCTTGATTGATGATTTCTATCCATTGGATTTATTACCCAAAAAATATATATACTTGAATCCAACGGCTAAAGTCAATCCTAAAAAGCATTAAAATTTATGGCTAGAGATAACCAATCGAGTTGATTTTTGGTTTGTATATCTAACAAGGAGTGGGCAAAACCATGGTTTTAAAAACGGCCGTTTAAACGGTTTTAACGGTCGTTTAAACGGTAACGCCCCAAGCCCGTTTCCGTTAAAACCATTTAAACACGT
Organism: Euptelea pleiosperma; assembly: GCA_035048495.1. NCBI lineage: Eukaryota > Viridiplantae > Streptophyta > Magnoliopsida > Ranunculales > Eupteleaceae > Euptelea > Euptelea pleiosperma. Next base: position 14,679,661 of record CM068548.1, read on the forward strand.
TTTATCGGTTTTGAAAAAATGGCAGTTTTTTTTTTGTTTTAACGGCCGTTAAAATCGTTTAAACGGCAGTTAAAATTGTTTAAACAGTCGTTTAATTTTAAAAAGATTTGTGAAAAAAACGTCCGTTTAATTTCCATTAATTTCCATTTTTTTTTTAATTTTCAAATTTCAGAATTTGAATTTCAACGCCACTTTTTCCGTTAAAATCGTTAAGACCGTTAAAATCCGTTTAATTCCATTTTTTCCCATTTCTACCCCTCTACGTTTCAATCCGTTTTAACGGCCGTTTAAACGGTAACGCCCCCAGTCCGTTTAACCATTAAAACAGCCTCTTTTAAACCTTGGGCTAAACATCCGTGTGGTTAGTGGGCTGGGGGCCTTCTTTCACCTGGGCGTAAGGCGACCGCCTTAATAGCTTAATGGTAGAAACGGTCCTGCCTATACTATTACATTCTCAAAAACAAAACGAACATCCGAAAGTCTATCAACTAGAAAGAGAATATCCACACCTAGAGAAGAAGAGTGTCATCCAAAAAAGGAGCTTTTGATCGCCAGTTGTTCCACTAACACAAGATTATCCGACTCCACCACCAAAGGTAGAAACCCAGCCCTGATAGCCTGACCTAAACCCCATTTTAAAGCCTTTGCTTCCGCGGAATTTGCTTTTTCATTTCGCCCTCCTGCCAAAAGAAAAGCATTGGTTGAGTCTCAATAAACCCAATTCCTGTTGATTTAGTAGATTCGTCCCAAGATCCATCAGAGTTAACTTTAAACCACCCCAAGGGAGAGCCAGAGCTCTAGTATGGGCCGAAGAACTAGAACTAATATAAAGTACATACGATAGGATGGATTTGAGCAAGGCTAGAGGATGAACAGTTGTATGAGAGAATATCTAGTCATTTTGAAAAAGCCACACCTTCCATAAGATAACACATGATAGCAGTCCTCTTCCTCTATGTTCTTGCTCATTCTGAGAAGGTTCAAAAGCCACTCGTGTCCCATGTCAGCACCCATGCTATTAGTGCAGAGGGCTAATGGGGAAGCAAACCAAATTTTAGGCGAATTGGGACAATGAAGGAGAGCATGGGCAGCCGTCTCCGATGGGAATCCACATCTAGAGCATGATGGACTGATATCCGGGATTCGACTATGAAGCAACACTTTTGATGGTAATTAAAATGCCGCGAATGAGTTTCCAGATGAACATCTGAGAGCAGAATGGAACACGAATCTTCCAAATGGCCTTCCATAGGTTCATAGATAGGAAGGAGACAGAATATGGGGTTGAAGAGTGAGACTAAAGATTGTATATTTGCGGACCGAGATGAAAATCGGCCTTTACTATCCAAGGACCAAAACCATATATCATTAAAGGCGTGTGAGCTGAGATTGATGGAAAGGATTGCGGTTCCTTCCTCTGTAGAAAATAAGGCCTCTATCAGTTGTTCATTCAAAGACCGGTCATGTTGAATAAGGTCAGCCACCAGGGATATTGTTGTCTAGAGGTTTACTAGGATGAAAGAGAGGATCAATGCCATCTCTGATGAACTGCCCAAATAATTTATAGGCCAAACACGAGTAAACCTTTGATGATACACGTCGCTGACTGCAGCCAATATGAGCCACATGACACATTCTTAAGAGGACACACTGACCGTATGGATGTTTGGCCAATCACTAGGTGGACCTACAAACCAAGAAGAAACCTGCTCAGTGATTTCTAAGCGTTTGATTGAAGTTATTTTCATGGGTTGATTTTAATCGTATGAATTTGAGCATTATTTGGGTACAAAGATCCAAAGGTTTTAAATCACTAATCAAACTGATTTTTAGTTTGTAGGTCTACTTAGTGGTTGGCCAAACATCAATAGGGTCAGTGGCCTAAGAATGTGCCACGTGACTCATATTGGCTGCAGCCAATGGCGTCACCGACTGTAGGTGTCAATGACGCGGTGGACTTTTGAAGCGGGGAAGCAGTGGCCAATCATATCATGCCACAATCTCAGAAATGATTTTTAACAACCGCATTTGGAAGAGCAGATTGTGGCATGATGTGATTGGCCACTGCTTCCCCGCTTCAAAAGTCCCACCGCTGCTAAAATTTTCTTCGTGGGTGTCATAGAAGGTTTTACTTGCCAGACACCATGATTGTTTGATCAAGTCAATTTTTGGACTTAGAAGATCTCTTTGGCACCATATGAACAATTTTTAGTGTACGTGTCAGATAAGAAACGAAAAAAGACTTTCGCTCTCTCGTTTGTCTAAGATCCAATCATGAGGAAGTTCAATCACATCAATTCAACAAGGAAGACAGGGTGGAGAAAGCAACCATGGGTTAACCAGCTGTACACCTAGCACAGTATCATTGGCGCGTGATCGCTGCTTCAAAAAATTCTCCATGAGCAGCTGCCACGTGTACAAAAACGATTTCTTTGACCTAATAGCTCGCATGGGATGATCTTCTTTTTCCTTCTTTGTTAAGTAAACTACTGTTAGGTGGAGTCCCACCGAGGATTATTCGATACCGGACCCTATTGCCCTAATTAACTAGCTAATTAACCAATAAACACATCCGGGTTATCCTCTACATTGGCCCAGCTGCATATTTGCATGTGAAATTAATTAGGACAGGTGGCAGTTATCTAGCCAGGTTATTTTCCCTCTTCATCTAAATAGACAAGCTCATAAAGAGTAGGGGATCTATAGGTACAATGTTTTGACATGTGCCTGCACAAGTTTAAAGCACCAGGTCCCACCACTTCATGTGTCCCACGACTCCCACCTAAGAGATCATCTCAGTCAATCTTTGATGTAATCGAATGGTTACAACAGTTCGGGCCGTGAATTTTTATTTTGTCCCAAGATTTTTCTCGGCCGTCCCAAAGAATAAATTTGGTTATTATGATCATCCAATAAAATTGATTTTTAACATGGAAGGTCCTACTGATCCTCGACAGCCAAAGCACCTCTGAGCAATCTCCAACTCCTAACGGTGTGGAATGAAACTTAGTAATGCGCTCCTTGCAGAGTCCGTTTGCTGGATGCATTATCTGATTCGGATTGAGGAACCCCTTTAGGAACTCTCTTAGGGTCAACATGGTCTGAAGAGCATGTCTCCTCTGTAGCCCGAATCACTGTCGTCTTGTGATTTCGGCTAACACACAACGACTTTTGTGCTAGGGCGCTCATTCCTTGCTTGTTTGATTGTACTACATACAATACTGCGGAAAAAAATAAAAAAAGAAGAAGCTCCGTTGGAAAATAAGGAAGGCCCTACGGTCACTCTTATGGCGCTACTATGCGGTTTATTGCTCTGGCGTCTACGGGCAATTCTATAACCGCATACACACGTGTGCGTATGTGCGTGTCACAAACACACACACACACACACACACAAAAGATGGGTACCAATGATATTTGAAAGTTGGGTGGTCATTTTATTTTCTCAAATGATTGGCAACAATGGGGCAGAGAATTTTGTTGTGGAGTCGGATGCGCTCACCATCATCAACTCTCTTAATCAAGGAGCTATACAGATCTATCCTGGTCTTCATCAGCACTGTTAGCTGATATTTTGAACTTATGTAGTAGGTTTAAAACAATCTCCTTTGTATATACGCCGCGTGAAGGAAATAGCAGCAGGCAAAATCGTTCAGCTATCGACTGATATGGGACAGATCATTGCCTTCATGGCTAGTATCTGCCATCAGGAACGATGAGTTTTCTGTTTTCTCTAATCAATGAAGATCTTAATTACAAAAAAAAAAAAAAAAAAATTAGGCACCCTATAGAAATCACAAATTTTACTACTTCACGGAGAAAAAAGAAATGGAAATCTTATTCAAACCACCTTCACCTTTGGAATAAAAACTGCTTTATTTTCTCAAGTCATTGGCAACAATTAGGCACCACCCTATATAAATCTTATAATTTTAGCAAAAAAAGGAAAAGAAATCTTATTCAAAACACCTTCGGAATAAAAGCTTACCTTCATTAACAAAAAGTTATCTTAATACTTTATCAAAAACGAAAAACAAAAGATCTTATAATTAAAACCAAGGTTTTAAGTTTTATGCTACATAACGTTACCTTGATCATGTCTGAGTAAAAAAGGTCAAAATATTATTATTTTGTCATTTTTCAGTAAAAAGAAGGGTTTAATTCAAAATAATGGCTGTCATTATAACAAATATCCCATTTTACGGTCTTGGGGTGGGTTATAACAAGAAAAATATAACAGGGTTGGGGTGTTACCGTTATAACTGCTGTTATTTCGATATAACGGCCATTTTTAAAACCGTGATTCAAACCGCCTTTGAACAAAAGCTACCTTCATTTTCAAAGTAAGTAATATTCTCTGAGCTTTAGCAACCAAATTTCAAAAAGAACACGCACACTTTTTTGAACTTTACCTAATTTTCGTTCACTAATAGGATCATTAGTGTGTTGCGGTGCACAAAAATATAATCTTAACACCAATAAAATTGTGCCACATGTACATAAACACTTTGACAATAATTCTAGTGTCCAATCTTATTGGCTATAAAAAGTGTCCAACATCAATAAAATCATGACACGTGTAATTAAGGAAGCCAAGAGACCAAACCAACCGGTCTTCGCCTTTCTTTAGCATGTTTTATTTTTTCAAAAAGGGACCCACAACAAACCTTTTCAAAAGTGACCTTGACTCTCATTTCACGTTTCATCATTTTATTGGTGTTGGATACTCAACTCATCCAAATACAGGTGACCTTACAGCAAACCGTGAAGCTTTACGTGCTACAGGTGGCATTCATGTGTGCCACACTCAAAGGATTCTTTCATTTTCTTCTTAAGGGGCAATCACATATAGTCAAGGTTCTCTTTTGATTCGCAATCGTCCCTGCCAAACCTTTCAACTTAGAACCCCGCACCTCTTTCTCTTCCATTTAAGGGTTGTCTCAGAGAAGGAGACCAGAAGGAAATTCTTGATTAGTTCAACGAATTTGGAAGAGATTTCAAGCTTTTCGTCGACATATATGGCTGCCAAGACCAATCTGTCGCCCATCGTTAGTAAAATCTATTGCTCCCCATCTCAGGTAGTTCTCATAGTCAGGAGGAGGCCTCGTATTGTCAATGGAGGAGGTTTGGTGGTCTCAAATTGTAGCCAGAAGGTTGTTTTCAGAGTCGATGACTGTGGAACGCTTGGTACCAAAGGAGAGTTGATTCTGAAGGGTGGTAATGGAGAATCGTTGCTGCTCATTCATCGAAAGGCATGACATTCTTACTCCTTGATATTTTTTGTTAGAGCTGTTTTGCTTGTCCCCTTTACTTTATTAATGCAATTTGCATCTCACCCAATGTTTCTAAAATATTTGTGTCGCACTCTTTGACTATGGTGACCATAAACGTCCATTAACGGGTCGATGGACATCTCAATATTTTTTAAATGACTATAATGACCTTGGGTGAGACACAAATATTCTCAAAAACATTGGGGTGCGATGCAAATTGTATCAATAAAGGGCCCACAAGCAAAAAATCCTTTTTAAAAAAAAAAATGAATAGAGATCATTTTTTGTGCCCAATGACTGCGTGGATGTTCATCCCACCTATTGGTGGATAAACACACAAAAAAATCAGCTTGATTAATGATTAACTTCTAGCCATTAGATTTACTACCCAAAAAACATGTTTGAGTCCAACGGCAAGGATCATGTCCTAAAAAGTACTAAAATCGATGGCCAGAGATAACCAATAATGTTGATTTTTGGTTTATATATCCAACAAGGGGTGGGCTAAAAATCCATGGGTTGGTGAGCCAAAAATATAATGTGCTATATATGTAGGACCTGGGCTGGAGGCCTTCTCACCAAGGGGCCTTAGGTGACCGCCTTAACGGCCTTAAATGGACTTAAGGTAGAGACGGCTCTAATGCATACATATATACATGTACATACATATAGAGTGCCGTGGTGCGTTCTATATACCAGTATCTGTCACCGGCCTTTAAACGACAGTAAGATAGGTCACAAAACACATGTTAATTTCTAATCTGTATGCTGTTTCTACTTTCAGGGAGGCATTGTTCAAGCACTAAGCGTCTATAGGAAATGGAAAGGGTACAAGAATGATTACAATGAAGATGAGAAGTTGGTTTTTAGCCTAAAACAGCCGGCCTCATGCTTTGTGAGGAACAATCCCATAAGAGTCGCAGTTGAACCTAGAATGTGCAACAACAAAGACTGGGATTTTGAGATTAAGGGGTCTTTTCCTGATAGAGCTTGTAGCATCATTGATTCGAGAGGAAACATTGTGGCACAAGTAAGTCCTACAATGGTTTATAAAAACAACCATTATAACAAAAATAACGGTCATTATAGCGGTAACACCCCGACTCTATTACGTTATTGTGAAAATGATGGTTTTTACCTAAAAAAAGGGATATCCAGTCATGGTTTTAAAAACGACACTGTTATAATGGTAACACCCCAACTCTATTACGTAATTTCGAAAAAATGGGATGTCTGTTATGACGCAAATGACCGCCGTTATTTAAAAAAAAAAAAAAAATCTTATATCATTATTGAGGGTTTTTGAAAAAAATATTAATATATTATGACTTTTTTAACTTGGGATGTGACCCATTTTAACGGCCGTTATATGAAGTTGTTTGTTTGTGAATGAAAGTGGGAGAGGGGAGACTTTGACTTGTGGGGTTTCTTAATTTCTTTGATAAAAAAGTGCAGGTTGGAGTAAAGGAGGAGGTGGAAGAGTTGATGGTGAGCAAGGATCTGTACCATGTCATCGTGCAACCAGGATTTGACCAAGCCTTTGTATTTGGAGTAATTGCCGTTCTTGACAACATACATGACGGATCTACCCAGTTTTGATTACAGACTCAACGATAGAAGACGCTAAAGCTACTTGAATCTTTTTTTTTTTTCTGATTTTGTAGAGATGCTTTCTATCTCTTAGACGTATTTGGCAATGGAAAATTTTTAATGCTGTTGATCATCTTCGTGGAAATTAGCTCATCTCATGTATTTATAAGAAGCGGAGCGCATTTTTGCACACCCCATTTTCTATTGGGCCGGACTCCTGGTGAGGAGGGCACACCCCAAAAAGAGAATTCTCTCTCTAAGACGAGTCAAACTTGGCTGGTAGAGGAAACTGAGATTTATAGAGCACATTTTTGGGAGTAAGACTTGCCTCACCACCTGCAATATAAGCCATGTGGCTATTTATTAGAGGACACTGACCGTATAGATGTTTGGTCAATCCCTAGGCGGATCTATAAACCCAAAATCAACCAGATCAATGGTTTCTAAGCGTTAATTGAAGTCATTTTTCCATGGGTTGATTTTAACAGTAGGAATTCGAGCATTATTTACCATAATTTGGGTACAAATATCCAAAGGTTTGAAATCACTAATCAGGCTGATTTTTGGTTTGTAGGTCCACTTACAGATTGGTCAAACATCTATACAGTCAGTGTCCTCTAATAAATTGCCACATGGCTTATATCGTGGGTGATCAGGCAAGTCTTACACCCATTTCTTCATCCAATTCTTACACCCAGTGGTGGGGCCCACATGGATAACATGTTGGACAATCTATCTTTACATTGAGTTGTCATTGCCATTATGATCATCGTCACAAAAAATAGTCCATGTCGACATTGCCAACCATATAAAAAATTGACCAAACTTATAGTTTGATTGGATGGTCTGGATTTCTCAAACTAAAGTAAATTTTTCATGAGATTAGAAATGTTGAAAATGGATTGATTTTGTGTGAGGATGATCATCACAATACACGGAAAACTCGTGATACGGTTGGATTGTCCAACTTGATCTCTATGTTGGCCCCACCACCGGGTGTAAGAATTGGATGTAAGAAATGGGTATAGCTCTAGACGGACTCTATTTTTATATGACACTCTTTTTCACACTAAATGCACTCCATAAGGCCAGATGCACAGTGTAGCACGGTTTAAAGTCTCGGCGATCCAGAACGGGATTGGAACCTAGCGATCCGATCCAAACCAGCTGTCTCGCCCGAGATCTCAGTTTTACAAAGGATTTTCACATCATCTCTGGCAATCCGAAACGGAATCGGAGCCCAGCGATCCGATCCAAACCAGCTGTCTCGCCCGAGATCTCAGTTTTACAAAACATTTTATGGGCCCACCGATCCAGCCTCCGATCCCGAGACTTTCATCCTTGCAGTGTAGAAGACTCTAGAGTCTAGAGCCGTATCTTGCAATCCGGACTGCGGATGAACCATCCTTATGACCAACTACGGGAATTTGACCAACTGGTTGAACCAGTGAACCGGCAAGCCGTTCAGTTCTCCGGTTCGGAATCAAGACGGGGTTTAAAACACTGGTTTGGAGGATTCATAGAACAAAATCCAGAACCCCATAATTCCCCTGCTAGGCAAACGACAAACAGTTCTTGGTATTATAAGTCTATTCTGAATAGACTAGCACTTGCAATCGAACACCCTGTCACTCCCTAGAAATATGAAATTGTGGTAACTGATGGCGAATCCGAACTTGGTGGACCTATACACCAAAAATCAGCCTAATTTGTGATTTCTAACCGTTTGATTTAAGTCTTTAATGGGGTGATTTCTGGCCGTTGAATTTTGATCTTTTTTTTTGTGCTAAAATTTCACTGCAAGAGATTACCAATCAAACTGATTTTTAGATTATCAAATGGTTGTTCACCTGTGGTCAACCAACTCAACGGTCTGATCATGGGGTTTTGCATCTAGATTTGGCACGGTGGTTGGGTCGTTGGAGGATGAGAGATGTCTGGTCCGGCTTACAAACACCCGTAAGGCAATATTTTTCCTTCACATATAAACTAAGAATTTACAAAAAAAAAAAAAAAACCTTGAAAGTCGTTAAGAGTCGCAAACAATTACAACAACAAATAGATAAGAAACCCTAAAACCAGATCGATCGAAACAGATAATGAGATCGCAAACAAAATATCAATCGATCGAGATAGAGAGATCTGCTCAATTCTCAAGCACAAGCGCAAGGATTCTCCAGAACAGCCGACTCTTCACCTGCGCTCCTGAACAGCAAATACCCAAACGCAAGCCCTAAAACAATGGCGACGAACACACCTCCATTAAACGACATGATCGCCAGCATCAAAAGGTACCCGATCGCTGAGTTGATTCCGAACAACACAGCCACCGCGAGCCTCGTCGCGTTGCCCCAACGGCCGGCGCCGATTCTGGGGAGGAGAGGGGTGTCGATCGACGATGAGGAAAGCTTGGTGTTGGCGACGACCTTGAATCGGATCCGTCGATCTTCCATGTACTGGTAGAAAACGGAAAAGAGGAAACAGACGAGTAGGGTTAGGCCGTAACTCAGCCATGAATCGCTCTTCCATGAGTCGAACAGGAGTGTGACCGTCTTGCTCCAGTAGAAGGTCATGTGCATCATCTTCGCAGGCTCTGGTGAAGCGAAATCGAGAGAGAATTTCAGAAAGCGAGTCAGAGGGCGAAATTTGTTAGGAGGGGAAAGAGGAGAAAGGTAGGTGGCTCGGACGGAGAAGATAAAGCGAGGAGTCCATTTGGTCGTTGGAACAGTATTCGAAAATGCCCTGGGAAGTCCTTATAATTACCAAGCTGCCATCAATTATCAACCTTTTCCTAACTACCGTTCGTGTGACTCAAGGAGTTAACCTCGTATGCCAAAAGACTGATCATAACCGTTTAATCTATTCCCTCTTTTTTTGGACGATCAGAAAACATTGCAAATCGATGCAGATCAAAACCGATAGATTAAATGCCAATGGTCAATACTGCTCAAATTCCCACGGTTAAAATCAACCCACGAAAATGAATCCAATCCAACGCTTAGAAATCACTAATCAGGTTGACTTTTGGTTTGTAGATCCACCTAGAGATTGGTCAAACATCTATACCGTCAGTCTCCTCTAAAAATGTGCCACGTGGACATTGTAGGTGTCAGCGAAATTTTACTCCAATCCGACGGTTGGATTTGGATACACTTGCCGCGTTCAGATGGGTAGGTCACGTACTTAAAAGGCTAAAACCTTCTACTAAAAAAGAGAGCGAATGGCAGTTCCGTTATTGATAGAAAATGCAGGGGCATTCAATTAAAGCTTTGAATAACGTCGCGTGTGCAGTACAATTTTAGAACTTGTACTACGTAATCTCTCACTGCTTTTCTACAACATAAAAGGACAAATTAGCTAAACAACTCAACCGGCGCCGGTCCGCAAAGTTGCTGACATACCACGATATGAACCGTGTGGCGCACCCTTACGAGGATTCTGACCGTATCGATGTTTGGCCAATCCCCAAGTAAGCCCACGATAATTTCCAACCTTTGGATCTTTGTACCTCAAATAATGGTTAATAATGCTCAAATTCAACGGTTAAAAATCAACCAAGAAATCTCTAAGAATGTACCACGTGGCTCATATTATGGTCAATCAGTAACTCTGTTAACCAACGATGGTCAGCAAAGTTTTACTCGGAAGATTTCGCCATTCCGGTGGAATAGAATCGATGGTCAGTAAAGTTGCTAACTGCCCACAATATAAGCCACGTGGTACACTCTTGGAGGATGCTGGCCGTTGGATGTTTGGCCAATCCCTAGATGGACCTAGAGACCAAAAACAGCCTGATTTGTGATTTCAAACCTTTGAATCTTTGTACCCAAAACAATGGTAAATAATGCTAATTTTTGGTCTGTATGTCCATTGAGGTAATTCGGTCAATTAAAAATGTCATCAGCGGCTATTGATATTGTCGGTTGACTGTGAACAAAATCCTGGCTCCGCCACTGACCACGTATGATATGATGAGTAGCTCTGACATCTCCTCTCCATTTAATGACACCCCCCCACCTCGTTTTAATTTTCGAAAGGGTCAGGCTCAGCAGACACATATTTTCACACACAATTTTGGTGTACCCACGTGGAAGATAAATCAATGGCTGATTTGTGGTGAGGATCTCCTGACCAGTTAGATCACCCCTACAAAAAAAATCAGCCCATTCTGAAATTTCTAACACCATCAAATGTGGGTATCAAGTTAACAGTAAAAAATAGACGGTCCATAATTCTTCAACTTGTAAACCATGCTATGAATATCAGAATGATTTGAATTTTTTGTGAGGGTGATCTCCTCGCCATAGAGACCATCCTCACCAAATATCATCCCATAATATGTGTTCGCTGAGCCTGACTCTTTTTCAAAAATTTATACTTTCTATGAAAACAGGGATGCGTGTCAACTGGAGAGGTGTTGACCATCCCATTCAATCTGGCAGAAGGTTGCACACCAGATGGATTATATGGACCCACTAGCATGTAAGATTCACATGGACGGTGAAAGAATGAAGTTTCTTTGCTCTTTATGCAATCCCTCGTCAAAGTCTCTAACAACCAAAATGGGGTGCAGATGGGGTGTGTAAATCTGGCCTTTGAGTCTGTGGCTTGGACCCTTTTTGAGCCCATTACTGGCCCGGCCCGTCTCCTCTAAGAGCTGGCCGGGCCTGAGTAATTTTCGTGGGTTTATTTTTAGCTGTGTGATTTAAGTGTTTTTTGGGATACTCAGATCTAACGGTTATATAAATCATCAATCATGCTGATTTTTGGTCTGTAGGTCCACCTCGGGATGGCCAAATATCCATTCGGTCAGTGGTCTCAAAGAGTGTGACACATGGCTCGGCGTTTTTGTTTTTGTTTTTGCTCAACACTTCCTTGAACATAGGTACCGGTGCACTCAAAATGATAGACGCATACTAGAAATCGACCTTTTAGCAACTCCCACCTTTTGTTGTTTGATTCCTTTTTTGTTTCACGGAAACTAGTTGATTAAAGAAAAATAATTAGAATAAAAAAAAACCTCCCACCCAATTTTTCTGACCCCTCTTGATGATTTGGCCGTGAATTTCACAGATCCAACGGTGGTGCCAACGGCCCAAAAAGTGAAAAAGTGATGCCAGCTTGGCACTAAAAATCACGGTTGGATTCTTGAAATAATCCATGGCCGAGCACACGGACACCGAGAGGGGTCATAAAAAAGGGGGTCCCCTAAGCCTGACCCTTTGTATGAATGGTGTTTATGTTAGAGCCGGAGTTCTAGTAACAATTAATTTAGGGTGGCGTTATTTGCACACCTTTTTTTGGATGAGAATGGTGTGTGCAAATAAGCCACACACAAAAAAAAAATCACCGAGATAGAAGAAGAGGAGGACCGCCACCAGGTACATCTCTCTCTCTCTCTCTCCCTCTCTCTCTCTCTCTCTCTCTCTCTCTCTCTCTCTCTCTCTCTCTCACCTAGTGGTGGGCGGCAGGCGTCCAATTGTTGTTCTTCTTCTTCTTCTTCTTCTTCTCTCTCTCTCTCCTTAAAAAAAATAAAATCACCCGGGAAAAGCCATGTCCACCTTGTGTTACCGATATGGGCAAAAAAATTTATTTTTTAAGAGAGAGAGAGAGAGATAGAAGAAGAAGAAGAAGAAAAAGAAGAGGATAAGGCTACCTGGAGAATAAGAAGAGGAGGAGGCGTGGTGGTGAGTTCCACCTAGGGATGGTAGTGTAATGGTGGTGGTGGTGGTGGTGTAATGGTTGTAAAGAAGAAGATGACGGTGGTGGTGAGTTCCTCTTCATTCGGTGTTTTTTTTTTTTTTTTGCAACTTGAGGTATGTGCAGATAAGAGGTGGGGTGTCACTCAAAAAAAATGTGTATGCAAATAATGCCACCCTTAATTTATTAACAGGTTAATGCAGAAATCAAAAATATAAATTGAAACAAACAAACTATATATATATAAGAAAGAAAGATAGTATCCCATATACAAAACAGTAAATGTCCAACAATGCAAATGACCACAAATTAAAATTAATAACTTTATAAACGAAAGAAGAAATAGACTTATTGGATTAGTAGATGGTTGAGGCACGCATCCAACACTCTTTTCAAGGCACATTTTGTCGTTGCACTTTCAGAAGTATTGCTAACAGTAGTTCGGACTTCCGAGGTTTGCCTCTAGGATGCATTCTAAAACCTCTAGTACTTACAAACTCAGAGTGGTATTATTCTCAAGAATAAAATAAAGTAAAAACAAAATTAGTAAAGCAAGAAGAGTGGTATATATATACAAGTGGGTGGCCCGTGCCCACGGCACTCCTCGACAAAGCGTTTGTCAAAATTGGGTGTGAGTGGCTGAGATCCACTGTCCAGTTGGGGGATAAGATCTCAGTCCGTTTTATGAAGCCTATAAGAGGGGGAGACAACTTCCCTGTTTTGTTATATAGATGGCCCGCGTCCATGGCCTCGACAAAGCGTTTGTCAAAAATGGGTGTGAGTGGCTAAGATCCACCGTCTAGTTGGGGGATAAGATCTCAGTCCTTCTTTATGAAGCCTATAAGAGGGGGAGACAACTTCCCTGTTCTGTTATATAGATATACTAGGGGTACAACACATGCCCCTTACACATAGCAAACTCTTTGAGATCAATGACCATATAGATGTTGGGCACGTCCCTAGGTGGAGCTTAATGCGAAAATTCGTGTTGATTACTAATTTCTAGTTGTTGGATAGTGTTTTTCATAGTTATTTTAACCATGGATTTTGACAATTATTTAGCCAATGACAAAATGAAACCACAATGCACCAAGTCCATTGGACCATATGATCATTACTCTTTTAATAATGTCGATACGTTTAATTAACCTTTTTTATTTTCTTTTTCTTTTGCAAACATCCATGTTGATGATGTACCATATTATGACCCATGCGGCACACTCTTACAGACCACTAACCATATGGATGTTCAACCCATTCCTAGATTCTTACAGACCACTAACCATATGGATGTTCAACCCATTCCTAGATGGACCCACAGACTATAATTCATCCAGGTTAGTAATTTATATCCGTTGGATTAAAATATTTCCCATGGTTTATTTTTAAGTGTGGATTTCGAGTATTCTTTGGTGTACTCATATCCAAAGAATAGAATCACTAATCATGCTAATTTTTGTTATGCACATTTACCTAGGAATGGTCCAAACATCCATACGGCTAGTGGCCTCTAATAGAGTGCCATGTGGCACCTACTATGATTCGTCATCAACACTGATGGTGGAATTCCATCACCAATTTTTCCCTAAGGAAGGAGTTCACGTGATGACAGAATGAGAGAGGAGCAGTTGAAGCACACTGCCATCTATTGCTAAAGATTGAAGAGAAAAAGAAAAGTTTCATAAAGACTAAAGTACCCCTAAAGAGTAAAAAGATTTAAAAATAAATAAAAAAACATAAAGACATTTTCAAGATTTTAATCATTTATAACGCAAGAAGGCTATGCTCTCTTTGATAAGTAGAATATACATGGTTTCTTATAAAATAGACATTAATAATAAATAAATAAATAAACGTAGGCCTTGTATGGTGGCCACATGGATACTAGTGGGTTGCATGTGAGTGATAGTGTGGTTTTTTTTAGAAGAAATTACAAAATTGCAAATAAAAAAGTTACAACCCAATGGGTATGAAGATTAATTCGGTGGGGCGAATCTGCAAATTATGGCAATTCAAGGCACAATAAAAAAATCAAAGTCTGAATTCTTTTTTTTTCAAAAGTCCGAAGTTGTCTATGCAGAATAATTAAGGGGTTGTAATTAAAGTGTTATTAAGAAAATATTTTGAAAATATATAAATAATGGCATAGTAATTAATTAAGCGATTATCAAGGGCTAGTATTAAAAATGAGAATGATGGCATAAAAAGTAATTAAATATTTATAGGGGTTGTATTGAAAATATAACCAATTCATGAGAAAAGATGAGTAAGAAAGTAATTAAGGTGTTATTTAGAAAATATGGAAATAATGGCATAGTAATTGATTACATTATTATGAAGGGTCGGTATGAAAAATAAGAACGATGACATGGAAAGTAATTAAATATTTACTAAGGGTTGTATTGAAAATATCATCAACCCATGATAAAGGATGAGGAGTAAAACTTGGCTGACCAACGACAGTCAGATAAGTCATGACTGCTCACTATATGAAGTCAGATAGTCATGATTGCTCACTATATGAACACGTGGCACATTTTTAGAGGGCACTAACTGTATGGATGTTTGGTCAATCCCTAGGTGGACCCATAAACCAAAAATCAACCTGATAAGTGATTTAAAACCTTTCCAGCTTGTACCTCAAATAATGCTCAAATTCCCATAGTTAAAATGACTCTAATCCAATGCATAGAAAACACTAAGAGCATCTCCAACGCTATGCTATCCCACCGTGCTATCCTTAAATTTGGCATAGTGGGTGAAAAAATGGTGCTCCAACGATGTGCTATTGCAATGCTAAAATATAGCATATGCTATTTCCTGTGCCATATTTGGCACGGGATATAGCATATGCTATATTTTAGCATGTGGCAGCTTTATGGGTTTTCACTGTTTTGACCCATTCAAACCTTTGGATCTTGTACCCCAAATAATGCTCAAAATCCAACTATTAAAATCAACCCATGATTGGCTGATCCACAGTCCACGTGGCACATTTTTAGAGGATGCTGACCGTGTGGATGTTTAGCCAATCCCTATGTGGACCTACAGACCAAAAGTCAGCCTGATTAGTGATTTCAAACCATTTGATCTTGAACCCCAAAGAATGCTCAAATCCCCACGTTAAAATCAACCCATGAAAATGACTCAATCTAAAAAATAGCATTGAGATATAGCCGGCCGTTCTTTGCCGCATCCTGGTGTCATCCTATTTGTCCTTGTGTGCTCCTCTAGGAGTGGTGACTCTATACCGGTTGCTATTGGTAAACAGGTCTAGTTCCATGGGAGTGGACCACAGTTTGCCAGCTCCCGGATGCAAGGTTCGTTGTTTAAGAAAGAGGGTCAAAAAAGAGGCATGTAAGTAGAGTGATTGCTAGGACTCTTCACGCAGTTTAGCAAGTTCTGACTTCAGACTAGCATATTCTTTCTCTTTCTTGTCAAACTGCTCCTGAAGAATCTTCAATTCTAAATTGAGAATAGAGCTTTCTTGACCACCGAAGTCTATTACATCCTTAGGTTGTGTGTCTACCCAAACATTGTTATTATCATAGACTGGGTCCCTTTTGGTACCCACTTTGATTCCAAGGCTTGCACCATCGGAGCATGTCATGCCAAATATAACATTTTGACATTGTAGGTGTCTCAAAATATAGAATTTGAGAGGGCTTTTTAACATTTTAGCGTTGGAGATGCTCTAATCAGGTTGATTTTTGGTTTGTAGGTCCACCTACGGATTGGCCAAATATCCTTATGGTCAATGTCCGCTAAAATTGTGCCATGTAGCTCAATAGCGGGCGATGATCATTGACCGGCGATCAACCAAGTTTTCCTCAAGGATGTATAGGGGCATCTAATGAATTTTTTTTCTTCGGTAGGGTAGAGTATTTAATAAACTGACAAGTGTCTAAGATGAGTAGCGATAAGACGTCAATGTGAAGATGACGTGGCATATTGAATTTAAAGCCAAATTTCCAAAAACTTTTCTAAAACAGCCAAGGCTGTAATGAACTCTGAAAAAATGACGTGTGGGATACAAAGTTTAGGCTTTAAAATAAGGGTATTAAAGTTGTGGCTAACAATTATTGCCAAAAACTTTTCTGAGGGCAACCTGGGGATAACCAAGAAAGAAACTTGGGAAACCGGTTCTGTCAATTCCCCTTAAAGCCATGTCCACGTGCCACTCACATCCCGACAAGCAAATTTCCAGCTGAGCTGGACTATAAGGGCATCGTCCGAATAAATCTTCCACGACATCAAAGTTACTGACGGACGACATTACATGGCACACTCTTACAGGCCCATCCTCAGATGAACCTACAGACCAAAAGTTGGGCCGATTGGTGATTTCTACCCTTTGGATCTGATTAGCCCAAATAATGTTCGAATCTAACGGTTAAAAATCAATCCATGAAAAGGACTACAATCCAACGGATAAAAATCACTTCTCATATGAGTTTTGGTCTGCTGGTCCAGCTAGTGATGCGCCAAATATCCTTACGGTCGGTGGTATGTAAGAGTGTGCCACGTGATTCACAGTCCACCAAGAACTTTGAGGAGTAAACCTTCGATGACACCTGAAGTCAGCGACGCCGCTGACTACAGCCAATATGAGCCACGTGGCACATTCTTAAGAGGACACGGACGTATGGATGCTGTTTGTCCAATCACTATGTGGACCTACAAACCAAAAATCAGCATGATTAGTGATTTCAAACCTCTGGATCTTTGTACCCATGTAATGCTCAAATTCATGCCGTTAAAATCAAACCATGAAAATAACTTCAATCCAACGATTAGAAATAACTGATCAGGTGTATTTTTGGTTTGTAGGTCCACCTAGTGATTGGCCAAACATCCATACGGTCTTATAGTCTTAAGAATGAGTCACGTGGCTCCTATTGGCTCTAGACCGCTTGAATGCAGGCGTCAGCGAAGGTTGAGTAAAACTTCTGTAACAACGTTGGACGGATGCTTCTGTCACAGCGAACAATAAGATTCACGTGGAATGTGACCGTATGGATGTTTGGACAGTCCCTCGGTGGACCTGTAGAGTGTAGACCAAAAATTAGCCTGATTAGTGACGTTGCACACTCTTAGTGGAATATGACCGTATGGATGTTTGGACAGTCCCTCGGTGGACCTGTAAATAAAAAATCAGCCTGATTAATGACGTGGCATACTCTTAGTGGAATTGACCGTATGGATGTTTGGACCAAATCAGCCTGATTAGTGATTTCTAAGAAATTCGATTGAAGTTATTTTCGTGGGTTGATTTTAACGGTAGGAATTTGAGCATTATTGAGCGTTTGGGTGCAAAGATCCAAAGGTTGTAAATTGATTTATTCGCATCGTCCACAAGTACGAAAAGTTGCGCGTGATCTTTGTAACTCGCGAGATGATCTTTGGGATTCGCGTTTGGGAATCTCGATGACCGTCAGTGCACTGGACCTTGGTATATAATGGAAACGTGTCTCCTGGTGGCAGTCCGAGAAAACCTTCGCTCACACGCCGCTGTGAGCGAATCCGATCACAGCCCACAATACGGGCCACATGGCACACTCTTAGTAGACACTGACCGTATGGATGTTTGGCCAATCACTAGGTGGACTTATAAACTAAAAATAAACCTGATCAGTGATTTATAAGCGTTGAATTGAATTCATGGGTTGATTTTTACCGTAGGAATTTGAGCATTATTGAGCGTTATTCGGGTACATAGATCCAAAGGTTGTAAATCACTAATCAAGAAGATTTTTGGTTTGCAGCACCGATGGACTGGCCAAACATCCATACGGGCTGTGATCGGCTTCGCTCACAGCGGGGTGTGAGTGAAAGTTTACTCTCACCGTCCATATGTTACTAGCAAAAAGCAAAAAAAAACCGACGATTGGACAGAGATTCATTCGATACGTCCCATCCCATACTATATCTTCACTCAATCCCAATCTCTTCTTCGACAAAAAAATGGCTTCGGCTTTGCTGTGAACTCTAATTATTTTCTCATCTCGGTTCATCCCAATTCGAATAAGTTCGTCTTTCGCTCTTCAAAACCAATCTCCATTTTTTTTTTTCACTCCAATCTCGATTTTCCTTTCAGTTCTTCATCTTAATCGGTGATCGCAGTTGTTGCAGAAGCGATGGGTTTCGCGAGGAAAGAGTACGAATTTCTGAAGGATCTGGGTCTTGGCCCTCGCAATCCGGGCTGTTACGTTAATGGCGCGTGGAGGGGAAGCGGTCCTGTTATCTCCTCTGTGAATCCTGCAAACAATCAGGTTCAGTTCTTCTTCATTCTTAAACGAATCGAAGTTCGTTGGATTATCGAGAAATCCATACTTGATTTTAGATTGTAAAGACTGGAATCCTTACTGAGAATTACCATAGTTTGATAAATTAGTTCACATATTTATTCGTTAAATATAGATATCTGGTTGATGTAGATTGAATTTTGTCTATTTCACGACTCTTTACCCTTGATGAAGTTTTCTTGATTCAACTAACAGCTAATTCTTAATATTATAGTCCCAAGTATTGATTTTGGGTTTCATTTTTCGATTTGGTGGAGTGTTTTTTTAGATTATGTTTAGTATACTTAAAAACATAGATTATGTTTTTGCAATATTGTTCAATGGAAAAATAGGACTCATTTGCGGATACCAAATATATGGGATAGGGCATAGATGATCGACATTAAAGCATATAACTGCAACTATCTCTACATGGCATAAATTAGATTCATATTACATGCCCCCTATATGGAGCAAGGTTTTAAATTTCACCGGAAGACTCCAAATTTCGGGCTGAATTTGGCTAAAATTTTGGCCGTCTTTAATATTTCAATATCAAAAGAGATCTTCTCTAAAATTTAGGTTTCGACTGGGACCAAAACCTAGGTCGTAATTGAAATTTAAATCCTTGGGCTGGAGAGCAACACCCTAAGAATCTGCAAGTAGACGGGATTCAACTTGTGATCTTCCATATCAAGGATTTAAATTTCAATTTCGACCTGGGTTTTGGTCCAGATCGAAACTGAAATTTCACAGAAATTATGGAAAAAGTATAAATGATATATATCCTTTATGTGTGGAAACAAATTCTTATCTTTTTCTCTCTCTATAATCTCTCATAAGATAAGAGAATCTTAATTTTTGCCATTAATCATGGAAATAAGACCGTAATAGAGAAGATCTCTTTTGATATTGAAATATTAAAGACATGGCCGAAATTTTACGAATTTCGATTGCGGTCTAGCCCGAAACTGAGTTCAAGTCTTTCAGTGAAATTTAAAACCTTGCTCCAGCCTGATGCCTACCAAAAATAAGTCACGTGAGAATACTCTTGAGAGGTTCTCTTGCTGGCTCATTAAATATTGATGAGGTTGGTGGAAATTGTACCTAGTTGTCGATCTTGTTTAAGTTTTTTAGGAAGAAGTGGACAAGTGGTTATGAGCTATTTTCTACAATATAATTGTGCGCAATTGTCTTCTGTCGAAATAATAAGTAATTTCTAAATAAATTGTCTCCACTTATAGTTCACTCATACTCTATTTGGTTTAGGTAGTAGTCTAATTATATTCCTCATGTTGATCAGATCATTGCTGAAGTTGCGGAAGCATCAATTCAAGATTATGAGGATGGGATGCAAGCTTGCAGAGAAGCAACAAAGATCTGGATGCAAGTGAGATCATCATTTTCTAAGATGTGTAGTTTAGAGTTATTTGCTTGAGCTTCTTAGTGATTTTTTATGCAATATTTTGTCAAAATCAGTGGTAGATATTTTCCATGCATGTAAGCCATAGATGGATGTTTTCTGTTTGTTTAGTGATTGTTACTCATGGTGCTGCCAGGTTGGATTTCTACTTTCTCTATTCTTTTTTTGCGCAGATGTAGTAAGACTGCTTGTTTGAGAAAGTTCTGTATTTAAGATGATAAACATTAGCAGATATGCATACTATTCTGTTGTTTTTGTAAACTTGAATTCATATTGACTGTTCTGTTTGGAGGGTTGCAAGACTAATGGTTCTTGCTTGAGATGCTGTCATCAGTTTTCGGGTGGGCCCTGCTGCAATGGGTCTGGTAGGGCTTGGTTTGGACTAGTATATATGGATCAATTGGGTCTATTTTGCTTGAACATGTTTCTTATTTGTCCTGAACTTATTTTGTGGTCTAGGTTTTTGATGTAACTGGCTCTCTTTTTTGGCATGGCCAATCCCCTCTTTTTCGGTCATCATCCTTATGGATTTGGACTTGCTTTTGCCTACTACTTATATCACCTATTTGCCTTACCTCTTGCGTAATGATAACAATATCTATTTTGTAGCAGAAAAAAAAGTAGTACTTAGGTCCAACTCGGAGCAAACAATTGCCTGATTTAAAACCGGTTAATATTCTACACCATAACAAGATTGATGGTTTAATTTTCTAAACTTTAGAAAAAGTTCCAGAGTCAAACTGTTTCGTCCTTGTTTATCAGTCTGCTTTACCTCAAAGGTTGCTTTCCAGTAGTTATTGAATTGGATTTGTTTTATGACTTTAGGATGATGATTGCCCAGTTATAATAAGTTTTCATATGTATATAAAAGCTCAAATTTCTTATCCATCCTTAAAACTTGATGCACTGAAACTTCTATTAAGCATCTTAGATTACTGCTTTGGCATTATAATGCTCATAATCAATTGCTTTTCTTTCTTCTATTTTTGGGAATTTTAGAGTGCTTGACTAGTTTTCATCTTGGAATATATATACCTTGGATGCCTTTATGTAGTATTGCAATCATTCAATAGGGTGCTGCTAAAACTACACAGTTTTCTTATGCTTCATTTATTCTCTTCTCAGATTCCTGCACCAAAAAGAGGTGAGATTGTTAGACAGATAGGTGACGCACTGAGAGCCAAACTGCAGCATCTTGGTAGGCTCGTATCACTTGAGATGGGAAAAATTCTTCCTGAAGGAATCGGGGAAGTTCAAGTATGATACTTGTCAATAAGCTTGGAATTTTTGTTCTTCTTAATTATCTGTTAAGATGTTGAGTTCTTAATTCTTTTAATAGTTAGTATACTATTTCACTGCTCTATTAACCTGACTTTAAGAATGTCAGTGTATATCAACCCATTTTTATGCTTTATGTATTTCATACCGGCTTGCTCAAGTACATAGGGGATCTCCTAGGTCAAAAGTCAATGTGATTGAATGGTTGCAACCATCCAATTTATAGACTTTCTACAACGTTCAGCATATTTTTTCAATCATGCTAAAGAATGCAGAAGATCTGATGGCTGTGATTATCCAAATTAGTTATATGTTGATCATTCCAACGAATGCATTCCCCTGCATGTCTGCCACATGTCATGATACAGCACTTATAAATGGGAAAATTTTGCCACACAATGCATAACAAAAAGGGTGTTGCGTGAAGCAAGAGTTGGTTATCTATACATCGGAAGTGGGACCCACGTGATTTGATAGGGAATATTCCCAAAAGTGCTGTATAGAGTGCATTCTACAATTGTATACTGAGGTATTAAATTTCAATTATTTAGCAAATATTTTGTGAAATATTTTGATTTTGAGCCTGTTTGACATGAAACATACCATACAATGGAAATATTACATTATTTCGTGAAATATTTCATGGTAAAGTGTTTTTCGAGGTTGCTGTACATCTATTTCAAAATATTTCCACCCTTTGAAATATTTTGACCCGCAGTGTGAAAAGCTCTTTAAACTTCTCCAAACCTGATATTTTTGCAAATCAATCGATTTTCAATCATCCTAACAGAAAAACAGACCACTCCATTGGATCGATCCATAGAGTGGATTGAAATGAAAGCTGAGATTTTGCAATTATTTTTTGTTAAACTCAATATTCTTCTTGTTTTTTGTTGGAAATAGAGTTTAGAGGTGTAAATGCATCAGATCTATGGATCTATGATGCATCTACATTGGATTTGTGGAAAAATTTAAGGATTTAGAGGGTGAATTTTTTTGAAATTTAGAAAAAATCACTTTTAAAAAAAAATATAAAAATGAGGCAAATATTTTAAGTTAACAATAGATGTTATTTGTAAATTACACATTATATTCATTCATTAATTTAAATGAATTATGATTCGTTTATTATTTATTATCATTTAAAATATGAAAATTTTGACTTTTTAAAAATCAGGAAAACCCTAATGCATCAAATGCATGCATTAAAAAAAATCTTAAAAAGATATAAATATACGTGATTGTAGTAGTTAGTAGTTTATATCATTTAGGCATTTAATTTATATGTTTTTTCATACGTTTTTTCATGGACCCAATACCGCAATTACATAGGGAATAAATACTCTCAGGATTCTAGCCATGATAAACCTTCCGATGTGTATGTGAGATTTGATGGTTATAATCATATTCATTTGTAATTATAGCTATTTTTAGCTGTCAGACTCTCAGATACCTGTCTCAGCATGTTATAAAACGCAATGATCATTCATTTTAACATTCCATATGGCTTTATGTTATAGTGCGATGGCGTATGAGTGTGATCTATACTTATTTTATCATTTCCTAAAGTTTCGAAAATTCAACAACGTTTCCACAATATTTTTATCATTTCCACGAATATTGTATTTATTTCCACACTAGTTGAAATATTTCCACATAATATCTCCATTTCTAGACTGGCCAAAATAAATCCCGAAATCGAAATTTAATACCTTGATGTATGTAGAAAGATGAATAAGATTGGAAGGTAATTATTATAGTTTTATCAATTTAAATTTTGATAAACTTTTGAAACCTTATATCTCGTTTATTTATTGCTTACTCCAGAATCATCATTGTGTTGGCAGGAAATCATTGATATGTGTGATTATGCTGTTGGGTTAAGCCGACAACTGAATGGATCAATCATACCTTCAGAACGTGAGCTCTTACTTACTATTTCTTCTTAATTTTCTTACATAGATACATTCCATCATCCTTCTAATCCCTAGTCTAGATAGCCTTAATGCTGCTATAAAAGTCTCGCAACTAATGTAATTGCTTACTGGAATGAGTGGTAAATGTTGGTTACTGTCTACAACTGAGATCGACATTTCTTTTCAATCTCTTTCGAGGAAGTTTGTGTCAAAGTTTTTAGTTTTAATAGGTTTAATTGTGTTATCTTATTAACAGGTCCAAATCATATGATGATGGAGGTGCAGTGCATGTTTCTGATGTTGGACTGGGATGAATACATATATCATCGTCAGATGGTAATATATGCGTATGTTACTATTAATAATGTTTTGCTCTGCTTTGTATTTACAGATGTGGAATCCTCTTGGAATAGTTGGTGTAATTACGGCTTTCAACTTCCCATGTGCTGTTCTTGGTGAGTTTTTACACTGTTTCAGTTGATGGACATGTTACTTAGACGCGAGGAAAGCTTCCTTTATGAAGTCAATTCACATCAGAATACGTTCGTGGTAGTGCAAGAACTTCTGGGCAGCTAAGAAGCTGATGTTAAAATCCATACATCTAATTTGAAATCATTTTTGTCATTTGCAAACATCTATGTCATCTTGGCTGTATATATTTTACTGAAGTGCATTAGAAACACAGGATACCAGCACGGCAAGCATGGAAGGTCACCAAGCTTAGCAAGTGATCTTATTTATTTACTTATTTTTGTTACCTATAAATTTAGTGCCTTTTTTGCTGGATAAGCATTTTAGTGCATGTTATTTAAAAATAACAGATCTCTTTATGAAGAACTATTTAGAAAGATGGTTGTAATGGATCTCTCATGTAGAAATATTGGTTGTAATGGATCTCTCATGTTCCGAACATTGGAACTTGGTATAAGGCACTGGTAATGCTGATGATGGTGGTTGTAGCTCAAATCCTGAAACACAGACTATATTCCCAACTTTTCTTACTTTAGTAGTTTAGTAAATATGCAGCCTCATTTAATTACACCTGCATTGGTTGGGAACAGTTTTCTATTCTTCATCGTCATTTAATGGACTTTGTGAACAATTTGCGAGGGTAGTTATACTGAGAGTGGCCATATTTCTGTTCTATGTTTTGTAGGCCCATTTTCATGTTCTCTCTTTCTGATAGAATTTCAGCGGTAGATGAACACTATATAAAATATTTTTTATTGGCCAGTTTAACTGTTGGAGATTGTGCGGTTACCATCATTTTACATTCATTTGGATTCCTTCAGCCGTCTATTTGTTTCTGAATGTTTAGTTCATTTAACTGTACACATTCAAATTCAGGAGGACTTTCATGCTTTTGTTAGTGGAAATTATTTCTTATCCTTCTTTAGCTTTCTAGATGTCAGCCATTTTATCATAGGGTCGGGCTCCGTTGATAGCCCTAAAATGACAGGATTCTGTACAGGACACAATATATGCCACGTGGTACACTCTTGGAGGACTCTGACCGTATGGATGTTTGGCCAACCCCTAGGTGGACCTACAAACGAAAATTCAACCTGATTAGTAATTTTTAGACGTCGGATTGGACTTATTTTCATGGGTTGATCTCAACTGTGGGAATTATAGCAGTTTTAAGGTACAAAGATCCAACTCCTAGGAATCACTAATCAGGCTGAATTTTGGTTTGTAGATCCACCTAGGGATTTTCCAAACATCCATACGGTCAAAGTCCTCTTAAGAGTGTGCCATGTGTCACATATTTGTGTACTGTACAGAATCCTGTCATTTTAGGGCTGTCAACGGAGCCCGACCCTTTATCATATTGGTAATACTTGGATTTTTGTTTAACTGTTCCTCCTTTTTATACCTGTGTTTTAGGGTGGAATGCCTGCCTTGCCTTAGTCTGCGGCAATTGTGTTGTCTGGTAAGTCTGTAACTATATATCTCTCTCTCTGAGTTTCTGGATCAGGGTATCAATCTGGAAAACAAGATTTCATTGTCTACTTTACTAGGACGACAAAAACATAATTTCCTTATTGGGTAATAATGATTTTTGATATCATATAATCTGATCTGTATCTTGCCAAGCATTTCACATTCATTCTTGCACTTTAATTAGATCTGGCATCTAACTTCTAAGTATACAATGTCATGTTAGAATTACTCTTTTGCATAATTCCATGATTCATGACATCCTATACACCTTGTCTGTTGATCTTCTAGATCCTGGTTGGTGTTGATCTAGGTTTTCCTCCACAATTCATTGGACTACATGCAGCATATGGACCAGGTTTTCTCAAGGAGTACTTATACACACTTCAGTGCCTTTGTTTGGAATCAGCTTTAGATACCTTTCCACTAGCAATTAAAATCCCATTTCTGAAAAGCTATCTGAAGCTGATCCAGAAATGAGTCACTAATATGTAGCTAACAGATTGGAACCACTGTTTTCAGTCAAAAGTATGTCACGTAGCATTTCATAGTTTTATTGTTCTAGACACACCAAGCATTCAAGTCAAGACTTCAGGAGTTGTTTAAAGTCCCACAT
Source organism: Euptelea pleiosperma (assembly GCA_035048495.1). Taxonomy (NCBI): domain Eukaryota; kingdom Viridiplantae; phylum Streptophyta; class Magnoliopsida; order Ranunculales; family Eupteleaceae; genus Euptelea; species Euptelea pleiosperma. The sequence goes on from CM068548.1 coordinate 14,705,682, forward strand.
CATGTTTTATCCGAACAAAAGATCTAACATTTTCTGTTGCAACAAGTATAAGACTGCTCTTTCAAAATAATATATCAAGTTCAACAAATATTTTTGCTCCCGTGTCTAATTTGTATTTTTCCACCTCTAACTAGTCATAAGCTCAAAGATGTACTTCTTGGTATCTGTCAACAATATCCAGGGATGAAGAATCTATTTCCAAGAGATTTTAGAGAGATTCTTTTCCACATCTGCTCTAAATATTCCATTTATGCAAAAAAGTTGCTTATTGCAACCCCTAATTTCTTCATGGACCAACTGAAAGATTACAAGTGTTTTGCTGGGGAACTGCCACTTACTATTTCATGCGCAACAGGAAGGGTGCTCCGACAACTCCGTTGATCACTATTGCAATGACAGAGGTTGTGGCTGGAATTCTAGAGAAGAACAACTTACCAGGTGCAATCTTCACATCTTTTTGTGGAGGTGCTGAAATCGGTGAAGCCATAGCCAAAGATAAAAGTATACCTCTGGTTTCATTCACTGGAAGTACCAAGGTACTTGCATCTCATGTTTGTTCCTTAAGAGTCATTTTTTTGAAAAATATCTAATTATATATTGGTTCATCAGAATGCAGATAATCTCTTATTAATAAGAGAACCTCCCTGAAGGTTTTAAATGACTAAAACAATATTTTTTATGCTTAGTGTCCTTCAAGTCTTATTCGAGCCTGTTTCACAATGACCCGGTCTTTATTAATTTAGTACAAGGACATTCCATCTTGCTAAACAGTAGTTCCAGCATTAAATACTCATTTTGAACATGCTTATCCTGAATTCATTGATACATCAATAAGACAAAACCTTAATACAGTACTCCTTTATTTTATTTTTGGTAGTATTATTATCTATATAAGTGTTTATAGTTCCAGTGCCTTTCAATCTAGTGGTTTTCTAACGTATTCTCTTGTAGTAACTGTTATATATTTAATAATTGCTGCATGGCGTATGGATGTGTCCATATTCCGGGCTTTCTATGGTTCTGAGACACCGACACATGTTTACATGTCTAAGTTACATAACCATTTATTTGATGCCGAAGGTTTTGCATTGTTATTTTTTTGGACCTCCATCTTGGAAAAATTTAAATGTCTTAGGTTCAAAATGTTTTGCTTTCAGATGGGAAGAGGTCTTTCAAGGGCTGAGATAATGGTTAGATTTGTATATTTTGTATAGTTAGAGAGGGTCTTCCTCTTTAGGGGTTTATTTCCCCTCTTTTTCTTCAAATTATTTGTGCAGCTGAAGTGAAATAGTTCCTTTGATCTTTAATCAGTTTCAGTTTTTAGAACTACTTGAAAACAATGTATTATGCTGTAGTTTTGGATTTTCTTACTGTTTTACCTATTTCTTTAGGTTGATTTTTTACATTGTGTGCTTGTTATTATTCTTACCGACTGGGACACCTGGATTATTTCATTTGAATGCCTGTTAGCTTATCTCTCTCATTCCCAACTACAGGTAGGTCTAATGGTTCAACAAACAGTTAACGAGAGGTTTGGTAAATGCTTGCTTGAATTAAGTGGGAACAATGCCATAATTGTCATGGATGATGCGGACATCCAGCTAGCTGTCCGTTCTGTTTTGTTTGCTGCTGTCGGTACAGCTGGTCAGCGTTGCACCACATGTCGTAGGCTGGTAATATATTTTGTTTACATTTTTTCTTTCAAAATTTTGAAATGGTCATAATAGTCAAAGTCTTTGAAGCTGGATTTCTTTTTATTTGGATGCAGCTTCTTCATGAAAGTATATATCAAAATGTACTAGATCAACTGACTGGAGTTTACAAACAAGTTAAAATTGGGGACCCTTTAGAGAAAGGTAACCTACTTGGGCCGTTACATACTCGTGCTTCACGTGAGAACTTTGAGAAGGGCGTCAAAATTATAAAATCTCAGGTATGTATTATTTCTCTTGTACTCCAATCCAGCTGATTTTTCAACTATAAATTTTTTGGTTGTCCAATGTTTGCAATCCATGCATGTATGTGCACTTGTTTTCTTTAGGGAATTACTATATCCAGAGCACATTTTGGTTCTTCCTGGACACCAGTGTTTTTCCACTGTGGTGGATGAAGCAAAATATGCTTTGAAATGATCAAAATAGGGTGAAAAAACATTGGTGCTCTGGAAGAAGTAAAATGTGCGCTGGAAATAGTAATTCCCTTCTTTTATTGAAATTTTTTTCTGGCAAGTTAGTGTATGCAATCAATTCACTCAATAAAATACGGGAAAAAAAGAGAAAAACTGCTAGTTTAATCTAGAAAATCAGTTTGTACTATATTCCCAAACTACAAGATTCTGAAAAAAAAAAAAGATAATTAATTGGATATTCATTAATTTCATACCTGGACACATAGCAAGGAACTAAACTTCGACTTCACCCTAAACTTCACTCAGTTTAAATTCAGAATTTATTCAAGAAGTTTAATTAGACATGGAGATGTTTTGTAAAAATTTCGCTGACTTAGAGAAGTATAGAAATCTGATGCATTTACACTTGTGTGATATTAATGCAGCTTAAATGTATGAAAGAAGCATAAAATTATAAAGAAAAATATTTTTGCCGAAGAACCACTTTGAAATACAGAACTCAAGGAGCATATAATCGGTTTCAACCCTACTAGTTGTTTTTGCCTTTTTTCACCTAAAACTCTCAGAAGCAACTAATGCAAATGGGATAGAAGTGTTTACACTTCTCTATCTGTTTTAAAGTTTCGGTCTTGAACAATATAATTCACCAAAATATTCTTAGGAATTTCTTTTACTTAACATTTTCCTGTTTGGAACAGTTTCAAGGATTAAGGGGAAATAATATTCTAAAATAATTAATCAGGCTGCCTCAATTATTTCTTAATTCTTAACCGTTCCTTTCATTTTTAATTTGTCTAAATCTCTTTCGTGCTGTTTAAATTTTTGCAGGGAGGGAAGATCCTCATAGGAGGATCTGTTATAGAATCTGAGGGAAACTTTGTGCAGCCCACAATAGTCGAAATTTCTCCAAATGCAGCTGTAGTAAAAGAAGAATTGTTTGGTCCAGTTCTCTATGTTATGAAATTTCAGGTAGTATATTCATGAAATTGTGTTAGCCTCTATGTTTTCAGCTTGTTTTAAACCAGTTGCTTGTACTTCTTTGTTATCACTTCTAGACTGTCTTACATAATTATTATTTTCCATTTATGATATTATTCGTTGTTTGTGAAAACTGAACTCTTTGTACAGACTCTAAAAGAAGCAATTGAAATAAATAACTCTGTACCACAAGGATTGAGTAGTTCGATCTTCACAAGCAGACCTGAAGTTATCTTCAAATGGCTAGGGTGAGTCTTGAGATATCAAATTAATCTGACCTGTTGGTGACTACTTATTCCTTTCTTTTTCTTCAATAAAATGTATCATGAAGGACCAGATTAACTATTCATTACTTAATATGCATTGAATGATCAATTTGTTGCTTTTTAAATTAGTCATTGTTCTATTTATTTTTCTTCTTTCTTTATATCACTTGTGTAATTCTACTCCATGTATCAAAGTTTACATTACCATTTCTGAGAATGAATAGAAGATTTGATGTATGCCCTCTACATGTCTTTGCAATTTTTTGAGCTCTTAGGGTGTGGCAGTTAACAAACTCAATTCTTCTCCTTTGATGGATTCATCAAATCAGGATCTCTTACACTGATTTCTGAAACTAACGGGACCTTATTTCCTTGCCTCACAGTGTTATTTGTTATGCATTTTATTTCTTATGTCCACTCGGTTCCAACATCTTTTTCTGAAAGAAAAAGATTTGTGTGTATATAATCTGTAACTTCAGGTTTGGTGCTCCCTTCTTATCTGTTCAACTTCTCAAAATAAATGAGGGATCAAATAATAAAAAAATTAAGCGCCTTTGTCAATAAAGTCAGCAGGAAGGAAGGGCCCTTTGAAGCATGTCCCAAGTAGAATGAGGAGCTTCCTTCTCTGATAGATGCGGTATTCGTTGTTGTTCAAAAATTATGTTTTGATAGCTGCATGAAAAGAGAGGTCAGTTGGTCGTTTGCTCATAAAAAGATCTCAGGTGGAATTCTTATAGATACATTTCGTTGTGAGTTCAGAGTGCCAGTAAGGCATCAGTATGATGTTCAGGAAGGCAGAGACACTGTTAGTTTGCAAATTTACTTATAAACTGTACGAAGGTGGGTGTAGGAATGGGAATGATGCCTCGGTAGTGGAGCAGGCCCTGAAGCAGAATGTAGTCAAATCGAGGAGGAGGCTTCCTGAGATAAACAGAAAAGAATAAAAATATGGTTGGTATTGACCTCAATTTATAAGAGAAATAAAACCAGAAGAGCGGGCCAAAACAGCTGGGATAGGTTCACATGCTGGGTCAAGCTGGTAATTGGACAAATATAGGAATTTTACGGGTCTCATACATTTCCCCTTTTATCATTCTTGTTCATTTTCTTTCTTTTCTTATTCCTTTTTCATTTGCTTTTTTTTTATTTTCCACTCTTCTGAGGAGTCGGATTGATCCAATATTCTAATCTTTCTTACAGAAAGGGGAGACTTATTTTTCTAGTCCTTCCATCTCCATCACCTCTTCTTGTTTCATTGGTGGTTGCATTCTCAATTCCTCTGCAAACCAAATCTGATTTCACCTGCAATTATGTTTTAGATTATCAAATCCAACATGGTTCTGTCATCTAAAAAATCTGATATTCTTATATCCATTGACAATGCAATACTACAAAATGCCATACAAACATATTATGAATAAGCTGGTTAGTAGCATCTCTTTCATCTCATGTTTTGGTCATAGTTTTCCTAACCTACACAGCAAAGAATGTTGTCTTGCTCTCGTTACTCCATATCCTAATCTGTTTAAGACTGAAGATTCTTTTCTTTCCTTTTTTGTTGGAAAGCTGGGATCGAACCTGCAACCTGCAGGAAAGGCTCATCATAATAATCTCCACTGTGCAGAAATTTGTCACAAGTCAACTGGATGCAACCCTCCTTTTTCCTCTGGTCTTGAGACCGGAAATGCAGGCCTAAATTTTATATACTGTAGAATATGTTGGCACTGCTTCTAGGACAGGTTAAGATGTTGTGGTTGTGGATTGTCAGTATTTCCATATAATTCATTTTCAGATTCTCTCACTTTCTTATGATGGCATCTAGTTGATTATATACATTTCCCGTAAGGACTTTATATTCCATCGTATTGTCCTCTGCATATAATTAAGTTCAATTTCTCTTACAATATTTTATCTTTAGAATCCTCTAATGCATTTGAGTACAATGCAGGCCGCATGGAAGTGACTGTGGTATTGTGAATGTTAATATTCCTACAAATGGTGCTGAAATTGGTGGTGCTTTTGGTGGGGAAAAGGCTACTGGAGGTGGCCGTGAAGCAGGAAGTGACTCCTGGAAGCAGTATATGCGGCGTTCAACATGGTAATTTTTTTCATTTGACAAAATTCTCAATTGAATTTGAGTTTTGATTATGATTCGTGGCTTCTGTATCCTTATGTTGTACTTTAGCAGTATATCTCATGATTTCTAGGTTGGTTAATTGGCCTTTTGTGTAGTTTGAACTTTGAATATTTTCCCTCCTCTTGCACTCTAAAAATCTCTAGAACGCTGTTGAAAGAACTCTAGGTCCACTTTCTTCCTTCATTGTCGAATTTTCAACTATCTAGATTGTCACTAATTTGAATGTCCTTGACAGCACTATCAATTACGGAAGTGAACTGCCACTGGCGCAAGGAATCAATTTCGGCTAATGGGTCTGGCATAAGGTGAACTACATATTGTCAGTTTTTCAAACTTGTAAACATATGTTAATTATCTTTTCCATGGCATTGAGAATTGCGTTTTTGTTATGCCTGTAGGATAACATCCAGCAACCTTTGCAGAGTCAGGATTTCAACTCCCTTGCCGTCTAAAATCAGTATTGCTCACCAGAAAAATGTAAATGAAACATGATCCGTGATTTCTGTTGTTAGAGACTGGGATTGCTTTTTATTCCAGTTATCTTCTACAAAATAATAGCAAATAAAGAAATAAAGAAACATTTATAGGCCTCCATTTGATTTCTTGTTTTTCCTTCAATTTCTGTTGCTGCTAGCTATTTGTGCACGTCCACAAGTGGGATAACGTGAGCGCTTGCACATGTTTATGTGCGAGTGTTCATACAAGACTGCATGAGAATCCATGGAGGGTTGTCAATAGTTGGGTTCCAATTGGACTAGGTTCTGTGTAACCCTGGACCGATACAAGGTCTGGGTAATCTGGCCTAGGCCTGTAGAAGTCCCAATTCTTAGGCCCAAACCTTACTACTGACACAGTAAAAGCCCACTCTTCCCCAAGCTTGGCCTGCATTTGGGCGAGCACAGAGTCGATCAGCGACCATGTGAATTGGCAAATTAACAGTGGAAGAGAAAATTTCTCCTATATTTTATTATTCAATTGAGTATGTTTTCGGAAAAGTTAGGTGAGGCTTAACCTAAGTAGTGGAACAATCCAGATCCCGTTCCCACTTCGCTCACGACCTAGCTGGCCTGCCAGTGATGGTGGGAATTCTCTCGTTCCCTGGTCAAAGGCTTGGTAGGACGCGGGATCTACTCCATGAGGAGCGGTAAAAATTAAGGTATTTATTGATATAACTTGAATTTTTTTTTAACTAATGTTTGGAGTGTCCAATAGAAAATATTTACAGTAAAACAGTTCACAAAGATTAAGTTCAATAGGATGGTTATGTCATCCAATTGATGTTTTTTATTTCCATTGTTTTTAAATTCAGAACAGTCGTGGAACCGGAACAATGGGCAGGCTGGGTGGACCAGATTCAACCAGCCAGTTCAACCGGTTGACCTGTGATGGCATATGCTGTTACTAGAAAATTTGTTTTAAAGTAAAAATAGAAAGGAGCCAGCTTGCAGGGTCATACAGCTCTGGGTTGAACCAGTTGAACAGCTGAACCAGCTGGTTTGGTTCAGTTTTAGAACGGTATTTCGAAAAAAACAAAAAACGATGGGTCATATCCACCAGGATTGGACCGTGTTTTATTGTTTATTTCTTGTGACCTATACAAGATGTGCTCCAGTCAATGGATGGTCTAGATTTGTAGATCAGTATTCTGAAACCTGGACAGAACCGGAGATCCGAAAAACGGTTTGGGTCAGCATCAACCTGGCCTTCTATTTTCTAGTTATATTTTTCTAAAAACTCGCCTGGGTCGTCTTTTTTTTTATCACTCCACCGGTTTGATGATTGGTTTTTCGAACACTGCTGTAGATGCTTCCACCAATTGGGAGTAAATTATGAAGCGGGGGGGTTTTTGAAGCAGTGATCATGCGCCAATGATCTGACGCCACATATACCATTTGTTACTTTTTAAAACCAAAGTCTAAACAATGGGCATATGGGGCGTGCAATCGTTGGGCGCTGCTTCAAAAATCCCTCCGGTTCAAAAGAATTCTCCACCAAATTGGTGTGCAAAGGCTTGTATCCATCAACCATGATGGGTGTCGCGGTATGGTACATTTTGCCCTTTCTCATGTATGTCTAAATCCAGTTTCACTTGATTATTTATTTTATTTTTTATTTTTATACTATCGTAGGGTGTCTCCACCCACACTCCGGCTGCACGCACCGACTCACTCTGAAGTTTCCTATCAAGACCCAAACCAATACACCAAAAGCACCTAAGTGATAGAGGTGCGGAAAGTTTTAAGTCTAAACCTTTAGGATCATAACATTCCACCACGCTTCCAAGGCTAACGTCCACGCTGGCTGACTCTGAGACGGCTTTCACTCCGGTAACCCTATTTTTCTCACTTTTTTTGTGAACAAGCCCCGGCATTTTTTCTGGTACCCCTATTTTCTCTTTTTTGAGTGAGCCCCCAAGTATCCGTTTCCTCATATCACCCCTCCCGTGACTTGAACCCATGACATGGGGTTGGCTTTGGATCTTAATATTTCCTTACGTGCAAGAGGGTAAATCGAGGGGCACGCAGAATCGAACACATGACCAGAGGGAGAAAACCCCTGTTGCTAGTTACCATCTACAATAATAACTGAAAATTACACTTAAGGGGTTCATGATTAAAAGAAAGGTATAAGATTGCTTTTAAGTTGAATCATTATTTTCTTAAACCTAAAGGGAGCATGTGAAAACCGTGGACAAGTTTAGCTTCTAAATGATTAAACTTGGTGAATTTAAGAAATTTCTTCTTGTCTAGTGTTTCTCAATGCAAGTATGCCTAAAGGTCTCTCTCAAGAGAAACAAGCTTTGATCCTAATTCCTAATAGTGTCAAGATGATGGGCCTATTATGGGCCTACACAGGAAAAGGGCCCCACTCTTCCTGAGACCCATGGTTTAAAAACCGCCGTTATAACAGTAATGCCCTAACCCTACTACATTATTTCGAAAATAATACTAAAATCTGAAAAAAAATATTCTTAATGTTTTAACGGAAATAACAGTCGATGCTTTTTAAAGAAAATATTTTTTTTTTACCATTATTGAGGTTATTAATATAATAAAACTAATAATAATGACTCGAATTCGACCGATTTGACCCATTATAATAGACAGTATAATGATAACGGGACCGTTATAATGGATTATTTAAAACCCTAGTGCGACCTACATAATGAGTTAAGGGTTCAGTGAGGATGATCATCTTCACAAAAATCAGCACTTTCTGAAACTTCTAATTCTAATTTTAATAGACGTGGAGTTAAAGTTAATGGTAAAAATGGACGATTCGGAATATTTCAATTTGTAATCTACTTTTCGTAAGTCTAAAGTTGGAATTGGTATTTTTGCAAGGTTGATATCTACGCCGAGAAAAATATCCTCACAAAAAAATCAGTTTATTTTCATATTCATAGCCCTATGAAAAGTAGATCATAAGCTAACAAAATTTGGATTGTCAATTTCACACTTAACTTTAAGTGTACTTTTGATGGGGTTAGAAGTTTCAGAACCAGGTCATTTTTTTGTAAGGATGATCTTCATAATGAGAGGTTTTCCTCACCAAAAATGGGCCCCTACCTTGTCTCCATGTGGGCCCGACAAAAGCATATCATTTTTTTTTGCGCGTTAAAATAATTTGGACTATATATATGAAAATATCTTGACATGGATTTTTACACAGCTCCATTGGGGTCCACATGGAGACGAGTCAAGGGCGGATTTTTGGTGAGGATGATCTCACAACAGTGATCATCCTTATAAAAAATTAGTCCATTATGAAATTTCTAAACCCCATCAAATGTGGATATAAAGTTAATAACGAAACGGATGGTTCAAAATTCTTTAACGTGTAATCCACTTTTCATAGGGCTAAAAAAGTCAAAATTGGCTAATTTTTACGAGGGATGATATCAGCCCTCGACTCATCTCCACGTGGATCCCACGAAGCAGCGTAGGAATCCACGTCAAGATAATCCATATAATTACGTCATATAGAATTTTCACAAGACCCAATCATTAGCTTAATAATACTTGTAATTTCCTCTTTATTGATTGAGATATAGATCTTGGAATTGTTCTTGCTTAGCTCATTTCCATATTATTAGTTATTAAAAAACAAGGGAGGCCAAGAAAGAAAAAACTGACAATAATGCAATTCTTCTATTCTTCAACATATCCCATAGGGTAAAAAATTAACCACCCCAGATGGCCCTAAATGTTGGGCCAGGTGCTTTCTCCTGGTTGGTTAGAAAAATAATGTTGAAATATTCAAGAAAATTTCAATACATCGAATGGCTCGAGATCATCAAATTGAATCATGGTTCGAAGTCCCTCGGGCGATCCGGATTGGGATCAGCAGGCATCGATCCATTCCATCTCAGGGTTGTCTTGTCCGAGACGAACTAGGTTTCGAGCAAGACGAAATTGGATCGGACCGATCCGGGGTCTGATCCCGAGACTTCGAACCACGATGCAGATAGTGTTTCTGAATGGCATCTGAGGAGTGATTCTTTGGTTCTCTAACCTAATCTTTTTATATGAGGATTAACCATTAAACAAATATGTATTATTACTCCAATAGGAATTAAAAATCAAAGAATGACAAAGAACATGGTGTGTGAAGGTTTATTTTAATATGCTCAGGTGGGTACTTTTTTGTAAATTAAATGGAATTAATATCCACATAAGTACAAGACAAATACACCAATTTATAGTTAGGTTAGGTCAACTACTTTCAAGGAAGTCAGAAAACCTAGACCTATTTGGGGTGGGAGAGCCTACTATTTAAGGATAGACAAGAGTAAAACTTCGATGACTGCTGACGGTCACCGAAGCTGTTACCGCCCACAATATGAGCCATGTGGCACATTCCATATGGTCAGAAGCCTCTAAAAAGTGCCACGTGGTTCATTTTGTGGGTGGTCATCGATATGCTGACTGTGGTCGGTCAGCGGTCAGCGAAGTTTTATTGGATAGACAACACCATTTACAAAGACAAGGACAGTATATTATTTAGTAGAATATCTTCTCCTTTCCCCTGCAAAGAAACATGTAGTTATAAAAGGTGGGGGGTGAAAATGTGGGGTCCCCCCCCCCCCAAAGAGACATGTAGTTATCAAATATGGGATTTAAAATGTGGGTCCCCCATGTAGTTATAAAAGGTGGGGGGTGTGAAAATGTGGGTCCTCCCAAAGAGACATGTAGTTAGCAAAGATGGGGTTGGAAAATGTGGGTCCCACAAAAAAATATATAGTTATCAAAAGTGGGGGGTGAAAATGTGGATATTGTTTTAAGGTTATAAGGTGAAAAGGGGGGTGTTGCTATCAATAATCAATGCTTCACACCTACTAGATCTTGTTGGTTTAAAACAAGTGGTCCATGTGGTTTGTGAAACCTTTGATTAATAAATATCTAAAAAATTTAGGGTATTTTAGTAACACCCCCTTGAAATTTGAAAGTAGTTTGTAATACCCCTTATACTTTCAAACTTTAGTATTACCCCCCTTGACCTAGTTTAACAGTGGTTGACTTCAGTTAAAATGGACTTAAATCACACGGCATTAGCAGTGTACGTGCAATATTATGGTCCTTTCAGAAGTGCATTAACAGGCACATGATGCATGTCGCATTTTAACGTTAGTCAAACGATAGTTAAACTAAGTCAAGGGGGTAATCCTAATAATGTAAAGTATAAGCGGGTATTACAAATGACTTTCAAATTTCAGGGGGCTGTTACTAAAATACCCAAAAATAATTTACTGTGCCCCTCGTTTGGGATATTGGGGCTGGGCCCACTTTCAGATAGGTCCAGTTTAAGCAGCCGGCTCAAATTAAGGCCCATTAAATAATTCAGTATATATAAATCCATGGGCCAACAGTAGAATATTTTAACCTTTTAAAATATTCTCCTCTCTTCCATTACTTTCGTGCACGACCGCTCTACTAGGTTTCATTCCGTTCCATCGGGCTTCCTGTACCAGGTTTTTTCGTCTATCATGAAGCAGATCTTGTTCCAGGCAAATGCAGATTCGCAGAATCGTTTTAGATACGCTAGTCGCAGATTGAGACCAGGTTTTACTTGGTTTTGTCCTTCGGCACGAGCCAGACCACGAACGTGCCTACCGAAAAAAATTCTGCAAAAACGGATTTCTCATGAGAATTTTGTTGCGAGATCGAGTCCATATAATTGAAGTAGGGCCAAGGAAAACTGATCAAAAGGGCCAGGCTCTATCAAAAGGCCCCACCTTGGCCCATTATCAGAACTGATATTTTCAGAATGAGGCCCCAGGATACCGACCATGCATGCCAACTTGCATTCGCATGCATGGGTTGGTGGGGGTTGGTGGGTGGTGTGACTGTATCTCTGAGTAGATCTTTGATGACGGACATCCGTATGGAGAACAGTATGAGCCACGTGGTACATTCTTAGTGACCACTGACCGTATGGATGTTTTGGCCCATCCCTAGATGGACCTACATCCCAAAACTCACTCAGCATGATTAGTGATTTCTAAACTTTGGATTTGAGTACTACCCCAAATACTGTTCGTTATCCCACGGCTAAAAATAAAAAAATATGCAAAAGACTAATCTAACTGTTAACAGTCACTAACCGGGAAGAACTTTGTGGACGGACGTCCGTCATTGCAGACCATAGTATGTGCCACGTGGCAAACATTTAGAGACCAGTGACCTTATGGATGTTTTGCACCCCAAATAACGCACGGTTAATAATTAATTAACCCATGAAAATGACTCCAATCCAATGCTTAGAAATCACTTATCAGGCTAATTTTTAATTTGCAGGTCCACGTAGAATGGGCTAAACATCCATATGGTCATTGATCTCTAAGAGAGAGTGTGCCATGTGGCTCAACATTGACGGATGTCTGTTAACAAAGTTTTACTTGGTACTATTCAGGTTGTTTTTGGTATGCAGGTCCACATAAGGATAGGCCAAGCATCCATATGGCATTAACCTTGATGACGGACGTCCATCATTTGTCATAAGAAGTAAATTCTCGAATGAAACAGTAGAAATTATTTAAACAACGAACCAAACAACATCTTATCCATACGTTTGGAAAAATTCGGTCATTTATAAATTATCGAATGATTCATGAACTTTTATAAATTATTTCCAGATTATTCAGTTTTTAATATGAAAAATCATTTTAAAAAGACACAAAGCTGTACCCAAAGTTGCTCACCGACCACAATATGAGCCACGTGGTATATTCCTAGAGATTTCTGACTGTTGGCCCAACCGTGGGTGGACATACAGACCAAAATAGCCTGATTAGTGATTTCTAAGCCTTGGATTGGAGTTGTTTTCATGGGTTGATTTTTAACCATATAATTTGAGCATTAATTCGGGTACAAAGATCTAAAAGTTTGAAATCACTAATCACGCTGATTTTTGGTTTGTAGGCCCACCTACAAACATCCATATAGTCAGCGTCCTCCAAAAGTGTACCACGTGGCTCATATTGCAGTCGGTCAGCAACTTTAGCAAAGTTCTACTAAAACCAATGGCTAAAAATCATCAAACAAGCTGATTTATGGTGACTGCCTATTAAGGGGTGGGCTAAACATCCATGCGGTCAGTTGGCCCAATGGCAGCGGTGACTACCAAAAATGCCACTTCCGCAATTGAAAATATCTCAGGTATACCTTGTTACATCACGACCCATCTTTATATACCGAACCTTATGTCAGTCTCTGTTTCCTCCTTTTCTAATTGGAAAAAGAAGTAACAAGGTATGCGTGAAACTGTTTCATCTGCGGAAGCGGCATTTTTGGTAGTTACCACTGTCATCTGGGCCCACTGACCACATGGATGTTTATCCCACCCCTTGGTGGATATACAGACCAAAAATCACCCTGATTGGTAATCTATAACCATTAGATTTTAACACTTTTTAGCACTTTTTAAGGCATTCTTATAGCCGTTGAATGCAACCATTTTTTGAGTACTAAAACCAACGGCTAAAAACCATTAAACAAGCTGATTTTTGGTATGAATGTCTATTAAGGGTCGGCTAAACATCTATGCGGTCAGTGGGCCCAGATGGCAGCAGTGACTACCAAAACTGCCACTTCCGCAAATTAAAAGATCTCAGGTATACCTTGTTACATCACGACCCTATAAAGATGGGTCCTGATGTAACAAGGTATACCTGAGATCTTTTCAATTGAAGCGGCATTTTTGCACCACTGCCATCTGGGCAAACTGACCGCATGGATGTTTAGCCCACCCCTTAACAGACAGTCGTACCAGAAATCAGCTTGTTTGTTTTTTTTTAACCGTTGGTTTTAGTACAAAAATAATGGTTGCATTCAACGGCTATAAGAACGGCTTAAAAAGTGCTAAAATCTAATGGTTAAAGAATACCAATCAGGGTGATTTTTGGTTTGTATATCCACCGAGGGGTGGGATAAACATCCATGCGGTCAGTGGGTCCAGATGACATCGGTAAGTAACCAAAATGGTGCTTCCGTATTTGAAACAGTTTCGGGCTACATCTTTTTTCCTTTTAAATAACTAATCAGGCTGATTTTTAGTTTGTAGATCCACCTAGGGATTGGCCAAACGTCCATCCGGTCAGCGTCCTCAAAAAAAAATACGACGTAGGTCATATTGAGGGTGGTCAGGGCTTCGCTGTCCGTCGCTGGTCAAGCAGGTTTTTACTTTTTACTCACTTCTCTGTATCCTCTTAAGCAAATCTCACAGAACTGGCAAGGCAGCAGCTGATCCTCGGGATTTACATCATACAATTCTCAAAGATCATCCAACGGTTGGGAACTAGACTATCCATAATGAAAGGAATGCCTTATTACCAGAGTATTTAAGAGTCTTAAGACATTTCAGTGCTGACTCCTGATTATATCCTTTGCATCTATTCCTTAATGCCATTTAAGACGCCTGTCCGCAAAGAGAAATCCGAAAAACGAAACCGCACGGAAACAAACCAACCTTTCTTCCTTGTTGTCACTGCTGTGTTTCTCTGCCAGAAAATCTTGGGAAAGCTCAATAAAGCAGGGAATGCTCTCTTCTCTCTGTAAGGTCATCTACCCCTGCCACAGGCCCACAACCACTTCCTCTTTACCTTTCTATCCATCATTTTATCACTTATTTACCTCTCCAGCCATTAGTAGAGCCATTAGTAGCTTCGTGTACCTGGGGGCGATTACCTGATGGTCACAAATCCCGAAGATCACCACACCAATTTCAAAGAACATCCAATGGTCTGGACCTTAGACCTTAGGAAGACTATGGTACAGTATCCTCCTATAATTACCTTTTTTACCATCCAAAAACCAGCTAATTTTACCATACGTGGAAATATAAATTATAATACTCTTTACGACAAAGTTTCTATATTTAGAAACCAAAAGGTAAGTATTGCAGAATGCAGAATTCAGAATTCGAAAAAAAATGCCGTTCAGGAAACTCTCAAGAATTTCATGATAACTTGCGCATACTTTTGGCGGCCTACGTTAGAAAAAGAAGAAGAAGAAGAAGAAAAACCTAAACAGTCTACTTACTACGAAGGAAAATTCATTCAATCACTTTTTTACAATTAACAAAGCAGCGAATTTGATTAAATTTAAACCGAATACCCTAATAATCAAAAACACAGAACAAAAAGAAAATCTAAAATACTGTAGTACAGAAGCATAGATTGAACTTAACCTTAATTAGCTACGGTAAATAAATAAAAAAAAAAAACTAACTTTTTTGCTGCAATTATTTCAATTTATTCTTCCACCATCTCTGTTTTTCTTATTTAATTACCTGTGTTACTTTGCTTTGATCCGATTCATTCAACTAGAAAGATTAGAGAAACAGCTTCCAGATCGAGAGAGCGAAGGACAGTGAACCTCGTCATCCTTTCTGAGAGGACTACTTGGAGTCGATCTCAGCATTCTCGGAGAATCCAAGCTTCTTCTCAAGAGCTGTCTCATAGCGGAGATCAGATGTTCTGTTGGATTCGGAGGTGGACTTGAAGATCTGAACTTCTTGCAGAAGTTCATGTGGCGATTCAGAGCTTCCTCGGTGCTGATTAGCCTCTCCGATCTAAAAATCTCATCTTTGACAGCCTCGGAACAGAGGCCGCAGATCCATCTCCCTTGGTATCTCTCACGAATTCGATTTATGTAGGCTGGTGTACACTCCTCTGTTAATCCGCAGCTATCGCATTTCACGAACTCGACTTCGATCTGAGCAGAAGTGATTTTAATGGCGGTTGAATGAGATTCCGGAGCGGAAATCGCCATTGAATCGCTCATAACAGTAGCTGACATTGCCGAAAACCTAGAAACCGAAAGAATTCAATAATAATAAAAACTCTTCCAGTTTTTTCTGCGGAAAAGTAGATTAGAGAAAGAATCTTAAAACAACTCGGAATCTTTATTTCTCCTTTCCGGACTAAAACTTTGATTTGAACTAGCAAGTTCGATAAAAAGAAACTACCTTTAGTTTACCGTTCCTTTCGCGAAACGTCTCTCTCCGTGTTAAAATCCGACAGTCGTTAAAACGGATTCAAAAAGTTCCTCTTCGATCCGTTTCCTGATTCACGGATTGCCGACGCTTCGAATTCGAATCCTTTAACCTTCGTAGCAATACTCGAGCTAGCCGTTCTCTCTCTCTCTCTCTCTCTCTCTCCTTCTATCTCTCCTTCTCCCACTCTCCTTCAACCTTCTCGCCCTCAAGAAGCAAAAGTTCACAGATCAAAGACATTTCAAGACCTCCGATTCAACCTCGCTCTCAGCGAAAGGATTCAAATCAAATCCGACTGAGCAAACTTCAAGAAATTGATCTCTTCTGAGATAGACTCTGTTGCATCTTCCTCGTCTGTAAAATGTGAAAATTTCTCTCGAACTCTCTCATTCTCTCTCTCTCCCTCATGTGTGATATGAGAAGAAACAGAGAGATTTGTTCCCATCTTGTTTTGTAACGTAGGGCGAGGCTCCCCAATCATTGGCGGTTCGGGAGCTTTGGAACACGTCATCAATATACGCTGGAAATGAATGCTGACCGCAGACTAATGGAATTCGCCAGCTGTCTCCATTATCATCTTATGCGAATCATCCAAGCCAACAATGGCGGGTCGGATCCGGCTTTGGTTCGGTTGGATTCGTAGAGTTTCCCATTCCATGGTCGCTACACCCAATCTCTTATCTCCACGTTTAATCCAGCCAACGTGTACGGGACAATCCTGCGCTGTGGTCGGTACTACTGAATCCCTTCCTTTGCGCTTCGAGAAACTGGTTTTTGCCGGTTACGGCAGTGGGTAGTGAATTACCTAACCTACCCTCCTTTCCGCTAGTCTGTCGTAGCCGAAATTGGAAAGTCTCGTTGGGTCTCCGAAAGATCCTGAGGAATCATATTTTAGGAATTTCGTATCAACATTTGCTAAAGAAATCCCTCCAAAATGACACGTGGCACACTATTTTAGTCCCACTAACTCATGAACGCTTGGCCCACACTTTGATGGATCTACACATGAAAAATTTGACATGATTGGTGAGTTCTAGCCATTGGATTTTAACACTTTTTCATCATGGGCTTGGAACCCACACATAGACTTGTTCATGAAGCCCATGATGCAAAAGTGCTCAGACCAAATGGATAGAAATCACCAATCGTGCTGATTTTTTGTAGGCCCGAACGTAAAAGTTGTCGAAGCCTCAAACCCAATGGGAAAAACATTGACGACGTCAATGGCCTAAAAGGGCGTGCCACATAGCGCTTTGAGGAGTAAAACTTGCCTGACCACTGACGGTCAGGGAAGCCCTTACCACTCATAATATGAGCCACATGGTACACTCTTAGAGGACGTTTGGCCACTCCCTAAGTGGACTTACAAACCAAAAATCAGCCTGATTAGTGATTTCAAACCTCTGGATCTTTGTACCCAGATAATGGTAAATAATACTCAAATTCCTACTGTTAAAATCAACCCATGGAAATCCATGGAAATGACTTCAATTAACGCTTAAAAATCACTGATCTGGTTGATTTTGGGTTTTTAGGTCCGCGTAGGGATTGGCCAAACATCTATACGGTCAGTGTCCTCTAAGAAATTGCCACATGGCTTAGACTGTGGGTGGTCAGGTACTTCAGACACGGTTCCCTAGCAAACATATTAGAAAGATGAATGTTAACAAACAACTCTTAAGCAAAAGACATTACTTTTATAAATTTTTTGATTCACAGGTTCAATTTTGGAGGTAATTTTTCTTGAGTAGAACTTTGCTAACTAATCAACGGACCATGAACCATGTGGCACACTCTTAGAGATAGCTGACCGTATGGATGTTTGGTCCAACCGCAGGGCTCCACCAAAAAGATTAGCCTGATTAGTGGTTTCTATGCATTGATTGGAGTTGTTTTCATGAGTTGATTTTGAACTCTGGAATTTGAACATTATTGATACTGAGGCTGATTTTTGGTAAGTAGGTCCACGTAAGGATAGCCTAAACATCAATATAATCAATGGTCTCTGAGAGTCTACCACGTGGGTCAAACTGTGGTTCATCATTGATGATGGATGTTCTTCACCGAAGTTCTACTCGTTTTTCATGTCTTTTGCGGGTTATAATGTAAAACTTTGCTACCAGACTTCCTAATAAAGTTGCTAATGGACCACAATATGAGTCACATGGCTTATTCTTAGAGATTTTTGATAGTATGGATGTTTGGCCCAATCCTAGGTGGACATACGAACCAAAAACTAGTTTGATAGTAAGTGCATGTGTCTTATGTAGGCAGGAAAATGAAACGGCTTATCACTTGTTTTTTGATTGACCGTTCTCTAGGTTTATTCACAAGTGCTTCGTAAATCTCGTTATGATAGACAAGTGTTAGACTCATTCAGGAAGCACAATAGATTTTTCAAAACTTTCAAGGAGATGATTTCGTTTCTCCTGTGATGCAGGTAGCCTTTAACACAACGATCTACTTAATATGGAGGGAAAGGATCAAGTTAAAGAATTATGGACCGTCTATTTTTTTTTTTTTTATCGTTGACTTGAAACCCACATTTGATGGTGTTAAAAATTTCAGAACGGATTAATTTTTTGTAAGGGTGGTCTATATGGTGAGGAGATCATCCTCACCTAAAATCAGCCATTGATTTATCTTCCATGTGGGTACACCAAAATTGTCTGCGAAAATATGTGTCTGTTGAGCCTGACCCTATAGCAAAAGGAATAGTATTAGAGATAGTTTAGAGACTTAACGTTAGGTCTTTAAATTTAAAAATCTCAAAATTGGAACTATGAAATAGAAACCACTTTTAGAACACCGTTGGAGCACAGTTTCCATCGGACAGATCTCTATGTCGTTGATTTAAAGCGACTCCAATCCGATGCTTAAAAATCACTAATCAGGTTGATTTTTGGTATCAAGTCCACCTAGGGATGAATTAGGATGAGCCAAACATCTATACAACCAGTGTCCACTAAGAATTTACCACGTGGCTCATATTGTGGTCCGTCGTAAAAGTTTCCGACAGACGTCCGTCAGCAAAGCTCTACTCGGGGGTTACACACGTGCAACTCCATTGAGGGAGTTGCTTGCTTAGCACTCCACTCTTTAAAAAATGTGGAAATATCATAATCTTTAGGAGTAACCCACGTTGATGTTTACACCTTTTTGGCTAATAAGATGACAGAGAAGTCGCAATCGAATAGTGTTGCTGGTCCGAGTAAGGGAAAGAGTGTAAAACTGTGCGTCTGATTAGAAAACACACGTGGCAAGGACACCTACCGGAAGAGACAAAAACAAGTACCGACAAAGATAGTTTTTAATTTTCCTAAATTCTCCCTCATACAAAGCTTATTTACTCTAATGCCCTTTGTTTTTAATCTTTTGTAAATAAATGTTTCCTTTTGGCCAAGTGTGAATGCGACACATTTATCTATCAGCCTGAAAGGTATGTCACATAAATGCATGATTCACATGCATAGCCCTTCCTCATTAGGGTAAATATCGGGATCATGGTTTTGAAAAACGGCCGTTGTAACAAAAAAATGACCGCTATAACGGATTCGGACCTCTCCCGTTACGCTATGTACCGTTTTAACACTCAAAAAATATCGGCCATTATTTTTGTTAACAGTTATTTTTCCATTATAACAAAAATAATGACCGTTATTTTTTATTGAAAATGTGAAATTTTGAATTTTAGCACCGTTTTTCTGTTATGTTCCTGTTATTTTTCATTTTTTGCCCCTAAGCGTTACAATTCGTAATAACGGAAAAAGACAGTAACACCAGGGCCGGCTCTACCTTAAGGCCATTAAGGCGGTCGTCTAAGGACCCTTGGTGAGAGAAGTTCCCCAGCCCAGATCCTACTAACCACGGGGATTTTGTAGCCCACCCCTTAGTGGATATACAAACCAAAAATCAACCTGATTTATTATCTCTAGTCATAGATTTTAGTACTTTTTAGGACATGATTCTAGCCATTGGATTCAAGCATGTTTTTTTGGGTAGTAAATCCAATGGCTAGAAATCATCAATCAAGGTGATTTTTAGTATGTTTATCCACAATAGGTGGGCTGAACATATCCATGCAGACATTGGGCCCAAAAAATGATCTATGTAGGGCCACGAGAGTCTTCTGCGTCTAAATTTTGATTATCAATAATAGTTTTTATATAAGGATTTCCAATAATATAGATTTCAATTTTTTAATTAATGCCATATATATTAATATATTAAATATAAAAAAGGCCTTATTTAGATTTTGTGCCTTTAAGCCTCAACTTGTCTCGAGACGGCCTGGTTAACGCCCCACTTTGTTATAACGTTATAACGGCCCCTTTTAAACATTGATCAGGATTACCACAATGTGATATGCATGAGTATTAATCGATTGTCCAGGTGTCAAGCACGGTGTTTGATTTAACACCGAAAAGGTCGTAGATTCTTCTCGTAACACACGTTTGATGATCTAAACCCTAATTTAACTTTGTCGTTAGCGTCGTAATTTTTTTTTTTAATTCCTCTACTGTCATCTGTCATCTCATTTTTCTACCTAAACATAGGCGATGATCGCGTAAACTAATACCCATTGGACTTGTAAAATTGGCAACCCATAATCCAGAGAATTATCTATAAAACGCGTCGTCTCGCAAGTCCTATTATTGCACAGGGTTAGTGATTAATCGTACTACAGTACCGCCTTATCGAGTTGGTGAGATTTTTCGTGCTTTGCTTATCCGATAAATGTAGATTTTTTTTTACTAACATGACTTTGCTATCGAATGTTTTCTTCTTAATTTCCAGAAGTAGTAAATAAAAATTTTCTCCATATATCATGTCTGATTGATTGCAACAGCTTGAAAACCAAAAGCAAACTATTTTCAGAAGGAAAAAGATGTAACAAGGTATGCCTGAAACTGTTTCATTTGCGGAAGCAGCTTTTTTGGTAGTCACCACTGTCATCTGGACCCACTGACCGCATGGATGTTTATCCCACCTCTTGGTAGATATACAAATCAAAAATCACCCTGATGTAATCTATAACCATTAGATTTTAACACTTTTTAGCACTTTTTAAGGGGTTCTTATAGCCGTTGAATGCAACCATTTTTTGAGTACTAAAACCAACGGCTAAAAACCATTAAACAAGCTGATTTTTGGTATGAATGTCTATTAAGGGGTCGGCTAAACATCCATGCGGTCAGTGGGCCTAGATGGCAGCAGTGACTACCAAAACTGCCGCTTCCGCAAATGAAAAGATCTCAGTATACCTTGTTACATCACGACCCTTTTCAGAATAGCAAGTCATTCTCTCAAAATGTCAAATATTTTGGAGGTTACTGCATAATCGATTTCTTGAGTATTTGATTGCTTTAGGGTTAGGGTTTCGTTTATTAGACTTCAAATACAACATTCTGGTTCACAATCACAAGTTACACCCTTTTTGACATTGCAACCCCAATATTCAGGTTCACATTCACAAGTTATAGGGCCCCCTTTTTTCTGACCCCTCTCAGTGTTGGCTCGCTCGAGATTTCAAGAATCCAACGGTGGTTGTCAGCGCCGAGCTGGCCTCACTTTTTCACTTTTTGCGGCGCTGACAACTACCTTTGAATTCTTTAAATCCACAGCCGAGCCTGCGAACACCGAGAGTGGTCGGGAAAAGGGGTCTTGGAGCCTGAGCCTTTTAACATTGCAACCCCATTACAGTTTAGCATTCTAGGAGTTATTGTTCTCTCACCTCCTATGTTGTTTAATCTCAGATTCAATTTTGTTTTCTTGTTTTTTTTTCTTTTTTCTAATCAATTTAATCGAACGTAAATCAAATGTCGGTAAGGTTTGTGAGTGTTTATACCACGACCCGGGTTCAAAACCCGCCTTCACTCACTTACCATTAACCAGTAAAAAAATTGAAAGTTAAAACAAATTAAAAAATCAAATTACAACCCATTGCAGCCTTTCAAACCAAGTAATTAAGAGCAAGGTTTCCATTATAACGGTATAACGGACTTTGGGTGTTACTGTTTTCTCTGTTATAACGAATTGTAACAGACGGACAAGAATGGGAAAATAACGGAAATAATGGGGAAAAAATTAAAGGCGCTAAAATTTAAAATTTTCAATAAAAATTGTAACGGAAATAATGGCCATTATTTCCTGAGCATTAAAACGGTACATGACGTGACGGGGGAAGTCCGAATCCATTATAACAGTAGTTTTGTAAACCGTGATTAAAACAACAATCAAAAGTTGGTAAGGTTTGTGAGTGTTTATAACACGACCTGGGTTCAAACCCACCTTCACTCACTTACCATTAACCATTAGCCCACTTGCCTACCCAATAATAATAATAATAATCTGTTACTACTTTAAAGACAAAACTGGGGTTGGGGCACATTTGTCACACCGCGTTCATCAAGTTGATCACGTAGGAGATTCATCATCAACGTTGATGATGGACGACAGTGTGAACCACGTGGCACACTCTTAAATACCATTGACCATATGGATTTTTGGCCCATACCTAGGTAGACCTACATGCCAATAATCAGCCCGATTAGTGATTTCTAACCTTTGAATCTGAGTATACCTCAAACAATGCTTGAAATCCACAGTTAAAAATAAACCATATAAAAGACTCTAATCCAACAGATAGAAATTACTAATCAGGTTGAATTTTGGTTTGTAAGTCCAAGTACTAAGCCAGACATCCATACGGTCAATGGTCTCTAAGAATGTGCCATGTGGCTCATATTGTAGTTCATCATCAACATTGATGAGGCCTCTACAATCACTCATGTACAACTCATTGCAGCATTTCAAACCAAGATTTAAAAGTTCAAATTAAGGTTGAGCAATGACCATGCTGTGCATGTGTTCATGACAGAGATTTAGATTCAGAGCCTAGAACCAAAAACATGTGAGGATTTCAAGCTTGCCACAAGAACATGCACTACGAAAATCTTGTCGATGGACCCGATCGACGAAACTTATCATTTCCGTAAAGCCAATAATAAGACAGACGCATGTGCGAGAAACTAATCAAGCTGCCAACTATCTTGCAAACATGGCCACCAAAGCGGACGGACACTGCAGACTTGTGCAGTAAGAATTGCCGAAAAAGGATAACTTTTTTTTGGAAAGAAGCATCCAATAGTGGGATGAGAATATGGCAAATAAGAGTAAAACATTGATGACTGGGTCTGTCATCAAAGAGATGACATGGTTGCAGATCTCGGCACGTGGATTTTGTACGTGCCAACCGCCGCGGCCTCATCACACACGTACCTAGGGTGCTACTCGAGTGCTTTTTGCCAAAATACTTACATAGGTACGTGTGCGGTGAGGCCGAGGTGGTCTGTCCAAACAAAATTCGAGATCTGCAACCCTGTCATCAAAGTTTTACTCGGCAAATAAGGGTCACATTCTCACAAATAAGTACCAATGAGTAACCTTTTCCTACTTTTGCTTCTTTTTTTTAAATATAAGTTTTATTAAAAAAAAACTAAGGTATTGTTTGGGAACACTTTTTGGAAGAGTAACCTTTTCCTACTTTTGCTTCTTTTTTTTTAAATATAAATTTTATTAAAAAAAAACTAAGGTATTGTTTGGGAACACTTTTTGGAAGGCGTTTCTCCAACTTTTGATGTTAAAAAGCATTTTCTTAGCATAAATCTATGTTTTGTTTGCAAAAACACTTTGGTTTCTTGTGTCTAAAAGAAACTAGAAACACTTTTAAGAGTCTTTCTTCTATATTACAAAATAACCTTTAAACCCTTGTAACTTTTAAAGGTATTCTTGACATTTTAACAAAATCCAAAAGGTCACAATTGGTTTTGCTGAACAACAATACCAACTTCTCAAATGGTTTTGCCAAACAACAATACCAACTTCTACACATAGAATGTCACTTCACCAACATGGTTTGCCAAATGCAATTTTAAAAAAGAAAAAAAATGTTTCTCAACAATTATTTCTAAGGCTTCTGCGGAAGCAACCCAAAATAGGGCCTAATAAAACAAAAATGGCAGAAGACAAAGAAGCCTCCAAAACAACAATAAAAATAAATTTTAGAATTTTCAAAAAATCTCATGAATAAAACTTACTCTTGTTTTTTTACATGTCACCTATTATGTGTCTATAGAACTATTGTCAAAAAAGATTAGAAGCTTCTTACGATTTGAAGACCTTGATAAATGATATGAAAAACAATGAGTTGCTTATATTAATAGACTTACGATAAGCACAGGGCGGTACAAGTATAAGGCCTAAAGGCAATCGCCTTAGGCCCCCAAATGATTAGAAGGCCCCAAATTTTTGAAAAAAATTTAGATGTAGAGCACTTTGGATGCAGTCGATGGAGATGACTCTCTTGGCCCCCACGTAGCTCATTGTTTGGGCCCACTAACCGCATGGATGTTTAGCTCACCCTTTGGAGGTTATACATACCAAAAATCACTTTGATTAGTTTTTTCTAACCGTAGATTTTAGCACTTTTTAAGGATTGATTCCAGACGTTAGATTCAATCATGTTTTTTGCATATTTTTTAGTACTTATTCCAACGGCTAGAAATTATCAATCAAGCTGATTTTTGGTATGTATATCCACCAAAAGGTGAGCTAAACATCTAAGCAGTTAGTGGGCCCAAAAAAATGAGCTATGTGGGGCCACGAGAGCCATCTGAGAGAGGCCAGAATGGGCTTTAATTTCTAACTTTTGACTTGCTGAGAATTTTTTTTTTTTTCAAATTCAGGCAGTTATACTCAAGTCCAAGCCCATCCAAATGCTAGTATTGCTAGTGGGTCATCAATTTAGGTTTGGGCTAAGAGTTGGGCATTTAAAAGAAATAATGAGGGTTGCAAATGGGGTGGGCCAAACCTTATGGGCTTTATGGCCCTGCCCACTTTGGGCCATACTTGGGTAAGATATTAAGCCCATGGTCTGAGCCTTGGCCTATTTTCAAAGGCCTAATTACTTACCAAGCCCGGCCTTGGCTAAGCTTGGACTAGTTAGCAAATCTCTGTTTAAAACCCATCTTCTTTAAAAAAAAAAGCCTAATCTTTTGAAAAAATATTTAAACTCATGGTGTTTTTCAAAGTTTAGCCAAGTCCGGCCTTGGCTAAGCTTGGACTAGTCTATATTAAATCATGAGTGTGTGCACATATACGTATACGTTTTTTTGTTTGCGTAGTTTCAGACTAAAAAAGTACTAACCCTGTAGTTCTCACTTATCGATCTTTTGAGGTTCTCGTCTTTTTGACCGATTTTTTTAAACCAAATTATTTTAAACTCGCATTTTTCAATGGTCGACCTTGCTAACTATGGCTTGGACAACCCAAACAGTCTAATAGGACGAGGGAAGGTCAAAACTCAATATGGGTTGAGGTTTTGAGAGGAGATTTTAAGAATCTGCCGTTACAAAAGAAATGAACTTAAATAAAATTCAATGGTAGAATTCGTGTAGCCAGCCTCATATTGTTGGGACAAGGTTTATGATGATGATAAGTGAAGTTTCAAGATCACTTGCGAAAAGTAATCTCTAGATGGTTTTTCTGTATCTTTGCTTTGTAAGCTATTTGGATGTGGCTTTACCGGTTGGCGTTGTGTTGACGTAATTTAAATTTGATACATAAATCTTCAATATTCCATGTGGCACACCCCATGAATGTTTGGTCCACCTCTTGGTGGAACTACATAACAAAAATCAACCTGGTTGGTGATATATTGCCATGTCATTCGAGCACTTTTTCATCATGGGCTTGGAATCCATCAATAGGTCTGTTCATGAAGCCCACGATGAAAAAGTGCTTGAATCCAATGGCTAAAATTTACCAATTAGGCTATTTCTGGTGTGTAGTTCTCCAATCATTCATAGGATTGGTGGGCCCAAAGAGTGCCACAGTTGCATTTTGAAGGATTTCTATATCAACTTTTTTATAGAGAATTTTGCATTATAGAACGGCTCAGCCTTGATGGGCTTTAATTTCTTAGTTCTACTTACTGAATTTTTTATTTTTTATTCAGCCCATTATGTTACTGACCCAGGATCTAGGCCAGTTACGAGCCCAAGTCCATCCAATAGCTAGTATTGGGCTGGATCTTTAATTTGGATTTGGGTCACATGTTAGGCACGTGATCTTGGCCTTTAGGGCCTGCACAGTTGCAAAATATAAAAGGAGTATCAAACCAAACATGTTAGTCCCAAGTACAGCTCAATTCAATAACACTGAACATAAAATTATTTTCAATGACCGAGGAACGATGGGAGGCCAAAACGGACTCAGATCGAAGTTTTGAGAAGAGATTTTGAAAAAGTTGTTTTAATGAAAGAAATAACTTTAGACAGAATTGGATGGAGGATTAAGATTCAAGTTGCCGACCTTATATCATCAGGATAAGACTTAATAAGCTTTGGATTGGAGTCACTATTTACCATTATTGGAGTACAAGGATCCAAATGTTTGAACTCACCTATCAGGCTGATTTTTGGTTTGTAGGCCCATCTAGGAACTTGCCAAACATCCATATGGTCAACGTCGTCTAAAATTGTGCCATGTGGCTTATAGTGTGGGCAGTGATCGTGAGTGGTCTACCAAGTTTTTACTCGGGTGCTTTCATAGGGGTGCAAAAATAATTTTTTTTCTTTTCTAATTGTGTTTTATACTTTTCAATGGTGCAACCAAATACAAAAAATTTCAATTCTTAGAATTCAAATTCCTAAAAATCCCAAATCTTGAAAATCTAATTTCAATTCCAAATCCATGTATGGTTACCAAACATACCCTTAATGCCGTTGGGGCTGCAAAAAGACTACTAATGGTTTCTTAAAATTGTTCATGGCACCAATGTAAGCTTTGGCTTTTGTCATTTATATAAAACACGCCGTTTTTTACTCCATTTGCTTACCTCAGAGTTATCAACCGCCATTGGATTCTCGAAATCTACGGCCCCGAGTCTGACTCCTGAGAGGGGTCAGAAAAAGGGGGGTCCTAAGAGCCTAAGATGTAGGTGTAATTTGTGAAAGCAAAATCAAGATGAAAGATAGAATTAGATGAAGAAATGTTTTGCAACTTGTCTGTGTTTGGTAACTATGTTGTTCAGCAAGTAACCAAAGGGATGCCAATGGATCAGGTTCGAGTTAGATTAGTGCTGATCCGGACCCGATCTGACAAGAAAATATGTCAATTCGGGTCCGATCTGATAAGAGATCGGATCACATAATCATAATCCGAAACCGATCCGAGAAACAGTTCCAATTTGATCCATTCCAATCCACTTAATAAAAAAAATATAAAATATCTTTAAATTTTAATTTTAATTATACATTTTTTCAATTAAATTTGAAATATTTTATAATAATGACAGAAAAATACATACAAAAGAATAAAATTATCTATATAATTATATACAAGTAAAACTTCGGTCACAGCCCACAATATGAGCCACGTAGCACATTATTAGAGGGCGCTGACCGTATGGATATTTGGCCAGTCCCTCGGTGGACTTGCAAACCAAAAATCAGCCTGATTAGTGATTTACGACCTTTGGATCTTTGCACCCAAATAACACTCAATAATGCTTAAATTCCTACAGTTAAAATCACCCTTGAAAATAACTTCAATCCAATGCTTAGAAATCACTGATCAGGTTTATTTTTGGTTTGTAGGTCTACCTAGTGATTGGCCAAACATCCATATGGTCAGCGCCCTATAATAGTGTGCCACGTGGCTCGTATTGTGGGCTGTGACTGACTTCGATCACAACAGTTTTACTCATTATATACAACACATATTATATTATATATATATATCAATGAAATAATATATATTTTTTTTAAAACATATCGAATCAGTACCTGATCCGGTACCAATCCGATAAGAAATCAGATCAGGGTACATGGACTCAGTACCAATCTGATAGAAATATAAGTGGTTCCGGATCCGAAATTATCCGATTGGATCTGATCGGATCGGATTATCAGGTTGATCCGATCACAACTACGTCATCAAAAAGCTTTTAAAATCGAATCACTGCCAAACATGGCACAATGTCGCTCCCTTTGTGTGGGAACAGCTCAACTTGAAACTTGGAACCAAACAGCCCCAAATCAAAGGGTTGAAAGTTGTCCTAAATGAAAAGAAGATTAGAAGGTGAAGTTGGAAGCTTGGAACTTTCTTCTCAAAAATTGGACGAAGAAGAAGAGTGCAGAGACTTTGCCCTGCAGCGCGTGTAAGCCACGGTAAATTTGAGAGTTCTCCGTAGGTCTACACCGTTGGATAGAACCCACACAAATCTCAGTGATCCTCCAACGGTCTGGACAGCAGAGAGGACGTCCCCCTGAGGCTGCCAGGATTATTTTCCAAGTAATTCCACTTTACATGCCGTGCTTTCGACGAAATACAGTGAGTCGCCCTGGAATACTAGAAAATTTTTGCCTTCCCTCGGCTTTGAAGTCCCCCAATGCCACGTGGAACACTCTTTGGGGGCCCACTGACCCATGGATGCTTGACCCAACTAATCTACACAAATCCAACGGCTAGAAATCGCCCATTGGAATGCATAAAGAGTGTGCCACGTGGTATTTTTGAGAGGGAGGACTTCTTGCGCTTCATGGACTACATCCAAAATGTTCTTACAAGTTTCAACTAACGTGGGTCATGAATAACACAATTGGGTCCACTACCCAAAAAAAAAAAACACAGTTGGGCCCACCGCTTCATGGGTCCCATAAGAGGTATTCTTACGTTGAAGATTGATCTGATTGAAGGGCCATAACCATCCGTCGCAAGGAAACATGATTTTCTAAAGTGTTCTTACTTTTTCAAGTTATGGCAAAAAATATGACAGATGGAGCAATGAGGGCCGCTGGTTTGCTTTTTGGATATCGTACGTGGGCCCAATTGAATGGTACATGCCACACTTCTTTAAACCGGATTGCTCCTGGACCCTCTACAGTCAAACAGGACAAGAAGGCCTTGTACCAGGTTAGAATTGAACCGCTAGACCAAATCCTGCATCTGAAAACTCTTGCATGCTTGAGTGAAAGAACTCCTTCCAAGTTTGGAGGATCCCAGTCAATAGCAGCACTTGTATATCCACTTCGGGGCTGTTTGAAAACCCAAAAATTGAGGCTAACTGTGGTCAGTCTAGGTCTACTCCTAGACTGTGTTTGTAATCAGGCTAACAACGGCCTGATTAGTGATTTCTAAGCGTTGATTGGAGTCGTTTTCATGGGTTGATTTTTAACAGTGAAATTTGAGCATTATTGACCATTATTTGGGGTACAAAGATCCAAAGGTTTGAAATCACTAATCAGGCTGATTTATGGTTTGTAGATCCACCTAGGGATTGGACAAACATCCATACGGTTGGCACATATTGTGGGCAGTCAGCGGTGTTCACTAAGCAAACTATTCCTATAAAGAATTTTCTTTGGCTACAGTTCCGTCGCCTTGTGACATTTTGGGTCTCTTGAACATTTGGGCCCACTGACTCCTAAATGATTGGCCCACTCCTTGATGAACCTACGCACCAAAAATCAGCTTGATTGGTGATCTCTAGCTATTAGGTTCGAGCTTTTTCATCGGGTGGATTTACAGCCGATGGATTTGATTGATTGGTTGTATACCCAGATCGAATGGTCACAGATCACCAATCATACCGATTGTTTATGAGTAGCTCCACCAAGAGTGAGCCAAACATTCATGGGTCAGTGGGTCCCAAAGAGTTGGCCATGTGGCATATTTTCAACCGCTGTAGTGAGAGGGAACTGGACAAAAAAAAATCATTCGTATACTTTTTATGGTTTCCTTAAATGAGTAAAACCACAATACGAGCTACGTGGCACGCTTTTAGAGGACAGTGACCGTATGGATTTTTGGCAATCCCTAAGTGGACCTGCAGATCAAAAATCAACCTGATTAGTGATTTCTAAGCGTTGGATTGGACTATTTTCATCGGTTGATATTAACCATGGGAATTTGAGAACTATTGACCATTATTTGGGTACAAGAATCCAAAGGTTTGAAATCACTAATCAGGCTTATTTTTGGTTTGTAGGCCCATCTAAGGATTAGCCAAACATCCATACGGTCAGCGTCCTCTAAATGTATGCCACGTGGCTCATATAGGGGGCGATCAGCGAAGCTTTACTCTAAACTCCTTAAATCTGCCCAATACGTCACCCAAAACTAGGTAGACCAGTGCACATCTTAGCACTCATCGAACGAAGTCCTATCCATTTGCCATGCCCAGAGGGTAATCTCGATAATTTTAGCAAATAACAGGGGCATTTAAGTCTCTAAACAATAAATTATGCCGGTTAATTAGAGGGTCAAGAGAGAGTAGTCTAATCGAGTGGCGAAGGGGTGGGTTTCACATGAAACTTCTTTTTTGTGGTGGTGGTGGTCGCGAAGAGGGTTTGAAAGAAAAAACAGAGACGCGCAAGCCGAAGAAGAAGAGACGAACCTCGTAACACGAAGAACAACCAAGCCATCTCTCCCTCTCCCTCTTTCTTTGTATCTGCTTCTCTCTATCAATCTCTCTCTGCTGTCTCCTTCATCTATGGATCTGTTCGATTTGATTTCTCCTATCATCGAGCTTCGAAAAGGTACAAATTGTTCTGCTGCTATCCAGATCTTCGAGGTTTTTTTTTGAAAAATCGTTTTTTGTTTCGATTTTCGTGGATTTTTGGCTTGCGATGTTTCGAATTTGATTGTTTGAAGCTTAAATCTTGTAGTTTTGGTTTGTGTTTTGTATTTCGATTATCGGTTATGTTGTTTGTTGGTGTTGTGGATGGGAATGGTTTTGTCAGTGATGTTGAATTTAAGGATAGGGTTTCGGTATGAGTTCGGGAGATTTGGTTTGTGTACGAGGATTTCGTTTTGTTCTGTTTGTGAATATCCGTGGTATTATTTGTATCGAAGCAGATATGGTTGCTTTGTTAATTCTAGGGTTTAAGCTTTGATATCTTTAATATTTTTTTATTTAATCCAGTGTTCGATTTCCGTACGCTTTTCTACTTCCTGTTGTTGTTCAATTTCCACCTTTGTGAAGTGCGTAGTATATTTGTGGTCTGGTTATGAGTATCTGGATTTGCTTCTTTCATAGTTGATATCCGTTTGCATTTTTTTTTTCTAAGCCCGTTTGTAGTTTTGTTAGAAGTTGATTTATAGTGATTTAATGGGTTTTCTTTTAATTAGGTGGTCCCCCCTTTTTCTATCTGGTATATTTTGTAAGGTCAGCGTGGTTCTGGTTGCATACATGTGATGTGTAAGTAAATGCGCTGCGGTCAATTTGTTTGCAGGTTTGGGGTGATATTTCCTGGAAGTCTCTTTTTCCTCCCTCGGAAGGCTTTTGTTTATACAATCTTTCATTGTACTCTTATTTCAAATAACGATGAGCTTGTCCAAAAAGGGTATCTCAAACAACATCACAAAGCTGAATTCCACGAACAAGGCACCCGCTTTGAATCCAAATGCAGCAGAGTTCATTCCTTATGCTCTTAGATCATCATCTGGAAGCACCAGCACTGGGGGTGTGTCAGCAAGGCTCGATAGTTCTGGAACATCTGGGAAAGCAGTGTTAGATCGATCAGAGTCCACTGTTTCAAATAACTCTGATGACGAGGCTCACCAATACTGGCGTCGCCAGCTTCCTGATGATATCACACCTGACTTCAATATCATGGGAGAAGATGAATCGCAAAGACATGGGAGTCTCTCATTTGCAAGTTTGTCCTTGCATGATGGGAGTGAAACCTCAAGCTTCTCTGCATCTACAGGCAGTGGCCAGATATTGAGCAAGCGACAGGAATTATCTTCTCATGGAAGTGATGATAACAGCCTGATTGGAAAGATGAGGTATTCTGTTTCATCATATGGGGAAGATCAGTCGTTAGATGGTTTTGTGAATTTGCCAACTAATCCTTGGGACAAGCAGTTTGTCAATGGCGATCAGCATCTCAGCAATGGAAGGGAGGGTCTTCCGTACAATGGGAACTCTAGTGCTGGATTCTTAAATGATATGTTAAGTGAGCAAGCAGTTTTGGATGATTCTGAGGTCAATCCTGTGGAGTTTTTGGCTTCACAATTCCCTGATTTTTCTGCTGAAAGCCTTGCAGAGGTGTACTATGCCAATGGATGTGACTTGAACTTGACAATCGAGATGCTCACTCAGCTTGAGGTATGCTTCATTCTTCCCAACTAACCTACATATGTTTGGGTCAAGGAGGCATCTTACTCCTTCCGCACATCTAGGTATTTGAGGAATTATGAATGATTTAATGGAAAAAAAATGCCAGAATCTTCTCCATATTGGAAACCGTATCAGGTGGTTTCAAAACTGTCGTAGGTAACATAGTCTCCAAGGTCCTCCACTCTTATTTTGCTTTTATG
The DNA here is from genome assembly GCA_035048495.1 of Euptelea pleiosperma. Taxonomy (NCBI): domain Eukaryota; kingdom Viridiplantae; phylum Streptophyta; class Magnoliopsida; order Ranunculales; family Eupteleaceae; genus Euptelea; species Euptelea pleiosperma. Next base: position 14,738,074 of record CM068548.1, read on the forward strand.
GCACAGGAATCTGAGATTTTTTAAACAACTACTTATTTATCTGCTCCTGGTTTGAAATCTGAAGATATTCGATTGGTTGCCAGAATTGTTGAATAGTTCAGCAAGTTGAGTGGCAACTATTTCTAGGCAAAATAGAAATCAACTTCGCAATTCTCAAGTAGCAAGCCAAAGGAATAATCTACCGATTGAAGAAAAAAAAAAGTAGAAGACTTAGGCTGAAGAAAAATGTGGTACTTAAATAATTGTTTCAAGGCAGAATTGAATGGAGGAACAGAATTCATGCAGCTTACCCCATATCGTTGGGATAAGGTTTATTACGATGATGTTGAAAATGCTGCTCTTCTATGATTCGCATTGCCCATTTTTACTATCAAGAATTTTCTTGGCTTAAGTTTTTTAAATAGCCTCTGATATGACCTTGTGAGATGTTGAACAATGAAGAACATCTCAACTTGTACTTAAAAAAATATATTCGATTTTCTGGGCATTCTTGAAATATATGTATTTTCTTGGACAATGAAATGCATTACAAAAATGTGTGTGCAAAACATATACGACAGGAGAAAGGAATATTGCGATATATTTTTGGATTATAAAAAATATTCAATGATAAATCCTTCAATGTATTCGAGATTGGGTTGGCCACTGATGGTGGAGAGGGATCCTCTTACACCTTCTTTTGGCAGGGAGAATCTGCTTCTTCATGGAGGATTGGGGTGATTCAATGCAATTTTATTCTGATATCCTCTAATTTCAGTGGTTCAGAACTTCAGATTATGAGCTAGTTGCATGGTGGCTTGTCACAACGGTTGTCTTGAATTTTAAAATTTTCCAATAGTGAAACATGCATATTGTATGAGGAAATATATGATTCTCCTTAGGACCACTATTCCATACTTTGGACTTGGACCTCACTGAGTTGTCTGATTTTGGGCTATGCTCCATCCAAGAGGTGAACCAACTTTATTTTATGTTATTTTTTTGGTAGTTAAGCCTGTCTTTAAAGAGACCAGTAACTCGGTGAAGGCGGGTTTTGAACCCCAGGTCTATGGTATCATCACCCACAAACTTTACCAACTGAGCAAGCTGGCACCTTCAAGAGGTGAACCACCTAGTAAATGGTTCAGATCAAGGTTTTAAATTTCAGTTTCGGTGAGGTCCAAAACCAATTTCAGGCAAAATTTCCAAATTTCGGTGGATTTTGCCTTAGAAAGCTATATTTCGGTACTCACCGAAACCGAAATTTTGGCGTTTCGGCTGAAATTTATAACATTGGTTCAGATCGATGAATCCATGGACCAGTATGCTATGGGATGTAGGGTGCTTCATCCTTAATGCCCCAGTGGAGCATCATCTACTTTCTCGGTTAATTAATTGAGAAATTTGTTTAGGGTTTGGTTAAGGAATATTGGTCGAGAAAATTTTATGTGCTAGGGTTTTCCAATGAATATCTTGATGGTATCCTTTTCTTAAAGCTGGTCTGTGTCAAGTAGCATTTAAGCATGGTTATTAGAATTTCAAAAACATTTTTTCATAATTAATAGATTGATTCTTCCATACCTGCTCGCCTGAAACTTTGGAGCCATGACAATTTTGAAATATCTTGTTCATGTGACTTGGCTCTATATAACAGAATTTAAATACAGTTTTGGGTGCCTGGTAATTTTCAAATTTAAGACTCGGTATGGTTGACCTGAATAAGTTTTCTAGAAAAGATTTTTGCACATAAATGTTATAAAACTTTTTCTTTATCAACATTTTCTAACATACCAATCCTTTTTTCTGTAATACTTTTTGTTAATCACCATACAGAGCCTAAGATTATTTCATTTCCACTGTAATTTGTTTGGCTGTGGTTGGAGCAATATTACATAACTTTGGCGAAATAAGTTGCTTAGCATTTTTGTGAGGGAGAACTAGAATAAAGTAGCTTAAGATGCCCAGATACGGATATGGATAGACACAAATATGGGGTGCAGGGATACGACTCTCCGTTTCCCAAAATTTGGAACAGATACAAATGTCGGTATCTCATCCAAACTGTCAGTACAATGCTTTTAATTTTAGGGTTTCAAGCTCAGTATCATGTTACATCATGCCAATTTGAATGAAACTTGTGATACTTGTAATGCTTTTATAGTTATATTTATAAAAAAATTATAGGAAGATTATTTATTATATACTGATTATTAATTTTTATTTGCAAATCAAGTAATAAAATTGTTAAAGAATAGTGGAAATTAGCAATGGTACAATAAAACATGAGAGAACTTTATGCTACAAAGTGTCCATGCAGTATCCAATACCAGTACCGATATCCTATAGTATTGAGGTGGGTAAAGCTAAGGCACTATTAATTATCGAAGTATCACTCTGCATATCTGCATCAATTATTTAACACCATCAGATGATACTCTTTAGATTAGAGGCTTCCTTCATGCCATCTTATTTGCTATTGCAGCTTCAAGTTGATGGTGGTTTCAATCAGAACCTTAACTCGAAGACCTTATCAGCTCCAAACCTGAGTGCATCGGACTTCCCTGCACTTCCTGGGTCAGATGGTCAGAATGGTCTGCAAAAATATGGCGGAGACAATCTTCAACAAATTACCAGTCCTTACAGATCTGCTGATAAGGACAATATTCTTTTCTTCAAGTCCAGCTCTTCTGCTCCATCTGCAGGTGCTGTAGATTTTGCTTCAGCTGTCAAAAAAATGGCATCGCAGGATTCTGGTCAATGGAAGTACGAGAGAAATGGTTCTGCAGATGCCACTATTGGCTCAAGTAGAAGTTCTCATATTTTAGCTAGCTCTTACAGTGGTGGACTTGGCAGACCCGTATACAGTGATAAGCTGCAAAATTATGGTTCGGCTCGGGGTGCTCCTGTTTGGCTCGAGACTGGAGAAGCAGTGGGTAATATTCCTGAATCAATATCTTTATGCATGTTTAGGAATGGATTTATGCCATGTGCATTTATATTTGCTTTAACAATGTTGAGATGGCAGCGAATATGTATTCAGAGCTGAGGGAGGAAGCTCGTGATCATGCACGCCTTCGTAATGCATACTTTGAACAGGTATCATTACTGAAAATTTATTGCTCTGCATGATTGTCTTCCCATGGCTTATTTCTTTTATATTAATTTTTCTTTATTTGATAAAAGGTATGTGACTTGAAAACAGACATGCTTGTTGGTATCGGACACAAGGATGCAGGCAAAACCCTCTGAGACACATCTATACAATCACATGAAACTATTGAACGCGATTTAGGATGAAGTTAGAAACATATTGGTAGTATATTAAATAGCGTATAGATGATAGAGCATAGATAAATTGACATATTTTTTATGTTCATGGTCTCTGTAGTGTTGATGCTTCCATACGAAGATAAAAGACGGAAAAGAACAAACTTTTCCATATTTGGATTTAAAGTTGTCTTATTTGGTGTATTTTTGGAGCAAAACTTTGGGTAATGAAGAAAAAATGTACATAGAGAATGAGCATAGCTGAGTTGAAGATGTTAAGATGGACGAGTGACTGAGACTAGGAGATGTAAAGTCATAAATGAGTTCATCGGAGTATTCCCACTGGCTCATAAAATAATGAAGAGTTGATTTTAATGGTTGGTCATGTGCAAAGAAGCCCATTGACACAGAGCACTTTGATGCAGGTTGAAAGTTCTAAAAGGATGAGGGGAAGGCAGAAAGGATGTGCATTGTGGATCGAACTAGTAAGGGAAGATTGGAAGACACATGCTTGAACTGAAGATGACATAGATATAATGGAATAGATTTCTCAAGTCGATCCCAAATAGTTGGGAGAAGGCATTGATGATGATGATGCCTTATTTGGTGCAGTTTTCAATCAGTTAAAAACCAATTTTGAACAAGTTCATTTTTTTTGTAATGTAAATATAGTTGCTAGCTCAGGGAGAGGGAGAGGGAGAGGGGGAGTTATGAGGCTAGATAATGGCTGGATCTTGCCTGCATCAGTTTAATATGAGGTGAAGCACTTTTTCCAGTGTCCAAAATTGGGGAGATCCGGTCTTTTTTCAAAGAAATTGTTATTTGCATGGTGGTGGGGATAAGATTCTGACTGTAGGCATTTAAATTAGGGTCGGGCTCAAGGGACCCCCATTTCTGACCCCCTTTTTTGACCCCCATCTTGGCGTACCCATGTAGAAGATGAATCAATGGCTGATTTTTGGTGGGGATGATCTCTTTGGTGAGGAGATCATCCTCACAAAAATTCAAATCATTCCGATGTTCATAGACTGGTTTAGAAGCTGAAGCATTATGGACCGTCGATTTTTACCGTGTTACTTTAAAACCACATTTGATGGGGTTAGAAATTTCAGAATGGGCTGATTTTTTGTTGGGGTGATCTATATGGTGAGGTTATCATCCCCACCAAAAATCAGCCATTGATTTATCTTCTACGTGGTACGCCAAGATGGGGGTCAGAAATGGGGGTTCCTTGAGCCCAACCCTTTAAATTATAGAGGAATTACTTCCCAACATGTTGTGTGAAGAAAGGTAGAAGAAAATTTTCCACCTTTTTTGTACATTACCCCTTTGACAGGAATGGGAAGAATTTGTGGCTGGAAGCCCTTCGTGAATCTTTCTCCTGCCTATTTTTTACTGTAGTTCGAAATTTTTAGTGTATTGCAGAAAGGTTTCAACTTATGAAGGAATGGTTATCAGATCCTTGGCCTATATCTAGTTTTGCTATACAAGTTATTCTTCTCAGTTATTATTAGCCCTTGGCCCCTAGTTCATAAACTTGGACTTTTTGTAAGAATCAATCTTTTCCAAATTCTAACCTTGCTTGAATCAATTGAAATTTGTGGGTTTTTCCCCCCACTTGTGCATTAATAAATCTTTCTTCTGCTTATATTTTACTGTAGTTTGAAATTCTTAATATATTACAGAGGTTTCAATTGATGAAGGAATGCTCGTCAGATCCTTGGCTTACATCTAGTTTTGTTATACGTAGTTCTTCTTATGTTGTTATTAGCCCTTGTTTAGAAACTTGGATTTTATAAGTAATCAATTTTTTCCAAAGTATTACCTCGCTTGAGTCAATTGAAATTTGATCCGGTTTTTTTCCCCCACTTGACCTTTCCTTGATTCTAAGTACTTCCCCAAATTTGGAGTTTGGAATCAGTACTTGGAGCCTAGCCTCCATTGATCAATCGAGTTTTTAACATTGAAGGAAGAAAATGTGCTTGGTAATGGATTGCATTAGTACTGTGGCTAGCACCATTATCACCAGCCATTGGTTGGAAACAATGCAGGCTGGGGTTTTTTTTCAACCAAGTACAGATGATAGGCACGCTGCATGCTACATGTGTAATACCCAGTACTGCCCACCACTCAAGATTGCTTAATTACCACCAACTGCCAAATTACATGTGGGTTCATTTTGTTATTTCCATTAATGAAATTTATGTGCCAGGCACGACAGGCATATCTCATCGGTAACAAGGCTCTAGCAAAGGAATTAAGCGTGAAAGGGCAGCTGCACAACATGCATATGAAGGAAGCTCATGGAAAAGCTCAAGAATCCATTTACAGACAGAGGTTTGTTGTTCCGAAATGCTCTCATTTTGTATTATTAGTAACAAGCTAATTCACATAAGGTCATGGTTACCGTCAATTGGGGAATTAATTATTTTCATCTTTCAAGTGAGAAAATGACACTCATCAGTGTGGTACTAGCGTTTTATTTTTTATTTTTTATTTTTTTATTTTTTATTTTTATTAAGTTCTTACAAACTCGTAACAAATCCTATTTTTGATTTCTGAATTTCTAGATAGCCATCCTTTTACCGAAAATCTTGTTTTTATGCATACACCATTGGACATGGGAACAACGGCTTGGTTTATGTGCTATCATATTAACTTGCTGCCAGGAATATGACATTGTTGGCCCGGTAAACTATAGGCAAAGTCTCAATCTTTTTAAATGCTACATTACTGAAATTTTATTTCTATACCATCAAAATTAGAATAACATGTACTTTGCCAAAAAGAGGAGTAAAAAAAGATAAACATCCAAATGTACTATTTAACTCATAATTTTTTAAGTCAATCTTCATTTTTGCTGTCTTACTGCTTTTTCCCTTCACGTTGCGTGGAAGGCAAAGACACGCATCTGGGTTTATGAATGATTGATGCATGATATAAGTGTCCACTTAGTCATATGTACCCTGGGAATGCCCATGAATGCCTTTTTTGCTATGTATCAAGGACACTGTTTTCTAAAAAATTGCCATGTCAACGCATGCTGACACCTTTTCAAGTAAATCTCAATTTATTTAAAAATTTTGTTTTCAGGTATTAATTGGTTTGTGTGTTTTTAGTGTATATTACTTAAATCTCAATACGTTCTTTCCATGTTGCATTAACATGGACTAAAGTATTTAAAAAATATATCTTTCAGCATAAAGAATTAACTGTGTACAGACGTGTCGGTGTATTGGGTGTGTAGGGGTCTGCATGGCTGACACTCCATATCCGCGTCCGACACGTGTCCATGACCTTGTTACATTGCTTTTTTGGGGTTCAAAATATGGTTGATGCATGATGGCATGGATGCATGTATTTGTTCACGTGTACTTTTGGAACCCTAATGGGGTGGTTTTGCTTTTGTAATCACTGTGTAGGAACCCGGTTTCTCCAGAGCTCCAGGCTTACGGGAGGGGACAGGAGCGGATGATAGACCTTCATGGGCTGCACGTGAGCGAGGCCATACACAGGCTGAGAAACGAGTTGCCTGTCTTAAGGAGTGCAGCCAGGTCTGCTAATCAGCGCCTGCAGGTATATATCTGTGTTGGTACAGGGCACCACACCAAGGGATCCCGCACTCCAGCAAGGCTGCCAGTTGCTGTGGAGCAATACCTGATTCAAGAGGGCCTCGAGTACACTGAACCTCATCCGGGGCTGCTGCGAGTTGTGATATATTGATTCAGAGACAATACAGGGCAAGGTATAGGAGGAATTTTTTATACAATCAAAATCAATCAGATCCATCGACACCATCATCAGCCTTACATCACTACCATCACTATGGCCATCATTCTTGTATGTGTATACGGGAGGAAATGGAAGATAAATCGAGGCCCGGCCAAAAAACATGGAGGGGAGGGAGAGGGAAATGAAAGGGGAGGGGAGAGTGGAAGTGTATTATTAGTGTTTAACAGGGTGACTGCGTCACATTTTGAAAGTTTTGGGGTGGGTTTGAGAAGCCCGTCCTTGACAACTGTTTTTTCCATCTTTTTTGTACCTTTGTGTTATATTTTTTGTTAAAATTCCTTTGTCTCATCCTCAACTGTAACACAGATAACTGATATACATGGTAGCTTAATCAGTAGCAAGAATTCTCAAGCATGGATTGAAACCCTGATCATAGCTTCACTGGCATGCTCGGCAGAATCTGATTCTGCAAGCTTGTTGCGAGGGGGCACTTTTATGAATTTTGGTCTATAATCTGTATCATGGCTTCGGTACCAACACTGTTATGATGCAGAAAGGTGGATAGAAAAATCAAACTAGGTGCGAGTTTGACTCGGTTTTAGGCAAATTCTTATTTATTGGTAGACGAAGTTTTACTGGTTTTGGGCCTATCCAATACACGGTATAAATATGTGGCGCGAAAATGTTTTGATGCACCCCCTTACAGAGATTTACTGAAGTAATTGGGTGCGAGTAAAACCTTTAAAAGGGACCGTTATAATGGCATAATTGTTGAGCAGTATTACCATCGGGTCCCGTTATAATGGCCGTTGCAAGTCAAAAACGGTGGCATTTTATTTGGATGCTTTGTAACATTTCCATTGTTGAATATCAGATGGTAGGTTTACAAAAATATATATATATATATATCAGATGGTTTAATTGGCTTATTTTAATGCATTACAAATTTTTTTTACGTTGCACCGCGTAGTCGCCGAGAAACTCATTTCGTAGTTAAACTGGCGTTCATGGGAATCTGGTTCTCGTTTCCATTTTCCTTTTTCTTAGGAAACTGGTCATTTTATAATAGATTCCAGTTGTCAAAAAATGTATAAATATTACATAGATTGGATGGTCAAGATGACTCCCATCAAGTTTGATTTTAGAATAGAAAATTACTTTGGTAGGCCCAAATGATGGTGAGTTGCAGGTAAGACCAACCAATCAATGGGCACCTCACATTTACTACGTTTTTTCTGGTATGGTTTTTCACCTGTTTCCATTTCCGGGAACCATGGTTTACCGTATTATTGGTGTTTTAACAGTGTCCCACATTTTGGGAGTTTTTTGGTTGATTTCAGAATTCTGTCCAAAATAATAAAAAAAATTGGTAGACAAGGGATACAACCATTCTTTAAATCAAATGCGTGGCAAATAGAGGGGCAGCGTGACTCATTCAATTGAAGAAGAAGAAAAACCCTGATTTTCTCCAGTGTTTATGTTAATTTACAACAAATTGGAACTCCAAAATCCGTATAACTGCCGATGGCCCCAGTTTGGTATGAACCGAGCTTACCATATTATACTGTTTCACGGGTCCACCACCATGTATCTCGTAATTCATCACACTAGAACTGTGCTATGCTAATGAATTTTTTGGTTGCGCACCCCAACCAGGACAGATCAAACATAGTGGATTGCAGGATCAATGGTGTTGGAACCTTGGAGACCATTTGGTATAGTAGCTCGAAAGCTATTGTTTGTTTTCCCAGTTCACTGTAACACCACTTGAACAGCTTGCTTCACTACTACAAGCATTAGTAGAAACTTCTTCCTTCTCAAGTTCACTGATCAGATGCTCTATCTGTCTCTTATAAGCCGGCATGAAGTGATCGCTGATCATGGTCTGTGAGAGTCTCAGCTTACTGTACAGTGACCTTGGTGTGAGGAAAATCCCAACCTTAGCCTCTGCTGGCTGGCATTCGGTTGTGTCATCTGAGTTTACAACCATGTCACCTTCATAATCGGACCCCTCCGAGAGGAGGGCGATGATGTGCATAATTTTTCCAGAAGGGAAAAACCGGTGGGCCTCTTTCATTTCCGGCACTGAGCTTTCCGACGTGCTCTCACCCACCTCAGCAATTGCCGCTTTCTCCTCTTCCCTTACTTCCTGGGAAACATCAGTTTCCTCACCACCTGCCCGCCTGTAGAGCTCTTGCTCAAGTTGTTGCCACAACTCGACTTCGGTCATGCGGTCCTCGTGTCCACCATGGCTCATGAGGTTCTCACCATCGATAACATCAGTGTCCAAGTCAATCTGTAGGCCCATCTCATCTGAACAAGAGCATTCAAGTTCTGAATTCCATTCCATGCTTTCAGATGTAGACACTGGAATTTCTTCAGTTCCAATTGCAGTTGGGGCTTTATGGGATGTCAGTAGAGGCTCAGCTGTTTCTTTTGTGGTGGTTGAAGGCTCCATTGAGTTGCCTTCTTCCTTCGAGTTTGAACAAGCAGCTACCGTTCGATGACGAGCACCCATGCATGACCATGAAGATAGGCGGAGTGTTGGGCGGGTCCATGCAGCCTGAGCAACATTTCGAGCCCTCTTCATCACAACCTGCAGATATTAAAAGACAAAGGGGAGGTGAACAGTAGAACAAATAATAGTAATCAGATAAAATGGTTTTTGTGATGTATATAGTACTAAGAAAGAAGGGGAAAAAAACATATACAAGAAGAAATAAAAGAAGCTAGAGGAGGATCACCTCACTAACCATAAAAATATACAAAAAACAAAGGATATCTACGACTAAGCAATAACTCCTCCATCTAAACACAATCCTCAAAAAATCTCAAATCCTTGCACTCTTTTAAGGGAGATGACCAAAAAAACCAACACTTTGATCTTCAAGATTAAGGTCGCTATCTCCTCCACCTTGTCTTCAAAAATGCATCTACTCCTCTCCTCCCAAACCAACCAAAGAAGGGCAAATGACCAATCTCCAGAGGTTTAACCCACAAAATTCAAAGGCTTCAAGGAATAAACCAAAAGATTGATTAAAGTAAATGCTACTAGGACAATCCACTAGATCCAAAACAATTTAAAGAACTCTCGCCTGATCTCTAAAGTGAAAGGGTAATGAATAAAAAGTTGGTCCACATATTCCTTACTGGATCTCCAGAGAAAACAAAAGTTTAGCATGATTCCACCCCTTTTGATCAGGTTATCCACAGTTAAAATCTTATTATGTAGGACTGTCCAAACAAAGATAGCCACCTTAGACAGTACCAAGAAAGTTCACAACCAACGGGAAATGTAGATGACAATAAGCACACTAGAGCTGAGTAGAACAATCGAACAGAGAAGCATCATTTACTCATCCCATTTCCAAATGCTCTTGCCATCCTCCTCGCCTAACCTAGTAACAGAGCCAAGCCTGTTCAGAAGCACAAAAAGATCAAGTTCCTAATCATTGACGTTCTTTCTCAAACCCAAGTTCCATGAGACATCATTTTCTCCCCTAAACATACAATTCATGACAAGGGCACCCAGACAATCCGACAAGGCAAAAAGAATCGGGAATACAACTTGAGGGAATTGTTCCCACACCAGATATCCTCCCAAAACCTCACTTTGTCTCCACGCATGATATCTCCCCTAAACATCGTCCTTGACAAGGGCACCCTGACAGTACGACATGGCAAAGAGAGTTGGGAATGCAACTTGAAGGGAACTGTCCCCATAACAGATATCCTCCCAAAACATCACTTTGTCTCCCCTACCAGTCTTAGATGCAACACCCTTACGAGAAGCCCTTCACATGCCAACTCCATAAGACAATAAAACTGGATTACTTTCCCAACCATAGACCCTGCTCCCATATTTGGAATCCACAACCCTACACCACCAACTATCCAACTCCTACCTAAACCTCCAAAGCAATTTCCCCAAAAGCGCTCTATTTTCACAGTTAAATTTAGGTCCATATTTTGATAGGATTATAAATGTTTTGGAAATTGCTGATTTTTGGTGAGGATCCATGGTGAAGAGATCATCCTCACCAAAAATAAGCCCTTGACTCATCTGCATGTGGTCCCCACGACTGATGCGTGTCATTTTATAAGTCAAAAGGCATTAGTAACTTTATCCCAGCCCATATATATGTATGTATGTACATTCATTTATTACATAGCTATATGGTGTATGGAAATGTTTTTTCTTTTTACTTTTCATATATTTCTTTCCTTAATTTTGAAAAAATAATTTAGTATTTAAAAGTAACTAAAAATATTATTTTAATACATGTGTACGGACATTTTTGCATTCGGAGTTCTCAAGGACGCTATATCAGACACCTCGTATCTGTGTCAGACACTGACACCCATGTCTGTGTCATTGTTACATAGGTATATCATGTGGAATTGAATTTGACTGCTTAAAATAGCAGAAGGGCTTACTTGTGTACCGTTGGAGACTGGGCGTAAAATTGCACCTGCCCCAGCAACTTTTGCTCTAGCACTAGCAATGGACGGAAGACGAGACCCCAAGGCTGATGCAGAACGATAGACTGTGCTAAGGATTCTTGTTTGCTCAATCTGATTCCTAAGATCATTCAGCCACTTAGATGCTGTCACCTGCACAAGGCAATATAAATTAGAGAGGGAAAAAAATATAACCACAGAAACTGTGCAAGAGCTAATGGCTTGTGTTATATTTCAGCCAAGCAGGTTGCAAATTGGCCATGTTTTCTCAGCTTTGGGGGTACCAAGAAAGGGACGTGCCCTAGTCTAAGTAAATTCACAAGCATGTGGAGGTGACCTGGGTAAAACAGTAACAAGCATGGTTTTGGCATTAACACAGCCTCCAGTGAATGAATAATCTCGACTACCCTCCACCCCTCCCCCTTGCCAAACAATCACAATACCCAAATACCGACATCCACATCCACACAAATGCAGGTATAAGGGTCTTCCTAGGAATATACAAATATCGAAGAGTATTTCCATTTCCTTAAAATAAATAAAAAAGTCAAAATTAGAAATTCTTGAGGGACACAACCCAGGTACAGAACCTCAGAGCGCAAGTCATCTACTGATGCAGCTGAGAATGTAGGCACCAGATCTGCTCCATTTATAACTGAAGTAACAAAGTCAATGCCTGATTCCGCCAACTCCCAAGTCATACAGGCAGCTGCATGTGTTATATCTAGTCAGTACTAAAATAAAGCTTAGAGAAGTGTAAAAAAGAACATCTAGCACAAACAACTCCAGAAGTATTGCATCAAGTATAAATCAGCTCATCAATAGAGAAAAAAATAGAGAAGTTGGAAAATATGGAGAAACGAACACAACTGAATTGAGAACAGGGAGAAACCATAAAACAGATATCGCAAATGAAAAAATCAAGAAAGGATAAATATCCTAAAATAATTATCTGAAGGTTCTCAAAAATAATACACAACGAACACAAACCTGGAGCAAATGTTACACAAGTAGTTGTTGAGAACTCCTTCTGCTCCCGCAGTGCATATGTTAAAAGTGCTGCAGTGCCTCCACCCAAAGAGTGTCCAACAATCTAATAAAAGCCAAGAAAAGAAATTGGTTGAGTATGAAACACTACATTTCTGAACTGTCTTTTATTTTTATTTTTTATTTTTTTGGTAAGCATTTCTCAACCAACAATAACAACTAAAGAGCATCCCCAAGTGATCGAGAGAAATATAAAAAACCTTTGTTATAGGAATAGAAGTTCTTTAGCTCCTGAGGAAAAAAACCATATTGTGTTAAATTATAACAAGTCATAACACATACATACGGACATGCACATATGTGTATGTATGTGTCGTTTGGGACTTGGAATGTAGGGACTTTGAAAAGTAAGGAGAGGGAGTTGGTGAAAACAATGAGAAGAAGGAAAGCTAACATAGCATGTATTCAAGAGATAAAAGATATACGAGATAAAAGCCAGGGACATTGGGGATGGTTACAAGCATTTATACAAAGGAGATAAAAATACTAGAAATTGAATAGGTATAGAGTAGATAAAAAAAATTGATGGATAGTGTCATAAGCAGTGTTTTCAGACCTAGACCGGACCGGCCAGTCAAACCGGTGACCCAGTGAACTGGCCCTTGACCGGGATGGGTGACATCGACACCGGTACATGGCTATAAACCGGCTATTCCTTGAAAATCTGTTTGACCCAGACAGTTGAACCAGCTAAGTGTTACACCCAGACAGTTTGCAATTGAACTGTCCGGGTTTGTGCATTATTTTAAAATCTTCTTTTTTTCTAAATGTCAAAGAGTAAGAAAAATAAAACAGGGGTATAGAATAGTTTCAGCCATTTAGTTGAGGGCTTGAGAACTTTGCAAAATGGAGGAGCTTGGAGAAGAAAACAACCCTACCCCAAAGCAACCACAGATACCCAGATCCCATTTCATCAAAAAAAAAAAAAAGTGACCCAGAAATAATGAAAAAAAAATCTGAATTTAATGAGTTGGATGGTTTTCTTCCTTGCTTTCTTACTTGGTTGGTGAGGGAAGAGCTTGGAGAGCCTACTCTTCTTTTGAGAAGGAAGATGAGAGTCAGATGGGCACTCATGAAACTATGCTTTGAAGATTAAAACTCAATTCCCAAGCTCTTGCTAGTTGCTACGAAGTAGCAGTGAGAGAAGGCCTATTTCTTGCAGTCATCATTAAAAGAACGAAGACATTTCCAAGGGCAAGAAGTAGAATGAGAAGAAACAAAATCGACTTAAGAGACAAAGAAGCGGCTGCTAGTGAGAGATTAAAGAGAGGGGATATTGGAAAGCAATGTTGCTATCATCCCTGAGTGGCATCATCCCTACATCTAGACTGCTAGTTTGTCATTTGGGACTCAGGCCAAAGAACTCGCGAAGAAGACCAACCAGCAGTTTTGGATCTAGGGATACAGTCGTCTTTAGGATGATAACATTATTTTCGAAATATGATGGCCCTCTATGTAGTTTTTGCTTCCTGTGTCTTGTTTTGTCTCTATCATCTTTATATAAAGCAATAGATATAAGGCATTGCCCACCCCAAATACTTAGGATAAGGCATTGTGAATAATGATGATGAGATGATGACATATCCTTTATTTTGTAGACCGAGAGAAAATAATTTTCTAATATACTTAAAAATAAGAAAAATGGAGCAGATAATTAATCCAACCATAAGTTTTCTGGAGTTCTATAGGCGCACTTGTAAGATCTCAGATACATAGAAAGAAATGAAAGATAGAGAGACTATAAATTTATCCTACAACCTTCAAATGTAAAGATATTTGATGGAGCAAAACTTTGTCGAACACATGCTACTTCTCATAACCAGAAGAAAATAGGTAGATGTTTTGTGTTCTCTAACACAGTAACACCATGCAATAATAGGAAATGGATACCTATAGTTGCTCTATTCCGTTTTCACTTTTTTATATAAGAATACCTATTTAAACATCCCAAAACGAGGAAGAGTACGGAAAAAAATACGAGAAGAGGAAATCTAGAGGCGATCGCCGAGTACACAAAAATCTGCACTAGCCCACCATTTGGGACACCTGTCCACTTTGGTCTTTTGGTAATTAATAATAAAATACCAAAACACCGTTAAACGGACAGGTTTCCAACAGTGAGAAAGTGTTTTTTTTTTTTTTTGCACTCTTTTCTCATACTGAAAAAAGACTTTACCTTGATTTTGTAATCTGGATATTTATCAAGTGCTTTAATAAGACAAGGAATTGCGAGCTTTGCAATCCACCTAGCAGCCGCAACCATCCCACAATGTGCATAGCCTAAAACTAAATTGCTGACTCCTCCTTCATGTACAACACTGTGATGGAATGGTACCACTGCACCAGTTGCAGCTGTCAAAGTGTCCTTGATGCTATGAGTCCCCCGGATCAGTAAAAGAAAACATTTTGTGTTTTTGTCTGCCAGAATTGTAAAAGCTGGTTTCAGAATCTGCAAAAAATAAATAAACTCAATAGAATGCATGGATCGATCTAAACATGGTTCATGGGAACAAAATATGATCTAAACATCCGTCGACTGAACAGACGTTTCTACTCAATAACTTCAATGTAAAATATACAAGAGAAAGGAGCATAATGGCATAGTAAAATAATACTGTGTAATACTATTGGGTCTCCACTGTGGGGCACACGCTTATCAATCCAGTTAGAGGGAGTCACTGATTGATGGTTCAGACCGATAAACATGTGCCCCGGATGAGAGAGAGAGAGAGCATGCTTATCAGTCCACTTAGAGGGAGCCACTGATTGATGGTTCGGATTGATAAACGCGTGCCCCACATGTTCCAGAGAGAGGGATGAGTATTGAGTAACCATCATTCCTAAACGCCCCCTCCCCAAAAAGTAAATATATAAATAGGAATAACAACATAAATATTGGCACTCTCGAAGTTCAGCCATGACTCACTCCTGCTTTGGGTTCCTGAAGGAGGACATCGTCTTGAGAATAGCCAGTCTCCTCTAAAAACAACGGGAACGGTTTCTTCGAGAAATGCCAACAAAGGGTCAACAATTTTAAGAGATACCTAAGCTCAGCAGTTATTTCAGCTCCTCTAAGCTGCAAACTATCTTTGCCACCAAATACACTTGCAACATGTAAGTTTCCCTGCAAAATTAGGTAAACACAGCAGCTTAAACAATTGAACAACCGCCTAATGATTTTGTAATGAGCAAGATCACAGATTGATAATTGATTGGCGCAGATGTATCCAAGGTGTCATAGTGTTGTGTGAAATTGCTTGTGCATTCGTCTAATTCACTATCACCAAGTCAGACTCTAGTAATTTAGTAAGTTTGCAATCAAATCATGCAAGAAATATCACTAAATGTGGATTATGGAATCCGGTTACAGCATGTCAAACTTCTAAGAGTACTATAATGTCTTTTAAATGAAGTAATAGTTTTATGGTAATGGTGCTTGGGTGAGTTCTCTAATGCAAGATTTAACACTTGTTCCCTGCCACTGGTTGAAATAGCATTGCGTGCGTGTCAGATCAAATACAGAAGCAGGCTATTGAATTACAACTTTAACGACATTATGATATATCAAATGTTTTAAATGCGGAGGCGTGGCACTTTAGTGGCCTAAAGCATGAGATGTGGAGCATAAGCCTCACAAGCACATCCTTTCAAATCAATACTAAAAAAATTAAATAAAAATAATACAATAAGTCCAATATTAAAGATAAATATAGAAAATTTCTTTAAAAAAAACATTGATCTAATCCGTGTTATTACCCTAGAATAGCTTATTAATGTTAGACTGAGCGTTAGTTAGGAAAAAATAAAAAGGAAATTAATTGAGTGTTCTAAGGTAAAGCCACCTATAATTACCACCAACAGCATACGCGAGGCTCGTGACTCTAACCAAGGGGAATAAAGAGGTGTAAATAGCGTGAGGCATGTGCATTTTTTAAAGCCTCGATGAATGAGACATATGCCTCACAAGCTGTTACGCGTTTCAATAAATCTCAGTGAAATTTTGGGATGCCGCACTCCGAAGTAAGCCTCAAGGCATACGTCCCAAAAGCCTTTTAAAAAACACTGAAAATATCTAAATACTAGTACTAAAATAAATTGACACTGTTTCTCCTACAGATCGGAGATGATCAAAGCATGGTTTTAAAAACGGCCGTTTAAACGGTTTTAACGGCCGTTTAAACGGTTTTAACGGCCGTTTAAACGGTAACGCCCCAAGCCCGTTTCCGTTAAAAACCGTTTAAACACGTTTTATCGGTTTTGAAAAAAACGGCCGTTAAAATCGTTTAAACAGCAGTTTAATTCTGAAAAATTTTGTGAAAAAAACGGCTGTTAAATCCGTTTAATTTCCGTTAAATTCCTTTTTTTTTTTTATATTTCAAAATTCAAAATTTGAATTTCAGCGCCATTTTTTCCGTTAAAATCCGTTTAATTCCGTTAAATTCCATTTTTTTCCCATTTTTTTTCCATTTTTGCCCCTGGCCGTTCCAATCCGTTTTAACAGCCGTTTAAACGGCAACGCCCCCAGTCCGTTTAACCGTTAAAACGGCCTCCTTTAAACCTTGGATCAAAGTACTATAGAGAATGAAGTTAGGACTACCATTGGTTGCACAAAGGTGGGGCAGGAGAGGGTGTAAATTGGGAGTGGAAACCAGAACTGGTGGTACTCTAAAAGTCAGGTGGCAAGACAGACTAGGAAGGGTCTATAACCTGTATTATACTGTACTATGTATCTTCTTGAACTAAATAACTAATTGCATTGGTACAACTTTAGATCTTAACAATAAATAAACCCAAAAACTAATAAAAGAATTATAAATAAAATAAAATAATTGGAGTTAAAGATGGATTAGACAGATTCATGACAGTGATAGCAAGCAATGGAGGTCACTGTGCAGCAATTGGAATGAGTTTCTGAAACATGAGCGACACACAGGTAGAAAATTATTACAATAAGGCCCCGCCTCTCATACAAGAACCACAACTACAGTTGAAATTTCCCCTGTTCATAATACATACTTATCAAAAAAAAAAAAAAATCACTTAGTGATAATGCAAAAATGGCTATCAAGTATCAACTAGCATCCATACGTTTAGACTGAAAATGAGGTTATTGATTTGTTTCATTCTCTGGGGCAATTAACACCAAAACAGAAAAACTGGGAATTTTAGCAAACATCCCGCAACTTGAATTAATTTTAATTCTCTTATCTTTGGATTTTCTCTCTGTTTATGGTTACAAGTATTTTAGTGGTCTTCTATATTTCCATTCATTCATTCATTATTGTTACGAGTATTTTACCTCATTCCTTCATTCATTAATTGCATAGACTACATGAGAACCAAGGCATTCTCAATTTACATATACACTAAGCAAATAACTTGAGAAACCCATATAGCATCTTCGTATAAAAAACTAGAATAAAAACACCACCAGTGAGAATTTTTACCTGCCTCTTTAAAAGAAAGTTGATTCCAAAAGCCAAATCCCCAATCGGCCACTTTCCAAGAGTTTCAGAGTAAGTAAATCTCAGCGTCTCTGACAATGTTGAAATTGTCTCCAACCAAGTTGCCGGAGCTTGTATATGTCGATGTGAAACTCGATTACTTCCAACTGTAACAGGCTTAGGAACCTCACCATCATTCTCTCCTTCATCTTCCTGAATCGAAGTTGCTTGTAATCTTCGATTTAATGTATAGTAAAAAAGCGCAGCTGCACCAGCTGCAGTTGCCATGGTTGCCGTTGCCATGGTTTTGCATCCAATCAAACCTGATTCCTACAAAAAGAATAAGTAAATTAACAAAAATAATAATAATATCTTTCACTTCAAGTTAACCGTCGAATAACATATCCTTGAATGACAGTTATGAAAGAAATTTTGAACAAAACTACTAAAAATTTTGAAACAGAAACAAAAAAAATTTTGCGCAATTTTTTTTTGCACAAGCAAGCATTCAAAAATATCTTCTTCTTTTTACAATTGAAGCAGCGAAGAGAGAAATTAAAGGGGCTCTCCAACAGAAAATAAGAAATCCTAATATCTACACAAAATTCAAACAAAA
This sequence comes from Euptelea pleiosperma, assembly GCA_035048495.1. NCBI lineage: Eukaryota > Viridiplantae > Streptophyta > Magnoliopsida > Ranunculales > Eupteleaceae > Euptelea > Euptelea pleiosperma. The sequence continues at coordinate 14,756,620 of CM068548.1, forward strand.
AAACTCAAATTTTTCGAATCGTTTAAAAAATGAAGGACTCCGAGGATCAAATGAATCCATAAAATAACCAAAAAACGATTAAACACTAAAACCTTAAAATTCTGAAACACTGAAGGAGAATTCCATCGAAACGATAGAACGAAACAAACCCTAAAAACAGGAAATATTTATAGAAACAAAGGAGGAAATCTACGAACCGTAAGAGGGCTGGATTTAACGCAATTTCTCCAGTGCACCAGAAGATATCGAATGAAAGGAATTTTCAGAGCTTTCTTCGTTGAAGAGATCTAATCTGAAGACTTCGTTGCTCCTATTTTGAAGACGCCAAGACGGTGGATGCGTTTCCTTCCAATGTAAGAACACGACTCTGCCGTACAAGTATTTTTATTTTTTGACCGACACGTGTCCATTGCAGACCAGAATAACTGTCCAAGGAAACTTCCTGTCTTCCTTAACTTCTCGTTATTATAGCATGAAGAGGACGACCGTCTTTGAACTTTGAATTTAAATTAGGACTAGTTCATTAGTACAATATTTTGTGTACAGTAATGCACCAAAATGCCAAGTGACACATTCTTTGGGGCCCAGTTGTCCATGAATGTTTGGCCCAGCCATTGGTGGATCAACACACCAAAAATATATCTGATTGATGATTCTAGCAGTTGGATTTGATGATTGTTTTCATGGGCTTGGAACCCATTCATGGGCCTGTTCATGAGTCCATGATTAAAAAAAATGCTAAAAATGCAACTGCTAGAAATCTCCAATCAGGATGGTTTTTGTTTGGTGTATAGGTCCACCATGGGAAGAGCCAAACGTTGATAGGGTCAATGGGCCCGAAAGAGTGCAGCATGGCATTCAGAGATCAATGGAACAAAAATTCAATATGATCAGATGATCTCGACCTTCCAATTTAACTATACGGTCGCGATGTAACAAGCTGTAGCTTACGCCACCTATTTTCTTACTCACCGCTGCCATCTGGGCCCACTGACTGCATGGAAGTTTAGCCCATCCCGCGTGGTAGACATTCATGCCCAAAATCAGCTTGTTTGATATTTTTGTGGCATGTACGTGCAAAAATCTAGGAAACTTAACTTATTCAGGGGCAAGCATACAAATCATATTGTTAAAAAACATCCAATCAAGCTAGCTCTTGGCTTATAGAATTAGAATATCCAAGGTCCTGATCAAATGTACATGGGACATATGGGAAGGTGCAACGCGCATGTAGGCATCATATAAATAGTTAGCACTTTCATCGTGTCCTCCCTGTTTCCCTCAACTTCAAATCCACAGTGGAAGTCCGGAATCACTTGCATGTGTGCTCGTGGCTTGCTTTTTCTCTTGAATAATCACTACGAGACAATTTCTTTTCTTATGCACGTGGGCAATCACATCCTCCTCCAAAAATCTCAAGTGGCATTTCGTAATGCCACAAGGCGTGAATACTGGAAGTATTGTTAAACCGAAAGCAACTATAAGTTTTGTTCTGGCTTGCGGAGATTAATTACTCTCTTTCAAAGATTTATTTTAAATTTCATGGGGATAACTATAAGTTTTGTTCTGGCTTGTGGAGATTAATTACCCTCTTTTGAAGATTTATTTTAAATTCCGTGGTGATGCTATCGAGGGATGGAGCAGTTGGATAAAAGAGGCTTTCAAAGATCTTAAGATGGTTCCCACTTTAAGGAAGGCGGGCGTATATGAGTTTATCCTTCTTTCCACAGAACTTCGTGTGAACGACTTTGCAAGCATGCATGGTTTGTTGTCTCGTTAGTATAGTAGTTCTCACACATTTATGTGCATAGGGAGAAATGACCACTTCTCTTGAAGATGTCCCAATAGCCCTCCATAAATGCCCTGAGATGTAGAAATGAAACCAACGGTTTTTCTTGTCTTTACGCGTTAGACATCAAGAAGTCTGCCTATATGACGTTTACAGAGGACCGCTGACATATTTCATCTATCTATCTAAATTTAACGTGGCATGGCGAAATGATTATCACACCAAGTGAAGCAGTAGCTCCTACTATGATATAAACTATGCCCAAACTCCTGAATTTGATGCATTGATATCACCAGTAGTGCTCAAAAGCTCCAACGATTACCTTTAGAGAGTATCACCACAGTAGGCCACTGCATTGGACAGTTTGAATTGTCCAGGCAGGGTTGAGGTGTGGCACATCCAACAGCCGTCCGATGACGAAATATATTAGATTGGTGCCATTAGCCCTGCTTTTGTATGGAGATGGTTTCTAGACACAAATTTCAATGCAAGTTGTTCTGGTCCATACTGCAACAATGGTGATTCTCATGAAACAAAAGTTAACACTTAAAAAAGGGAATACTGAAATAACACAAACTGGTCTCTCAGATAATACCCAAGCAAGCTACGAAATCATAACAGTTTTAATAATAGGTTTGATGATCTCGAGTGTCAGTACTTGCTCAGTCACGCTCGCTTATAGCCGTCAAGTGCTCGTCAATCTCCTCCGTAGACAATACTCTGAAGACAGGATTCTCTTTCCTCACAACACCCACCTACGAAATGTTCAAGATTGTGATCATCAATGTATTATCAACAAAGAAATAACAA